>CM062811.1:274558114-275798620 GCA_031772625.1 Pinus tabuliformis
GTTGTGTGGATGTGCTGTGGTCGGTAAGCCTACCGCTTCACGACCTCGGCCGAAATGAGGTTTCTTTTGTCTCCCGCTATCAACAATGAACTGTATCGGGGAGCCCTATTTTACCCACATCTGGGAGTGGAAGAGACGCTCCTCCTCCTTGGATCCTTCGGGTTCATTTTTCTGGAATCTTTGCGGTAGCAAAAGTGGCGCTGGGATCCGCATCAATGTGATGTTCCCTTTTTATTACCCCCTTATCGGGTTCTGATTCAGAGTCGGAACATGCATCAGATTCTGAAACCTTTAGCTCAGCCACCAGTGACTGCTTGGCACGACACTCACTTGTGTTGTGGAGTGGAGCTCTTATGGAACTCGCACCATTATTCCAGTGTCCTTTCTCGGCTTGCGGCGTTGCTCTTTGCTTGCAGCTTCGGTGGTTGTCTTGGCTGTTCGCCTTGGCTTTGATCCTTTGTTCTGTGGTTTAGGGGCACCTTTCCCCTGCTTTGGATTCGCAGATCCAAAGTCTCGCTCTTTTTGTTTAAACTTCATGCTCGACCTTGACGGCATACCGGTATGATGCGCCGAGCATGCGCTGGAGCGATGGGGATGTTTATAGAACTGTAATTTCTTCCTGGATGTACTTGTGCAGGCAGCCACGGTATTTGAGTATCAAATGTTGCTCCGAATCCTTGATACCCAACTTTGTGCGAAGGGTATGGAAAAGATTGGTGAACTCCGGCACGTCTTGGTCCCTTCCCTGCCGCAGCGTGGTCCACTTTATGTATTCATCCTCATAGCTTCCGACAGGGTAGTACTGCTCCTTGATGCATCCCGGAACGAATCCCAGGTGGGTGCGGCTGAAAACAGTGAGCCAGTACTTTCATCTTCTGCTCGCAGTAGGTTTCCCACCAGTCCTTGAGTGGGGGGCTGCTTTGAGAAGAGCAAAAACATTCTTTTCCCGACTCGAAAATTCATGAACAGAAAAATAACCCTCTAGCAGATTTTAACCATTTATCTACGGCATCGGGTCTATCTGACCTCGAATATGGGGATTTCAAAATTAACTTGTACCTTAAAGGGTGTGGTGTTTCCAGAGGAGCTACTGGAAGCCGATGCGCCGCTCTGGGTAGCCGCTGAAGGATCTGCGCAAAGCTGTCCATCATCGCGTTCCGTTGTCGCTCGAGCGCTTCTTCGAGCAAGATTTTGATGGGATCTCCTGCCCCCTCGTCTTTTTCTCGTCCGCCATGGGAGGCCGTCGGGATTTGCGAGGCTGGTCTTGCAAAGGTTCAACAGTTCAAGCCCTAACTCCTTATATCCCGACCTTGTTGGGGACATGCAAAGAAAATAGAGAAAAAGCAGACCGCTCTGATACCACTGATCCGGATTTAAACAGGAACGCAACAAATTACAGAGATAACCATATACACAAAGATGCAGCGGAAATAATACTTCATTTCATTAATGGAAAATACTGAAATATGCTTACAAACAGAAATGGCAATAAACTAGCTAGGGCGATGGTAGCTTATCTCTGAGAAGAGATGTGATGGCTACATGCCTCTGAACTGTGTTACAATGAGGCTCGAAGGCCTATTTATTGTTGAGAAACAATGGAAAACCTTAAACATTCCAAAACCTAACCCTAGGAGATGAAACGCCAAACTGTGGGCCCCGTTTGGGTAAATTGGTACATCAACTTCCCGGGGTCGTAACTTTGGCATACGATCTCTGTTTGGACGCGTACAATAGCTCGTTAGAAAGATCTATCCGAGCACTACCACTTTGGGAAGGGCAACATTGGTCCATGGACCCATGTTGCCCCCAGATTTCCCAAAAAAACGTCGTTTAGGGCCTCAAAACGGCTCCGGAAGTTCAGGACCGAAAAATGCTAAAAATAGTAAGTTGTGCTACAATTAAGGAAACTGAAAATGCTGAGAAAGACAATGGTGGGGGTCCAGGTGGGACTTGGCAGGTGGCCACCAATATCCACCTGGATCATTCCTCCCCCTTAGGAAGCAATGGTCCCCATTGCGTTGAGCTCCTCCATGAGATGAGGAAACTTCTGCTGAACTTGTTCCCTGGTGAGCCACTTGCCCTGCTGAAGGAGTTGGCCCGCTTTGACAACTCGATACAGTTGGATATTCTGTTGGCGAGTGTTCTTGATCTGTGTGTCCATGATCGATCAGTTGCAGCTTGTTCCATGCAATCTGGATTTAATTCTGTGGGTTTGAGCTGTTCTGCAATGTCGGATGTGTCTAACAATGGTGGGAAAGTATGGCCGAAGGCGGTCCACATTAAATACTGGGTGCAGGCCAAGGAATGGGGGAATGCTGAGCTCAAATGCATTGTCTCCATAGCCTTAGTAATGGTGTAAGGACCATATCGGAGTGGTCTCAATTTTCGATAGGCTCCAGTAAGGCGTTCCTTTTGCAAATGCAACCAGACTTTGTCGCCCACCTGAAACTTGTGTGGCACCCGATGTTGATCATGTCGCTGCTTGTACTTGGCATTTGATTTCTCAAGAATGTCATGGACCTGCTGGCGAATATGTTGGATTCGCTCAATGAAGCTGGTGGCCTTATCTGTTTCGGACTGGACATGAGCTGAATTCATGTGAGTAGCTGCAAGTGGCATGGCCACATCAATGGGGCATAGTGGCTGGAATCCCAAACCCACCTGAAAAGGGCTATGGCCAGTGGAGCTGTGAAGAGCTCGGTTGTAGCTGTGCTGAACGTAGGGGAGGCTCTCGTCCCATGTGCGTGGATGCTTTGAGTTATACATGCGCAGAATGTGCACAATCATCCTATTGACAACCTCCGTCTGGCCATCAGTTTGAGGATGGAAGGCTGTGGACTTCGTGAGTTTGGTGTCCAGCATTGACCAGAGACTGGACCAAAAGGTGCTGAGGAACCGACTGTCCCGATCTGAGATGATAGACTGTGGGATCCCAAAGTGCACCCACACTCGTTCAAAGAAGAGTTTAGCAGTGGCTTCTGCTGTGATATTCTTCTTGCAGGCCATCATAATGGCCATCTTTGAGAACCTGTCGACGACCACAAAAACACAGTCATTTCCATGCTTAGTGGACGGAAGGCCTGACATGTAATCCATGGAGATGGATTCCCAAGGTCGACTAGGGGTAGGCAACGGGGTATAGAGGCCTTGCTTCTTAATGGTCGGTTTGGCAATGGCACATGCAGTACATGATCGGATGTACTTCCCAACATCCTGTCGAAGATTCGGCCAATAGAAATAGTTTTGCAGTACTGCCACTGTTTTCTCGACCCCGAAATGCCCAGCAGCCCGACTGTAGTGTGCTTCCCAAATCATCTTGGCACGCTCGCTTGAAGGAACACAGAGGTGACCGAGGTGGCATAATAGGGCATCCTGGAGGTGAAAATCTGCAACTTGCCGACCCTCAAGAGTGTCTGGTATGTGTGGCCGAATTCTGGGTCGCTTTTGTAGAGAAGTGGCCAATCAGAAGTCTCGTGCCCGCAAGAGTTGAGCACGGTGGTTAGCGCCATGATCGGTGGTCGACTGAGGCAATCTGCAACATTATTGGTGCTGCCCTTTTTATACTTGATATTCAAGTGAAACTGTTGCAGGTATGTAGACCACTTCTGATGGCGATCATTCTGCAATTTCCCTTGGGTCTGTATGAACTGCAGAGGTCGGTGGTCTGTGTGGATGACCGTTTCCTTCCCCAAAATGTAATGCTTCCATTGTCGACAGGCCTGTACAATGGAATACATCTCTTTATCATAAGTGGGGTACTTCCGGACTGTGTCTGAAAGTGTTTCACTGTGATATGCCACTGGATGTCCATGTTGAGTAAGGACTGCCCCAACAGCATAGTCAGAGGCATCTGTCTCGACCTCAAATGGTTGTTGTAAATCTGGTAACGCGAGCACTGGTGCCGTGCAGAGGCGATCCTTCAACTCCCTGAATGACTTCTGTTGAGATTCAGACCAAAAGAATTTTGCTTTCGCCCCGCCCTTGGTGACTTGACTCAAGGGCCAAGAAATATGAGAAAATCCCAACACAAACCTGCGGTAGAAGTTGGCAAGACCTAGAAAGCTGCGGAGCTCTGTTAGAGTGGTTGGAGGGCCAATCTCGAATGACTTGGACCTTGGCTGGATCGACATGCACCCCCTGTTCATCAATGATGTATCCAGATACTGAACCTCGGTCATGCCAAAGTGCATTTCTCCAAATTGGCACATAGCTTGTGTTGCCGCAGTGTTTGGAGAACCTGTCGGATGTGGTGGAGGTGCTCTTCCCAACTCTGGCTGAAGATCAGAATGTCATCCAAGTATACTACTACAAAGGAGTTGGTGAATGGCCGCAAGATGTCATCCATTAGCCTCATAAAGGTTGCAGGAGCATTCGTCAATCCGAAAGGCATGACCAACCATTCGAAGAGGCCCTCCTTGGATTTGAAGGCAGTCTTCCACACATCTGAGGGTTCAATTGGTACCTGGTGATATCCTGACTTCAGATCGATCTTGCTGAAATATTTCGCCCCCTTTAGTTGGTCTAGGAGGTCATCAATCCGCGGGATCGGGTACCTATTACGGACAGTGATCTTGTTCAGTGCCCGATAGTCAATACAGAGTCTCCACGTCCCATCCTTCTTCTGTACCAACACTATCGGGCTACCACAGGGCGAAGAACTCGGACGGATGTGACCTTTCTGCAGGAGCTCCTGAATCTGTCTCTTGATTTCATTGTTCTCCAGAACGGAGCGCCGATAAATTGGTCCATTGGGTAACGGCGCACTGGGGTCAGATCGATGGAGTGCTTGACTTGACAGTGCAGAGGAACCCCTGCCGGGGAGGTGAAATGTCTTCGTACTCCTCCACAATCTTGTCCATCTGTAGCTGCCATGCAGAGGAACCCGTTTGGAGGCCGTGGCCACTGTCTTCTTCTTCCCTTGAGGGCGTATCATCAGGAAAACAAATTTCCTGGTTTTGGAAATGATCTTACTGCATTGTTTTGCAGTAATCAAAGAGATGGCGGCAGGTGGTGCTACCTCTGGTATCCTGAACAACTTATTTCCCAATGTAATAATAACAGCACGGGGCCTTGATTCATACACAGCATGTCGCTTCCACAAGTATGGTTGTCCTAGTAATACATCACAACTTCAAGGGGAGCAATGTCACACAATACCTCATCCGTGAAGGGCTTGATGTTGTATGGAAGGCGACACTGCTGGCTCACGCGAAGATCTCGCCCTTGGTGAAGCCACCCAATGGTGTATGGTTGTGGATGTGCTGTGGTCGGTAAGCCCAACCGCTTCACGACCTCTGCCGAAATGAGGTTCTTTTGACTCCCGCTATCAACAATGAACTGTATCGGGGAGCCCTTTACCCACATCTGGGAGTGGAAGAGACGCTCCTCCTCCTCTGGATCTTCGGGTTCATTTTTCTGGATCTTTGCGGTAGCAACAGTGGCGCTGGGATCCGCATCAATGATATGCTTCCCTTTTTCATACCCCTTATCGGGTTCTGACTCAGAGTCGGAACATGCATCTGATTCTGAAACCTTTAGCTCAGCCACCAGTGACTGCTTGGCCCGACACTCACTTGTGTTGTGAGTGGAGCTCTTATGGAACTCGCACCATTTTCCAGTGTCCTTTCTCGGCTTCGCGGCGTTGCTCTTTGCTTGCAGCTTCGGCTGGTTGTCTTGGGCTGTCCCGCCTTGGCTTTGTCCTTTGTTCTGTGGTTTAGGGGCACCTTTCCCCTGCTTTGGATTCGCAGATCCAAAGTCTCGCTTCTTTTGTTTAAACTTCTGCTCGACCTTGACGGCATACCGGTATGCTGCGCCGAGCGAGGGGATGTTTAAGAACTGTATTTCTTCCTGGATGTACTTGTGCAGGCAGCCACGGTATTTGAGTATCAAATGTTGCTCCGAATCCTTGATACCCAACTTTGTGCGAAGGGTATGGAAAAGATTGGTGAACTCCGGCACGTCTTGGTCCCTTCCCTGCCGCAGCGTGGTCCACTTTATGTATTCATCCTCATAGCTTCCGACAGGGTAGTACTGCTCCTTGATGGCATCCCGGAACGAATCCCAGGTGGGTGCGGCTGAAAACAGTGAGCCAGTACTTTCATCCTTCTGCTCGCAGTAGGTTTCCCACCAGTCCTTGACGTGGGGGGCTGCTTTGAGAAGAGCAAAAACAATCTTTTCCCGACTCGAAAATTCATGAACAGAAAAATAACCCTCTAGCAGATTTAACCATTTATCTACGGCATCGGCGTCTATCTGACCCTCGAATATGGGGATTTCAAAATTAACTTGTACCTTAAAGGGTGTGGTGTTTCCAGAGGAGCTACTGGAAGCCGATGCGCCGCTTCTGGGTAGCCGCTGAAGGATCTGCGCAAAGCTGTCCATCATCGCGTTCCGTTGTCGCTCGAGCGCTTCTTCGAGCAAGATTTTGATGGGATCTCCTGCCCCTCGTCTTTCTTCTCGTCCGCCATGGGAGGCCGTCGGGATTTGCGAGGCTGGTCTTGCAAAGGTTCAACCAGTTCAAGCCCTAACTCCTTATATCCCGACCTTGTTGGGGACATGCAAGAAAAAATAGAGAAAAAGCAGACCGCTCTGATACCACTGATCCGGATTTAAACAGGAACGCAACAAATTACAGAGATAACCATATACACAAAGATGCAGCGGAAATAATACTTCATTTCATTAATGGAAAATACTGAAATATGCTTACAAACAGAAATGGCAATAAACTAGCTAGGGCGATGGTAGCTTATCTCTGAGAAGAGATGTGATGGCTACATGCCTCTGAACTGTGTTACAATGAGGCTCGAAGGCCTATTTATTGTTGAGAAACAATGGACAACCCTTAACATTCCAAAACCTAACCCTAGGAGATGAAACGCCAAACTGTGGGCCCGTTTGGGTAAATTGGTACATCAACTTCCCGGGGTCGTAACTTTGGCATACGATCTCTGTTTGACGCGTACAATAGCTCGTTAGAAAGATCTATCCGAGCACTACCACTTTGGGAAGGGCAACATTGGTCCATGGACCCATGTTGCCCCCAGATTTCCCAAAAAACGTCGTTTAGGGCCTCAAAACGGCTCCGGAAGTTCAGGACCCGAAAAACTGCTAAAAATAGTAAGTTGTGCTACAATTAAGGAAACTGAAAATGCTGAGAAAGACAATGGTGGGGGTCCAGGTGGACTTGGCAGGTGGCCACCAATATCCACCTGGATCATTCCTCCCCCTTAGGAAGCAATGGTCCCCATTGCGTTGAGCTCCTCCATGAGATGAGGAAACTTCTGCTGAACTTGTTCCCTGGTGAGCCACTTGCCCTGCTGAAGGAGTTGGCCCGCTTTGACAACTCGATACAGTTGGATATTCTGTTGGCGAGTGTTCTTGATCTGTGTGTCCATGATCCGATCAGTTGCAGCTTGTTCCATGCAATCTGGATTTAATTCTGTGGGTTTGAGCTGTTCTGCAATGTCGGATGTGTCTAACAATGGTGGAAAGTATGGCCGAAGGCGGTCCACATTAAATACTGGGTGCAGGCCAAGGAATGGGGGAATGCTGAGCTCAAATGCATTGTCTCCCATAGCCTTAGTAATGGTGTAAGGACCATATCGGAGTGGTCTCAATTTTCGATAGGCTCCAGTAAGGCGTTCCTTTTGCAAATGCAACCAGACTTTGTCGCCCACCTGAAACTTGTGTGGCACCCGATGTTGATCATGTCGCTGCTTGTACTTGGCATTTGATTTCTCAAGAATGTCATGGACCTGCTGGCGAATATGTTGGATTCGCTCAATGAAGCTGGTGGCCTTATCTGTTTCGGACTGGACATGAGCTGAATTCATGTGAGTAGCTGCAAGTGGCATGGCCACATCAATGGGGCATAGTGGCTGGAATCCCAAACCCACCTGAAAAGGGCTATGGCCAGTGGAGCTGTGAAGAGCTCGGTTGTAGCTGTGCTGAACGTAGGGGAGGCTCTCGTCCCATGTGCGTGGATGCTTTGAGTTATACATGCGCAGAATGTGCACAATCATCCTATTGACAACCTCCGTCTGGCCATCAGTTTGAGGATGGAAGGCTGTGGACTTCGTGAGTTTGGTGTCCAGCATTGACCAGAGACTGGACCAAAAGGTGCTGAGGAACCGACTGTCCCGATCTGAGATGATAGACTGTGGGATCCCAAAGTGCACCCACACTCGTTCAAAGAAGAGTTTAGCAGTGGCTTCTGCTGTGATATTCTTCTTGCAGGCCATCATAATGGCCATCTTTGAGAACCTGTCGACGACACAAAAAACACAGTCATTTCCATGCTTAGTGGACGGAAGGCCTGACATGTAATCCATGGAGATGGATTCCCAAGGTCGACTAGGGGTAGGCAACGGGGTATAGAGGCCTTGCTTCTTAATGGTCGGTTTGGCAATGGCACATGCAGTACATGATCGGATGTACTTCCCAACATCCTGTCGAAGATTCGGCACAATAGAAATAGTTTTGCAGTACTGCCACTGTTTTCTCGACCCCGAAATGCCCAGCAGCCCGACTGTAGTGTGCTTCCCAAATCATCTTGGCACGCTCGCTTGAAGGAACACAGAGGTGACCGAGGTGGCATAATAGGGCATCCTGGAGGTGAAAATCTGCAACTTGCCGACCCTCCAAGAGTGTCTGGTATGTGTGGCCGAATTCTGGGTCGCTTTTGTAGAGAAGTGGCCAATCAGAAGTCTCGTGCCCGCAAGAGTTGAGCACGGTGGTTAGCGCCATGATCGGTGGTCGACTGAGGCAATCTGCAACATTATTGGTGCTGCCCTTTTTATACTTGATATTCAAGTGAAACTGTTGCAGGTATGTAGACCACTTCTGATGGCGATCATTCTGCAATTTCCCTTGGGTCTGTATGAACTGCAGAGGTCGGTGGTCTGTGTGGATGACCGTTTCCTTCCCCAAAATGTAATGCTTCCATTGTCGACAGGCCTGTACAATGGAATACATCTCTTTATCATAAGTGGGGTACTTCCGGACTGTGTCTGAAAGTGTTTCACTGTGATATGCCACTGGATGTCCATGTTGAGTAAGGACTGCCCCAACAGCATAGTCAGAGGCATCTGTCTCGACCTCAAATGGTTGTTGTAAATCTGGTAACGCGAGCACTGGTGCCGTGCAGAGGCGATCCTTCAACTCCCTGAATGACTTCTGTTGAGATTCAGACCAAAAGAATTTTGCTTTCGCCCCGCCCTTGGTGACTTGACTCAAGGGCCAAGAAATATGAGAAAATCCCAACACAAACCTGCGGTAGAAGTTGGCAAGACCTAGAAAGCTGCGGAGCTCTGTTAGAGTGGTTGGAGAGGGCCAATCTCGAATGACTTGGACCTTGGCTGGATCGACATGCACCCCTGTTCATCAATGATGTATCCCAGATACTGAACCTCGGTCATGCCAAAAGTGCATTTCTCCAAATTGGCACATAGCTTGTGTTGCCGCAGTGTTTGGAGAACCTGTCGGATGTGGTGGAGGTGCTCTTCCCAACTCTGGCTGAAGATCAGAATGTCATCCAAGTATACTACTACAAAGGAGTTGGTGAATGGCCGCAAGATGTCATCCATTAGCCTCATAAGGTTGCAGGAGCATTCGTCAATCCGAAAGGCATGACAACCATTCGAAGAGGCCCTCCTTGGATTTGAAGGCAGTCTTCCACACATCTGAGGGTTCAATTGGTACCTGGTGATATCCTGACTTCAGATCGATCTTGCTGAAATATTTCGCCCCCTTTAGTTGGTCTAGGAGGTCATCAATCTGCGGGATCGGGTACCTATTACGGACAGTGATCTTGTTCAGTGCCCGATAGTCAATACAGAGTCTCCACGTCCCATCCTTCTTCTGTACCAACACTATCGGGCTACCACAGGGCGAAGAACTCGGACGGATGTGACCTTTCTGCAGGAGCTCCTGAAT
Source organism: Pinus tabuliformis (assembly GCA_031772625.1). Taxonomy (NCBI): domain Eukaryota; kingdom Viridiplantae; phylum Streptophyta; class Pinopsida; order Pinales; family Pinaceae; genus Pinus; species Pinus tabuliformis. The sequence goes on from CM062811.1 coordinate 274,568,054, forward strand.
CTGTCTCTTGATTTCATTGTTCTCCAGAACGGAGCGCCGATAAATTGGTCCATTGGGTAACGGCGCACCTGGGGTCAGATCGATGGAGTGCTTGACTTGACAGTGCAGAGGAACCCCTGCCGGGGAGGTGAAAATGTCTTCGTACTCCTCCACAATCTTGTCCATCTGTAGCTGCCATGCAGAGGAACCCGTTTGGAGGCCGTGGCCACTGTCTTCTTCTTCCCTTGAGGGCGTATCATCAGGAAAACAAATTTCCTGGTTTTGGAAATGATCTTACTGCATTGTTTTGCAGTAATCAAAGAGATGGCGGCAGGTGGTGCTACCTCTGGTATCCTGAACAACTTATTTCCCAATGTAATAATAACAGCACGGGGCCTTGATTCATACACAGCATGTCGCTTCCACAAGTATGGTTGTCCTAGTAATACATCACAAACTTCAAGGGGAGCAATGTCACACAATACCTCATCCGTGAAGGGCTTGATGTTGTATGGAAGGCGACACTGCTGGCTCACGCGAAGATCTCGCCTTGGTGAAGCCACCCAATGGTGTATGGTTGTGGATGTGCTGTGGTCGGTAAGCCCAACCGCTTCACGACCTCTGCCGAAATGAGGTTCTTTTGACTCCGCTATCAACAATGAACTGTATCGGGGAGCCTTTACCCACATCTGGGAGTGGAAGAGACGCTCCTCCTCTGGATCTTCGGGTTCATTTTTCTGGATCTTTGCGGTAGCAACAGTGGCGCTGGGATCCGCATCAATGATATGCTTCCCTTTTTCATACCCCTTATCGGGTTCTGACTCAGAGTCGGAACATGCATCTGATTCTGAAACCTTTAGCTCAGCCACCAGTGACTGCTTGGCCCGACACTCACTTGTGTTGTGAGTGGAGCTCTTATGGAACTCGCACCATTTTCCAGTGTCCTTTCTCGGCGTTGCTCTTTGCTTGCAGCTTCGGCTGGTTGTCTTGGGCTGTCCCGCCTTGGCTTTGTCCTTTGTTCTGTGGTTTAGGGGCACCTTTCCCCTGCTTTGGATTCGCAGATCCAAAGTCTCGCTTCTTTTGTTTAAACTTCTGCTCGACCTTGACGGCATACCGGTATGCTGCGCCGAGCGAGGGGATGTTTAAGAACTGTATTTCTTCCTGGATGTACTTGTGCAGGCAGCCACGGTATTTGAGTATCAAATGTTGCTCCGAATCCTTGATACCCAACTTTGTGCGAAGGGTATGGAAAAGATTGGTGAACTCCGGCACGTCTTGGTCCCTTCCCTGCCGCAGCGTGGTCCACTTTATGTATTCATCCTCATAGCTTCCGACAGGGTAGTACTGCTCCTTGATGGCATCCCGGAACGAATCCCAGGTGGGTGCGGCTGAAAACAGTGAGCCAGTACTTTCATCCTTCTGCTCGCAGTAGGTTTCCCACCAGTCCTTGACGTGGGGGGCTGCTTTGAGAAGAGCAAAAACAATCTTTCCCGACTCGAAAATTCATGAACAGAAAAATAACCCTCTAGCAGATTTAACCATTTATCTACGGCATCGGCGTCTATCTGACCCTCGAATATGGGGATTTCAAAATTAACTTGTACCTTAAAGGGTGTGGTGTTTCCAGAGGAGCTACTGGAAGCCGATGCGCCGCTTCTGGGTAGCCGCTGAAGGATCTGCGCAAAGCTGTCCATCATCGCGTTCCGTTGTCGCTCGAGCGCTTCTTCGAGCAAGATTTTGATGGGATCTCCTGCCCCCTCGTCTTTCTTCTCGTCCGCCATGGGAGGCCGTCGGGATTTGCGAGGCTGGTCTTGCAAAGGTTCAACCAGTTCAAGCCCTAACTCCTTATATCCGACCTTGTTGGGGACATGCAAAGAAAAATAGAGAAAAAGCAGACCGCTCTGATACCACTGATCCGGATTTAAACAGGAACGCAACAAATTACAGAGATAACCATATACACAAAGATGCAGCGGAAATAATACTTCATTTCATTAATGGAAAATACTGAAATATGCTTACAAACAGAAATGGCAATAAACTAGCTAGGGCGATGGTAGCTTATCTCTGAGAAGAGATGTGATGGCTACATGCCTCTGAACTGTGTTACAATGAGGCTCGAAGGCCTATTTATTGTTGAGAAACAATGGACAACCCTTAACATTCCAAAACCTAACCCTAGGAGATGAAACGCCAAACTGTGGGCCCCGTTTGGGTAAATTGGTACATCAACTTCCCGGGGTCGTAACTTTGGCATACGATCTCTGTTTGACGCGTACAATAGCTCGTTAGAAAGATCTATCCGAGCACTACCACTTTGGGAAGGGCAACATTGGTCCATGGACCCATGTTGCCCCCAGATTTCCAAAAACGTCGTTTAGGGCCTCAAAACGGCTCCGGAAGTTCAGGACCCGAAAAACTGCTAAAAATAGTAAGTTGTGCTACAATTAAGGAAACTGAAAATGCTGAGAAAGACAATGGTGGGGGTCCAGGTGGACTTGGCAGGTGGCCACCAATATCCACCTGGATCATTCCTCCCCCCTTAGGAAGCAATGGTCCCCATTGCGTTGAGCTCCTCCATGAGATGAGGAAACTTCTGCTGAACTTGTTCCCTGGTGAGCCACTTGCCCTGCTGAAGGAGTTGGCCCGCTTTGACAACTCGATACAGTTGGATATTCTGTTGGCGAGTGTTCTTGATCTGTGTGTCCATGATCCGATCAGTTGCAGCTTGTTCCATGCAATCTGGATTTAATTCTGTGGGTTTGAGCTGTTCTGCAATGTCGGATGTGTCTAACAATGGTGGAAAGTATGGCCGAAGGCGGTCCACATTAAATACTGGGTGCAGGCCAAGGAATGGGGGAATGCTGAGCTCAAATGCATTGTCTCCCATAGCCTTAGTAATGGTGTAAGGACCATATCGGAGTGGTCTCAATTTTCGATAGGCTCCAGTAAGGCGTTCCTTTTGCAAATGCAACCAGACTTTGTCGCCCACCTGAAACTTGTGTGGCACCCGATGTTGATCATGTCGCTGCTTGTACTTGGCATTTGATTTCTCAAGAATGTCATGGACCTGCTGGCGAATATGTTGGATTCGCTCAATGAAGCTGGTGGCCTTATCTGTTTCGGACTGGACATGAGCTGAATTCATGTGAGTAGCTGCAAGTGGCATGGCCACATCAATGGGGCATAGTGGCTGGAATCCCAAACCCACCTGAAAAGGGCTATGGCCAGTGGAGCTGTGAAGAGCTCGGTTGTAGCTGTGCTGAACGTAGGGGAGGCTCTCGTCCCATGTGCGTGGATGCTTTGAGTTATACATGCGCAGAATGTGCACAATCATCCTATTGACAACCTCCGTCTGGCCATCAGTTTGAGGATGGAAGGCTGTGGACTTCGTGAGTTTGGTGTCCAGCATTGACCAGAGACTGGACCAAAAGGTGCTGAGGAACCGACTGTCCCGATCTGAGATGATAGACTGTGGGATCCCAAAGTGCACCCACACTCGTTCAAAGAAGAGTTTAGCAGTGGCTTCTGCTGTGATATTCTTCTTGCAGGCCATCATAATGGCCATCTTTGAGAACCTGTCGACGACCACAAAAACACAGTCATTTCCATGCTTAGTGGACGGAAGGCCTGACATGTAATCCATGGAGATGGATTCCCAAGGTCGACTAGGGGTAGGCAACGGGGTATAGAGGCCTTGCTTCTTAATGGTCGGTTTGGCAATGGCACATGCAGTACATGATCGGATGTACTTCCCAACATCCTGTCGAAGATTCGGCCAATAGAAATAGTTTTGCAGTACTGCCACTGTTTTCTCGACCCCGAAATGCCCAGCAGCCCGACTGTAGTGTGCTTCCCAAATCATCTTGGCACGCTCGCTTGAAGGAACACAGAGGTGACCGAGGTGGCATAATAGGGCATCCTGGAGGTGAAAATCTGCAACTTGCCGACCCTCCAAGAGTGTCTGGTATGTGTGGCCGAATTCTGGGTCGCTTTTGTAGAGAAGTGGCCAATCAGAAGTCTCGTGCCCGCAAGAGTTGAGCACGGTGGTTAGCGCCATGATCGGTGGTCGACTGAGGCAATCTGCAACATTATTGGTGCTGCCCTTTTTATACTTGATATTCAAGTGAAACTGTTGCAGGTATGTAGACCACTTCTGATGGCGATCATTCTGCAATTTCCCTTGGGTCTGTATGAACTGCAGAGGTCGGTGGTCTGTGTGGATGACCGTTTCCTTCCCCAAAATGTAATGCTTCCATTGTCGACAGGCCTGTACAATGGAATACATCTCTTTATCATAAGTGGGGTACTTCCGGACTGTGTCTGAAAGTGTTTCACTGTGATATGCCACTGGATGTCCATGTTGAGTAAGGACTGCCCCAACAGCATAGTCAGAGGCATCTGTCTCGACCTCAAATGGTTGTTGTAAATCTGGTAACGCGAGCACTGGTGCCGTGCAGAGGCGATCCTTCAACTCCTGAATGACTTCTGTTGAGATTCAGACCAAAAGAATTTTGCTTTCGCCCCGCCCTTGGTGACTTGACTCAAGGGCCAAGAAATATGAGAAAATCCCAACACAAACCTGCGGTAGAAGTTGGCAAGACCTAGAAAGCTGCGGAGCTCTGTTAGAGTGGTTGGAGAGGGCCAATCTCGAATGACTTGGACCTTGGCTGGATCGACATGCACCCCCTGTTCATCAATGATGTATCCCAGATACTGAACCTCGGTCATGCCAAAAGTGCATTTCTCCAAATTGGCACATAGCTTGTGTTGCCGCAGTGTTTGGAGAACCTGTCGGATGTGGTGGAGGTGCTCTTCCCAACTCTGGCTGAAGATCAGAATGTCATCCAAGTATACTACTACAAAGGAGTTGGTGAATGGCCGCAAGATGTCATCCATTAGCCTCATAAAGGTTGCAGGAGCATTCGTCAATCCGAAAGGCATGACCAACCATTCGAAGAGGCCCTCCTTGGATTTGAAGGCAGTCTTCCACACATCTGAGGGTTCAATTGGTACCTGGTGATATCCTGACTTCAGATCGATCTTGCTGAAATATTTCGCCCCCTTTAGTTGGTCTAGGAGGTCATCAATCCGCGGGATCGGGTACCTATTACGGACAGTGATCTTGTTCAGTGCCCGATAGTCAATACAGAGTCTCCACGTCCCATCCTTCTTCTGTACCAACACTATCGGGCTACCACAGGGCGAAGAACTCGGACGGATGTGACCTTTCTGCAGGAGCTCCTGAATCTGTCTCTTGATTTCATTGTTCTCCAGAACGGAGCGCCGATAAATTGGTCCATTGGGTAACGGCGCACCTGGGGTCAGATCGATGGAGTGCTTGACTTGACAGTGCAGAGGAACCCCTGCCGGGGAGGTGAAAATGTCTTCGTACTCCTCCACAATCTTGTCCATCTGTAGCTGCCATGCAGAGGAACCCCGTTTGGAGGCCGTGGCCACTGTCTTCTTCTTCCCTTGAGGGCGTATCATCAGGAAAACAAATTTCCTGGTTTTGGAAATGATCTTACTGCATTGTTTTGCAGTAATCAAAGAGATGGCGGCAGGTGGTGCTACCTCTGGTATCCTGAACAACTTATTTCCCAATGTAATAATAACAGCACGGGGCCTTGATTCATACACAGCATGTCGCTTCCACAAGTATGGTTGTCCTAGTAATACATCACAAACTTCAAGGGAGCAATGTCACACAATACCTCATCCGTGAAGGGCTTGATGTTGTATGGAAGGCGACACTGCTGGCTCACGCGAAGATCTCGCCCTTGGTGAAGCCACCCAATGGTGTATGGTTGTGGATGTGCTGTGGTCGGTAAGCCCAACCGCTTCACGACCTCTGCCGAAATGAGGTTCTTTTGACTCCCGCTATCAACAATGAACTGTATCGGGGAGCCCTTTACCACATCTGGGAGTGGAAGAGACGCTCCTCCTCCTCTGGATCTTCGGGTTCATTTTTCTGGATCTTTGCGGTAGCAACAGTGGCGCTGGGATCCGCATCAATGATATGCTTCCCTTTTTCATACCCCTTATCGGGTTCTGACTCAGAGTCGGAACATGCATCTGATTCTGAAACCTTTAGCTCAGCCACCAGTGACTGCTTGGCCCGACACTCACTTGTGTTGTGAGTGGAGCTCTTATGGAACTCGCACCATTTTCCAGTGTCCTTTCTCGGCTTCGCGGCGTTGCTCTTTGCTTGCAGCTTCGGCTGGTTGTCTTGGGCTGTCCCGCCTTGGCTTTGTCCTTTGTTCTGTGGTTTAGGGGCACCTTTCCCCTGCTTTGGATTCGCAGATCCAAAGTCTCGCTTCTTTTGTTTAAACTTCTGCTCGACCTTGACGGCATACCGGTATGCTGCGCCGAGCGAGGGGATGTTTAAGAACTGTATTTCTTCCTGGATGTACTTGTGCAGGCAGCCACGGTATTTGAGTATCAAATGTTGCTCCGAATCCTTGATACCCAACTTTGTGCGAAGGGTATGGAAAAGATTGGTGAACTCCGGCACGTCTTGGTCCCTTCCCTGCCGCAGCGTGGTCCACTTTATGTATTCATCCTCATAGCTTCCGACAGGGTAGTACTGCTCCTTGATGGCATCCCGGAACGAATCCCAGGTGGGTGCGGCTGAAAACAGTGAGCCAGTACTTTCATCCTTCTGCTCGCAGTAGGTTTCCCACCAGTCCTTGACGTGGGGGGCTGCTTTGAGAAGAGCAAAAACAATCTTTTCCCGACTCGAAAATTCATGAACAGAAAAATAACCCTCTAGCAGATTTAACCATTTATCTACGGCATCGGCGTCTATCTGACCCTCGAATATGGGGATTTCAAAATTAACTTGTACCTTAAAGGGTGTGGTGTTTCCAGAGGAGCTACTGGAAGCCGATGCGCCGCTTCTGGGTAGCCGCTGAAGGATCTGCGCAAAGCTGTCCATCATCGCGTTCCGTTGTCGCTCGAGCGCTTCTTCGAGCAAGATTTTGATGGGATCTCCTGCCCCCTCGTCTTTCTTCTCGTCCGCCATGGGAGGCCGTCGGATTTGCGAGGCTGGTCTTGCAAAGGTTCAACCAGTTCAAGCCCTAACTCCTTATATCCCGACCTTGTTGGGGACATGCAAAGAAAAATAGAGAAAAAGCAGACCGCTCTGATACCACTGATCCGGATTTAAACAGGAACGCAACAAATTACAGAGATAACCATATACACAAAGATGCAGCGGAAATAATACTTCATTTCATTAATGGAAAATACTGAAATATGCTTACAAACAGAAATGGCAATAAACTAGCTAGGGCGATGGTAGCTTATCTCTGAGAAGAGATGTGATGGCTACATGCCTCTGAACTGTGTTACAATGAGGCTCGAAGGCCTATTTATTGTTGAGAAACAATGGACAACCCTTAACATTCCAAAACCTAACCCTAGGAGATGAAACGCCAAACTGTGGGCCCCGTTTGGGTAAATTGGTACATCAACTTCCCGGGGTCGTAACTTTGGCATACGATCTCTGTTTGACGCGTACAATAGCTCGTTAGAAAGATCTATCCGAGCACTACCACTTTGGGAAGGGCAACATTGGTCCATGGACCCATGTTGCCCCCAGATTTCCCAAAAAACGTCGTTTAGGGCCTCAAAACGGCTCCGGAAGTTCAGGACCCGAAAAACTGCTAAAAATAGTAAGTTGTGCTACAATTAAGGAAACTGAAAATGCTGAGAAAGACAATGGTGGGGGTCCAGGTGGACTTGGCAGGTGGCCACCAATATCCACCTGGATCATTCCTCCCCCCTTAGGAAGCAATGGTCCCCATTGCGTTGAGCTCCTCCATGAGATGAGGAAACTTCTGCTGAACTTGTTCCCTGGTGAGCCACTTGCCCTGCTGAAGGAGTTGGCCCGCTTTGACAACTCGATACAGTTGGATATTCTGTTGGCGAGTGTTCTTGATCTGTGTGTCCATGATCCGATCAGTTGCAGCTTGTTCCATGCAATCTGGATTTAATTCTGTGGGTTTGAGCTGTTCTGCAATGTCGGATGTGTCTAACAATGGTGGAAAGTATGGCCGAAGGCGGTCCACATTAAATACTGGGTGCAGGCCAAGGAATGGGGGAATGCTGAGCTCAAATGCATTGTCTCCCATAGCCTTAGTAATGGTGTAAGGACCATATCGGAGTGGTCTCAATTTTCGATAGGCTCCAGTAAGGCGTTCCTTTTGCAAATGCAACCAGACTTTGTCGCCCACCTGAAACTTGTGTGGCACCCGATGTTGATCATGTCGCTGCTTGTACTTGGCATTTGATTTCTCAAGAATGTCATGGACCTGCTGGCGAATATGTTGGATTCGCTCAATGAAGCTGGTGGCCTTATCTGTTTCGGACTGGACATGAGCTGAATTCATGTGAGTAGCTGCAAGTGGCATGGCCACATCAATGGGGCATAGTGGCTGGAATCCCAAACCCACCTGAAAAGGGCTATGGCCAGTGGAGCTGTGAAGAGCTCGGTTGTAGCTGTGCTGAACGTAGGGGAGGCTCTCGTCCCATGTGCGTGGATGCTTTGAGTTATACATGCGCAGAATGTGCACAATCATCCTATTGACAACCTCCGTCTGGCCATCAGTTTGAGGATGGAAGGCTGTGGACTTCGTGAGTTTGGTGTCCAGCATTGACCAGAGACTGGACCAAAAGGTGCTGAGGAACCGACTGTCCCGATCTGAGATGATAGACTGTGGGATCCCAAAGTGCACCCACACTCGTTCAAAGAAGAGTTTAGCAGTGGCTTCTGCTGTGATATTCTTCTTGCAGGCCATCATAATGGCCATCTTTGAGAACCTGTCGACGACCACAAAAACACAGTCATTTCCATGCTTAGTGGACGGAAGGCCTGACATGTAATCCATGGAGATGGATTCCCAAGGTCGACTAGGGGTAGGCAACGGGGTATAGAGGCCTTGCTTCTTAATGGTCGGTTTGGCAATGGCACATGCAGTACATGATCGGATGTACTTCCCAACATCCTGTCGAAGATTCGGCCAATAGAAATAGTTTTGCAGTACTGCCACTGTTTTCTCGACCCGAAATGCCCAGCAGCCCGACTGTAGTGTGCTTCCCAAATCATCTTGGCACGCTCGCTTGAAGGAACACAGAGGTGACCGAGGTGGCATAATAGGGCATCCTGGAGGTGAAAATCTGCAACTTGCCGACCCTCCAAGAGTGTCTGGTATGTGTGGCCGAATTCTGGGTCGCTTTTGTAGAGAAGTGGCCAATCAGAAGTCTCGTGCCCGCAAGAGTTGAGCACGGTGGTTAGCGCCATGATCGGTGGTCGACTGAGGCAATCTGCAACATTATTGGTGCTGCCCTTTTTATACTTGATATTCAAGTGAAACTGTTGCAGGTATGTAGACCACTTCTGATGGCGATCATTCTGCAATTTCCCTTGGGTCTGTATGAACTGCAGAGGTCGGTGGTCTGTGTGGATGACCGTTTCCTTCCCCAAAATGTAATGCTTCCATTGTCGACAGGCCTGTACAATGGAATACATCTCTTTATCATAAGTGGGGGTACTTCCGGACTGTGTCTGAAAGTGTTTCACTGTGATATGCCACTGGATGTCCATGTTGAGTAAGGACTGCCCCAACAGCATAGTCAGAGGCATCTGTCTCGACCTCAAATGGTTGTTGTAAATCTGGTAACGCGAGCACTGGTGCCGTGCAGAGGCGATCCTTCAACTCCCTGAATGACTTCTGTTGAGATTCAGACCAAAAGAATTTTGCTTTCGCCCCGCCCTTGGTGACTTGACTCAAGGGCAAGAAATATGAGAAAATCCCAACACAAACCTGCGGTAGAAGTTGGCAAGACCTAGAAAGCTGCGGAGCTCTGTTAGAGTGGTTGGAGAGGGCCAATCTCGAATGACTTGGACCTTGGCTGGATCGACATGCACCCCCTGTTCATCAATGATGTATCCCAGATACTGAACCTCGGTCATGCCAAAAGTGCATTTCTCCAAATTGGCACATAGCTTGTGTTGCCGCAGTGTTTGGAGAAACTGTCGGATGTGGTGGAGGTGCTCTTCCCAACTCTGGCTGAAGATCAGAATGTCATCCAAGTATACTACTACAAAGGAGTTGGTGAATGGCCGCAAGATGTCATCCATTAGCCTCATAAAGGTTGCAGGAGCATTCGTCAATCCGAAAGGCATGACCAACCATTCGAAGAGGCCCTCCTTGGATTTGAAGGCAGTCTTCCACACATCTGAGGGTTCAATTGGTACCTGGTGATATCCTGACTTCAGATCGATCTTGCTGAAATATTTCGCCCCCTTTAGTTGGTCTAGGAGGTCATCAATCCGCGGGATCGGGTACCTATTACGGACAGTGATCTTGTTCAGTGCCCGATAGTCAATACAGAGTCTCCACGTCCCATCCTTCTTCTGTACCAACACTATCGGGCTACCACAGGGCGAAGAACTCGGACGGATGTGACCTTTCTGCAGGAGCTCCTGAATCTGTCTCTTGATTTCATTGTTCTCCAGAACGGAGCGCCGATAAATTGGTCCATTGGGTAACGGCGCACCTGGGGTCAGATCGATGGAGTGCTTGACTTGACAGTGCAGAGGAACCCCTGCCGGGGAGGTGAAAATGTCTTCGTACTCCTCCACAATCTTGTCCATCTGTAGCTGCCATGCAGAGGACCCCGTTTGGAGGCCGTGGCCACTGTCTTCTTCTTCCCTTGAGGGCGTATCATCAGGAAAACAAATTTCCTGGTTTTGGAAATGATCTTACTGCATTGTTTTGCAGTAATCAAAGAGATGGCGGCAGGTGGTGCTACCTCTGGTATCCTGAACAACTTATTTCCCAATGTAATAATAACAGCACGGGGCCTTGATTCATACACAGCATGTCGCTTCCACAAGTATGGTTGTCCTAGTAATACATCACAAACTTCAAGGGGAGCAATGTCACACAATACCTCATCCGTGAAGGGCTTGATGTTGTATGGAAGGCGACACTGCTGGCTCACGCGAAGATCTCGCCCTTGGTGAAGCCACCCAATGGTGTATGGTTGTGGATGTGCTGTGGTCGGTAAGCCCAACCGCTTCACGACCTCTGCCGAAATGAGGTTCTTTTGACTCCCGCTATCAACAATGAACTGTATCGGGGAGCCCTTTACCCACATCTGGGAGTGGAAGAGACGCTCCTCCTCCTCTGGATCTTCGGGTTCATTTTTCTGGATCTTTGCGGTAGCAACAGTGGCGCTGGGATCCGCATCAATGATATGCTTCCCTTTTTCATACCCCTTATCGGGTTCTGACTCAGAGTCGGAACATGCATCTGATTCTGAAACCTTTAGCTCAGCCACCAGTGACTGCTTGGCCCGACACTCACTTGTGTTGTGAGTGGAGCTCTTATGGAACTCGCACCATTTTCCAGTGTCCTTTCTCGGCTTCGCGGCGTTGCTCTTTGCTTGCAGCTTCGGCTGGTTGTCTTGGGCTGTCCCGCCTTGGCTTTGTCCTTTGTTCTGTGGTTTAGGGGCACCTTTCCCCTGCTTTGGATTCGCAGATCCAAAGTCTCGCTTCTTTTGTTTAAACTTCTGCTCGACCTTGACGGCATACCGGTATGCTGCGCCGAGCGAGGGGATGTTTAAGAACTGTATTTCTTCCTGGATGTACTTGTGCAGGCAGCCACGGTATTTGAGTATCAAATGTTGCTCCGAATCCTTGATACCCAACTTTGTGCGAAGGGTATGGAAAAGATTGGTGAACTCCGGCACGTCTTGGTCCCTTCCCTGCCGCAGCGTGGTCCACTTTATGTATTCATCCTCATAGCTTCCGACAGGGTAGTACTGCTCCTTGATGGCATCCCGGAACGAATCCCAGGTGGGTGCGGCTGAAAACAGTGAGCCAGTACTTTCATCCTTCTGCTCGCAGTAGGTTTCCCACCAGTCCTTGACGTGGGGGGCTGATTTGAGAAGAGCAAAAACAATCTTTTCCCGACTCGAAAATTCATGAACAGAAAAATAACCCTCTAGCAGATTTAACCATTTATCTACGGCATCGGCGTCTATCTGACCCTCGAATATGGGGATTTCAAAATTAACTTGTACCTTAAAGGGTGTGGTGTTTCCAGAGGAGCTACTGGAAGCCGATGCGCCGCTTCTGGGTAGCCGCTGAAGGATCTGCGCAAAGCTGTCCATCATCGCGTTCCGTTGTCGCTCGAGCGCTTCTTCGAGCAAGATTTTGATGGGATCTCCTGCCCCCTCGTCTTTCTTCTCGTCCGCCATGGGAGGCCGTCGGGATTTGCGAGGCTGGTCTTGCAAAGGTTCAACCAGTTCAAGCCCTAACTCCTTATATCCCGACCTTGTTGGGGACATGCAAAGAAAAATAGAGAAAAAGCAGACCGCTCTGATACCACTGATCCGGATTTAAACAGGAACGCAACAAATTACAGAGATAACCATATACACAAAGATGCAGCGGAAATAATACTTCATTTCATTAATGGAAAATACTGAAATATGCTTACAAACAGAAATGGCAATAAACTAGCTAGGGCGATGGTAGCTTATCTCTGAGAAGAGATGTGATGGCTACATGCCTCTGAACTGTGTTACAATGAGGCTCGAAGGCCTATTTATTGTTGAGAAACAATGGACAACCCTTAACATTCCAAAACCTAACCCTAGGAGATGAAACGCCAAACTGTGGGCCCCGTTTGGGTAAATTGGTACATCAACTTCCCGGGGTCGTAACTTTGGCATACGATCTCTGTTTGACGCGTACAATAGCTCGTTAGAAAGATCTATCCGAGCACTACCACTTTGGGAAGGGCAACATTGGTCCATGGACCCATGTTGCCCCCAGATTTCCCAAAAAACGTCGTTTAGGGCCTCAAAACGGCTCCGGAAGTTCAGGACCCGAAAAACTGCTAAAAATAGTAAGTTGTGCTACAATTAAGGAAACTGAAAATGCTGAGAAAGACAATGGTGGGGGTCCAGGTGGACTTGGCAGGTGGCCACCAATATCCACCTGGATCATATAGTGGTTTCTTCTTGATCTTCAAGTCCATGCTCAAGATTATTAATGATGGTTGGTCATTTCCTACTTGAATGTTGGAGTTGGGATGGGTTCCATCTATTCCTCCATCTTACTGATTTGTTTCTCCTCATGGACCATGTTCATTACAATCTCCACACCAAACATCTCTTTGAAAAGGCCATGATTTTTCCTTCTAAAATTCTTATGGTGTTGAAGATCTCTTCATGATCATCCTTATGATTTTTCAATGCCTACTCAATGATGGTCTCCACCAACTAGTCAATGTATGAAATCTTGTAGAATTTTGTCTATTTCCTACGAGAATGAACTGGATCAATGACCAACTCATGAACCTACTCCAAAATTTAGTATGCAATATGTCTTCATGATTAGCCTTATTTCCATGCCTATGTAATGTTGGTCTTCACCAACTAATCAATCTCAAAAATATTGTAGAATTTAGTCTCTTTGCTATGGTAATGAGCCAGACCAATGACCAACTCATGAACCTCCTCAAAATTTGTGTTATAAACAAGGTCACATTTGTTTCCCCCACTACCTTTTCAATCCTATCCATTTCACTTTGTGAGACATCCAAGTAGAGTGCATAATAGTTCTTCTCTACGTCACATGCCTCATTCATATCCTAGGAAGGGTGAGTAGGATGAGATGTAGCAAAAGCACAACTTGTCCCTCATTCTCTATTGTGTTTCTTCGCCCTCCCACATGGTCATTGACACTCACCATATTGACTCCCTAACCTTCGTGTAACACCACATTAACTAGACAAGATATCCCATGTACTAGTTGTTTTAACAAGAGGATTATGTATGGCTTGGCACTCCCCAACCATGGATTTAGAATTGCACTACTAAAACCCCCTAGAAGAAGGATCCTAACACCTATCCAATCATAATTGATACAGAAACAAGACAATGAAAATCCTGAGATCTAACCAACAAGAGAGACAACTAAAGTTGGCTAGGTTAACTCCCTAGTCAACATCCCTTATTTCCCTAGACTCATACAAGAGCCATACACATTCAACTAACTATCTAGGAAAATGGATACATTGAACTCCATAAATGGAAAAGTGTTAATCATATTTTTTATTCTCCCTTACCTTAGTGGAACAGTGGCCTTCACACCACAATTATACACAATACAACAATCCATTACTTTGCATCATCCATATTTCCAGTTGTCAATATTGTTGTCCAAGGCCCCCTTCAAGCATCATTCTAAAGGGTCAAATTGAGGGGGAGTTCCCACTCCTCCCCATTATTCTTAGTCCCCGCACATTAGGTGGCCAAGTACCATAATGGTGATGGCCATGGTATTAGGATGAATAGTAGGCTAGGTGAGGTGGAATACATGTGGAATAGAAGGGCTATAAAATGCCCATCTACCATCACCCCATTAATATAGAAATAAATCATATTTATTAAAAAAATACAAAAATTTCAATTAAATATTCTTTAAAAAACTAGTTTTGTTTTTAAATATATTGTAAATAAAAATATCAATGTTATTATGTTTCCTTGAGGTGTGAAGTCTTCAGAAAAATTAAGTTTTGGAAGTAGTTAAAGCTCAATGTTATATTATTGAGATTAGGACATTTCAAAAATAAATGGGCTTCATCATCAAGCTCTTTGTCTTATAAACTCTATAAATTATTTCATCACAAGTTGTTTTTGGGTTAGTGCAATAACCAATTTCACCACAAAATTCATTAGCATTAATCATTATTTTAAGAACATGCATTTAGATAAAAAAAATTACAATGTTGGAAAAATTATTTTGATTAACTAAATAAGGATTGATATAATATTTGTAACAAAAGCCCCTAGTTTGGGTTGAAGGGTTGAGACTAGGAAGCATTAGGGATAAATGCGTAGAGGTATCTGAAGCATGCATAAATATACTCAAAAGGTTGAGCTTGTAATATAGGGTTTTCCTTTGTTTAAGGCATGGTGGTGGTTATGCCTTTTTCAGTAATGAGAAAAATGGATTTGAGAAAATATTATAAGAGAAGTTCTAGTGTAACTTCAATTTTGAAAATACTGTGACATCTCTGCCACTCATGAGTATCATCTCTAATATGTTTGGACTAATTCCATATAAACTTAGTAAGAACTTCTAGTCTCAAGTCATGACATACTAGTGTCTAGAAAAAATTTAGAAATATCTTGGCTAAGGATGTGAAGTTAATATGAGCACCAAATTTCTCATTAATGTGCCATTTAACAAAGGATCTAGTGAAGGCTCTTTGAAAATGTATCAAGTGAACCAATTCATAAATGATGTTATTAGAGTAATACCACAAATGAAATTTCATGATGTGGTTTTATGGGTCTTCACCTAGATTACCTTCAAATTTTAGAATATCAAAATGGATTTTGGTTGGTGTGGATGGTCATGCAAGCTCATGAGTAATGGGGTCATTTGTAAGCTTTGTCAAATCAGTTAAATTCAATGATTCTATAAATGAAAAAGTTGGGGTTGCAACCACCATTGCATATGTTTGGTAGCTATTATCTTGGTGTAAAGGACGGGTTAGAATGAGGTGGTGTGGTATCAATCAAGGTTGCTCCTAACACTACTGATCCAAACAAAGTGACATTTAATGGTGAATGTTGAAGGGTAGGTCAAATTGTTGAAATTATAAGGCTAGGAACATCTCCCAACACTGGTGGGAGGCCTTGTAGGCATCACGAGTTCCAGGGAGATAAAGGGAACCAAAATTTCCTCAATTTGTGATGAAGTGTGTCATTTTTTAGTGAGAGGGATAAAACTCATTTAGAACTAGTAGGTTGGTATGAATCAAATCATTTGAATGAAATTGGAAAAAATAAATGAAGTAAAATAGACCATTCTTTATGAATGTTTCTTAGTTTGTGTGTAGAAAAATGTTTGATTGGATAAAAATTATCTCACAATGTTTTAATTATACCTAATTTCTCTCCACTCAAAAGTAACTAGGCATTCCAAGAGCTTTCAACCATGAGGCATGAATTCATTGGAATAAATCTAGAGAAGGTTTAAAGGAGGCTTATAATGAGGGCTATTGGTTTCATCTCATGAAGTTACTAGAAATGTTTCCCAATAGTCATTCCAAATCAACTCCAGGTGCAGTCGCAACCCATGATTGACAACTTTGGTAGGTGCCCTATTTTTTGGTCATTAGACTACTTTCGTTAGTGTAGGTAGAGGGATTATAGGATGTCAACAATACGATGATGGGTTAAGTACCTCACAAGATTTATGTGAATTAAGAAGGCCCCATGAGTACAATCGAATCTCAACCACTAACCATTTATAACATTCCCTTTACCTTAGTTATTTTTTACACTTATATTGGAAGATTTAACATCACTCTAAAAGAGAACTGTTATGTTTCCAATGAAAATGAAAGAGTGGGGTTACTTATTGGCTAACTAGGGGTAATTAATGGAAACTATGGGTCGACTATGGGCAGGTAGAGGATATTTAAGCCCAAGGGTTAGCCCAATTGATTATTTCTATTTATTTTAGCCATTTGGCTAGTTTTGTGGTGGTAAGTGCCTAGTTCAAATCCCCTATATGAGGCACACTAGTATACTCTAAGGACGGTGAATGAATTTCCCACCATTTATATTCTAAAACCTAGAATTATGGGAGAATTATGTTAAGTCACACTCGATTAGACATGTGATGGTCACTACCAACTGTTGAATTCACATGTATACTATGAGCGAGGGGTGAATCAGTATAAGACAATTTCTTAATTAAAAATTCATGATATAACCAAACAATCTTGCACATGGAACACAAGGTATAAATGAAAACTTCTTTATAAAATCTTTTTGTAGTTACCAACCTATGAGACACCAAGCCCCTTTGCTACAAGATTTATATGCGCCAACCTACAAGAGACATCAATTCTATATGCTATAATATTTGTAGGTGCTAACCTAAAGGAGACACCAAACCCATCTAGGGAAATATTTGTAGGCACCAACCTAAAGGATACACGAATCCCCTCTACTACAATATTTGTAGGTACCAACCTACAAGAGACACCAATTCCCCACTATTATGATTATTCATAGGCACCTACCTATTGGAGACACAAATACCCATTGAGTGTGATTATTACTTCTACCTTCACCATATATGTTAGATGATTATGCATTCATAGATATGTTTCTTTCTTTTTCCTTCACTAGGTCTACTTGCTACTTCTACCTTCACTAGGTTTGCTTCTCCCAAAATTTGTTGTTTTGTATTCTTCGCAAGAGAAAACTTTCATAACATGCCACATATCCAATTTTGTAAATATGATTTTGAAATTTTTTATTGAGGCACTTCCACATGTCTCTTCGATCTCTGGAATTTTCACAATCTGAAAAGTCCTGGAAAATAAGTTATAGTGAAGATTACAAACTAGCCTGTTTGAAGCTGATTTTAAGACTACTCAATAACCCTAACTTCTACAGGGAATATATTTGAAATTATAGCAACCAAAAGTATGAAATTTATACCACATGCACATGAATATATCCCTAAATCGCATCCAAGTTTCATTGTCTGAAACATCACATAAGAAATGTTATAACAAAAATGTAAGATAACTCATTTAAAGTAAATTTCAGGAGCATTTAAGAACCATAACTTTATCAAGGAATATCTCTAAAATTATAGTGAAACAAATTTTTAAATTTCTACCACAACTACATGAATATGTCCCTTATATATCCTCCAAGTTTCATAGTCTAAAATATCCTATAAAATAAAATTATAGTGAAAATTTCAAGTTGACATGTTTGAAGGAGATTTTAGGAGCATTTAAGAAACCAAACTTCCTAAAAGAATATCTCTGAAATTACAACCAAATAAAGTCTAAAATTTCTATTAAAGCTACAAAAATATATCCCCTCTATCTCCTCCAAGTTTCATGTATTTAAAAATCCCAAAAGAAAAGTTATAATGAAAATGCCAAGGTGGCTTGTTCACTCCACAAATCACATTTTTGCTCCACCTTTAAGATCTCAAAAGTATTCCCTGGCTTATATTGTGCACCTCATATGTCTTATTTCTTACATGGTATTCAAATGCACTCATATATAATTTAGTTAAAGTGTTTGTATGTTCACTTATGGGGCTAACTTGTAAAACAAACTGGGTCAACCTATACCTTATGGTTGGACTGTCCTGACAAAATTTTTCATATCTCCTCATTCATATTGAGTTAGAGGGAGTCCCATATGCCATTGAAAAGGTATATAAATAATATTTTAAACCATATATAATATTATCCCATTTGAGCTATGCATTTAGAGAAAAAATTCCTTCAAAGGTAGGGTATCTAAGTTGGGCATAAAGAAAAAATGGGTATCCAAACAATATTTCCAACAATGTTCATCTTGCAATATCTATATTTCACATTTGTAGTCTCCCCCATTTATTTGACATAAACGAAAACAATATTTCCAAAAATATCCCCAAAATTTGATATTCTTGATCACTCTTAACTTTGACATCAATGACAACACAATATTCAACAATCTCCCCCTTTGTCATTAACGGAAACCCCAAAAATTTGTGCAATGTTTTTTTAGAAGCCCCCCTATCTACAATTTACCCATTTTTGAACCAATGGAAAATGAATACCCATGTCTACAAATTATCCCTTTGCTTGAAACTTCTTCCCCTTTGAAATCTGGGTCAAAGAGCTACTCCCCTTGAGCTTATGTTTTCCTTTATTGATGATTTGGAAGTGACATCACTCCCATACAACAATTTTCTCCTTTAACTTCATTGAGAACATATACATTACTTGAGGTCCTGATTTATTTTTCCACAAATATTCCTCAATTTGCTTTCCTTATTTCACATCCTTTAGAATAAAATGTGAGATCATATCCTTGATCACACATTTTTGTTACACTAAGAAGATTGTGTTTTATACCTTAAACATGCAAGACATTCTGATTTTTAATATTTCCATGAACATGACATATTGTGCCCTTTCCAACTATCCTTGTTCATGCATTATCTCCAAATGTAACATTGCCTCCTTTTTCGTCTTTTGGGGTAAGAATTGTTAGAAATTTTAACTAGATTCGGTCTTCATAATCATCTATTTCTAATCATGACATTGTATATTTTGTATAAAGAAAGAAAAAGAAAGAAAATATTTTATTTTATTTTATGTCGAGCATGGGTTTCATGCTCAAGTCTAGGTCAAAAGCATGTTCTTCGTGCTGCTAGGTCTTTATAGGTCTTTCTAGGACAAAAACATATTTTATGTCATGTATTATAGTCCCATTTGGAATCATTGGAATAAAGATATATTTATATTTTAAAGAAAAATCCATTTATTCTTCCAAGATCAAGTCGGCCCCAGTCAAGGAAAAGTTGGCCTAAGGGAGGGTTATTTGATCCCTTAAGAAGGTTATAAATACAAGGAGCCCAACCTCATTTGAGACAAACATCTCACATAAGTTCAATCTGCATTAATAGCGAAGGAGAAAAGAGTTGGAAAGGATGAAGAGAATAATTAAAATTGTCTTAGGATCATCTCTCTCTCCACTTGTGCAAAGTTAGTGTTTTGTTGCTGCCAATTGTAGAAGGCTGAAATTCTAAGGTGCAGTTGTGGGGCCGAAAATTTGGGATGAAGTTGCAGTGGGTCGAAGTTTGGAAGCTACCATGAAGAAGACTTTACTAGGAGACTGATTTGTTGCTAGGGAGGATTGGGATTTGGTATTTGGGCCTTGAAAGCCTCACTGTAAGAATATTCTATAAGAAGAGAAGCATTCTTTTTGGTTTTTCCCTGGCTTGTAGTCTATATCTTGTGTATTGTGTCTTGTTGTGTTCTTCATGGTTTTCGTAGTTGCTTGATGAACACGAACTAATAAAATAATAAAATGCCAAAATATATCACAAGTAATTATCAAGTTAAGGAAAATCATTTATAATACATAAGTCTCTTGATTTTCCAATATGGTATTAGAGCTAAGGTGCAAGAAGGATATTGAAGATCACATCTTAGTTGGCACTATGGAAAGGGTTATAACAAAGAGCTTCAAGTTACTTGGGAATCTCACTACATCTATCAAGTATTTCATATTGAAGATCATCTCTAAGATAACAAAACAAGTAATAGATGAATGCTTGTTCTCTTCTTTATCTTACACTTTCTAGGATGAGAATGAATGGGTTATTAACAGTGGTGCTTTCAAACATATGATGAGACAATGCAGTCAACTTTAGACCTTATCAAAAGGAACATCCTCTCACTCAATTTATCTTGGAGACAAGAAGAGTTATATAGTGAAAGGAATTGGACATACTTCGTTGGAGCTCAAGTCTGGTGGAAGTATTCACCTCAACAATATTCCATATGTTCTAGGTTTGAAGAAAAACTTACTTTCTATTTCTTATCTAGAGGATAAAGGTGATAGAATTTCTTTCGTTGATGGAAAATTTTTGGTTTTGGGTAAGGGATCTAGTATTGATAATTCTAGGGTGATTGGGATTCATGAGGGGACATTATATAGTATTTTTACACCTCTGTCTCAAGCTCTAGTCTACTTGGATGTAAGCCCTTCCGAAATATGACATAGAAGGTATGGACACCTTCACTATAATATTTTTCCATCTCTAAATCAAATGGTCAATGGAATCCTGGAATTGAAGGAAGAACATGAAGGGACCTATGAGGGATGTGTGTTGGGTCATTCATTTTGGGGGATAATTAATTTTGAAACATTTTGATCAAGTCTAACCGAAAGGTAGTTGCGCAAGAAACCACTAAGGAAAAGAGAGAAAATATGCCAATATTTTTCAGACACTAAAGTTGGCAAGCATAAAGTATGGGAAAATGCAAGTGCAACGACGTTCACAAATGCTGCTGAGGAGACATGGAGCAGTTGTAGCTGAGTCACGAAAGGCGCCAAAGAGGAAAGCACATAGTATCTGAGGGAAAAACTGGTAGTTCAAGCAATCAAAGTTTATAAAATCCAAAGGAGAAGAAAATAGAGGAGGATCTGAATATCATATGTCTAAATGTTGTCACTGAGTCTATTGAAATTGGTTATGTTCTTAGTTCATCTCTTTTTGAGCCAAATTGTTTGATGATTCATTTGATTCTTCCTGAAGGGTCATAGTGCCATGGTGTAATGATATTTTATGTTTAATGGAAAGAATTTTTGAGATTATTCTATGCTTATGGATGTGTTGGTTTGTATGGCCCTTTTTAACATTTTCTTTTGCATGAACGTGAATGTAATCTATCTCTTTGGGTGGGTCGCAAGTCATACTTTGTGCCTGTTGCATGTTTGATAATGTGATTTCTTAGAACATATGTGGATGATAATCTTTTTTGTAACACTCCTAAATGTCTAGTTCTATTCCCTATCCTAATCAAGTATTAGCATGCCTCGAGTGAGATGCTTTCTTCTGAGTAAGGTGAAAATGTTAGTGTCATACTAGACTACAATGGATCCTTTGTTGGCCCTTGTGTTTGAACCTAGGGTCTCTATCTCTTACAAGTTTTCACCAAAAAATGGATTCATTGTCGAGACTTGAAATTTTTGAAACAGACCTAGAACATGGTGTCAAGTATTTTTAAGAAGGATCTTCAGGATTTTTGTCATGAGCAGGTAGAGGGGTTTATTTCTCAGCAAGTGTAGCTCCATCAAAAGCATGAGAAGCGAGTGAAGGAAGATTTTTTTGTATGGGGAACCTACGAGAGATCATTACAAGATATTCTTGTGTAATTTCCCAAAAGATATTTACAACTGGTTGTGAAGGTTGCAGCTAAAAAATGGCATTTCTGGTTAGTGTAGATCTTCCCGTACCTAGACTCCTACTGACCTAGTCGAGTTACACCGGCTTGATATGGACCTAGCTCAGGCCATCTATTTTAGGGCACAAGATACTTTAGAAGGCTACATAAATGAGTTTTCTACAAAAGGCCATCTGTCCTTTCCCAAGGTTGAGGTCATGTTTAGGTTAGGGTTTGCAGGGAAAGTTATTGAAGGAGATTCCATTGTGGGTTAAATTTTTGATGGTGGAAGAAAACATCCTTTCAACCTAGGGCCAATCCATGGATGCTTAAAGCACTGATACTAGGGGAGGGGTATAGGGGGAGAAATGTTACTGGGTTTCAAGCAATGAAAATGTCAGAGATATGGACATAGATGAATCATAGAAGGCTAGAGACCTGAGGGAACAAAGGAGCATGTAGATAGTTGGGGAATGACGGGAGAAGGCTTTGCAAGAAATCCAGAGATGAGATAGGGAGTTGCACGAAGTAGGAGCATTGTTGAGTAGTTTGAAAGCACGAGAAGGAAGACTAAGACAAATGGACTTGCAAATCAAAGGGTATAGAGTGAGTCCTTGCCCAGTGGGAGAGGCTGAGACCACTATTGTGATGCAGATAGAAAGAAGCAGTAGATAGTTCCTCCTGCCATGAGAGATGGAGATGTTGGATGGATCAGGCCCTATAGACCAAGGGGCGGGCCCAGATGAAGATATGCATTTCTTAATGAGGAGT
Source organism: Pinus tabuliformis (assembly GCA_031772625.1). NCBI lineage: Eukaryota > Viridiplantae > Streptophyta > Pinopsida > Pinales > Pinaceae > Pinus > Pinus tabuliformis. Next base: position 274,590,598 of record CM062811.1, read on the forward strand.
TTATTTTCTGAAGATGATGTGTATCCTCAAAGTAGTAACTCATTGCCCAGCAGTTCATGTAGCTCTTCCCCTGACCCCCCTGGTATTTTTATCAAAACCCTATTCAATTTCTCTCTAATCTTGTTAAAGTCATAAAGGTTAACAAAGTATACAATACCTATAAGGTTGGTATCTCCAGTGGTAGAAATAGTAGTCATTACTCGGGTCCCCAAGGGTATTTGTAACCTGGATCGCAGGGGTTCATACTTACCTCACTGATTCAACTATGGATGGCTGGAAACATGGAAGGATCTTTCACTTGGTATCTTGAGTTCTCTGGAAGGGGGAATGAGGATGTTGAGCAACATTGGTACTTGTGTGAGGATATCTAGAGAACTCATCAGACTTTAGATGCCATCAAACCCATTCCATTTCATAGCTTTGAGAGAGAGAGCACTTAGCTGGTTCATCAAGTAGTCTACTTTGCAGCAAAATCCTACAATAGATGAAGTTTGATGGGAATTCATTCAAGAATTCAATCTCCCACAGACTAACCAATAGGGGTTATATGAATAGTAGGACATCAAGAAGCTAGAGGGGGAAACCACATGGGAGATGATGCAAAGGTTCAAGGATGCCATTGACAAGATAAGTTACCCCACTGATCCCAATCATCGACGATATTGGTTCATCAAAGCACTGTTGCTACTCACCCGAACACTGCTGACTCAACAGAAGATTGACACCCTACAAGATGCACTTGAAAAAGAAACCAAGATAGAGGCTATTGTAGGGAATCCTCACAAAACCTAAGGGGCATCAGTTTCCAATGATCTTACTCTCCTAGGGTTGTAGCACTAGATCGTTGATCTGGCTAAGAAGTTGAGACAGCTGCACCTAGTGCAACTTCCGTGACCTCAAATATGATGTACCAATTGCCAAATCGAAGGGCATCACGCCACAGAGTGTCCAATATCGAGGGGGTCAAGCACTCCCTTTTTTTCGACTGGTCCTTCTACATCTTTAACCATTGATGGAGTTGTGTGAATTGGTACACGGGGATTATATCTAGGCTGCACATAGTTTCATGATTTTCCCAACCAACAGATCGCATCTCTGAATGAATACTGTGAAATCTGCTGAACATATGGGCATAATCCAAACCTATGTCTGATCTTCCAGGAATATTTGAATCTCTCGAAAAACAATTTTATGTCAATTCTGCAACTCTTTGACTCACCACACCAATCAGTGTACAGCCTTAGACACTATATTTGACCAGATGAATCATTCCACCTTTAGAATTAACGAAGATCCTCGAGGGTGAGGAGGTGGAGGAACAAGGCGGGGCAGAACAGGAGGCATAGGTCCAACCCATTGATATAATTGTGACGAGGAGGGGCATGTTGCTAGAGACTACCCACTACCTAGAAGACTTCCCACTACCTAGAAGACCTTGGTTCTCACAGTGAAGAGTCAACATGCACACAACAAAGGATTACCCAAAATTAATTTCTAGGTGGGAGGAGTGCAAATAACAAAGTGGAGTGAATTTGATTAATACAAAACCATGAGAACCCAAAACAGCTCTGATGTTAAACATTAACATAGTCACCCGAGTTAGAAAGAAGACCAGAGCTGACTCTAGGGCCACTGAGCAACAAGGGGTCATACATTCAGCCTCGCCAGAGAACTCTTATGATTCTAACTAGTAGAAGAAGTAATACAAAGATTCTATATATATCTTGAAACAATTGATTCCAATTGATGGCAACCAAGTAGAGCAACTAGAAGTATCGAAGCTTAAAATCCCAAGGCTTCCTTAGAACACTTCCCAACCTGTAATAGAATGGTTCAACATGTTCTTGAAAATTATGAATGATGAGCAGATGTCAGGGCAGTTGTGAAATAGGCTTAAGTACGCTATCAAAGATGGGGAACTCTTGTAAGGGCTCATCTCTCTGAATTTTCCCGAAAGGCACTGTAGGTGAGTGTAGAGGAATAAGAAAAGGATAGGGAGGGAATTTCATGTTGATTCCCAAATTGCGGGGTTCTAGATCAAATATGCTATATTAGATTTGGGTTCAAACATAAAGAACTTACTAAGGAAGACCCGGGAATCCCTAGGAAGACCCAAGCTAACATTCTCCCTGATTCAACTACACATGGCTAATCAGTATTGAATTCTCCCAGTTGGATGCCTGTAATATATGGAAGTAGATATATCAAGAGTAAAGACATATCTAAACTTTTAAGGCATAGACATCATGGGAGACAAGGAACCCTATCTTGCATTGTTGGGGATAGATTGGGCCTTCAAATATTATGTAATGATTGACCTAAAAGGGGAAACAATGCCTTTTGAGGTGGATAGAGTTAGGATGATTCATCCCTTGGATCCTTTTCAAGGCCCTAGGTTCACTGAGCTTGTGGACGATATAGAAGAACTTGAATTATTGGATCAATTAAATTGGATCACATTGGGAAAGAGAGAAGACAACATTAATCCTATAGTGTGTTAGAGCCTAGATTTTCCTCAGGCTGAAAAGACAAGGTTCTAGGTCCACATCAAACCATGCTCAGCCTCGTAGCTAGCCCTACAAGGACAGGAGAGGGCTCTCTCTAGGTCAATCTCAATGAAAGATAATTGATGGGGCTTGAGATGACTGATTTAACAATTGATCTTAGGCTAGGTATGAAGTGAAAGGATTTTTTTTGAGTTTTTGGGGGTTTTGTTGGAAAAAAGGGACAGGCAAATTTTGGGTCCGGGGATGAGGCCAAATTTTTGCAGAGTTCAGGTAGGGGCAAGATAGGCAGTAGTTTTGATGCTTTGGATTGAATGAATGGGTGGATCAGACTGGTGAGGAGCCAAGGAGGGCAAGAGGGTTTCAAGAGTCCTCCTCAAACAGATGAAAAATTAAACAAAATATCAAGGCAGAGCATAGCAGTCCAATGAATTCTACCTTAATCACTCATTTGTTTAATTGCAGAAGACAAGAGAAGGGAAAATGATACACATAAACATCAGTGAACTTACAAATACATAGAGAAACACACCATCAAAACATAGAGCCACATGGATCCCAACAAGTGCTGCAAAACCCTGGTCTTTCCTTTGCCAAAATTGCAGAAATGAAATGTATAATGAGGTGCCAAGCAATCCCAAGTATCCAACCCTGAAAATGACTTAGAAATTACATAATATAGACAAGCCAAACCTATTCCCTTGCCTCTAGGGGTCGAGCTCATCATTCTAGGAGCTGTTTGAACTAATTCTAAACAAGGAACTGAAATCTAGGTAGTCAAACAACTTACCCCTATATGCTAGGAAACTGATTCATTCATTTAGTTTTCACCTTTTAGTGAATGAATCCTCTAGAACAAGTAAAAATGTGCCAATATCACATCATGAATATCAAATTACATCATGAAAGGTCAAGAGTAACATCAAAAAGTAAAATTGGTCAAAACTGGGCGAATTTCTGAGCTGTACAGTGAAAAACATAACAAAATTCTCCATGCGCCGCGCCCAAAACCTGTATGCGTAGCACAACTTTGGAGCTGATTTTGAGGCACTTATTGAAGTCCAAATTGAGCCCAAGTGTTATTTTTGGAAAGCCATGCCTGTCTACTTTCAAACCCAAGTGGCATTTCTGGATTTGGATGTCATTTGCCCCTCCAAAACTTCAATCTCCCAAGACTGCTTCCTGTGGGTGCAAAAGGTCACAGGCAGGTCATTTTTAGGGTGTTTTTGACCTTTTAGGCAACCCAGAACTTGATGAAATCCTTAGGTAATCCATGAGCATGCTTTATTTTTGATGAAAAAATCAAAAAATGTAAATTTTTCCTCCAGAGGATCTCCCAATTATAAGCGCGCGCCAAGTGGCGCTACGCGTTGGGTAGAAAAACCTGTTTTAAAGCCAAAAAAATTCAAAATTGACGAAATTTTCCCCAAATTTCTTGAAATTTGGGCCGGAGGTCTATCATTGAGTATCATGTTCAGCCAAGGAGGCCTCGGCTAAGATTTGAAGATGATCATGCTCCTTTTGCCTCTTTTGCTTCCTTGTTGTCTTCTTCCATTTTGCCTTTAGATTCCTTATTCGTGCCTTGGAATTCATATTTCGCGCCCTGTAATGGAAAACCATGTGTCTCAACAATGCTTTATCCCTATCGGCCTTGTCCAGTAGTCTCTCCAAGTGGATGTTGATTCTTTCGAGCCAAGACTCCCGATCATCATTAATCTCTTGCTCCAATGAAGTGAGCTCAATCCTCCTCCTTTGTGCAGCTTGGCGATTCTCGTGGATGTTTTGTAACTCCATGATTGCTTGCTGATCTTCAAGCTGTTTGTTCCTCTGCTCCAAGTATTTCATAGTCCACTTAGCCCTCTCCAAGTCAAGGGATAAGGCTTTGATCTCTGTTTGCTACTCCTGGATGATCTCTCTAAGATGTGCACTTTGTGGGCCCATGTCTGTATCGTCATCCTGAATAAGAATAAAGTCCTGCTCACTTGAAGGCCCCTCATCCTGCATTGGCCTCTTGCCTTTGTCCTGTACCTGTGATGCTGATGTCGGAAGCGAGGCCCCTTCCACACCGGGTGGAGATAACACTCGCTTTGCTGCTGCAAACAATCCTCTCGTGCCTCTCTGATAGGTGACATATGCCGGCACACTAGTAGTCTCTGCCTCCTAACCTCCATGCTGATATGAAGGTTCACCGGTATGATGGACAACCTCCTGATGAACTACTAAAGCTGTGAAAAACTCACGGGAAATGAAATCTTCCCATGTGATACCCTGCAAACCAAGCTGATGCACAACAATGATCTTGATGAGCGCATAGTGGTAAATGCTGTTGTACTACTGTTCCAGAGTCTTCTTTTGCACAAGAGTGGCCATCATCTTGATGTTTTGGCACATGAAATATGGACTGTTCATCAACCTCACTCTCGTGAAATGCATCAGTAACCTGATATGGTATGCATAGAGGCGTGAGAAGCAACCTTCACAACTGAAGTATCTGATAATGAGTCTCATCAACAGCGCATAAGATTCCTTTAGAAACTAAAATGGGAATACTCTCCTGAGCTGCTTCAAATAGCTAGGCCTGATGTAAGGTTCATAATATGATCTATCCAGCTACTGCCTCTTGTTCCACTCTTCCCCTATATTCGGTATCTCGGTGGCCTGAGAGATGGTTTCTAGTGTCAAGGTGAAGTTTACTCCAGCAAGAGTAACATGACTATCATGCAGATGTAAAACAAACAACCGAACTAACTCCTGATGATGCTGGATCTGAGCAATCATCTCACAATACTGAAAGCATGACAGTTGCTGAAAGCATGTCATTGTAAGCAGGCAGGCCTACAATTGAGTTAAGTAGGCTCTTCTCTGACATGTATGCCACCTTTTCGAGGCCTTCTCGACACATTAAGCTCAGTGGTTGAGTCACCTTTTTTCTCATATTCTTGCTCATATGATGAATCTGTTTCTCTCATGGTGTTGCAATGTGTATGTTTGATTGGTTTGATAAAGAGAAATAGGTGATGTATTTTTCAATGCTGAATGTGCCAAAGGGAAATGGGACTGTGAGGAATATGGGATAGTGGGAAAAGTGGATGATGGAGTTTTTCAAGTGAAGAAATGTGCAAACAGTCACTTTTAGGGATGTAGGGATTTGGGGAATGATATGGGAATGATATAGTGATAAATGATGTAGGAGAGGGAGAATGATGATAGGGAATGATATGATTGTAGAATAGGGAAAATGGGAAGCTGGGATATGAGTGGTTTGGGCGGTTAGGGCATGGGAAAAGATCACAAGTGGGAAAAGAGAGTTGGCACCACCATCATAATTTCAAAACACCAAATTTAAAACCCCAAAGGAGCAGCTTTTGATATACACATAGGGTTTATATTCTCACACTTTCAAACCTTTGAATTCTCCCTCCAAACAACACCCAACACAAGTTAAATTCAATAGAAGCATGCTTGAACTTACTTGGAGCAGAAAAAATGGTGTTTTAGTGAGTTTTGATGACAAAGCAGCATAAAACTGGCCTGTAGGCTCTGTGCACCGCACACAAACCTAGTGCACCGCGACAGTGGAATTTTACACTGAGAATTTGCGCCCAATGCGCCGTGCGGCTTGTGTGCACCGCGACCTCCTCCAATGCTCTGCGCAGCCCTTCAAACAAAGTCTCAGCCCTTTAAACACAAAATTCGCTCCTCTAACCCTCAAGTCAATATCCTTTGACCTCTTGGCATAGCAATGGATGTTTCAAGCAATGAACATGTCTAATGGAATGATGGGTTTGATTTTTATTGAAGCCACAATGATTTTTTGTCTTGGAGGTTCTGTGCACCACGTGCAAGCCCAGTGCGCCGCGCCTCGTGGATGTGCCGCGCCAGTGGAGAAAAGCACTGTGGCAGGAGGCCCAATGCATCACGCAGCCAATAAACACAGTCTTGGCTTTGAAAATCACCTTCTCACCACTAACTTCGACTTTCCTTGATCTTCTTGGATGCAAATGACATTATACACACATAAAAATCTTTATAAAGACATGGCTTTGATTTTTGGTTCTCAAAAACCCATCTTTGTAATGTTTTATCTTTTGGCACTTTTTCACTTTAATACAAACCCTGTTCTTCTGTTTCTTCTTTGATTTTTGGCTTAGAATGATGAAATTCTTGTCAGTTTTTTGCAGGGATGATGGCATCAAGTTTGGGTAAAGGATGACCAAGGTTGCATCTGAAGAATTCAACAACTGAAAAGCTTTTGAAAATTACATGGCAATTTATTACAAAACAAAATGACGAATTTTCTTCAAAACAGAGTTTTGAAGAAAATTCATAGTCGAGCATATGATGATGAAAATATTTGGAAATGAAAACTTATTAAGAACCTCCCTCATGGGTCTGTTGGCATTATTGGACACTTTGAAGACACAATTTGTGAAACCCTAGACCTAGTAACTGAAATGACTCTGCTGATCAAAAGACTAAAACAGGACTGTAAGTGACTTTAAAAGCTTGATTAAAAGACCTGAGCTAGAAGGTATAAGGCATGAGGGGTAATGAATAACAAGACCCTATCGTCAGATTATGGCATGCCCCTAGCAGAATGCAACTGAGTAAATCGAGTGAGACACCTAAAAATGAAATGCAATAAGAGAAATGATCTCTGACAGAGGGATGACTAGACCACTCTAACATTGTCTCCAATGGGGATGGTAGCTCCTGGGAGGTGCCAAGAATGACAGATCTCTGGAAGAGCTAGACAGTGCCTTCATCCATTGGGCTATGGAGTCATTATTTTGACAAACAACACAAGACTTTGACTCATTTATTGACTGAAATTTGACTCTAACCGAATCAATTGTGAGACTGAAATGACTGAAAAACTGACTCGACAAACTGAACTCAAAACTGAAATATTTCTTCAGAATTATAGCCTTCACTTTGGGCCCCAGACTGAAGAAAAGATCACAGCACACACTTGCAATGGAAACTGAAATAAAATGGTATTTACAGTGGCAATGTAAACAACAAAAATAACTCAAAAATGATACCGCTTGAGCAGCCGACCATTGACTGGCCCTCCTAAACAATCTTCCCCATTCATCTCCTTCAGAAGAAAGGCATTCTAACCCTGATATGCTGCAATCTTAAAAGGACCTTTCCAAAGATTTTCAAACTTATCATGCTTGCCCTTTTCCTCATTCCTTGCATCCCATTTTAGCAACACATCATCCAACTGAAATTTGTCCGGCTTCACTTTTCTGTCATAAATTTTCTTAATTCTCTCCTGCAACTTGAACGTGTTTTGAAAAACATCTTCCCGTGTCTGCTGCAAATGGATCATTTGATTTAGTCTTCTCTCCATTGGATCATCTTCACTACCAGCTTCCTGAAGAAGTTTGACTACCGGAGCTGCGAGAGAGGTAGGAAACACTATATCAACTCCATAAACTAGCTCAAAGGGGGACATACCAATGGATTTCTTTTGACTCACTCGATCTGCCCAAAGTGCATGGACCAACTTCTTATGCCAACTTTTCTTGTTTATTTCCAGCAACGTTTTAATGATGTTAACCAAAGATTTGTTAGAAGACTCCGCCAATCCATTACCTTGTGGATGATAAGCGGTTGAGTGCCCCAAAGTAATGTGATATTTATTACAAAAATCAACCATCCTTTTTGATTTGAAAGCTGCTGCTTTATCAGTGATTAGCTTATTCAGGCAACCAAAACGAGAAAAAATATTATTCTCAAGGAATGAAATTATTACCGCATCCGTAGCTTGCCTAGTGGGAATTTCTTCGATCCACTTCGTGAAATAATCTGTCGCCATGAGGATCCATCTATGCTGACCTGAAGAAGCAGGTTGAATTTCACCAATGAAATCCAACCCCCACTGCTGAAACGGGGCACTCACCTCAATGGGCTTAAGCGGCAAAGGTTGTAATTTCTACTTTCCTTCAAAAATCTGACAATTATGACAACTTTTGACAGTCTTATATACGTCAGCAAACAATGTCGTCCAATAGTATCCGGCCCTCAGAATTTTATTTGCCATTGTTTTCCAAAAAAGGTGACCGCCATAATCTCCTTTATGGAAATCCTCCATGACCTGCTTCACTTCTTCTTCCACCAAACAATTCAACAAAATGCCACCGAGATCTTTCCAATAAAGTGCAGAATTCAAAATACAAAACTTAGCAGCCTTTAACTTAAGAGTTCTAGCTTTGTTTCTAGCCATACCAAGTGGTGAGGACAAATTCTGAAGCACATATATGATATTTGAATACCATGGAGAAAGAACAAAGATTTCAGCTACCTGAATTGATGGACCTTGCTCATTTTCATCGGACATAGCAGCAATCAGATTTATGTCTAAGACGTGCAGATTTGATTCAGCCATTAACTTTGCCAATCCCTGTCCTTTAACAAGCTTTGTGGGCTTTATCTCCACATCATACTCCAGCAAAGCTGAAATCCATTTGCCACATCTTCCTTCCGGATCTGTTTGTACCAAAATATCTTTGACAGCAGCGTTAGGAACATAAGCCAAAATATGGGAATGCAAAATATATACGCGAAAATCTTTCAATGCTTGTACAAGTGCAAGGGCTTGCTTCTCAATAATGTTGTATTTCAAATCAACATCTCTTATAGTTCGGTTGAAGAAAGCAATTGGTCTTTCATGCTCATATTTTTTCTGCATTAATACAGCTGCCATAGGATGCTCCAAAGCAAATAAAAACAATATAAAATCCTGAGTGTAATCCGGGTTGATTAGAACCAGAGCTGAAGAAAGAGCCAATTTTACTAGATTGAAATATTTTATAGCCTCTTCAGTCCATTTCACTTGGCTGTCCTTCTTAAGCATGTTTGTAATTTCTCTTAGGTGTTCAGCAAGATTAGGTACAAAGCGGCGTAAAAAATTCATCTTACCATTAAAAGATTGAATCTCCTTCTTGTTCCGGGGAAGATCAATTTGCTAAATCACTTCTACATGTGCTGGATCAATACGAATGCCATATTTTGATATGATGTGTCCAAGTAGTTTGCCTTCATCCATGGCAAACAAGCTCTTCTTCAGATTCAGCAACACACCATATTTTTTGCACTTTTGAAAGACAGTTTTCAAATGATACATGTGTTCTTCATCTAAATTAGAAAACACTGTCAAATCATCAAGGTACACAACCAAGAAGACATCCTTCTCATTTGTGAAAGCCATATCCATTGCCCGCTGAAATGTGGCACCTGCGTTCTTCAAACTGAAAGGCATTTTAGCGTAATGAAAAGTCCCCCACGGAGTGGTGAACACTGTTTTGTCTTGGTCATCTTCATGGACCAAAATTTGGTTATATCCAGAATAACCATCGAGTAGTGACATACGAGATGCTCCAACTACTCACTGAAGTATGTGATCCATTTTTGGCAGCGGGTAATTATCCTTCAATGAAACTTTGTTGAGATTACTAAAATCAATGCAAAAACGAATCTCACCTGTCTTCTTTTGTACGGGCACCAAATTAGAGATCCAATCGGAAAATTGGATGGGGACGATGATTCCTAATTTTTACAACCTATTTACCTCCTTCTCAATCGATGGCAGCAATTTTGGATTAAGCCTTCTTAACTTCTGTTTGAATGGTTTTTGATTAGGCTTAATAGGAATTGTGTGCTGAATTATATTGGTATCATCTGTCTTCAAGTCGGAATAGTCCCAAGCAAACACATCGGCAAAGGATGACAACAAACTAATATATTTGGCCTTTACCTTTGTGGCAATGCTTTGGACAGCTTTACCATCTTCGGATGTTCATCTGTTCCAATATTCACCTCTTCGACTCCCTTCTCTGTTGGCTACAATGTTGGTTTGCAGGCTACGTCATCATGATCAAAGAGTTCTTCTAAATGTATCAAGCCTTTAGGAATCACATTATCCTTGAGCTGCAACACTTCCATTTGATTGATCTGCACATCATCTTTTCCATCATCATATTCTACATCAATTGAGGTATCTTTGAACTTACCTTTGTTTTGCAGAAAATCATCAATCTCCTCATCATCTTGGAAAACTTGCCAATATCTCTGATTGTCCGGGACAGTCGGACGATGTTTCACATGGATTCCAAATTTATTACTTGAGTGCATAGGAATCTTCAAATTACTCGCTGCCTTAGCAAGTGCATCTGTAATACTATTTTGAATACAAGGCACACATGTCAAGGTATAATCTGAAAACTGCTTCAAGATGTCTAGAACAGCGTTTCGGTATGCCCGCATCCGAGGATGCTTTGATTGATATTCGCCTTTAACTTGCTTAATCACCAATTCGGAGTCTCCATATATAGCATTCCTCTTAGAATTCAGCTTTCTTAGAATTTTTAGGCCAGCAATCAAAGCTTTGTACTCAACCTCATTGTTTGAGCAATCAAAATCAAGCTTGTAAGAACATACTCGCACATTACTAGGCACTTTGTTCAAAACAGAAAAAGGACTACGTACCCAAATACCAATTCCAGCACCATCATTTCCCACTGCTCCATCAAAATCCATGGTCCACAGACCATCTTCCTCTTCTTCTAAGTGCTGAAACTCTGTTTGCTGTATTTTTTCTGCTTGCTGTCCATTATCTTTTCCTGATCGCTGAATGGTATTGTCCTGTTCTTGACTTTCTTCCTTCAAAACTTCTATGAAATTATCTGCTATTTCTGGAATATCATTGTTGCAACTAACTGACTATCAATCTCATTGAAACTATCTGAATACAAAACAAAAGACTCTAAATCTATATGTACATAATTAATCGGATGATTAATTGGTTTCTCCTTGCTTGTAATCATGTATTTCATTTTTTTCTCCCGATAAAGTTTTCTCATTTGGCCAAACACAGGAATCGTTGCATAAGAGAAATTAAGTTGCATAGTTCCTTTAATCCTTGCTCCCCAAGATTTGGAAAGAAGCATTCCAAATCTAGGAGGTATGTCCACCACCACCACATCCATTAGCACATTTTTAGCTTGAATCTAATCCAAACTGACCGCCATGTCTTTAATGAGCCCAATACATCTCATTCTGCTAGAATCAAATGAATAAAGATCATGGTATTTCCTAGTGATGTCCAAACCCAACTTCTCCATGATAGAATTTGAAATAAGATTGTGGGAGGCGCCGGAATCAAACATAGCATTATGCAACACAAACTCATGCACTCTCAAACTGATATAAAAAGGAGGCACATCACTGTCTGGAGACTCACCATTCAATGTTGGTCCAAAAATCAGTTCAGGTTGATCATCTTCCACACTCACTATATCAGACATTGGATCAAAATTCAAAATTTTAGAGACCTGACCTCTATAACTGTTGTTCCTCGTCAGTTCAGTCAAGGGAATGGATACCTTCAATTTAGAAATTTCATTTTCTAAACTAAAATCAGAAGTCTTTTCTACCTCTTTGGCTGGAACATCTTTCTTTTCAGCTTTATCTTTTGATACAATTGGCTGATTGACTCTTTCATTTGCTGGTGGAGATTTGCTAGGAGTAGGATCAGAAACTTCTTTTCCTTTATTTGGTACAATAGGTGGGTCATTCTTAGATGTTGGAACTTCCTTTCTCTTCTGGATTGGATTGATGGGGAAATTTCTGTTTCTTAGTGAATATTGTCGCTGCTGTGCAGACAAAGCATGCATATAACCTCTCTGATACTCATTCGACTCCTCTTCAAGAGCTGTGTCATTTGCCAAGATAAAATCTACATCTTGCTGTACAGCTGAACTTTCTGCATACTCATCATCTTCGGTGATAAAGGTGGGCATATCATTAGGAGTAAAGAAGTGATTTTCTTCTCCTATTACATTTCTTCATCATCAGATTCGGGACCAACAAAATTCTACTGAAGAGGTGTCTTTACTTGCTGCTGTTGTGATGTTGGTTCTTGTGCTCGTTGCTCACGCTGTTTGATCCTGAATTGAGGTTGTTGTTGTCCACAGAAATTAGGATTCCGGATCTACGGTTCAGGCTTATCAAGTGTTAACCTTTCAATCATCTTTTCTACCTTGCAGAGCACCTGATCTGAGGTAGAAGCTTCTTCTTTTATTGAGACTCTCTTCTCAGCTTTCAATCTAGCTCTCTTGTCATTCAAATTTGCCTCAACACTAACGGCAATTTTCTGCATTTCTTCTAAGGTAGCTGGATCTCTCTCTCTTAATTGATAAGCCATGTCCGGATCAAAACCATCGAGGAACTTAGGTAATGCTGACTTTCTAGATGGCCTCAAATCATCAGGAATTGCATTATAAACCGCATTAAATCTAATACAATAGTCTTGCATGGACTCACCAGCATTCCGCTTGATCTTGGTATATTCAGAAGTGATTTGAAGAGGATCTTTCTTAACTTCCCAGCAATCCAAGAACTGTCTTTGAAGCTCTTCTAATGTGGGAATACTTCTAGCTGTCAAAGCTCTGAACCATTTTCTTACCTCACCTGTGAAAGTCTGCACGAATAATCTCATGGTCACATTTTCTGCATCAATCTCATGAAGCTCGAAGAAATCCATCATTTTGTCCACATGTTGCTGAGTCGTGGTACCTTGAGGAGTGCCATCAAACAAAGGAATTTTACTCTGATAATCTGCGGGCATGTCACCCAAAACTTGAGGCAGCGCGAGAGGTGCAAACCGAGCAACCATTGCTCTTGGTGGAGTTGCAATTGGTCTTGGTGAAGTTGGAGGAGTGGGTACAGCTGATGTGTGAGGTGTGTGAGGGGGTGTATGTGGAGGTGAAGCAATTTTGGGTATTTTAGGAGTAGAAGGAGTAGATGGAGGCAATACGACTGCAGATTTTTGATCAAAAATAGTAGGCTGCGGGGGAAGGGTGGGAATGAAGGGTGGTTCGGTGGGAATTCTTGAGGTGGATGCCGTTACGGAAGATCCGAGGGTTGCAGATACAACTTCTAGGAAATCAGTGATATTTGAAGCGTGAATTTCACTCTGAAGGTGCTTCAAGATAAAATTCTCAATTGATTCATTGTTTCTTTCAACTTCAAGAGCTGCAGCAAAGTTAGGATTTGGGACTATAGAACCAAGGGCACTTTCGGATTTGGTTTCAAACAATGACAATTCAAACTTCTCATCAAAATCAAGCTCTTCAAGATACTTAAAAATTGCAGGACATGAACGAGATTTAAACACAGGAGTCACAGAGCTCTCTTGACGAAGGAGTCTTGGAATCAAATTGGGATTTTCGTAGACAAGGGGAGAATTTGGATCTGGATTAGCTCTGGTATATCTTTTTGAAGCCAGTGTACTATTTTCAAAAGATCAGATGGGCATAAACAACTTTTTCAGCCTATCAAATCCTAAGATTATCATCCAAAAGCTTAGAATTCTTAGATGTACTGGGGTGATTTGCAAATCAAGTGTCACGATTACAAGCTAGACCAGAGATTGACTGAAGCAGCGTTTATCTACTTGCGCTAATGCAAAGCAAAAGTGTTTCGAAGGCTACCTGGCATAACTTCAGGCTCCGTCTGTAGCTATAAAACAAATGACATCAACAAGGAAACCATTTTCTTCCCCAGTATGGTCGCCACTATGTTAGAGCCTAGATTTGCTTCAGGCTGAAAAGACAAGGTTCTAGGTCCACATCCAACCACGCTCAGCCTCGTAGCTAGCCCTACGAGGACAGGAGAGGGCTCTCTCCGGGTAAATCTCAGCGAAAGATAATTGATGGGGCTTGAGATGACTGATTTATCAACTGATATTAGGCTAGGTATGAAGTGCAAGGATTTTTTTTTAGTTTTTGGGGGTTTTGTTGGAAAAAAGGGACAGGCAAATTTTGGGTTCGGGGATGAGGCCAGATTTTTGCAGAGTTCAGGTACGGGAAAGATAGGCAGTAGTTTTGATGCTTTGGATTGAATGAATGGGTGGATCAGACTGGTGAGGAGCCAAGGAGGGCAAGAGGGTTTCAAGAGTCCTCCTCAAACAGATGAAAACATGTAAAATTAAACAAAATATCAAGGAAGAGCATAGCAGTCCAATGAATTCTACCTTAATCACTCATTTGTTTAATTGCAGAAGACAAGGGAAGGGAAAATGATACACATAAAAATCAGTGAACTTACAAATACATATAGAAACACACCATCAAAACATAGAGCCACATGGATCCCAACAAGTGCTACAAAACCCTGGTCTTTCCTTTGCCAAAATTGCAGAAATGAAATGTACAATGAGGTGCCAAGCAATCCCAAGTATCCAACCCTGAAAATGACTTAGAAATTACATAATATAGATAAGCAAAACCTATTCCCTTGCCTCCAGGGGTCTAGCTCATCATTCTAGGAGTTGTTTGAACTAATTCTAAACAAGGAACTGAAATCTAGGTAGTCAACAAACTTACCCCTATATGCTAGGAAACTGATTCATTCATTTAATTTTCACCTTTTAGTGAATGAAACCTCTAGAACAAGTTCAAATGTGCCAATATTAAATCATGAATATCAAATTACATCATGAAAGGTCAAGAGTAACATCAAAAAGCAAAACTGGTCAAAACTGGGCAAATTTCTGAGCTGTACAGTGAAAAACAGGCCAAATTCTCTATGCGCCGCGCCCAAAACCTGTATGCGTAGCACAACTTTGTAGCTGATTTTGAGGCACTTCCCGAAGTCCAAATTGTGCCCAAGTGTGATTTTTAGAAATCCCTTCCTGTCTACTTTCCAACCCAAGTGGAATTTCTGGATTTGGATGTCATTTGCCCCTCCAAAACTTCAATCTCCCAAGACTGCTTCCTGTGGGTGCAAAAGGTCGCAGAGAGGTCATTTTTAGGGTTTTTTTGACCTTTTAGGCAACCCAGAACTTGATGAAATCCTTAGGTAATCCATGAGCATGCATAACTTTTGATAAAAAAATCCAAAAATGCAAAGTTTTCCTCCAGAGGATCTCCCAATTATAAGCGTGCGCCAAGTGGCGCTACGTGTTGGGCAGAAAAACCTGTTTTAAAGCCAAAAAAATTCAAAATTGACAAAATTTTCTCCAAATTTCTTGAAATTTGGGCTGGAGGTCTATCATTGAGTATCATGTTCAGCCAAGGAGGCCTCAGCCAAGATCTAAAGATGATCATGCTCCTTTTGCCTCTTTTGCTTCTTTGTCGCCTTCTTCAATTTTGCCTTTAGATTCCTTATTCATGCCTTGGAATTCATATTTCACGCCCTGTAATGGAAAATCATGTGTCTCAACAATGCTTTATCCCTATCGGCCTTGTCCAGTAGTCTCTCCAAATGGATGTTGATTCTTTCGAGCCAAGACTCCCGATCATCATTAATCTCTTGCTCCAATTAAGTGAGCTCAATCCTCCTCCTTTGTGCAGCTTGGCGATTCTCGCAGATGTTTTGTAACTTCATGATTGCTTGCTGATCTTCAAGCTGTTTGTTCCTTTGCTCCAAGTATTTCATAGTCCACTTAGCCCTCTCCAATTCAAGGGATAAGGTTTTGATCTTTGTTTGCTACTCCTGGATGATCTCTCTAAGATGTGCACTTTGTGGGCCCATGTCTGTATCGTCATCCTGAATAAGAATAAAGTCCTGCTCACCTGAAGGCCCCTCATCCCGCATTGGCCTCTTGCCTCTGTCCTGTACCTGTGATGTTGATGTCGGAAGTGAGGCCCCTTCCACACCAGGTGGAGATAACACTCGCTTTGCTACTGCAAACAATCCTCTCGTGCCTCTCTGATAGGTGACATATGCCGGCACACTAGTAGTCTCTGCCTCCTGACCTCCATGCTGATATGAAGGTTCACCGGTATGATGGAAAACCTCCTGATGAACTACTGAAGCTGTGAAAAACTCACGGGAAATGAAATCTTCCCATGTGATACCCTGCAAACCAAGCTGATGCACAACAATGATCTTGATGAGCGCATAGTGGTAAATGTTGTTGTACTGCTGTTCCGGAGTCTTCTTCTGCACAAGAGTGGTCATCCTCTTGATGTTTTGGCACATGAAATATGGAATGTTCATCAACCTCACTCTCGTGAAATGCATCAGTAACCTGATATGGTATGCATAGAGGCATGAGAAGCGACCTTCACAACTGAAGTATCTGATAATGAGTCTCATCAATGGCGCATAAGATTCCTTCAGAAACTGAAATGGGAATACTCTCCTGAGCTGCTTCAAATAGCTAGGCCTGATGTAAGGTTCATAATATGATCTATCCAGTTGCTGCCTCTTGTTCCACTCTTCCCCTATATTCGGTATCCCGGTGGCCTGAGAGATGGTTTCTGGTGTCAAGGTGAAGTTTACTCCAGCAAGAGTAACATGACTATCATGCAAATGTAAAACAAACAACCGAACTAACTCCTGATGATGCTGGATCTGAGCAATCATCTCATAATACTGAAAGCATGACAGTTGTTGAAAGCATGTCATTGCAAGTGGGCAGGCCTGCAATTGAGTTAAGGAAGTAGGCTCTTCTCTGACATGTCTGCCACCTTTTCGAGGCCTTCTCGGCACATTAAGCTCAGTGGTTGAGTCACTTTTTTGCTCATATTCTTGCTCATATGATGAATTTGTTTCTGTCATGGTGCTACAATGTGTATGTTTGATTGGTTTGACAAAGAGAAATAGGTGATGTGTTTTTCAATGCCGAATGTGCCAAAGGGAAATGGGACTGTAAGGAATATGGGACAATGGGAAAAGTGGATGATGGAGTTTTTCAAGTGAAGAAATGTGCAAAAAGTCACTTTTAGGGATGTAGAGATTTTGGAAATGATATGGGAATGATATAGTGATAAATGATATAGGAGAGGGAGAATGATGATAGGGACTGATATGATTGTAGAATAGGGAAAATGGGAAGTTGGGATATGAGTGGTTTGGGTGGTTAGGGCATGGGAAAAGATCACAGGTGGGAAAAGAGAGTTGGCACCACCATCATAATTTCAAAACACCAAATTTAAAACCCCAAAGGAGCAGCTTTTGATATACACATAGGGTTTATATTTTCACACTTTCAAACCTTTGAATTCTCCCTCCAAACAACACGCAACATAAGTTAAATTCAATAGAAGCACGCTTGAACTTACTTGGAGCAGAAAAAATGGTGTTTTAGTGAGTTTTGATGGCAAAGCGGCATAAAACTGGCCTATAGGCTCTGTGTGCCGCACCTCCTGGATGCGTCGCGACAGTGGAATTTTACACTGAGAATTTGCGCCTAATGCGCCACGCGACCTGTGTGTGCCGCAACCTCCTCCAATGCACTGCGCAGCCTGTGTGCGCCACAACCTCCTCCAATGCACCGCGCGGCCCTTCAAACACAGTCTCGGCCCTTCAAACACAAAATTCGCTCCTCTAACCCTCAAGTCTATATCGTTTGACCTCTTGGCATAGCAATTGATGTTTCAAGAAATGAACATGTCTAATGGAATGATGGGTTTGATTTTTATTGAAGCAACAATGATCTTTTGTCTTGGAGGTTCTATGCACCGCGCGCAAGCCCAGTGCGCCGCGCCAGTGGAGAAAAGCACTGTGGCAAGAGGCCCAATGCGTCACGCAGCCAATAAACACAGTGTTGGCTTTGAAAATCGCCTTCTCACCACTAACTTCGACTTTCCTTGATCTTCTTGGATGCAAATGACATTATACACACAGAAAAATCTTTATAAAGACATGGCTTTGATTTTTGGTTCTCAAAAACCCATCTTTGTAATGTTTTAGCTTTTGGCACTTTTTCACTTTAATACAAACCCTGTTCTTCTGTTTCTTCTTTGATTTTTTGCTTAGAATGATGAAATTCTTGTCAGTTTTTTGCAGGGATGATGGCATCAAGTTTGGGTAAAGGATGACCAGCGCTGCATCTGAAGAATTCAACAACTGAAAAGCTTTTGAAAATTACATGGCAATTTATTACAAAACGAAATGACGAATTTTCTTCAAAACAGAGTTTTGAAGAAAAGTCATAGTCGAGCATATGATGATGAAAATATTTGGAAATGAAAACTTATTAAGAACCTCCCTCATGGGTCTGCTGGCATTATTGGACACTTTGAAGACACAATTTGTGAAACCCTAGACCTAGTAACTGAAATGACTCTGTTGATCAAAAGACTAAAACAGGACTATAAGTGACTTTAAAAGCTTGATTAAAAGACCTGAGCCAGAAGGTATAAGGCATTAGGGGTAATGAATAACAAGGCCCTCCTATCAGATTATGGCATGCCCCTAGCAGAATGCAACTGAGTGAATCGAGCGAGACACCTAAAAATGAAATGCAATAAGAGAAATGATCTCTGACGAAGGGATGACCAGACCGACTCTAACATAGTGGATGGGTCGATTAGTTGGAGGAGTGTTCAAAGCTCTCAGGTTAGTTTAGAAGCTGCATGGGATGATTGGAAGCAAGGAGGCCATGAGATACATTTGAGGTGATGCACAAATATTCTCCATATCCACTAGGTCAGTATAGAGGTACGAGACTTCCCCATTTTTAATGGTATGGGCTTTATTATTGATTTTATCGATGAATTTGATTTGAAATTTTTGGAGGCAAACAAGATACCCATACTGGATGTCGCCCTTCAAGTGACATTGGTAGGGTGGTGGGGTTTCCATTGAAACCACCTCCAAGGATGGGAGATGGTGAAGTCCTTGTTGATATGCAAATTTGGGTATTCAAAAGACTTCTCTGAAAATATCCTTAAGTACAAAGTGTACAGTGAACCTCACCAGCGTATCCATAACTATAAAGATAGGTGGACTAGGGAGGGACTTTTTGAGAGTATGTGGTTGCATATGTTTTTACAAACTCTAGGAACATTCCCCCAAGCTTGGTATAATAAGTAAGAGATAAAAAGGTAGACTAGTTAGTGGGACCACATGACAATCCAATTTGTGCGTAATTCTCCTTTGTCGATGAACATGGGAGGATAGTGGTTGTCTTGAAAGTCGTCAAGAGGGTCATGTTCCCAATGGGAAAGATTATTGAGGATTATTACGACCATGATGTCTTCAATCATATGTACAACTCAGGATTTCATGAGGTTGTGGCTTGGGGGAAGGTAAATCTTGAACTTGAGGAAGACAACTTGGAAGGATTAAGGAAATTGAGCTTTAAAGAGTCTGAGGGGGAATGAGACATAGAGGATGGTCCTATTATGGCTAGCCCATAAATGCAACCTATGAGATAGTGAAGTTCGCGTTGATATGCAAATTTGGGTATTCAAAATATTGCTCCAAAAATCTCCTTAAGTACGAAGGGTACACTGAAACTCACCAGCATATCCATAACTATAAAGTTAGGTGGACTAGGGAGGGACTTCCTAAGAGTCTGTGGGTGCATAGTTTTTTCCAAACTCTAGGAACATTCCCCCAAGCTTGGTATATTAAATAATAGATAAATAGGTAGACTAGTGAGTGGGACCACATGATAGCCCAATTTGTGCATAATTCTCCTTTGTCGATGAAGATGAGAGGATAATGGTTGTCTTGAAAGTCATCAAGAGGGTCATGCTCCAAATGAGAAATATTGTTGAGGACTATTGCAGCCAGGATGTCTGCAATCATATCTACGACTCATGATTTCATGAGGTTGTGGCTTGGGGGAAGGTAAATATTGAACCTAACGAAGACAACTTGGAAGGATTAAGGAAATTGACTTTAAAGAGTCTGAGGGGGAATGAGACATAGAGGATGGTCCTATTACGACTATCCCATAACTACAAGCTATGAAACTATGGAAGCATAACATCAGGATCGAAGAGAAACTGAAACTATCTTCCATCGGGAACTATTGGGATGAACAAACCACCAAGGAGATCTTTGATCTTCTAAAGGAGTATGAGGATATTTTCCCTTCATCCATTGCAGAGCTCAAAGGAATTAAAGGGGATTTGGGAGAAATGAAGATCGTTTTGAAGCCATATGTGAGACCAGTAAAACATCGATAGTATTGACTAAACCCAACGGTCAAGGAGAAGGTGAAGAGAGAGATCGACAAGATGCTAGTGGCTAGCCTCATCATTCCAGTTGATGAAGATAATCGCATTAGTTTGATTGTCATTTAGAATAAGAAGGATTTCAAAGATATCTAGGTCTATGTAGATTAGATGATCTTGAACAATGCCTCTATCCATGATCTCTTCCCTACTCCATTCAATAATGAGGTCCTTGATAATGTTGTAGGTAATGATGCACATTCCTTCACAAATGGGTTCTTTGGCTATCACAAAGTTCGCATTACAGAAGAAGATAAAATGAAAACCGCCTTCACAACTGAATGGGGATCTTATGCATACCATGTCATGTCGTTTGGGTTGAAGAATGCACCTATAACATTTTCAAGGATCATGATTGATGCCTTCCAAGACTATATTCATAAGTTCTTGAAGGTGTATATGGATGATTGAACAATATACAACTTATTGAAGAGACACAGTAGCTTGCTGAGGGTAAATTTTTATCACTGTAGGCAACTACAAATTTCTTTGAACTTAAAGAAATTCATTTTCATTGTCCCCTATGGAACATTGTTGGGGATATAGTTTGTAGGGAAGTAGTGCGTGTCGACCCTGCCACGATTGTGGTAATTCTAAATATGTCCCCACCAAGAAATGTCAAACAATTAAGATAGACTCTCGTCCACACAAGATACTACTACAGGTTCATCCATAATTATGCCCTGATTATTGCACCATTGAAAATATTGTTGAAGAAATATGAGCAGTTCGCTTGGACCGATAAATGTGATGATGTGTTTAATACATTAAAGGAGAAATTTGAAAGTGTGTTAATCCTAGTTTACCTAGATTGGAATAAAGAATTTCGTGTCCATATTGATGCGTCAGGGTTCACTTTGGGATCTATTCTTTAGCCTTCCCCTATGCTGATGTGCCCTCCTAAACTGCTTGAGCACATTGCCACACCCTAAAGGCACGAATCCATAGTCTTTAGCTTTTAAGAGTGTGCCCTGCGCCCTTCCTGAGGCCTATTGAGCACATGGGTGCACCTTGAAGGCACGAAGCATAAGCCTTTATCTTTCGGGTGTGTTCCCTGCACCCTCCCTCTCTCCATTGAGTGCATAACACACTTGGGAAGCCCAAATCCTTCCCCTTCATCCTTCGTACTTGCGACATGTATTCTTCCTTGATTTATTTCTTCCTTTGGGCACATGAGCGCATGTCAAAGAATTGAAGCTCCTCCTGCCCAATCCTTCAGCCTTTCAGAGTGTGCCCTTGTTCCCTAAAGCTTCTTTGATCATTTTAAGTGTTATCACTCAGGTTGTCCCTTGGCTCCTTAAGGGATACGGCCGAGGTAACCACAAACCAATCTTTGGGCTGCAGGTCCTAGCCTACCTGCAGTCAAAGAGGGCTCTCTCTTTATGATTTAACTCTATTTTGGGTTTATTTTAGGCTAGTTATGGTGTACATGGGTTTTGTTTTGATTTTGGTGGGAAGGATGATGTTTTCAAACAGAGTTTGGATGCATAGAGTGAGAAGTTCAAACCATTGGGCATGGAGTCATCGATTAGGGCTTGCTGTTGCGTTTTCTTGGTCACAAGAGGAATACAGAGCAGGATAGCTACACATAGAACAATATCAGGTTGGAATAAAGATGGAATGAAGGTCAGAGATGAAAGGAAACTAAGAATCTTTCATTAGCTAACAGAGAGGGAAGGTGAATGAAAGTTTGTCTAGGAGCAGTCAAGAATTCCTAAATAACAGTCATATGTGAAAGAAATAGGGTAAACATGATCATTTAAGTATGCATATTCATAACCATTTCTGAAGAAAAAATATAGAAATAACAAGAACTGAGCATAGAGTGCAGTCAAGCAAAGCCTAAGCTATTCTTCTTTCTTGCTATTTAGATGGTAACACAATGGTGGCGTAAACATATATAAACTGTAACAGAGGTAGGAAAACACTTATTGAGCCATGTAGTAGCACAGGAATTCCACAATCACTCTTTGGCCATTAAATAACACAACAGAAAATTCTTCATCCAAAGCATTCCAGCAGTCTTTGATTATAGAGCTCTCAAAGTATACAACGCAAGTCTAGAATGAGGATTATCAACCAACCAACCCCAAATACGTTCTATGGGGAGGTATATATACAAAAACAAGATACAAAATATCTAGGTGATGACTCTTCAAGCAATAAATTACATCACCAACTCTTGCGAGGGAGTAAATGAAGCATTAAACATTGCAGTTAATATTGGCTTGCTAGCTGTCTATTTTGTCAGAAAACTTTGACTTTCTGGGCTGAATGAGTCAGCTGCCTGCTGCGCATTTATTCCGCGTGTGTTGCCCTGATGCTGGTACGTTGCCTGTTGCTGTCTGGGTCTTCATCCTGTGTGCTCGGCTTCTTAGCATTTTGATGAGCTGTAGTTATCATTTCAATTCTGCTTTATGCTGATTTACCTTTGACAGGTGTATCGTGCCATCTGTATATGCTGAACTGTAGCTTGATAAAAAAGAATTAATAAACAAAATCACCTGAGCAATGTCTCTATCATCCCTTTCCACCAATCCTCTGCAGGTAGCTGATGCCTTTGTATCTTTACCAGTGTTTTATCAGCTTTTGTGTATCTATGAAAAGTGGGCTGGAATTCGAACAGGTGGTTTATCTCATGTGCAATGTAGAATAGATTTTCTAATTTATCAAAGACATTCTGTCCTGATGGAGGCCCTGTATCTTCTGAAGTGCTTGAGGAAGCTGTGATTTGGTTGGAAGAAAAATTATTCACTTTGTTGGCATAAAGGTCATGTGACAGCAGTCTTCCAGCACTGGTTAATAAACTTGGTAGCCCTTTGCTATGTAATGCCATGATCTTTGTCTTGAACTCATCCACCTCTGTTTGCATTTTTTGGCATTTTCTGTCCAATGTCTGCACAAAATTCCTAAGGGTTAACACCCTTTTTATTAGCAAAATAGTTTCAGTCCTGTTACTCATTCCTAATGCTGCCAGCTGCCCTTTAGTGCGAGTATTCAAAAATTGGATCATTCTATTTGCTCGCTCGGGAATATTTCTTAAAGATGCTCTAGCCTTTTGGTTTTCAAACTGAGCCAAGTTTATCAAATCCATTTGCTCATGAATGGTTTCAATGGATTGCCATTGGTCTGTAATGGATTGGCCAATTTTGGCCCACAAAATTTTCTTGATATCTGCTAGAGTTCTATCGAAGGTGAGCTCTTTCTCCAGCTCCTTTATTCTTCTTTCCAAGGCTTTGACTTCTCTTGTCTTCTCAGCTACATCCTGCTTTGATTTGTCATATTTTCCCTCAATTGTAGCCAGCTTTTCCTTGGTTTCTTTCAATTTTCCATTTGCAATTCCAGAGCTTCTATTTCCTTCATCATATTGTCCATTTTCAAGCTGGTGCCTTGCTCTGTAGGTGCTGAAGTAGTGGCTGAAATTGGTGTTGAGCTTGATGTTGTAATAGTGGGAGGGACTGTTGTGGTGGCCGTGGGAGGAGCAGCTGTAAGAATCTGAGCTGTTTGAATTGGCTGAGGGGCCAACTCTCCCTGTCTTCCCTGTAATGATGCCTCCAAGGCACTCTCTGTTTCTACCAACCTTTTATGTAAGGTAGTAAGCAAAGCTACCACATCCTGCTCCTCTTTTTGTTGTGCCACCTCTGTAGCTTGAGGATGCAATGTGGGTGACAGCCTGATTTGTCTTATTAGGGCAACTACGTCTTCATCCTTCTTTTTTATCAAAGCTTGTACACCCTTGGGATCAGAGGGATCATGTCCCAGCTCTATGATAATCTCCTCCAAGGACTTTATTCTACTGTCCTTGGCCTGTGACGAAGCTTTCTCCAACTCAAGTTGGGCAGCAGTGTTGTGCAAAGAGTTGTGCAATATGTGGGCTAACAATGTCTTATCTACTAGAGTAGAGTATACCATCTCCCTAGTCTGCTTGTGCAATTCAATCTGGTCCATCGGATGGATATCCTTGGCAAACACTTCCAGATTAGTTCTAATGTAATCAGCAGCTGATTGGGGTTGCTGAGTTGTAGGTTTGAAGTGACCGAGGGTCATTCTTCCTTCCTGGATGTCATAGGCTGCCATTAGCCTTTGTTGATTAGTAGGGGCCATCCTTATTAGCTGGTTGTACAGCTGTAGTCTCACTGGCTCATTCCTAGCCTTGATATCAGTGAATGCTTTTTTAATATCAGAGGGCTCTTTGCCCTGTTGCCTTATGGATGTTACTTCCACTCCCTGCTGTCTCTCTTGCTCCTGCTGAAAGGAGCTCACCGATGTCTCCATGCTTGGGGGAATTTGCTGTTCTGTGGGTGCCTCTAGCATTTCTTCCTCTGAAAAAGGATTTAACCTTTGTCTCTTCTCTCCTTGCTGCTCTGTAGATGTCCCTGGAGGGGTCTCTTCCTGCCTATCTCTCTTCTTTGCCCTTTCCTCATTAAGAGGTGTCTGCAATACTGGAATTTCTGTCACCTTTGTTTGTGTAGAAGGGTCTTGCCCTTGGCTTTGTTCATCAGTAGAAACTGGCTGATCTGCCATTGTTTCTTGCTGTCCCAAATCGTGCACTTGTTCTTCTGAATGCTGCACCTCTTTTCCTTTATCTGTTGCTGCAGGTGATGCACTTACTTGGGCAGGTTGCTGGTGGGCCGTGGCAGAAGTGGTGCCTTCCCCAATGTGCTGAGGTGCTGTAAAAAACACCTGTCCACAAGATTCCAAGTCAACAGATTTTTCCAGATTCTTGATTGCTTTTTCTGTTATTTCTTCTTCAGTGAATTCTTCAACTAGAGTGCCCTTTACCCACTCTTGTTGATTAGCAAATTGCTCAATTTGAGGGATAGTGTAGTGTTCATATGCTGCAAGCCTGTATTTGATTCTTCTAAGGCTTATAAAGTGATTGGGGACATATGGTGCCCAATAAAAGCTTGTTTTTAGCTTGAGTTTCTCCCTTAGAATCTGGTCAGCATCCTTCCATGCTTCTTCCCTCTTATTGAAATAAAGGGACCCAATTGATTTTTGATTTTTAGCTGTGCCTTTTTGCTTTTGCCAAAGAAATGAATCATATCTGCATTACCAAATTGCCGAAAGTATTCTAAGGCAAATAGTCTCATGGGGACATATTTGGCAGTCTGTAGGGGGCCAATTCACAGCCATAGACCCTGATTATGGTGTGGTTTTGGTAGAAATACCAGTCACCAATGCTGTAGCTTTTGGAAAGCTGTAGAATCTTCTGCATCTCATCAGTGAGTCTGGGGGGAGGATCTGTTGATAGTAAGCAGGTGGCTGGATAGACAAAAAGGTCGATGAACTCACAGTATGTGTATGGGGAGTAGCTAATATGATGGAATACTGATGACCAAAATATGACTGACCTCCTCTCCCCTCTAGCATCCAATTTTTTTAGGACAACTGGGAAACTCTCAGACTGATAATACAGCAGCAAATGATAGATGTATGAGGTGTATTTGAATACCCTTTCCCTTTCTAGGCTCATGAATTGCTCATGAATCTTATCAGCAATGAAGGTGGCATAATCATACTGGATAGCAGGGGGCTGTCCTGGAGTAAAGATAGACATCAAGGCAAAGATAGTGTTGTCCACAATCTCACTTGTTCTGAATCCCAGGATGTAGGAGATCATATCTATAAGCATTTTTCCCTCCTCAGTAAATGCAACATGGAGATAAGGAATTGTGAATCTGGAATAACAGTCTGGTGGCATAAACAACTTAGCAATTCGGTCAATCTCTGTAGGGGGCAATTTTGATGCTTGATCTAGCAGATTCTTCATGGAAAGGGGAACCAATGGCTGTGTTGGTTTGAATTGCAACATCTCATTGATAGACTGAGGAGTAATGAAGAAGAGGACTTTACCAGCAGGGCTCATCACTGCCCTCTGAGAAGGATCATAATTGGAACAGCAGTGATGGATGAGATCAGGAGAAACATTCACTGAGGGCAAGTAGTACATGGGCATGTTGGACTCCCATATTCTTAAGGGATCAATTTTGTTTCTGAATTTATTCCTTATCTCACAAAAGGCTTGAAGATGAGGCTTTACCCCTTCCATGTCATCAATTTGATAATCTCTATCTGCCAGTGGAAGCCATTCTAGCTGTCTATGGGGTGCATTTAGTGGAGCAATGTTAAGGGCAACTGGGGCCTCCATGTTTTGACAATGATTACAGTTGGATTAGGCCTGTATTTCAGCAGAAAATAGAGTTCTGATAATGGTTTTCTGGGCAAAGAAATCACAGTTTCAAGTTCTGTGCAGAGCTGTTTTTGAGGAGTAAAACTTAATGTAATGAAGACTGTGCAAGGCTCTGCAATCAGTACACTGGAAAGGGAGAAAAATAGATGGTTTTAGCAAACTATCCTTAGTGAATCCGCGGGTGAATTGGAGCTGCAATTTGAGCTGGTGGTGGCAATTTTGTCAGGGGGGCAGAGATGCCAGGTTTTGGCCGCAACTATAGTTATGTGGGGCAGAGAGGAAAAGGTTGCAGGTGCCAATATGTTTCAATGTGGATTTTCAGGTGTATTTGGCTAATTTTGCAGAGAAATCATGAAAAACAGGGTTACTGGTGCTTTTCGGGTAAATACCTGTTCACTTGGAGAAATGTTGTGGTGAATGGCTACGAGCGGAGGCCGAATAGGTCGGGTTGCAGGTCGAGCAGGTCTTGGCGACTGTCGGGCACGTCGAATGCGCAGTGGACGTGAGTGGCATGCAAAAGTTTGCAACATTTGCTTGCATAAAAAACAAGCGGAAACGATGTTTTTTGCCACTTTTAACACAAATTTGGGCTTTTGCGGCATTTTGGCGCTTTTTTGATATGATGTCAGCATGACGTCATCGGCGGGTCCCGGGTACGGCAGGGTGACGTGGCAGTTGACTGGGCCGACGACGTGGCACAGGACACGGTGGCGGGGTAGGGACGGAGGCAGATGCGGTGGCAATGACACGGGGCGACAATGGGTCGACGCAAGAGTGACGTAAGAGGCGACGTGGCGCTGACGTCGGGGGTGGAGAGACAGAAGGCGGTTTGTGGTTTTATCGGACTGCCTTCTGTACGGGAGCAGTATTTGTCAGAGGGGCTCCGATACAATCAAAACGGGACACCTGTCTTTTGTACGGCGGAGAAACCGCTAGGCTATCAGTGGCTAACCGCCGATCATCGGGGCGGCTCTGAAATTGGTGAGAGTCGTCGGATAGGGAGGGCCCGATCCGATGGTGGACGGAATTGTGAGCTGCGAGTACGATAATGTACGAGGCCCGCTGAATATTATATCAATTGTTTATATTGCGGGGGTTCAAAACTTTGGGTTTGTGGGTTTTGCGAGTTATTTGCGCCGGAAGTTTTTAATGTTTAAATAAACATTTGAACACCCAATATTAACAAAAAAAAGTGCAAAAAGGGTAGAATAGTAAGGTTTAAGGGTAAAGGGGAGTGGTTATTAATTTAACCAGAGGTTAAATTAACTCCGGGTTAGGACGCGGAAGGGTTAATAGTAGTTCGGGATGGACTATTATTCCCCTAAACTATATTTATATGGCTATACTGCCATAGGGTGGGATATTTAATACATTTTTGGGATTTTATATAGTTTTTTGTAGAAGTAGGGATGGGGAAGTGGTTTCAGGGAGCTATATAATAGAATTAGGGGTTAATATGAGTTTATGGATTGAAACTGAACGGATGAATGCTAAGTCCATAGTATGAAAAATTAGAGATAGGAAGATGAAAGGAGTATAGAATGATTTTTACACAAGAAATGTGGCTTCTTCTCATTGAAGAAAGTCAAAGCTTGACTTAGTATTTTTACAAAAATGAAGTGATAACAGGACTAGTTGGGCAGATCCCAAGGTCCTTCAGGGGTGTTAGTAAGAAACTTTGAGGGGGGGGTGAAAGGGAGTTAGACATGCTTCCATCATTCTGCCATCAAACAACTGCTTTGGCATTTCTTTCATTGATGAGACAAGCTGTAATTGACAATACATTAGGTGATCAAAACCTTGCTTTCTGCAACCTAAAACTACCTACCCAGCCTAATACACCTAACATTTTTTCTTCCTTTTGAATGGGTGCACTTAGACTTGCAGACCCTGATTATCCTCTTTTCTTTTGACTGTCCTCCTATCTAAATGTACCCTTATTTCTTCCAAGGGCCCAGATTAAGCAGTTGGGCTCCTTAATTTCTCTACCTAGCTAGTGATCTGCCAAGCTTGAACTGTTTGGAAAGATATTCATTCTCTAGTCTAGAACAAGCAATTTAAAACATGGCATGGTCCAGATTGAACTGTTGGGCCATCCATCAAGCTAGCAGTGGCATTTGGAATAGCCACTCTCCTGGTCTTTATTTGGGGTTCATTTTTATCATTTTTTCTGACCAATTTACTCTTTTTTCCCTTTGATAATTCTTTTAGGGCATACCCTCTTCACATTTTTTAACTTTCCACTAATGCCTTTTTTACAAAATATGGAACCTTTGCAGCATGAAAAGATGAACATATTTAGCACTTCCCAGGTCAATCATGAAAAATGAAACCTATTGGTATAGGAACCTAACAGTGGCTCCACTTGGGGATGGCCTTTCCTTGTGAAAGGCCAAGAACAGCAGGTCAGATTGCCTTATTTTTCAATTCTTGCTACAGTTTGAACCTTCCTTCTGTTAGAGAGCATTGATCTGAATTCTTGTAACTTGTGTGAAGTACCCTTTGAGCTGCTCTGCTTGTGAAATTACAGCTCTGTATTTGCTGGTCTCTCTGAGTATTCATCATCATCTTCATAGTTACCAAGTCTTGCTCTTGATTCCCAATGATAGACTCAAAACAGATATCAAAAATGGTGCAGTTCCCTGTTTTTCTTCAAAATTTGCTTCACTTGCTTCCTTATCTAACCGCTGTAAATAAAAATGCTGGAATTACAGATATTTATGTACAATACACAGTGGTGTTATGCTGATTACATGGAATCAAAATAGTGCTTGAGCATTCGCCCATTGACTGGGCCTTCTTCATAATTTGAGCCATCCAAACTCTTCAGAAAATATGTGTTATTACCTTGTACAGCATAAATGACATAAGGTCCTTTCCACAAGAAATCAAATTTTCCATGTTTCCCTTTGTCCTCTCTCCTAGAATCCCATCTCAACACTTTGTTTCCTATGAAGAAATCTTCAGCCTTGGTTCTTTTGTCAATGATCTTCTTGAGTTTATCTTGTATAACTTGGGTTCTTTGATATACTTCTTCTCTTGTTTGCTGCAAGTGGATAGTTTGATTGATCCTTCTTTGAATATCATTAGGCTCTGCTTGTATTTCTTGTAGTAGCTTGATTACAGGGATTCCCAAGGATGAAGGGAACCTTGCTTCCATTCCATAAACTAGTTCTTATGGACTTGTACCAATGGATCTTTTAGTGGTCAATCTATCTGCCCACAGTGCATTTACCAGCTTCTTATGCCAATTCTTTTTGTTCTCCTCCAAGACCTTTTTGATGATGTTGATAAGGCTTTTGTTGGAAGACTCAGCTAGGCCATTGCCTTGAGGGTAATAGGTTGTGGAATGGCCTAAGGTAATATGGTACTTATGGCAAAAGTTGATCATTCTTTTGGATTTGAAAGCAGCAACATTGTCTGTAATGATCTTTTCTGGACAGCCAAACCTTGACAAGATGTTGGTTTCTAAAAATTGCATAATGATTGAGTCATTGGCCTGCCTACAAGGGATGGCTTCTATCCATTTGGTAAAGTAGTCTGTGGCAGTCAAAATCCACCTATGTTGGCTGGAGGATGAAGGGTGAATTTCACCAATGAAGTCTAAACCCCACTGCTGAAATGGTCTTTCAGTTGAAATAGGTTTAAGGGGCAAGGGTAGAAGCTTTCTTTTGCCTTCAAAAATTTGGCACTTGTGACAAGACATTACAAATTTTTTCACATCAGCAAACACGGAGGGCCAGTAAAATCCAGCCCTTAGGATTTTATCAGCTGTTTATTTCCAGTATAAGTGTCCTCCACAGTCACCTGCATGAAATTCCTTAAGGACATTGTCAGTTTTATCTAATGTTAGGCAATTAAGTAAAATTCCTTCATGATTTTTCCAAAAAAAAGAACTGTCTATAATACAAAACTTTGATGCTTTCATTTTCAAGAATCTCTTTTTGGTTCTGGACAACCCTGGAGGAGCTTGCAGGTTTAACAATACAAAACATATGTCAGCATACCACGGGGATTGTAAAAAGGCTTGATTGATATGTGGAGTCGCCATCTCCTCTTCGTTGTCCAGTTCATTGATGTCAAGGGCTTGGAAATTGGTTTCAGTCATTAGTTTGGATAGCCCTTGTCCTTTTATCAGTTTTGTAGGCTTGATTTCAATGTCATATTCTAAGATATTGGCAATCCATTTGCCCCTTTTGCCTTCAATTCCTTCTTGGGTTAAAATGTCTTTAACCACAGCATTTGGGACATAGGCAATCACATGAGAGTATAGAATGTAAATCCTGAAATCTTTGATGGCCTTTACCAGGGCATAAGCTTGCTTTTCCATAATCTGATATTTTAAGGGAGCATCTCTAAGAGCTTTGTTGAAGAAGGCAATGGGTTTCTCACACCCTTGGTCATCTTTTTGTAATAGGATAGCAGCAATTGTGTGCTCAGATGCAAAGGAAAAAATGATGAAATCTCTATCAAACCTGGGACTTGTGAGGACTGGTGTATTTGTCAAAGCTCTTTTGATGTCCTCAAAGGCTTGTTTGGCTTCCATGGTCCACTTGACTTTAGAATCTTTCTTCAGCATATTGTTTAACAGTCTTATGAGCTTGGCCAAATTAGGAATGAATCTTCTCAAAAAGTTAATCTTCCCTAAAAACCTTGTAGTTCTTTGATGTTTCTTGGATGAGGCACTTGAAGGCTAGCTTGAATTCTGTCCGGGTCGATCCTAATGCCATCTTTTGAGATTATGTGACCTAGGAGCTTTCCTTCCTCTAGGCCAAACAGTGATTTCTTTGGATTCAAAGATATGCCATATTTTCTACAAATTAGAAACACTTGCCTTAAATGTTCTAAGTGTTCTTGGTCTGATTTTGAAAAGACAGTGAGATCATCAAGGTAGACTACTAGGAAATCATGGATTTCTTTGGCAAAGGCTATGTCCATTGCTCTCTGAAAAGTGGCCCCTGCATTTTTAAGCCCAAAAGGCATTTTGACATATTTAAAGGTTCCCCAAGGTGTTGTAAAGGCAGTTTTGTCTTGGTCATCCGGGTGTACTAAAATCTGATTGAATCCCGAGAACCCATCTAACAATGAAATCCTAGAGGCTCCCACTACGCTTTGTAGGATATGATCCATTTTTGGTAAGGGGTAATGGTCTTTGAGAGAGACTTTGTTCAAGTTTCTTAGGTTTTTGATTCTCTTTCAAAGGTATAGTGTGTTGGATGACTGAAGTATCATAGGACTTGAGGTCCTCATAAATCTAGGCAAAGATATCTTGGAACTCTTTGAACAATTCAATGTATTTCAACTTCTGATCAGCGGGTAATACCTTGGATAGTTTTACCATTTTGGGATTTTTTGTGGTTCCAATGTTGCAGTCATCAATTTCAGCATTTAATGGTTGCATTTTTGGCTTCCTTGAGATATCATTTGAATCGAATAAGTCCTCCAAAGGGGTTAAACCTATGGGCAGAAAATTGTCTTTTAGATCGATTACTTCAGCTTCTGCGTCAGCTATTTCATCAAAATCTATTTGCTTCAGCTCCTGTACATTGCTGTGATCAAAAGTAGTTGGATACAGCATCAGATTTGCAGTTTCAGCTGATATGTTTTGTTCAATTTTGTGCTTTTGTTGTTGGTCGTCCACAGTGCTTGTATCAATGTTCATGTTGGAGAATTCCTCTTTCAAAG
This sequence comes from Pinus tabuliformis, assembly GCA_031772625.1. Classification (NCBI taxonomy): domain Eukaryota; kingdom Viridiplantae; phylum Streptophyta; class Pinopsida; order Pinales; family Pinaceae; genus Pinus; species Pinus tabuliformis. Next base: position 274,622,967 of record CM062811.1, read on the forward strand.
TGAGGAAGTTATTTATCTGTGTATCATTTTCAAAGATCTGCCAATTTTTAACATTATCAGGGACAACAGGTCTATGTTTGATTTCGGCAGTGAAACGGTGGTTGGGTTCTAAAGGTAGCTTGCAAGTGCTGGCAAAGGTTGCCAAGCTATGTGCATGTAGATTGAGCTTTCTGGAAATTTTAGTTAACTGAGATTCTGAGAAGGTGTCAAGTATTTGAATGGCTGCCCCTCTGTAAGCCCTCAACCTAAGATCATTTGTGACAAAATTTCCCTTCATCTGCTGTATGATCAGATCTGAATCCCCTAAAATTGAGACTTTGGTTGCACCTAGGTTTTTGATGAGTTTGAGACCTAACAAGAGGGCTTCATACTCGGCCATATTGTTTGTGCATCTGAAGTTTAACCTATATGCATGACCTTCAGCCTGGTCATTTTGCATGTTGTGAATCCAAACCCCTGCCCCTGCTCCTAATTTGTTTACAGATCCATCAAACTCTAAATACCATAAGGTTTCATGATCAAGGTTTGCATTGAGAGTCTTAGAACGTTACACCATGGGTAGATTGGGTTCTTGTAAGTCATTTTGTGTATCATTCTCCTTTGTTGTATCAATCATATCAATTTTTATTTTATTTTGAGCAGCAGATTGTTCATTCAAACCCTTTGTCTGTGCTGCTACTAGTAATTTGGCATCAGTTTTGGTACACATATCAGCATTATATAAGATGAATGAGTCCATATCCGAATGTATTGAGTAGATGGGGAAGTTTTGGGGCTTTTCTTGACTACTCACCACGTATTTCATTAGTGTTTCTCGGTATAATCTCTTTGGTTGCCCAAAGACTGAAATAGTGGCATAGGACATGTCTAGTTGCAAGGATCCTTGGAGTTTGGCCCCCCATGATCTGGATAAAAGCATACCATATTTGGGTGGAATATCAGCTACCACCACATCCATCAAAATTGTTTTGGTTGGGTATTGGACCAGGGAAACACACAAATCTTTAATTAGGCCTAGACACCTGACTTGGCTTGAATCAAATGAGAACAAATCTTTGTATGGTCTTGTGATATCTAGGTCTAGTTTTTCGATCACAAATTTAGGCATTAGGTTGTGTGAAGCTCCTGAATCAAACATTGCATTGTGTAACACCTTGTCATGAATGTTTAAGCTGACATAAAAAGGTGGAACTCCTCCGTTTGCTGTCTTTCCATTAACTTCAGGACCAAAAAGTAATTCAAGTTGATCATCTAGAACATTTACAGCATCCCTATTGTCTGATATTTGGAGTGACCTATTGATTTGCTTTCTATACACTTCATGTTTGGCCAGTTCAGAAAGAGGAACAACTATCTTCAGCTTACCTATTTTTGTTTCCAAGTTGAAGGGTTTCTCTATCTGAGTCTTTGTATTATGGGCAGCAGATTTTTCCTTTTCAGGTGAATTTTCAGTGACCTTTTCTTCATCATGGGTATGATTTTGAGTTGAGTCTGTTTTTAATTTATTTTCAGGAATGATGTTTGAACTTGCTTTTGAGGGGAGGGATGAGGATGGCTGACTTTTAGAGGGCTGTACATCTGATATATCTTCCACAGTGACTTCTCTTGGGTGTAGGTCTGTTTTATCAGAGGATTCTGGGAGAACAACTTTGTCTTTTGCTTTCTTTGGCGGTTTAGCATCCTTTGGTTTTCTAGTTTCGGGCACATCTATGGTTCTGCTCCGCAATTTGTAATGTTTATGTACCTCATAAACTGCTGCATCATAACCTTCCCTAAAGTCAAATGACTCTCCTGATTTGGTTTGAAATTGATTGCATTTATGGACCTCTTGATCTTCTTGTGTTAGAAAGACCTGGTGTTCACTGTCCAAACCCATCAAATTAATGTGAGGGTCCTCGGTTGGTTCACTAGATGTTGAGGCCTCAGCATAATTTTCTTGAAAAGGAGGTCTGATGTTCTGATCAGGACCAGCCCTTCCAACATTTGGATTTTGATTCTTTCTAAAGTTTAGGTTTCTAGCAGCACTTGGTTGACCTTCCCATGATGATTTTCTCTCGATGGTTTCCACCCTATCCCCAAGTCTGTCTATGCCCTTGATGATTGCATCCAATTTTTGTTCAAATGCTGAAGGTTCTTCTTTAAAAGTAGTTCTTCTCTCAGCTCTTGCCCGATTTCTTTTAGCAATAAGGTTTGCCTCTACACTAACAGCTATGTTTTGCATGTCTGCTAAGGTTGGCGGGGCTCTTTCCCTCAGTTGATATGCCATGTCAGAATCAAATCCATCAGGGAATTTGATTAAGGCTAAGTCAGGTGGAGGTCTAAGGTTTTGAGGGATGGCATTGTAAACATTGTTGAATCTTGCATAGTAATCTAGGATAGTTTCTTGTGGGCCTCTTTTTATGGTGTCATACTCAGATAGAATGTGTAGTGGATATTTTTTCTTTTCCCATCTGTTGAGAAATGTTTGGTAAAGGGAATCTGGATTGGCTATGGAATTTGCAGCAAGTGCTCTAAACCAAGTTCTTACTTCACCTGTTAGACTTTGGACAAAAATTTTCATTCTAACATCATCATCGTCTATCTCATAATTTTCAAAGTAGTCTTGCATTTTCTTTGTATGATGTAGGGCAGTATAGGTACCAGTACCATCAAAATAAGTGATCTTACTTTGGTAATCCTGAGGCATAGCCCTTGGATTTGCAGGTAATTGCAAAGGGGCATAACGATTTGCCATATTTACAGGAACAAATGGAACAATAGGAAGGAATGGAACAGCTGGAACAGCGGGGACAACAATGGAAATTTGTGCAGTGGATGGAGGTGTGGAGAATGTTTTTTGAGAGGTAGATGAGGAAGAAGGAGAAGAAGGAGCAGTGTGAGGATGAACTGAAGGTTTAACAAGGGTTGGAATATAGTTTTGCTGAACTATTTCAGGGCTTGAATCAGCAAACTATTCTTGTTCCTCTTGTTTCCTAAGGATCTTTGGGATTAAGTTGGGATTGTCAAAAACAGCTGGAGGATCTGGGTCAGGATTTGACCTGGTATAACGAGTTTTCTTCTTTGGAGCCAGCTTCCGAATTTGTTTTTGGTATTTTTCTAAGAAATTTTTGGAATTTAGAAAGGAAGTAATCAAATTTTTGGAACAGCTATCTGTAGCTTAAAACTAGCATGAAGATTGACTGAAGCAGCTTTTATTTACTCCTGTAAATGCAAAGCAAGAACAGTTTCAAAGGCTTCCTGGCTGACATTCAGGCTTCATCTGTAGTTTTAAGGAATAGACAGCAATTGAAAAGTTCATTCATCCCCAGCGGAGTCGCCAATGATGTTATCACTCAGGTTGTCCCTTGGCTCCTTAAGGGATACGGCCGAGGTAACCACAAACCAATCTTTGGGCTGCAGGTCCTAGCCTACCTGTAGTCAGAGAGGGCTCTCTCTTTATGATTTAACTTTGTTTTGGGTTGATTTTAGGCTAGTTATGGTGTACATGGGTTTTGTTTTGATTTTGGTGGGAAGGATGATGTTTTCAAACAGAGTTGGGATGCATAGAGTGAGAAGTTCAAACCATTGGGCATGGAGTCATGGATTAGGGCTTGCTGTTGTGTTTTCTTGGTCACAAGAGGAATACAGAGCAGGATAGCTACACATAGAACAATATCAGGCTGGAATAAAGATGGAATGAAGGTCAGAGATGAAAGGCAACTAAGAATCTTTCATTAGCTAACAGAGAGGGAAGGTGAATGAAAGTTTGTCTAGGAGCAGTCAAGAATTCCTAAATAACAGTCATATGTGAAAGAAACAGGGTAAACATGATCATTTAAGTATGCATATTCATAACCATTTCTGAAGAAAACATATAGAAATAACAAGAACTGAGCATAGAGTGCAGTCAAGCAAAGCCTAAGCTATTCTTCTTTCTTGCTATTTAGATGGTAACACAATGGTGGCGTAAACATATATAAACTGTAAACAGAGGTAGGAAAACACTTATTAAGCCATGTAGTAGCACAAGAATTCCACAGTCACTCTTTGGCCATTAAATAACACAACAGACAGTTCTTCATCCAAAGCATTCCAGCAGTCTTTGATTATAGAGCTCTCAAAGTATACAACGCAAGTCTAGAATGAGGATTATCAACCAACCAACCCCAAATACGTTCTATGGGGAGGTATATATACAAAAACAAGATACAAAATATCTAGGTGATGACTCTTCAAGCAATAAATTACATCACCAACTCTTGCAAGGGAGTAAATGAAGCATTAAACACTGCAGTTAATATTGGCTTGCTAGCTGTCTATTTTGTCAGAAAACATTGACTTTCTGGGGTGAATGAGTCGGCTGCCTGCTGCGCATTTATTACGCATGTGTTGCCCTAATGCTGGTATGTTGCCTGTTGCTGTCTGGGTCTTCATCCTGTGTGCTCGGCTTCTTAGCATTTTGATGAGCTGTAGTTATCATTTCAATTCTGCTTTATGCTGATTTACCTTTGACAGGTGTATCGTGCCATCTGTATATGCTGAACTGTAGCTTGATCAAAAAGAATTAATAAACAAAATCACCTGAGCAATGTCTCTATCATCCCTTTCCACCAATCCTCTATAGGTAGCTGATGCCTTTGTATCTTTACCAGTGTTTCATCAGCTTCTGTGTATCTATGAAAAGTGGGCTGGAATTCAAACAGGTGGTTTATCTCATGTGCAATGTAGAATAGATTTTCTAATTTATCAAAGACATTCTGTCCTGATGGAGGCCCTGTATCTTTTGAAGTGCTTGAGGAAGCTGTGATTTGGTTGGCAGCAAAATTATTCACTCTGTTGGCATAAAGGTCATGTGACAGCAGTCTTCCAGCACTGGTTAATAAACTTGGTAGCCCTTTGCTATGTAATGCCATGATCTTTGTCTTGAACTCATCCACCTCTGTTTGCATTTCTTGGCATTTTCTGTCCAATGTCTGCACAAAATTCCTAAGGGTTAACACCCTTTTTATTAGCAAAATAGTTTCAGTCCTATTACTGATTCCTAATGCTACCAGCTGCCCTTTGGTGCGAGTATTCAAAAATTGGATCATTCTATTTGCTTGCTCGGGCATATTTCTTAAAGATGCTCTAGCCTTTTGGTTTTCAAACTGAGCCAAGTTTATCAAATCCATTTGCTCATGAATGGTTTCAATGGATTGCCATTGGTCTGTAATGGATTGGCCAATTTTGGCCCACAAAATTTTCTTGATATCTGCTAGAGTTCTATCGAAGGTGAGCTCTTTCTCTAGCTCCTTTATTCTTCTTTCCAAGGCTTTGACTTCTCTTGTCTTCTCAGCTACATCCTGCTTTGATTTGTCATATTTTCCCTCAATTGTAGCCAGCTTTTCCTTGGTTTCTTTCAATTCTGCCATTTGCAATTACAGAGCTTCTATTTCCTTCATCATATTGTCCATTTTCAAGCTGGTGCCTTGCTCTGTAGGTGTTGAAGTAGTGGCTGAAATTGGTGCTGAGCTTGATGTTGTAACAGTGGGAGGGACTGTTGTGGTGGCCGTGGGAGGAGTAGCTGTAAGAATCTGAGCTGTTTGAATTGGCTGAGGGGCCAACTCTCCCTATCTTCCCTGTAATGATGCCTCCAAGGCACTCTCTGTTTCTACCAACCTTTTATGTAAGGTTGTAAGCAAATCTACCACATCCTGCTCCTCTTTTTGTTGTGCCACATCTGTAGCTTGAAGATGCAATGTGGGTGACAGCCTGATTTGTCTTCTTAGGGCAGCTATGTCTTCATCCTTCTTTTTTATCAAAGCTTGTGCACCCTTGGGATCAGAGGGATCATGTCCCAGCTCTATGATAATCTCCTCCAATGACTTGATTCTATTGTCCTTGGCCTGTGACGAAGCTTTCTCCAACTCAAGTTGGGCAGCAGTGTTGTGCAAAGAGTTGTGCAATCTGTGGGCTAACAATGTCTTATCTGCTAGATTAGAATATACCATCTCCCAGTCTGCTTGTGCAATTCAATCTGGTGCATCGGATGGATATCCTTGGCAAACACTTCCAGATTAGTTCTAATGTAATCAGCAGCTGATTGGGGTTGCTGAGTTGTAGGTCTGAAGTGACCGAGGGTCATTCTTCCTTCCTGGATGTCATAGGCTGCCATTAGCCTTTGTTGATTAGTAGGGGCCATCCTTATTAGCTGGTTGTACAGCTGTAGTCTCACTGGCTCATTCCTAGCCTTGATATCAGTGAATGCTTTTTTAATATCAGAGGCTCTTTGCCCTGTTGCCTTATGGATGTTACTTCCACTCCCTGCTGTCTCTCTTGCTCCTGCTGAAAGGAGCTCGCCGATGTCTCCATGCTTGGGGGAATTTGCTGTTCTGTGGGTGCCTCTAGCATTTCTTCCTCTGAAAAAGGATTTAACCTTTGTCTCTTCTCTCCTTGCTGCTCTGTAGATGTCCCTGGAGGGGTCTCTTCCTGCCTATCTCTCTTCTTTTCCCTTTCCTCATTAAGAGGTGTCTGCAATACTGGAATTTCTGTCACCTTTGTTTGTGTAGAAGGGTCTTGCCCTTGGCTTTGTTCATCAGTAGAAACCGGCTGATCTGCCATTGTTTCTTGCTGTCCCAAATCATGCACTTATTCTTCTGAATGCTGCACCTCTTTTCCTTTATCTATTGCTGCAGGTGATGCACTTACTTGGGCAGGTTGCTGGTGGGCTGTGGCAGAAGAGGTGCCTTCCCCAATGTGCCGAGGAGCTGTAAAAAACACCTGTCCACAAGATTCCAAGTCAACAGATTTTTCCAGATTCTTGATTGCTTTTTCTGTTATTTCTTCTTTAGTGAATTCTTCAACTAGAGTGCCCTTTACCCACTCTTGCTGATTATCAAACTGCTCAATTTGAGGGATAGTGCAGTGTTCATATGCTGCAATACTGTATTTGATTCTTCTAAGGCTTATAAAGTGATTGGGGTCATATGGTGCCCAATAAAAGCTTGTTTTTAGCTTGAGTTTCTCCCTTAGAATCTGGTCAGCATCCTTCCATGCTTCTTCCCTCTTATTGAAAATAAAGGGACCCAATTGATTTTTGATTTTTAGCTGTGCCTTTTTTCTTTTTCCAAAGAAATGAATCATATCTACATTACCAAATTGCCGAAAGTATTCTAAGGCAAATAGTCTCATGGGGACATATTTGGGCAGTCTGTAGGGGGCCAATTCACAGCCATAGACCCTGATTATGGTGTGGTTTTGGTAGAAATACCAGTCACCAATGCTGTAGCTTTTGAAAAGCTGTAGAATCTTCTGCATCTCATCAGTGAGTCTGGGGGGAGGATCTGTTGATAGTAAGCAGGTGGCTGGATAGACAAAAAGGTCGATGAACTCACAGTATGTGTATGGGGAGTAGCTAATATGATGGAATACTGATGACCAAAATATGACTGACCTCCTCTCCCCTCTAGCATCCAATTTTTTGAGGACAACTGGGAAACTCTCAGACTGATAATACAACAGCAAATGATAGATGTATGAGGTGTATTTGAATACCCTTTCCCTTTCTAGGCTCATGAATTGCTCATGAATCTTATCAGCAATGAAGGTGGCATAATCATACTGGACAGCAGGGGGCTGTCCTGGAGTGAAGATAGACATCAAGGCAAAGATAGTGTTGTCCACAATCTCACTTGTTCTGAATCCCAGGATGTAGGAGATCATATCTATAAGCATTTTTCCCTCCTCAGTAAATGCAACATGGAGATAAGGAATTGTGAATCTGGAATAACAGTCTGGTGGCATAAACAACTTAGCAATTCGGTCAATCTCTGCAGGGGGCAATTTTGATGCTTGATCTAGCAGATTCTTCATGGAAAGGGGAACCAATGGCTGTGTTGGTTTGAATTGCAACATCTCATTGATAGACTGAGGAGTAATGTAGAAGAGGACTTTACCAGCAGGGCTCATCACTGCCCTCTGAGAAGGATCATAATTGGAACAGCAGTGATGGATGAGATCAGGAAAAACATTTACTGAGGGCAAGTAGTACATGGGCATGTTGGACTCCCATATTCTTAAGGGATCAGTTTTGTTTCTGAATTTATTCCTTATCTCACAAAAGGCTTGAAGATGAGGCTTTACCCCTTCCATGTCATCAATTTGATAATCTCTATCTGCCAGTGGAAGCCATTCTAGCTGTCTATGGGGTGCATTTAGTGGAGCAATGTTAAGGGCAACTGGGGCCTCCATGTTTTGACAATGATTACAGTTGGATTAGGCCTGTATTTCAGCAGAAAACAGAGTTCTGATAATGGTTTTCTAGGCAAAGAAATCACAGTTTAATGTTCTGTGCAGAGTTGTTTTTGAGGAGTAAAACTTAATGTAATGAAGACTGTGCAAGGCTCTGCAATCAGTACACTGGAAAGGGAGAAAAATAGAGGGTTTTAGCAAACTGTCCTCAGTGAATCCGCGGGTGAATTGGAGCTGCAATTTGAGCTAGTGGTGGCAATTTTGTCAGGGGGGTAGAGATGCCAGGTGTTGGCTGCAACTATAGTTATGTGGGGCAGAGAGGAAAAGGTTGCAGGTGCCAATATGTTTCAATGTGGATTTTCAGGTGTATTTGGCTAATTTTGCAGAGAAATCATGAAAAACAGGGTTACTGGTGCTTTTCGGGTAAATACCTGTTCACTTGGAGAAATGTTGTGGTGAATGGCTGCGAGCGGAAGCCGAACAGGTCGGGTTGCAGGTCGAGCAGGTGTTAGCGACTGTCGGGCATGTCGAATGTGCAGTGGACGTGAGTGGCATGCAAAAGTTTGCAACATTTGCTTGCATAAAAAACAAGCGGAAATGATGTTTTTTTGCCACTTTTAACACAAATTTGGGCTTTTGCGGCATTTTGGCGCTTTTTTGATATGACGTCAGCATGACATCATCAGCGGGTCTCGGGTACGACAGGGTGACGTGGCAGTTGACTGGGCCGACGACATGGCATAGGACATGGTGGTGGGGTAGGGACGGAGGCAGATGCGGTGGCAATGACATGGGGCGACAATGGGTCAACGCAAGAGTGACGTAAGAGGCGACGTGGCACTGACATCGGGGGCGGAGAGACAGAAGGCGGTTTGTGGTTTTATCAGACCGCCTTCCGTACGGGAGCGGTATTTGTTAGAGGGGCTCCGATACAATCAAAACGGGACACCTGTCTTTTGTACGGCGGAGAAACTGCTAGGCTATCGGAGGCTAACCGTCGATCGTCGGGGCGACTCCGAAATTGGTGAGAGCCATCGGATAGGGAGGGCCCGATCCGACGGTGGACGGAACTGTGAACTGCGGGTACGATAATGTACGGGGCCCGTTGAATATTATATCAATTGTTTATATGGCGGGGGTTCAAAACTTTGGGTTTGTGGGTTTTGTGGGTTATTTGCGCCGGAAGTGTTTAATGTTTAAATAAACATTTGAACACCCAATATTAACAAAGAGTGCAAAAAGGGTAGAATAGTAAGGTTTAAGGGTAAAGGGGAGTGGTTATTAATTTAACCAGAGGTTAAATTAACTCCGGGTTAGGACACGAAAGGGTTAATAGTAGTCCCGGATGGACTATTATTCCCCTAAACTATATTTATATGGCTATACTGCCATAGGGTGGGATATTTAATACATTTTTGGGATTTTATATAGTTTTTTGTAGAAGTAGGGATGGGGAAGTGGTTTCAGGGAGCTATATAATAGAATTAGGGGTTAATATGAGTTTATGGATTGAAACTGAATGGATGAATGCTAAGTCCATAGTATGAAAACTTAGAGATAGGAAGATGAAAGGAGTATAGAATGATTTTTACACAAGAAATGTGGCTTCTTTTCATTGAAGAAAGTCAAAGCTTGACTTAGTATTTTTACAAAAATGAAGTGATAACAGGACTGGTTGGGCAGATCCCAAGGTCCTTCAGGGGTGTTAGTAAGAAACTTTGAGGGGGGGGGGGGGGGGGGGGGTGAAAGGGAGTTAGACATGCTTCCATCATTCTGCCATCAAACAACTGCTTTGGCATTTCTTTCATTGATGAGACAAGCTGTAATTGACAATACATCAGGTGATCAAAACCTTGCTTTCTGCAACCTCAAACTACCTACCCAGCCTAATACACCTAACATTTTTTCTTCCTTTTGAATGGGTGCACTTAGACTTGCAGACCCTGATTATCCTCTTTTCTTTTGACTGTCCTCCTATCTAAATGTACCCTTATTTCTTCCAAGGGCCTAGATTAAGCAGTTGGGCTCCTTAATTTCTCTACCTAGCTAGTGATCTGCCAAGCTTGAACTGTTTGGACAGATATTCATTCTCTAGTCTAGAACAAGCAATTTAAAACATGGCATGGTCCAGATTGAACTGTTGGGCCATCCATCAAGCTAGCAGTGGCATTTGGACTAGCCACTTTCCTGGTCTTTCTTTGGGGTTCATTTTTATCATTTTTTCTGACCAATTTACTCTTTTTGCCCTTTGATAATTCTTTTAGGGCATACCCTCTTCACATTTTTTAACTTTCCACTAATGCCTTTTTTACAAAATATGGAACCTTTGCAGCATGAAAAGATGAACATATTTAGCACTTCCCAGGTCAATCATGAAAAATGAAACCTATTGGTATAGGAACCTAACATTAAGCACACTAAAAGGGAATAAACAGGAAAATATGCATAAAACTTGGTAGAGTAGGATATTTTCAGACTGAGTGATTGCAGAAAAATTCCACGGACCTCATGCCAAACACATAAGGAATATTGGGCGAAAAGGAAAAAAGAAATGAAGCATGAAAAGAACCAAGAATGCACCTGAAACGTGATGATCAAAACACCCTAAAGACTCCAATATTGAAGACCCTTTAGAGGGTAGAAGTGCTATTATCGAAGAAGAACAAAGAACGGATACAATGGCAACTATGTCACCACTGAAGCAGATCCATGTCATCATTCACTATTATTCCCAGTATTCTAGATAGTGACATGTTTGGTTTCATCATATGATGATGTGGAAGCCAAAGATGTATTATTGTAATTATTGTAAAATACAAACTAATAGAAGTCCAAGATTCATGTGTAAACTCAAGAGTCATGGAAGTCCAAAGGACATGCATTATCAAATGTCATATGTAATTCCAAAAGTCATTTGGAACTCCAAAGGTCACTAGAACTTAGAAAGTCAAGAGTCATGAGGATATGAAAGGTCACTCCTCAAGTTATAAATAGATCCTCATTTCTCATGTAAATGAATTTTAACCTTGGTTTATCCCATAAGGCATAAGAGAGGTAAGGCATTACTTTTGGGGAGCAAGTAGTGGCTCCAGTGCTCCACTATTAGAGCAAGTGATGTCCTTTGTTTCTCATGCATCTTAGGAATTTTACCTTAATATCTGAAGCTTGATGGACAACATGTTTTTATAATTCTGTGAATTTTTATAATTCATGTTTACTTTCACAAGTGCTAAAGTAGTTGAACTATTTTGATTAATTTAGTGCTTATCTTATTGATAATGTGTTGTAATGGTTGTAATGATAGTCACATCTTTGTGGAATATTATGTTAGAGGATAGACATAAAATTTCTTCTTACGTGCATCTTTATTAGAGTGGTACCATTACCTCTCGCTTAGAGGCTCACTTTCTCTCCCCTCTACAGTAGAACAACCTTGATGCTCCTACAACTGAACATTCATCAGGATCACTTGCTTTTTTTCGAAGGAACATATGCTATTATCTATCTTGTCGAGAGCTAAATCCAAGGCAAATATTTAAGTAGATGATAGTCAATCCATATTTCGGATGGGACTCACTTTCTCTCCCCTCTGTAGTAGAACAACCTTGATGCTCCTACAACCGAACATTCATCGGGATCACTTGCTTTTTTTCGAAGGAACATATGCTATTCTCTATCTTGTCGAGAGCTAAATCCAAGGCAAATATTTAAGTAGATGGTAGTCAGTCCATATTCCGGATGGAATTGCATATCAAGGAGACCCCCTTGAATGTTTCCAGGTCCAACACTATCAACATTTCTGGCGCTAGAAGGAGAGCCGATAGATTTTTATGGCTGATAACTCCACCCACCCACATAATACTTCTCCTTGACAAGGAAGAAACATTCCTAGCATCTCTCTGACTCATATTCTTGAAGTAGGTAGATCTTCTCAGCCCGACGTGGAACAAACTTGTGAAGTTTCCTATGAGCACATTCAAGAAATTTGGCCTATATCCTGTCACTTTGCAAAGGCTATTGGACTAATCCCTAGAGTAGATAATCTTCCTTATTTTCCAAAGAAGAAAGAAATAACTCTTATCGGGATAGTGGTTTCTAAAGTTGATTTTTTTTTTTTTCGCTACCATCGAAGAGTTAGCGGAGTCTACAGATAACACAAAAAGACTAGAGAAACCTCCATCTTATGAGGGAGGGGATGAGGACAATGTTGTTCTCTCAGATGACACTTTCCATGGGTTTTTTGGTCACAAAGTAGATTCCTCAGATTTTGAAGAGGAGGAGGAGCACAAAGATGAGAACATGCCAGGTCAATATCTAGATTGGATGACTCAGGGCCACTTTCCCTTCCGGGTATTTTACATAAGATTCCATGACACACAAAAAATTGTGAACAAAATATGACCCTCACAAGGTGATCAAAGAGGAAGACCATTTGGATAACTTCTATCTACACCTGCAGACACTCAGGGTACATTATGGCGATGTTTCATGTAGACACTTTCCTTGTACCATAGATGGTAGAGACGTTTCTTGGTATCATAGTCTTCCTGTGAATTCAATTCAAAATTGGAGGGGGTTTAAAAATTTGTTCCTTGAAAAGTTCATTGATTACAAAACCCCAACCATGTTATTAATGGATTTAGGGAATCTAAAGATGGGGGGAAAAGAAAAGGTCAAGGATTTTAATCAGAGGTTAAATTGGATATTGAACCAATTTACCTCGGGTATGACACCTCATTCCTCTATCACGATTTATTACTATACTTTTCCTTGCCGACAAGCATTACGCAACTCATGAAGAGAACTGCGAAAGAAAATTTGGCACAAAATTTCAAAGAAGTTAATGCAATTGAAAAGGACTTGCGTGCAATTGGAGTCATTTTCGATGATGAATCATCTAAGGACTCCAAGGAGACAAGAAAAAAGGTCGCAGGCCTCTTCAAGCAAGGCCAAGGATAAAGAAGCTACTGATCTAGAAAGTTGACTTGGACTATCAAGACTTTGTATAATGAGTTGAAATAATCGAAAAAAAGGAAAAGCGAGACCATTGTCAGTAGCAAGCCCCCAAAATTTAACTTTCTAAGAAGGGCTAAAAACAACAACAACAACAACAATCAATTGGCTAAGTTTGCATAGAGCTCAAATGTCATGTTAAATGTCGAAAGCATGGGCATGGACCAATATTGTTCTTTTCATCAATAATATCATTCAGAAAAGACATGTCCATAGTGGAATCATAACATGAATTCTTTGGCCTCGCATATTATTGACTCAGTACTTTCAAATGAGAAGACTGAGAAAATGAAAGAAAAAGAATAATTCGTTGAGGCTGAAGAAATTGTGGGTATGAGAAATGAAATCAATAATTTCAGTTGTGTGTTTACTGTCGAGAAGAAATACATTGAGGAACCACCACTAAATGAGGCATAGGATCATAAGAAAAATAGTCGATACAAGTTGATATGTCAGGGGCCTATTCCTGAACAGGAAATAACGAGGCAAAAATTAAAGGAACATCTCTTAAGAAAAATCACATTGCCCGTAAACCAAACTCATAACAAGTTTGGAGATTCTTTTACAACAAAGAACACTTCCACCAACAATAAAATGAAGTCTACCATTTTGGAAGTGGAAAACAAGGTTGACCCTCTAGAAACTTCAACGATTTTGGCTCCACTATATTACCACATAGTGGAAGACATGAAGAAAGCTTGCACAAATATTTCAATATTTGAGCATACAAGGATAACAAGCCAATGGGAACTGTTTATTCGATCCCTTGATTAGTCATCATCAGGTGGTAATGCTTATTCTTACTAGAAGTTGGTTGGTAAGTCTTCTGGTCCCCTAGAATCAGTCATTAACGCTCTAACATTAGAAGCTAATACTCTTTTCCCTTTGTTCCTATTGACTTTTGAAATTTTTAATTAGAATGTTCACAATTGTTTAGTTGATTTTGGTGCATCCGTAAATATAATGCCATTATCTATTGCTAAGAAAATCAATGCCAAATGGGATAAAATTGATGCACAAATTATTCATTTGGACAAGTCTCTTGTCCAAGCTATTGGTGAACTCAGAAACATTCTTATTCACTTATCATTTGATCAACGAGTTCACCAATGTATAAACATAGTGATTGTGGACATCCTGGAAGCCTACAGTGTATTGTTAAGTAGAGACTGGTCAAGCAAATTACAGGGGTATTTTTCTACCGATTGGTCACATTTATGGATTTCGTATCAAGGAAAGAATAACAAAATCCAAGTGGAATCATAACCTTACATGAAACACATTGTTACACCTTTTGAAGGGAAAAATTAGCTTGTTGCTTTCACAGACCTTATTTTTGGGAACTACTTTTTAGAAACTAACCTTGGGTGCTACCTTGCACAACCATCACCCATTCCACCAGATACACAGCTAGAACTCCTTCCTTGTTCTCTAGTTGTGCAAATGAATTATGTAATATAGATGCATATAATAGTAGTAATTCTAATATTAGTAGGAATAATAATATAAGAAATAGCTTAGTAGCTTGCAATTTATGGACTCTTTATTTTGATGGTTCTAAGACGTAAGATGGTTCTGGAGCCAGTTGTGTCCTCACAAGCCCATATAAAAAGAAACATGTACTTTCATGTCATCTGGAGTTTGAGTGCACTAATAATGCTGCATAATATGAAGCACTCATACTTATATTGAATAAAGCTATAAACCTGAAGGTAGAGATCCTAAAGGTAATCGATGACTCAGAGGTAGTCAGTTGTCAGGTACGAGATACCATACACTGTGTTTCACCTCATCTAAAAAATAACCAACAGGAGGTATTGTGTTTGATAAATCATTTCAAAGCTTTCAATATTATTTATGTTCCTCGAGCTAGAGATGCAACAATAGATGCATTAGAAAATGTTTCTATTAGCATGTCGACATTGAAAAATGGTTTCTCTATTGAAATTTTTTATAAACCATTTGTACCTGACAATGTTACTAATCTACAAATTTTCAATGATGACAAACATATACTACACTTTATGGTGAATGATGATGTATTCAAAGACGCTTCCATAGAGGAGGATGAGCACAAGCAGGCTCTACAGGAATCATCGTAGGCACCAAAAGGAAACACTATGCTAAAAGGTATAGTGTCACTAGAGAAATTATATGACTTGGGGAACCAATTTAGAGGACCTAACAACAAAAATACTCAGAGTTCAAAGCTCACATCTGAACAATACAACCTTGGAACCCCACAAGATCTTAAATATGTGAACCTTGGTAATTGTTGTTCCCTGTAAGAATGAGGAAGAACAAGCATTTGTTCACCTATTCCAGCAGTATCGAGGCATGTTCACATGGACATATGATGATTTAAAGACTTATGAAACTTGTATCATCTAGCATATAATTCCTATAAAACAAGGGGTGAAACCATTCTAGCAGAAACTATTAAAAGTCCATCCAACATGAGAACCCCTCATTCAGAAGGAATTGAGAAAGATATTGGATGCCTCAATTATCTTCAAAGTTAGACATTCTATGTGGGTTTCCAACTTGGTCCCAGTTAGAAAGAAGTGTGGTGAAATACACTTATGTGTTGATTTATAGAACCTTAATCGAGCTTCCAATAAAGATAATTATTTAGTGCCATCCATGGAGCATATTCTCCAAATAATATATGGTTATGAAATGTTTTCACTACTAGATAGATTTTCAAGGTATAATCAAGTGCTAGTAGTTGAACCAGACAGATTGAAGACTACATTCCAGACCAAATGGGGAACGTTCACTTTTAAGACAATTCCATATGGACTAATTAATGTTGGTGAAAATTTTCAAATAGTGATGGACATCTCCTTTCGTGGCCTTATAGGTCAAAGTGTTGTTCTTTATTTAGAAGATGTTACTATGTTTTCAAATAAAGGGGCTGACCATGTATGCCATCTAAAGAAAATATTTGAGTGGTGCCAGAAGTATGGGATTTTTCTTAATCCCAAGAAGAGAATCTTTGGTGTTTCTGAAGGGATTCTACTAGCACACATCATAGTGAAGAGCGGTATCAAGATTGAACCCAAAAGGGTAAAGGCTATCACATAGATCATGTTTCCAGTGAACAAGAAATCTATGTAGTTTTCTTCGGAAAAATCAATTTCATAAGAAAATTCATCTCTGACTATGCACAGATAGTCAAATTTATACAGGAGATTATCATGAAAGATGCAGTATATAGATGGGACAAGTGAGAGAAAAATGATTTCGCTCAGATCAAACAATCTATAGTTGATGCATATGCATTATTCATTCCAGACTATGGCAAATATTTCATGCTCTATACATTCGTTTCAAATTTATCGATTGTGGTCATATTGACTCAAAAGGAAAATGAAGGAAATGAACAAACTATCTCTTTTATGAGTGATAGCTTATAAGGCCCAGAATTAAATTACCCTTCCATTAAAAAACAAGAGTATGCAGTATACAAGGAAGTGAATTATTTAGCCCCTATTTACTTAAATCACTACAACTATATTTGTACCTCATCTGGCAGTGAGAACCTTGCTTGAACAACAAGAGCTAGGTGAGAAAAGGGCTAATTGGATGACTTGTCTTCAAGAATATGATCTAGAATTCAAACTAGTTCATAATATAAAGGGGCATGGCCTATGTAGACTAGCAGTCGAAGCAAAGGACACTCCCAAACAACATCTCTTGGGATGGGAGTAGGAAATAGAAATGTACAATATTGATCACATTCCTCAGTCCATGTCCACAATGCCTTGGTACGTAGATCTACAACAGTTTTTGGAACATGGCACCTCGCCCTTGAACTTGTTGAACAAACAGAAAATGGAAATTTGTTTAAAGTCTCTATCGTATCAATTGGTCGATGGAGTAATTTTTCTGAAGCACCAAAATGGAGTTATGCTAAGGTCCCTTGAGCCTCAAGATAAGGAGAATTTCCTTAAGGACTTACACGATGGATCGACAGGTGGCCACTATGTGGGTGACACTACAACACACAAAGTTATGAGGGCTGGTTATTATTAGCCCACTGTTTTCAAATATGTGCATGCCTATGTCTGTAAGTGCCAAGCTTGTCAAACATTCATCGGTCATGATCAAAGGTCAGTCGCCCCACTGCTCCCAGTAGAAGTTGAATAACCATTCCAATAGTGGGGCCTTAATGTTATCAGAGAGATTTTTCCCCACTTGTCAAAGCAGCACTAGTATATCCTTACAACTACCGATTACTTCACCTAGTGGTCAGAAGCAGTTCCTCTTAGATAAGTAAATAACTAGGAATTCATTCATTTTTTGCAACAAAACATCATAACAAGGTTTGGCGTTCCTACATCACTTGTATTTGATAATGCAACATAATTTTCATCATCAAGAATTTATGGATTTGCACTAGAAAATGGGATTTTTTTAAAACATGCATCTCATTATTATCCCCAGGGAAATGGTTTGGATGAATCAACAAACAAAAATCTTATTCACATATTTAAGAAGACAATTTCCTTTGAATAGAAGAACTGGCATACTTCTTTGACTAATGCTCTTTTGGTCGACCATGTAACTCCAAATTATTCCTTAAAAAGCTCGCCATACTTTTTAGTGTATAGTAAAGAAGCTATATTTCCCCCGACACCTGTATCTCCCACCCTTGCATCTCTCCCAAGAGTCACAAGGAAAACCTTTCCTACTGGTTAAGAGTAGGATGGACACTTTATTCAAACTTCAGGAAGAGAGGTTCAAAGCCAAAGACTAATTTTTCATACAACAAAACCATGTAAAGTGTTGGTTCGATAAAAAAAAATTGCAAGGGAAAAGAGATTTGATCTGGGACACCTAGTTTTGAAATGGGATAAACCCTGTGAGGACAAAGGTAAACACACTAAGTTCCAACCATTATGGATTGGACCATTCGCAATAGAAGAGAGGCTCGGCCATAACGCGTTAAAACTAAATTATTAGGATGGGAGGATTGACCCCCTTCCCATAAATGGTTGAGACCTTAAGCATTATTTTTAGTAGCTTCTACTAGCTGTACTTCCTATACATATTTTTTTGCATTTTATTTATTTTTTTCTGAGTCAATTGTGTGTCTATTATGTAGTCTTTTCGTGTCATGTCGTGTCGCATTATTGGTCATTGTACATAAATAGGACTTGTGTGTGAAATGCATGGTGCAAAGATGTTTTAGTGCAATCAAATAGAAGTGTGACAACAACAACACTTGGATTTCTATTTATTCTCCTTCTTTGTTTGGGAAAATGCCATAGTTTGAGGTAAGTCCAGATGGAATATATGATTTGTCTAATAGGATAACCTTTAGGGAACCCATTAGATCCACACTTAGGCTAGCACTTGAACTACTCAACTTGGTATATGTCTACTTGTGTATTTATGCTTGTCCAATCTAGTAGAGAAGGGATAAGGGGAAAATTTAAAGCGAGGAAACCTAAATCAAAGGTCTTAAATACTTCTCTAAAGGGGAAAACTCCTTTTCTTTCAATAATTTAGGATCCCTCTTCCACCTGTTGAAAATAATAAGTGTCGATGAATAGTTTTATTAAATAAAAAAATAAAAGGGTGAAAGAAGAGTATGGCTTCCTACGTAGGGAGTGAATCAAGTGACTTCATCGGGGTACTGTCCAGGCTCGTTGGCAGTGAATCAATGCTTTTTCTCCTAGAGTGACTTTGCTAAGCTACTCTATAGGCCCGCTGGCAATGGATCAACACTAGAGTTGAAAACTCTTCACTCTCAATATTATAAACTTACTGTGCACATTACCCTTTCCTCAATTGAACCAATTATGATACAGTGTATCATTGTGTGACATCATCCAAGTAGAGAAAAGAGAAGGTGCTATGTATGAAATTGAGTCAAAAGGGGGAAATTGGGGAAATAAATACTTCCTAAATGTCTGACCCTTAACTGAAAGCAATTCCCAGACATAGAATTTGAACTCCGCCCAGTGTGTTGCCAAGTTTTGTTGTTGCTATAACACCCCAAAAATCTCATTACATTTGAATTTTGGAGCCTATTTCATTGTCATATCAAGTGTCACCTTGGTCGTCAAGAGTCATTTTGTGTTGTTTGGTATGTCACAAGTGTTCTTGAATGTTCGCAAGTGTCGTCGCATTGATTAGGACATCCTTATATGCATTTCATGGTCATCACACATTTGTTGTTGTAAAACAACACTTTGGGGTCATAGTCACACGCACTTCATTGTTTGTACTTGGGGAATGTGAATAATGTGGTGTTTTGATGCATATTCATTACGGATCAAGTTTTTCAAAGTTTTATTGATGATTTAGTATGTGTCGCACATGGTTTTATGTCTAGGACTCATCTATCTCACTCTTTGATCAATCATCCAAACTTAAACAAATTTCGGTTGAAAAACGAACCCATTAAGGCCAAGAGTGCATGAGCGCACTCCGAAGCCTTGATGGAAAACCCTTTATTGTTTAGATGTGTTCCCTAAACCCTCCTAAAGAGTTGGGTGCACTCCAAAAGCATGAACCTCCTTCCCTGTTCTAAATTGTGCCCTCCAAAATGACGAAGTCTTCCTTGAGTGGACTCCTTCAACTCAAAGAAGTGTGCCCTCCTTGACTGCACTAGCACATCTTGAAGACTTGAAGCTCAATCCTTTACCCTTCCCCTATGCTCCATGTTCCCTCCTAAACTTCTTGAGGACACCAGTGTACCCCAAAGGCACGAAGCCCCAACCTTCAGCCTTCAAGAGTGCACCCTACACCCTTCATGAGGCCTATTGAGTGCATGAGCACACCCCAAAGGCACAAATCCTTAGCCTTCAGCCTTTGGGAGTGTGCCCTACACCATCCCTCTCTCGCTTGAGCACATAATGCACTTGGGAAACCCAAAGCCTTACCCTTCATCCTTTGGACTTGTGACATGTTCCCTACCATGACTTATTTCTTCCTTTGGGCACATCAGCGCATGTCCAAGCCTTAGATCTCCTCCTCCAAAACCGTTGAACCTTCCAGAGTGTGCCCATGTGCCCTAAAGCTTGTTTGACCATTTTAAGTGTGTTGAAAAGGCATAAACAAGAAAATATGCATAAAACATGGTAAAGTGGGATTTTTTCAGACTGGTAGTTTCTCATCATGAGTGATTGCAGAAATAGGTATTCCAGGGAGCTCGTGGCAAGCACACACAAGGAAGATTAGGCAAAGAGGATAAACAAAGGAATCATGAAAATAAACAAGAACACATCTGAAACTTGATGATCGAAGCACCCTAAAGACTCCAAGATTGAAGACCCTTCGGAGGGTGGAAGCATTATGATTGTAAGAAGAACAAAGAATAGATACAGTGGCTGATATGTCATCACTGAAGCATATCCATTTCATCAATCACTGTCAATCTAAATCATCCAAGATATTGACATATCTGGTTTCATCATATGATGATGTGGAAGCCAAATATGTATTATTGTGTTGTACTGTTAACCAAACCCCCCATTTATTGATTTAATAGTTAATATTCTATTGATAAATGGGGACCCTTTATAAAAATTCTCCTAAGCGCTTCCCTTTTGAATTATTAGAAATAAATTTCTAAATAAACAAAATGTATAGGGCCAAAGTCCCTTTGTAACTAGCTATTCTCGCTTTATCGCATATCGCTAGATCATGCGTGTCACAGGTTAATTAACAATTGGGATTTGCGAATTATGATAAAAGGGACCAGCGTAATAGACTTATGGTATCATTAAAATTCTCATTAAATATAAGGCTTCAAAATAAAGTACCTATCGCAATTGCATAGCGACATTCACAAAATCACAAACAAGCAAAACCATTAGAATACACGACTTGCGATATTGCGACATAACGAGCCGAACACTCATCGCATCGCAATGCTTAAACAATGGCCAATCTTGTAAAGCATGAAAGGTTGCGAAATGCGATATGCCCCAGACCCGATGGAAGTATGGGATAGTTGTTATAATTTCGGTTAAGTCCGATGCATAGTAAAAGGTCACTTTCTGTAATAAGTATTCATCCAAGAAAAATGCGCTTAAAATGATAAAAGGTACAACGCTCACATCGCATCTCACAAAATTCTAAATAAATTCAATATAACGCATAACTGAAAGTGTGATGTTGCAATTTGTGATATTGTGATAATCTTTATCGCAATTGCATAATCGACATCGCGTGCTTCAAATTCATCGGTTTAAAATTTTTCCTTCCTCGTTTGCGATGTGATGGCTTAAATGAATAATAAAGGCCATAATAAAAGATCTTAGTGCATATTTAATAAGTTTTAATGGATTTTATGTTTAAAATAGCTCGATGTGATTTGATGTCTTTCATCTGCATTTTCGAATAAAAGATTCTTCCTTGTCACCTTTTGGAATTAATTGTATCATTGCATTTTCATTGTCATTTTCACTCTGTGTTTATCCGATAATCTCCATTACTCAATTTGAGGGAACCTCCGAAGAAAACAATGTTTGGAAATATGGCGAATAAGGGAAAAGCTACTGCATCAGAGAAATTAGAAATGACACCACTCTTCTCCGATACAACTTGCAACAAAGACAGAGGAACCACATCATGGGAAGCTATGTATAACCTATTGGAAGAAGAGAAACCAAGACCAGTGGAAAAAAAGGCAACAATTGATGCCAAAGAATCATCTGACGCTTCCCGCTTTGAGGCAGCATGTTCATTTTTACACAAAATAGCTCCAAGACCTAGGATATTACCATACAAAAATATGGTAAAATGGGTGATTGATAATGTGAATATCTTAGACAGAACTTTCAGGAATGGGAGACATGAGGTCATGGGGTATTTCACACCAAACAACTTGTGCCAGATGTACCATCTACCAGAGCCTCAAAAGATCTATGCCAAAGATTTCCTGGAGAATTTTTCCAAAGAGAACGAGGACCCATTGGACGTTACACAGCCCTAGAGGTTAGGCTCAGGAAAATTCAAATGGGAGAAATCCAGTGTGTATCCAATTGCATCCCTCTCGGCCCCACATAATTTCGCAGTTGCGATGATGTGTAGGTTATTTGGTAAAGCTGATAGTACAAAATTTTCCATAGAGTGGCTTCCATTAATTGATGCAACAGTTAACGTAATGATTATGAATTGGAGTCAAATTTTTCAGACAATTTAGCTATGGCTATTAGGGAATACAGGCAAAAAAGAAGTGTTTCCTCAAGAATTATTCCCCCTTTTTATATGAGCGCTTATGTAATGGATGCCATTTGTTTTTTTTTCTCAATTTCCAAACATGGGTTGGAAGTAGACTGTACAGAACCCTCTCCCCATCCATATATACCATAAAATCCTATGGGAATCCCAATTCAATTCCCAATTTTACAAAATCGGGTAGGGTATTATGATGCCTATTTATAAAACCATTTTTGATAAAACAACACCTATTCTTTCTGAAGAAGCCAAGATAGACATCTTGCCAGTCGTAAGATGGTTCGTTAAAGAAACATTCACTTATGCTAGAATTTTTGGGAGCATTGTAGCTCCACATGTCCTCCTATATTATGTTCCATACAAGTCACTGGCCAGAAAGATAGCTTACCAGACAGTAGGGGAAGGTTTAAAAAAAGCCCCGAGGGAACAGAAGAAAGCCATTTGGCCAGCCTTCCCATTACAATGTGGTGCTTTTGCACTACATGACTATGGGCACGTAGTAAAAGAAGTAGAGATTATTACATCTCTAAAATTTGCCACATTTCGAGGGCGACAATATGACCCAAATGAAGTTGCTAAAGACTTCACCACCATGGTTAAAGTCAAACAGTTTACTCATGAAGAGGATTTATTTTATGACCTCTTTCAAGGAGCTAAAAAATTTGCACAGGTCCTACATTTAGCATCATTACAGTTAAGCCCAGATGATATTAATTCTTTTCATGTATATAGGAATAAAATATTGTTAAAGGTCGCATTGGACCTATTACAAATTGAACCAATAATAGAACCAACTCCTAGAGTGAGCCTGGAGGGAAGTTCAAAGGAAAATTATGATGAGGAAACACAAGAGAAATCAACTCACGAGTCGGAATAGTTAGAGAAACAATATCAGAATGGAGAAGGGAGTCCTAAAAAAGATTTTGAGAAAGATAGAAAAGGAAATACTAAGGAAACAACCGGACAGGCCTTCGCCAAGAAAAAAATAGAGGTCGGCTCCACTTCAACTCAAACAGGGAAGATTCCAGTCATTGACCTATACAAGGAATGGGAGAAATTTAATCAGAAGCTCCAAACAGGCACAATTCCTGAGGAAACATTTGGATTTCAGACCCCCAAATAGACTCAGCACAAAGTAAATCTACAGACAACAGAGAAAGAGGCTAAAAACACTCAAGCTATTGAGGATATTCCATCTTTTCCCACTTCTGAAATTGTCTTGAAAATTGAAGAGATACCTCCATTATATATATTCTACAGTCCTACTCATAAGTGTTATAGACATTTTTGTGCCTCGCATCATGGAGCATGAAATGTCAATAATCACAGGGATCCTCAGTCCCTAAACATGTTGTTCTTACCCCTAAAAGAACAAGGTCATCAAACAACAACACTTCCAATCAGTTCTCCACCTGAAAACACTTCAAAATAGGCTTATTTTGGATCATGTCAGCTGCTTAACTGAGCTTCTGCGCTGTAATGCAACTGTCCCACTCTGTACCTGCGCTGGAAGTCAAAAGTAATGAAGGCTACCTGCGCTGGGCGAGATTAGCCAAGTGGCACAGTCATCCTGCAAGGTGTCAACTACCCAGGAAGCTTCCAAACTGACACTTGGTTCATCAGATTCGCCTTGTGATGAGTAAGAGGTACTTGATCACCATGTGTAACCAAGGATCTCCAAGTGGACTCAAGAACTGAAGATTAACTGAAGAGGGAGAGGACACTAGTCAGCTCTATGCCAGCCTCAAGCTGACTCATCCTCTCTTCTTCTCTCCTATATATAGAGCTCTTCTATGAGGTCTAAGGAGGCTGGAATTTTGTGTAAAGCAAGGAGGTGCTGTTGGTTTACAGTTAGAGCTATTGGGTGATTGTTTTACTAGAGGTGAAGAGGAGAGTTCTTGCTGCTGGGGAGGTGCTGCTGGATTGGAGCCATCATTGGTTGTAACCTTCTCAGAACCCTGTTACTTCTATCAATAAAGTTTTGCATGTTCTCCTATATACTTGTATTGCATTGATGTATTGTATTTACATGTATATTTGATTCACTCTAATCCATGTATCAGTTATGAGTACTTGTATCTTGTAGTTTCCTCTCTTGTTTTGTGCAGGATCTGTGTGTAGCTGGATCGGCAAAGAGAGCAAGGAGCTGGGAACAAGAGACAAAGAGAGAGGACAAGGATTGACTAAGCGAAAGACACCAGGTTGGTTAACCTTTCTTCATTCTCTCTGTACCTTCATAAAGGAAATCATCAAAACTTTACTTCCAGTTGTTGCTAAAGACTGTCACCTTTAGAGTAGGGATAGGGTCATCCGCATCGGATACTTTTCCCCACAACAAACTGGCGACTCCGCTGGGGAGCCTAGTATCTTGTTGGTGTTTGTAGTATTTTGCTATTCATTTCTTGAAGAAAAGAGTACCAAATCGAAAAGCTTTTGACTATATCAAAAGCAAAGTAGAGGGATTGCTACTCTTGCTCATTTGCTGAGCAAATTCAAGATTTGAAGAGCTTATCTACAAAATACTCTTTACTCTTTGTGATAGATCTTCATCCTCTTGATCATCCCTTAGCCTGTACTTGACCTATAGCTTTTTATTTCATCAAAAACAGTGCATTTTTGAGCTTTTTATGACCCAGAAAACTTTGTAGACGAAACTCTCGTGAGTCAGTGCAGGCTGTCCACAGGCAGTCTGCATTACAGCGCAGGTACTCCCTTCGGGAACTGCGCTGAGAGTGAAATTGGCAGACTAGAACCTGCGCTGGTCCAGTTAGCCCTTGTCTTGCTCAGTCTTCCTATTGTGTCTTGGCCCTGTTTGCACTTGTTTTTGGCTGATTGCTTGCTGGTTATTGTACTTGCTGTAAACCACTTCTCCTTGACATTATTCCGCCTCAGTTGTGTGATGAAACCGTGAATGTTCTTTCAGTATTTCTTGTTGCAGTTACAGTTTCCCATTGTGAAAAGCGAACCAGTATAGCTGTGACCTCTTAGATCCTGAACTGTAAAAGTGTCTTTGTGATCTTATGAGCTAGTTTTATTACTGTTCATGGCTGTTTGAGTTTGTTTGTTTTTCACTTTATGGTTTGAATTCATATATTTTTAGTGTTGAAACAAGTACCTGTAAAGCATTTTTTCATTTTAGAAAAAATTGGTTTGTTTACACTTCAAATTGAATTCGAAAGTCATACAACAGTTTCCCTTTTGTCTACATCAACATTAAAGGGAAAGAAAAGAAATACATGCATCTTGCATTTGCATTTTGATAAGTTTGGGTGTCTGATCTAGGAGAAAGTGCATTAGTTTGTGCTTGATGCTCTGTGTGGAAAGATATTGTTTTTCTCTCCCCTCAGTAGTTAGGATTTTCAAAGCTAAAAGGATTGTGAAAGCTTGCTTATCATTTTAGCTGCATTTAGGAATTTGTACCAATACATCTCGTGGTGATCCTGAAAGACAAACTGATAAACAAGATCAACTTAAAATATATTGAATGAATCTAAAAACGCATTGTAACATAACGCTCACAATAGAGGTCTAGGTAGAGACGTGTTCCGGCGTCGTTAAACGTAGTGACTGTCGATCTCTACGAAGGTGGGTGATTCCTCCTGAGGGACGATAGCACTAATACGGACTTGTGCTCCCGCGTACCGTCGCGCATATTGGGAGACCCCTATAGGCTTTTATCCTTTATCCTTAGGAAGCCGTGTCGACCACCCTACTGATCGCGATGCAG
Organism: Pinus tabuliformis; assembly: GCA_031772625.1. Taxonomy (NCBI): domain Eukaryota; kingdom Viridiplantae; phylum Streptophyta; class Pinopsida; order Pinales; family Pinaceae; genus Pinus; species Pinus tabuliformis. The sequence goes on from CM062811.1 coordinate 274,649,113, forward strand.
TGAACACAGCATTCACGAAGATCGACCACCCGTACCGTAAAACGTATTCTGTGGTTTCGCGAAAGGTTTGGCACACCCTTTGCCTAGATCTCCAGAGCAGTTTCTTTTGGCCCTTTTCAAACTCTATAACTGAAAAGGTCCAACCGAGCATTTGTCACTTCGGGCTCATTAATACATCGAAGGCGACTAGAGTCATCTTTAGCTTTTTCTCGACTCTTAAAACATGAAAAAGCAAAGTTGTGTCTAAAAGCGTCTAATAAAATTCATTCAATACGGAAACATAATTCCCCTTTTTGTATTTTAGTTGATCAAGTAATCCGCAACCGTGGAGGAAAGTCAATTAAAACCCCGTCGTTCAGGGAGGCTTGCGAGTCAACCGCCTTTGTCTCCGGAACCGAGAGTAGTACGGACGAAGCGAACTCGCTTGACCAGGTCAAAATCTCCTTTTAAGGTTAGAACGGAAGTTCCAACAACATCTGAGATTCTGGTCACTCCCAATATTTCTGGAATCCCTGCCTCTATTGGAGAAGTTCAACAACAACAGAAGGACAGTGGTACTGATCCTAGTCTGAAGACAAGTACTTGCATAACTGAACCAGTTCCATCTGAAACCGGTCCACAGAGTCTTGTTGTTCAAACGACTGTCGCTGTCGAAGCAACCCCTTCTTCGGCACCAGAAATCTTTTACGGACCTGACGGTCTTCCTCTTCCTCCTGGTCTGATTGCAATAGAGGAAATCGTAGAGGACCAGCAAGCAAATACTCCAATTCATTTTGGAGTAGGTACCCCTCTTTTTCCTTCTGCATCAGAAGTTTGTCTATCGCCACCGGAAGTTCCTGAAGAATCGTTAGGAAGTTTATTGGATAGACTTAAAATGTCTGAACAACCGTCGACATCTAGGACTGTGCCAAATGACACAGCAATAGCAGAAGCTCCTGCTGTCACTCCAACGATGTTTGCCGGCATACCAGCCGTCCCGACTAGCTCTCATCAGCTAGAAGGAGTCCACCCAGGGACTATTATGACAACTTGGTCTGTTCCAGTTTGTTCTTCCGGTATAATACCGGTAATTCTTATGTTGAAACTAGACAAATTGATCCCTTTGGGAATCAGTTTGGGCCATCCAGTCCTCAAAGGCCATCTACACCCTTGAGCTCTGGATTGTTACCGTATGGGGGGCAATATGCCCTTTCACTTCCCCTTCCGGGGGATACCCATACGGCAGTTTTCAACCACATTCAAGTTTAACTGAGGTAACGACGAGTGGTTGGGTACCTATGTTACCCCAACAACCAAGAGTTGTATATTCCATGCAACAATGTGTACCTATGTCCAGTATCCCGACGACGCCAGCAATTGTAACCGTGTCGCAAGTTCAATCGATGCCTGTTGTATGTCAACCCCAAGTTGTAATGCAACAGCCTATTGACCCTGCAACACAGCCACAATCGCCAACTGCCGGGATGACACAGATACAAACGGGAACCATAACCCTGCATCTTGGTCCGTCGGTTAGTGTCGCACAGCAAAACATGGCTTCACAACCATGGATGGTGCAATACCAACAACCTCAGTTTCAACAGGCGTACCAAGGGTCTGAGCAACAGATCTTTGCAAATAGTGGGCAACCCTATATTCAGAACGGGTTAAACCAACCACTTTACAGTGGCCAAGCCCACCAACCATATCAGTCATATCAACATCAGTTGCATTATGCTGGTGTGCAAAGACCTACTGCTCAGGCGATTCCATCATATCCTGGGTACGCCTCGCCAAACCTGAATCAGCAGTTGCCATTCGTGGCAACCCTAGAATTACCAGATTTACATCGATTAACGAACGATCCAATCGCCTATGCCCATTGGTGGCCAGCGATTCCTCACAAACTTCCTTCGGACATTCCTAAATTCAATGGAAATCCGGGTGAAGACCCGTCGAATCATGTGATGACATTCCATCTGTGGTGTTCGTTGAATACCTTGAATGATGATTCGATAAGGCTTCATCTTTTCCAGAGGACATTGACTGGTCCGGCGGCCAAATGGTATATTGAATTACCTAGAGCCTCGTTCGACAATTTTAGTTCCCTAGCCACGACTTTCTTAACACACTTTCAGTTACCTATAAGTTACGAAACTGGAACAGAGATATTGACCAATTTTAAGCAGACAACGGCCACACATATATCAGATCATATACATGAGTGGCGTCGTCGTCGCAGAATGGTAAAAACCTATGTTCCAGATCAGCTATTAGCTGAGTGGTTTATAAAGTCACTTCTGCCTGCCATAACAGAAGATGTGGCCAAGGGAGGCGTCGTAACAGAGGAGCAAGTTATTGCTCGTGCTCAATATTTGGACTTGGTGTATACTCAGTCGGGCACGCTCTATGATAAGATACCTGACGCCCCCAGACCGGAATTTTCAATCCCTCCTCCTCCCGGATCAAATAGTGACTCTCATGCCGGTGATGGCGTAATTGGAACTGCAAACGCTAAGTCGACAAGGGATTCAGATAAGAAAACCTGTAAGACTTCGAATCAAAAAGCAAATCAAGAGATTCTTGCTTCGAAGGTAAATGCTGTATCTACGGATAAAGGCAAAAACTCCAATCAACCAGGAAGCAAGAAGAATCAAAACAAAGGGAAGAAGAAGAAACAAGGAGAGTCATCTCCTCGAAAAACTTCTTCAAGCCCTCCTCGAGATAGGAAACCACCTTATGGGTGTCAGATATGTGATGAGGATCACTGGACGAGAGAATGTCCATACAAAGCTGATCTTAAAAGATTCTTAAAGAGTTCACAAACTCCAGCTGTGTTAACTGATCCGTTTCCCGACCGAGGAAAAAATCTGGTTGGTAGTGGAAATGCTTCACCGTCGCAAGTGCTTATGTTATCGATATCGAAGCAACAGGATGATGCTTTAATTTCGACAAGGAACAAAGATTACGGGAATCCACAGGTGTCGAACGATAAAGGTAAAGATCAACCTAGCAGTTCGACAACAACTTCGGCAGAAGTTGTACCCCCCATCACACATGAATTAACAATAAAACCGCCAAAGGGAGTAGTACACAAGTCGACATTTAATCCTCGTGCCAGAGCGGCACAACATTATAATATAGTGGAAGATTTGGCGCAATCGCCATCTGCTATGTCGACTCTTGAGGTACTACAACATTGCCCATCCCAAAGGCAGGCATTGTTATCAGCAATTGGTGGGGTGGATCCTAAAGATTCCAATCTTGTATCCTTTGATCACAAAGGATATGATCCTCAGTTACCAGCTCAACTAGCTTTCCTCATCCAAGTGAAAGCCCTCAACAAAACTGTTCATCGAACAATTATTGATGAGGGGGCATCGACATGTATTATGTCGATGAGTTGCTGGAAAACTTTAGGATCTCCAACCTTGTCGCGATCTTCGACGACATTGAAAGCATTTGACGGTAGGTCGTACACTCCGTACGGTATCCTAAATAACTTTAAGGTTGAACTAGGAGGAAAAACAGTAGAGATTGATGTTGAAGTCATTGATGGCAATCTTGACTATAACATCCTACTGGGAAGACCATGGATTTATGCCATGGAAGCTGTTGTGTCGACCTATTTTAGGAAAATCGCATTCCCCTTTCAAGGAGAGATTACGATCATTGACCAACAAAATTTCCTCCCTAATGGTTCACAAGTTACAGGAAGCGTTCCTCTGATCCATGGAAGCGACCATTCGTTTCAAAATATCGGGGTAGGTCTCCTAAAAGACCCTGCCTTAATGGGTACTTTCGCCCTACCGCCTCCAATTAATCTGGCGGGAGTGGCCACAGTGGAAACCTACAAAATGAAATCTAATCCAATCTTCTGGTTGGATTCGGAAGATTCCTAGATATTTTGTCGGCTTCGAGGATAGTTCCTATCTCAGGTCAACCTCGTTAAAAAATGAAAAACCATGAGGATAGTTCTTTTACTATGTCAACCTCATTAAAAAATGAAACAATCCCCTTTCCAGATCTCAATGGTAAACCTTCATTCCAATCAACAAAGTTGAATGCAATGAAGCTTGGGGGGCATGCACCTCGATTTGCATTATTATGCTGGGGGCATGCAAACTTATCATCGAGCAGTTTTAACACATAGTTCATGCTCGTTAAAAAATAAACGCAAGATCCGAGCAGTTTTAGCGCATAGTTCATGCTCGTTAAAAAATAAACATAAGTTTATGAGCAGGCTTCCCTTCAGAGTTCAAGCTCATTAAAAAATGAACCTATCTCGGTAAATAACCATTGCGATCGTAAATTTATCAGCCTTAAAAAGCCTTGGTCGTGTTTTCATCCATCACCTCCATTTCATTTGGCCGATCATTCACCTCCATTTGTGTGTTTACCTCTTTTGAGAAATAGCTGCGAAGAGTGATTTCACCTAGCCATCCTTGTGACACTGCCGTGATTGGAGAATTCCAACCTGTACCTGGAATCTGCTGCTATCCCTGTTTATCACTCGTTCCTCAAAAGACGAGTCTTCTTTGAGCTCTTTTCACTGACTCGTAAAATATGAAAAGTTTGCCGAGTTTTTGGCCTTCTAGCTCGTTAAATGACCGAAAGCTATCCCTTCTCTAGATTTTAATCTTTTTGGACCTGAGGGATTATTGCACAAAAAGATCGAGCGCTTGTCTTGTTCGGCTCGTAAAAGTACCGAACAGCCATCCCTTCTGTATTGTTTTATACTTTTTCGGACTTAAGGGATTAGATGACGAAAAAGGAATCATGGAGTTGACTTTCTGTACCTTTTCAGACTCTCTAAAAATGAAAAGGACCGAGTTTTCTTTGTCGTTAGACTCGTTAAAATGATTAAATAGCGACAAGCTTGTCTTTAGACGAGAACGAGTTTCCCTATCGCTAGGCTCGTTAAATCATAGCGATGGGCTTGCCCGAAGGGCAGGTTATAGAACAAGCATATGTTATCCTCCTCAAGCTTGACAAAAATAAAGAGGTACGGTCAGAAATGACTGGGGAAAAATTGGGAGAACATTCAAAATTTAATGGTAGCAAGTCACTCTTGAACATGACACTTTTCCTCCGTATCACATCGGGTTGGGTTGTTTCATTCACCGGTCTCATCACCATGGTCCTCGCCACACCATCCACATTTGGGGTAATGCTACCGATCCATCGCATCAGTGTCGTTATATGTTCAAGAGGGGTCATTCTGAAACTGTCAACCGTGTCCCATCCACTGCCATACATTATCCTTCATCCATTCATGATCGCCACCCTGAATCGTATGTCACAGTTTGTTTTCACCTCCACTAAAGTCATTAGCTCCGTTCCGTGTCATTGATGTGGGATTCATTAAGGCCCTCCTTTGACGGATCGCTTCTTGTCGACTTCAGCTCATTATCCAAGAAGTTGATCTAGGAACACCCCCATCAGTACTTTGAAGCTTGCGTGCCTCAATGGCAAGTTTCTCACTTCCGGCGATAGGTATACATCAATGACCTTCGACCAGAAGATTTTGCGTGGCGTTCGACGCCAAGTCCTTTATTCACGCCACGTGAATTGTACTGCAGTACCTTGAGGGTCATCGTCATTATTGGTGATTCCTCTCGCGCTTGTTAACGGTTTTCATTATTGACCGGTAATCAAGCGATGTCTTTCCATGTTCGACTTCAGCGCAATTCTCACATGAATCGACTTGTACTTAGAGTGAAGATCGAACGAGTTTGAAGACCCCGGATCTAGTTTCATCCATCCGGGCTGCGATATATATTCAGGAAATATAAAAGCATTTGCCATGTACATCATTGCAGCAGATGATCATCCTACTCAAAGGATGATAATTTCAGCAGAAAATTATCAGTCTATCTTCAGACGATCGTCTGTCATATGTACCAAAATGTATTTATAAAAAGCTGAGCATGGGAATGCCCGCCTCAGCTAGATCATGAGAATAATGATGAATGAAAAATAATGTATTGTATTGTATTGTATTACAGGGCACTCTCCTCAGCACTGGAACGAACTTCGGATCCTCTAGATAAAGCATTTCACCCGATAAACGGCCTCATACTTTAGGGGGCAACTGTTATAGACATTTTTGTGCCTCGCATCATGGAGCATGAAATGTCAATAATCACAGGGATCCTCAGTCCCTAAACATGTTGTTCTTACCCCTAAAAGAACAAGGTCATCAAACAACAGCACTTCCAATCAGTTCTCCACCTGAAAACACTTCAAAACAGGCTTATTTTGGATCATGTCAGCTGCTTAACTGAGCTTCTGCGCTGTAATGCAACTGTCCCACTCTGTGTCTGCGCTGGAAGTCAAAAGTAATGAAGGCTACCTGCGCTGGGCGAGATTGGCCAAGTGGCACAGTCATCCTGCAAGGTGTCAACTGCCCAGGAAGCTTCCAAACTGACACTTGGTTCATCAGATTCGCCTTGTGATGAGTAAGAGGTACTTGATCACCATGTGTAACCAAGGATCTCCAAGTGGACTCAAGAACTGAAGATTAACTGAAGAGGGAGAGGACACTAGTCAGCTCTATGCCAGCCTCAAGCTGACTCATCCTCTCTTCTTCTCTCCTATATATAGAGCTCTTCTATGAGGTCTAAGGAGGCTGGAATTTTGTGTAAAGCAAGGAGGTGCTGTTGGTTTACAGTTAGAGCTATTGGGTGATTGTTTTACTAGAGGTGAAGAGGAGAGTTCTTGCTGTTGGGGAGGTGCTGCTGGATTGGAGCCATCATTGGTTGTAACCTTCTCAGAACCCTGTTACTTCTATCAATAAAGTTTTGCATGTTCTCCTATATACTTGTATTGCATTGATGTATTGTATTTACATGTATATTTGATTCACTCTAATCCATGTATCAGTTATGAGTACTTGTATCTTGTAGTTTCCTCTCTTGTTTTGTGCAGGATCTGTGTGTAGCTGGATCGGCAAAGAGAGCAAGGAGCTGGGAACAAGAGACAAAGAGAGAGGACAAGGATCGACTAAGCGAAAGACACCAGGTTGGTTAACCTTTCTTCATTCTCTCTGTACCTTCATAAAGGAAATCATCAAAACTTTACTTTCAGTTGTTGCTAAAGACTGTCACCTTTAGAGTAGGGATAGGGTCATCCGCATCGGATACTTTTCCCCACAACAATAAGGTTGTAGTTACAAGACAAATAAAGAAAAGGAAATTAGACACCACAGCTATTGCAAATCTAGAGAACGAATCAATGGATGTTGTGTGCAAGGACACTCTTGTTGACCCATCATAAAATCTTACGAAGTTGTCACAGTTTGCAAGAGCCTATGCCACAACAACCATTGATAAAGCAACAGAAGTTTGACTACTGCTAAAAGAAAAAGAACAGATAATTCTTCTACTTGATCAATAATTAGAACAAGAAAAACCAATCACCAATCAGAACAACAGGTAGCTTAGCTTCAGAGGGAATTCGAGGAAATGAGGTTACAACACCAGGCAAGCATATCAAAAAAGGACTCACAAATTTGCCAAATGCAGGCCATGGTTGATAGATTTAAAGATAACCCTCAAACATACGAGTTCATCAAAGAAGCATTTAAGATAACTTCCCTATTAATACAGCAAGAAAAGATGTTCAGTCAAAAAATCTCACAAATCAATCCTTATTGTGAGACAAGTGATAAATTGAAAAACCAAGTGATTTATTTGAGGTTTCAATATGAAGAAATCAATAAAAGTATTTCTGAATTTATTACCTGGCAGGAGTCTGATGAGGGAAGAAAGGTTGATCTACCAAAAATAGAAGAATCCCACGAAGACATTCTATATACAGATTGGGATACACAGTTAAAGCAAGCATAAAGGTTGACAACGATAGCAACGCATGTAGCAAGTAGTATAATTGAAGTGGTTAATGAAAACTTCCACAGTGCCAGCCTTGTCAAAGAGTGAATACCAGGGTCTCTCCCAGATATCAAACAACTGGAACAATAATGGAAACAGAGGATGGCATCACAGAGCAAGGTACTCAAATATGGAACAATTTAAAGGCTGAAATCAGATGGAATGGAGTCAAATAGGTGAAGAGAAGTTAAGAATCCTTCATCATATTGACAGAGGGAAAATGGATGATTACTGTTAAGGAGCAATTGAATTCCTTAGAAAATACTCAACAAGAAAGAATCAGGGGAAACAGGAGCAATTAAGAATTCATTGTTTATTCTAATTCTGAAGAAAACATAGAAAATAATAAAGATTGAAAACAGAGTGCAGTCAAGCAAATTCTGAATTATTCTTTTTCTTTACTATTGAGATCATGAAACATAGATGATATAGTAAACACAGAAACTGTAAAACATAAGTTAGAAGGGACTTATTGGTCCATAAGTTGATTCAAGAATTCTGTAATAGGTCCTCAGCATCAATTCCTCATCCAGTAGGCCATACAACCGATGGTTCCAACAGCCTTTTTATGCCAAAGTTTCAGAATTACAATGAAAGCTAGGAATGCTCACCAACCCCAAATACTTTGTTTTGGGGGGTATTTATACAAAATATCAAAATATCTTTACAAAATATCTGATGGAGATAATATCTAGTGATGACTAATCCCTTTTTTACAAAAGATAGAAACAAATAGTCTCGAAAAGAGGGAAAAGATGAATCAACGATGTACTGGCTGTTCTGTCCTTTCCGGATGTGCTGGAGGCAGGTTCCGCGAGTCGGTTTATAGCTGTTTTCCACTGATACTCTGTGCTGGCTGCTGCGTCTTTGTCTGATACGTTTTTAATCCTGTTTCAATATACTTTGACATGCTTGAGCCTTATTTATCTCTGTTCATCTTTATCGCGGAAAAATAGCCCAAAATGCATGTTTTACCCAAGAGGAATTTACAAAATCCCCAACATGTCTTCCCACCATAGTTTCTCTGGCAATTTATGTCTCTGAAGTTTCCTCAAGGTTTCATCAGCTTCTGTATATCTGATAAAATTAGGCTGGAGCTGAAACAGGTGTTTTACCTCATGTTCAATATAAAATAAGCTCTCCAAATTATCATAGAGACTTTGGCCTGTGGGGAGTGCTTTTACTCCTGAAGCACTTGTTGATGCATTAACTTGATCAATAGCATATGTGTTCAACTTATGTACATAATCTGTGTGTTTCATAAGCTGGTCATTATTTCCTTAAAGACTTGGTAGCCCTTTATTCTGCATAATTGTAAACCTTTCCATGAAAGAATTAATTTCTACTTGCATATCCTGGCATCTTTTTTCCAAATTCTGTATTAAAGTTCGCTTGGTCAGAAATTTTTTGATTTCCAAAATGGTGCCTGTCCTATCTGGGATGCCAAGCTGTTCCAGCTGTTCTCTACTTCTGTAGTTCAAAAAATGTATGAGCCGGTTGGCTTGATCAGGAATTTGTCCTAATGAAGCTCTTGCTTTTTGAATTTCTTCGTGTGCTACATTCACTAAGTCAACCTGCTCATAGATAGTTTGGACGGATGGCCAAACATTACCTAGGGATTGATTGATGTTGGTCCAGAGAATTCCTTTGATTTCTGCCAGAGGTTTATCCAAAGTGAGATCTTTCTCTAACGCTCTCACTTTATTTTCTAATGATTTAACCTTTCTTATTTTCTCTGCCACACTTATTTTGGATTTATCATAGCTCTTTTCTACTTTTGCCAATTTTTCCTTTACTTGTTTCAGCTCTGACACTTGGAGTCTCATATCTTCCATGGCTTTTATCAATTCTTCTGTGCTCATACCTGTGCTGCTACCTGGAGCTGCTCCTGCTGATGTTCCTGTACCTGTAATTATTTCTGCTGTGGTTGCTAGGACATTTGGAGCTGATGTTGATCCAACTGTTGAGGGGACTGCAGTTGTGACTGTAGGGATTACCTCAGGTGGCTGGGAGGTCGACTCTCCCTACTTCTCTTTTAATGCTTTCTCAAGTGCCTGCTCTGTATCAGTTAATCTTTCATTAAGTTTCATGAGCAGGTCCATCAAGTCTTCTTCTGATTTCTACTCTATAACTTCTGCAGTTTGAGGGTGCCTTGAAGGAGGTAGCTTCAGCTATTTCCTCAAGGCAGCAATGTCCTCTTCCTTCTTTTTTATTAGTGCCTTTATGCCTTTAGCATCTTTGGGGTCATGTCCCAGTTCCATGATAATCTCTTCTAAGGATTTGATTGTGTTATCCTTGGCTAGAGAAGAGGCTTTCTCCCAATGCAACTGAATGGTTGTGTTGTCTAAGGAACTTTGTAGCTGGTGGGCCAACATTGCTTTGTCAGCCAGTGTAGAATAGACCATTTGTCCAATCTGCTTATGAAGTTCAATTTGGTCCATTGGATGAATGTCTTTGGCTAGGACCTCCAAGTTTGTTCTAATGAAATCTGCTGCTGACTGGGGTTGCTGTACCTTTGGCTTAAAATAACTCATTATCATTTTACCCTCTTTGATGTCATATGCAGACATTAATCTCTGCTGGTTTGAAGGGGCCATTTTCAAGTATTTCTTGTACATTTGAATCCTCACAGGATCATTTTTAGCCTTAATCTCTGTGAAAGTCCGTTTAATGGCAGAGGGCTATTTTCTTTGTGGTCTGGTAGATGATACCTTGACACTATGCTGCCTTTCTAGCTCCTGCCTATGTGAGCTAGTTGATGTATCCACCACTGGGGAAGTCTGCTGGCTGACTACCCTTTCTTCTCTTAGACTGTCTGGCATTTCTTCAATGATTTCCTCTTCTGAGAGAGGATTCAGCCTTTGTCTCTTTGCTCCTTGTTGTTCAGCAGGTCCACTGATAGGTGTGGCCTCTTCTCTGTCTCTCTTCTTGGTCATTTCCTCATTTAGAGGAGTTTGTAATGTTGGGATTTCTGCTGCTTTAGATTGGGCTGGAGGAATTTGTACTTGTTCCTGCTCTTTGGACCTCTCTGGCTGATTAGTCATTATTGGATGTTCTGTTGTTTCCACCTCTTTTCCCTTTGAGGTCCCTGTGACTGATGCGCTGGTTTTCTGTGCAGGCTGCTAAGAAGTTCCTGCAGAGGATGTCCCAACTCCTGATTGTTGAGGCCACTTGAAAGAAACCTGTCCAAAAGAGTCCAGGTCAAGGGTTTTTTTCAATATCTTTCATAACCTTTTCCATCTTTTCCTGTTCACTAATTTCCTCTATTAATGTTCCTTCTACCCATTCTTCCTTATTTGCATACTGTTCAATTTCTGAGATCCTATGATGTACATACATTGATAGCCTATTTCTTACCCTTCTGTCACTTATGAAACTACATGGGTCATATGGCACCCACTGAAAACTCTTCTTGAATTTAAGGTGGTCTTCTAAGATATTTTCAACATCTTTCCACACATCTCTAGAATGGATAACATAAGGGCCTAAATGGTTTTTGATTCTTAGCTGAGCCTTCTTTTTTACATTACAAAAATGGGTTAAGTCTGCACTGATGAGCTGCCTGAAATATTCGAATGCAAATAACGTCATGGGCACATATTTAGGCAACTTGAATGGGCATAGCTCACATCCAAATATTCTGATTTCTGTGTGATTTTGGTAGAGGTACCAGTCACCTATCCTGTACTGTTTGGAAAGCTACAAAATCTTCTTCATATCACCAGTAATTCTAGGAGGAGGAGCTACTATCAACAGAGTGGAGGCTGGGTGTACAAACAAGTCAATGATTTCACTATAGGTGTAAGGGGAGTCACAGTCATGGAAGATTGAGCTCCAAAAGATCACAGACCTCCGATTTCCCTTTGAGTCCAATTTCCTGATGGGAAATGGAAAGCTGTCTAGCTGATAATATAACAACATATGGTATATATAAGAAGTGTATTTGAAAACTCCTTCTCTATCCAAATTTAGGAGTTGGTCATGGATTTTATTGGCTATAAAAGTGGCATAGTCATACTTGACAGCAGAGGGCTGTCCTGGAGTAAAGATAGATAATAGAACTAGGGTGATATCATCCAAATATTCACTGGATCTAAATCCCAAGATCAAGGATATAATATCAAGAATGAGTTTTCCAGTCTTAGTAAAAAAGGCGTGCCAATAAGGAGGAGGGCTTGTGGGTTGGTGAGTTGGTATCATGAACATCTGGGCAATGCGAGTTATCTCTGAGTTGGACAATTGAGAAGATTTTTCAAGCAAAAATCCCATGGAGAGATGAGCAAGGGGCTCAGTGGAATGGAAATGTATCATCTCATTGATGGATTAAGCAGTTATGGAAAAAAGGACAGTTTGGGAAGATGACATAACTACTCTGTGGACAGGGTCATAGCTGGCACAACATTGGTGAATGATATCTAGGAAAACATGGACTGAGGGAAGAAAGTACATGGGAAGGTTTGATTCCCATAGTCCAAAAATGTCAGAGTTGCTTAGATGACTATCCCTGACTTGGCAGAAGGCCTGAAGATGGTTCATGTCACCAGTTAAGTCTTTTATTTGGAAATCTTTGTCGGCCAAGGGTAAATAATTCAAGTCTTTATGAGGTGCATTAATGGGTGCGACATTCAGGGCTATGGGGGCTTCCATGCTTGGTTCTTGTGTATTCAAACAGGAATTTGAACTTTTTATGGAGAATTAGACTAAAGAGTAGGTTTCAGGGTCTTTATGGACTAAACAGACTGATTTCAACTTAAAGTTGGCTTTTTCAGCTAGAATTCTCTGTGGAAAAGTGAAATTACAGGTTGGCAGGGTAGAAATGGATAAATACCTGGATTGCGGAGGAAAAAGTGCAAATTTGCAGGTTGAATGATGGACTGCCAAGCACGATGCTGGAGTTTTTTGGCTGGGTGATGGGCTAGCTGCTCGAACGGTTGACTGGACGTGCTTTGCATGGAGCACAGTTTGCAGAAAATCGGGACGAAAATGACATTTTATCGTTTGTTTAATGAAAATATATTTGGCGGGTATTTTTGGAATTTATTGGCAGATGACGTCAGCAAGACGGGACATCTTGTCGCATAGCAGAGGGTACGAGATGGTAATGTGGCAGACGGTCAACGGGAAGGCGGTAAGTGGTTTACCCTGGACCACTTATGGGCTAAAGTGGTTTCGGACGGGAGGGCCGCGAGCAGCGCGGGAATGTGACACGTGTCCGGGTACAGGCTGTAATACCGCCAGTCTCTCGGGCGGTAAATTTTGGAGGATAGGCGAGCCATGATATAAATGTTGGCCGTCGAATGCGAGGGCAAGATCGGACGATTGGCGCTCTGTGGAGATAGTGGAGGGTTAATGCGCGGGGGCCCGCTATAATAAACTTTAATAAATCATATCGGGGCTGTGTGTATTGGTTGGCGGGGTGATTTGTTAGGCTATTAATTAACCAAATGTTAATTAACCCTTTGTATGGATCGTGGCGGGTTATTAATAACTCCCAAATGGATCTATTAATCCCTATTATATGCAGTGATATGGTTTATTTAATCGGGGATGGGAAATATTACTAATTGGGGATTTTATTATAAATATAATATGGGAACGGGTAATGGGACGGGATTCAAATAATAATGTTAATTTTAATATGTAAAAATGAGTCTAATAGCGCTAAGTCACAATTTTTAAAAACTTAGGCTAAAAAATGAAAAAACAGGAGTTTATAGAAGAAGTGAGGCCATTTCTCTAAGTAAAAAATGGGGTTTTACTTAGGCATCTGATGAAAAAGGGAATAAGTGTTTTTTAAGGATATTAAGTAGATCTTAATACCTTGGGGGAGATTAGTAAGTGGTCTAGGGAAGGGATAAAGGGGGGTTAGTTATGCTTTGCTTGAGCTGTATCCAAACATCTGCCATTGTACCTGTGATAGAAGTAAGTTTTAACATTCTGAGAGACAAAACCTATCACAAGTCTCTTTCTGCAACACCAAAACTGCCTACCCAGCCTACTGTACCTAACATTCTTTCTTCTTTTTCTTTGGGTGCATTTGAAATAGTAGTGGCATTTGGACTTGCAAACTCTCCTGGTCCTTTTTTATTTGGGGTTCATTTCTTTTCATTTTTCTTTTGACCATTTATCTTTTTACCCTTTGATTTTTCTTTTAGGGTATACCCTCTTTTCATTTTTTAATTTTTTGAATTTTTCATAATATGGAAATCTTTACAACCAGAAAAGGTATGAACATATTGTAGAGCTAATCAAGTCAATCATGAAATATGACACTTATTGGTATAGGAGCATAACAGGTAGTATTTGGTAAAACAACATAGCAAGTGGATGACTCTGCAATACTTAACTACCTCTGCATAAAAATTGGTGCCAGCTCTGTTAGATGCCATATTTGCAAGGCAGTTAAAATTCATAATGGGCCAGCTGCCTCAGCTCAAACCAGTGATTGACATTTTCAATCTCAAAGATCAAGTTAGCTTACTAAGATAGTTCAAGTTGAAAGAAGATGTCATTAGTTTAATTCTATTTTTAGTTTTATTTTTGGTTACTTTGAGGAAGGGTGTTTGAAACCTCCACAACGTTTTTTGTAATAATCTATTTTTGAGGAATGTATTATAGTATTTAAACCCCTCTCGTGCATTTAGAGAGGGGTCCAAAATTTTATTAAAAACACTTTTCAAGACGTTACACTTTTATATTTTTTGGAAGGTTTTGATGAAATTATTGGAATAAGATCTATTTTTCTTTGAATATCAAAGCATGCTCCACTAAAATTACACTTCTGTACTCTTAGAGTGTATTTGATTGGATGAAAGTGGATCAATATTATTGAGCCCATGATAAGGAACTTTCATATATGGTACTTTTATCGTATGATCATGTTTTATTTATGCATTAGCAATACTCTTTCTTTGATTGTCTTATGTATGAAAATATGAGTTATATTTCTACATTATTGCACTTTTGTATGATGTTTCATCTCTGATTCTGTATTGAATACATGAACAATTACTATATGTAATATAGTTTTCTCAATTGTTTTGTCTAACTATTTATCCAAAACAATTATCATGAACAATTTCATTTCTTTTGGTAGTTGAATGATCATTATTACCAATTGCTTTGAGACATCTTTGTAGATCGCATATCTTAGTTTATTCTCGGGTATATTTATAGTCAGATAATGTTAGATTAAAGATATATGCATGTTTTTACTATTTAAATTAGAATATAATTAGTTGAATCATTCTCCATTATATCTTATATCACCCCAACAACATTATCAAATCAATCTTCTCTGGGAAACTGGTCCCATTATCCCCAGTCGGAGCCACTATACCAAACAGAAAATGAGCTACTTTTAAGGTACGGACGGGTGGTTATCCCCGATGTTGTCACAATGGATTTCGAGGCTTCAACATATTGTAAAAGACAAACACGTAGAAGTCCAGGAGGCATGTGTAAACTCAAGAGTCATGGAAGTCCAAAGGACATGCATTATCAAAAGCCATTTGTAATTCCAAAAGTCATTTGGAACCCCAAAGGTCATAGAAGTCCAAAGGTCACTAGAAGTTAGAAATTCAAGTGTTATGAGGATATGAAAGGTCACTTCTCAAGTTATAAATAGATCCTCATTTCTCATGTAAAGGAATTTTAATCTTGGCTTCTCCCATAAGTCATAAGAGATATAAGTTAGTACTTTTGGGGAGCAAGTAGTGGCTCCAACACTCCACTATTGGAGCAAGTGATGTTCATTGTATTCATGGATCTTAGGACTTTCACTTAATATTTGAAGCTTTATTTATGACACATTTTCATACATGGGTTATGAATGTTTATAAGGTTATTTTGTGAATGTTTATGATTCATTTTACTTTCACCAGTGCTAAAATAGTTGAACTATTTCGATTATTTTAGTGCTTATCTTATTGAGAATGTGTTGTAATGGTTGTAATGATTGTCGCATATTTATGGATTATTTTTTTGGATGTTAGATGAAACATTTATGTTTATGTGTGTCTTTATTATATTGGTACTATTACCTCTCTCTTAGAGTCTCACTTTCTCTCCCTTATGTAGTGGAAGAACCTTGATCCACCTGTAACCGAATATTCACCAGGAACACTTGCTTTCTTTTCAAAGGCACATATGAAATTATCTCTCTTGTTGACAACTAAATTCAAGGAATATATTTAAGTATATGGTAGCCAGGTCATATTACCAATGTGGATCCTATCCCAAAGGGTGTGAGGTATAATTAGGACTGCATATCGTGGAGACCTCCTTGAATGTTGGCAAGTCTAGCACTATCTACATAGTGATATATTGTGATAACAAAAGTGGTATTTGTGTTGACACCTAATATTTGGGATTAGGTAATCCATGTAAAATAGTATAAATAGAAAATAAGGAGAATTGGAATATGAAGAGACATTGGGGGACAAAGCCCAAGAGTCTCTCCCTTCATGTATATATCTATGATCAGTCTTAATGCAAAATCACAATTCATTTTAAGGAGTTGCCTCCTGGCCTAACATGGTATCAGATCTAGCTCCATTTTTGGCTTCCCTTTCTTCCCTTGTAACTCCCTTCTATCACTTTTTTGCAATATGTCAAATCCTTTCATAGAATTTACTATCTGTTGTTCCCTAAAGCATTGTTCCTACATAGAATTTGTAGTAAAAATGTGATATATATGCAATATGATGCTGACTACCATTGAATGTATGTAAGCATTGTCTGCTGGAGCATGGTGTTGAATGGTGTACACTCTGTGTTTGATAGAAGACCTAATGACCCTACATTTTATCAATATGTTAGCTCCCTATACTACTAGTGTAACCCCTTATTGTTATTAGTACAATCCCCTTATTATATTTTTGTGCCCATAGTCCCCATATTGTTATTATTGTGCCCCATAGAAGCCCACTATTGTTATTATTGTGCCCTTACATTATTATTGTTATGTCGGCTCTGATTACATTATCGCCCCTTAGACTCCTATATATAGAAAGGAGGTCTTGTCATTTGTATCATCAAAGAATTGTTCATTTGTGTAATGTAAAAGAGGTTTCCCCCTTGAAGAGGCTGAATTCTAAGGCATTGATCTATATTTTCTATCTTTTTGTGAGCTGGTTTTATAACATCTGGTATCAAAGCTCTAGATTCTATGGTTTCACTGCTTCAAACAGGTCATCGTGGCATTTTTGTTATAATTTTTTTTCTGCGACATTTTAGAAGCTAAAAAAAAACTCACTTGAGACGAAATTGTGCTGAACTCCGGGTCCGAATTTCATATCTTTTCTTGCTATATTTTCAGAGATATGATCTGAGAAATTTAAGGTTTGTGCAAGCTCCAGAATTTCATCTAAAACAGGTCATCGTGGAATTTTCACTATAACTTTTTCGCTACAAAGTTTTAGAAGCTTCAAGGAAAACCCCTTTGAGAATAAATCAGTCTAAACCTCGAGTCCAAATTTTAGATCTTGTCTCACTATATTTTTGGATGTATGATATCAGGAAGTTAGGGTTTTTCAGACTCCCGAATTACATTCTAAACAGGTGACTTTGGGAAAATCGTCATAACTTTCTCTCTGAGTGTCAGCTTGAAATTTCGTAAGAAGTTACATAAAGAGGACGGACTTTAGTTTCTGTGTATATGTTTCATATCCTAAGGTGGAAATAGTGACACGTGTCACTTCGTACAACTATGCTCTACTCAACCAGTCTATAATCAGGTCATTGTGGGAGATTTGACATAACTCTTCCTTGGAGAATCCAATCTTGATCAGACTTTTGGGGTTAGAAAGAGAACACAGAGAGCTATTTCAGGATGCAATTTTAGAAATTGAAGATCTGAAATTATAGAGTTACAATCATCTCAAGATAGAGCTCCTAAAATCAAGAAAAAGTGAGATGAGGAAGTTTGAAGGCAAGGATCTGGTAAATTGGATACTACAGATGGAGAAATATTTTGATCTACATGGTGTAGCACTGTTACAAAAGTTATGTATTGCATCTAATTATGTAGAACCAAATCAATTTTTATGGTATAAAGGGCTTTGTTTTTGTAAACCACTTGTTACGTGGTCAATTTTCATGGAGGAAATGATAGAACATTATGAGGATACAAAGAGAAACACCTTCTTTAGCCAATTGATAAATCTCAAACAAAAGTGTTCAATGGTAGACCCTATTGAGTACTTTCAAAACTTGAATATAAGGGAAAATGATATTCCTGAGAGGCAGAGGATTGATGTCTCCATAGGGACTTTAAAGGATAACACTCAACATGAGGTTCATCTTTGGGAACCTGATTCATTGGAGAAGGCATTCAGGTTGGTAGGAAAAGTGGAAAGCAAAATTATGGCAACAAGGAAGTCTACCCCTTACAACTATAAATATGGATATGTTGTTTCTCATAGCCTTCCACAACCTACAAGGTTGACACCACAACAATTGGAAGAAAAAAGAGGAAAAGGGCTTTGTTACAATTATGATAACAAATACATTAAAGGTCATAAGTGTGCTGAGAAGAAATTATTTTACATTGATTGTGGAGAGGAGGAAGAAAAGGATCAGGAAACATCAAAAGAAGAGGATATACACTAGGAACCAACCCTAGAGAAAGAAGAAATTAATCCAACCATATCTTGTGAAGCATTGGCAAGAATTACCACTCCTCAAACTCTCAAGACAGAAGGACATATAAAGAAGAAAAAGGTTCAAGAAGTGAAAGATCATATTGAGAAAGAAGAAATGAATTTGACCATATCTTGTAATGCATTAGCCGAAATTACCACTCCTCAAGCTATCAATATAGAAGGACATATCAAGAATAAAATTGTTCAATAAGTGAAAGATCACATCGAGCATCAAGAAATGAATTTGACCATATCTTGTAATGCATTTGAAGAAATTACCACTCCTCAAACTCTCAAGATAGAAGGACATATCAAGAAGAAAAATATTCAAGAAGTGAAAGATCACATCGAGCATCAACAACAAGTTCTCGAACTTTTAAAGGATAACGCCACTTTGGTGTAGAATTGAATGAAACAACAGGAAGATCAAAATCACAGTGAAAGAAGTTTTGATGTAGGCGATTGGGTATTTTTACAGCTACATCTCAAGCAAGCAATTTATGAGAAGGAAATTTTGAAAATATTACACGCACTTAAGAAATGGCGACCTTACCAAATGGGAAGACACTTCAAGGTAAAAATGGATCATGATAGTCTTAAATACCTTTTAGAACAAAGATTATATTTAGAAGAATAGAAAAAATGGGTCACAAATATGTTGGGTTATGACTTTGAAATCATCTACAAAAGAGGGAAGCAAAATGTTGTTATAGATGCACTCTCAAGAAAGGATGAGGATGTGGAAGCATTGTTCTGTGCTATTTCTATTATCCAACTAGATTGGATACATGAAGCAAGGGATGAATGGAAAAAGGATGAAGAAGTGTGGCCACTCATTCAAAAGTTGCAGAAGATCCCAGTTCAAACAATATTTCCAAAACTTTACGAGGAAGGAAAAATCATATTGGAACTTGGAGAATTCATAGAAACAAGAACCCGAAAACTATGAAATCGATCAATTTCATAGTATCTCATCAAGTGGAAGAACTTACCCGCTGAAGATTCCACATGGGAGGACAAGAATTTTGTACGGAAACGTCAAGAACTACTCAAGCATTGAGGAAAACACTTTTTGAAGGAGAGGGACATGTTAGGTCCCTATACTACTAGTGTAACCCCTTATTGTTATTAGTACAACCCCCTTATTATATTGTTGTGCCCATGTAGTCCCCATGTTGTTGTTATTGTGCCACATAGAAGCCCACTATTGTTATTATTGTTCCCTTACATTATTATTGTTATGTCGGCTCTGATTATATTATGACCCCTTAGACTCCTATATATAGAAAGGAGGTCTTGTCATTTGTATCATCAAAGAATTGTTCATTTGTGTAATGTAAGAGAGTTTGCCCCTCGAAGAGGCTGAATTCTAAGGTGTTAATCTATCTTTTCTATCTTTTTGTGAGCTGGTTTCATAACAAAACATTTGGAGAATTTTCATTCACTAGGGCATTGAACCTAATTTATATGCTAGTATGAATTATTTTATATGCATTGATTAAATTTGGTGTGCATTCATGCACTCTACAGTGAATTTTGTTTTGCAATGGTCGATGTATGGTTGATATGCATGATGAGTATATGGTGAATGAATGAACCTAAATGGTTTTTCAAGAATGCGATGATTAAATTACATTGAAGTTTGATTAAAGTTGTGAGCTTTAATATGTGTGATTCCATATGTATTACCGTGTCTTTGTCATCATTTGTTTACCCGGTTTGGTGTGCAGAAGTATGGAACATAAGACCTTGCAACCATTGAGTTCCCTGAGATTACATATCAAAGGCCTATATTCAATATAAAAAACAATACCCCTCCCTGTCTTGCAGCATCACTTGCTCCATACCACCGCTCCACCACCTGATACATACCACTGCTCCACTGCCTAGACCATACCACCATACCGTTACTCATCCGTCATACCAATAATTAATAACTCCTCCCATACCACATACTCCTCCCCATACCACCCATACCATCTCCTCCCCCTCATGTTATGTTATGTTGAATGTTGTCATATGTTACGTTGAATGTTGTCATTACCTCCCATACAATGTTATGTTGAATGTTGTCATAACATATAAAGTTGGCCTTGTTGGATACCTATACCAATAGGTTTCATATTTCATGATTGGCAAGAGAAGGTCCAAATATGCTCTGCTTTGAGTTCACAAAGATCCCATATTTCCTAGAGAACAAGAAGGTGTGTAAAGTGTTTCAATGTTGATGACCTTATTTCAAATTTTGATGGATGATCCAACAGTTTAATCTGGATCATGCCATGTGTTCAATTTTGTGCTAGAGACTAGAGAAAGAAGTCTGTCCAAACTGCTTAACCTTGGCAGACAACTAGTTTAGGTAGAGAAGAAAAGGTTCCCAACAGTTTAATCTGGGACCCTGGAAGAGACAAGGGTAGAAGTAGATAGAAAGAGCAAAAGAAAAAGCCAAAGAAAAGAAAAGGCAAGTAAGGGTTTGCAAGTCCAAATGCACCCTCCAAGAAGAAATAAAAATGCTAGGTAAGTAGCTGGGTAAGTAGTTGGGGTTGCAGAAAGGTTATTCCTATCATTGCAAGAATGGTGATGGTGGGTAGCAAGGCAAAAGATTACAGCAGGAAGCATGACTAATTTCCCTCACTCCCCTCCAATTTCATTTCTAACATTCCCTCACTAGCCTGAGATTCATGGAAGAGACTAAGGTTTCATGGTGTTTCTTAATCTTTAAGAAGCCACATTTCTTGTCTAAGGATCTTTTCATTTTGATCTACTCTTAAAACCAAGTTTGTTTCATATAAACTTAATGGTTTCTCCCTCCACTTACCCCCTCCTCCATAACTAACACTAACCCTACTATATAAATCCCTTATATCACCTTTTTCCCTAATATTACTAACACCAAGGTGTATAAATCCCAAAATCTTATAAATACCCACCCCCTTGGCATTATAGCCAATAAAGTCTCGAGGCAGGGATCAAATGACACCAGGTCATGTTGATGAACCTATGCCAACTACCCCTTCCCCTTCATGAGCTAATTTCCCTATTTTTACCCCTTTTGCACATAAAAAACCCATAAAAAGCCCTAAATCCCCACCTTTACCCACTTCAAAGGGCAAAAAGCATCAAAAACTCACTTTCCGCCATATAACCAAGGTTAAGCGCATATAATTGTTTTTTCAAAATACATTAGAAATGCGTTCAAAACATGTTTTATTGCCTCCGCCCGCTTCTGTATACACCGCCCATGTCACCTCCCCGGTGACCGTTAGATCAGGCCCTCCAGATCTGACGGCCTTGATCGCGTCGGAGTCTTTCCGACGTCCGACAGTTACCCGTACTATTTCCCCGTCACGTCAGGCGTCCGACCATCGTCTGATCAACCTCCGCAGATCCAACGGCCACCATGACGTCGGACCTCATCCGATGCCCGAAACTTAACTCCCGACGTCCGTATTTTGAGGACGTCACTCCGCTGCCACGCGCCCTCATCACAATGCGTCGGATGTACAACTGACGGATACTGCCCCGTACAGGAAGTGGTGCGATACGAAACCACTGTTGGTTTCCGGTTTCCCCATCCCGCCTGCTCACGTCATCGCCGCGTCAGCAACATGTCAGTGCCCCGTCACCCAGGTACGTTGTCTCGCCATTCCCTTGCCCTGCCATTGGTCCACCTGTCCTGCCATCTCACTGCCCCTGTGGACCAACCAGACCCCGCCACGTCACCCGATGACGTCAGCATGACGTCATCCGACCTTGACCCCACCAATGACGTCATGCTGACGTCAGCACGGATTCGCGCCAAAAGCACCAAAAGGTCTATTTTAGCCAAAAATTCGTGTCTTTATCCATTTTTGTGCGTTCGTCGTCGTTTTACTCTGCATGCAAGCTACGTCTAAACCTGCACCAGCCGCGGAAAATTGTCTCCTGACCACCAGAACGTCCATTTCTTCAGCGCCAGCCAGCTCTGACCGATCCAAATTTACAGGTATTGCTCATTCATGCTCTGAAACTCCATTTTCACTACATTTCGCATGTCAATAAGCAGCAGACCTTAAGAGCAGAAATTCACCGTTAAAAAACCACTGAATTGCCATTTAAACTCGACCAGAGCCGTCACTAAGCTTCTGCCAAGACAATTGTAGGCAATTCAAAAGAAAACTGTCACTGGTTCGCGCAATCGTGAACCCGTCACCTGCAGGAGACAAATACACCGCAAAAGAGTATTCTCTGAACATTTCCACCACCCACATAATCACACAGAGGCAGTATTTCAACTGCTGCAGCCTTACTTCCACCTTTCACTTACAAAACCATCATTCTCTGCAAAGAAACCTTGTTGCTGTTACTCTGCATAAAAACACAGTCCTTGAGCAAGCAGAAATCCTAAAACAGGAGTCATGGACCCCCCTGTAGCTCCTATAGCCCTCAATGTGGCTCCCTTGAATGTCCCTAACAGAACATTGGACACCAGAGCATTAGCAGACTTGGACTACAATATATCAGAGGAGATGTTGAGCAGAAGCAGGTTTCATTTGCAAATCCTAAATGAAATAAAGATCAAACATGAGAGGGGGACAGACATCCTGGGAATTTGGGATTCATTCCTCCCAATATTCAAGCTTCCTCAGGTTAATCAATTCCCTGAGCTTGTGCACATAGTTGCTGAACACTATGATGCATCCCAGAGGGCAGTGCTAGACTCTGCAGGCTCAATTCTGTTCCTCATTACCCCTGAAGCCATCAGGGAGATGTTGTAGTTCCAGACAGATCAAAAGTTGGTCCCTCTGTCATTAGCTGATTTAATAGTATAGGGAGCCAGGATAACAGAGGCACAAATCACAAAGCTTAATCAGATTTTCATCAAAGCTGATACTGTGCAAATTCCTCCCATCCATTATCTCTACCTCAACCAGTTGGGCTTAGACCTTGTTGACATGATCAGTCCCATCTTGGGATATGATTCAGTGGAGTATGTGGATGAAACTGTTCTACAAATGATGCTTATGTTTTCCCCGGGAAAGAAGCCAATCCACTATGATTATGCCACATACATATCAGATAAGATGCATGATCAATTGATGAATTTATCAAGAGAAAGGGTATTTAGATACACCTCGTACCTATATCATCTGCTCCTATACTTCCAGCATGATAAGTTCTCCTTCCCAAAGAAGAGAGTAGATGCACAGGGCAATCTGAGATCAGTAGTGTATTGGACATCCGTTTTTCACATAGTAAGCTGTTCTCCATACACCTACTGCGAATTTATTGATCTTTTCATCCATCCAGCCTTGACTCTACTGTTGGGTTCACCTCCTCCCAGATTGACAGACGAAATGCAAAGACTCCTGCATTTATCAAAAGCATACAGTATTGGGGATTGGTATTTCTACCAACACCACACCGTTATCAGGCTATATGGGTGTGAGTTGCCCCCATTTAAACTACCTAGATTTGTGCCTATGAGGCTACTTGCCTTGGAATACTTCAGGCAGTTTGGTTATGTGGATATGCTCCACTTTTCAGGAAAAGGTAAGAAGGCACAGTTAAAAATCAGAAATCAACTTGGCCATTTACTTCTCAATGAGAGGGATGAAGGGTGGAGAGAGGCAGATAGAATACTTGTGTGCCTTGGTCTCAAATACAGCTTCGTATGGAAACCCTATGACCCCAATAACTTCATTACAATGAGGAGGCTCAAATACAAATTATCTGCTTATGGACATTATAGCCTTCCTAACTTAGAAAAATATGCCAACCAAAGCAAGTGGAGAAGAGGAACTTTAGAAGAAGATGTGACCCAAGAAGAGCTTAATCAAAGAGCTCTAAGAAACCTCAAGAAGATGGCTGACCTTGAGTTTTATTCACAGGTCCCCTCACTGCCAAGCACACAAACTGGAGCAGCAGCCTCCTCCTCAACTGCCCAACATCAAGCTACAAGAACTGGTGAAAACATCGCAGAAAAAGGCAAAGAGATGGAGCAGCAAGGGCAGCAGGAACAGCAGGAACAGCAACAAAACCAATAGCAGCAAGCAGAAGGGCTGCAGCAAGGGCAGCAAGAAGAATCAGAACAGCAAGATCAACAACATCAAGAAGAACAAGGGCAGGAGCAGTCTGCCCAGCAAAAGAAAACAGTGGAGACTCCTCAGACCACTGAAAGAACGGGGCTACAAGACAAGACACTACCTTTGATGCCTCGGTCCTCCAAACCCTCAAAAGGAGGATACATTTGTCTTTAGAAAAAGAGACAGAGAGACTCCCCTGACATCCTCTATAGACCAGGGAGAGAAAAGGCAGAGACTCAATGATTTTCCAGAGGAGGATATAGCAATAAGAGAGGCATTGGGCATGGGCCCACCCAGCAGAGAAACTTCAGCAAGTTCCTTCCAGCAGGAACAAGACAGGACCATGGGAGGGGAGGTCATCTCCTCCAGCCAGCAGAAAGAGGGACAAGTAAGCATTAAGCAGCAGTTCATAGACATCAAGAGAAGGAGTGACCCTATCAAGGTACAATTGTACAATCACCTGCTAAACATGGCTCCTTCCAATCAGCAGAGACTTATGTCTTCTTTTGATGTAAGTGAAGGCAAATTGACAATGAGTCACTTTATGCCTACAGCACTCCGGCCACAATCCACTGCTGACTACCTTAGGACCAATCTAGAGGTACTTGCCAAAGACATACACCCTATGGACAAAATTGAGCTGCATAAGCAAACTGGAGAAATGGTGTATGCTTCATTGGCCGACAAGACTTTGGATAATTACAAACTAACCAGCAGTCTGAATGCCACAGCTTCCCAGCTAGAACTGGAGAGGGCCTCTTCTCAGGCCAAAGACAACAGGATAAGAGCCCTGGAGGAAATCATTGTAGAAATTGGGCACAATCCCAATGACATCAAAGGGATACAAGAGATCCTGAAACTTAGAGATGCTGACATGGCTGCACTGAGAAAGAAGATCAAAATTCCAGCCACTATCCACCCACAGACTGATGAGGTAGCTAAGCAAAGGTATGAGCAGGATTCTACTGACCTGCTAATTTCCATTTACAAAGAGCTTGTGAAGGCACAAGAAAAATTGGGGCAATATGAAGCTACACAAGCACCTCTACAAGCATCATCAAAACAAGCACAAGAAGGGCAGACATCTCAGCCTCCTCCTCAAGTCATCAATCTTGAGGAGACTGTTCCTACTACGGTGCCTCCACCTCAGCAGGCTGAACAAACAGCCACATCTACTTCAGCAGCACCCATCAGCACAGATCAGAGCCTAGATATGCAGAAAGTTAAAGAATGAAATACAAATTTTGGAAGCCCAGATGACAAAGCTGAACGAAACTAAGGAAAAGCTGGCCAAGGTAAATGAAAGGCATGATAAGACAAAGAGAGAGGTGGAGAAAAGGCCAAGGAAATCAAAGCTCTTAAAGACAGGATCAAGGAGCTTGAGAATGAGCTCAAGCTAGATAAAATCATAGCAGAGATCAGGCAATGAATGGTCCAATATTGGTAAATCCATCAACAACCAATGGCCATACATCGAGACAATCCATGACCAACTAGAGCTCATTCCAAAGGCACAGAGAGAAATCTGAACATCAAGGGCCTTATTGGGAAATATGCCTGAAGTTGCTACAAGAATGATCAATGTGCTCAATCACAAAACAAGCTCTCAGTTGGCCACCATTTGAATCACAAATAGAACTGAGACTATTCAAATGATCAAGAGGGTTCTTACTCTTAGAAGTCTAGTGCAGACATTGGACAGGAGAACCCAGGATATGCAGACAAAGGTAAATAAGTTCATGAGAAAGTTTCAAGTGTTGCAGAGTAGAGGACTCCCTAGCTTACTGAACAGCGGAGGGAAATTATTCACCCATGAACAGTATGCTAAAAGAGTAAATGTTTTTGCCTCAGCACAGGTCAATGAGAAGGCCAGTACTTCAGAAGACACAGGGCCTATTACAGGACAGATTTTCTATAGTAAGATAGAAAATCTACTTTTTATAATGAATGAAATTAATCACTTGTTTGATGTAGCCCCAACTTTTTTCAAATACACAGAAGCTGAAGAGACAATGGAGGCCATCCTCAAGCATCAGCTCCCTACACAGGAATGGTGGACAGATGCAATTCAGAGAATTTTGTAAACAGTAAGTCATACACCAACTTCTGTTTTTTCTACAAATTTTGATGAAAAGAACAGTCAACAAAGTCAGCAGGCATCATGAAATCAAAGCTGAGCCAACTCAGCGGATGTAGAGGCCAACAAAGCAGAAAAAAGGGAACCACAGCTGGCAAATCCGAAAGCTCACTGCGCAGGCAAAAGTAAATGCGTACCTCCAGAATTAATACAGAGTAATGCAACCGACTTAGTGGCTCTTAAAAGTCAAGACAATCCTCTGACAGACATAAAGGGCATTTACGCTGCATTTAACATTGTAATAACTTCTTGCCTACTTTCTGAACACTACTGAAGATATTTTCTCTCTCTCAGATGACTCAATGCCTGAGATATTTTGTATACGCATTTCTATAAAGTCCCCTTGGCACAAGATTGCAAGGGTTGTTGGAAATTTCTCCTGAATAGTCTCTTATGCTGTAATTGTTTTCTGAAAGTCAATAAAGGAAAGCAATGGAATTTCGTGGATGCTTGATGTGTTGAAGATGTTCTGTGCCTGTTCATGATTGCTGGATCCCTGCGTATCTTACCATGCAATAAGTCTCTGTAACTCTC
Source organism: Pinus tabuliformis (assembly GCA_031772625.1). NCBI lineage: Eukaryota > Viridiplantae > Streptophyta > Pinopsida > Pinales > Pinaceae > Pinus > Pinus tabuliformis. Next base: position 274,676,363 of record CM062811.1, read on the forward strand.
TCCATGTTCAGTTTGTTTTGTTATAAATCCATATACGCTATCTGATTTCCAATATTGAGCAACAGAGAAAAAGAATAACTCCCAGGATTTTCTCACTAAGTACCCTGAGTTCAGTCTGTGTTGTTTATAAATGTCTTCTTCAGGTGTAATCTATATAAAGTGTGATTCTTAAGCTGCTGCACTTTTAGAATACATCTTTCACATTGGCCACTGTCACAGGAATTCATAACTTTGCTCCTGTGCTCTGCGTTCATTTTCATTTCACCAACATAACAGAAAATTCTTAACAGATTTTTGCTGGTTGACACATATCATCACTCAAGTTTAAATTTGTCTGTTAAATACACAATAGGCCTTGCAGTTAGAACACTACTCAACATATAAGACCATCTCACAGCACCTAGACTCCATTGCCCAATGGAAACTCACCATCAAACTATTACATCATAAGAACTGAAAGAGGTCCTTCAACCAAAACACAAACAAAACCTGAGCATCATAGCTAGCCTAAAAACACAAATATAACAAAGATAAATCATAAAGAGAGAGCCCTCTCTGGTTGCAGTTAGGCTAGGAACTGTAACCCAAAGATTGGTTAGTGGTTACCCCGGCCGTATTCCCTTGGGAGTCATAGGGAACAACCTGGGTGTTAACATAATTGGCGACTCCACTGGGGAATTCTTAAAATTTTTCAATTACTATCTATCTTCCAAAGCTACCAGTAAGCCTGAAACCAGCCAAGAGGCCTCAGAACTGTTTCTGTAATACAGGGACAGCTTTAGGGAAGAGCTAGTTAGGGAATCTTCATCCTAGCTTTGAAACATATATAGTTATTCCAAAATTCTCATCCAGTCCTTGCACACATAAAACCTCCTATATAAGCTCTAAAAGGACAATTAGAAGCTGGCTCCCAAAAGAAACCCAAGGCACACTAGGGCAAACCCTGACCCAAATCAACCCATCATTGTTGATAATCCGAATATCATTCCAAAGAACATTAGGAGACAGCAAAAGCAGGAGAAGCCTGCTGATTCAGATATAAGTTCAGATCAACCTATCCTCATTCCCACTCCCTGCAAAGTTCTTTTCCGGTCCACCCCTAGTTCCCCTAGTTCATCATCAACACCTCAAAGTCCTCCTCTCACATCTTCACCCACCACACATACCCTTTCAACCACTCCCCCATTTGTTACCCATCCCATTAACCCTGTTACACCAGTAATCCCTGCTGTCCCATTTGTTCCTGTCAACCCTATAAATCCCATAAACATGGCCAACAGGTATGCACCTCTGCAGATACCAGCTAATGCTGCAGCTTTACCTCAAGATTATCAAAGTAAAATCTCATATTTTGACTCAAATGGCTCTCTAACAGCTATCCAGCATGCCAAGAAGATGCAAGACCACTTTGAGACCTATGAAATAGATGATGACACAGTCAGAATGAGAATTTTTGTTCAAAGTTTAACTGGGGATGTTAGAACTTGGTTCAGATCCCTCAATGCAAACTCCATTGCAACACCTGATCAGCTTTACGAAGCTTTTACTGAGAGATGGGAGAAGAAGAAAGATCCTCTCCACGTACTCGGTGAATATGACACTATTAAGAGAGGTCCTCAGGAGACAGTTTTGGAATATTGTGCTAGGTTTAACAATGTATATAATGCTATTCCACAGAACTTAAGGCCTCCTCCTGATTTAGCCCTATATAAATTCCCTGATGGTTTTGACCCTGATATGGCCTATCAGCTAAAAGAAAGAGATCCTCCAACCCTTGCAGAAGCTCAAAGGGTTGCAGTCACAGTAGAGGCTAACCTAATTGCCAAAAGAAACAGGGCAAAGTTGGAGAAAAGGACTACCTTCAAAGAAGAACCCTCGGTTTTGATCAAAAGCTGGACGCAATACTAAACAGCATGAAGAGATTGGGTGAAAGAGTGGAATCAGTTGAAAGAAAATCATCATGGGAAGCATCACAAAGCAACCCTCCTAGAAACCCGAATTTTAGGAGAACTCAGAACCCAAACATAGGAAAGACAAGTGCTGACCAAGACATTAGACCCCCTTTTCAAGAAAATTATGCAGAAACTTCCACATCTAATGAACTTAACGAAGATCCGGAGATTAACTTAATGGGTCTGGATGGTAAAAGCCATGTTTTCTTAACACAAGAGGACCATGAGGAGGATGAAATCAAAACATTCCAAACCAAGTCAGGAGAATCTTTTGATTTTAAACAGGGATATGATACTGCTGTCTATGAAGTCCATAAACAGTACAAACTAAGGAGTAGGACTGTAAATGTAAATCAACCTGAAAAGATAAAAGATAAACAGCAGTCTAAAGAAACCACAGTCACAGAACCTAATGACAAAACAAACTTGCCTACAAAAGAAGTAGTGGTTGAAGAAGTTACTGAACTACTGTCACCACTACAACAGCCCATGGCAACTTCGTCCTCTCACCCTGATTTAAATACTACCCCTCAAAACATGGGTGAAAAGGGCAGGTCTCGAAGTCAAGATGAAATCCAACAAGAAGATTTAATGAACAAAGAAAGGACTGCTATCCGTGACTCCAAAGCCCAAGCTGACAAACCTTTTGACCTAGGCACAGAGATTGGTAAGCTAAAAATAGCAATTCCCCTCTCAGAGCTAGCCAAGCATGACATATACAAGCAACAGATCAAGAAATCCCTTCAACTCACTAATAGCAAAGATGATGTAAATGTGCTAGATGACACTCCGGAATTACTGTTTGGCCCAGAGGTAGATGGAAAAACAATGGTCACAGGGATATTACCTTTTTATGTCAGCTTGCATGTTCATGATAAAATACTGCATAATGCAATGTTCGACTCAGGCGCCTCTCACAACCTTATGCCAAAAGCAGTCATGGAAAGATTGAACTTGGATATAACAAGACCATACAAAGACCTGTTTTCCTTTGATTCTAGTCAAGTCAAATGTTTAGGCCTAATAAAAGATTTATGTGTATCCCTGGTTCAATACCCTAATAAAACCATTCTAATGGATGTTGTAGTCGCTGATATCCCACCTAAATATGGGATGCTGTTATCAAGATCATGGGGAGCCAAACTCCAAGGCTCCCTGCAATTAGATATGTCATATGCCACCATCTCTGTCTTTGGACAACCAAAGAGACTTTACAGGGAGACACTCATGAAGTACATGGTCAGCAGTGAAGAAAAGCCTCAAAATTTTCCAATATATGCTGTCCATTCAGACATAGACTCCTTCATTCTCTTCAATGACAGTACAAGCCTCTCAAACAATGATATTGGAACTAACAAACTCTTGCAAGAACAAAACATTAATCAAGCAAGTGGCACCCATAAAACATCAATCAGTCCAACAATAGACATTATCCCTCCTCTAGTTGTCAAAGATTGTCAAACAAGTGATGAAACTGTCCTAGAAAACAAGCGGGAAAAGAAACCCCAACTCCTGCTTACATGGCCATCACATGAACAGATTTTTAAACCTCCTTTTCAACAAGATATCCTGTGGGTCCTAGAATTTGATGGCTCGGTTAACAAGTTAGGGGCAGGAGCTGGAGTTTGGATACATAACAAAGGGAAAGACCATGCAGAAGGCAGGGCTTATAGATTAAATTTTAGATGCACTAATAACATGGCAGAATATGAGGCTCTATTACTAGGTCTCAAACTAGCAAAGTCATTACAAGCTCCTAGGCTTTCCATCATGGGAGATTCTGATCTAGTAATTCAACAAGTGAAAGGAAGTTTTGTCACCAATGACAAAAGGTTGAGATCTTACAGGTCTGCTGTAATTGAAATATTGGAGACTTTCTCTGAGTTCTTTATCACAAAAATTTCAAGGGGCCACAATCTCCACGCACACAGTTTGGCAACATTTGCCAGCACTTTCAAATTCCCACTAGAACCCAATAACTGTTTCACAGCCGAGGTCAGATACAGACCCTCTATTCCAAACAATGTCAAAGAATGGCAAGTATTTGAGAATGATATGCAAATAAACAATTTTCTAACCTCACAACAAGAGTTTGCAGGATTATATATTGACACTGAATCAGCAAATCAATCACAAATACTTGAGGAAGCAAGTCAATCACAAATACAGTTCCAACAGACAGCTCAGCCAATATCACCTAGAACAGCAAAACAATTATTGAATCCAACCATTTTCAATAATCAAAACATTCAGCAAATTCACCAAATTGACTGTGAAGAGGTGAGCAACGCTGAAGCTGAAATCATACAACTCAAAGACAACTTCCTTCCAGTAGGCCTTACCCCACTAGAGGACATTTTTGATTCAAATGATGTCCCCAGGAAACCAAAGATGCAGCCATTAGATGCAGCAGTTGAAGAATGCAACATTGGTACTATTGACAAGCCTAAAATAATAAAGCTATCTGCTTCTTTGCCCCCTGATCAAAAACCCAAATACATCGACCTCTTTAAAGAGTTTCAAGATGTTTTTGCATGGGGTTATGAGGATCTAAAGTCCTATGACACCTCTGTCATCCAGCATACCATTCCCCTCAAGCCTAATCAAAAACCATTCAAACAGAAATTGAGAAGGATCAATCCTGTGCTCCTTCCTTCCATTGAAAAAGAATTACATAAAATGTTCAAAGCTGGTATCATAGCACCAATCAGGTTCTCTGAGTGGATTTCAAACTTGGTCCCTACAAGAAAGAAAACTGGTGAGATTAGACTTTGTGTAGACTTAAGGAATTTGAATCAAGTATCACTCAAAGATAACTATCCTTTACCCAAAATGGATCACATTCTTCAAAGAGTAGTAGGGGCTTCTAGGATATCATTGCTTGATGGATTCTCAGGCTTCAATCAAATCCTAGTACACCCTGATGATCAAGACAAAACTGCATTTACAACCCCATGGGGAACTTTCAAATATGTAAAAATGCCCTTTGGATTGAAAAATGCAGGGGCAACGTTTCAAAGAGCAATGGATATTGCTTTTGCAAAAGAGATTCATGACTTCCTGGTCATTTACTTAGATGATCTTACACCCTTTTCAAAATCTGACCAAGAACACTTGAAACATTTGAGACAGATTTTCATAACATGCAGGAAATATGGTATTTCCTTAAACCCCAAGAAGTCATTATTTGGCTTGGAAGAAGGGAAACTCTTAGGACACATTATTTCAAAAGATGGCATAAGAATTGATCCAGACAGGATACAAGCTATCCTACAAATGCCTCACCCAAGGAATGTCAAGGAGTTGCAGGGATTCTTAGGAAAAATTAACTTTTTAAGAAGGTTTATCCCGAATTTAGCAGAACTAATCAGATTATTAAACAATATGCTAAAGAAAGATTCAAAGGTCAAATGGACTGTTGAAGCAAAACAAGCCTTTGAAAGTATAAAATTGGCATTAACTCAAACCCCAGTGTTAACCAATCCTCAGTTTGACAGAGACTTTATCATTTTCTCCTTTGCCTCCCAACATACTATTGCTGCTGTTTTATTACAGAAAAATGACCAAGGTAATGAGAAGCCTATTGCCTTCTTCAGCAGAGCTCTTAGAGATGCCCCTCTAAAGTACCAAATTATGGAGAAACAAGCCTATGCTTTGATCAAAGCTATTAAGGACTTTAGGATTTACATCCTTTACTCCCATGTTGTGGCTTATGTACCAAGTCCTATTGTCAAAGACATTCTCACCCAAGAAAACTTAGAGGGCAGGAGAGGAAAATGGATTGCCAATATACTAGAATTTGACATTGAAATTAAACCTACAAAGCTGATAAAAGGGCAAGGTTTGGCCAAATTAATGACAGAAGCAAATTTCCAAGCCTTAGATATCAATCAACTGGACAGTGAAACAGAGCTGGCGACTCCAAAGATCAATGTAGCCTTTGAACAATCTCCTTGGTACTCTGATATCTGCTATGTGTTACGAAAACCTGTGTGCTCCCCCAGGACTGTCCAGAACTAAGTGTAGGTTCCTAAAAATGAAAACATCTAGATTTTGTGTGATGGATGGAAATTTACTTTGGAAAAACCATGAAGGTATATTGCTGCACTGTCTAATGGAGAATGAAACTAACAATATCATGCAAGATCTCCATGCTGGAGACTGTGGTGGACATTTGTACTGGAAGTCCACTGTGGACAAGATATTGAGGGCTGGTTATTACTGGCCCACCATGTTCTCTGATGTTAAGAAATTCACAGCCTCATGCCACAAATGCCAACTGTTTGAAGGCAAAAGACAGTTGCTGCCACTTCCTTTGAAGCCCATTGCAACAGAGAGACCTTTCCAACAATGGGGCTTGGATTTCATTGGGGAAATTCATCCCTCATCTTCAGGGCAACACAGATGGATTTTAACAGCAACAGACTACTTCACCAAGTGGATTGAAGCTGCCCCATGCAGACAAGCAAATGATTCAGTAATTATTCAGTTTTTGGAAAACAATATACTGGCTAGATTTGGCTGTCCGGACAAGATAATAACAGACAATGTTGCTGCCTTCAGATCCAAGAAAATGGTGAACTTCTGCCATAAATTTCACATTACTTTGGGCCATTCTACTGCTTACTATCCCCAAGGAAATGGCCTTGCTGAATCATCAAACAAAAGTTTAATAAATATCATAAAGAAAGTGCTGGAAGAGAACAAAAAGAACTGGCATAAGAAACTAGTAAATGCTTTATGGGCAGATAGACTAACAACAAAAAGATCAATTGGGACCAGCCCATATGAGTTAGTCTATGGATTAGAAGCCAAATTTCCCTCATCACTAGGAGTGCCGGTTATGAAGCTTCTGCAAGAGAGTCAAGCAGAGCCAAATGATATGCAAAGGAGGATCAATCAGATAATCTGTTTACAGCAAACTAGAGAACAAGTTTTCAGCAGAGTGCAAATATTACAAGAAAAATTAAAAAAAGCCTTTGATAGAAGAACCAAAGCAGAAGATTTCAATGTGGGAGACAAAGTTTTAAGATGGGATGCAAGAAGAGAAGAGAAAGGAAAACATGGAAAATTTGATTCTTTATGGAGAGGACCATTTGCTGTCCAAGCAGTACAAGGTAACAACACTTACTTCCTTAAAGGTCTGACTGAAACTGACTTGGATGAAGGTCCTGTCAATGGCAGGATGCTGAAGCATTATTTTGACTATTTCCCATGATTGCAACATCAGGTTCCCTTGTATATATACAGATGTACATATTATTTCTATTTAGATTGTAAAAATGCAGTTTCCTAAGTGATTCACCAAACAGCAAAAGGCAAATAGAATCAGAGGTCTTCCAAGGAAGAAACACACAATTTTGACACATTAATGCAGCAAATTTCAAAGATTGGTATGGGCAGCTAAAGAGTAAGGCAATCTGACCTGCTGTTCTTGGTCTTTCAAAAGAAAAACCATCCCCATGTGGAGCCACTGTTGGATACCTATACCAATAGGTTTCATATTTCATGATTGGCAAGAGAAGGTCCAAATATGCTCTGCTTTGAGTTCACAAAGATCCCATATTTCCTAGAGAACAAGAAGGTGTGTAAAGTGTTTCAATGTTGATGACCTTATTTCAAATTTTGATGGATGATCCAACAGTTTAATCTGGATCATGCCATGTGTTCAATTTTGTGCTAGAGACTAGAGAAAGAAGTCTGTCCAAACTGCTTAACCTTGGCAGACAACTAGTTTAGGTAGAGAAGAAAAGGTTCCCAACAGTTTAATCTGGGACCCTGGAAGAGACAAGGGTAGAAGTAGATAGAAAAAGCAAAAGAAAAAGCCAAAGAAAAGAAAAGGCAAGTAAGGGTTTGCAAGTCCAAATGCACCCTCCAAGAAGAAATAAAAATGCTAGGTAAGTAGCTGGGTAAGTAGTTGGGGTTGCAGAAAGGTTATCCCTATCATTGCAAGAATGGTGATGGTGGGCAGCAAGGCAAAAGATTACAGCAGGAAGCATGACTAATTTCCCTCACTCCCCTCCAATTTCATTTCTAACATTCCCTCACTAGCCTGAGATTCATGGAAGAGACTAAGGTTTCATGGTGTTTCTTAATCTTTAAGAAGCCACATTTCTTGTCTAAGGATCTTTTCATTTTGATCTACTCTTAAAACCAAGTTTGTTTCATATAAACTTAATGGTTTCTCCCTCCACTTACCCCCTCCTCCATAACTAACACTAACCCTACTATATAAATCCCTTATATCACCTTTTTCCCTAATATTACTAACACCAAGGTGTATAAATCCCAAAATCTTATAAATACCCACCCCCTTGGCATTATAGCCAATAAAGTCTCGAGGCAGGGATCAAATGACACCAGGTCATGTTGATGAACCTATGCCAACTACCCCTTCCCCTTCATGAGCTAATTTCCCTATTTTTACCCCTTTTGCACATAAAAAACCCATAAAAAGCCCTAAATCCCCACCTTTACCCGCTTCAAAGGGCAAAAAGCATCAAAAACCCACTTTCCGCCATATAACCAAGGTTAAGCGCATATAATTGTTTTTTCAAAATACATTAGAAATGCGTTCAAAACATGTTTTATTGCCTCCGCCCGCTTCCGTATACACCGCCCATGTCACCTCCCCGGTGACCGTTAGATCAGGCCCTCCAGATCTGACGGCCTTGATCGCGTCGGAGTCTTTCCGACGTCCGACAGTTACCCGTACTATTTCCCCGTCACGTCAGGCATCCGACCATCGTCCGATCAACCTCCGCAGATCCAACGGCCACCATGACGTCGGACCTCATCCGATGCCCGAAACTTAACTCCCGACGTCCGTATTTTGAGGACGTCACTCCGCTGCCACGCGCCCTCATCACAATGCGTCGGACGTACAACTGACGGATACCGCCCCGTACAGGAAGTGGTGCGATACGAAACCACTGTTGGTTTCCGGTTTCCCCATCCCGCCTGCTCACGTCATCGCCGCGTCAGCAACATGTCAGCGCCCCGTCACCCAGGTACGTTGTCTCGTCATTCCCTTGCCCTGCCATTGGTCCACCTGTCCTGCCATCTCACTGCCCCTGTGGACCAACCAGACCCCGCCACGTCACCCGATGACGTCAGCATGACGTCATCCGACCTTGACCCCACCAATGACGTCATGCTGACGTCAGCACGGATTCGCGCCAAAAGCACCAAAAGGTCTATTTTAGCCAAAAATTCGTGTTTTTTGCCATTTTTGTGCGTTCGTCGTCGTTTTACTCTGCATGCAAGCTACGTCTAAACCTGCACCAGCCGCGGAAAATTGTCTCCTGACCACCAGAACGTCCATTTCTTCAGCGCCAGCCAGCTCTGACCGATCCAAATTTACAGGTATTGCTCATTCATGCTCTGAAACTCCATTTTCGCTACATTTCGCATGTCAATGAGCAGCAGACCTTAAGAGCAGAAATTCACCGTTAAAAAACCACTGAATTGCCATTTAAACTCGACCAGAGCCGTCACTAAGCTTCTGCCAAGACAATTGTAGGCAATTCAAAAGAAAACTGTCACTGGTTCGCACAATCGTGAACCCGTCACCTGCAGGAGACAAATACACCGCAAAAGAGTATTCTCTGAACATTTCCGCCACCCACATAATCACACAGAGGCAGTATTTCAACTGCTGCAGCCTTACTTCCACCTTTCACTTACAAAACCATCATTCTCTGCAAAGAAACCTTGTTGCTGTTACTCTGCATAAAAACACAGTCCTTGAGCAAGCAGAAATCCTAAAACAGGAGTCATGGACCCCCCTGTAGCTCCTATAGCCCTCAATGTGGCTCCCTTGAATGTCCTTAACAGAACATTGGACACCAGAGCATTAGCAGACTTGGACTACAAGATATCAGAGGAGATGTTGAGCAGAAGCAGGTTTCATTTGCAAATCCTAAATGAAATAAAGATCAAACATGAGAGGGGGACAGACATCCTGGGAATTTGGGATTCATTCCTCCCAATATTCAAGCTTCCTCAGGTTAATCAATTCCCTGAGCTTGTGCACATAGTTGCTGAACACTATGATGCATCCCAGAGGGCAGTGCTAGACTCTGCAGGCTCAATTCTGTTCCTCATTACCCCTGAAGCCATCAGGGAGATGTTGCAGTTCCAGACAGATCAAAAGTTGGTCCCTCTGTCATTAGCTGATTTAATAGTACAGGGAGCCAGGATAACAGAGGCACAAATCACAAAGCTTAATCAGATTTTCATCAAAGCTGATACTGTGCAAATTCCTCCCATCCATTATCTCTACCTCAACCAGTTGGGCTTAGACCTTGTTGACATGATCAGTCCCATCTTGGGATATGATTCAGTGGAGTATGTGGATGAAACTGTTCTACAAATGATGCTTATGTTTTCCCCAGGAAAGAAGCCAATCCACTATGATTATGCCACATACATATCAGATAAGATGCATGATCAATTGATGAATTTATCAAGAGAAAGGGTATTTAGATACACCTCGTACCTATATCATCTGCTCCTATACTTCCAGCATGATAAGTTCTCCTTCCCAAAGAAGAGAGTAGATGCACAGGGCAATCTGAGATCAGTAGTGTATTGGACATCCGTTTTTCACATAGTAAGCTGTTCTCCATACACCTACTGCGAATTTATTGATCTTTTCATCCATCCAGCCTTGACTCTACTGTTGGGTTCACCTCCTCCCAGATTGACAGACGAAATGCAAAGACTCCTGCATTTATCAAAAGCATACAGTATTGGGGATTGGTATTTCTACCAACACCACACCGTTATCAGGCTATATGGGTGTGAGTTGCCCCCATTTAAACTACCTAGATTTGTGCCTATGAGGCTACTTGCCTTGGAATACTTCAGGCAGTTTGGTTATGTGGATATGCTCCACTTTTCAGGAAAAGGTAAGAAGGCACAGTTAAAAATCAGAAATCAACTTGGCCATTTACTTCTCAATGAGAGGGATGAAGGGTGGAGAGAGGCAGATAGAATACTTGTGTGCCTTGGTCTCAAATACAGCTTCGTATGGAAACCCTATGACCCCAATAACTTCATTACAATGAGGAGGCTCAAATACAAATTATCTGCTTATGGACATTATAGCCTTCCTAACTTAGAAAAATATGCCAACCAAAGCAAGTGGAGAAGAGGAACTTTAGAAGAAGATGTGACCCAAGAAGAGCTTAATCAAAGAGCTCTAAGAAACCTCAAGAAGATGGCTGACCTTGAGTTTTATTCACAGGTCCCCTCACCGCCAAGCACACAAACTGGAGCAGCAGCCTCCTCCTCAACTGCCCAACATCAAGCCACAAGAACTGGTGAAAACATCGCAGAAAAAGGCAAAGAGATGGAGCAGCAAGGGCAGCAGGAACAGCATGAACAGCAACAAAACCAACAGCAGCAAGCAGAAGGGCTGCAGCAAGGGCAGCAAGAAGAATCAGAACAGCAAGATCAACAACATCAAGAAGAACAAGGGCAGGAGCAGTCTGCCCAGCAAAAGAAAACAGTGGAGACTCCTCAGACCACTGAAAGAACGGGGCCTACAAGACAAGACACTACCTTTGATGCCTCGGTCCTCCAAACCCCTCAAAAGGAGGATACATTTGTCTTTAGAAAAAGAGACAGAGAGACTCCCCTGACATCCTCTATAGACCAGGGAGAGAAAAGGCAGAGACTCAATGATTTTCCAGAGGAGGATATAGCAATAAGAGAGGCATTGGGCATGGGCCCACCCAGCAGAGAAACTTCAGCAAGTTCCTTCCAGCAGGAACAAGACAGGACCATGGGAGGGGAGGTCAGCTCCTCCAGCCAGCAGAAAGAGGGACAAGTAAGCATTAAGCAGCAGTTCATAGACATCAAGAGAAGGAGTGACCCTATCAAGGTACAATTGTACAATCACCTGCTAAACATGGCTCCTTCCAATCAGCAGAGACTTATGTCTGCTTTTGATGTAAGTGAAGGCAAATTGACAATGAGTCACTTTATGCCTACAGCACTCCGGCCACAATCCACTGCTGACTACCTTAGGACCAATCTAGAGGTACTTGCCAAAGACATACACCCTATGGACAAAATTGAGCTGCATAAGCAAACTGGAGAAATGGTGTATGCTTCATTGGCCGACAAGACTTTGGATAATTACAAACTAACCAGCAGTCTGAATGCCACAGCTTCCCAGCTAGAACTGGAGAGGGCCTCTTCTCAGGCCAAAGACAACAGGATAAGAGCCCTGGAGGAAATCATTGTAGAAATTGGGCACAATCCCAATGACATCAAAGGGATACAAGAGATCCTGAAACTTAGAGATGCTGACATGGCTGCACTGAGAAAGAAGATCAAAATTCCAGCCACTATCCACCCACAGACTGATGAGGTAGCTAAGCAAAGGTATGAGCAGGATTCTACTGACCTGCTAATTTCCATTTACAAAGAGCTTGTGAAGGCACAAGAAAAATTGGGGCAATATGAAGCTACACAAGCACCTCTACAAGCATCATCAAAACAAGCACAAGAAGGGCAGACATCTCAGCCTCCTCCTCAAGTCATCAATCTTGAGGAGACTGTTCCTACTACGGTGCCTCCACCTCAGCAGGCTGAACAAACAGCCACATCTACTTCAGCAGCACCCATCAGCACAGATCAGAGCCTAGATATGCAGAAGTTAAAGAATGAAATACAAATTTTGGAAGCCCAGATGACAGAGCTGAACGAAACTAAGGAAAAGCTGGCCAAGGTAAATGAAAGGCATGATAAGACAAAGAGAGAGGTGGGAGAAAAGGCCAAGGAAATCAAAGCTCTTAAAGACAGGATCAAGGAGCTTGAGAATGAGCTCAAGCTAGATAAAATCATAGCAGAGATCAGAGCAATGATATGGTCCAATATTGGTAAATCCATCAACAACCAATGGCCATACATCGAGACAATCCATGAGCAACTAGAGCTCATTCCAAAGGCACAGAGAGAAATCCGAACATCAAGGGCCTTATTGGGAAATATGCCTGAAGTTGCTACAAGAATGATCAATGTGCTCAATCACAAAACAAGCTCTCAGTTGGCCACCATTGGAATCACAAATAGAACTGAGACTATTCAAATGATCAAGAGGGTTCTTACTCTTAGAAGTCTAGTGCAGACATTGGACAGGAGAACCCAGGATATGTAGACAGAGGTAAATAAGTTCATGGAGAAGTTTCAAGTGTTGCAGAGTAGAGGACTCCCTAGCTTACTGAACAGCGGAGGGAAATTATTCACCCATGAACAGTATGCTAAAAGAGTAAATGTTTTTGCCTCAGCACAGGTCAATGAGAAGGCCAGTACTTCAGAAGACACAGGGCCTATTACAGGACAGATTTTCTATAGTAAGATAGAAAATCTACTTTTTATAATGAATGAAATTAATCACTTGTTTGATGTAGCCCCAACTTTTTTCAAATACACAGAAGCTGAAGAGACAATGGAGGCCATCCTCAAGCATCAGCTCCCTACACAGGAATGGTGGACAGATGCAATTCAGAGAATTTTGTAAACAGTAAGTCATACACCAACTTCTGTTTTTTCTACAAATTTTGATGAAAAGAACAGTCAACAAAGTCAGCAGGCATCATGAAATCAAAGCTGAGCCAACTCAGCGGATGTAGAGGCCAACAAAGCAGAAAAAAGGGAACCACAGCTGGCAAACCCGAAAGCTCACTGCGCAGGCAAAAGTAAATGCGTACCTCCAGAATTAATACAGAGTAATGCAACCGACTTAGTGGCTCTTAAACGTCAAGACAATCCTCTGACAGACATAAAGGGCATTTACGCTGCATTTAACATTGTAATAACTTCTTGCCTACTTTCTGAACACTACTGAAGATATTTTCTCTCTCTCAGATGACTCAATGCCTGAGATATTTTGTATATGCATTTCTATAAAGTCCCCTTGGCACAAGATTGCAAGGGTTGTTGGAAATTTCTCCTGAACAGTCTCTTATGCTGTAATTGTTTTCTGAAAGTCAATAAAGGAAAGCAATGGAATTTCGTGGATGCTTGATGTGTTGAAGATGTTCTGTGCCTGTTCATGATTGCTGGATCCCTGCGTATCTTACCATGCAATAAGTCTCTGTAACTCTCTCCATGTTCAGTTTGTTTTGTTATAAATCCATATACGCTATCTGATTTCCAATATTGAGCAACAGAGAAAAAGAATAACTCCCAGGATTTGCTCACTGAGTACCCTGAGTTCAGTCTGTGTTGTTTATAAATGTCTTCTTCAGGTGTAATCTATATAAAGTGTGATTCTTAAGCTGCTGCACTTTTAGAATACATCTTTCACATTGGCCACTGTCACAGGAATTCATAACTTTGCTCCTGTGCTCTGCGTTCATTTTCATTTCACCAACATAACAGAAAATTCTTAACAGATTTCTGCTGGTTGACACATATCATCACTCAAGTTTAAATTTGTCTGTTAAATACACAATAGGCCTTGCAGTTAGAACACTACTCAACATATAAGACCATCTCACAGCACCTAGACTCCATTGCCCAATGGAAACTCACCATCAAACTATTACATCATAAGAACTGAAAGAGGTCCTTCAACCAAAACACAAACAAAACCTGAGCATCATAGCTAGCCTAAAAACACAGATATAACAAAGATAAATCATAAAGAGAGAGCCCTCTCTGGTTGCAGTTAGGCTATGAACTGTAACCCAAAGATTGGTTAGTGGTTACCCCGGCCGTATTCCCTTGGGAGTCATAGGGAACAACCTGGGTGTTAACAGGCCCGACACTTATACTATATCACATTATATCACCTTCCCCACAATTAATACCTCCCCCATATACCACGTCCCCCACAATTAATACCTCCCCCATTTACCCCCTCCCCCATACAATACCTTCCCCATATAACCCTCCCCCATATAACATCTTTTTCATATATATATACTAGAATTTCAATTTTTGTTAATAGTATATTGCTAGAAGATTACATTTTTTTCGCAATAAATAGATTTTAAATGCATTCACTGATATCAATTGTTGGAGTAGTTCTCTTTGGAAAAGAGAACTATCCTGAATGGTCAAGGAAGATAAAACACACTCTCATTTTCAATGAGTTTTGGAGAGGAGTTTGTGAAGGAGAAGGAGATAATGAACCTACAAAGCCCACTTCAAATAAGGAGATTTCCATTTGGGAAAATAAGAACAGCAAGGCCTATGCCTTAATTGCAGCATCTGTAAATGAAGAGGTGAGTCACCATATTTCACCATTTTCAAATTCTTTTGAAGCCTTAAATAATTTGAAGGAACTATATGACTCACACTTTCAACTTGAAGTTGTCCAATTGATTATTAAATTGTTTAGTCTTGAATTGAAAAACGATGACCCTCTTTCTTTAGCATCAACACTAAGATCCATTATGCATGATATAAAAACCATTGGTGTTGAAATATACATTCCTCTCATAGCTTATGTCAAGGCACTATATCCCACTTATTCACTTTATCTAGAGTCATTGCAAGTAAGTGGAAACCTCAAGGATATTACCTTTAACTCCCTTGAGAAGAAGTTTGCTAAGAGAGAGAAGGCTTTTGGGATGAAGACAGCTCCTTATTCTTCTAAAGAAGATGTGTCTTTCACATAGAGAGAATAATCATGCACAAGATTCTTCTAGAGGAAGAGGTAGCTGAAGAGGAATAGGAAGAAGGAATTTTAGAGGTAGTGGGGCAGATAGTTCCAAGGAGAAAATTCGAATCTTCATTACATACGTTGAACTAGAGATGGACATGATGTATCCACATGTAAGTTGCCTTGGGATAGAATTGAGGAGGAAAAAAATGAAGAAAATGTAAAACCAATGACAAAGGGAAAGGTAAAGCACCGTGTTAGAGCCTAGATCGACCTTAGGCTGAAGGAAGGTAGGTCTAGGGTAACATCAAACCATGCTTAACCTGGTAGCTAGCCTTACCAGGTCGGGAGAGGGCTCTCTCCTTGTCAATCTCAATTAGAATATGGCAACTAGGGCTTGAGATGACTTAAAATAAATGCTGATTTTAGGCTAGGTATATTAGGTCAGAGGATTTTGTTTGATTTTGATGGTTGGTTGCTAGATCAAATGAAGAAGGCAACTTTGGGTTCAGGAAATCAACTCAGATTTGCAGGAGGTTCTGTGGGGCGAGGTAGGTAGGTGTTTTGGCACTTTGAATTGGGTGTGATGGTAAGTCTAATACTAGTGAGGAGTTGGAGAGGGCATGCAAATTTCATGAGTCCTCTTCAAACAGTAGAAAACATTAAAAACTAAATGTATCCTCAAGGCAGAACACTGAATATCAATGGATTCCACCTATTTATCTTGATTCATTTAGTTATGAAGAAATAAATAGATGCTGGCACATATAAACATAAGAGAAAATAAATAGCAAAGGAAGAAACAATGCCAAGACACATTACCACAAGAATCCCACAAAATGCTGCAAAACCCTAGTTCATTTCCTTGCCAAACTACAGAAGTGAATTACAATAAAGCTCAAAGCATCCACAAGAGTCCAACCTTTACAAATGACTAAGAAAGTACATAATATAGGCATCAAACCACCTATGCTAGCCATCAGGGGTCGAATCCATGAGTCAAGGAGCTGTTCCAACAACATCTAAACTAGGAACTCGAAAATAGGCAGTGGAACAACTTGCCTCTAAAACTATGGAAACTGATTCATTCAACCTCAAACTACCTCTAACTGATGTATCTACCCCTTAAAGTCAATTTTCATCAAATTTACATCATATTACATCATTTACCATCACAAACATACCAAGTAGAAGAGAAAAAGTCAACTGATAGTCAAACTGGGCGAAATTCTGAGTTTTAGGCAAAATTGGAAAAAAATTTCCTGATGCACAGCGCCCTAAGCCTGATGCGCAACACTGCTTCAAGGCTACTTTTGGAGGCCTTCCACTTCACCAAATCAGGCCCAAGATAGCTTGTTGGAAAGCTCTGCCTATCTAGTTTCTGGAACACTTTTAATTTTCTGATTTGGAGTTGATTTTCCCCTTAAAAAGTCATTTCTCCCAAGACTGGTTCCTGTGGGTCCAAGAAGTGGCAGAGAGGGCATTTGTTAGGTGTTTTTTTCCCTTTAGGTGACCCAGAGCTCCTCCAAATTTTATGAAACTTTCTAGGTTTCATTGTTTTTCCATGAGGAATCCAAAACTATAAGCCATTTGGCAAAATATTGAGCCAACTCAATGTGCAGCGCCGGTGGTGCTGTGCATCAGCTGAAATTTCCTATGTTTTTATTTACAAAATTGCAAAATGACAAAAATTTCCCAAAATTTCTTCAAATTTGGCAAGAAGCAACCATATTAAGTGCTTTGCTGAGCTAATGAAGCTTCAACCAAGATTTTGAGTTTATCTTGTTCTTTCTTGACCCTCAAGGCTCTCCTTAACTTAGCTTTTAGCCTCTTTACCCTTGTTTTGCAAATCTTGTTCTGGGTTAGGTAGTGATAGGCCATATGGCATAGCATTTTCTTCTCTTTGTTGGCTTTCTCAAGCATCTTCTCAAGGTGAATGTTCTCCCTTTCCAACCATGATTCTCGGTCAGCCTCAATTTCTTGCTCAAGGGATGTCATCTTGATTTTTCTTCTCTTTGCCACTTGCCTATTTTCTCTAATCATTTGTAGCTCCATAATAGCTTGCTTATCTTCCAGTTGCTTGTTTTCCTGCTCAAGAAAGTTGATGATCCATTTGGCCCTCTCAAGGTCAAGTGATAAGGCTTGTATTTCAGCCTCCTTCTCTTTGATAATCATGTCCTTGAGTCTTGAGCTTTGAGAGCCCAAATCAATGACATCCTCCTCAATCAAAACAAAATCCCTGTCTTGCCCTTTAGTAGGGCCCTCTTCATGCATCTTTTGCTTTCCTTTGTCTCTGCCCTGTACCTATTTAGCTGGAGAAGAAGGAAAATCCCCTTTCACCCCCATTGAAGATAGCAATTGCCTATGGTTCGGTGAAGAAAACGAGACCTCTTCCACCCCTGGTGGAGATAGTACTCACTTCACAGCTGCAAAGAGCATCCTAGTGCCTCTTTCATAAGTGACACATAGGAACATGAGCCTGCTCTATTTTACTTTCAGGCTCTTTTTGTTGCTAGGAAGGTTCACCTTCCTCTTGAGGATCTGAAAATATTTGAGGCCCCTTGAAACATTCATGGGCAATGAAAGTTTCCCATGACACTCCCAACTGAGTGAGCTGATGTAAAACAACTATTTTGATGACAGAAAAATGATAAATACTATTGAGTTGTTGTGGATATGGTTTTCTTTTTGCAATCACTGTCATCCTCTCTATGTTTTTACATATGAAATAAGGAATGCTCATCATTCTGACCCTGGTGAAGTGCATAAGCAATCTGATGTGGTAGGCATAAATTCTGGAGAACCTACCCTCACATGTAAAGTATTTGATGATAAGCTTCATGAGTGGAACATACCGGTCCTCCAAGAATTTGAAAGGAAACACCCTGCTAAGTTTACCATGGTATTTGGCCTTGATATAAGGTTCATAATGCTGCTTACTGATATTTTTCCTTTTGTTCCACTTTTCCCCTACATCTGGCATTCTTGTAGCCTCTGCAATGATAGCTGGTGAAAGAGTGAAATTGACCCCAGCAAGATGCACCATATTATTATCCATGTTTATCACAAACTGCCTTGCTAACTCATGGTGATATTTGACCCTCTCAACCATTTCACAAAACTCAAAACAGGACTGATATCTGAAACATGTGGTGGCTAGAGGGCAAGCAAGGAGTTCACTCATGCTAATAGGTTCCTCCCTAATGATTTTTCCACCCTTGTGAGGTTTCCTGGACTGCACATTTCTTTCCCTTGAGCTATCACTAAGTGTATCTTCTTCAAAACTTGATTCACTACTTCTTTCCATGATGCTTGTCTTAGTGATGTGATGTGATGATGATATGGTGAACAATGACAATGGGTGAGAACAAAGAAGATGAGTATGAAGAGATTTTGCAAATGTGAAGTGGAGTAGGGGAATGAAGGGACAGATTTAGGAAATTAGGGTTTTGACTTATGAGGGACTTAGGGTTTAATGAAGGGAATTAGTTTCTTAGGGGAATAGGGAAAGGGAAAATGGAATTAATGGGTAGATTAAGGGCAATGAAGTTTGGGAAAAGGAAAAAAAGATGTTGGTTTTGTAATGCAGTGAAAGTTTTTCAATGAGATAAAAATGTATGAAGGCAAGATAGGGTTTTGATTTTAAGAAGCAAAACTCATGAAAAAAACATGAAGAAGACTAATTTCAGCTCAAGATCGATGAAAACTTACTTGTAGGAGTGAAATGCAGCATTTGGGAGAGTTTAGGATGAATTTGAGTGATTTTGGAACCTCCCTAGCCAATGCACAGTGCCTGTGTATTTTTACACTGGCAGAAACTGTCTGATGCACAGCGCCAGGCAAATTTGCTGCAAATGTTGGGTTTTCTTCCTCCTTTGCTCAATTTCCCTTCAAATCACGATTTTGGCTCTCCACTTGATGTTTTGCACAATGAAATGAATAGCTAGCATGAATTCACTTTATAGATGATGCACTTTAATTTTTCCTCATTGCAAACCCACTTTTATAAAGTCTTAGTCACTTTTTCTCAAAAACTCTATTTTTCATTTGAAGTTTGACTTTTTCTTGACCATTTGATGGACTGATGCATTGGTGCTTTTGTTTTTGCAGTAGCAGGAGTTGGCAAGGTGACCAAGAACAACTGCTGAACTTATTACATATAGAAACACTTAAATTACATGAAATTTGTACATAAAATGGAAAAACTCTGTTTTCACCTCAAAATAGAGTTTTGAGGTAAAAAAGATTTATTGGACATATCAAAAGTAAATTTATGATTTTATGAACTTATTAATCCTCCTCATGTGCCTGCTGACCTTTTTATTCAATTTTGGATGACCATGGTAACAAACCCTAGACCTAGTGAAACTAAACCCTAAACTGAATGAAATGAACTAAAATGACTATGTTAGAGTCGGTCTGGTCAGCCCTCCGTCAGAGATCAAAGCTCTTTGTGCATTTCAATTTTAGGTGTCCCGCTCCATCCACTCAGCTGCATTTCACTAGGGACATGCCATGATCTGACGGAGATAGTCATGCTGGTCATTTTCCCTCATCTCTGGCCCCTGCTGGTTTAGGTCTTAGTCCATAATCACTGAAGTTCATGATAATCAAGGTCTGGTCATATTACAGGACAAAGTCATTTTTATTATTGGGTCTAGGAAATCATCAATGTGGTCTTTGAAAAACATGTCCAGAACAAGCCCTGCAGGCCAGAGGGAGACCTTATACAGCTGCGGTTCAGAAATCTTCATCATCACTTGAAGAGACATCGACTCTTCTTCAAAACTCTGTTTTGAAGAAAAGTCAAACAAGGTCAACTATGACAAAATTTTCCAAAAATCGACAGTTGACATTTTTAGATGCAGTCATGGATTTCAAAGCCAGAGGCCCAGTCACACAGTCCCCACAAAGAAATGCCGAAAATTTTATCATGAGAGCCAAAATTTCAAAGAAAAAGGGAAAAAGCAGAGTGTTTTAAAGTCAATAAAAAGTGCAAAACATAAACATTATAAAGTGGGTTTTCAAAGAGGAAAAAATTGAACCCAACTCTCTCAAAGCCTATATATATTTGTTTTGACCCAAAACTAAGTCATTGTGATAAGGAAAAGCTTGAGAGAGGCATTTTCGAAGAAAAGAGAGCTAAGTAGGAAGAATTCGAGCAAGGAGGGCAGATTTCTAGGTGGCATGGAGCATACACCAAGGCACGCGATGCAAACGGAGGGCGCGACGCACCGGCAGCCAGCCCACAGTGAAAAATCAACAAGGGCGCGACGCACTCAGGGCGCGCGGCGCACTGGGCTTGGCGCGCGACGCACACAGCCAGGGAGCTCAAAAACACTTGCAAATTCGTTCTATATCCCGGTTGAAGGCTAGCAAACAAGAGGTAGGCTCGAATGAAACCCCTCCTCTGTAAATTTGGTCAATGGTTGGTGTTTCTAAGATGTCGAATGAGATCCAAAGCATATTGGCCATCCATGCAAATAATCACCAAAGCAAAAATGATAAACGGGGTTTGCAAATTCGAAGACACCACCAAGGTTGCTCCCATCCCCTTGTCCCCTCACTCCTCGTCATTTGCCACCTCCATTCCACCTTGCCTCCTAAAGAAACCGCCCTAAAGCCCTCTCCCCTGTTTTTCCAAGCAAATTAATGTCGTTTGACAGTGCGCGGCGCACACACAAGGTGGCGCGGCGCACTCAGGGCGCGCGGCGCACTGGGAGCCCAGCCACAGTGTTAACACTGCACTGGCGCGGCGCATACCCGGCGCGTGGCGCACTGGGCAAAGCGCGCGGCGCACAGGCCTGTGAGCCTAAAAAACCACTAAATCGCCCAAAATTGTTGTGAATGCCTATCAAACTTGAAAGATGGGGCAAGTACCTTCACTCTTGGCATTAAAATTGATAAGAATACCATGATTTTGGTGAGTATAAATCCAATGCCAATTTTTTTTTATGAGCAAAGGAATACACAAAGAAAATAAAAAAACTATGGTTTTTCTACAGTGACATTGTTGCTGAAGTATTCTTTTACCCCACCCCTATCAACTAATTTCCCTGTAGCATTTTCCCCTTACCATCACCCTAGCTACATTGTAATCATATCTATGCACCCCTTTTATCCCTATAGCCCAAAAAATTCCAAAACCTACCCCATCAAAACCATACCCCAAACACTCCCAAATCCCTGACAAATTTCTCCTTTAAACCCCTATTCCCCTTTTCATCATTCCCCTCCTAACACTCCCCTGTTTTATTGTCCCCTTGGTGATAGATTTTCAGAGCATTCATTAGTGTCATTGGATTCAAAGGGCAGCATTAAACTCAGGGTACAAGCAGCAGTGATGGCATCAGAAAATTCATCAGATTATGAGGGGGATACACACAGTGACACATCTTCAGGAGAGAGGGCCCATAAGAGACATCATAGGAGTGGAAGACATCTCAGAGATGAGCCAAACACCCTCACAAAGCTACAGGCATGCCCACTCGCCATGTCTTGTTTCCAGCACTTGGCATGTTATGAATTTTGCCAAAGGGTGGCAAATGTCAGAGTACATCATGAGTTGGCCCGCCTTTTTGCACTTCATCTACAGGGAGGCCAATCTGTCCTGGCTGGGGTCACTTTCACCTTGACACCAGAGGCTATATCAGTGGCAACAGGGATACCTAACGTTGGGGAGCAGTGGCATAAGAAAAAGAAGGTGGAGAGGCATCACTATGAGCCTTACATCAAGGATAGCTGTTTGAGCCAGCTCACCAGAGTCTTTCCATTCAGGTTTTTGAGGAACGAGTATGCCCCACTCATGAGATTGATCATGAAGTATTTCACTTGCGAGGGAAGGTTTTCTCACCTTTACGCTATCACATTTGCTTGCTCATGAACTTCACCAGGGTGTGGATGATGAGCCTCCCATTCTTCATCTGCAACAACATTGAGAAGATGAAAAACTTCATGCAGTGCAAGACCCCACAACAGCAGCTAAACAGTGTCTATCATTTTGCTCTCATCGAGATTTTAGTGGACCATCAGTTGGGATTGCAGGGTATTGCTTGGGAGGACTTCATCTCCCGTGATTTCTTCAGCACTCCACCGATGATATCAGAGGCAAAACATGAGGTGGGAGGTCCATCACATCAGTTTGAGCGTGAGGTGGAGAGTCCTTCACATCAATTTGAGAGTCATGAGACTACCATCATGCCAGTATACATCACATACCAGAAGGGCAGTAGACCATTGTTCGCAGCAGCTAGGCGAGTGTTATCTCCACCCGGGGTGGAAGGGGCCTCGCTTCCGACATTGGCACCCCAGGAGCAGAGTAAGGGCAAGGATTCAGTGCAGGAGGAAGGGCCATCAGGTGAGCAAGAGACTAAGTTTCTTCTCCTCCAGGATGATGAGACAGATGCAGAACCCACCAATGAGGAGCTTATAGAGATCATCAAGAAACAACAATCAAAGATTGAAGACTTGAACATTGATTTAGAAAGGGCCAAGTGGAACATGAACTACCTGGAGTGGAGAAAAAAATAGCTTGAAGACCAATAGACGATCATGGAGCTGCAGAACATCTGTGAACAACGCCAAGCTGCTCAAACAAGAAGGGTTCTGCTCACCTCTTTGGAGCAAGAAATCAATGAAGACCGGGAGTCCAACCTTGAGAGGGTCAACATGCATTTGGAGAGGCTATTGGACAAAGAAAATAGGGAGAAATACATGTTGAGGTGCATGACTTATCACTACCAGGCCCGCAACATGAGTTCCAAGGCAAGAATCAGGAGCCTAAAGGCAAAATTAAGCAAAGCGAGAAAAGAGGCAAAAGAGGCAAAGGAGGCAAAGGAGCAAGATCAGCTTCGAATCTTGGCTAAGGCTTCCTTGGCATAGCAAAGCATTTCATAGGGAACCTCCAGCCCAAATTTCAAAAAATTTGGGCAAATTTTGGTCACAGGCAAAATTTTTGGGCACAAAACAGGAAATTTCTCCATGTGCAAAATTCTAGCACTCTAATCGAGGAATGGCTTGCATATTTGGATTCAGCATCGAAAAATATGTCTACTGGTTTCTAGGAAAGAAATTTTGACAAGTTTTGGGTCTCCTAAAGGTCAAAAAACACCCAAAAATGGCCTCTCTGCCACTTTTTGGACACACAGAAAGCAGTCTTGGGAGAATGAAGTTTTGGGGGGCCAAATGAGTTTCAAATTCAGAAATTCGAGTTGGGTTAGAAAGTAGACAGGACAGGATTTCCAACAAGCCCACTTGGGCACATTTTTGACACCTGCAAGTGCCCCAAATCAGGCTCTAAAGTGGCGCAACGCACAGGGAATTTGGCGTGGCGCACAAGGGAAAAAACTGCCAAATTGCTCCCGTTTCGCGAAATTTCAGGTCGCGACTTCTCCAAGTGGGCCCGGTCCTCTACTCTTTGGTTTTTTGGCACCAAAGGCAGCTTTTAAAGAGCTTTATCTCCAGGTGGGAATCTATCCAAGTGGCAAAAGAATGCAAGGGGTCACCCCAGCCAAATGTCATGCTTGAGAGCGTTGCACCTATAGCTGATGGTTGGCTCTCCATCTCCTTTTCGAAATGATTTGAGTAACTTCCCAGCCCCTGGGTGTTCCATCTCTTCTCTACACTTTTTATATATTGTATGCAAGTTATTTGCAAAGGGTTGGATGGCTTGTAAGTTCTGGGAGACTGTGGGAAAGAAACTCTGTTTCTGCACTGTGTATTTTTTACAGAGAGTTAATGAAAGGCAGCAACTCTGTTTCATGAGATTCTTGTGGTTGTGAGTGTAGAAAATGTGTTCTTGTGTTCCATATGTATCTTGTTATGTTTCATAATTCATTTCATGTTTCATTTCAGTGAAATTTTCTAAGTGAGATTAGGTAGAATTCAATTTATATTGCTCTGCCTGTGGGAAAATTTCATGTGCAGTGTTATTCTTCTGTTGAAAAGGATTCATGCAACCATTTCCTTTTCACTATCTTCAGCAATATTTTCATTCCGCGTCACCTTAAGTCGAAATTTCTGCGCTTCCAGCCTACCTTGCCTCACGGAATAATCTGTGCCTTCATTTTCAATTCTCTATTCTTTGCTAAGCGCCAGTCCCATATACATCCCAGAAGCTCGGTCACTTTCAAAAATCTTTTCCAAAATCCTTTTTCACTTACTAGCCTAAGGTAAATATCGCATTTCAAGTCATCTCAGACCATTTTGCCTATCCATTCGCTGAGTGTGACTCGAAGAGAGCCCTCTCCTGCTCTGGTAGGGCTAGCTACCAGACTGAGCGTGGTTTGTGGTTACCCTAATTTTTGCCTTCTTCAGCCCAAGGCAGATTTAGGTGCTAACATAGTGGCAACCATACTGGGGACAAGTTGAATATCAAATCCCCTTGTTTCATAAGAATTCTAGGCTCCCGGATGATGAGCTTAGGATTGGAAAGGCTGAGTAAGTTGGTTGTGTCCCGTGATTTATCCCAATAGCACGCTAGCTTCAAGACGATATACCAGAGCGAATCCAGATGCGGACCCTCCTCGCATTTACAAAAATGTCAATTTGATCCCAAGACTCCTTCGTCAAGAAAGCACCATAACCCCCGTGTTCAAATCCCATTCATGTCCCGACATTTTTGAGTATCTTGAGGAGCTTGAGTTTGACGAACGATTTGAGATATCACTATTTGAATCTAAATCCGAAAAGGCTGTTGATTACACCGTCCCCGATCCGCAATTTCTTGTAGACCTTGAGACGGAAAGAGCTAATATATTAATCGATAACTACATTGCCACAGAGCCCCAAACTCTAAGTGCAAGCCCCTTGCCAACTGTGCACACTCCTCCAATGCCTCCAAGACCAAATCCACCAAGAATGATGGCTGCCCGTTTCGCATCCCTTGTTCTGCCCCAAGTCCTAGATGACATGCCAAACGATTATCAAAGTAAAATTCCATTTTTTTAATGGCACTCCTAACAGTATTACAGCTCAACAACATTTGTATAAAATGGCATATTTCTATGAACTTCATGAGATCGATGTGGAGAACGTGGCAATGAGGCTCTTTGTACAAACATTTGCAGATGATGTGAGGAAATGGTTCAGAGGTTTGACGGCTGCAAGCATCACCACCTTGGCTGAGCTACAAAGACAATTTTTGAACATGTGGGAAGTCAGAAAGAATCCCCTTCAAATTCTGGCTGAATACAAGCAAATCAAACGGAATGCCAATGAGTCGGTCCAAGATTATTGTGTTAGATTTAATGCAGTCTACAATGATATCCTAGACCATCTAAAGCCACTTGTGGGACTAGCAATGATGAAGTTTCCGAATGGTTTTGATTCTGACATGGCGTACCAATTGAGAGAGAGAGAACCGGCTACAATGGAAGATATGCAGAAAATAGCAGTCAGCGTTGAGGCCAACCTGCTGTCCAAAAGAGCAAGAGCGAAAGCAAAAAAGAAAACCACGGTGAAATAAGAATCTTATTCAATGGATCAGCTGCTCAAAAAGGTAGAACATATGCTTGAAAGGGTAAAAATTGACAAGCCAGAGCCACAAGTTAGGAATCCTAACTTTCGTGGCCAACAGCAGCCACAATATAGGATAAGACAAAGAGATCAGCGGACTCAAGAGCATACAGCACAATAGCCGATACAAACACCTTTGCAGCAGAATTTTGTGCATGGACCAGAGCCAGATGAGGACGAGAATGTAATAGGTGAGGAAAACCATATCTTTACACCAGATGAGCTGCCTACTTACATCACCGAAGAAGAAGAATGTGCAGTAAATTCAGCTACTCACCAAGACACCGCTTTTATTCTAGCTAACGAAACCGTGTTGGAGGAAGAGTCAGAAGAATATCAAAGGGGGTATATGAATGCTTTGTCTACACAACAGCAGCGATATTCCCTTAGAAATAGAGATGTACCAGCCAAACCAATTCAGAAAAAGAAGGAGGATGAAACAACAAAGAAGGATCCATCAGCTACACAAAGAAAGGGAAAGGAGGCGGTTGTTCCGGAGAGTAGCAAATCGAAATTAGCAGAGAAATCACAGTAACCAGCCACCTCAAAAGAGAAGGAAAGGAAAGAGATCCCAGTCAAAGAGGTAGAAAGAACTCCTGCTTTCAGCCTAGAGAATGAGATTTCTAAGCTAAAGGTATCCATCCCTTTGGCTGAAATCATGAAGAACAGCGGTTATAGAGGACAGATTTCTAAAATGTTGAATTTGGACCCAATGACCGACATGGTAAACGTGGAAGATGATTAGCCTGAAATGATTTTTGGGCCAGCGATGAATGGTGAGTCTCCTGAGAGCGAGGTGCCACCCTTCTATATCAGTTTACGCTTGCATGACTTTGTGCTACACAATGCCATGTTCGATTCAGGAGCCTCTCACAATCTCATGCCCAAGGCTATCATGGATAAGCTTGGTCTGGACATCACCCCCCAATATCATGATCTTTATTCATTCGATTCTAGCAGAGTAAGGTGCATAGGGCTCATCAAAGACTTAGTTGTAAGTTTGGATCAGCTTCCTATGAAAAATGTTCTGATGGATGTAGTGGTAGCGGACATTCCTCCAAGGTTTGGCATGCTTCTTTCCAGGTCTTGGGTAGCGAAATTGAAGGGGACATTACAGCTGGATTTCTCCTATGTAGCAATCCCTGTGTTTGGACAAATGAGGAAGTTATATCGGGAACAAAAGATGAAGTATATGATCACAAGCAAGGAGAAACCAATAAATCATCCTATAAACTATGTACATACATATTTAGAGTCTTTTGTTTTATTTTCAGATAGTTTAAATGAAATAGATCGTCAGATAGTAGAAGCAGACGACATTCCAGAGATAACAGAAAATTTTAGGGAGATTTTGAAGAAAGAAAGACAAGAAAAGCAGCAAAAGATTGGGCAATCAACTAAAAACAATGGATAGCAAGCAAACAATGGACAGCAAAAAGATTTTCAGCACTTGCAAGAAAAAGAAGAAGGCTTATGGACCATGGATTTTGATGGAGTAGTAGGGAATGATGGAGCTGGTATTGGTATTTGGGTACGCAGTCCTTTCTCCACCCCAAACAAAGTGCCTAGTAGCGTGAGAGTTTGCTCTTACAAGCTAGCCTTTGAATGTTCCAATAATGAAGCTGAATATGAAGCTATGATTGCTGGCCTGAAGATTCTTAGAAAGCTGAATGCAAAGAGGATTTTAGTGTATGGCAACTCCGAGTTGGTGATAAAACAGGTCAGAGGTGAGTATCAAGCAAAACATCCTAGGATGCGGGCCTATCGTAATGCAGTTTTGTACATCTTGAAGCTATTTTCCGAATACACCTTGACATGTGTGCCACGAATACAAAATAGTATTGCTGATGCTCTTGCCAAGGCAGTGAGCAGCTTGAAGATCCCCATGAACTCTAGCAATAAATTTGAAATCCATGTCAAGCATTGTCCAACCATTCTAGACAATCAGCGACATTGGCAAGTGTTCCAAGATGATGAGGAGATTAAGGATTTTTTTCTCAACAAAGGCAAGTTCAAAGAAACCTTAATTGATGTGGAAAACGATGAGAACAAAGGGAATGGTATAGAAGAAGTGCAGATCAATCAAATGGACATATTGCAGCTGAAGAATAACATCATTCCTAAAGGCTTGATACCCCTAGAGGAACTTTTCGATCAGGATGATGTAGCCCGCAAGCCAACATTGCAGCCGACAGAGAAAGGTGTGGAAGAAGTCAACATTGGTACAACAACAAATCCAAAATTGGTAAAATTGTCCAAGACATTACCGCCAAAGATCAAGGACAAATATATCAGTTTGATGGCTTCATTTGCAGATGTATTTTCTTGGGATTATTCTGATTTAAAGACCTATGATACGAATATCATTCAGCACACCATACCTATCAAGCCCAATCAGAAACCATTTAGACAAAAGCTGAGGAGGATCAATCCAAAGTTGCTGCCATCCATCGAAAAAGAGGTAAATAGGTTGTACAAGTCAGGTATCATTGTGCCTATCAGATTTTCAGATTGGATATCTAACTTAGTACCTGTACGAAAGAAGACCGGTGAGATCCGCCTATGCATTGATTTCAGAAATCTAAACAAGGTCTCATTGAAGGACAACTATCCGCTGCCCAAGATGGACCATATACTTCAGCAAGTAGTGGGGGCATCTCGTATGTCACTGCTTGATGGTTATTCTGGATATAACCAAATTTCATTCCATGAAGATGATAGAGATAAGACAGCATTCACAACTCCATGGGGAACATGTCACTATGCCAAAATGCCATTCGGTTTAAAGAATGCAGGTGCCACATTTCAGCGGGTAATGGAATTGGCATTTGCAAATGAGAAGGATGTGTTTTTGGTGGTGTACTTGGATGACTTGATGGTGTTTTCAAAATCTGATGAAGAGCACATGCATCACCTAAAAATTGTCTTTCAATAGTGCAGGAAATATGGTTTATCGCTGAATCCTAATAAGAGCTTGTTCGCCATGGAGGAAGGCAAATTAATTGGGCATATCATTTCAAAAGATGGCATCCGCATAGACCCAGCACGTGTGCAAGCAATCCAACAAATCAATCTGCCTAGGAACAAAAAGGAGATACATTCATTCAACGGTAAGATGAATTTTCTGCATCGTTTTGTGCCTAACCTTGCGAAACACTTGAAAGAAATGACCAACATGCTTAAGAAGGACAGCCAGGTGAAATGGACAGATGAGGCTATAAAATCTTTCAACTTGGTCAAATTAGCCCTTTCTTCAGCTCCAGTTCTAGTCAGCCCGGATTACACTCAAGATTTCATATTGTTTTCATTTGCTTCTGAGCACACTATGGCAACGGTATTGTTGCAGAAAAGGGATGATCATGAAAGATCCATCGCATTCTTCAGCAAGGCTATAAGGGATGCAGCTTTGAAGTACAACATCATTGAGAAGCAAGCGCTGGCATTGGTGAAGGCACTGAAGGATTTCCGGGTGTATATCTTACATTCTCACATTCTGGCCTATGTTCCTAATATTGCTGTGAAAGATGTTTTAGTGCAGACCAATCCGGAAGGGAGAAGAGGCAAATGGATTGCAGCCTTGCTAGAATATGATGTGGAGATAAAGCCTACAAAGCTAGTCAAAGGATAGCGGTTGGCGAAGCTAATGGCTGAATCAAATTTGCATGCATTGGACATAAATCTGATCGCTGCCATGTCCGATGAGAATGATGAAGGAACGTCATTTCATATATCTGAAATGTTTGCTTTGTCCCCATGGTATGCTGATATAATATATGTGCTGAAAAATCTATCACCACCGCCCGGCATGGCTAGAAACAAAGCGAGAACACTTAAATTGAAGGCTGCCAAGTTTTGTGTCTTGAATTCTGCACTGTACTAGAAAGATCCCGGTGGCATTTTGTTAAACTATCTGGTGGAAGAGGAGGCAAGGAAAGTCATGGAGGATTTCCACGGAGGAGAGTGTGGTGGACATCTTTTTTGGAAATCAATAGCGAACAAAATTTTAAGAGCGGGGTACTACTGGCCTACTTTGTTTGCTAATATGCATAAGATGGTAAAGCGTTGTCATAAGTGTCAAATTTTTGAAGGGAAACAGAAATTACAGCCTTTGCCACTTAAGCCTATCAAAGTGAGCACTCCATTCCAGCAGTGGGAGTTGGATTTCATTGGGGAAATTCATCCCGCCTCTTCCGGATAGCATAGGTGGATCCTTACAGCGACTGACTATTTCACAAAATGGATTGAGGCAGCACCTACCAAACCAGCAATGGACACGGTAATTATTGCATTCCTCGAAAATAACATCTTGTCTCGCTTTGGTTGTCCAAACAAAATAATCACTGATAATGCAGTAGCTTTCAAATCGAAAAGGATGGTAGAATTTTTTCATAAATATCATATAATTTTGGGTCATTCAACTGCATATCATCCGCAAGGCAATGGATTGGCGGAACCTTCGAATAAATATTTGGTCAACATCATCAAGAAGCTGCTAGAAATAAATAAGAAGAGCTGGAACAAGAGGCTGGTCCATGCACTTTGGGTAGATCGAATCAGTCAGAAAAAGTCTATTGGTATGTCACCGTTTGAACTGTTTTATGGAGTGGACACAGCATTTTCCGCTTCCCTTGCTGCCCCGGTGGTCAAACTTCTTCAGGAGGCCGGCAGTGAGGAAGATCCCATGCAGAGAAGGCTGAATCAAATGATCCACTTGCCGCAAATAAGAGAAGAAGTTTTCAAAAACACATCCAAGTTGCAGGAGAAGATAAAGAAAATATATGACAGAAAAGCAAAAGCGGATAAATTTAGTTGGATGATGTGGTGCTGAAGTGGGATGCAAGGAATGAAGAGAAAGGCAAGCACAAAAAGTTTGAAAATCTATGGAAAGGTCCTTTCAAGATTGCAGCATATAGGGGGCAAAATACCTTTCTTCTGAAAGAAATGAATGGGGAAGACTGTCCTGGAGGGCCGATCAATGGTCGGCTGCTCAAGCGGTATCATTGTTGATCTATTAACGTTGCTTCCACTGTCACTGTAAATACCATTTTTATTTCAGTTTCTTTTCAGTATGTAAAGTCAGTGTTTGAGTTATTCCAATTGTCAAGTTTGAGTCAATTTCTTGGTTATTCCAGTTTTATAAATGAGTCAGAGTCTGTGCTGTTTATCAAAATGGTGACTCCATAGCCCAATGGAAAAAAAGGCACTATCTAGCTCCTCCAGCGATCTCCTGTTCTTGGTACCTCCAAGGAGATACCATCCCCCATTGGAGCCAATGTTAGAGTCGGTCTGGTCAGCCCTTCGTAAGAGATCAAAGCTCTTTGTGCATTTCAATTTTAGGTGTCCCGCTCCATCCACTCAGCTGCATTTCGCTAGGGACATGCCATGATCTGATGGAGATAGTCATGCTGGTCATTTTCCCTCATCTCTGGCCCCTGCTGGTTCAGGTCTTAGTCCATAATCACTGAAGTTCATGATAATCAAGGTCTGGTCATATTACAGGACAAAGTCATTTTTATTATTGGGTCTAGGAAATCATCAATGTGGTCTTTGAAAAACATGTCCAGAACAAGCCCTACAGGCCAGAGGGAGACCTTATACAGCTGCGGTTCAAAAAGCTTCATCATCACCTGAAGAGACATCGACTCTTCTTCAAAACTCTGTTTTGAAGAAAAGTCAAACAAGGTCAACTATGAAATTTTTTTCCAAAAATCGATAGTTGACATTTTCAGATGCAGTCGTGGATTTCAAAGCCAGAGGCCCAGTCACACAGTCCCCACAAAGAAATGCCGAAAATTTTATCATGAGAGTCAAAATTTCAAAGAAAAATGGAAAAAGCAGAGTGTTTTAAAGTCAATAAAAAGTGCAAAACATAAACATTATAAAGTGGGTTTTCAAAGAGGAAAAAATTGAACCCAACTCTCTCAAAGCCTATATATATTTTTTTTGACCCAAAACTAAGTCATTGTGATAAGGAAAAGCTTGAGAGAGGCATTGGCGAAGAAAAGAGACCTAAGTAGGAAGAATTCGAGTAAGGAGGGCAGATTTCTAGGTGGCGCGGCGCATACACCAGGGCGCGCGACGCACATGGAGGGCGCGACGCACCGGCAGCTAGCCCACAGTGAAAAATCAACAAGGGCATGACGCACTCAGGTCGTGCGGTGCACTAGGCTTGGCGTACGATGCACACAGCCAAGGAGCTCAAAAAAACCTGCAAATTCGTTCTATATCCCAGTTGAAGGCTAACAAACAAG
The DNA here is from genome assembly GCA_031772625.1 of Pinus tabuliformis. Lineage (NCBI taxonomy): Eukaryota > Viridiplantae > Streptophyta > Pinopsida > Pinales > Pinaceae > Pinus > Pinus tabuliformis. The sequence goes on from CM062811.1 coordinate 274,708,705, forward strand.
AGGTAGGCTTGAATGAAACCCCTCCTCTGTAAATTTGGTCAATGGTTGGTGTTTCTAAGATGTTGAATGAGATCCAAAGCATATTGGCCATCCATGCAAATAATCACCAAAGCAAAAAATGATAAACGGGGTTTGCAAATTCGAAGACACCACCAAGGTTGCTCCCATCCCCTTGTCCCCTCACTCCTTGTCATTTGCCACCTCCATTCCACCTTGCCTCCTAAAGAAACCGCCCTAAAGCCGTCTCCCATTTTTTTCCAAGCAAATTAACGTCATTTGACAGTGCGCGGCACACACACAAGGTGACGTGGCGCACTCAGGGCGCGCGGCGCACTGGGAGCTCGGCCAAAGTGTTAACACTACACTGGCACGGCGCACACCTGGCGCGCGACGCACTGGGCAAAGCACGCGGCGCACAGGCTTGTGAGCCTAAAAAACCGCTAAATTGCCCAAAATTGTTGTGAATGCCTATCAAACTTGAGAGATGGGGCAAGTACCTTCACTCTTGGCATTAAAATTGATAAGAATACCATGATTTTGGTGAATATAAATCCAATGCCAATTTTTTTTTATGAGCAAAGGAATACACAAAGAAAATAAAAAAACTAGGGTTTTGCTACAGTGACATTGCTGTTGAAGTATTCTTTTACCCCACCCCTATTAACTAATTTCCCTGTAGCATTTTCCCCTTACCATCACCCTAGCTACATTGTAATCATATCTATGCACCCCTTTTATCCCTATAGCCCAAAAAATCCCAAAACCATACCCCAAACACTCCCAAATCCCTGACAAATTTCTCCTTTAAACCCCTATTCCCCTTTTCATCATTCCCCTCCTAACACTCACCTGTTTTATTTTCCCCTTGGTGACAGATTTTCAGAGCATTCATCAGTGTCATTGGATTCAAAGGGCAGCATTAAACTCAGGGTACAAGCAGCAGTGATGGCATCAGAAAATTCATCAGATTATGAGGGGGATACACACAGTGACATATCTTCAGGAGAGAGGGCCCATAGGAGACATCACCGGAGTGGCAGACATTTCAGAGATGAGCCAAACACCATCACAGAGCTACAGGCATGCCCACTCGCCATGTCTTGTTTCCAGCACTTGGCATGTTATGAATTTTTGCCAAAGGGTGGCAAATGTCAGAGTACATCATGAGTTGGCCCGCCTTTTTGCACTTCATCTACAGGGAGGCCAATCTGTCCTAGCTGGGGTCACTTTCACTTTGACACCAGAGGCTATATCAGTGGCAACAGGGATACCTAATGTTGGGGAGCAGTGGCATAAGAAAAAGAAGGTGGAGAGGCATCACTATGAGCCTTACATCAAGGACAGTTGTTTGAGCCAGCTCACCAGAGTCTTTCCATTCAGGTTTTTGAGGGACGAGTATGCCCCACTCATGAGATTGATCATGAAGTATTTCAGTTGCGAGGGGAGGTTTTCTCGCCTTTACGCCTATCACATCCGCTTGCTCATGCACTTCACCAGGGTGCAGATGATGAGCCTCCCATTCTTCATCTGCAACAACATTGAGAAGATGAAAAACTTCATGCAGCGCAAGACCCCACAACAGCAGCTAAACAATGTCTATCATTTTTCTCTCATCCGGATTTTAGTGGACCATCAGTTGGGATTGCAGGGTATTGCTTGGGAGGACTTCATCTCCCATGATTTCTTCAGCACTCCACCAGTGATGTTAGAGGCAGAACATGAGGTGGAAGGTCCGTCACATCAGTTTGAGTGTGAGGTGGAGAGTCCTTCACATTAGTTTGAGAGTCATGAGACTGCCATCATGCCAGTATATATCACATACCAGAAGGGCAGTAGACCATTGTTCGTAGCAGCTAGGCGAGTGTTATCTCCACCCGAGGTGGAAGGGGCCTCGCTTCCGACATCGGCACCCCAGAAGTAGAGTAAGGGGAAGGATTCAGTGCAAGAGGAAGGGCCATCAGGTGAGCAAGAGACTAAGTTTATTCTCCTCCAGGATGATGAGACAGATGCAGAACCCACAAATGAGGAGCTTATAGAGATCATCAAGGAACAACAATCAGAGATTGAATTCTTGAACATTGATTTAGAAAGGGCCAAGTGGAACATGAACTACCTGGAGCAGAGAAACAAATAGATTGAAGACCAACAGACGATCATGGAGCTGCAGAACATCCGTGAATAGCGCCAAGCTGCTCAAGCAAGAAGGGTTCTGCTCACCTCTTTGGAGCAAGAAATCAATGAAGACCGGGAGTCCAACCTTGAGAGGGTCAAGATGCATTTGGAGAGGCTGTTTGAAAAAGAAAACAGGGAGAAAGACATGTTGAGGCACATGACTTATCACTACCAGGCCCGCAACATGAGTTCCAAGGCAAGAATCAAGAGCCTAAAGGCAAAATTAAGCAAAGCGAGAAAAGAGGCAAAAGAGGCAAAGGAGGCAAAGGAGAAAGATTGGCTTCAAATCTTAGATGAGGCTTCCTTGGCATAGAAAAAAACTTCATAGGGAACCTCTAGCCCAAATTTCAAAAAATTTGGGCAAATTTTGGTCACAGGCAAAATTTTTGGGCACAAAACAGGAAATTTCTCCCTGTGCGTCACGCCACTGGCACGACGCTAAAATTATAGCACTCTAATCGAGGAATGGCTTGCATATTTGGATTCAGCATCGAAAATACATCTACTGGTGTCTAGGCAAGAAATTTTGACAAGTTTTGGGTCTCCTAAAGGTCAAAAAACACCCAAAAATGGCCTCTCTGCCACGTTTTGGACACACAGAAAGCAGTCTTGGGAGAATGAAGTTTTGGGGGGGGGAAATGAGCTTCAAGTTCAGAAATTCGAGTTGGGTTGGAAAGTAGACAGGACAGGCTTTCCAACAAGACCACTTGGGCACATTTTGGACACCTACAAGTGCCCCAAAATAGGCTCTAAAGTGACGCGACGCACAGGGAATTTGGCGCGGCGCACAGGGGAAAAAACTGCCAAATTGCTCCCGTTTCGCGAAATTTCGTGTCACGACTTCTCCAAGTGGGCTTGGTCCTCTACTCATCAGTTTTTTGGCACCAAAGGTGGATTTTAAAGAGTTTTCTCTCCAGGTGGGCATCTATCCAAGTGGCAAAAGAATGCAAAGGGTCACCCCAACCAAATGTCATGCTTGAGAGCGCTGCACCTGTAGCTGATGGTTGGCTCTCCATCTCCTTTTCGAAATGATTTGAGTAACTTCCCAACCCCTGGGCATTCCATCTCTTCTCTAAACTTTATATATATTGTATGCAAGTTATTTACAAAGGGTTGGCTGGCTTGTAACTTCTGGGAGACTATGGGAAAGAAACTCTGTTTCTACACTGTGTATTTTTGACAGAGAGTTAATGAAAGGCAGCGACTCTGTTTCATGAGATTCTTATGGTTGTGAGTGTAGCAAATGTGTTCTTGTGTTCCATATGTATCTTGTTATGTTTCATAATTCATTTCATGTTTCATTTCAGTGAAATTTTCTAAGTGAGATTAGGTAGAATTCAATTTATATTGCTCTGCTTGTGGGAAAATTTCATGTGCAGTGTTATTCTTCTGTTGAAAAGGATTCATGCGACCATGCCCTTTTCACTATCTTCAGCAATTTTTTCATTCTGTGTCACCTTAAGTCGAAATTGCTGCGCTTCCTGCCTACCTTGCCTCACGGAATAATCTGTGCCTTCATTTTCAATTCTCTGTTCTTTGCTAAGCGCCAGTCCCATATACATCCCAGAAGCTCGGTCACTTTCAAAAATCTTTTCCAAAATCCTTTTTCACTTACTAGCCTAAGGTAAATATCGCATTACAAGTCATCTCAGACCATTTTGCCTATCCATTCGCTGAGTGTGACTTGGAGAGAGCCCTCTCCTACTCTGGTAGGTCTAGCTACCAGACTGAGCGTGGTTTGTGGTTACCCTAATTTTTGCCTTCTTCAACCTAAGGTAGATTTAGGTGCTAACAAACTATAAATGACTAAAAATAGGTTTTGAACGAGCCAGCAGGTATATGACATGAGGGAAATTGAAATGAAACCACTACAATCAGTTGATCCATGACCTAATGGAATGCAGCTGATCGAATGAGACACCTAATATGCGTGCAAAAGAGCAATTTGATCACTGATGGAAGTGTGAAGACGCTGACACTAACACACCTGAATTGTTAGGGTCCCACCCTAACCTCCTTATTTATGTCACGGGATCACGTCATAGTCAAGAGTCAATAAAGCACATATTAATATTTGTAAGTGGTTAACCCGCAATTAATGACGGGACCACAGTTAGTTGCAAATGGGCAGTAGTATTAGATAGATGGTATTAATAAAACCCACGGTATTGGCCCGTGGTATTGCATGTATGAGTCATATATAAAGGATAGAGACTCCCTGCGAGGAGTATCGTGTCTTATTTTGTAATCGAGCTCTGCTCTATTGGAGGTTGCCCCATCGAAGAGGCATGTGAACATTGCTCTTTGAATAATAAAATCATTGCTATTCTGTGTTCTAGGTATCTTTTCTTCGCATATTCTATGTTCTGGGTATCTTTTCTTCACATATTCTATATCTAGGTATTATTTTGCAGGTTAAGAGCATAACAAGTGGTATCAGAGCACTTTCCAGGGCTCGGTGGGATCTCCAATTTTTAGCAAAAAAAAAAATTTGGCTAGAGACGTGTTCCGGTGTCTTTAAATCACGGGATCTGTCGTTGAGCGCATAAACCTGCGGATTTGGGGAGACATGCACGCAGGAAATACAAGAGGTGGTCACATCTGTTGGACTCCCTTGTAACCCCTGTGGGTACCCCTTCGAGTAGTAGCGCATTAGACAGAACCGCACACGGACTGTCTTCCACGTACCCTCTGGGTATATAGGAAGCCCCCTAGGCTCCCTTGAAACCTCGCCATAGATAAACCTTCGGCCATCTTGTGGCCACAGTACACCGAGAACAACACTCGGAGAGATTACTCGCCCGTACGATAGGGTATTCGGGTTGTACGGCTAAGGGTACGGTCGATCCTCCTTAGTTAGAGCCCTGAAACATTGGGCCGAGTACTACTGTCAGACCCTTATGTATATTGCGATCTGTAGCACCTGACACTCCTCTAGACCATAGTTCCCTTTTCTATCGGGGGATCACGCATCAGATCCGCGTGTGTAAAGACATCAGTCCTGCCGCTCCATCAGACCCGCCGCAACAGTTGTTCCATCATTCAGATCTCTCAGATCCACCAGATCGGAGTTGTTGTGCAGGGTTCCTATACCGGGGAATACTTTTCGCAGGACTTTTGGCAGCATTGACATTTTGAGGATTTGGCGACTGCAGTATTGATCAAGGAGTAAAACTCCGGGAGTCTGAGATCTTCCGGGGCGCTTATTGGTGATCTAGCCCATCAGAATCAGGACGACGAGCTGAGAAAGGTGGTACCATTCAATTTCTTAGTAAAAATTTTTAGGCGGTCCCAATTTTTCATCAGGTTGGTGTATGGTAGAAACTCGCGCTCAAGCGATGGCCAATGAAAGGATGGACAAAATTGAAGACCATGTGAACTCCATCCAAACTGCGGTGAACGAAATCCAACATGAGATTAAAGGAATAAGTCTCGAGATACAGAATGCACTCTCGAAGGGCAAGGAGCCAGCCCACGAGGAGGCGTATAATGGCCATGAATACCATGAGGGTGAGTCTAGCCACTCTCCTCACGTCTGGCACACCCATCCACCACCCAGTCAGCGACCTCCCAAGTTGGATATGCATAAATTTGACGGTTCTCACACGTCTGCATGGCTAGCACAAATGGAGCAGTATTTCAAATTGAGTCATATCCTAGATGAGGGGACTAAGCTTATGGTGGGCACCATGTACTTGGACAATGAACGATGGCAATGGGGGGAATGGCATCAACGTTGCAATGGACATTTTCAGAATTGGGCCCAATTTGCCAAAGCTCTTCGAAATCGCTTTGAACAGGAAGACTCTTTTTTGGGGTGTCTAACTAAGCTCCGACAGACGGGTACAGTGGATGAATATATTACCGCTTTTGAAGCCTTAGCCTTCCGCACTAAGGGTCTCACAGATGAGTTCTACATGGAATGTTTTATTAGCAGTCTTAAAGAAGCCATCAAAGCTCAGGTTCTACTCCACCACCCTCCCACGTGGACAGAGGCTTGCCAGGTAGCTCGTAAGGTGGAACGTGCATTAACAGCCCAATCCAGCTGCCCCAACTTCCCCGCTAAACGTCGTCCCCCACAGGCTCCCAACACGACTCAGACACTTAAGATTCAAAAGGTGTCACCTGCGGAAATGGTCGAAAGAAGGAAGCAAGGACTATGTTACTACTGTGATGAAAAATATTCCCCGGGTCATAAATGCAAGGAGCCCAAGTTTTGTCAAATAGATGCCACTGACTACAGCTCCACCGCGGAAGATCCACCACTTGAGGAACCGGAGGCGATCGAAGAAGATAACCAAAAGGAGATTGTATCCGACGAACCAATTATTTCGCTAAATGCATTGGCAGGAATTTCTTCCCCTCAAACTCTCAAAATCAGGGGTTTTCTTAAACATCGCCTAGTAGTAGTCTTGATTGATAGTGGAAGTACCCATAATTTCATCCATCAAAAGATCGCCGAAGTAGTGCATTGTTTTGTCCGGGCAGTTTCTAACTTCCAAGTCCAAATTGCAGATGGGGGCACAATGAAATGTGAAGGCCGCTGTGAAAATGTCAAACTTCAAATGGGGGATTATCAGTTGAAAACCCACATGTTTTCAATACACATGGGGGGTTGCGACATTGTCCTAGGCACGGAATGGCTCCGCACTCTTGGGCCAATCACAATGGATTTAAAGGAGTTATATATGAGTTTTAAGCAGAACAACTCCACACATACCCTCCGTGGACTACAGGCGGGAGCCCCCTCTATCATCAGCTCGCATAGGATGGAAAAATTGTTAAAAAAGGGCCATCATGGAGTGGTAGCTCAATTTAATGCCATCCAGGTAGTCGAAACCATGTCTCTGCCAATTCATCCTGAGATGCAACAGATTTTAAATAAACATCGGACGGTCTTTGACAAGCCTCATGAGCTTCCACCCTCGCGAGGGGAACATGATCATAGCATCACCTTGGTTCCAGGGGCCCAACCCCCAAATGTGCGGCCATACAGATATCCGTTCACCCAAAAGAATGAAATAGAAAAAATCATCAAGGAATTGTTGGAAGCAGGTGTCATTCGTCCCAGCATTAGTACTTATTCATCCCCAATGGTCATGGTCCTCAAGAAAGATGGGGAGTGGCGGATGTGTCCCGACTTCAGGGCCCTCAATAAGTTGAGAGTCAAAGATAAATTTCCCATCCCGGTGGTTGACGATTTGCTGGACGAACTCAATGGGGCTCAATTCTTCACTAAGTTGGATCTTCGCTCAGGCTACCACCAAATTCTCATGAAGGAAGTCGACATTCCCAAGACGGTTTTCAGAACTCATGAAGGCCATTATGAGTTCCTGGTCATGCCATTTGGTCTCTGTAATGCGCCCTCTACTTTTCAGAGCCTTATGAATCACCTCCTCAAACCATATCTCAGAAAATTTGTCCTTGTCTTCTTCGATGACATCCTCATCTATAGTGGCACTTGGGCGGCACATCTTCAGCATGTAGATCTACTCTTGCAATTGCTCCGTAAGCATAAATTATTTGTCAAGATGTCTAAGTGTTCATTTGGCATGGAAGAAGTTGAGTATTTGGGCCACATTGTGGGGCGTGAAGGTGTCAAGGTGGACCCCAAAAAGATCCAGGCAATGCAAGAATGGCCTCAACCTAAGACCTTGAAGAGCTTGAGAGGATTTTTGGGTCTCACAGGATATTATCGTAAATTTGTCCGCAACTATGGCCGCATAGCGAAGCCCCTCACTCAACTCCTAAAGAAAAATTCCTTCTTCTGGAACGAGGAAGCACAACAGGCATTTACCGCTCTCAAAAACGCCATGTGTTCCACTCCCGTCTTAGCACTACCTGACTTCACCAAATCCTTTGTCATTGAATGTGATGCTTCAGGTACAGGTATTGGAGCGGTCTTAATGCAGGAAGGTGACCATTGGCCTTCACAAGCCAACAACTTAGTGGGAGGAATCTGGGCCAATCTACCTATGAGAAGGAAATGATGGCCATCTTACATGCAGTCGAGACCTGGCGACCTTACTTATTGGGGCGACGTTTCCAAATCCGCACAGATCATCACAGTCTTAAATATTTTTTGGAGCAACGCCTATCCTCCCCACAACAAAATAAATGGTTAGCCAAAATGCTGGGATATGATTATGAGATCATTTACAAGAAAGGGAAAGACAACAATGTAGCAGATGCATTGTCGCGCCAATTTGACGAGGAAAGTACTCTGCTCGCAATTTCCCTCCCCATTCCAAACTGGATTGAAGAGGCTCACAGGGAATGGTTTTCACACCCCGGGCTCTCCCAACTCATTTCTCAATTGCAGGTAGATCCTAATTCCAGCAAGGGCTACTCGTGGCAGAATGATATTCTTCGCTACAAGGACAGAGTCGTAATATCACCAACATCCACCCTCAAAAGTCGCATTTTGGCAGAATTGCACTCATCTCCCATTGCAGGACATTCGGGCTTTCAGAAGACGTATGCTCGCACCAGAAGATCATTTTTTTGGACCGGCATGAAAAAGGACATCCTTACTTTCATAGCAGAATGTGATGTCTGTCAACGCCACAAAGGGGAAACCGTCAACACACCATGCACATTACAACCATTGCCCATTCCGGCATCAATTTGGACGGAGGTTTCCATGGATTTCATTACAAGTCTTCCAAAGTCTGGGAACAAGTCAGTCATCATGGTGGTGGTGGACCAACTGTCGAAGTATGCTCATTTCTACGCCCTACCCCAACCGTTTACACCAACTTTGGTTGCTCAATCTTTCATGGATCAGATCTTCAAATTGCATGGCATGCCCACTTCTATTGTGTCCGACCGTGACCCAATCTTCACCAGTAAATTTTGGCAGGAACTCTTCAGAATACAAGGCACTCAACTCAAACTCAGTACCTCATATCATCCGCAAACAGATGGTCAAACCGAAGCCGTCAACAAATGTCTAGAAACCTACCTTAGGTGTTTCACTTCAGAAAAGCAACACCTTTGGGTACAGTGGTTACCTCTGGCTGAATGGTGGTATAACACCAACTATCATGCCACCACCAAAATGACTCCCTATGAAGCAGTCTATGGTCAACTTCTGCCTTCCCCTACTTATCTCACGGGGTGCTCCAAAGTAGAAGCCGTGGATCAACTCCTACAACACCGCGCAACCATGCTCGCCCATCTTCGCGAGAATCTTCATCAAGCTCAGAACCACATGAAGCAACAGGCCGACCAACATCGCTCAGAGCGCCAATTTCAAGAAGGGGATCAGGTCTTTTTGAGGTTGCAACTATATAAGCAAACATCACTCAAAGACAAGGGTTGTCAAAAGCTCTCTCCAAAATTATACGGACCATACCAAGTACTTCAGCGCATTGGAGAAGTGGCTTACAAGTTGGCTTTGCCACCTACAGAAAAAATCCACCCAGTTTTCCATGTATCGTGCCTCAATAAAGTGATTGGGAACAATTGCCGAGTTCAAACCAGTCTACCTGAATTGGACGAAGAAGGGTCAATCTGGCTTCAACCCGAACAGGTTCTAGACACAAGGGACAAGCACCTGCGCGACCACATGATTAAGGAAGTCCTCGTCAAATGGAAAGACACCTCTCCGGAAGATGCAACTTGGGATCCAACCACTATTCTTCAGCAGTTTCCGCAGCTTCAGCCTTGAGGACAAGGCTAGTCTTAAGGGGGAGGGCATGTTAGGGTCCCACCCTAACCCCCTTATTTATGTCATGGGATCACGTCATAGTCAAGAGTCAATAAAGCCCATATTAATATTTGTAAGTGGTTAACCCGCAATTAATGACGGGACCACAGTTAGTTGCAAATGGGCAGTAGTATTAGATAGATGGTATTAATAAAACCCATGGTATTGGCCCGTGGTATTGCATGTATGAGTCATATATAAAGGATAGAGACTCCCTGCGAGGAGTATCGTGTCTTATTTTGTAATCGAGCTCTGCTCTATTGGAGGTTTCCCCCTCGAAGAGGCATGTGAACATTGCTCTTTTGGGTATCTTTTCTTCGCATATTCTGTGTTCTGGGTATCTTTTCTTCGCATATTCTGTATCTGGGTATTATTTTACAGGTTAAGAGCATAACATGAATCCTCTCACTATGTTGTGGAACATTATAATAATGGAGTAACTAAAGACTTGTTTAATGCTTCACTTGCTTCTTGGAAAGATGATTGGTTTCTTGATTCAAGAAAAACTTGTAACCTGAATTTTAGGAGAGATTATTTTGAAGAATTTACTGATAGTGTTGATGGAGCAATATACTTTGCAGACAAGTCAAAAATCAAGCCATCGAGGCTTGGCACCATCAAGCTCAAACTTCCCGGTCTTCCAGACTTTCTTCTACATGATTTTTAATATCTCTTGGATCTGAGGAGAAACTTGTTTTCTTTGGTCCAGAACCACCAGCAAGGACACTCCATTCATATTTTTTATGGAAAGGTTGAGGTGAGAAAAGCATCAAATCGCTCACTTGTCATGATGGGGATAGAGGAAGAAAGAATTCTAAAGTTGCAAGTACCTCTTATCATGCACAAAACTTCTCATACAGTTCTCATTATGATGAAGGCACATTTTCATCAAGTCTTTTATGGCATGCTAGATTTGGACACTTGAATTATGAAAGCCATCATATGTGCTGAAGTTTAGAAATGTCTCTTTTTGACCATCCTTTTTGCATCACATTTCACCTTTTTGTTATTTTTCTACAAAAGCCTCATCATATTAAGGTAAAGATCAATAACTACAAAGTAATAATCATCGATATTTAAATTCTCTATTTTTAATGAAATTACGACAAAAGTATCTTTCAATTACCGAATTTTGCATATTATGCAACTAATATCTGTTTCTACAACAAAATCCATTGTTAGATAGTTTGCAACATTCTAGAAGAAGAAAGAAGATTGTCAAAAGATAACATTTGGCTCCCAGATGGATAAAAACCTACTGACATTGCTTGACAAACCAAGCAAAATCACAGATCTTGAAGTCAAAGGATGAGTCAAACTTGGAAACTGCGCATTGCAGTTAAACAAAGGAAGCAAATAATCAAGGGAGCAAAGAACTTAGTTGTTAAAAAATGAAAGATCCTATGACTTGATTTTTCACTAGCAAGTCATAAAGAGATTGGACTCTTAGATATCGATCTCATAGGTGTCATATTTTCTTACAGATTATTGGCTTAAAACTCTTCCAAGTTTTTTTTATCATTTGTATAAATAGGAGTAAGCGAGACAAATAACGCAGTAGCAATGGCGATTATTGTTATTAAGTTTATAATCCTTTTGTGGAAAAATTGATACTTTTTTTCTCCTAATATAAGTTCTTGTTACCTTCTAAATGTGTGCGTGATGAATCGTTGATTTTTAGATCAACCGTGCACTCCAGGAGGGCCCCCTCCGAGCTGTAAGGTTTTGCTTTAGTTTTGCTTTAGTTTTGTACTATTGTTTGCATTAACGTTTTCTTATAAAATTTACTTGTAGATTTGGTTCTCGTTACAATAATTTTTACAGAGTACTCATAAACCAAAAATACAAAAAAAGGAGAGTTTACTTATGCTATGCATTCCTGACATTGTTATTTAGTTGTTTCAACATTCAATTTCAATTTCTCTGAGCTATTTCCTCATTCACATTTAACTTTTGATATGATAAACAAAGTACATTTTAGAGGTGGATGAGCACATTAGTAATCAGACTTGAGTTAAAGTTTGGCATTTTGGATTTCATTATCATTCCCTTTTTTAAGGAATTTTATCTTTTGCAATTTAAATTTCATTATCAAGTCTTTCATATTTTCCAACTAGCATAAAGATTTCTTGTCAGCAACCAGTGCAAAATAAGTTCAATTTCGTAGCAGTAGAGTTAAATAAGTTTCTTTCATGTTTGATTTTCAAGAATTTCCTTTTGGTAGTTAGAATTAAGTGTGGATTTTTGTAATATAGATAATATCCTTTATTTTTTTCAAAAAATCTCAGCTTAGATAGGATCCTAGATTGAAATAACATGTGTGTTGATTCTCTCCAATTTGTATAAAAATAATTTCATTCATTCTTAAAATTAGTTTCATTCTTAGATCACTTAATTTACAAAATAAATCCTAGCATATATAGTTCAAATACACTTCACAAGAACACGAATCTTGGTTGACAATTAATGAAGTAAATTAAAGACAGTTAATTTACAAAACAACATGTTGAAGAAAAGTGGTGTTATTGGTTTGCCTACAATTCCTAGGAAACTTAAGCAATGTGATTCTTGTATCTTAGGAAAGCACAATAAACAATATTTGCATGATTCACATTCTAGAGCACATAGAAAAATTGAACTTATGCATTCATAATTATGTGGCCTAATGCCTATTCCTTCTGCAAATGGAAATAAATATATGATGACATTTATTGATGACTACAACAGAATGTGTTGGGTTTATTTATTGAAGAACAAATCTGATGATTTTCAAACATTCAAGAACTTTCATGCATGGATTGGAAATGATGCATAATCTCATATTGGCTCTTCACACTAATAATGGAAAAGAATACACTTCAAATGAATTTGAAAACTATATTCGCCAACGTGGGATCAAACATCAAACACCTGTGACTTATAATCCCCAACAGAATAGAGTAGTTGAAGGAATGAACAAGATACTCTTAAATATGGTATGTTCCATGATGTTTTTCAAGAATGTTAAACTGATTTTTTGGGATGATGCAGTTATATGTGTTGTATACATAAATAATAGGTGTCCATCTAATGCTATTAGAAACAAGACTCCTTATTAAATGTGGTATGGCCACATTCCTTCGGTAAATCATATCAGGGTATTTGGGAACAAAGAAACAAACTTGGTGCAAGGAGTCGTAAGTGTATCTTCTTTGGATATTTAAATACCTCCAAAGCATAACATCTCTATGATGAAGTTAGTAAGAAGTTTGTAGTGTCTAGAGATGTGATCCTTCTTGAATTTTCCAAGGTTGGTAATGTTGTTGAGCGGAAACTTGATATCTTGGATAGTTTTAGACATGAAAAGTATTTCCATGAATTTGATAATGAGATTACACATCTTGAAGGGGGGTTCCTATACTAGATCAATTTGTGGAATCTTCTTCTGAAGCACTTTTGCCCATGCATGAAGCTCCAAACACACATCCAAATGAAAATTTGAGTGATGTGATTGACAGAATTGGGAGAGTAAATCTTGACTCAAACCCAACTCAGTCAACTGAGTACCCTGGGCCATCTCAAAAAGTTCCTCCAAAATGGCTGACAAAGACACTTGAAAGTGTTCATCCTGATGAGGTTGGAAATACATGAACAAGAATTTCAACCAAACAGAATGGAGGTGATGTAGATGATTTTTATTCACCTATTGATATGGATGTTTCTTATGATTGTGAACTAAATTTGTCTACAGATTTTGAATCAACTTCCTTCAAAGAAGCCACTTCTCATGATGAATGGAAATAAGTGATACAAAAAGAGTATGATTACTTGATAAAGAGTGGCACTTGGAAGCCAGTTGATCCTCCATTGGGAACCAAACAAATAGGCTACAAGTGGGTCTACAAGAACAAGTATAAAGTTGATGGCTCACTTGACAAACACAAAGCCAAGCTTGTGGCAAAAGGTTATGCACAAAAGGAAGGGGTCGACTAAGAGGAGACTTTTGTCCCCACAATAAAATTGGCTACCATCTGGACACTCTTTGCCTTGGAAGCTCAAAATGGTTGGAAAGTCCATCAAATGGATGTAAAAACTTCTTTCCTGAATGGAGATTTGAAATATAATGTTTATATATCTCAACCCAAAGGATTTGTTGTGAAGGGTTAGGAACATAAAATATGAAAGTTGTAAAATCCTTGTACGGCCTCAAGCAAGCACCACAAGCCTGGTGCGAGAAGTTAACTAAGAATCTTCTAAAACTCAACTTCAAACATTATGATCTTGATGATGCAACTTTGTTTGACAAGAAAGTTGGAAAACCAATTGTATATCTTGTGGTATATGTAGATGATCTTTTGATGCCAACGAACAATGAGAGTTATATTACATCCATAAAGAAGGAATTGAGGAAAGGTTTTGAAATGAAAGACTTGGGATATTTTCATTACTATCTTGGTATTGAAGTAACTTAACATCAAAAATTTATATTCCTCTCTCAAAAGAAGTACATTGGAGATATGTTGAACAAGTTTTGCATGTTTGAGTGCAATCCTTTGACTACTCCAATGGAACATAACTTAAATCTAACATCGATTGAAGGAAAAGAATTTGAGGATGCAAAAAAGTACATAAAAATTTTAGGAAGTCTCTAATACCTGACTAATACCAGGCCAAACATTTCATTTTTTGTTGGAATCCTCTCCAGGTTTATGCAAAAGCCTTGTGCGGGACATTGGTCTACTGCAAAAAGAGTTCTAAAGTACTTGAAGGGAACTCAAGACTTTGGACTTAAGTATACATAGGTGGGCGACTTCAGCTTGATTGGATACTCTAATTCAGACTTCGATGGAGATAAAAAAAATGGGGTATCTACTTCAGGTTATGTTATGATTCTTATATCAAGAGTTGTCTCATAGATGTCACGCAAACAATTAGTTCCAACGGATTCCACAACAGAGGCAGAATATGTGGCAGTAGTTCAAGAAACAAAGGAAATTGTGTGGCTTAGGAAAATGCTGGAAGATTTGTAAGACAAATAAGTGCATTCAACTCCTCTCATGATTGACAACACCTATGCAATAAATTTGACCAATAGCCCAAAGTTCCAAGATCAAACAAAGCAAATCAGTACAAAAAAACATGTAATTCGACATCATGTTGAGGCCGAGACAATTCACCTACGTCATTGTTCCATAAATGAGCAGATTGCATACATATTCAGTAAAGATTTTGGAAGAGGCAAGTTCAAAATATTCATAATGATGCTTGGGCTCATCAACATCCCTTCATATTAAGGGGGGGAATGTTGACACCTAATCTTTCGGATTAGGTAATCCGTGTAAAATATTGTAAATAGAAAATAAGGAGAATTGGAATATGAAGAGACACTAGGAGATGAATCCCAGGAGTCTCTCCCTCGATGTATATATCTATGATAACTCTTAATGCAAATACACAAATCATTTTGAGGAGTTATCTCATGGTCTGAAAATTTGATTGGCATATAATCCTGTATATAGCTGGACAAATATATTTTCATAGATTGAGATAGCTTTGTTGTATGAGACAAACTTAGTTTTATGGTTTCTTCCTTCGTGAGAGGGAGGATAAATAAGTGAATTGGTTAAGTTGGTACCAATATGAGCATGTTGATATGTTTCTCATCTTCAGAGAGAGCAACATGGATTGATGGATGTGACCCTCCTAGGTAAGGGTTTGGGTTGATCAAGGAAAATGAGCCATCTCTTCCCGTTTTTTTGAACTCCTAGGGTAAGAAATTGAGATGTAGGGCTCCTGGGGTTGAGGGATCTCTAGATAGTAGGGTATCACCCCTATCTGTCACCCATAGGGTGGAATATGTTTCTCCCCTAGCTTGGTCTAGTAGAGTATACCTCAATTGGAATCTAGCTTTCCACCCATCTAGCTAGTGGGTGTTGGTTGCTTGAGTTAGGCATGATCCTTACTAATTATGGTAAGTTGGATACCTCTCAAGCTAGAGATGTAGGTGTTCTACCACAGACTCTTGAGGGTCAAGTTGGGAAGATCATCAAATAATAGGATAGGTGTGATCTTTACCATTTATGGTAACTGGTATCCCCCTTATGATCTCTAGACAATGGAATAGGTGTGATCCTTACCTCATAAGGTAAGTGGAATCCATCCTATTGTCTGTGGTTTCCTGGGTCGTAGAATTGGCTCCCCACTGGAATATTTTTCCATGTCATAGCATTGGCTCCCTGCTAGTAGAGATTCATAGGTAGCAACATTGGCTTCCTGCTAGAAGTGATTCCAAGTGGTAGAAGTGGCTCCTCGGTGGATAGAGGGTGGTAGATTGGGCTCTCCTCTAATGTCAAATCTTTCTTTTAGATTCGAGAGTGCTCAACATATGATCATAGTAGAGATGAGCAGATATGAGAAAGGATGAGAAGAGATGATCAAAGATGAAATTTGATGATGATGATATACTTGTGATGAGACATATGTTACAGTCAGCAATTTCTCCCTAGCTAAGAGGAACTGTTAAATTTTGGTAGCTCAGGGATAAATTCCCTCCTTTGAATAGTATTCCCCATCAAGGAAGACCCCTCCTAGCCATTAGAAGAATTTAATTTGGTTAAGGAAAAATGTATTTTAATATGGAAACCCACATGTGCACAAAAAGGATAGGTCAGCCCAAAAGGAAATTGGACACCCATGGATGGCTATAAACACAAGTCAAGTGACCCTCATTTAGTCATCATTATCATCATTATTCCTTCTTTGATTTGGATCGAACAGGTCTGAAGTGTTTCACAGATATTGGTTCGTAAAGGTACGAAATTGTACAGTCTAAAGTTCACTCGTGTGATCTATGGTTTTGATTCGTAGCCACAAGGTTGTCACAAGTAATTTTCAGTTGCAACCACAGGAACATAGGCTTATCCATGTGGTTGGAGGGTTTCAACCGCACACACATAAACTCTCTCGTTCTAGATGGAAAATAGTGTTTCATTTCATCATTTAACTATAGAGTTTGTCAGTTGACCACTGATATTCACAATTGGATGCAGCCTTCTGAATTAGGGTTTTGATTATTGGCATTGTTGGGTTCATCTCTTGGACGTTGTTTAGTTCATTTTTCTGGATAGTTTTGTGGTTGAAGATATGGATCATTGTACTCTCTATTTGTGCAATGCTCAATGACAATCTAATAAGAAGAAGAATTTGAAATGGTTTCCCCCCTTATGGGGTTTTTCCCTGGTCTTCGACCAATCTTGGTGTCTCTATGTGTGAATGATTTTCTTCTATTGCTCCTTTATGTTCTGCTATATTGTTGATGATATTGTTCTTTATGCATAATTCCATATAATATAATGAAGTTAAAATGTTGTGGGGTCAATTAAATGAGTAAAGTGATGAAATGTAATTATCTAAAGCAAAGAATATTATATCCCTAAGAAAAATTAAAAAGTTGGCCATATACGACATATCCACATTTACAGTGGTGAATGTTGAGATACATTTGTATGAAAATGGGTGTACCTCCTATTGGTTCCTTCGTTTTTGAAAGGATAATAGTTGTGAAGGACATTTTGGATGAAACTATTGTAAAACGAGCATCAGAAAATGAAAACAACAGTGAAATGGCTTGGAACTTGCGCAATGGAAAATAATGGAAGGTCTCAAAGAACTAGGAGCTTATTTTGATATTTTGATATAGTCAAATAGAAAACTAGATTGATGTCCCTAGGTATTGAAAACCATGGATCAAGTGAGTGAGGTATCAGAGCAAGTGAGTGCAATTATAAAAGAAAATAGAAGGTGACGAGAAACAAGTTTAGTCAGTGCTGCGAATTTCAGATCAAGTCTAAAGATTAGATAGTGTTGACCATCCATAGTTGTTTTTATAGGCCATTTTGTTACATCCGATCAATAGACCCCTAATGGGATCAATCAACATCATATTCCCCCTTGTCATCATCTTGTGCAAAGACATAAGCATGCCTTTTTCATTCTCCAAAGCTTCTTCCTAAAACTGCATCTCTAAGCTAGTTTTAGGACCAATGCACACTGGCCTCTTGTTGGACAATGATCACCTACAATTTTCTCCATTATGGAATGTGTTGATCACCTATAGGTTTCTCCCCTTTTCGCTTGCATTGGTTCTAGAAATTCATGAAAAAGAGAGAAATTTTGGAAGCCTTCTTTTCCAAAAGCTTCTAGAATTTGTTACAACCATTTACCTCAGATAAAAAATTTGAATCCTATCCTATCCTAGAGTTTCCTTCCCTTATCCTTTGATCCCATTCTCCCATCAAAGGTGGACATAAAACCTTAGATTGGTAATTGGATAATAATTCCTAACCTACAACACTCCTCTATATATTTACATCCTACCATATACAAGAGGTTTCCTTTTGGAGAGTGATTCTACCCTTATGTCGTTGTTGTGAGAGGTTTAATTTCATGAATTTAGGGTGATTGGAGGTGCACATTGTGACAAGGAAAGGACAAGTCAGCCTTGAGGAGCTCTTCTACAATATGAACACCTATTTATGATTGTAAACTCCTTCCATTTATGTTAATGTAAAGAATTCTCTATTTTCCTATATGTCATGTTGTTATTTCATGTATTTCAATACCATGTTGATCTATTGAATAAAGTATTTAGATGATACTACATAGATATCGTAGTTTCTTGGCTTGTGTTATCTGACTATGCAGGTTCTAATTTTGGCAATCAGAGTTGGAATTGGAGCATTCAAGCTAAATAAGGAGCGAAGCCTGCGACATATTCTAGGTAGGTTTCATTCCATCATCTATTTACTTTAAGGAAAGAATTGTGTTCCTTGTCTCTCTGTTGTTCTAGGTTATCCACCAAACTTAGGGGAGACACTTTTGTCCGTAACAATAAATCCCGTATAAAAAATTAGTAACCATACAGGGGATCGGTGTATTCCCTTGGTGGTTCCTTTTTCCTTTGTGTTTACTTACCTCCTTTATATACCTTTGCAACTTTAACCAACCAACAACACACCTAGGAAGTGATTTCATTGAGTCTCATTTTCAATTTTTGTGAGGGAATCTTGTATCCCTGGACCAACTCACCCTTTGTGCCTTTGACATAGCATTACACCTCACCTATGCCCTCTCTTTTCCTACATTGAAAAACATTGGTGACTCTTCTATTCTAGCGTTGGCTCCTGATTTTGCAAAAAACATGCCCTTGTTTTGAGTGTCTCATTGCTCAGCCTACTTCCAGCTAACCTTCCCTGAGTCTTGATTGTCCTGTGGTCCCTCTAAAGCCTCCATTTTGTTTGAATTTGTGTTTCATCACCTTTGGTAAGGATTAGTTTCAATTTTTCTTTGGTATTATCATTATGTATCTTGCAAACTAATTTTGTTTTGTCATTTGTCACTTGGATGAATTGTTGCTCTAGTCCTCATTATGAAAAGTGCATTTGAATCGGTGATTAAACTTTTGCATCTTAGTTTTCCTCATTTTGAAATTTAAGTGCATTGAAAAGACAAATATTTTCATTTTCATCTAGGGTATTGTGTGTGAAATTGGAATTCCCTAGTGTGAAATTGCATGTTTTTTCTTTCATTTTTTTAAAAAAATTCCACCTCAATCACCAAGGGGAGCTGAATTTTTTATGAGTGTTAATCGCCTTTGAGTGCCATCTCTTTTGATTTTTGAAATTTTCAGCCAATTTCAGTTTCAGTCCTCTGTTCATGAAATTTCAGATTACATTTGATTTCATTTGAATCCGCTTGTGTTTGTTTTGAATAATTCTCTTGCATAGATCACATTTGCATAGTTAGAATTCGTATTTTCACAGTAGGAAAGGAAATTGTGTATAGATTGCATTTGCATAGTTTTTGGGGGAATCATGCATAGATTACATTGCATGGCTTGGCATCTTTTAATGTTTTGAATTGAATTGATAGTGAAATTGAAAGATCTAGTTAGGAAGCTCTTATTTACTGCATATTTCATTTTTGCATCATTGTTTTCACCTCTTCCCTACACTATATAGCTTTCATCGAAATTGAAAAGAGTTATTTTTCTCATATTAGTTGCATCATAGGTGTGTTTAGGTGACATCAAATTTTGAGCCTTGAAATCAAAATCTAATTCAAGATAAACTCTAAAATTCACCTTAATAAACCTAAGGAGCATTTGTAACATTAACGCAAACATTTAGAGATCTAGGCTAGAGACATGTTCCGACATCGTTAAATGTAGGAGTTGTCATTGTTTTCCATCGTTGTATCCCAGGGGTGAAATATTGTTCCACATATGTTAGTGTATAGGATCATTCCCCACATACCTTTTGGTATATTTGGCAATTCTCCATGCACGTAAAGTATATGGGAATGTTCCCATCGAACGGTTATGCATTAGACAACACTACTATGGACTACACTCCCACATACCATCGAGTATATTTTTGGAGTCCCCTATAGGTTGCTATCCATCCATAAGTAACAGAGTCGACTGCATTGTATGCCATAATACATCGATCACAACATTTGGGGAGATTGCCTGCATGTACGTTAAGTCTTCGGTTCACCAAGGTGTATATTGCAGTTCACAGTTTCTTGGTAAACCATTATGCCTAGTCACCCCTTTGTTTTGTTTGTTTCTTTAATTTCTAAAATTAATTAATTGACCACAGAACAACATCATCCCCATGGAACAACTCCTTAGTGGATCTTAGGTTGAGAGTAATGGCTACAGTTTTAGAGTCTACCAATCAAGGGAACCCCTCTGACACGAATCCTGGTCATTTTCCTTATTTTGGAAATATTGGTGCTCCTTATATGGCAACATTGTCCCTTCCCGGATTTACCATTGGTTTTCCAGTTTAGTTTATTTTGACCCCTATAGTTCTGAATGTCCAAACCGCTTCTCAATTGAGTTCTCCTCCACCTGAACAACATCAACCTCATGTCGATCCTAAAGTTGACCCTGTGCCTTCTTCACCTATTGTTTCTTCATCCCTTTCTTCCTCTTCGACTAGTGAAATTCTTGATTCTAGTAATCAGGAAGCTAAGAATAAGAAGAAAAGGATGATGAAGAAGAAGAAAAATAAGAAGGGGGAAACCAAGCAACCATTGCTACGGATACAACTAGTATGGACAAATCTTCCAATAATCCTAGTAAAGTTAAATTCCCTTGCATGTTATGTAAGGGTGACCACCTTCTCTTAGTATTCCCAAGGTATTAGAAGTGTGGTCCACAGGCTCACATCAGCCTTTGTCGTCAGCTTCTGGAGATCATGCTGGTGACAAACCCTCAACTAGCGATATTAAGGTCCATGGGAGAAAGGGTAAAGTCAAATTTCCCCGTAAGTTATGTGAAGGGAATCATCATATTCACCTTTTTCCTTATATGGATGAAGCCTCAAAAGTGTTGGAAAACCTTACAACTTCTCAACCACGACTTCTAGCTGGTTACTAGAAGCTTTCTCCCAATCCTCTACTAGTTAATGAAGTGATTGATCAGAATCTAAATTCAATCAATCCCACTCTCTTTGAATGTGAATCCCATGAGTCTGTTCCCGACCAACCATTGGTTGATAAAATTGTTGACTCAATTCCACCTTAATTTGATCATACTTTTCCCATGGAGAGTGAAGTTCATACTACTAAAGTTGTCTTGCTTCTTCATATTCTAATGAACTAGGGGGAAATCCTCCCATTCCAATAGTATAGGAGGGTAGTTCTCAAGTTCCCATAGTACAAGGGGGTAGTTCTCCCGTTCCCATGAGACCCCCTTCAAGTAGTATGGTCACTTCCTTTGATTTGAGTTGACTGGTAGGATATCATCTTCCTCCTTACATGCCCTTCTAGATCATAATACATGAGTATAATGTGTACATACTTGGTATAGTTATAGATGAATGAACATTTGTTAGTATTATGTCCTCAACTACTTGGAAAGCTTTCAGTTCTCTGCAACTTCTGCCCATTACCTAGAATTTGTTGGCTTTTAATAGAGGAACTAGTCAACCATTAGGGATCCTTCCTTAGTTTCCTATTACTTTGGGAGTAAATACTGTCTATATCGATGTTATGGTAGTCCAAGGCCCTTTGGATTTTAATTTACTCCTTGGGTGTGACTATTTTATATCATGGGAGCTCTTATCTATTCACTCTTTCGTGTGATGTGTTTCTCGCATGAAGGAAGAATTGTGACCATTGACCATCTTTCATTAATTGGTCCTAATTTGGCTCCCAATCAACCAACTTCCCTAAATGATCCTTATATGCAAGTTGTATCTTGTTAGGATAGGGTCCCTAGGGTCAATTTGGGTTAGTTTAATCAAATTTTTAGTAGAATTTTGTAAAGAATGTAAATTCTCCACGAAATGTGGAAGTGGAGTGCACAACTAAGTAGGAGTCAAAGGGGCTTTAGCCCCTTGTATGGGTAAGTGATAGGCTGGTTTTGAGACTCACCCATAGGCTGTAGACTATGGTATTGTAATAAAAAGGTTATAAATATTCGAGTCATAGCGAGTCTAGATATCATCAATCTTTGGTGAAGAACAAGTGTAAGGGAAATTGCTAAGGTAGGGAAACTTTGTTTCTTGTACTTAGGTGAAAGGGGAAGGCTCCTGCAGCTGAGTGCACGAAGACCTTGGCAAGTACGTAGCTGAGTGCGTGGGCCCTTGTAGTTGGGTGTGCAGGGTGGAAGAGTCTGTAATTTGAACACTGAATCTAATAAAGACTGATTTTGGACCGAATCTATTGCATCTGTGCATGGTTGTTAATTATATTTAAGTTGATGCATTGTTGCTTAATGACCTGTTTTCTATGAAATAAAGTGTAACTTCTGGGTGATTTTGTTGAATCTTTAATAGTTATGCATAAAATGAGTAATGAATTGTTTTCACAAAGGTAGTAACTAAATCTGTTATGATCTCTATTTGAATTGGGTAGATCTACGTGAAGGCAAATCAAGGGTTAGTATTGACTAAGAGAGGGTTGTAAGTCTCCTTCTTTTAGGTATGAAAATCATAATCGTAGACCTTCACAAAGGTAAAAAATCCATCTGGATAGAGTTGCAATAGCGGACCATAGGAAGACACATATCTATGCGAAAGTAGATTTGAGCTACAAGGGCTTCAAATTACATTTCACACGATCTTTCGATCCAGAAACCTGGTTATAACATTGCCCAATACTTCATCAGGTGAGACTGTAGCCTGCGTTATGCAGGTTGTTTCCGAAAGTGCCAACAGTTAGGGTTTTGTTGGTTGGCATGAATAACTCTAAACCTGGGTTAGGCCCCCTTAAGCCAACAAATGGTTCCCCGCCAAAGGTTAATTATGTGGAAACCTATTCCATGCCCACATCTACTGATAATCTAGTAGGTGATGTAGTGCATCATTCACAAGGGGCATTGGAATCTGATATTTCCATAGGATGCCTTGATATGTATCTCTTCTAGAGTGTTGTTCTCCCATCTGATGGGACCCTATTGGAAGCCATGTACCCTATTGTGTTAATCTTCTTAAAAAATGAAATAAGGTCCCCTGAGAGAAGTTCCTCTTGGCAGTCATGATCAAGGTATCATGGAGAAGAGTTCCTTGTCTTGTGTTAAGCTTCTTAAAAAATGAAATAAGGTCCCCTGAGAAAATTTCATTTTCTTGTGTCAAGATCATTAAAAAATGAAACAAGGTCCTCGGATCAGAGTTCCTTTTCTTGTGTCAAGCACGTTACAAAATGAAACAAGCTCTTATGAGGATAGTTCTTTTACTATGTCAATCTCGTTAAAAAATGAAACAGGTTCCAATGAGCATAGTTCTTTTCTTATGTCAAGCTCATTAAAAAATTAAACAAATCCCCTTTCAATTAGAGTCTTTGATTAGATGTCATAAATTCCCAGTCGAGTCTTTCACTTGATCTCGTAAAAGAACCTTCATTGCATCCACTGCTAGTACTCAATAGTCTACTTAGGTGCATGAAATGAATTTTGGGGGGAATGTACCTTGAATTGAGTCATTATGTTAGGGGCATGCAAACTTATTTCAAGAATATTTTTCCCATGTTTCAAGCTTGCATAAAAATGAAACCAATTTCAAGCATATTTTCCCATGTTTCAATCTTTTGTAAAAATGAAACCATTCCCATTTTACCCCTCGTGGTTGCCATTTTTATCAGCCTATTTTCCCCATATGATCCTTGGTTTTTTCATTCCATCATCACTATCTACTTAGCCGATCATACTCTTTCACTTTTTTTCTTACCCTTTCCTGAGGAACAACTGCGATGAGTGGTATTACTAGTCATCCTCTTGACCTATGTGTGTTTTGAGTAGTTCCATCATGATCGGAACTAGTTGCTACCCTTTATACCAATCATTCCTCGAGGAGGATTTCTCTTTCAGCTCTTTTCATACTCCCAAAATATGATAACATTGTCGAGAACTTGTATTTTTGAACTCGTGCAAGGACATGAAAATACATCTACTTTGTATAAGTTTAACCCTTTTTCGGACTGAGATAGACTATTTATGAAAAATGAATACCTTAGTCGAACATGGCTAAGAGGTTCTCTTGGGTTTTGTTTTCTACCTTTTTTGGACTTGAGAGACTATTTACGAAAAGGGATATCTAGAGTTTTCTTTCTCGCCTCTTTCTCAAAATATCTAAACATGAAAAAGATGTCGATTTTTACCTTCGCTAGACTCGTTGAAACAGAAAACGGTAATGGAATTGTTGAACATAAGAAGGCCAAAACACTCCTTCTCAGTGTTCGTTAAATATACTCAAATGGATTCATCCAAAGGATGGACTTACATATCAAGCATATTTTATCATCCTCAAGCTTGTTAAAAAAATAAAGAGGTACTGACCAGTATGGTTGGGGAAATTGGGAAGCAAGGGTATTCCATTTTCTAATGGAAGCGAGTCCCTCTTGAACAAGGAACTCTTCCACTTCATCTCTGTGGCTGTTGGGTTGGGTAATATACTTGTATTTTTCTTATCATACCATTTTTAGAGCCTCCATTATGGTTTTGGGTCAATGTTGTTGACTTCATTCAGTGTCATCAGTGTGTTCAAGAGAATTCATTTAGCTAATATCCATTACAATGCTCTTAAGCCTTCACTCCATGTTTTACTTTCTTGATCCACTTTTGTATCAACATCATTCTATCTCAATCGTGATACCCATTTTGTGTTGTTGATGGGGGATACATCAAGGCCCTCCTTTGACGAGTCTCTTCCTATTGACATCATCACATTATCTAGGACGTTGACTTAGAAACACCATGCAGTACCTTATTTCTTTCATACATCAATGGCAAGTTTCCTCGCTCTCGGTGATAGGTTTACATCAATTGCCTTCGACTAAAATATTCAGTGTGGTGTTCGACATCAACTCATTGGTGGATTCTCTCGCATTTGTTAACAACTTACATCTTCAGTTGATAATCAGATTGTGTCTACCATGTTCGAATTTGTCTCATTGATTCACATGGTTAGACTCATACGTTGGTTGGTCATGTGAAGGAGATAGAAGACCCCAGATCTAGTTTCATCCATCTAGGTTGCGATTTCAGGAGTTATACAAAGATCACAATGTATGATGGACATGATCATACAAGCAATCATCCAGTCATAGGTCCACCAGTTTTCATCTATGGATGTGTCTTTTGATGATTGTACATGTTATGTTAACTTATGTGTTGAGTATGGGTACGCCTCCGTCCGCAACAAAGTTGTCATGATGAAAATGTATTGTAACATATGAAGCTTATTAGTTATCCTTGATCCCAACTTGTCACAAGGTAAAGCACTTCAGTGATCAGTCATCATTTCTAACTTTTCGCTTTAGATAGAAATATGTTATAGGCCATTTTTTTACATCCAATCAATAGACCTCCTAATGGGATCAATAAACGTACTATTCCTCCTTGTCATCATATTTCATAAAGCCCTAAGCATGCCTTTTTCATTCCCCAGAGTCTCTACCAGAAACTACATCATCTGAGCCAATTTGAGGGCCAACACACCCTAGCCTCTTGTTGGACAACGTTCACCTATAGGTTTCTCCACTATGGCCTATGTTGATCACCTATAGGTTTCTCCTCTTTGCACCTGCATTAGTTCCAGAAATTCGGGAAAAATAGAGAAATTCTAGAAGACTCCTCTTCCAGAAGCCTCCAGAATTCGTTACAATCATTTACCTCAAATAAAACATCTGGATCCTATCAATTCCTACCTTGAGTTTCCATCCCTTATCCTTTCATCCCATCCTCCCATCAAAGGTGGATCTAAAACCTTAGATTGGTAATTGGATAAGAACTCCCAACTTACTCGACTCGTCTATATATTTATAGCCTTCCATATACAAGAGGTTGGCTTTTGGAGAGTGATTCTACCCTTATGATGTTGTTGTGAGAGGTTTTATTTCATGCATTTAGGGTAATTGGAGGTGCACATTGTGACAAGGAAAGGAAAAGTCATCCTGGAGGAGCTCTTCTACAATATCAATTCCTATTTATGGTTGTAAACTCCTTCCATTTATATTAATGCAAATAATTCTCTGTTTTCCTATATTTTATGTTGTTATTTCATGTATTTCAATACCATGTTGATCTATTGAATAAAGTATTTAGAAAATACTGCATAGATCTCATAGTTTCTTGGCTTTTGTTATCTGATTATGCAGGTTCTAATTTTGGAAATCAAAGCTAGAATTAGAGAATTCAAGCTAAAGAAGGAGTGAAGCCCGCAATTTTTTTTTGGTAGGTTTCAATCTGCCATCTATTTAATTTAATGAAAGCAATGTGTTCCTTATCTCTATGTTGTTCTAGGTTAGCCACCAAACCTAGGGGAGATACTTTTTTCCATAATTGTCAATATCGTATGTTTAGCTCTATGATCTGGATTTGTAATGCTCTATTTATGTATTCCCTATAGATTTTGATAGTGTGCGCAAGTGTGTAACTTCTGCAAGTTGTAATGTTGTTGTTTATAATGGAACTGCTCTTTGATGGTGATTAATATAAGAAAGATGAGATTTCTGGCTTTTCTCTATGTAATTTATGGGGCCATTTTAAAATTTTATTCTTGTGTTAAATTTCTTGTTGTGCACATATTATGAATGGTTAAGAATGAATTTTTTCATAGTTTTTTAATTCATATAACAAGAAGATCCAAATCCCCCTTATATTTCCATGGTTCTTCCTCACCTCAAGTGAGACTCTTCGTCCTTTTTGGAAGGAGTGAATATGTCGATGAAGTGCTAGACTACGTGGGATTTTTGTTGGCACCCTTAGTCAAACCCTAGATCAGTTTCAAAGAAAAAATTTCTTGCCAACAAATGGTTCCTTTGTCAGGACCTCGAGTTTCTTAAAGATGGGTTTAGATCATGCGACCCCGATATGTTCGTCAGAATATCCAAACATGGTGGCATGAACAGGTTGACTGCTTTATTTTGCAATAGGCACAACTGAGGCAAAAGAATCGGTACTAGGTTAAAGAAGAAACATCATATGGTTAACCTTCTTGGGACCAATACGAAATATTTTGGTGTGAATTTCTGGAGAAGTTAGAAATTGGTTGACTTGATACCATCATAAATAAAGGGTTCCTGTACACCCAGGGTTGCATAGGGATTGGACAACAACAGATCTGGTTGATCTTCATCAAATGGATACAG
This sequence comes from Pinus tabuliformis, assembly GCA_031772625.1. Lineage (NCBI taxonomy): Eukaryota > Viridiplantae > Streptophyta > Pinopsida > Pinales > Pinaceae > Pinus > Pinus tabuliformis. The sequence continues at coordinate 274,736,225 of CM062811.1, forward strand.
AATTGATAAGAGTCATTTATTTATGGGTTAACACAACACTTGAAGGAAATATTATTAAGTTTGTAGCTAAAAAGCATTAATCATTTTCCCAGGCAAAGGCTATATTCAAATTTGGAATACGAGGGCGGTTACTGAAGGAAATCCCACTTTGGATTAATACACTCTTAGTTGAAGATATCTTGTTGGAGTTTCAGCCAAATAAATTGACAGCATAAGTTACTCATATAGGGGGAATGGATTAGGGGAAAGGAAGGTCATGTCGCTATCGGAGGATGGAGTGATTCCTATAACGATTCAAGAATAGTTGCAAAAGGAAAGGGACTTTAGGGAATTACGAAGGGTGAGAATCATTGAAGAGTGTGTTGTGTTGCACAACAACCCCCCCATTTCAAATTTTTCTTAATTTTATTCTTAGATTCTAAATAGGAAATAGGGTCCCTTTAATTTGTAAAAAGCAATAAAATCTATACATATAAATCAATTTCTTTGTTTCTCACTTTTTAAATAAAAGTGCTCCAAAACAAAAACAAAAAAACCTCTGAAAACAACACACATCGCATGCGCTTAAGGACAAAAAAACAAACATTCAATCTAAACATTAATGTAGTGATGTGAAGTTACCGCAGAATCCTAAATGCTAGGCTTGTTCAAACAATTCATCGGTGAACATGCGATTGCGATAAAAATATCGCATATCGCTAATTCCAATAAACAAGTTGTAATGGGCCATTGAAATTTTGCAATGTGATAAGATTCTCGCATCTCACATATCACTAAAAATCGTATTAAGCCACACTTGAAAACTTGCGATGCGATATGTATTGATTGCATATCGCAATCCCAGCAGAGACAAATAAAAACTCACTTCGAGGGAATGCTATGCCATGTTAAATATAAATAAAGTGATAATAAAAAGAAAACATTATGCAGGCGGGTAAATAAGGATTTAGCCAAATCTTTGTGCCAAGTCATCATACATCGCAATCGCATAAATTCTAAAGGATTTTAGAACATGGTGCCTACACCTCCCAATTTGCGATATGCGATGGTTCTCAGAATATTAAAATAATATATATTGAAATCGCTCATCGCAAAATCGGAAGATTGATGCACGCTTTCTAATTATGCCTTGGGAAAATTGCGATGCGATCTATTTATTGAAGCATTTAAGTTTGATGTCATTCAATACGGTGAGGCATTAAGAACAGTAATGACTTCAGTCCTTCAAAGATTTCGTCTTGCATGTTAATATCAATTCATAATATGAAATCTTTCGCACCAAATGCTCCTGCCCTGATTTTCAACTATACTATTATCACCACTACCTGTTCAAGCATTAGCCACTCTGAAAGTTTAAGTTTATCTCTCTTTTCTATTTCATATAATTGCAGTTTTAATTTGGAAGTAGCCAGCTAAAATGACAAAGAAAGCCTGAAAGATGAAAGCTTCCCCTGCAGTAGCCGAAGGAACAGAAAAAGTTGTGTTGATCTCAGATACGACATGCCAGGATTGTGGGAAGATTTTATGGGAAGGAATATATGATATGTTGGAAAGGGAAACCCCAAAGGTAACAAAAGGACAAGCAATGGCTGACGAACCTGTAGAGTCAGAAAATACACTTAATGATTTAGCTGATTCTTTCATTCACCGAATAGCGGCCCGTGCAAAGATTTTGCCATACAATAACATGGTAAGATGGGTAGTTGAAGGTATCAACATAACAAACAAAACACTCTTCACATCTGATGGGAGAATATTTGGGTTCTTCAAGCCTGAGGATTTAAAGAAAATGTATCATTTTCCAAAGCCGCAGAAGTGCTACAACAAATCATTCCTTGAAGCTTTCGTAAAGGAAAATGAAGTAGAGTTTGACCCCATCAAATAATGGAGCCATTTCCCTAACAAACACAAGCACGAGTCATCCGATATGTATTATTTGGACTCCCTAGTGTCTCCATATTGTTATGTTGCCGCAATGATGTGTAGATTATTTGGAAGCCCCAATTCTGCTAAGTTTTCCATTGAAATGGTTCCCTTAATAGAAGCGGCTTTGAATTTTATGTGATGGATTGAGCAACCATTCTATCAGATAAAATGGCTATCCAAATACCTGATTATAGTAAGAATAGGTTTGTTACCACCCAAGTGGTTCCCCCATTTTATATGAGTGCATATATAGTTTACACCATTTGTTTTAACTCTGATTTTCCTATCATGGGATGGAAATGGACTATGCAGGACCCAACCCCTATTCATATTTACCATAAATACCTATGGCAAAAGCAATATAAGAAACATTTTTACAATATTTTCCATGGCTTCATCCTACCCATTCATCAAGCTATCTTTAATATACCAGCCCCTCCGTTGTCCGAGGAAGCTAGCATCGATCTAACTTCAATTGGAAGTTGGTTTGGGAAATAATTGTTTACATAAATTAGGGTTTATGGTAGCATCACTGATCTACATGTCCTTCCTCTATATGTCCTTGATAAACTATTGGCTAGGGAAATATCTTGTCAAACGGTTGAAAAGGGCCTTACAAAAAATCTCAAAGATGCCAAGAAACAGTTATGGCCTGCCTTTCCGATCCGATGCGGTATCTATTTGTTGCATGACTACAAACATGCACAAGCTGAAGCTGAGAAAATTAGGGGTCTGAACCTAGTTGTTATTCCCAGAAGACAATATGACCAAAATAAAGTTGCTTATAATTTTACTACTCAGGTAAAGGTTAAGCAATTCATCCATGAAAAAGATGAATTCGATGACTTCTTTAGATCAGCAGAGACATTTGTGCAAGTGAGCCATCTGGCAAAGATCAAGCTGGGACCAGGAAAAATGGACCAATTCATTCAGTACAGGGTGCAAAGTCTTCAGTCAGTACCACTGGACTTATTGAACACTACACCGGTCATCCATGAAACAGGGAAAAACACAGAGCAAAGCACAAAGCAGGACATAGAGAAAAATTATGGTGAAGCCGAGACAAACGAGAAATCCAGTGAACAACTGGATACAGATGTTCCCATTGATCTGGTTGTGATCAAAGAATGGGAACAGTTTGACCTTCAGATTAAGGGTCAAAGTGATACCCAAACTATTATCACACTGCAATCTCCCTTAAGACAACAACCCATAGTTCATGATCGTGTGGTTGAAAAGGCATCCAGCAAGGGTTCAACTGTGAGGGAAGTCGAGATAATCCTTGAGAATCCTTCATCAGAGATTATATTGAGTATTGAGGAGATCCCACTGTTGGATGTGTTTTATAGCCCTAAACACAGGACTGTAGTCAAAAGGAAGAGGAAGAAGAGGAAAATAGACCAAGTATTAGCAACTGTCTCTCAAGATGAATACATGAATGTCATTTGGAAAGATTGAGAAGTTGATCCCTCCGAAGACTTGACTAAATTATCTCAATTTGCAGGTGCATATATAGCTGCCATGATCGATAAAGAAATTGAAGTTAATCAATTGATCAAGGAAAAGGATCAAAAGATTAAACAACTTGAAGATCAGCTAAATGCCAAGAAACAGAGGATTAATCAGCAGGAAATTGAAAGATAGCAACAACGATCCCAAGAGTTTGAATAGCTAAAACTGGTGCATCATGAAGAGATTAAAGCTAAGGATGAACAAATAATGCAGCTACAAATCTCAATAGAGAAGTTCAAAGAAAATCCTAAAGTTGAAGAGTTTATAAAGGAAGCCTTAGCAATAAATAATTTCTTATCTCAACAGCTAACCCAACTCTGCCAAAAGATATCCCTCATTCATCCATTTTGCATCAAAACCAACACACTGGTAGATCAAGCGGTCAATTCTAGATTGGAGTTTGAGGAAGCATATGACAAGATTACAAATTATATCTCTTGGAAAAACACAGAAAAGGGAAGGGCTACTAAATTACCAGTGATTGAAGAATCTCATAAAGAGATATTATTCTCAGAATGGGAGACACAGCTGATCAAAGCAGAAAGAGCAACTTCAAGGGCCAGGGCAACACAAAATCATATCATTGAATAGATAAATGATAATTTACACAACACCAAATTAATTTTTGAGTGTACCCCTGAAAAGCTTCCTATGGTAAAAGGATTGGAAAAACAATGGAAGAAATATTCAAACACTAGAGAAGAAAAACTCAAAAAAATAAAATGCCTCAATTGGGATATGCATTGGATCTATTTGATCAAACCGCATCACCAACAAATGACAGTCAAATGTCTTGCGGATGCAATCGATCGCATGATACCCGAACTCTCGGATGTGGTGTACATAGGTCAATCGCATGTCAGGATGAGTCATTCACCAGAAGTCCAAACTATGCTCGAGATTTTTCAACTAAAGCCACAGGAGGAATGATAGATGCAATGCATCTTGTTGAATTTATTTGCAATTCTATTTTTGTCATGAAATCCCATATTTTTAGAGAGGTTGTTCCAACCACTCCAAGCATCTTTTACGAACAACTTGTTTTTATTTTTACTATAAATACCCTTTCATGTCATTTTAGAAAGGGTCCTACATTTGTATTAAAATTGGATTAAAGAAGAGAGCACTTCTGCACTTCTTAATTTATTTTTTGTAGAAAACAAGGATAAAGGTTCAAACTTTTTTAAGTAGATTTCAAAAGGACTTTCATTTCTGTATCTTTTTGGAGTTTTGAGAATAAAAAGTAACGAACTAGACTGTTACTTCAGTAGCATGTTCAAATACATATGGTACTTATATCTATGTCATTTTGTTTCATTTTAGGCAATTTGACAGTCTTTTGATTCAATATTGTTGTATATGTGACTATCCATTCAATTCTGCATTTATATCACTTCTGAATAATTCTGGAATTGATATCCTAAACATGTATGCAGGAAATTAATATTATTATGATATGCGATCTATCTTACATTACTTTCTTTGAAGTAATCATCACTCATGTTTAACTTCTGTAATTGATTGATTGATGTAATTGATTACCTGAAGTCATCATAAATCACATAGATATTGAGTTACCCGGGTTAAATATATATAGATATATTAGTATATTTTCAGAAGTATTACCATTCAAATCATCTATCATCCTTTCACATATTTTAAACACCCACTCATAAAAACACATGTTTATAGGGAAACTGGTCCCATATTATCCAGTCGGAGCCACCATATCAAACAAAAAAGGAACTGTATTAAGGGCCGGACCGAGTGGTTATCCCCCAATGTTGTTGCAGCGATTTTAGAGGCATCAACATTTTTGTCATTAGAAGGAGGGCCTGACTATGAATGGCATGTAAATCTAAATATACATGCCATTCTAAGAGTAAAACTCCCTCACCATCACCTCCAACTTCTCCCTCACATTCTAAATCTCCTATTCCCAAGTGAGAAGTTGAAAATAAAAATACACAACCCACTGCTAAAATCCTAAAAAAAACTATACATGACTCCTTTTGAAGCCCCTGAAGTACAATCTTTGATCCACAAATTGCAAGGGATTTCAATTTCTCAAGAAGAGTCTGAGTTATCCCAACGTAGTGTTACTTCCCAGTATATCCCATCACAACCATTAACTAGAGCAAAGAGTGAAAATATTGGTATCCCACCAGTTGAATTACCTCTGCCAAGTCAAAAAAGGGCTAGGAAGACACCATCAGAATCTGACAGTGAGATTCTTTCATCATCATCCATACCATTACAAGTTCACACACCCCTTTCTCAACTGCAGATCACAGTCCAAACAGGTACAAGAGCTTCAACATCCTCTACCCAATCACTTTCAACTGCATCTTCACCCTCTTCTACAAATAGCTCAATAATGGCACTTAATCAACCTCAGCCGAGGCCATGGACCAATTGAGAAGCTGTCAGAATTCCTTCACCTTTGACCCAATTGTCAGCACATCCTGAAAAATGGATACCTAAATTTAATCCTGATAATGACCTGTTAGTGAAGGAAAATATAAACAATTTCATGTTATCTATTAACTTGAATGGAGTAATAGAAGAAGATGTTGTTGTAAGACTATTTCCATACACTCTACAAGGAGCAGCAGGATCATGGTACTTTTCATTACCACCAGGTTCTATCAATAGTTGGGATGCTTTTCAAGAGAAATTTCTAACTAAGTTTGGAGACGATAGGTCTATAAAAACTTTGATTAATGACCTCTCCAACCTGAAAGCCGAATCAAAATAACCCATTAAGGACTTTAACTCATGCTTCAATAAGTTATTGAATAAAATACCTGTGGCATCCAAGCCTAGTGAGGAGGTCTGAAATGAATGGTACATTTCTGCTTTGTCTTCAAACATAGCCATCTTCATTGATAGAGCTACCAAATCGATATTAGCAGAAAATATGAAGGAAGAAATAGCAGTTGAAAAACATATCCTAGCATTTGAAAAGAAAAATGCTCTAGAGGAAACTAAATCCAAGAAAGTTACCTTTAGAGATGATTCAAAGAAGAAAGCAACCAAAGATCCATATGACATGGAAGGCCTACAAAAAGTTCTTAAAACTATGTCTAATGAAATGGTAGAAATAAAAAAATAGGTGGTTGAAACTTCTACAAAAAGACCATTTATGAATTTTAAAAGAAATCAGCCAACTGACCCTAAACCACCCAATGCCATATCTAATGCAGAATTTGATTTAGATGATGATGAAGAAGAAGATACAGTTTTATCAGCCGATGAAATAGAAGAAGATAAAACAGTTGAATGTCATGGAATGTGGGATTTTATTCTACCTAACTCTGATAATGAAAGTGAACAAGAAGCTCTACCAGTAAATACTAGAAGTAAGAGTATCGTAGAGCCTAATCAGTCAAATCAAAAGAAGAAAAATTCAAATCCTATTACTAAAGAGAAAGTTCCCGCAAAGAAAACTCTAGTTTCATCTCCCCAAACTCAACCATCTTCATCCAATCCTCCCTCATCATAAAAAACACTAGTAGTTTCAGATTCCATGGATTATAAAATAGTTGAAGATATGAAGAAGACTCGAGTGAAAATTTATCTGCATGAACTTAGCAAGCTAAAGCATCAACAAAAGTTGTTTCTTAAAGAATTAAATGCAGTACCTTCTTCTCCTCTTCCAACTAGTGTTTTATCCAAGGCTGCCAGAGGATTGGGTAAACCACCATCTGATAAGGTGGATTATACTAATGTCATTTTAATTGGGGATAGATCAAATTCTCATGCTCCTCCTTTTCTCTTGACTTATGATATCTACAATAGAAATTTGCATAACTGCTTTATTGATTCAGGGGTTTCATCAAATATAATGCAGCATTAGTTTGCTCCAAATTAAATATTGAACCCAGAAGTCTATAGTCCATATTGTCCAATTAGATCGAACTAAGGTTCAAGTTTTAGGAGAAATAAATTCAGTTACTATTAGAATATTTGTTGATCCAAGGGTTGTTCAAAGAATTGATATATTAATTGCTGACATGCATGAGTTTTATGGTTTAATTCTTAGCAGAGATTGGTCTGAAAAAATTCATGGTTATATTTCAACTGATTGGTCTCACATGTGGCTTCCCTATAATGGAAAGCCAAATCAAATCATAATTGACCGTGAAAAATACTTGACTCACACAATAACTAAATTCAAAGAAGAAAATCAACTTGTAGGCTTCAATAATAACATTCTTGGAAACTATTCGGCTGAATTATTTTTTGGGAACTTCAATGCTTAGCAATCTCCTTTTTCTGTTAATAGTGTGATATCACAAGTTGAAAATTTCTCCCGTACCAATACTTCTAAGTGTGTTAATGTTGTAGATGAACTTGTAGATAAACCTATAAATAAGCCTTTATTTTGGTCTTTATATTTCGATGGATCTAAATCCAATGACGGTGCAGGAGCAGGATGTATTTTAGTCAGTCCTAAAGGAGAAAAAATGATGGTATCATGTAGATTAGAATTTGAGTGTACCAAAAACAATGTAGAATATGAAGCATTGATTCAAGGTCTTTATAAAGCAATAGGCCTGAATATCCAATATCTGAAAGTATTTGGTGATTTCGAAATTGTCATTAAACAAGTGAGAAATACTATCCATTGTATTTCGGGGCATCTGAAACATTATCAATCACTTGTTCAATATCTTATAACTCATTTTCTAGCATTTGATATTTATCCTATTCCTAGATCACAGAATGCAGCAACAAATCTCCTAGCTAATGCTGCTTCTAAACTCCTTCCATCTCAGGATTATAGTCCAGATAGATTTTCTATTGAATTAATTTTTCGGTCATCTGTCGCAGTTAATGTCACCAATTGGCGTGTGTTCATTCATGATGAGGGTATCCTAAATTTCTTGACATCTGAAGGATCTTATGACGATTAAATCATTGATGAAAGAGATCATGATCTTCAATTAAAACAGAAATTCAAATAAAATCCTATTCCTAAATCTGTGGTTAAACTGGAATATCTTTAAGATATTAAAGATAGATTCAAAAAGGTCACTAATGCAAAACTTCAAAGTTAAACTTTAAGGTTTGAAATAGTAAACCTTGGTATAGATACCAAACCACAAAATGTTAATCTAGGGCTTGGACTTTCACTTGATGAAAGATTTTCTTTCATCTGATTATTGAAGAAATACATAAACATTTTTTCTTGGAATTATGAGGATCTGAAGACCTATGATACCTCTATTATTCAACATACAATGCCAATGATTTCTAACAAAAAACCTGTACAACAAGAATTAAGGAAAATTCACCCCGATATTGAGAGTCAAATCAAAATGGAGCTGAATAAACTCCTTAAAGCCAAAATAATCTTTCCTGTCAGACATTCAAAATGGGTCTCAAATTTGATACCTGTCAGGAAAAAGAATGGCAATATTAGGATTTGCATAGATTTTAGAAATATCAACAAAGCATGTCAGAAAGATAATTTCCCATTACCAACAATGGAACATATACTTCAAATAGTAGCCAACTCTGAGTTAATGTCTTTTCTTGATGGTTTTTCATGATATAATCAGATCCTGGTACATCCAGATGATAGATTAAAGACTACATTCAGAACCAAATGGGGAAAATATGCTTATCAGAAAATGCCTTTTGGTTTGATAAATGTTGGAGCTACTTTCCAACGAGCCATGGATATAGCTTTCAAAGGTTTGATCAATAAAACAGTCGTTGTTTACTTAGATGACATAACTGTTTACTCTAAGAAAAAGAGCAACCATTTGCATGATTTAAAGCAGGTCTTTGAACATTGAAAAAAGTATGGGATTTCCTTAAATCCCAAGAAATCATTCTTTTCTCTTAATGAAGGTAAACTCTTAGGGTTTATTGTATCCAAAAATGGCATATACATTGATCCTGACATGATAAAAGAGATTTCTGATATCCCTTTGCCACATAATAAGAAATCTATGCAATCGTTCTTGGGACAAATAAATTTTGTGAAAAGATTCGTTCCTGATTTTTCACATATTGTTTTACCCTTGCAATCTGTGATTAAGAGAAAATCAGTTTTCAAATGGGGACATAATGAAACAGAAGCTTTTGATTCGATCAAGCAAGCAATCATTAATGCTCCTGCATTGAATACTCCGAATTTTTCTAGTCATTTTATTTTGTATACTTTGGCCACTGAATCATCTTATGTTGTTGTTTTAACACAAATCAATGATCAGCAAGTGGAAGCACCCATATCTTTCTTTAGTTCCAATTTACAAGGTGTTGAGCTTAATTATTCAAAAGTCGAAAAACAAGCCTTCACTGTGTTTAAGTCTGTTAAACATTTTAGACCTTTTCTCCTGAAAACACATACAAAAGTAATAGTCCCATTCTCTGCAGTAAGGAAATTGCTAATTCAAAGAGAAGTAGGAGAGAAAAGAGCTAACTAGGTAACAACTTTACAAGAATATGATATTGACATTAAACCAGCAAAAATTGTTAGAGGACAAGGTTTTTGCAGGTTGCTAGCAGGAGCTTCCAATATACCAGATCATGAAGATTCAGGTAGTACTACACAAGTAAATGAGATAAGTATAATTGATTCTGAATCTCAATATGCTGATCTGATTTTTTACTTAAGGAATGGATATGCCTCCCCAAGTTTAGCTACAAAAACAAACGTGTTTTAAGGTTAAAATCCAAAAACTATGAAATCATTAATAATGTGTTATTCAAGAGAAATTATGATTTTGTTCTATTAAGATGCCTTGAAAAATCTGAAGCGCAAAATGTTTTACAGGAATTGCATGGTGGCCCAGCTGGTGGACATTTTGGAGGAGACACTACAACACACAAAATACTACATGTTGGGTATTATTGGCCAAATTTGTTCAAAGATACCCATGACTATGTGAGGAAATGTAAAATATGCTAGACTGCTAGTGGGAGGCAAAGGAAACCAGCCTTTCCTTTACAACCAGTTAATATTGTGAAACCATTTGAGCAGTGGGGGCTTGATATAACAGGAGAGATTGTTCCTCATTCTTCCAAGTAGCACAAATATATCCTTACAACCACCGACTACTTCACAAAGTGGGTAGAAGAAATTCCACTAAAGGTAGTAAATTCTGATGCCGTTATTGAATTTATTGATCATTTCATCATCACCAGCTTTGGTTTACCTAATGCGCTTATCTTTGATAATGCATCTTATTTTTCTGGAAATAGTATAGTCGAATTTTCTCTTAAGAGGTTTTAAGTTAAAATACTCTCCAAATTACTATCCACAAGGAAATGGCTTAGCAACATCAACTAACAAAAATCTCATCAGGATTATTAAAAGGACTATTGATCAAAACCAAAAGAATTGGCATAAATCTTTAATATTTTCACTATGGGTGGATCGTATAACCCAGAAGGCCTCAATTGGTACATCTCCTTTTAACTTAGTGTATGGGAAAGAAGTCATTATTCCACAAAATCTAGCCCTCCCATCACTAGCCCTAGTACAATTTATTGAAGAAATTCCTTCTTCCTCTATTCAATTAAGGTTTGATCAAATTCTTAAACTAGATGAGGAAAGAGAAACGGCCAAGATTACTCATGCTAAACATCAGCAAGTCATTAAATCCTCTTTTGATGCAAGTTTAGCTAGCTAAAAAACATTACAGATTGGTGATCTCATTTTGAAATGGGACAAAGCACATGAAGACAAAGGTAAACATACCAAATTTCAAAAGATGTGGCTTGGACCATTCCAGATCATTGAAAAGGTAGGCTCATCAACGTTTTTACTGCAAGACTTATCAGGAACGAGAGATTCTCTTCCTGTGAATGGGATTATCTTAAAGAAATTCTTTCCCTAAGGAGGTAACCCCTTCTTATCTGTACATATTCTTTCTATGAAAATTTTGATTTCTTTCAATAATGTTGTAAACAGTATACCATTGGCTTTCTACTATTGAAATCTCTTTGAAAACATATTGTGAATATTTGCTTTTAGAAAGTAGAAACTTTTAAGGAAGTGATTATAGTTTTTGGAAATTAGATAAACATCAAAAAACTTTGAGATGTTCTTTGAAATTGTGAAATCTTTCAAACCAAGAAAGCGTAGTGAATTATTTTAAGTTGTATCAATTGAGAGAGGTTATTTTGTAAAAAGTAAAGACTTTCTATGACTAAGCATATACATCTCTACAATTGTCATCCAATAACTCTTAAGGAGTCAAAGATTCACCCCATCCATTAGGATTAAGGTTTTTTAGAGTGTAATTCTAAAATATATCTGATTTAAAAGATAAGAGGTCGCATTACGAGGCTATTTACCATGATCATAGGGAACTAATTAAACTGGCATTACCAATACTGCATACCAAAACAGGGTAATGGCTTATAATCATAAGGCAAGGGGTCTCATTACGAGCTAGCTTGCTCAGTTCAATTACAACCAGTGAATGGCATTGTCGTCTTCAGACTCCCAAACCAGGACAATGGCTTTTATCTAGAAAAGGAAGAATAAAAAAGTAAAAATAAAAAATGAAAATATATGTAGATATATCTTTATGAATTTATCTTTAAAATATTATTTTCTTTATGGATGGGATAATGAATAATTGATGGTTAAAAGGTAACCCTGTCGATACTATAGACGTTTGCTAGTAGCAATGGCTCTACCTATGACAAATAAGTAAATTCAAAAGCTAAGTTGCAGAAGCCCCCTACTTTATCTTTAACAACCAATCAAGGCTTGAAGAAACTATAAATGTTTTCATTAATAATAAGGGTTTGTAAAAGAAATTGCAAAATTGATCAATTTTTCTTATTGAGAGTAATTTTGTTTTTCTAACACATTTCAAAATAGTTTCCTTTTCCTTAATTGTTTGTACTAAAGAAAGTGTTAAAAATTTCATGTTTTTATTCAGAGATAACTGGTTCTTTCAGTGAATCGCCAATTGTTGTGATGTACAACAACCCCCCCATTTCAATTTTTTCTTAATTTTATTCTTAGATGCTAAATAGGAAATAGGGTCCCTTAATTTGTAAAAGGAAATAAAATCTTTACATATAAATCAATTTCTTTGTTTCTTGCTTTTTAAATAAAAGTGCTTCAAAAAAAAAACCTCTAAAAACAACACACATCGCATGCGCTTAAGGCCACAAAAAAAACATTCAATCTAAATATTAGTGTAGTGATGTGAAGTTACCACACAATCCTAAATGTTAGGCTTCTTAAAACAATTCATCGGTCAACATACGATTGCGATAAAACTATCGCATATCGTATATCGCCAATTTCAATAAACAAGCTGTAATGGGCCATTGAAATTTTGTGATGCGATATGTATTGATCACATATCGCAATCCTAGCAGAGACAAATAAAAACTCACTTCATGGGAATGCCATGCTATGTTAAATATAAATAAAGTGATAATAAAAAGAAAACATTATGCGGGCGGGTAAAGAAGGATTTCCGCAACTCTTTGTGCCAAGTCATCATACATCACAATTGCATCAATTCTAAAGGCTTTTAGAACATGGCGCCTACACGTCCCGATTTGCGATATGCGATGGATCTCAAAATACTAAAATAAGATATATTGTGTTGACACCTAATCCGAAACGGATGGGTGAACTGGACAGTCATCTAGAAGATGAACTGATCTGTTGTACTTATGTATATAAATATGAGTTAGCTAATGAATAAAATATCAGTTCTTTCTTCCGCTCATTTAATTCTGGAGTTACCCTGGCCTGACATGGTATCAGAGCTCAGGTCCCAGTCCTTAAAATAGTTGTAACTCCTGTCCTGAGAGCTGCTCAATCCTGAGTGCTACTCTGACATTGATTCCCTAGCTCTGCCTCTGCCTGGCCTGCCAGAGACTGCGCATTGTTTTTTATAAACGTTTGTCTGACACTGTCCACGCTGCTCCTCTCTGCGCATGAATCCATGAATGTATCGGTTATGTTTTTGAGAGCTCCCTTGCGCGTTTCAGATGAGAACGATTGACCTTCTCGCAGATTCGATTAAAACTCTTTGAAGTGATACTGAATGTATCGGTTATACCTGAAGTGATACCCTTAATGCACTGCAGATTGATGGTTCTCTCATCCCTTTTTTTTTATCACGAGATGTTGGTTCTCTTACCCTTATTGCTGACAGTGTTCTATGTTATATTGTAAAGCTTTTCTGCCGCTTTGCACAGATGTATAGCTTCAGGTGCTCAGTGAGTGGTAAATGATATCTTTGAATTTATATCTTCATCTGTTTTGTGGAGAGTATGTTTCTATGGTTAATTGTAAAGCTTTGATAAATACCGCTTTGCACAGTTGTATCGCTTCAGCTTGATAAATACCGCAGTCCAGTCCCCAAGTTGCTCATCTGGAGGCCTATCTTTGGGCATAATGGTGAAGCGTTTAGCGTGAATGGCGCAGAGATATTTAGCTCGCCCGCCGAATCAGAAGCAAGAAGGCTTGATTTATTGAATCTGAATTCATTCATTTTTTTGTGCCGGTGTTTTACATTGTTTTTACATTGTCGGAGCCCTCAAAACTCCCGTCCAGACAAAGGAGCAACCTGTCAATATACCACTGCTGCAGAAAGAGATCTAGATAGGATAACGCAGATGGTTCAACGGTAAATTCAACTGTCAAGTATATTTGCTATGAAATTCCCATGCTTGCCTGCGGATGTATGGATGATGCATCTCATCTTTGTATTTGGCTTGACTGCTATATGTATTATGTACAGAGAAAAGGGGTCAATGATAGACGGTGTTCATTTTCATATGTAATTGGATAAATTATGTACAAAAAAAAAGAAGATCGCTTGGCATTCGGTTGGTCTTTAGAGGAAACTTAGTACAGGGTTGATTGTAATTTTGAGTGCATGCAATCTCAAAGATCAATTTCCATTTGAGGTAACATCTGCACTATTGTCATTTGATAAAACAGCATGTTGGCTGAGATTTCAAATGTGAGCCTCCGCTATTTGCTTGAAAATTTTGGCATCTCCGACTTCTTTCTTATACATTAGCTTGCCACATTGCTCCTTTTTGGGTTCTGTGAAATGCTAGTGGGCTGCGGATTTCTTTAGGTTGGGTGTTCGAATTCCGGCAGTTTGACATGATATATTGATATATATATTGAAGTGATCCTTGAGATTTTTTTTTCTCTCAAAACATAGTAATATTGCTGATATAAGAAATGCTGACATAAGAAATGCTGATGCAAATGTTAGAAGAAAATAAAGTGCATAAGGCTGTGGCATAAGGATTTTTTTTTAGCAGAGATATTTTACAGAATGCATTCAATCATTTCTATGGTAGGAATAGTTCTCACTGGCAAGGAGAACTATTCAGAATGGTCTCGGATGGTAAAACACACCCTCATCTACAATGAGCTGTGGAAAGGAGTGTGTGTCGGAGAAGAAGACAAAGACCCTGTGCAGCCTACATCAGATAAAGAACTTGTCATCTCGGAAAACAAGAACAGTAAAGCCTATGCATTGATCGCAGCATCTGTAAATGAAGAACTAAGTCGTCATATTTCATCCTATTCCACTGCCTTTGAAGCTTTACAAAAGCTGAAAGAACTCTATGATTCACATTCTGCACTTGAAGTTGTTCAGCTCATGATTAAACTCTTCACTCTTGAATTGAAAAATAATGATCCTCTTTCTCTTGCATCTAAAATAAATTCTATAATGCATGATATTAAATCCACTAAGGTTGAGTTGGATATCTCTCTTATTGCCTTTCTTAAAGCACTCTATCCTACCTACTCCAATTATCTTGAGTCTTTACAAGCGAATGGAAACCTTAAAGATATAACCTTTGACTCTCTTGTGAAAAAGTTTGCTGAAAGAGAGAAAGCCTTTGGAAAGAAAACAGTCCCTGAATCTTCTGAAGAGACTGTTTGCCTTGCTCATAAAGAAAAGCATCCTGCTCAAGATTCTACAAGAGGAAGAGGTGGACGAAGAGGAAGAGGAAGATACTTCAGAGGCAGGGGGGGCAGACATTCTCAAGCAGAAAAGGCAGATCTGCATTGCATTCGCTGCAAATGAAATGGATCACTTGATGCTTCTACATGCAAGCTACCATGGGACAAGGTTGAGCAGAGAAGAAATCAGCAGAAAGGTAAAACTGATGACATAGACAAAGGTAAAGCACCTGAATCCGCTCACTATATTGAAGCACAATGTAACATTGGAGTAAATGAAGACTTGTTTAATGCTTCACTTGCTTCTTCGAAAAATGACTGG
Source organism: Pinus tabuliformis (assembly GCA_031772625.1). NCBI lineage: Eukaryota > Viridiplantae > Streptophyta > Pinopsida > Pinales > Pinaceae > Pinus > Pinus tabuliformis. The sequence goes on from CM062811.1 coordinate 274,751,914, forward strand.
TTGCTTGATTCAAGAGCAACCTGTCATATGACTCATAGGAAAGATTTTTTTGAAGAGTTCACTGACAATGTTGATGGAGCAGTATACTTTGCAGATCAGTCAAAAATCAAGCCATCAGGGCTTGGCACAATCAGGCTTAAACTACCTGGTCTTCCAAACTTTCTTCTGGATCATGTTCTATATCTCCCACAGCTCAAGAGAAACTTGCTGTCCCTGGTCCACATCCGCCAGCAAGGTCACTCCATTCATATGTTTGATAGAAAGCTTGAGGCAAGAAAGGCATCTGACCATTCACTTGTCATGAGGGGTATAGAAGAAGAAAGACTTCTTAAACTGCAAGGAACCTCTGCTCATGCACAACATTTTTCATATATTTCTCATCATGAAGAAGGTACACTTCCATCAAGTTTATTATGGCATGCTAGATTTGGACATTTAAACTATGATAGTCTCCGCTTGTTGAAGAAAAATGGTGTTGTTGGTTTGCCTACAATTCCTAGAAAACATAAACAATGTGATGCTTGCATTCTAGGAAAGCATAGCAAACAGTGTTTTCATGATTCACATTCAAGAGCACATAGGAAGCTTGAACTTATTCATTCAGATTTATGTGGTCCAATGCCTGTTCCTTCTGCAAATGGAAATAAATATATCATGACATTTATTGATGATTACACCAGAATGTGTTGGGCTTACTTATTGAAGAACAAATCTGATGCTTTTCAAACATTCAAGAATTTTCATAAGTGGATTGAAAATGATGCACAATCTCATATTGGGTATATTCGCACTGATAATGGAAAAGAATATGCATCAAATGAATTTGAACACTATCTTCGCCAACATGGGATTAAACATCAAACAACTGTGCCTTATAATCCTCAACAGAATGGTGTAGCTGAAAGAATGAACAGAACAATTTTGAATATGGTACGATCCATGCTTTTCTTAAAAAATGTAAAGACAATGTTTTGGGCTGATGCTATTCTATGTGCTGCATATATAAAGAATAGATGTCCATCTAGTGCTATAAGAAATAAGACTCCTTATGAATTGTGGTATGGACATGTTCCTTCGGTAAAACATCTCAGGATATTTGGTTCCACCTGTTATGCTTTAATACCAAAGGTACATAGAAACAAACTTGGTGCTAGAAGTCGTAAGTGTATCTTCCTGGGGTATTCAAACACATCTAAAGCATACTGCCTCTATGATGAAGTAAATAAAAAGTTTGTTTTATCTAGAGATGTCATTTTAATTGAATCATCCAAATCTGACAGTGTTGTTGAGCGGCAACTTGATCGCTTGGATAGATTCACAAAACCGAAATCATTCCAAGAGTTTGATAATCAGATTCCACATCTTGAAGGGGGGATTCCTATACTAGATCAACATGTGGAATCTCTTTCTGAAGAACAATCTCCCCTGCATGACACTCCAATAACGGATGATGCTTTAAGTGATGTAATTGATAGAATTGGGAGACTCAATCTTGATTCAGACCCAACTCAATCAACAGAGCAGCCTGGACCATCTCAGAAAGGTCCCCCAAAGTGGCTGACAAAGACACTTGAAAGTGTTCATCCTGATGAAATTGGAAAAACAGGAACCAGAAATACAAACCGACAAGATGGAGGTGATGTATAACTCTAATTCACCTGTTGATATGGATGTTACTTATGATTGTGAATTGAACTTGTCTACAGATTTTGAACCAACTTCCTTCAAAGAAGCTGCTTCTCATGATGAATGGAAAGAAGCGATGCAGAAGGAGTATGATGCCCTCATAAAGAATGGCACTTGGAAGCTGGTTGATCCTCCATTTGGAACCAAACCAATTGGCTGCAAGTGGGTCTACAAGAACAAGTACAAAGCTGATGGCTCACTTGACAAGCACAAAGCTAGGCCTGTGGAAAAAGGCTTTGCACAAAAGGAAGGGGTTGATTATGAGGAAACTTTTGCCCCCACAACAAAATGGGCAACCATCCGGACACTCTTTGCACTAGCTGCTCAGAACGGTTGGAAAGTCCATCAAATGGATGTAAAAACTGCATTCTTGAATGGAGATCTAAAAGAGAATGTTTTATGTCCCAGCCTGAAGGATTTGTTGTGAAAGGACATGAACACAAAGTATGCAAACTTGTGAAGTCCTTGTATGGCCTCAAACAAGCACCACGAGCCTGGTATGAAAAACTAACTAAGCATCTTCTGAAACTCAACTTCAATCATTTTGATCTTGATGATGCAACTTTATTTGTCAAGAAAGTTGGCAAAACAGTTGTATATCTTGTGGTATATGTAGATGATCTTTTAATGACAGGGAACAATGAAAGCTATATTGCATCCATAAAGAAAGAATTAGGAAATTTTTTTGAAATGACTGATTTGGGCTATGTTCATTACTATCTTAGCATTGAAGTAACCCAACATCCAAAGTCCATATTTTTTTCTCAAAAGAAATACATTGGAGATTTGTTAAACAGATTTGGCATGACAGAGTGCAATCCCCTTTCTACTCCAATGGAACAAAACTTGAAGCTCACATCTATTGAAGGAAAGGAATTTGAGGATGCAACAAATTATAGAGAGCTTGTAGGAAGTCTCATCTACCTCACTACTACCAGACCAGAAATTTCATTTGTTGTTGGAATCCTCTCCAGGTTTATGGAAAAGCCTTGTGAGGGACATTGGTCTGCTGCAAAAAGAGTTCTAAGGTACTTGAAGGGAACTGAAGACCTTGGAATCAAGTATACACAGCTGGACGACTTCAACTTGATTGGATACTCTGATTCAGACTTCGATGGAGACAAAGAAACTGGGGTATCTACTTCAGGATATGCTATGAGTCTTGGATCAGGAGTTGTCTCCTGGAGATCACGCAAATAATCAGTACCAGCAGATTCCACAACAGAAGCAGAATATGTGGCAGCAGCTGAAGCAACGAAAGAAATTGTGTGGCTCAGGAAAATTCTTGAAGATTTGCAGGTAAAACAAATACAATCAACTCCACTCATGATTGATAACACCTCTGCAATAAAGTTGGCCAAGAACCCAAAGTTCTATGATCGTACTAAGCACATCAATACTAAATATCATCTGATCCGACATCATGTTGAGGCCAAAACAATCCATCTCCGTCATTGTTCCACAAACGAGAAAATTTCAGACATCTTCACCAAAGCTCTTGGAAGAGAAAAGCTTGAAAGATTCAGAACGATGCTTGGACTCACCAACATCCCTTCAGATTAAGGGGGGGAATGTTGACACCTAATCCGAAACAGATGGGTGAACTTGACAGTCATCTAGAAGATGAACTGATCTGTTGTACTTATGTATATAAATATGAGTTAGCTAATGAATAAAATATCAGTTCTTTCTTCTGCTCATTTAATTCTGGAGTTACCCTGGCCTGACATATTGAAATCGCTAATTGAAAAATCGAAAGATTGATGGCACGCATTCTAATTATGCCTTGGGAAAACTACGATGTGATCTATTTATTGAAGCATTTAAGTTTGACGTTGTTCAATACGGTGAGGCATTAAGAACAGTAATGACTTCGATCCTTCCAAGATTTCGTCTTGTGTGTTAATATCAATTCATAACATGAAATCTTTCACACCAAATGCCCCTGCCCTGATTTTCGACTGTACTATTATCATCGCTATCTGTTCAAGCGTTAGCCACTTTGAAATTTTAATTCTATCGCTCTTTTTGTTGGCATTATGACACAGGATTGGCGCTATTTCACAAGTGTTGTCCTTGATGGCAACTCACTAAGATGACAGACCATAGTTCAGGCCCACAGAATGAAGGAAAAAGAGATATACACAGGTTCCCCTTGACCAAACCGTGTATACACACGGGTTCACAGACCAAAAGGCGTGTATGCGTATATAGGCACTTTCATGTAGAGAAAAGTGCGTACATGTTGGAAAACTTGGTTTTGGTCGGTGGTATTTGGTCCTTGGTATTTTGACCCATGGTATTGGTCCAAGGTATCTTGTCCGAAGTGTTGACCCTAGGTATTTGGTCCAAGGTATTGATTCTAAAGTGGTTTTGGACCATGGTATTGAGTAAGGCCTAAGACTATAAAAGGAGGAGGAGATGATTAGGCAAGTGCACTCAAGCATTAAATATCTAATGAAGAGCAAGATCTAGAATACTGGTCATTGGGTTATGGTGCATAGCTGGATCTGAATCAAGGAGGAACCTGAGCACCTGAAGAAGGATAAGTTCTATTGATGGGTCAAGATCTTTAGGCTTGAAGAGAAGTATCTTTGTGTGGCTTTGATCTTTTATAATTGCCGCATGTCATAATCTGTAATCTAATGATCTGGGTATAACTGATGTCTGAATAGTTGTAAAGGTTAAATCATCTTTTACAGATCTGTACGCAGGTTCAGTATAGCAAAGCCGCGTATACACGTTGGTTCGACATTTTAAAATAACGTATATGGAGGTCTGCCTTCAGATAACAGCATATGAATGCAAGTTCGACACATTGAAGTAGCGTACGTCTCATAAAATATGTTTTAGCTACTTCTGTTTGCTGTTGCAGTGTTCTGGGTTCTGGATTGGGTTTTGGATACTGTTACTGTATTCTGGTTATAGCATTCAAAAAAGTAATTGTTTGATTCAGTTTTGGTTGGTACAAAGGAGATTGGTTGATGCAGATATATTTGACGTTTGATTGATGTATCCAGTCTGAAAATTTATGAAACATGGTCCTTGGAAGAAAAGAGAAGGTTGTAGCTTTCTGTAGGTCAGCACCTACGTACTAGTAAACATGTCAGCTAGTACAAGAGCTAAGGGGGTTGTAGCTCCCTTCCTGGAAAAGCTAGAGAATGAGAGTAGGTTGTAGCCTTCTGCAGGTAGAAGCCTGCGTACTCGTATAAGGTTGCACTAGTACAAAATTTGTAAAAAGAAGTTTCTTATTAAAGAAAGATAGAGACGATTAACGCAAGTGGTTTTCCCCCACATTGGGTTTCCACCTTATATCTTGTGTTCATGTGTGTGATTGTCTATTCTGTTTACTGCACCTGATTACTGGTTATATGGTTTTGATACACAGATTAAAGATCAAATAACTAAATTATAAGTTTGCAAGGTACATGCTGGTTGTTCTAAACACAGTTGTGTATACACGCAAGTTTCATTAACAAAAGTAGCGTATATAAATATGTTCATGGAAATGAAATATTATTAAATTGATAATACTAATTCACCCCCCCCCCCCCCAGTGTTATTTCCAACAATTGGTATCAGAGTAGGTCCTTTGGAAGAAGCTTGATCGCTTGAAGGAAGATCTATCATCATGGGCAGCTACGAAAGAGAGGGATCCATTAGACCACCAATCTTTTATGGGAGCAACTTCATCTATTGGAAGGTAAGAACCACAGCCTATCTTCAATCTCTTGGAACAAATGTTTGGGAAATCATGGAAGGAGGATATACATTTCCATCAGCAATTTCTACAGATACGGAAGGTAAAAAGCGATATGAAACAAATGCCAAGGTTGTCAATACCCTATTGGGGAGTATGTCACAATCAGAATTTGTCAAGGTTATGCAGCTCAAAATCACCAAAGAAATATGGGACAAGATCGTTCTAAGCTATGAAGGAGACAGTCAGGTAAAACGTGCAAAACTACAATCTCTCAGAATTCAATATGAAACTCTCAAAATGTGCAATGATGAAAGTATAGCTCACTACTTCCTACGTATAGATGAGATTGTTAATCACATGAAAAACTTGGGTGAAGAGATAAAAAGAAGTTACTTTAGTTGAAAAGGTTTTAAGATCCTTGTCTTCTAAGTTTGAATTAAAATTTTCTGCCATAGAAGAAAAGCAGGATCTTCAGAGTATGACTGACACAACTGCACGGAATCCTAACTGCTGTTGAAATGAGAAAAGGAGGTCCATCAGATATGAGAGAAGTTGCATTCAAGGCTTTAGGAAGAGAAGAGCTCAATGAATTGGCACACATTTCAGAAGGAGAGGAAGAAGCAAACTTTGTCAAAAACCTTCAACAAGGATCTGGAAGATTCAGAGGTAAACTACCTTTCAAATGCTTTTCTTGGGGAAGAGTCGGTCATTGTGCAATCAAATGTCCTCATAAAGATAAGCTTGATAAAGGTAAGGAACCGGAAAAATGGAATAGAAAACAAAATGTAAGTAAGAAGAGCTACTATACGCATGAAGATAGCGATGGTTTATCAAATAGTGATGAAGATGAATATGGTAATGATTATAGACTTTTGATGGGTTTTGAACATGATGATTTCTTGGATGCTTTAGATGAATATGGTCTCTATCAAGAAATTTCTAAACTTAAAATTTGTTTAGAAGAAAAGTGTATGATTACAGATACTTTGACATTCCAACTTGCTGAAAGGGAAAAACATAATGAAAAGTTAGAATGTGAAATTGTGGGGCTAAGAAAAGATATTGAGAAAACAAAAGCTCTCAATCTTATATTTGTGAAAGGATTGGAAACTTTAGATGAAATTATCAAAGTGCAGCGTTCTCCTCTGATAAAGATAGGTTTTGGATATACTGAAGAAGCATCTCAAGCACAAAAGCCATCAACTTCCAAAAGCTATCTTGATGCAACAAGGAGAAGTGAACAGGTTTACAATTGTCAGCAAAAGCATAATGTAGATCACCAGGTAAATCGGGTTCAATCTACTTCAAGGATGAACAGAAGCTATAACCAACCACAGGTAAATCAGTCTCAATTTGCTTCAAGAATGAATGTCAATGGAAACTACAATCATCAGGTCAGTGGATTCGATAATCGCAGGAATTTCTTTAATGGCTAATGTTTTTCATGTCATAACTTTGGACACAAAGCTGCTCAATGTGTTGCTTACAAGACCATCATGACTAGAGAAGCACGAAATCAAAGGAATGTGACTGGGATCATGGAAAGGACCTACAATAACTTTTCTGCTCTTGAAAATGAAATAAAATGCTCTATCTGTAACAACTTCGATCATGAAGATTCTGAATGCAAGAGTAAATTTCGGAAAAAATCTCGGAAGGAACAAGCTTCATTGGGTCCCAAAACATGGAGAAAGAAAGAATCACAAACAAAAAGATGTGGTATAGCCTTGTATGCAGAAGGATAAGAAAATCAGTGTTACATCAACAGTGGATGCTCGAAACACATGACTAGTGATAAAGAAAAACTTCAGTCATATAATGCCTTAGAAAAGGAAAAGAAGGTCTCATTTGGTAATGATGCTCTTGCAGTCATAAAAGCTAAAGTCTCCATTCTCTTAAAAGAAAAGTTAAAGCTGGGAATGTTATGTATGTATATGGTCTAAAGCATAATCTATTGAGTGTCAGTCAAATGTGTGATCAAGGAAATGAAGTAGTATTTTGATCAAATGGATGTGTTGTTCGTGAGCTTGATACAAGAGAAACAGTGATCAAAGGTGTAAGAATTCCAAACAACTTGTAGATACTCAAGGGAGGACAACAACAGTGTTGTCTAAGAAAAAATGATGAACACTGGCTATGGCACAGAAGACTGGGGCATCTAAGCTTCCCTCAAATAAGAAAAGCATGCAGATAGCAGGTGGTTTGTGATCTTTCGGATATCCACATTCCAAAGAATACAATATGCAAATCATGTCAATTTGGTAAGCAAACCAAAGCACATTTCCCTGAGAAGGAAGGATCAGCTAGTAAGCCTCTTGAACTTGTTCACACAGATTTATGTGGTCCATCTAGGAAAATGTCACCTCGTGGAGAAGAATACTTTATATTGTTCATTGACGACTTTTCCAGAATGTGTTGGATAGGACTTCTAAAGCATAAAGACGAAGCTTTCGAAAAGTTCAAAGCCTTCAAAACCTTGGTTGAAAATGAATCAGATCACAAAATCAAATGCCTCAGGTCTGATCGAGGAGGGGAATTTACCTCGGATGAATTCTTCGACTTCTGTGAAGAACAAGGAATAAGAAGGGAATTCTCTACCACAATAACTCCTCAACAAAATGGAGTGGTAGAAAGGATGAACATAACTGTTCAAAAAATGGCTCATGCTATGCTAGATGAGTCTGGAACTCCTGCAACCTTCTGGGGTGAAGAAACTCCACATGAACTTTGGTATGGTAAGACTCCTACTGTAAAATACTTCAAAGTTTTTGGAAGCAAATGTTACATCAAAAGGACTGATGAAAAACTTGGCAAGTTTGAACCTAGAGCAGATGAAGGAATTCTCCTTGGTTACTCTTCCCGAAGTAAAGGATATGAGTGTTATAATAAAAGACTTGGAAAAATTGTTGAAAGTATTGATGTTGTGGTTGATGAAGCAGGTAAAAACCCGAAGATTATGAAAAAGATGAGGACTATCCTTCCACATCAAATCAGACTAATTCTGAAGAAGAAACCAATGAGGCACCAGAAGAATAGAAAAGGGTAGAAGAGAAGACTCCATCAAGGTATGTTCAGAAGAATCATCCAGAGACTCAAATTTTGGGGCAAAAAGAGGCAGGTGTGCAAACAAGAAGAACTATTACAGAAGCTTCAAGCTATCTAGCATTGCTTTCCTCTGTCGAACTGCAAAATGTAAATGAAGCATGCAAAGATGAATGTTGGGTCAAGGCCATGAATGAAGAACTTGAGCATATTGAAAAGAATAATACTTGGGAATCGGTTCCTAGACCTAATGATAAGAATGTCATAGGAACCAAATGGATATTCAAAAACAAGCTGAATAAAAATGGAGAAGTTATTATAAACAAGGCCAGACTTGTTTGTAAAGGGTATGCTCAACAAGAAGGTATAGACTTTGAAGAAACTTTTGCACTTGTTGCTAGACTTGAAGCCATAAGAATGTTCCTTGCTCTTTCTAGCTTTCAGAAGTTCAAAGTATATCAAATGTATGTGAAATATGCCTTTCTTAATGGAGACCTAGAAGAAGAAGTATATATTGAGCAACCAGATGGATTCATCCTTGGAAATGATCCAAAACTTGTATGTAGACTTAGAAAGGCTCTCTATGGTTTAAAATAAGCTCCAAGGGCCTGGTATTATCGTCTTGACAAATACCTTCATCAACAAGGTTTTTCAAAAGGATCAGCTGATAGCAATCTATATATAAAAATTGACAATGATAAATTGCTAATACTTGTTGTGTATATTGATGATATCATTTTTGGTAGCAATGAAGAAGCCATGAGCCAAAACCTTGCTTTGGTAATGCAAAAAGAATTTGAAATGTCCCTGCTTCGTGAGCTCACATATTTTCTTGGTTTACAAGTTCAACAAAATAAAGATGGTATTTTTCTATCACAAACCAAGTACCTCAAGCAGATCTTGAAGAAATATGGCATGGAAGATTCTAAACCAGTATGTACCCCTATGGTAACAGGATGCAGCCTTAGCGCAAATGATGAATCAACAGCAGTACATCAACCAACCTATAGATCCATGATTGGTGGTCTGCTCTATCTAACAGGTACCTGACCAGACATCATGCATGCAGTGGAATTGTTGGAAGATTCCAAGCAAATCCAAAGGAAGCACACCTTCATGTAGTCAAAAGGATTTTCAAATATCTTTAAGGAATACAAAACTTTGGTTTATGGTATCCTAGAGATACAGATTTTACACTTCATGCATATACAGATGCAGATTGGTTAGGAAGTGTGGATGACAGAAAAAGCACTAGTGGTGGTGCATTCTATATGGGCTCCAGATTAGTGTCTTGGTTCAGCAAGAAACAAAGTTTAATTGCATTATCCACAACTAAAGCAAAATATATGGCTGCTGCATCTTGTTGCACACAACTCCTTTGGATGATGCAAACATTACAAGACATTCAGATCACATGTACTTCACCCATCTCCATTCTATGTGATAATACAAGTGCAATCAATATTTAAAAGAATCCAGTCATGCATTCCAAGACCAAGCACATACCTATCAAATATCATTTTCTCTGGGAACAAGTGCTTGAACAAAAGGTCAAATTGGAGTATGTTCCCTCCAGGGAACAGGTTGTTGATATATTCACCAAACCACTGCCTAGAGAGACATTTGAATATCTCTGACAGAAGCTGGGAGTAGTTGATGCATGATCTTGTTGTTGACACTTATCTGTTTCAGAGAAAAATGGTTGTACGCTAGTTTCATGAAGCGTATCCGTGTACATACGCCGGTTTCTATGGATACAGCCGCATATATGTTGGTTTGAATAATATTAGTGGGGCAGACTCAGGATGAAAAGAGTCTGATATGGGTCTAACAGTGATCATCTGGCACAGGTTCAGGGGGATCATATACTTCTAATAATGCATTGTTGGTATTATCTTAGAAGATCTTGATACGATTTCACAGTTGTTTTTTATTCAGGCAGAATAGGTGCAGAGGGAGATCATGGTTGCTGATGGTGTGTGATGGATGCTGTTGATGATAGCTGCTGATAACTATCTTGTTTTAGATATTTTGTCTCTATGTCATGTATATCTTTTATTATCAAGGTCATGTAATGATCCATTTTGTTTCCCCACTATGCTAGGGATGGATGATGTAATTTTCTTGTTTTATCATGTATAAACTTTTGGTATATCCCCACTTGGTTGGGAGATGGATGTATGTATGAGTCTTTGGTGATAGGAAGGTCATTTATGATGTATAGACTCATGTTCTTCTTGTAGAACATATTTTTGTAGACCTTGCTTACAGTTAGGGGGAGCGTGAACAGCACACTTCAGCATATCAAAGAATTCAGCATGTACTTAGGGGGAGCATAACCCTTTTCCCTTGATGACAAAGGGGGAGAATGACTTGGGGTTGCCAGCAAGTCCAAACGGGGAGATTGTTGGCATTATGACATAGGATTGGTGCTATGACACAAGTGTTGTCATTGATGGCAACTCACTCAGATGACAGATCATAGTTCAGGCCCATAGAATGAAGGAAAAAGAGATATACGCAGGTTCCCCTTGACCAAACTGCATATACACGCGGGTTCACAAACCAAAAGGCATGTATGTGTATACATGCACTTTCACGCAGGGAAAAACGCATACATGTTGGAAAACTTGGTTTTGGTCGGTGGTATTTGGTCCTTGGTATTTTGACCCATCGTATTGGTCCAAGGTATCTTGTCCGAAGTGTTGACCCCAGGTATTTGGTCCAAGGTATTGATTCTAAAGTGTTTTTGGACCATGGTATTGAGTAAGGCCTAAGACTATAAAAGGAGGAGGAGACCATTAGGCAAGTGCACTCAAGCATTGAATATCTAATGAAGAGCAAGATCTAGAATACTGGTCATTGGGTTATGGTGCATAGCTGGATCTGAATCAAGGAGTAACCTGAGCACTTGAAGAAGGATAAGTTCTATTGATGGGTCAAGATCTTTAGGCTTGAAGAGAAGTATCTTTGTGTGGTTTTTATCTTTTATAATTAGCGCATGTCGTAATCTGTAAATCTGATGATCTGGGTATAACTGATGTCTGAATAGTTGTAAAGGTTAAATCATCTTTTACAGATCTATTGATCCGAATTGGATCCATGAAGATTATCACAGTACCATGATTGTATCAAATCAGGACAAAAACTCTGAATTCAAGAGCACGGAGTGATCAGGAAGACCTCTGAACAATGGTAGTGGGCAACCTGTGAGGAACGACGAGGACCTCAGTCAAAGCACGTTGACCGAGGCCCATGGAGACTGCGCAGGAGGACAAACTGGCACTTGGGAAGCCCAGATTGAGAAAAGGAGGCCATTTCTGATGTGCTGGGAAAAATGCCTCGAGAAGGAAAGGCCCTGAAGTGCTCAGTCGCATGGAAGCTGAGAAAACCGTGGGGAAAATGGTAAAGGCTAAAGGCAGGACCCGCGCTCCAAAACCGACAGTATATCGGGGGCACCCTTGGGCAGTAAGCAAATTTCGAGAAAAACGAGAAATTCCATTCAGCGCCCGATGTGTGGCAGGCGGATGAGAGAGAAAACCACCGCTCATCGCACTTTAATGGTCGAGCAAGTCAACCACACGAAATGAGCGAATGATGTCGGATTCGGGGGCTCCAGATCTAACGACTGAGAATGAACCCGATGAAAGAACCGGATTTGACAAGGGATTAAGCCGTGATCTATAAGGATTTGAGGTCCGATTTGACCGCTGAGGTGGTGGATGAGTCATTTCCTGACGTAACCGAAGAACCGAACCGATGAGGAAGAGTTGGCGTAGTTCACGAGAGGACAAGTGGCCACTCCCTGTGAGCCAATGACCATGACGCAGAGACAGGGAATTCCAAGTGAACAGTAGCAGGCGATACGACGAAGGTGGAAGGGGAATCGAACTGGTGTGAGATCAATTGGCTTTAAAGCCATGAATAAAGACAGAGAACAGAGGACAATGAGAGGAAGAACCAGAGAGAAGAAGACAAAGACAGAGAAAAGAAGAGATAGTGAAGCAAGAAGCAGAAAGACAGAGAGCCGAGCTGACCTAAGGCAGCATTGAGCAGACAACAAGCTTGAGAGGTTCAAGCAATCCCTGAGGGGATCTATTGGGAACTGAGCACCACATTGGGCTCCTTCCATTAAATACCAAAGAGGTCAAGTTCTGGTAAGGAAAAGAGTCTGTGTACTCTAGTGGCTTGGGGGATATAAGAACCACCCTACCAAACATTGTTCTATTTCAGGAGACTCAATTCGAGCTCCTCATTGTAATTCTCTGCTTTAAAGACACAATAAAATAAGGCCACCACTGAGAGCTAGACTGGAGATGTAGCCCTGGAGGATAGGGTGAACTCCTTATTAATTTGTTGTGTTCTTGTATTTGCTTACTATGTTTCTTTGTTGTTTTCCATTTCCAGTGTCTGTGTATTTTGCAATCTGATCAATCCGTTGCCTAAAATAACATAGACACACACCAACACATGAGTCTGTAATACCTTCATTCATTAATTAATTAACTGAGGTCACTCAAGGGTGATTTTCAGATCAAGTGGTATCAGAGCTTTAGGCTGTCAAGGTTAGACAAGCTTCTGTTGGTTTAGTTGTTGAATGCTCACTAGATCATAGCTCAAATTAGGAGAAGGAGAGTTGGTCAAAACTAATCCTGAAATTGGGAGAGTCTATCCTCAGAAGACAATGTCAGAGGAAGGTTCTATGGGGCCAGACCCTCAATTCATAGAAAGTTTCCTAGCCATAAAGTCCATGGTAGAAGAAATGTATAGGGACTTTAGAAAACATAAGGATGAAGATTCATCAGGCTCTAAACAAGATATAGGAGAAGATGAGTCTCACTTCCATGACCACTCAGAAGGAAAAGGGAAAGAGGAAAGCTTTCTCACACCTCCTAACAGCCCTGAAAACAAAAAGAAAGCATCTTTGATCAAACTAGATGTTAAGTTTGATTTACCTGTATATGATGGAGAGTTAAATGCAGAAAAGTTGGACAATTGGATTAGGCAAATTGATGTTTATTGCAGAGTACATAACATTGACTTAGACAAGAGCAAGATTCAGCTAGAAAACCTACACCTTGGAGGTCCTGCCTTGGTTTGGTGGTAAGGCAGAACCCAAGCTGACATGAAAAGACATGGTAAGACCATCTCTGTCTGGAGTGAGTTTGTTTTTGCAATCAAAAAGCAGTTCTATCCATTGGACTATATGCAACAAGCCATGATGAGTTGGCAAACTCTTCGACAGTTGAAAGCGGAAAGTTTGCAAGGGTACACTCAAGAATTTAGAAAGAGAGCATTGATTCTGGGGATCTCATTAGACTCACTAGAGACTCTGTTGAAGTACATTGGTGGTCTACACAACTACATGAGGCACACCATCCTCATGTTTAATCCCACTAGTATAGATGAGGTATATGTACAAGCTACTCATCTAGAAGCTAGAGGAAAGAATGGAAATCTAGAAGTTGGGGGACCATCCCAACCCACTGCAAGAAAGAGCAAGGAGAAAAGAAAGCAGAAGTGGAAATCAAGGAAGGCTAACACTGCACAGAAAAGCAAAGCTTCATGCACTCACTGTAAAAAGGATGGGCATGATGATGAGAATTGTTGGATTCTGCATCCAGAGTTGAGACCTAAGAAGTTCAAGGGCAAGAAGAAGAAGACTATTGCAGCTATCCAGAAAGATTTGGGGTTAGACTTGGGAGATGAAACAACCATTGTAGCCACAGGTATAAAAGGTAAGAATTCTGAAGCATCTACTAGTAATTCTGCACAATCTACCATTGATGAAGAAAATGGGAGAAAAAGACATGAGCTTTTTCATGTTCGAGTTATTCCAAACATCAAAAGATTGATACTTTGTTTGATAGTGGCTCACAAGTAAATCTAATTTCTGAAGCAATTGTAAAGAAATTGGGATTAGCAACTACACCTCACAAGAAACCATACCCATTAGGATGGTTGAATGATAAAGCACAACTACAAGTGACTAGACAGTGAAAACTCAAGTTTTCTTTTGGGTCAGTATTTGTAGATGAGGTCGAGTTAGACATAATTTCTTTGGATATATGTGGAATTGTTTTAGGAAGTCCTTACTTGTATGATAGGAAAGCTATTTTCTATAGAGTTGAGAACAAGTATCTACTTTTCAAAGATGGAATCGAATACTTTGTAAGAGCTCATAAGCTCAAGAATAATTATACTCTCACAAACTCAGGGCAGATGAAAAGAATGATAAATTCATGCAAACAATTCTTACTGATGGTTGTAAAGGAAAAGAAACCTGATAAAACCAATGTATTTGAGGGTTGTAATGCTAGACGGCAAGCTAATATAGAAAAGGTTGTTTCAGAGTATGATATCTTGTTTCAAGAACCTAAAGCTCTGCCACCCAAAAAGGAAATAGTACATGATATTATTTTGCAGCAAGATGCTCCATTGCCTAACATTGGAATGTACAGGTTGTCTTCTTTAGAGAATGTTGAAATCAAGAAGCAGGTGCAGGAGTTGCTCAAGAAAGGGTTCATCAGGCCTAGCACATCACCATGTGGGTCACCAATTGTTTTGGTGAGAAAGAAAGATGGCTCGTGGAGAATGTGCATTGATTACTGAGCACTAAATAAGATAACAATAAAAAATCATTATCCCCTTCCTCGCATAGAAGATCTTTTAGATCAATTGAAGGAAGTTGTTTATTTCACCAAGCTAGACTTGCACAGTGGATACCATCAGGTCAGAGTTGCAGAACAAGATGCATGGAAGACTGCTTTCAAAACAAAGCAGGGATTGTATGAGTGGTTGGTTATGCCTTTTGGCTTAACTAATGCTCCTGCTACTTTCATGAGATTAATGAATGATGTACTCAGACCTTTTCTTGATGATTTTGTTATTGTGTATCTGGATGGCATTCTGATTTTTAGTAAAACATGGGAAGAACACTTAAAGCATGTTAAGCAGACACTAGATGTTTTGAAAAGAGAAAAACTTCATGTTAAACTCTCAAAATGTGAATTTGGAAAAACATCTCTAAATTATTTGGGTCATATAGTAGGGGGTGGTGAATTGAAGATAGATCCCTCTAAGGTGGCAATCATTGTGAACTGGCCTAAACCCAAGTCTGCTATAGAAGTGAGAAGCTTCTTAGGGGCAGCAAAATATTGGAGGAAGTTCATTTCTAACTTTTCCTCAATTGCAGCTCCCTTACATGCTTTAACAGGATTGAACAAGGTGTTTCAGTGGGGAAGCAAACAGCAGAAAGCCTTCGACACCTTGAAAGAAAAGATTAGTACAACACTTGTACTAGCACTACCTGGTCTGCAAAGACCATTTGAGATCCAAATGGATGCCAGTGACTATGCCATGGGAGCAGTGTTGACACAGCATGGTAAACCCATATGTTATCATTCTGAGACTTTTAATCCTATAGTAGTTAACTATCCTACATATGATAAAGAATTGTATGCATTAGTTCAAAGTGTGAAAAAGTGGAAACATTACTTAATGGGCAAAGAGATAGTAATACATACTGATCATCAACCACTTCAATATCTACACTTCCAAACTAAGTTGCAGCAATGAAGACACTATAGATGGATGGGTTTTCTACAACAATTTCATTTAGTCATTAGATATAAAAAAGGCATACATAATAAAGTTGTAGACATGTTATCTAGACCCATTATAAATGCATCTACTATACTTAAGCATAATTCTGTGCTACATGAAAGCTACATTGAACAATATGCTCAAGATATAGACTTTAAAGATGTATATGTTAAGTCAAGGCAAAAGAGTAGAAGAATTCAATTATCATGTGAAGGACCGACTCTTATATCATTGTGGGAAACTTAGCATTCCACAAACTGAGACAGTAAAGATAATTAGAGAAGCACACACTTCTCTGATATCAAGTCACTTTGGGGTAATTAAAACAGTTGCACAGCTACAAAGGTTTTGTTGTTGCCCAAAAATGAATGAGACAATTTCTAGATATGTAAGACGGTGTACTGTGTGTGCTAAAAGCAAGCCCAGCAATAGAAAACTAGGCTTGTACACTCCATTACCAGTTCCTTCTCACCCTTGGGAAAGTGTTTCCATGGATTTTGTTGGAGGAATGCCTAAATCTAGGAAAGGTCATGATTATCTGTATGTTGTTGTGGATAGGTTCAGCAAAATATGTATTTTGATACCTTGTAACAAACAGATTACAGCTGAACAAAATGCAAAACTGTTCTTTGAACATGTCTGGGTTCATTTTGGATTACCCACTTCCATTGTATCTAATCGAGACACCCGATTTGTGGAGAAGTTTTGGTCAAGTCTGTGGGAACTGATGGACACCAAACTGAAGAAAAGCACAACTTTTCATCCACAAACTGATGGCCAGACAGAAGTAGTTAATAGGATAGTGATCCAGTTACTCAGAGGATATTGCAGCAAACATCCTAAGCTTTGGGATGAACATTTGTGTTATGTGCAGCATGCTTACAATAGAGAAAAACATTCTTCTACACAGATCTCCTTTTGAGACCTTTTTTGGTTTCACACCAAGGTCTCCTTTGGATTTTGTCTTTGGTAAAGACACCACAGTTGAGGGACACAGTGATGCGGATAGGGCAACTAGGTTCATTGAACAAATCTAGGAGATCCACCAGGCAGTATAGGAATAGCTGGAAAAGATCCAAGCCAAATACAAGGCTAGGCATGACAAGCATCGGATGGAGCATAGTTTCCAAGTTGGTGACCAGGTCTGGCTGTATATGAGCAAGGACAGGATGCAAGGTGAAGGTAAAATTCTAAATCCTATCAGGTATGGACCCTTCAAAATACTTGAGAAGATTGGTGAAAATGCTTTTCGCCTTGATCTACCAGCTTACATGCACATCTACTTAGTCGTAAATGTAGATTGCTTGAGATTGTTTGAACCCTCTCTAATTGAGGATCCCGAAGAGCAAAGTCAATTGCCTTCTATTGATGACATGCTACCTGAATATCTTAATGAATTGTATGAAGACACGGTTTTGGATAGGAAGGTGAGGATGACACGCAGAGAAGATGTTGAGTACCTTAGAGTAGGGCTCAATGGTTCAATGCCGAGCAGTGCAAAGTGGATAGAGATTGGACAAGTGAGACGATTGTACCCTCACTTAGTCAATGCTTGAAAACTAACTTTTGGTGGTCCAAAAGCTTTTTCAGTGGGAAGGTCGTGATCCGAATTGGATCCATGAAGATTATCACAGTACCATGAATGTATCAAATCAGGACAAAAACTCTGAATTCAAGAGCACAGAGCGATCAGGAATACCTCTAAACAGTGGCAGTGGGCAGCCACCGAGGAATGATGAGGACCTCGGTCAAAGCGCACTGACCGAGGCCCATGGAGACTACGTAGGAGGCCAAATTGGCACTTGGGAAGCCTGGATTGGGAAAAGGAGGCCATTTTTGATGCGTGATTATAGGCAAAACCCCTCGAGAATGAAAGGCCTTGAAGCGCTCGGTCGCATGGAAGTCGGGAAAACTATGGGGAAAGCACTAAAGGCTAAAGGCGGGACCCGCGCTCCAAAACCGGCGGTATATCAGGGGAACCCTTGGGCGGTAAGTGGATTTGGAGAAAAATGAGCGATTCCATTTAGCGCCCGACGCGTGGCAGGCGACTGAGAGAGAAAACCACTGCTCATCGCATGCTAACGATCGAGCAAGTCAACCACGCGAAATGAGCAAATGATGTCGGATCTTGGGGCTCCAGATCTAACGGTTAAGAACGCGCCCGATGAAAGAACCAGATTTGAGAGGGGATTAAGCCACAATCTATAAGGATTTGAGGTCCGATTTAACTGCTGAGGTGGTAGATGAGTCATTTCCCGACATAACCGAAGAACCTAACCGACGAGGAAGAGCTAGTGCAGTTCACGAGAGGACAAGTGGCCACTCCTTGTGAGCTGATGACCATGACACAGAGAGAGGGAATTCCAAGTGAACAGCAGCAGGTGATCAGATAGAGGTGGAAGGGGAATCGAACAATCGTGAGATCGATTGGCTTTAAAGCCATGAACAAAGACTGAGAACAGAGGACACTGAGAGGAAGAACCAGAGAGAAGAAGATAAAGATAGAGAAAATAAGAGACAATGAAGCAAGAAGCAGAAAGACAGAGAGCCAAGCTGACCTAAGGCAACATTGAGCAGACAACAAACTTGAGAGGTTCAAGCAATCCCTAACGGGATCTTTCGAGAACTGAGCACCACACTGGGCTCCTTCCATTAAAGACCAGAGAGGTCAAGTTCTGGTAAGGAAAAGAGTCTGTGTACTCTAGTGGCTTGGGGGATACAAGAACCACCCTACCAATCATTGTTCTGTTTTAGGAGACTCAATTCAAGCTCCTCATTGTAATTCTCTGCTTTAAAGACACAATAAAAGAAGGCCACCACTGAGAGTTGGACTGGAGATGTCACCCTGGAGGATAGGGTGAACTCCTTATTAATTTTTTGTGTTCTTGTATTTGCTTACTATGTTTCTCTGCTATTTTCCATTTCTAGTGTCTGTGTATTTTGCAATCTGATCGATCCGATGCCTAAAATAACATAGACACACACCAGCACATGAGTCTTTAATACCTTCATTCATTAATTAATTAACTAAGGTCACTCAAGGGTGATTTTTAGATCATCTGTATGCAGGTTTAGTATAGCAAAGGCATGTATACACGCTAGTTCGACATTTTAAAACAACGTATACGCAAGTCTGCCTTCAGATAATAGTGTATGAACACAGGTTCGACACATTGAAGTAGCGTACGTCTCATAAAATATGTTTTAGCTACTTCTTTTTGTTGTTGCAGTGTTCTAGGTTCTGGATTGGGTTCTGGTTACTGTTACTGTATTCTGGTTATAGCATTCAGAAAAGTAATTGTTTGATTCAGTTTTGGTTGGTACAAAGGAGATTGGTTGATGCAAATATATTTGATGTTTGATTGATGTTATTGATGGATCCAGTCTGAAAATTTATGAAACGTGGTCCCTAGAAGAAAAGAAAATGTTGTAGCTTTCTGTAGGTCAGCACCTATGTACTAGTAAACACATCAGCTAGTACAAGAGCTAAGGGGGTTGTAGTTCCCTTCCAGGAAAAGCTGGAGAACGAGCGAAGTTTGTAGCCTTCTGCGGGTAGAAGCCTGCGTACTGGTATAAGGTTGCACTAGTACAGAATTTGTAAAATAAGTTTCTTATTAAATAAAGATAGAGGCGATTGCAGTAGGTGGTTTTCACCCACATTGGGTTTCTACCTTATATCTTGTGTTCATGTGTGTGATTGTCTGTTCTATTTATTGCACTTGATTACTGGTTATATGGTTCTGATACACAGATTAAAGATCAAATAACTAAATTATAAGTTTACAAGGTATACGCTGGTTGCTCTAAACACAGTTACGTATACACACAAGTTTCATTAACAGAAGTAGCATATATAAATCTGTTCATGGAAATGAAATATTATTAAATTGATAATACTGATTCATCCCCCCCCTCTCAGTATTATTTCCAACAATTGGTATCAGTGCAGGTCCTTCAGAAGAAGCTTGATCACCTGAAGGAAGATATATCATCATGGGTAGCTACGAAAGAGAGGGATCCATTAGACCACCAATCTTTGATGGGAGCAACTTCGTCTATTGGAAGGTAAGAAACAGAACCAATCTTCAATCTCTTGGAACAGATGTTTGGGAAATCATGGAAGGAGGATATACATTTCCATCAGCGATTCCTACAGATACGGCAAGTAAAAAGCAGTATGAAACAAATGCCAAGGTTGTCAATACGCTATTGGGGAGTCTGTCACAATCAGAATTTGTCAAGGTTATGCAGCTCAAAACTGCCAAAGAAATATGGGACAAGATCATTCTAAGCTATGAAGGAGACAATCAGGTAAAATGTGCAAAACTACAATCTCTCAGAATTCAATATGAAACTCTCAAAATGCACAGTGATGAAAGTATAGCTCATTACTTCCTACGTATAGATTAGATTGTTAATCACATGAAAAACTTGGGTGAAGAGATAAAAGAAGTTACTTTAGTTGAAAAGGTTTTAAGATCCTTGTATTCTAAGTTTGAATCAAAAGTTTCTGCCATAGAAGAAAAGCAAGATCTTCAGAGTATGACTATGACACAGCTGCACGGAATCCTAACTGTTGTTGAAATGAGAAAAGGAGGTCCATCAGATATGAGAGAAGCTGCATTCAAGGCTTCAGGAAAAGAAGAGCTCAATTAATGAGGACACATTTCAGAAGGAGAGGAAGAAGCAAACTCTTTCAAAAACCTTCAACGAGGTTCTGGAAGATTCAGAGGTAAACTACCTTTCAAATGCTTTGCTTGTGGAAGAGTCGGTCATTATGCAGCCAAATGTCCTCATAAAGATAAGCTTGATAAAGGTAAGAAACTGGAAAAATGGAATAGAAAATAGAATGTAAGTAAGAAGAGATACTATACGCATGAAGATAACGATGGTTTATCAAATAGTGATGAAGATGAATATGGTAATGATTATAGACTTTTGATTGCTTTTGAAGATGATGATTTCTTGGATGCCTTAGATGAAGATGGTCTCTATGAAGAAATTTCTAAACTTAAAATCTGTTTAGAAGAAAAGAGTATGATTATAGATACTCTGACATTTCAACTTGATGAAAGGGAAAAACATAATGAAAAGTTAGAATGTGAAATTGTGGGGCTAAGAAAAGATATTGAGAAAACAAAAGCTCTCAATCTTAGATTTGTGAAAGGATCAAAAACTTTAGATTATCAAAGTGCAGTGTTCTCCTCTGATAAAGATAGGTCTTGGATATACTGAAGAAGCATCTCAAGCACAGAAGCCATCAACCTCCAAAAGCTATCTTGATGCAGCAAGGAGAAGTGAACAGGTTGACAGTCGTTAGCAAAAGAATAAAGAAGATCACCAGGTAAATCAAGTTCAATCTACTTCAAGGATGAATAGAAGCTATAACCAACCACAGGTAAATCAGTCTCAATTTTCTTCAAGAATGAATGTCAATGGAAAATACAATCATCAGGTCAGTAGATTTGATAATCACGGGAATTTCTTTAATGGCCAATGTTTTTCATGTCATAACTTTGGACACAAAGCTACTCAATGTGTTGCTTACAAGACCATCATGACTAAAGAAGCACTAAATCAAAGGAATGTGATTGGGATCATGAAAAGGACCTACAATAACTTTTCTACTCTTGAAAATGAAATAGAATGCTCTATCTGTAACAACTTCGGTCATGAAGATTCTGAATGCAGGAGTAAATTTCAGCAAAAATCTCAGAAGGAGAAAGCTTCATTGGGTCCCAAAACATGGAGAAAGAAAGAATCATAAACAGAAAGATCTGGTATATCCTTGTATGCAGAAGGATAAGAAAATTAGTGGTACATCGATAGTGAATGCTCGAAACACATGACAGGTGATAAAGAAAAACTTCAGTCATATAATGCCTTAGAAAAGGAAAAGAAGGTCTCATTTGGTAATGACACTCCTGCAGTCATAAAATCTAAAGGCTCCATTCTCTTAGAAAAATGTTAAAGCTGGGAATGTTATGTATGTAGATGGTCTAAAGCATAATCTATTGAGTTTCAGTCAAATGTGTGATCAAGGAAATGAAGTAGTATTTTGATCAAATGGATGTGTTGTTCGTGAGCTTGATACTGGAGAAACAGTGATCAAAGATGTAAGAACTCCAAACAACTTGTACATACTCAAGGGAGGAAAACAACAGTGCTATCTAAGAAAAAATGATGAACACTGGCTATGGCATAGAAGATAGGGGCATCTAAGCTTCCCTCAAATAAGAAAAGCATGCAGGTACCAGGCAGTTCATGATCTTCTGTATATCCGCATTCCAGAGAATACAATATGCAAATCATGTCAATTTGGTAAGCAAACCAGAGCACATTTCCCTGAGAAGTAAGGATTAGCTAGTAAGCCTCTTGAACTTGTTCACACAGATTTATGTGGTCCATCTACGAAAAAGTCACCTCATGGAGAAGAAACCTTTATATTGTTCATTGACAACTTTTCCAGAATGTGTTGGATAGGACTTATAAAGCATAAAGACAAAGCTTTTGAAAAGTTCAAAGCCTTCAAAGCCTTGGTTCAAAATGAATCAGATCGCAAAATCAAATGCCTCAGGTCTGATCGAGGAGGGGAATTTACCTCGGATGAATTCTTCGACTTCTATGAAGAACATGGAATAAGAAGGGAATTCTCTACCGCAAGAACTCCTCAGCAAAATGGAGTGGTATAAAGGATGAACAAAACTATTCAACAAATGGATCGTGCTATGCTAGATGAGTCTGGAACTCTTGCAACCTTCTGGGGTGACGCTGCATTTGCTGCCATCACTATTCTCAACACAACAAATGTCTGGGTAAACAACACTCAAACTCCACATGAACTTTGGTATGGTAAGACTCCTACTGTAAAATACTTCAATGTTTTTGGAAGAAAATGTTACATCAAAAGGATTGATGAAAAACTTGGCAGGTTTGAACCTAGAGTAGATGAAGGAATTCTCCTTGGTTACTCTTCCCGAAGTAAAGGATATAAGTGTTATAATAAAAGACTTGGAAAAATTGTTGAAAGTATTGATGTTGTGGTTGATGAAGCAGGCAAAACTCCAAAGCAGGTAAAAACTGAAGATTATGAATAAGATGAGGACTGTCCTTCCACATCAAATCAAACTAATTCTGAAGAAGAAACAAATGAGGCATGAAAAGAACAAATAAGGGTAGAAGAAAAGACTCCATCCAGGTATGTTCAGAAGAATCATCCAGAGACTCAAATTTTGGGGAAAAAAGAGGCAGGTGTACAAACAAGAAGAACTATTATAGAAGCTTCAAGCTACCTATCATTGCTTTCCTTCATCGAACTGCAAAATGTAAATGAAGAATGCAAAGATGAATGTTGGGTCAAGGCCACGAATGAAGAACTTCAGCAGATTGAAAAGAATAATACTTGGGAATTGGTTCCTAGACTTAATGATAAGAATGTCATAGGAACCAAATGGATATTCAAAAACAAGCTGAATGACAATGGAGAAGTTATTAGAAACAAGGCCAGACTTATTTGTAAAGGGTATTCTCAAAAAGAAGGTATAGACTTTGAAGAAACTTTTGCACCTGTTGCTAGACTTGAAGTCATAAGAATGTTCCTTGCTCTTTCTTGCTTTCAAAAGTTTAAAGTATATCAAATGGATGTGAAATCTGCCTTTCTTAATGGAGACCTAGAAGAAGAAGTATATATTGAGTAACGAGACAGATTCATCCTTGGAAATGATCCAAAACTTGTATGCAGACTCAGAAAGGCTCTCTATGCTCTAAAACAAGCTCCAAGGGCCTGGTACTATCGTCTTGACAAATAACTTCATCAACAAGTGTTTTCAAAAGGATCAGCTGATAACAATCTATATATAAAAATTGACAATGATAAATTGCTAATACTTGTTGTGTATGTTGATGATATCATTTTTGGTAGCAATGAAGAAGCCATGAGCCAAAACCTTTCTTTGGTAATGCAGAAAGAATTTGAAATGTCCCTGCTTGGTGAGCTCACATATTTTCTTGGTTTACAAGTTCAACAAAATAAAGATGGTATTTTCTATCACAAACCAAATACCTCAAGCAGATCTTGAAGAAATATGGCATGGAAGATTCTAAACCAGTATGTACCCCTATGGTAATAGGATACAACCTTAGCGCAAATGATGAATCGGCAGTAGTACATCAACCAACCTACAGATCCATGATTGGTAGTCTGCTCTATCTAATAGGTACCCAACCAGACATCATGCATGTAGTGGGAATTGTTGGAAGATTCCAAGCAAATCCAAAGGAAGCACACCTTCAAGAAGTCAAAAGGATTTTCAAATATCTTTAAGGAACACAAAACTTTGTTTTATTGTATCATAGAGATACAGATCTTACACTTCATGCATATACAGATGCAGATTGGTCAAGAAGCGTGGATGACAGAAAAAGCACTAGTGGTGGTGCATTCTATATGGGCTCCAGATTAGTGTCTTGGTTCAGCAAGAAACAAAGTTCAATTGCATTATCTACAGCTGAAGCAGAATATGTGGCTGTTGCATCTTGTTGCACACAACTCCTTTGGATGATGCAAACGTTGCAAGATATTCAAATGACATGTACTCCACCCATCTCCATTCTATGTGATAATACAAGTGCAATCAGTATTTCAAAGAATCCAGTCATACATTCCAAGACCAAGCACATACCTATCAAATATCATTTTTCTGGGAACAAGTGCTTGAACAAAAGGTCAAATTGGAGTATTTTCCCTCCAAGGAACAGGTTGCTGATATATTCACCAAACCACTACCCAGAGAGACATTTGAATACCTCTGACAGAAGCTAGGAGTAGTTGATGCATCATCTTGTTGTTGACACTTATCTGTTTCAGAGAACAATGGTTGTACGCAAGTTTCATGAAGCGTATCCACGTACATATGCCAGTTTCTGTGGATAGAGTTGCGTATATGTTGTTTTGAAGAATATCAGTGGGCCAGACTCAGGATAAAAAGAGTCTGATATGGGTCTGATAGTGATCATCTGGCACAGGTTCAGGGGGAGCATATACTTCTAATAATGCATTGTTGGCATTATCTTAGAAGACCTTGGTACTATTTCACAGTTGTTTTTGATTCAAGTGGAACAGGTGCAGAGGGAGATCATGGTTGCTGATGGTGTGTGATGGATGTTGCTGATGATAGATGATGATAACTATCTTGTTTTAGATATTTTGTCTCTATGTCATGTATATATTTTATTATCAAGGTCATGTAACGACCCATTTTTCCCCACTATGCCTGGGATGGATGATGTAATGTTCTTGTTTTATCATGTCTAAACTTTTGGTATATCCCCACTTGGTTGGGAGATGGATGTCTGTATGAGTCTTTGGTGATAGGAAGGTCATTTATGATGTATAGAGTCATGTTCTTCTTCTAGAACATCTTTTTGTAGACCTTGCTTACTGCATATACACGCACTTTCACCCAGGGAAAATCACGTACATGTTGGAAAACTTGGTTTTGGTCCGTGTTATTTGGTCCTTGGTATTTTGACCCATGGTATTGGTCCAAGGTATCTTGTTCGAAGTGTTGACCCCAGGTATTTGGTCCAAGGTATTGATTCTAAAGTGGTTTTGGACCATGGTATTGAGTAAGGCCTAAGACTATAAAAGGAGGAGGAGATCATTAGGCAAGTGCACTCAAGCATTGAATATCTAATGAAGAGCAAGATCTAGAATACTGGTCATTTGGTTATGGTGCATAGCCGGATCTGAATCAAGGAGGAACCTGAGCGCTTGAAGAAGGATAAGTTCTATTGATGGGTCAAGATCTTTAGGCTTGAAGAGAAGTATCTTTGTGTGGTTTTGATCTTTTATAATTGGCACATGTCATAATCTGTAAATCTGATGATCTGGGTATAACTGATGTCTGAATAGTTGTAAAGGTTAAATCATCTTTTACAGATCTGTACGCAGGTTCAATATAGCAAAGGCACGTATACACACTGGTTCAACATTTTAAAATAGAATATACGCAGGTCTGCCTTTAGATAACAGCATATGAATGCAGGTTCAACACATTGAAGTAGCGTACGTCTCATAAAATATGTTTTAGCTACTTCTATTTTCTGTTGCAGTGTTCTAGGTTCTGGATTGGGTTCTGGTTACTGTAACTGTATTCTGGTTACAGCATTCAGAAAAGTAATTGTTTGATTCAGTTTTGGTTGGTACAAAGGAGATTGGTTGATGCAGATATATTTGATGTTTGATTGATGTTATTGATGGATCCAGTTTGAAAATTTATGAAACGTGGTCCCTGGAAGAAAAGAGAAGGTTGTAGCTTTATGCAGGTCAGCACCTACGTACTAGTAAACACATCAGCTAGTACAAGAGCTAAGGGGGTTGTAGCTCCCTTCCAGGAAAAGCTGGAGAATGAGAGAAGGTTGTAGCCTTCTCCAGGTAGAAGCCTGCGTACTGGTATATGGTTGTAGAAATACAAAATTTGTAAAAAAAAGTTTCTTATTAAAGAAAGATAGAGACGATTGCAGCAGGTGGTTTCATTGGGTTTCCACCTTATATCTTGTGTTCATGTGCGTGATTGTCTATTCTGTTTACTTCAGCTGATTACTGGTTATATGGTTTTGATACACAGATTAAATATCAAATAACTAAATTATAAGTTTGCAAGGTATAAGCTGGTTGCTCTAAACACAGTTGCGTATACACGCAAGTTTCATTAACAGAAGTAGCGTATATAAATCTGTTCATGGAAATGAAATATTATTAAATTGATAATACTGATTCACCCCCCCCCCCCCCCTCAGTATTATTTCCAAAACTTTTCTTTTTCATATAATTTCAAGTTTGAATCTGGAAGTATGCAGCCAGCTAAAATGACAAAGAAAGCTTGAAAGACGAAAGCTTCCCCTGCAGTAGTCGAATGAACAAAAAAAGTTGTGTTGATCTCAGATATGACATGCCAGGACTGTGGCAAAATTTCATGGGAAGGAATATATGATATGTTGGAAAGGGAAAACCAAAACGTAACAGAAGGACAAGCAATGGCTGACGGACCTGCAGAGTCAGAAAATACACTTAGTGATTTAGCTGATTCTTCCCTTCACCGAATAGCGGCCCACGCAAAGATTTTGCCATAAAATGACATGGTAAAATGGGTAGTTGAAGGTATCAACATAATAGACAGAATGCTCTTCACATTTGATGGGAGTATATTTGGGTCCTTCAAGCCTGAGGATTTAAAGAAAATGTATCATTTGCCAAAGCCTCAGAAGTGCCACAACAAATCATTCCTTGAAGCTTTTGCGAAGGAAAATGAAGTAGAGTTTGACCCCATCAAACAATGGAAGCATTTCCCTAAAAAACACAAGCACGAGTCATCCGATATGTATTCTATGGACTCCCTAGCATCTCCATATTGTTATGTTGCCGCAATGATGTGTAGATTATTTGGAAGCCCCAATTTCGCTAAGTTTTCCATTGAAATGGTTCCCTTAATAGAAGCGGCTCTGAATTCTTATGTGATGGATTGGGAAACCATTCTATCAGATAAAATGGTTGTCCAAATACTTGATTATAGGAAGAACAGGTTTGTTACCACCCGAGTGGTTCCCCCATTTTATATGAGTGCATATATAGTTGATACCATTTGCTTTAACTCCGATTTTCCTATCATGGGATGGAAATGGACTGTGCAGGACCCAACCCCTATTCATATTTACCACAAAGACCTATGGAAAAAGCAATATAAGAAACATTTTTACAAGATTTTCCATGGCTTTATCCTACCCATTCATCAGACTATCTTTAATAGACCAACCCCTCAACCTTCCAAGGAAGCTAGCATCAACTAAATTCAATTGGCAGTTGGTTTGGGGAAGAATTGTTTAGATACATTAGGGTTTATGGTAGCATCACTGATCCACATGTCCTTCCTCTATATTTCCCTGATAAAATATTGGCTAGGGAAATAGCCTGTCAGACGGTTGAAAAAGGCCTTACAAAAAATCTCAAAGACGCTAAGTAATAGTTATGGCCTGCCTTTTCGATCCAATGCGGTATCTATTCGTTACATGAATATAAACATGCACAAGCTGAAGCTGAGAAAATAAGGGGTATGAACCTAGCTGTTATTCCCAGAAGACAATATGACCCAAATAAAGTTTCTTATAATTTTACTACTCGAGTAAAGGTTAAGTAATTCATCCATGAAAAAGATGCATTCGATGACTTCTTCAGATCAGCAGAGACATTTGCATAAGTGAGCCATCTGGCAAAGATCAAGCTGGGACCAGGAAAAATGGACCAATTCATTTAGTACAGGGTACAAAGGCTTCAGTCAGTACCACTGGACTTATTGAACACTACACCAGTCATCCATCAAACAGGGCAAATCACAGAGAAAAGCACAGAGTAGGACATAGAGAAAAATTATGGTGAAGCCGAGACAAGCGAGAAAGCTAGTGAATAGTTGGATACAGATGTTCACATTGATTTGGTGTTGATCAAAGAATGGGAACAGTTTGACCTTCATATTAAGGGTCAAAGTGATACCCAAACTATTATCACACCGCAATCTCCCTTAAGACAACAACCCATAGTTCATGATCCTGTGGTTGAAAAGGCATCCAGCAAGGATTCAACTATGAGGGAAGTCGAGATAATCCCTAAGAATCCTTCATCAGAGATTATATTGAGTATTGAGGAGATCCCACCGTTGGATGTGTTTTATAGCCCTAAACACAGGGCTGTAGTCAAAAGGCAGAGGAAGAAGAGGAAAATAGACCAAGTATTGACAACAGTCTCTCAAGATGAATACATGAATGTCATTTGGAAAGAATCAAAAGTTGATCCCTACGAAGACTTGACTAAATTATCTCAGTTTGCAGGTGCATATACATTGGCCACGATCGATAAAGTAACTTAAGTTAATCAATTGATCAAGGAAAAAGATCAAAAGATTAAACAATTTGAAGATCAGCTAAAGGCTGAGAAACAAAGGATTAATTAGCAGGCAATTGAAAGACAACAACAATTATCCCAAGAGTTTGTATAGCTAAAACTGGCGCATCATGAAGAGATTAAAGCTAAGGATGAACAAATACTGCAACCACAAATATCAATAGAGCAGTTCAAAGAAAATCCTAAAGTTGAAGAGTTTATAAAGGAAGCCTTAGCAACAAATAATTTCTTATCTCAACAGCTAACCCAACTCTGCCAAAGATATCCTGCATTCATCCATTTTGCATCAAAACCAACACACTGGTAGATCAAGCGGTCAATTCTAGATTGGAGTTCGAGGAAGTAGATGACAAGATTACAGATTATATCTCTTGGCAAAACACAGAAAAGGGAAGGGCTACTAAATTACCAGTGATTGAAGAATCTCATAAAGAGATATTATTCTCAGAATGGGAGACATAGCTGATCAAAGCAGAAAGAGAAACTTCAAGGGCTAGGGCAGCAAGGAATAATATCATTGAATTGATAAATGATAATTTACGTAGTGCCAACTTAATTTTGGAGTGTACCCCTGAAAATATTCCTAAGGTAAAAGGATTGGAAAAATAATGGAAGCAAGATTCGAACACCAAAGAAGAAAAACTCAAAAAATTAAAAGGCTTCAATTGGGATACGCATTGGATCTATTTGGTCAAACTGCATAGCCAACAAATGACAGTCAAATGTCTTGCGGATGCAGTCGATCGCATGATACCTAAACTCTCAGATGTGGTGTACACAAGTCAATTGCATGCCAGGATGAGTCATCCACCGGAAGTCCAAACTATGCTTGAGATTTGTCAACTAAAGCCACACGAGGAATGATAGATGCAATGCATCTTGTTAATGTTATTTGCAATTATATTTTTGTCATGAAATCCCATATTTTTATAGAGGTTGTTCCAACCACTCCAAGCATCTTTTACGAACAGTTTGTTTTTATTTTTACTATAAATACCCTTTCATGTCATTTTAGAAAGGGTCTTGAATTTGTATTAAAATTGGATTAAAGAAGATAGCACTTCTGCACTTCTTAATTTATTTTTTGTAGAAAGCAAGGATTAAGGTTAAAACTTTTTTAAGCAAATTTCAAAAGGACTTGCATTTCTGTATATTTTTGGAGTTTTCAGAATAAAAAGGAATGAACTAGACTGTTACTTCAGTGGCACATTCAAATACATATGGTACTTATATCTATGTCATTTTGTTTCATGTTAGGCAATTTAACAGTCTTTTGATTCAATATTGTTGTATATGTGACTGTCCATTCAATTCTACATTTATATCACTTTTGAGTAATTCTGGAATTGATATCCTGAACATGTATGCTGGCAATTAATGTTATTATGATATGCGATATGTCTTACATTACTTTGTTTGAAGTAATCATCATTCATGCTTAACTTCTGTAATTGATTGATTGATCTTTATTAGTGATTGATTACCTAAAGTCATCATAAATCGCATAGATATTGAGTTACTCAGGTTAAATATATATATATATATATATATATATATATATATATATATATATATATATATATATATATATATATATATATATATATATATATATATATATTAGTATATTTTTAGAAGTATTATCATTCAAACCATCTATCATCCTTTCACATATTTTAAACACCCACTCATCAAAACACATCATTTTAGGGAAATTGGTCACATATTATCCATTCGGAGCCACCATATCAAATGGAAAAGGAACTGTATTAAGGGCCAAACCGGGTGGTTATCCCCCAATGTTGTTGTAGAAATTTTATAGGCATCAATATAATGGCACGGGAAGAATTTGTGGGAACTTAGATCTAGGTGGAGAGAACTACAATGTGTAGGAGATCCTATGAGGAGTTCGGCATAACACAAAAGGGAAATGGAGACTCTAGAGCTAAGGAAAGGGAGCGAGGGAGGGAGTTATTTTTTTTCCATTATGGGAGCAGCCAGTGAGAATAGAAGTGGAAGTGGAGTGAAGGGATTAGGAGCAGGTACTCTAATGCATGAGGATGAAGAAGGATTTCGAACACCTGATCCAGATGCCTGACTAACCAGGACACTTGAAGATGATACATTGGTTGATGATGTATTTCGTAATGAGGCACCTTTTATTTGAAGATGAGTCGACACTAGAACACAAAATACTGAAGCATAATAGCATGACTATTCCTCCTCCCCTTGACCTTCCCCTAATATTATATCAAAGTCTAGGTTTCCTCTTTGCAAAG
Source organism: Pinus tabuliformis (assembly GCA_031772625.1). Taxonomy (NCBI): domain Eukaryota; kingdom Viridiplantae; phylum Streptophyta; class Pinopsida; order Pinales; family Pinaceae; genus Pinus; species Pinus tabuliformis. Next base: position 274,783,184 of record CM062811.1, read on the forward strand.
TTACACAAGTTTATTAAAGTTCAGTTGTCACTTCAAGGTAAAAGTAGCTCTAGAGGTGTTAGTCAGTCAATTTCCATTATTTATTCTCAACTAGGTTCACGAGGTTTCATACTTGTTTCTACAATCAAATCAACCATGGATGGAGTTGTAGCTAGATCACTTAAAAGATAACTCGAGTTTTAAATAAAGGGGGAAGAAGATGTTGAGCAACATTGGTATTTGTGTGAAGCTGTTTGGAGGTCTCGTCAGACCCCTGATGCTACCAAGCTCATCAAGTTTCAGACTACATTCTAGGATAGGGATTTGAGGTGGTTCATAAAGTGGATTGATGCTAACCCTAATGTTCATATTGACCTGGTTAAGAAGGAATTTATTCACGAGTTTAAATTACCACAATCAAATCAATATGGATTTGCATATTTGTTGTGCATTCGGAAAAGGGAGGGGGAATCAACTTGGAAATGCGTGTAGTGATTCAAGGATGCTATTAGTAAATTTTCTTACCCTATTGACCCCCATCACGAGAGAGACTTTTTTATCAAGGTGTTGGGCACCGACTCTGGCTATCTTTCTACCCATTTTTATCATCCTTTTTTACCATTTTTGGTACTTATTTACCCATGTTGTCATGCTAAACTTATAAGGTAAATACCCTTGACTTGTCCAATTGGAATATTTTAATTAATGAAGTAAATTGACGAAGTCTTATCTATCCGCAACACTGAATTGAATGTTTGACTGCAGCTTGGAGAACAGGAACCCTCGCTTTAGCATTTCGCAACAGATCTGGTAACGGCCAGCCTTCAGGAGGCCGTGCATTTGGAGTCATGATTCCCTAGAACTATTCTTGGGCCTTTTTGCTATCTTGGTTATCTGGTGTTGGTGCCGTTCCAACTGATGTATATTGCTGCATATGCAGTTACCAGGTTTCAGGGAGATATGTTATTCTCCCGTGCTGTGTATAAAAGAAGGACTGTTCCTGTAAATGGGGGTTCTTCCATCACTATTGTAATCACCTGTTATAGATTAATAAAGTATCACCTGTTTTGTTGTTCTAATCTTCTTCATGACTAACGCAGCCCTGATCAAAGAGCTAGGCCCACTCTTCTCATCAGGTGTTGCGTCTTTGTGTGTGTGTTATTTATTATTTTATGCTTGATGTTACACTTCTTTATTATTATGATTATTTCTGGAACTCTGTGGTTAATTTAATCTTACAGCCATGCTTTGAACCTTAACAGTGAACCCTTGGTCAGAATGGATTGCACTTTGCCCCTGCATATACCTTGTGTGTTGCCTTGAAAGGATACGCACACGGATTGATAAATTAATGTCGGAATAGGTTGAATAAATCATTCATACTTGGACACCAACATTTTGGTGCCGTTTCCGGGGAGGCTAACAAGGTGCAAATAACAATCCTGACCAACCATAGAGTCAATCTCTCATCCTGGGGAGAGAATGAGTTTTCTCACTTTGCTTAAGGTCCTAAGCGTAGGTGTTGTTTTCGTTTGTTTATTTTTGCCTTTCTGTTGATTTTGGGCCATCCTCTTGTCTTAGGGAGGGAGGAGTATTTTGACGCCCTACTCCAGGCCCTGAGTTAGGTTTATTTCTCTTAACCCTTGTGTGTTTTCTTTTTGGGAAAAACCCTAGCTTTTATCCTAGGGAGGGAGGAGTCTTTTGACACCTTGCTTCAGATCTAGAAGTATTAGGTCTTCCCGTGGTTTGTGTTTGTTTCTGGTTCTTGTCTCAGGGAGGGAGGAGTCCTTTGACGCCCTACTCTGGGCTTGAAACCCTAGATTTTTGTTTTTTTAGCTACCTTTCTTTTATGAAGTTCTCTCATCTTGGGGAAGGAATAGTCCTTTGACACCTTACTCCAAGACTGAAGCATTATATGTTCATACCAAGACCTTCCATTATACCAACTTTTGTATGACCAAAGAACCAAATAAGAGGGGCAGAGGGAGAGCCCCAAAGAGGGGAGGATCAGATATGGGAAGAAAAACCTATATCCAACAAATCATAACAAAGGCTGAATCAGAAGCATCCTCTTGTGCAGCTGTGAGACAAGGGGCAAGGAGAGTGAAGTCAGAAGGACAATCAGTAGAGCAAACAGTGTTGTCTACGACATTCTTCAGTGATTCAACACAACAGGTTCCTCTAGTAGTGGAAGAAATATCCAGCAGTAGACTTGATTAGGAGAATCTTGCGCTGGTGATAGCAGAGGAGGAAATCACAAGAAGAACATTGACAGGGTTGGACTGCTCCAGTAAGGGAAAGAAGGTTGTAGCCGAGGGATCAAGCCATCAGGACACAGGAGAAGGAAATGAGGAGATACTTGCATCACCAAGGGACCGGGGAAGTGCTACTAAAATGACTCAAGTCCCACTAGTAAGGAATCCTCGGCCATCATCCACAGAGCCTGTTGAAATCCCCAGTGACTATTGGAAGATCTTTCTAGCTCCCACAACCTCCACCATCAATTTTTCGATCAGGGATCTGGGAGCTGGCGCGCCTACAAATCCTATTCCATTGGCAGCCTTACCAAACTTTCACGGGTTGGTTTCAGAAGACCCCGACACATTTCTATTCAAGTTCGAAATAGTGTGTCGGGGCTACGACTACAAAATAGATGCCCAGAAGGTAAATATTTTCCCTTCTACATTAAAGGGAATGGCTTTGCGATGGTTCATGGGCCTTGGAGGAAAATCCATTTCCAAATGGGATGATATGCAGATAGCTTTTCTGGAGAAATACCAAGATTACTGTAAATCCTGGAATATCAAGGAGGAGCTTTTCAAGTTCACACAAAAAGAAGACGAAAGCTTGGAAGATTGTGTGGAAAGGTTCAAGTACACCTTACAAAGGTCAGGTCATTCTAACCTGGATAAGGAAATTTTAAATATTATCCTCCTTCGATCTTTTCGAGAGGACTCAATGGAACTATTGAACATTGTGGGAAAGGGAGACATCTCCAAGGAGACATTCAAAGATATTTGCAATTTATGTATTCAGTGCTCGAGGGGGAGTTACAAAAGCAGAAATTGGAAACCTGCTAGACAAATTAAGGACAGATATCCTCAATACCCTATCGGCATAGATGGACACTCTGCAAGTAAAACAGAAGCAGTTGGAACTGGATAGGTCCATGGAAATATTTTGCCCGAAGTGTAGAAAGAAGCATCCAGAAAGGGAATCTCCACTAAATTCCATAGAGGAATGTGCGATCTGCGAGCTCAACCATGCAACAAGCTCATGTCCTTCCTTTCCAGGCCTGAAAGCAGTATTTCAAGGAACGGGGGAGGACACGGAGCAACTGTACCTCATGGGATCTAGGAAGCCATGGAAGCCTCGACCACTGATGGGAAATCAAGGTATGTATCCAAATCCATCTCAGTATTTTAATAATTGCAACATGAATCCTCAGACCATGCCTTATCCTCCCATGTGGCCACAATACTAGTTCCCACCTTGGTAGCAATGGAACCCTCAAGCCAGTATGAGCTCTCCATGGGCTCCAACTTGGCGAGGTTCCTCTCTTGGTCAGTTTCCTCAGTAGTTTCCAAAACAGATGCCTCAGTAGCAACTCCAACTGCCCTCCAATGTGCCTCCTGGTAATCAGCCTGCCCATCCTCAACTTCCAATGCAACCTAAACCTAACCCTAACAATAAGGGAGCTCATCAAGCTAATGTTATTAACCTGCCTTCATATAGTATCTCCACTATAGAGTTGTATGAAATGAATCTGCGATCAAGACAGGTAGTTAACGTCCAACCTCCTCCAGTTATCATTGAACAACTCGATAGTGAAGGTAAGGAGGTAGAACCAATTAGTAAAGAGCCAAAACAAACTGATAGAAACTAGGTACCTCCTGTCAAACATCATCAATCTGAACCACCTTACCCAGAAATGCCAATTATGAGTAAACCAAGCCCTCAAGCTGAATTTGTTTTATTGGGAGAATTGCAAAACTTGTTTGTTAAAATTCCCTTGTTACAAGCTATGAAGGATTTGCCAATATATGCAAAAACTCTTAGGGAATGTTGTTCAATGAAACCTGCAAAGAAAACTAAAGATCCCCTCACTATACATGTTATGGGAAAACTATCGGACTTCATGATGGGAAAATCAATGCCGATGAAATATGGAGATCCAGGGAACTCGATTTTGACAGTACAGATTAATGGGGTAGAGATTCCAAATGTGGTGGTAGACCTAGGTGTTGCCATTAATGTCATCACTACTGAAACCATGCATGCATTAGGTCTTCGCAATTTGAAACATACACCTACAGTATTGGAATTGGCAGATCGATCTACAGTCAAACCTGTAGGGAAGTTGGAAGATGTAACAATTTCAATGGATTCATGGCACTACCCCATAGATTTCCTGGTATTACATACACAATCTTCAGTGGGTGGTCATCCTTTGATTTTGGGTAGACCATGGCTGGCTACTACAGACGCTTACATCAGGTGTCGTTCAGGAAATATGGTTATTTCTAATGGGCATAACACTAAGAATTTAGTGCTATATCCACCTGCAGAACCAAATTCACCCATGAAACCAGCAGGTGGCAAGAAAGTTGTATCTAGGATAGAGGCCAAAACGGAAAATGAAGAAGTAAGACCAGTCCTCACTATTGGACAGGCCCTTCAGTTGAAAATGGAATCAGAGGATGATGTAATCACTTCCTTCATGGATGATCCTTGCTCCATTTCAGAGCCAAACCAACAGATTCTAGAATCCATCCTAAGCTGTGAAACTCACGAAACTATGGAAACAACAGAAGGATTAGAGGAGCCACCTATTGATGCACCTCATGAAAGTGTTCAAGTGGAATTAGAACCCGGGAAAACCCTGAATATTAATCCAAACCTGTCAGAATCTCAGAAGAAGCAACTTGTAGATGTTCTGCGGAAACATAAAGAAGCCTTCACCTGGGATTATGCAGATATGAAGGGGATCCCTGCCAACTTATGCACCCATCACATATATATCAAGGAAGATTGTCATCCTATAAGACAACCTCAGAGAAGAATGAACCCTACATTGAAAAATGTTATGAAATAAGAGCTTCAGAAATTATTGGATGTAGGTTTTCTCTACCCTATCTCAGATAGCCAATGGGTCTCACCGTTTGTAATGGTCCCCAAGAAGAATGGTAAATGGTGGATCTGCGTAGATTATCGAGAGTTAAATAAGGCGACGTAGAAAGATCATTTTCCCTTGCCATTTATTGATCAAGTTTTAGACAAATTGGCCAGCAAGAAGTTTTTCTCTTTTCTGGATGGGATTAGTGGATATAACCAGATCCATATTGCTCCTGAGGACCGGGACAAGACCACTTTCACATGCCCCTGGGGAACGTTCGCATACTGGGTCCTTCGTTTTGGCCTGTGTAATGCTCCTGCAACATTCCAGAGGGTAATTCAATAATCTTCTCTGACTTGATAGATGACAGTGTTGAAAATTATATGGATGACTTTACTCGATATGGGGAATCATTTTTATAAGGGCAGAAGAATCTAGAAAAGGTTCTTGAAAGATGTATACAAGCGTGTGTCTCTCTGAGTACAGTAAAGTGTCATATGATGATGGAAGAGGGAATCGTTCTGGGACATTTGCTCTCAGCTGAAGGTATCAGGATGGACCCAGCAAAGATAAAGGTAATTATGCACTTCACGACACCTAAAACGCCCACATAGGTACGTAGTTTCATTAGTTGTGCTGGTTATTATAGGCATTTTATAGAAAATTTTGCAAAAGTAGCACACCTACTATTTCAATTACTAACAAAATATTCAGAATTTGTGTGGTCAAGTGACTGTGATGCAGCCTTTACAAAGATTAAAGAATTGGTCTATAGTGTTCCAATCCTTAGAGGTCCAGACTGAGCATTACCTTTCCACATTCATACCGATGCTTCTCAAACAACAATTGGGGCAGTGTTGGGACAACAAGAGGATAAAGTACCCTACGCAGTCTACTATGTTAGTAAGAATTTGGCTCCTACAGAATTAAAATATACAGTAACTGAGAAAGAATTCTTGCTGTCATTTATGCCATCAACAAATTCCGGCACTACATTACACGGGTATCCTACTTTTGTGCATACTGATCATGCAGCTATCAGGTATTTAATGAACAAACCTGTAGCAAAAGACGATATTTTTGAGATATTAAAAGTTGCACATGATGGACCTTGTGGAGGACATTTTGCAGATAAAAGAACAGGTCATAAGGTGCTGCAAATGGGATATTACTAGCCCTCCATCTTTCATGACGCTTGGGATTATGTTCGAAGGTGTGATAGTTGTCAACAGATGGGACAACCTGGGAAAGCAGATGAAATGCCTCTTCAGCCCCAGATAGTCCTTGAACCATTTGAGAAATGGGCCATTGATTTTGTTGGGCCCTTCAACCCACCTTCCCATCAGAAAGCTTACATCCTGGTCTGTATTAATTATGTAACTAAATGGGTGCAAGCCAGAGCGGTCACGAGAGCAACAGAGCAAGTAGTCGCAGACTTTCTTTTTGAAGAAATCTTTGCCTGGTACGGTACTCCAAGGGAAATTGTATCAGACGGAGGATCATAGTTCACATCTCATATGATAGAAAATTTGATGCAGAAGTATGGGGTCAAACATAGAGTGACAACCCCATATCACCCCCAGGCGAATGGACAAGTAGAAAGCACAAACAAGGTATTGGAAAATATCTTGACAAAGACCACAGCAAGCCATCGCCGGGATTGGGCATAGAAGCTTCCAAAAGCTTTGTGGACATGCTGAACAACATGGCGGAATACAACAGGTTTTTCTCCATTTGAATTAGTCTATGGGAAATCCCCCTTGTTTCTAGTCGAATTTGGGATCATCACACTCAGAACAACTCTATAAGTAGGCCTAGATCTATCAGAAGCACAAAAACACCGATTGGAACAGGTGAATGAGTTGGATGAGATTCGAGTAGTAGTTTTCCAGAAGACTACTGCTGTTCAATAGCAGAGGATGAAATGGCATGACCAATTTATCAAAGCTAAGGTGTTTCATGTGGGGGATTGGGCATTACTGTATGACTCCCGATTTAATGATTTCAAAGGCAAGCTTCACACTCGCTGGATGGGACCATATCAAGTGGACGCAGTGTTCAACAATGGAATGGTTAGACTGATTACAATAGATGAGAACCATACCTCATTCTTAGTAAATGGACACCGTCTAAAACTATACCACCGTCTAGCCTCTAAAGATGCCTTTGTCAAAAATCTTTCTGCTTTATCTGATTTAATGGTCATTGGAAAAGAGGATACTCTCACTCTGCTCTAATAATAATAATAATAATATATATATATAGATATATAGATATATAGATAGATAGATAGATAGATAGATAGATATATATAGATATGTTCAAAAAAAAAGAATATATATATATATATATATATATATATACTGTTGCTACTTGTTTGTATTTTGTAGGAATAACAAAGAGATATGGCGAGGAGAAATGTAACACTCAGTGTTGTTACTCCACCAATGCTGCTATTAATATGTTGTTAACTGGTGGTGTCACTAAGTGTTGTTACTCCACTAAGTGCTCTTACTACACTTAGTGTTGTTACTCCACTAAGTGTTGTTACTCCATAGCTACTATAACTCCGCAATTGTCGTTACACTACAAATGCTGTTACTCCGCAACTGTCGTTACACCGCCGATGTTGTTACTCCGCAACTATTGTTACTCCACCAGTGCCGTTACTCCGAAACTGTTGTTACTCCGCCGGTGCCGTTACTCTGCAACTGCCATTACTCCGCCAGTGCCGTTACTCCGCCAGTGTCGTTACTCCATAACTGTTGTTACTCTGTTGTTGTTGTTACTCTGTCGGTGTCGTTACTCTCTGTTGTTGTTACTCACTGTTGCCGTTATTTGTTGTGTTGTTATTCACTGTGCTATTACTCGTTGTGTTGTTACTCACTGTTGCTGTTACTCGCTACATTGTTACTCCGTCAGATATTTGTGCTGCTACTCCACCATAAGGTAGGTCCGTAGGTATGTCTCCGTTGATTTTATGGATTTAATTAAATATTCCAAAAAGGACATTAAAACGTGTCGAGGATGGCCATCATTTAGTTGGGGGGGGAACCATCATAATGAATAACGACATACCTCAAAAAAGTATTCATGACACACAATTCTCACCTAAGCGAATCTAATGATTTCAGTGCTCCGTAATCATACCTTTATGTGTTGGAATGTGTATTCGTACGCGCAGAGTCATATCGGTCACCCTCCCAACACGCTGCATTAAATTCCTGAAATATCTAACAATACCACCATAATCTGTCATCATTTTTGAGCGTACCAGTACTGTTTCATCAATTGTCTCCAAAAGCAGCCATGACGTTATTTTAGTTGCCAATGATTTGGAGCCCTGTCACTCTCCCCTACTAGCCAACTGCAGTCGTCATGCTGATTCCACCTCTGCAGCAATGGGTGGCCGATCTGTGCGACATGAACCTGATGATACAACAAGAGCTCGGAGTAATCGAGAGGTGTGGCAAGTGTTTGAGAACACAGGCTGGGATGTTTATTTCAACAAGCTGAGAGGGTCGAATGAAGAAATAATGGTGGAATTTGCATTAAACTTCGGATAAGGAGGCTCTCGGGTCCGTGGAATTGAAATCCCTGTGACGGAGGAAATCATCATGGAAGTCAGTGGACTCCCTTAGGTCGGAGAGCGATGGCTTTCGAGAAGGACTGCCCTTCCAGAATTCCCCAGGCCTTCCTGCAAGCAGGAGAAGGTATTGCATAGAAGGGTTGGGGATATGACAGAACTTCACTACCACATCCATGGGGAGGAGTCGCAGAGCTCGTCATAAAATATATGAATTGCGAAGGAAGATACTCCACCATCTTCAAATACCATCTCCACATGCTAGCTCACCTACGATTTCCATAGGTAGAAGCTTTTTCAATGAATGTGCCCTATTTTCTATTAAGGAGCCTTCACTTAATGGTGCATTCGGCTCAAGGGTCATGACAGGTATTGGTGGTCGTCACTCACCATGGGTTGGTTTAGCTATTATTAATGAATGCCATCAGATGAATCCCGATTCTGTGGGAACTATTTCAGGATTCCACAGAGGAGGAAATAGTAGCCGCTGTGGCTGCTAGGGCAGATGAACCTGAAGCCATGGAGGAAGATGCAAAAGATGATGAGTATGTTGACCAAGAGGAGCCGGAAGAAATGGAAATGGAAATTGAAGAACTTGAAGAAGAGACGGCTCCCCAAGAGCAAGCCGAAACTGTGGAGTCAATGGGAGATACGGGGATTGACATAGAGATGCCCACTAGTACTATGGTCGAGGCTATCCCACAAGAACCAGCCCCACCCATGGAACTAGCGAAGCAATTAGACAGTGTGATGACTATGGAGACAGACCCACAATAGGCAAGAGTGGGCAAATTGGTCAATATTGCGACTGAGGGTACCCCACAGGGATCTCCTACCACCATGGATCTGATGGAGGAGGATAATCCGAATGAAGAAGAGGTCGTGACCACTCTGACCAGAGAACCCATGGAAGAAGAAGAACAAGGAAAATAAAGGCCTGGAATTGATGAAATCAGGGGACCCATGGAGGAAACGCCAGGAGAACTAGGGTGTGAGGTAGACGCTGACCCACAAGAACCAGTATCGACTTCGGGGTGAAATGTTGAGGATTCGTTCCAGTTCTCCTTCTTCTCCTCTATCCCAAGAGGAGTGAGAGTAACTCGTTCCTGTCAGTAGGAAGGAGAAGAAGATTTCACCATTCCTATGGCTTCAAATTTAGCACAGAGGCCACAACCGTGTGGGGTGGATGTTACATAGGTGACAGGCACTTCTGAGCCTGAGAGGAGAGAAGAGACAGAGGATCCTAAGGTTGGGGAACCGGAAGGAACTCCAATAGGCACATTAGTAGGAAAGCATCTCGTCAGGGCATCGCTGGTCATGGAGAGCACGCATGAAGAAGAAATAGTCGTTGGTGAAGAGGAGGGACCAAGCGAAGTGGTCCTGACGATTGAGCCAATGGGACAGTCAAGAGAGAAGGGAGTGAAGCATGAAATAATTGAAGAAAATTAGGTAGTGGAGGAAAGACCAACAGTCGGCATAGCAAAAGTTGCCCCGAGGGATTTACCTCCAGCTACCAGGATGGAGGAAGTACAAGTGAAACAGGAATGGGTAGAGCTATGTGAACAGTGAAGACTCCCAGTCAAACAAAGATATCAGCTGAAATTTAAGGAGACAATGCGGCTCAAAATGGAGGTCAAGAAATTGAGAAAGCAAGTGCATAAAATGCAGAAACGGATAAAGAAATATAAGCGGCAAGTTAAGAAGTCCAAGGCCGTAGGGGTCGAAGCAGGAACTCAGGTGGACCAAATGGTCACAACCTCGGCTGCCACTCAAACAAACCTAGTCAAAAGATTGTTTGAAGACCGGGAGTATGCCTTAACGGACGAGATATAGACTTGGAAATCTACTATGGCCTAGTATAAAAATGAGATCAGGAGAACTCTGGAAGGAGCCTCCACAACCATCTTCGGATATGTGGAGCGCATAGATATTATGAGATTAAGGCATGCGAAGCAGTAGCTCAAGATGGAGCAACTGGAAAAGCAAGTGGCAGAACTAAGGGCCGATAAGGAGTAGATGTTCAAACTGGTGCAAGAGGTGATGGCATGTCATCCCCCTGCTTCTTGTTATTCTTTATTCTTGCACGAACGTTTCCTTTTATTCTGCATGGAAAGCATAAAAAATGAGATTAGTTATGAGATAGAAGATGGTGTACAATTCCTCCGAATAATGAGGAATCATGACGTTCCAACTCAACAATTGATGTGTGAGTTTTACCTGCATGGGTATCCACTGCATTTGGATAGAGATTTCAACTCGGTTCTGTATATAGGGGACATTCATTTAAGGGCCCTCACCTCTTACGCCTTCAATCAGATCCATTGGCAGAAGGCTTTTAACACTTTTGAATCCAATCAAATTACAAAGCCATTTATAGTAAGAGGAGAGCATAAGAGGTAAATCACAATGTTTACTAAGCACAACACCTTTTGGGGAATCAAGGGGAGCAGAGATAGGATGCTGAGGACACAGAGATGGTGCCTTGATCTTTGTGTCAAACAGTTAACTACTTTTCAAAAGGAGGCCCTTGATTGCTATTAGAAGAGGTGGATGATGTCACCTACAGCTGTCCAGAACAAAGAACCTTTTGGGGCACCAAATTTTGCACGAGTGCTCACCAAAGTACCCAGATATGTGGCATGTGTTCAACATGTGGGGTCTGGTGGATGGGAATCCGGTTTCAGTGTCCTATTATTTGGCTACCTATAGAAATTTACACACTAGCGTATGATGTTCCAATAGACTGGTGGAAGGAAGTTCTCCTTTCGGATGGGTTTAAAGTTCCAGGAACAGAGATGGCCTTAGAATATGATCTCACCCAGCTTCATGAAACCTACAGCCTACAGAATCTAGACCTGTGGAGGCGGCGGACTACATGAGGACATGCAGAAGGCTAGTTGGGGGGAGATGTTGGGCACCGAATCTGGCTATCTTTCTACCCATTTTTATCATCCTTTTTGACCCTTTTTGGTACTTATTTACCCATGTTGTCATGCTAAACTTATAAGGTAAATACCCCTGACTTGTCCAATTGGAATATTTTAATTAATGAAGTAAATTCACGGAGTCTTATCTATTCGCAACACTGAATTGAATGTTTGACCGCAACTTGGAGAACAGGAACCCTCGCTTTAGCATTTCGCAACAGATCTGGTAACGGCCAGCCTTCAAGAGGCCGCGCAACTAGAGTCACAATTCCCTAGAACTATTCTTGGGCCTTTTTGCTATCTTGGTTATCTGGTGTTGGTGCCATTCCAACTAATGTATATTTCTGCATATGCGGTTACCATGTTTCAGGGAGATATGTTATTCTCCCATGTTGTGTATAAAAGAAGGACTGTTCCTGTAAATGGGGGTTCTCCCATTGCTATTGTAATCACCTATTACAGATTAATAAAGTATCACCTGTTTTGTTGTTCTAATCTTCTTCGTGACTAACGCAACCCTGACTAGAGAGATGGGCCTGCTCTTCTGATAAGGTGTTGCATCTTTGTGTGTGTGTTATTTATTAGTTTATGCTTGCTATTACAGTTCTTTACTATTATGATTATTTCTGGAACTCTGTAGTTAATTTAATCTTACAGCCATGCTTTGAATCTTAACCGCAAACCCTTGGTCAGAATGGATTGCGCTTTGCCCCTACATATACCTTGCACGTTGCCTTGAAAGGATACGCACCCGGATTGATAAATTAATGTCAGAATAGGGTGAATAAATCATTCATGCCTAGACACCAACACAAGGCCTTGTTAGCTATGACCCAAATTATGTTATTTAGCAGAAGATCAACACACTACAAGGTACGCTAGAGCAAGCAATGCAAATATAGGCTATGACGGGTTATCCAGAAGATCACAGAGTTGGGGGACCTTCGATAGATCCTGCTATTATGGGCCTCCAGAATAAAATTTCCACATTGACAGAAAGGCTAAAAGATCTAGCGCATGCACATCTCATGTTTGGTGTACCCACTATCAAGTCGAAGGGCACCATGCTACAGATTTCTTGCAACTCAGAGGACCAGGACCATGCAGTGTGCCCATGGGACCACAACGATCGTAGACTCCAGGAGTTGTGCAAATCTCTTCTTCACTTCCCTATCAAGGTCATACTCAATTTTAGTAGTTTCCCAATCCGCTAGGTATGTCTGCAAATGATTACTGTGAAATATGTCGAAGCTTTGGGCATCAACCTCGCTTATGTCCTATTTTATAGAAGTATTCAAATGTTCTGAATAACTTGTTTTGTGAATTTTATGGATCTCCTAATCATCATACAGATCAATGTTGGTCCATGGATGCCTTAGCAGACCGTATTGACCGTTCTTCTTTCCTTGTTAATGATACTCTTTGAGGGCGAGGAGGAGGAGCTCGAGGGGGGTAACGATTGGTGGAAGAGGCCTGATTAGATGCTATAATTTTGAGCAAGAAGGCCATGTGGCGAGAGAAGGTTCTTTTCTACGAATACCATGGTGTTCATACTGTCAAGTAAATACACATGCAACACAATAGTATCCTAAACTTATTTCTCAATGGGAAGAGCGAAATCGAGCAAAGGGAGCTAATTTATTCTACACAGAAGCTTAGGATCCTAGTACTTCAACATAGCCTAATATCTATGTTGTTATGAGAGGAAGGAAGATGACGGAAACTAATATTGGAGTCCCTGACCAGCTAACTATTATAAATCTTGCATCTCCAAAGAGATCATATGACCCAAACCAAGAAAATGAGTATTACAGGGTTGTGACTCAACTTTTCCTTCAGATAATGTCCTTGTAGTGAGTTACAGGAGAAAGTGAAGGGACCCTAGGAGAAACATTTTGCAGAATTTTCCCAACATATAATGGATTTTTTAAAGTTATTTTTACATATTATGAATGATGATAAACTCATTGGTGAGTAGCGGAAGAGATTGAAGACTATAGTTAAGGATGATGTGTTCTCTAAGGAATCGATTTCTACAAATCTACCTTAAAGGAATTCCAGACGAGTGTAGAGGAATAAGAAGAGGACTCGAAGGGAGTTTCGGATAGATGCTCATATTTCATGGTTCCAGATCAAGGAATCCATGCTATATTTGGGATCAAATGTTAATATTTTTCCAAGAAAGAGAAGAAGATCTTGGAAAAATGGAGTTGATTTATTCCCCTATTCAGATGTAGATGGAAAACTAGTACTGTATTATCCTTGTTGGTAGACTGGAACATGTTGAGGTTTATATAGTTGGAGTTAAGACTTATGTAGATTTCAAGATTATCAATATTATTGGGGACAAAGGCCTGTATCTAGCTCTATTTGGAATTGATTGGGCTTTCGGGAATTATGCAGTCATTGATTTAAAATGGGAGACCATGACTTTTGAAGTGGATGGTATGCGTGTTATATAACCTCTTGATCCATATGAAGTTCTGAGTTTTACAGAGCCTGTGGATGATGTGGAATCCTCTAGTTTAGTGGATGAATTGTATCAATTGGTGCTGGAAAGCAAGAAGATTAAATTAATCCCACATCAATTGGCTTTATTAGTTGGAAGAGTATCCATAGCACTAAAGTTGGTTCTGAAGCTACAATGGAAGATTGGAAACATGGTGCCCATGAAATCCACTCCCGACATTTCATCATTGTTCGTTGTATTCATTGGATTGGTACGTGAGTATCCTAATTTTAATGGTACTAATTCTGTTGAAAATTTTATTAAGGAGATTGATTCTTGCATAGAAGAATGTTAGAAGATCCATGTAATGAGTGTTTCTTTGCAATATACTCCCACAAGGTGGCGGGAAGTACACCGAAATTAGCTACAAGAATTGAGCACTATTAAGGTTGTTTTTTTATATCAGTTCTCTCTTCCAAACAAGTTGTCAAGCAATATTCCTTTTATAACGGTTGTACTTCAACACAGGACCATGTTGTGCATTGTTCTTCTATATGGAGGGTTGATGGCTTAGTAGTTGAGATGTGGCCTCACCTATTTATTCATTCTTTGGGAAATATTTCGCAAGCCTGGTATTTAAAGTAGGAGCTAAAATGTGAAAGAGCAAATTGGGATGTGTTGACAGCTCAGTTTTGTAAAAGTTTCTCTTCTTTTGCTACCGACGAGAAGATAGCACAAGTTATTAAAGATATTAGAGGAATAATGTTTTTGGGAGAGGATGCATTGGCATAATGCAGCAGGTACGAAGGATTTGAGCACTAATATGACTCAAGATTTCATGATGTTATTGTTTGTGGTAATGTCAACAAAGAATTGGATGATGATTTAGAGGAATTAAGGCACCTAAATTTCAAAGAGTCTGAAGGAAGCGTAAAATTAAAGAGGATCCTGTATGTGATGGCCCGCACTGGAAACCACTTAAATTGAAGAATATGAATATTGGGACTGAAGAAAAACAGAAGCTTGCTTCTATTGGGGACTAGTGGGATGAACAGACCACATGGGAAATATTAGACCTGCTCAAAGAATATGAAGATCTTTTCTCCTGTTCCATCTCAGAGTTGAAGGGAATTAAAGGTGATCTGGGAGAAATGAAAAGTGCATTAAAGCCAAATGTGAAGCATGTTAAGAATCGGCCCTATAGATTGAATCCACGAGTAAAGGAGAAGGTCAAGAATGATATTGATAAGATGTTAGTTGTCGGTCTCATATTCCCCGTGGATGAATCTAAATGGATAAGCCCCATTTTCATTCAAGATAAGAAGGATTCAAATGAAATCTAGGTATGTGTTGACTATTGAAGTCTCAATAATGCATGTGTCACATGATCCATTTCTCACCCCATTCAGTGATGAAGTATTGGACAATGTTGGGGAAATGAAGATTCCTTTACTGATTGATTATCAGGCTATCATCAAGTCCATATTGCTAAGGAGGACAAGAATAAGACCACATTCACCACTGAATGGGGGTCATATGTGTATAATGTTATACCTTTTGGGTTGAAGAACACTCCAACTATTTTCTCTCACATTGGCATTCTTGCTTTTCATGAGTATATACACAAGTTCCTTGAAGTTTACATGGATGATTGGATTGTTTAAATTTTACTCAAGAATAACTCGAGTTTTTTAATGGTTATGTTTGATAGGTGTAGGCAACTTCAGATATCCTTGAACCTAAAAAAATGCATATTTGTTGTACCTTTTGGATCTCTTTTGGGGCATATTGTTTGCAAGGAGGGGGTTTGCTTGGATCCTGCTAAAGTCGCAATGATATTGAATATGTCGCCACCCACTTTGGTTCATCAATTGCATTCCTCTCTAGGACACACTGGTTACTATCGAAGATTCATTCAGAATTATGCTTCCATTATGGCTCCGTTGGAGAAGCTCCTCAAGAAATCTGAGCCTTTTTTGTGGTCTATGGAATGTAATGTTGCATTTAATATACAGAAAGAGAATCTTTCAAGTGCACCATTTTTGGTCTATCCTACTAGAACAAGAAAGTCCATGTCCATGTTGATGCCTCCGAGATTGCTTTGGGCACTATTCTGACGCAATTGGGCAAAGGCAACTTAGATCACCCTATTTATTTTGCAAGCATAAAACTTTCTAATGCAGAGAATAATTATACCACCACAAAATGAGAAGCCTTAGTGATGGTATACTCTCTTCAGAAGTTTCACCATTATTTGTTAGGAGGCACATTTAATTTTTTCACAGACCATTCAACATTGAATTACTTAGTTAACAAGCTTGTGCTTGAAGGAATAATTTTTTGATGGTTTTTGTTGTTTCAAGAGTTCACATTCGAGGTCATTTTCAGGCCTAGAAGGTCAAATGTGGGGTCAGATCATCTATCCATATTGGAGTCAGGAGGTTTAGGAGGTTCGATTGATGACCAGCTTCTAGATTCTCATATGTTCCACATTGAAGTTGTATCTAAATATTTAGAATAGATTGCTACATTTCTTTCTACAGGTCAGTGCCCATGTGATTACACTATAGTGCATATGAAGCATTTAGTTTTTCGAGAAACAAACTATCAATTGATTATTGGACAGTTATATAAGATGGGGCATGATCAGATTCTTCACTGTTGTTTTCTTGATAATGAATGGGAAGGGATGTTGTGGGAATCCCATGCTAGAATTGTTGGAGGACACGTTGGAGGCAAGCCTACTACTCGAAAGGTATTACAATCTAGTCTTTGGTGGCCAACTCTTTTTAAGGATGCAAAGGAGTATGCCAAAACTTGTGATGTTCGTCAATGGGTTGGTCGACCATCGCAATGTGATGAAATGCCCCTGGATCTGGTATAGACACTTGCTGCATTCAAAAAATGGGTTGTTGATTTTATTGGACCTATCAATCCTCCTACTCGTCATCCTCATGCCCGATATATTATTACGACAATAGACTATCTCACCTGTTGGGTGGAAGATGCTCAAGTTAAAGACTGTATTGCAAACATGGCTGCTAGATTTATCTTTGAAAACATTATTACTATGTTTGGTTGCCCCCACAACATAATGAGTGATCAATGTTCTCACTTTATTAATAAAACAGTTTAGACTCTGTTTTAGAACTTCATGATACAACATCATAAGAGCACCCCATATCATTCGCAAGCCAATGGAATTGTTGAAGCATTTAACAAAATTCTGGAGAAGGGACTCACTAAGGTTTGTTCCACAAATCGCGATGATTGGGATGAACATGTTCCCACTACCTTATGGGCCTACAGAACTACTATTAAGAGACTGAATAGGTATACCCCGTTCGAACTAGTTTATGGAAGGGAATTTTTTGTTCTTGTAGAATTTATTGTTCTGAATCTCTTCATTTATCATGCAACTAGAATTTCAGAGGATGAATCTCTTCCTGATCGAGGAAATAAGTTGTTGCAATTGGAAGAATCTCGATTCCTTGCATATTTTATCAGACAGTTGAAAAGGAGCACCAAAAATCTTAGCATGATCGTCACATAGAGAAGAAGTCCTTCTCTATAGGTGACCAAGTATTACTCTATGATAGCAAGTACCACAAACATCCTGGTAAGCTCCAAATGCATTGGCTTGGTCCTTTCTATGTTATCGATATTAAATATTTTTGTGTTGTCTGCCTTGCTCAACTTGATGGTTCTCTATTTCGTGGATGAGTGAATGGTGCTCACTTGAAACCCTACTTTTTTGGTTCAACTTCCAATTAAAGTGATCTCTCATCACAAGAGTTATTGGTAGGAGTTAGGATGGTCATGTTAATAGTAGTCTTTGGTCTATCTAGTAGTTTGTAGCTTTTGTATTTTCCACAAGAGTCTTCCATTTTTCAGTCGTGACCTCGCTTAACCAATTATGGTCAGGGAGATTTTGTTGTTTCTTGTCTTGTCAGAGTCATTATTACTTTTCCTATCTATCAATGGTTCAAACCATGCCAGAATTTGTTACTGAATCCATATTTCAGTTCTTAGTAATATTTTATTCTGCCACTAGATTTTTTGTTATGTTACCACATCCCTCAGTATGTGTCCGGATCGATTGTCATTAATTCGAAAGTTAAGCCACATTTCTCACGCTTAATAGCTAAGTCTTTGTGAATTGGCTATATCTTCCAACTTATTGTCTTCATCCTCATATTTTTCTCATCTTGTGTTATCATTTTCTGCTCTGGCTCCACTATCGCCCTCCCCTGAACCTTCTTTGTCTACTCGTCCTCCTATTTTATTTATGTACACCCATCACACTCTAAATATGGTTTGATTCGTTAAATATGCTCTTAGTCTATACCCCATTGATTCTCGCATCAACTCTCAAGATGATTTGTTGGGAAAGTACGATAAATCTCATCTTGTAGATAACGACCTGTCTGATTCCATCTTGTTCCCTGCGCCCCAGACTGATATTTTCATGGAGCCCAATACCCGTCCCAATGCTCGTTCCACCATGAAAGTCAAAATTTTTTTCCACCAATTAAAGTAGTCTACCCTTCTCCTTCTGTGGGCCTTACCTGTGTTTTGTACCACTAGTAAAGTCATGTGCTGTACAAAGTTTTTGGCCAGCTAGCTTCATGGGGGTTCCCTTTGGTTGGACCGTGAATACCCCATCCATGCAATTGATATTCATAGGATCACTGGACTCTCTACCTATGGTGTGGATGTTAAGTTGGCCTTTCAGAAAATATCCAAGCGCAGAAAGAAAATAGATGAGAACAATCTAGACAAAAAGTATGGCACTACCTAGAAAGGATGAGGAGCATTTCTAGATATGATTACCAACATTTTGATTTGCGTTTCATATACAATCATTGCCACCAAGCTCATGCGCCACTACACTAGAGGGGAGTGTACATTGGATTCCATTTTTGTTGTTGAAGCTTTTATTCATGGAGATCAACTAAATTGGTCCACTTATCTTCTTTAGGAATTATTTGAGGATGCTAATGATATCTATGCTCAGTCTACTTTTTTTTTTTTTGGCTACCTGCTCATTCTGCTTTCTATGTCCAAATGGTTTCCTCCCGAGGGTCGTGACCTTGTTGCAATTGTTGAAGAGGAGCCTCATGCTTATATGTACACACCTTGGTGAAGCATCGAATACACTGTGAACAGAGATTTTAATGACCTTTATTTTGTTCACTAGTACAATAAGATGGTTGTTGTGATGAATCCTATTTCACGAGTGCCAATTCCCTTATTGGACCAATATTTCCCTTTAATTTGGTTTGGTATCTCTGACAGTTCCTGCTACCTTCATTTGATATATTTCTCTTTAGATACTTTCGCTATGTGCCCATTGTCATTTTATATCAGTGAAAATGATTTCCACACTAAAGTTGGCAGTTGGCCAAGGGTTATTTCCTATAATTGTCTATAATTTTCTATAATTTTGATGCATGAAGCCTACTGAAGAAGCCCCTTCAACTTCTCGAAATCACTTTGAAGATGTACCTGAGCATCTCCAGCCTCTTTTGATTAAATCTAAGGAGTGCATGAGATCATCTTATGCTATTGGGGCTAAGTTCAGTTCATATGTGCATCAAACACTCTAGGTACATCAACTTACCCCTATGTACAAAGCACCGCACGATATTGCATCTATTATTCCTCCTGCTATTATTTTTACTTATTTGTCACCTCAAGTCCGTAGCACTATGTTTGCCTCCCCCTTCATCAACCTTGATGCTGAACAGACCGTCCAGGATTCCACAATGCATGCTCAAGAAGAATCACCTCCATCCCCACATATAGCCCATGAAGGGACCCATCATCCCTTTGTCGCTACTTTATTTGACCACCCCAATTCACCTATCACCCTTGATGACACTATAGAGATGGAATCTGACTTTGCCATTATTTTTTATGCTCATATGCATGCTATTGTTACTTCTTCATTGTTAACTATTCCATCTCATCCATCATATTCCACTCCTCTACCCATTTCAACTGAACAAGTTTCCGACTTCATGAAGGATCCTGAATAGTGTTGTTAGACAATTTCCCTTTCCACCCAGTAACATGACCTCATCACTTTCATTCAAACACCTGTTTTTCATCAAATTCAATAGAATTTAAGGACCTCTACTTGACACGAAGGTTCCTCGCAATATTAATCAGAGCAGCCAGTTGCTAGTGGCCAACCACTGCAATCTAGACTAATGGGTGTTGAGCCTGATTATCTTATGTATTCAAAGGTATTGCCACATTGGACGCCAGTTTGTAATGGGGTGGCAACGCTGCCCGTAAAATATTCACTACATGGGGGGTCCATGGGGGGGCGACAATGATCTTCAGGAGCCCCCCCTTGGCGGGGGATTGGGGGCAGCGCCCCCGAAGCTAAAAATAGATGTAAAATTGCCTTGTAAAATGTTGTAATTTCGTAGTCAATCTGGGCCATTCATTAGGCGGAGATCTGATGGTAGAAGTTATGTTTAATTTAGGGTTTTTTGCCCTAGAAGGCAACCCCTCGCTATATATGAGGGAATTGTATTGCGTCTATGTAGATCTATATTATGAGTGATGAAGAGAGAGGAGATTGAGAGCGAAGAGGAAATTATAGCAGATCTATTTTAGGTTGTATCTCTTCAATTTGCTGGATAATATAAAATAACGGACTGGCTATTTATCCGTGGACATAGCCCAAACTGGGTGAACCACGTATATATGTGTCTCTCTTGTTTTATGTGTTTTCTGTGTTTATATTTCTGCAATATATAATGTGTTCCATTGCTCTATAATATATAATTTCCAAATAATGGGTATCAAAGCTGAAGGTCTATTTGGCTGATAAACTCGCAGGAGAGCAGGGTTCCTGGTTCGAGTGGGAGAAATGGTGGAAGATGGTAGGTTTAGGGTCGAAAAATTTAACGACCAAAACTACCAGTTGTGGAAGATGCAGATGGAAGATTATCTATATCAACGAGATTTGTACCAACCATTGAGTGGAAAGGCAAAGAAGCCAACAAGTATGACATACATAGAATGGGATATTCTCAACAGAAATGCACTTGGAACAATACGGCTGTGCCTAGCGGCGTCTGTAGCATTTAATATTTCAAAGGAAACAACAACAAAGGGTTTAATGTTGACTGTTATTGGAAAATCTAGTGTCTATGCAGAGCCGCTAGTCCCACTAAGACTGGTAGCTATCTTAGAAACAAACAAACTAAAACTACTTTCGTTTTCCTTTATGAGAAGTAGATAAGAGGGGAACAAAGGAGACCAACCTCTGTCTTGCACTTGGTTCCTTGCTTGGTTCCTCTCCCTTCTGATAGATCTTTGTCACTCACTTCCTTGTCTACCCAGCTTCAAAGAGCACCTGTGGAATCAAAGCAGCATAACACTATCCAAGAACATAGATCTACTATCATAAACAATATAGGACCAGATATATATTGACCACACAAATGCATATATCATCAATCATACAAGAATATGGAGGAAAACTTGAATAACTTTATTAATATCAAGAATAGCAAAGAGGATTACAACCAATTGTTCTGACCCAGCATCATCCTCTCAGCAAGAAAGCCCTTCTTCACCTCATGAAAAGCTTAGATCACCCAACACTATGATGTTACACCAAGAAACCAGTAGCACTTCCTTACAAGATACAAAATTCCAGCCTCTGGATCTCTGGGATGAGGGATCCATATATAGATGATTGCAGGGAGGTGAGTCAGCTTCTGAGATTTGATTAGTGTCCTCTCTCTGATAGTTCTTGATTCCACTTGGATATTGATGATCTCTTACTCATCCCTGGGTGAATGCAGAGAGGCAAGTGTCACAGGAGAAGTTTCTGGAAGATTCCATGATCTTCCACCTCGCAAATTGACTCTGCCATTTGTCCACTCTCGCCCATCACACCCCATAGAAGGGCTTTTCAGTATGCATCGCACCTCCTATGTGCATTTAGGTGGGATGTAGTGCACTTTGACCATGGAGCAGGTGAGATGGTCCAGTTTTGACCAGTTCTAAGTAGTTTTTCATGGAGAACTTTTGGGAGATGATGTAATCAGTTGACCTTGTTCTTTTAGGGGTTCGAACAACACTTTTAGGGACTTAGGAGCCCTTAGTTTATGGACATGTTTGATTGGGGTTGCAGTGCCCAAAAATGTCTATAACATTGACATTGGCCAAACTATATGAAAAACCCTCGACCTCAAATAAGGTATTTCTTATGAAGCGTTTATTTAATATGAAAATGTCAGAAGATGGATCCGTTGCTAATTATTTAAATGAATTTAATACAGTTACCAGTCAGTTAAGTTTTGTAGGGGTAAATTTTGATGATGAAGTTAGGGCTCTGTTACTTCTGTGCTCATTACCAGAAAGTTGGAATGGTTTAGTTATGGCCATTAGTAAATCTGTCTCTGGATCTAGTACTTTAAAGTTTGATGATGTTGTCGATGCAATCCTTAGCGAGGAAATGCAACGAAAAAGCTCCAGTGAGACATCAGGTAATGCTTTGACTGCAGAGACTAGGGGAAGAAAAATGGAAAGAGGAAAGAGCCCAAGATATCACAGTAAGTCAATGAAAGGCAGATCCAAGTCTAGATCGGGGATAGTGTGCTGGAAATGCGGGAAGAAAGGACACCTGAAGAAAGATTGCAAGTCTTGGAAGGGAAAAGAAGGAGATGTGCAACAAGAAAACAATCACGAGGTGAATGTGACAGGTGATGTGTTGCAAGATGCTTTGATTCTTTCTTTAGAAAATATTATTGATGCCTCGGTGATAGATTTAGGGGCCTCATTCCATGCCACACCTGATAGGAAACATTTTCATGATTATGTTCAAGGAGATTTTGGACAGGTTCGATTGGGTGATGATAAACCCTGTAAAATGATTGGAATGGGTACAATTTTCATAAAATAATAGAATGGAAATCAATGGCTATTGAAGGAGGTAAGGCATGTTCTAGATCTAAAGAAAAATCTTATTTCAACAGGGCAATTGTGAGGTGAACTTTGTGTGACTACTTTTATAGATAAAACCTGGAAGGTCACTAAAGGATACCTAGTAATAGAAAAAGGAGAAAAGGTTGGTACATTGTATTTATGCAATGGTATTTCTAATTTTGTTAATGCTCTAACCTCTACAGGAGAAGATACGAAATTGTGGCATCATAGGCTTGGGCACATGAGTGAGAATGGGATGTCGATTCTTCACTCAAGAAATTTTTTGCCGGTTTGAAGCATGTTGATTTAAAATTCTATGAGAATTGTGTTTATGGAAAACAGAAGAGAATTAGATTCCTCAGAGTTGGGAAAGAAAAGAAGAGCGAAAAATTAGAGCTTGTGCATACAGATGTATGGGGACCTGCTCAGGTATCATCTCTTCATGGCTCTCGTTATTATGTTACTTTTATTAATGATTCAACCAAAAAAAACCTGGATTTATTGTATTCGAAATAAATCTGATGTATTTGATACTTTCAAGAAATGAAGAGTCTTGGTTGAAAATGAGACAGGAAAAAGGTTGAAGTGTCTTAGATCAGACAATGGAGGTGAATATTGTAGCAAAGAGTTTGATAGGTACTATTCAAAGAATGGAATTCACAGAGAGAACACAGTTCTAGGAACACCACAAGAAAATGGTGTGTGAGAAAGGATGAACAGGACAATCATGGAGCTTGCAAGGTGCATGAGATTGCATGCAGGATTGCTTTTACAATTTTGGGCAGATGTTGTAGATATTGTTGTTTATCTAATAAACAGAGGGCCTTCAAGTTCCTTGGATGGTGGTATTCCAAAGGAGGCATGGACAGGTAAAAAGGTAAACTATTCTTTTTTAAAGACTTTTGGTTGTGAAGCCTTTGTCCACATTAATAAGGAAAATAGAACAAATCTTGAGGCAAAATCAAATAAATGTACCTTTATTGGATATGGTGTTAATTATTTTGGTTATCGATTTTATGATTATGAAAAACAAAAAATCATTAGGAGCAGAGATGTCATATTCAATGAAAAGG
The DNA here is from genome assembly GCA_031772625.1 of Pinus tabuliformis. Lineage (NCBI taxonomy): Eukaryota > Viridiplantae > Streptophyta > Pinopsida > Pinales > Pinaceae > Pinus > Pinus tabuliformis. The sequence continues at coordinate 274,807,269 of CM062811.1, forward strand.
TTTTATATAAGCATTAGCTACAGGAAAAGAAACAAGAAAAAGAAAATAGAGAATACACAGTGCTTGATGAGATCACAGAAAAAGTGATGGTGCCTAAAAATCATAATGATCAATAGCTAGAACAACAACCACAACAGCAACAAGCACCTCAAACACTTGAAAGTGGTGTTAGAAGATCTACTCGGATAAGTAGACCCCGAATGATACTCTCCTTCATTATATTATGTATTGTTGATTGACTCTAGCGAACCGGAATGTTATGAAGAAGCAGTGCAGGTAAAAACCAAGAGGAAGTGGGAGCAAGCCATGAAAGAAGAGATGGAATCCTTAGCACATAACCAGACTTGGGACTTAGCCAAGTTGCCTATAGGTAAAACAACATTGCATAATAAATGGGTTTACAAGTTGAAGGAAGAAGATGGAGGTAGAAAAAGGTATAAAGCTAGACTTGTGGTGGAAGGTTTTGCATAGAAAATGGGTATAGACTTTGATGAGATATTTTCTCCTGTTGTTAAAATGACTTCAATCAGAACTGTTTTAAGTCTAGCAGCAGCTGAAGATTTTCATCTTGAGTAGTTAGATGTACAGATAACCTTTCTCCATGGGGATTTGGAGGAAGAGATATATATGCAGCAGCCACAAGGATATGAGGTAAAAGGGAAGAAGAAACTAGTGTGCAGATTGAAGAAGAGCTTGCATGGCTTAAAACAGGCTCCAAGGCAGTGGTATCTAAAATTCGATAGGTTTATGTCTAAACAAGGTTATACTAGATGTCACTCTGATCCTTGCATTTATCTCAAAAGGAAAAATGATGGCAGCTATATTATATTGTTATTGTATGTAGATGACATGCTTGTTGCAGGTTCTAACATGCAGGAAATAAATGTGCTCAAAAGAAAATTGGTAGACTCATTTGCAATGAAGGATTTGGTTGCTGCAAAACAAATCCTTGGTATGAGAATAACTAGAGACAGGAAGAATCACAAATTAACATTATCTCAAAGTGAGTACATAGAAAATTTGTTGAAAAGGTTTAATATGCAGAATGCAAAACCAGTTAATATACCTTTGGCTAGCCATTTAAAATTAAATAAGGGGGAGTGTCCCAAGGCATAGGAAGAAATGGCTCAGATGTCTAAAGTTCCATATGCATCAATAGTTGGAAGCTTAATGTATGCAATGGTTTGCACAAGGACTGATATTGCACATGCAGTGGGAGTTGTAAGTAGGTACATGAACAATCCCAAAAAATAAAAATGGATGGCAGTGAAGTGGATTCTTAGGTATTTGAGAGGTACCACAAATAAAGCATTATGCTTTGGTGGTTCAAACATTGCTCTACAGGGATATGTTGATGCAGATATGGTGAGTGATAGGTATAACAGGAGGAGCACAACAGGGTATGTGTTTACTGTAGGTGGAATAGCTGTCAGTTGGGTCTCAAAACTGCAAATTTTTGTTGCACTCTCAACAACAGAAGCAGAGTATGTTGCTGCTACGAAGACTAGTAAAGAAATGATTTGGTTACAAAGGTTTCTGGATGAATTGGGTAAGAAGCAGGAGTTGGGCAGGTTATACAGTGACAGCCAGAGTGCCATACATCTTGGAAAGAACTCTGCATTTCATTCCAAGACTAAACATATACATCTCAAGTACCATTTCATATGATCAGTGTTGGAAGATGGACAGTTGAAGTTGGAAAAGATACACACTAGCCAAAATCCTGCAGATATGTTAACAAAAGTTGTAACCAAGGAGAAACTGAGAATCTGCTCAATTTCAATTGGTCTTCAAGTATGATGAAGAAGATGAGAAACAACTAGGTCTAAAGTGGAGTCATTGTCAAACAAATGAAGCAGCGGTGGAATTGCTATAATCAGTCTCCAAGTGGGAGATTGTTGGGTGTGGAGCCTGATTATATTTTGTATACAAAGGTATTGCCGCATTGAACCCCAGTTCATAATGGGGCGGAAACGCTGCCCGTAAAATATTCACTGCAGGGGGGGTCCAAGGGGGGCGACAACGATCTTTAGGAGCCCCCCCTAGTGGGGTATCAGGGGCAGCGCCCCCGAAGCTAAAAATAGATGTAAAATTGCCTGGTAAAATGTTGTAATTTCATAGTCAATCTGGGTCGTTCATTAGGCGGAGATCTGATGGTAGAAGTCATGTTTAATTTAGTTTTTTTTTCCCTAGAAGGCAACCCCTCGCTATATATGAGGGAATTGTATTGCGTCTTTTTAGATCTATATTTTGAGTGATGAAGAGAGAGGATATTGAGAGTGAAGAGGGAATTACAATGGATCTATTGTAGGTTGTATCTCTTCAGTTTGTTGGATAATATAAAAGGAAGGACTAGCTGTTTCTCCGTGGACATAGCCCAAACTGGGTGAACCACGTATATCCGTGTCTCTCTTATTTTATGCATTTTCTGTGTTTATATTTCTACAATATTTTATGTTTTCCATTGCTCTGTAATATATAATTTCCTAACACAGACTCCAGTAGGATGAAACTGTTGCAGTTAATACTCTCAGTACTTGGTCTTCCCATCAATTTGTTTAGTTTATTCATGCCTCTATTTCTAAGTTGGAACACCATTTGGCTCAGACAGAGATTAGGTGTACTGATTTTCAGGTTACCTATGAAGAACAACAACTTCAGTTGAGCGTCGCCTCAGTAGTGCAAACGTAGTTACATTTTGAAAAGGAGGGATTACAGTCCTAAATTAGTGTGGTTCATTCTTACTTGTAATCTCTATGGCCCACCCTTGATCCATATGCCCTCAAGCAGCCTGTATATTTTTCTGCATGTGCCCCTGTTGAACGATGTACTACGGTTGAAGTGGCTTGTCAATAGCTAGTGTCCAAGCATGTAGATCTCCAAGACACTATCACCAAGATGCAACAATCTCCCTCTGATCCTTCCACTATCTATCATAGTCATCTTAGTGAACAGTTACAAACAACCACCTCTCTTCATGCTAATCTTCCCCAAATCATTGAGGAATCCTAGCATGTGTCTCGTCAGATCTCTAGTGCTAGTCATGTTGTCACAAAGAAACATGTAGACATTGATCCTTTGTGAGAGAGGGTTCAGAATTTGTATCAGCAAGTCTTAGTGACTACCGATCTGGAAGCCAAGCAGTAACTCCTCGACCAAGCTGATGTCCTTGATGCTCAAATTAGTCAACTGTAAGATGCATCCCAAGTCACCAAGAGGGTCCTTTGTGACCTTCGACCAGAAGCTTAAAATCATTTCATGACCTTGAGCACACTGTCTACCATTTCCAACCAGCAGATTTAGGAATTGGTTGAGTCTCAACCCAGTGACGTCAATGAGAAAACCATTACCGAGTTCTCAACCAAGTTTTCCATACTTATGGCCTCATGTCACTCCTCTATTTATGCATTCACCAGCTTCAAGGATTCCTCTCTTTACACTATTCCAGAGTTGGGTCATTTATTTGAAGGTACCACAACTAAAGCTAGTGGAAGCCAACCCGCAACAGATTTAGAAGAGACAACAACAACACATTGACTTGAGGTAAATTCAATAGGATGTGGTCGAGGTATGTTGGGTCCTTTGTTTCTGAAAGGATAATAGTTGAGAATGAAATTATGGATGAAACTTTTGGAAACAGAGCATCAGAAAACGAAAATGACAATAAAATGGCTTGGAACTTGTGTAATGGAAAACAAGGGAGCGTGCCAAAGAAATAGGAGCTGATTTTGATATTTTAATATAGTCAAACAAAAAACCAAAATGATGGCCCTAGGTATTGAAAACCATGGATCAAGCGAGAGAGGTATCGAAGAAAGTGAGCGTGGTTATAAAAGAAAATATATGGAAGCGAGAAACAAGTTTAGTTAGTGCTGTGAATTACAAATCGAGCCTGAAGATTAGATAGTGTTGAGCATCCATAGTTGTTTAGCTCTGTGATCTAGATTTTTAATGTTTTCTTTATTTCTTCCCTGTAGATTTTGATATTGTGTGCAAGTCTATAACTACCGTAAGTTGTAATGTTCTTGTTTGTAATGGAACTGCTCTCTAATGGTGATTAATATAAGAAAGATGATATTTCTGGCATTTCTTTGTGTAATTTATGGGGCCCTTTTAAAATTTTATGCTCATGTTAAATTTCATGTTGAATGCATATTTTGAATGGTTAAGAATGAATTTTGTGATAGTTACGTAATTTGTATAACAGGCAGATCCAAATCCCCCTTACCTTTCCATGGTTTTGGCTCACCAAGGATGAGACTATTCTTCCCTTTTGGAAGGAGTGAATATGCAGATGAAGTGCTAGACTGCGCGAGATTATTTTTGGCACCCTCGGTCGAACCCTGGGTCAATTTTAAAGTAAAATTTTATTGCCAACACCTCCCTCCTATGATAGTTTGGATTGTTGACCTCTCACCACCACCCTGGCTCGTATTACACACCATAAAAGTGGCCTCCATTTGGTAATGAAGTTGTTGCAATCCTCCTCATCTCATTTTCTAAATTATATATTTCACACATGCAGGTATTCCCACCAAGGCTACATGAAATTGCTACAAAAAATCCCCCATCTACATCTAAAGGTTTGTAATATATTGTGTTGCATCTACTAACAATCATATACATATAGTTTTCAAATTTATGTAGTTGGTATTGTTGAATGGAGTAAGATCCAAAAATTTATAGATTTCCCATCAACCATTTGGAACCACCAGGAAGATCCATCTTCAAGACATGAAAAAAGGTGAATAGCATATATGAAAATAAATAGTGGTAGCAGAGAATGAGATGACTCAATAAAAAAACCCTAAAAGGTCAACCTAAAATTAAAATGAATGATTCATCTTAATTTTAATTTTAGGTTGATCATTTAGGTTTTTTTTATTTACACATCTCATTCTCTATTACCACTATTTATTTTCATATATTTTATCCACCTTTCCTCATGTATTGAAGATGGACCTAACTAGTGGTTCTGAAACATCGACAAGAATCCATAAATATGTAGATCTTCCTCCATTCAATAGTCCTCTACATATATCACTATATAAGTCCCTATCTCGTAGACATGAGATCCCATGAATCACCCCAAAAAATCAATCTTTATAGGCATTGACTATGAGATTGTCGAAGTCCTCAATACTATCATAAACATGCTCCCAACCAACTCTTTCCTCTAGGGCCCAATATTTGCATGTTACCATAATAAGAACATTGATAACCATTATATAACACACAAAACAACTCAAGTTAAACATAAATTATATGACTCACTAAGTGAACTACACTGCTTTCTAGGAGAGTGGACCATATCAAAATCCCCCCAGTTTCATCTTGGCATATGTTTAATGGATCATCACTACTAGAATCCTTTGCTAGATCTCAAAGAAATCTTGAGTAAAAATAGTGCATGTTTTAACTGGTGTAAGCACCTCCCCTACCAATGCATCCTCAGCTCTCGTAAGCCCCCAAAACAAACATTTAGGCAAGGCTACAAGGAGGTCACTTGCTCATTGAACAAACAACACAAGACAAACCTAATTGTAAATTCCCCTCCATCTTGAACAAAACATTGGTTTAATTTTAATGTTATGAACTCCCTCATCAAAAATTCCCATGCAAATAAATGACCATGAAGCACCTTCTCAACAATTTTCATCTAACCCTTTGTGATCCAATGACCTCTTAGTAAGCCATAAATTCCCATGCAAATAAATGACCACTTCACTCTTACTCAACAATCTGCATCTCACCCCTATGATCCAATGGCCTCACGATGAGCCATAAATTTTCACTATCATAGTAGCCACTACTCAAGTTAGCAGGTCATCAATGGCCAAGATACATAATGAGACTCCCTCCCAAACCTCTAGACCTATACAATATTGGCTAACCAACTGATCCATTGATCTACTTGTATATAACCTTGAATGAAGGTCAACACTCTCTCTTCAAGTTGAGAGCTCTATCAAGAAATAAATATCAATCATGGTGCTCAAAGATACAAGTTTCCCTTGTATTAAAAATATATCCTTATGCGACCTCCACATTTGCACAATCTTGGTCAATAGGCCCTTATTTAAGAAAAACGCATGACACTCAAAGTATTTGAGAAACCCAAAACTCGTTAGTGTGTAACACATTTTAGGATTTACATGCATCTCAATGCACAAATCCTCATAGTCTCACTCTCACCAAGTGATAGGCATAGAAAATCGTTTGAATAATGACAATTTTGCAAAGATAACAAAGAATGTTTGATCATTACACACACACACAGATATGCACACCCAATGCCTATGATAAAAATACACACACTATTCGTTTGGTGCATTGTAATTTATAATGCATTGATGCATCTATTGTAACAAAAGGCATTGATATGCACACTAGCGCCTCTTCTAAGATGAGATGCATTGTGATGTGAGATGAACATTTTAATGTGTTGTGTTTTATAGTGCACTAGTAACAGGGTGTCCCCGAAAGGCACTGATGTCGATGTAGTCATGAAATGCGTTGATATATATTGTTGCAACCTCGAAGACATGAACAAACTATTATTAATTTTCAAAGAATTTCAATGCATTGTATTTTATAACACATTGTTAATGGGGTATCCCTATAGATGCATTGCAATAGGTGCTTCTTGCAAATTCACAAGAAGCATTTTTAAAGGGTCTAGTGCAATTTGAATCTGTGAAGTGCAGTGTTTGGAATTAAAAAAAAAAATTGACAAATTTAAGACCAATTGCAAATTTTAATTTGGTGAAATTGAAAATAAGGAGGTAACAAAAAATTTATTTTGACTCTTCCCATTTGAGGAGGTTTGGTTTTCCTCGTAGAAAAAAAACTAAAATGTGCAATATTTTTCCAAAATTTGAAAATGAATTGAATAAACTGACGCATCTATCGAACAAAGAAAGTAACAATTTAGAGAACCTAAAATGGGATGATTGTACAAGGAGGGTGAGCATTGGTGCTTGTATGAGTGGTTGGAAGCACAAAAATAAATATTATAATGAAATTCAATTTGGTCCTCTCTTCCTTAGATGGAGGTTGGCTCAACCACTAGCCATAGGAGGAATTGATAACTCTATGAGACTTGATTGTATTTTTTCCACATACCTTAGATGAATAATTTGACTAATTGAACCAACCTTTGACTTTTTTCAAAAATTCACACACATGCACATACACAATTAAAAGCAATATTTTTTAAGTGGTTTTCTTGATTGAAACCAGTTATACATTCTTGGAGTTTGAATCCATGATTAGATATCTACTTTATAAACATCATTTGAAAAAATAAGGAAAATGTCCATCTTATTTTCTATTAAAAATGATCACTGTAAATTCAAAAGAGGGTAAGTTAGAAACTATTCTTGGAGAATAAGTGAAGAAAATTGTTAAAAAGTTGAGTGCATATTATAAATATCTTATAAAATTTTCTTTATTCAATAAAAATTAATTTTCCAATATTATAAATTTTAAAAATAAAATGAATATTAATAAAATTAAGATCAAATTCCATAATTTACATAATAAAACTAATTCTAGAAAATCTTAAAGTTGGAAATATTACCAAATTTATTCTATTTTTTTTAAACTAAACAACATTTATTCTTAACTTATCCTACTTTTAATAACTTTGTCAGTAATTCCCCGATCGGGATGTAAATGTGGATGTTACAAGGGCCTTGGAGGTAGCATGCCCCACCCCCCTAGTGCACATTTAGAATTTAATGAGGGAGGACGTGGCCTGCCCTCGCATTCATGGGCATGTAATGCTCCAATTGGTGTTGGTGTTATTAATGGCTTCGATGGTTGTTGAGACATTTTGTGGTGAGTGGAGAGGAGTTGAGGGAAGGTCCTCGGCCTCCTAGTGTAGTGTCTCTACTAAAGCTATGTGTGTTAGCTTCCTTGTGTTGGGGATGGCAGTTGGATATGAAGGTGTGAGAGATGCTCGTGGTGTTCAATGCAATTCAAGGGTAATTGTGTTAGGTTTTTGGACTCCTGGTCTTGTGTATGGTCGTCGGGAGATTGCTTGCTGGAAGGATTGTCGAGGGTGTCTAGTCTTAACTGTGATATGAATTCTCAGTTTGGTAGGTGGGGTGTATCGCCAGTTATTTTGTTTCTTTGCGAGTAGAGGTATTCATATAAACTATAGTAAGTGTGGCCGCCAGATCGCAAATATGTTTTCGAGACAGAGAATGAGGTGCAAGTGGGGGGGAGGTAGATGCCAACCATGGAAATGAGGCAATAGACTCTTTTCTCATGACCTGGATGAAACCTCTTTAAATGTTGTTCCACTGAACACACACAGGGAAATTCGCAAGCTTGAGAATCAAGCGGGGGTTGGGAGAAAATCTCTCTCATAATCAGTGTTGAAAATGCAACAAGATGATGGAGCTTAGTGAAAAGAAGTCGCCTTCACTAAGTGGGCCCGCAGGCTACTTTTGGCGCAAAGTCTATTTTTAGACATATGGATCATGGTCTATGAGTTGCAGGATACTATTTGTGGATGATTGGTCATGTTGGTAAAAATAGATGGACTTCTACTTTTAGACATATGGGCAGAGTCTATTTTTAGACTGCCAGGCTAAAAATAGAGCAGTCGAATATTATTAGCTCTTAATAATATTTGGACTATAAACATTATCTTATCCTCTTGGAGCACTTCAGTTCGAGCTACAGATGTGGCACATGCAACTATCAGAAGAAAATATGCTTTTCTTATGGGTCAGTTGAGCTATTGCATGATGGACTTCAGTTAGAACTCAAGTGGTTGAGTTTGGTGGAGTTGATTGAGGAGTTGATGGAGTTGTGTTCAGTTGACTTGGTTGAACTAGTTGTATTTAGTCTAACTGTAGAATACACTAGTGATGAGTGATGTGAATTAATTATTAATTAATTCACTAATTATTAACTCATAAAGAAACTAAAGAATACATCAATTAACTCAGTGCATGGACAGTTCAGTGGAGATAGGTGTTAGAGGTGAGTGAAAGGGCAAGACAGCTGTAGGTTGTGACTATAGCTGTGCATGAGATTTTCACAATCAATGGATTGAGTATTGCCAATGAGGATTGCGTGGTTCAGCCAAGGGAAATATGACTTTGGATCAGCCATTCTCATTCATTCTCATGCAGGATTACGCAGTGGAGGCAGGCAAGCAACGGAGGAGATTTGAACCTGTGATTGATTCAGATATGAGCTAGTTTGTGTGTAACAGGTGGAGATAGTACTGAGTACTTGTGAGGAGTATTGTACTATGCATTTGTTACATGTTCTCAATCAATATAATATACAGATAGTTGAGGGTTTTCAGCTGTATGCTTTCCCTGGTTACATACTGTGTTAATGTGCACATGCGATTAATGTTTCATTGTTTTTAATTCCGCAAAATTGATGATCAACGTAGAGGAGGTTATGTATTATTCTTGCATTCCACAATAGTGTATAATCAGAATAATCTCTGTGAATAAGTGTCATATTATTCAAAATTTCTACATGGTATCAGAGCTAGATGATTTGTAGAAAAATTTTCTACATGGTATCGGAGCAGAGTTGATCATTAGATCTATTATTCAGAAAGTGTTTACATTTTATTTCTTCAGGCAGAGTCTGTAATCGGGCCAGGTAGCCTATGGATTCATCCTTATTTTGGAAGGTGAGATATCCGGTAAAAGCCCATACAATCAATCTCTGTACGAGAAATAATTTGTTCTCACGAATTTTAGATCAGAAGTGGTTGAGTTTTGAGCTGGTGGAATTCGAATTTGCAGCAGTTTTTTCTTGGTGTCAAAGTTGAAATGTCTTTCAATGGATTGCGATTGGAGTATGCTCTAGAAGGTAGCTTGAATTATATTGCATGGAAAGACAGGATGGAGGCGGTGTTAGATGACAATGGGTTGAAGGATTTCATAGAGGCTGAGGTCCCAAAGCCTACTGATGCTGCTCATGTTGAGGTTTGGCAAAAGAAGACAGCAAAGTGTCGAAGGATTCTGTTGGAGGGCATGAAGGATCACATTGTGTCCAGCCTGCATGGAAAGGCTTCTCCATACTTGATGTGGAAAGCGTTGACATATTTATTCCAAAGCAAGAGCGACCAGAGGAAGTTGGCACTCAAGGATAAACTCAGAAACATTAAATGTGAGAATGGAGACAGTATGCCCAAGTATCTCACGAAGTTCACCCAATGCCGGGATGAGCTGGGAAGTGTGGGGGTGATTGTCGATGATGAGGACTTGGTGAGCTTGGCTCTCCTTGGTCTTCTAAAGAGTTGGCATTCCTATCAGGACTCTGTCAATGGTCGGGAGAAATTGCCAAGATGAGAAAGACTTTGGTCGAATCTTGTGCAAGAGGAGATCAGGCGGAATACCAAGGACGGATCTTCATCAAAGGCATCTGATGAATAAAATTGCACTTTGACTGCCAAAGAAAAGAAGGGGAAGGAGAAGGGTTCTCTTTCCGAATCCAGTTCTTCCAATGATGGGAAGAAGGTTGAAAAATTGAAAGTGTGATGCTTTCGTTGTCATGAGGTGGGCCATTATGCTGCAAATTGTCCACGGAGGAAATCCAAGAAGGGATCCAGGGAAGGATCTGAAGGTGAGGCACTTGCTTACAAGTTTGAGTTGGATTTCACACTCTTCGCATGCATGGTTTCATCCATGGTGGGAAGTGGTTGGTTTCTTGACAGTGGAGCTTCTTTCCACATGACCGGTGACAAGAGTTTGTTCAGTACTTTGGAGGAGAAAGATCTCCAGATACTCATAGCGATGGGTAATGATGAGAAGTATAGTGTCTTAGGTGTAGGCACGGTTATTTATCAGAGGGAGCATGGAGCTCGCCTTACCTTGACCAATGTCAAGTATGTACCAGGACTGAAGAGAAACTTGGTGTCGATCGCGATGCTGGAAGACAGAGGCTATGATGTAGTCTTCAGTAAGGGAAAGGTTTTCCTTGGACACATCATCACTAGACAGGTGAAGCAAATTGGTTCACGGGTCAAGAACCTATATGCTCTTGAGGTTCAAGATGCATGCAAAGCCTTGAGCAGCGAGGCAACTGATGGAGACTTGGTGGTTGAGAGGGAGCATATATTACCTCTCAACATGCAGAGCCAGAAGAAGTCTCAGACGATTATGGAGGAGCCACGATTGGTGCAGCAGCTTTAGGAGGTTGTGGAGCAGCCACAACAAGGGAAGCTGAGAGGAGATCGGGTAGAGACATCTACTCATGCAGAGACCTCCAGTAGGGGGAAATTTTGAGCCAGGTGGGCTAAGGGATCGCATGCAGCCATACCTCCAGGTAGGAGGTGGGGTGATGTGGATTGATCGTCCCAAGGAGGAGGGGCAGGATCCTTGAGGTACCTAACCTCTTGGATGAGACCTTGCTACGGGATCCCCGATGTGGAGTAGCAGGAACTGACTGATTGGGTAGAGACAGATGCGGATGGAGCGACAGAGAGAGTGACAGTGTAGGGAATCCCAGGACAGCGCATAGCTAGGAGGCTACAACAATGCGAGAGGCACAAGTGTTTTGCACAGTGCTAGGTGGCACAGAGAAGTGTGTAATGGTGCGAGATGCATGGAGATGTTGTAGTAGCGCAGATGTCAGAGAGGGAGCACTTGTCAGCAGCAGGTAGAGCTTCAGCATCAGAGTATGTTCCTAGCCCAACAGAGTGGTCAGTTGGGAGTGTTTTTGTTCCAAGTGTTGTTGGAGCAAGTGGACCGGGAAAATGTGTTACATGCAGAACATTCAAGAGTTATAGGATAAGGTTTGCAGATAATCCATATCTTGTTGAGAGGGAGTGTTGAAAATGCAACAAGATGATGGAGCTTAGTGAAAAGAAGTCGCCTTCACTAAGTGGGCCCGCATGCTATTTTTGGCGCAAAGCCTATTTTTAGACATATGGATCATGGTCTATGAGTTGCAGGATGCTATTTGTGGACGATTGGTCATGTTGGTAAAAATAGATGGACTTCTATTTTTAAACATATGGGCGGAGTCTATTTTTAGACTGCCAGGCTAAAAATAGAACAGTCGAATATTATTAGCTCTTAATAATATTTGGACTATAAACATTATCTTATCCTCTTGGGGCACTTCAGTTCGAGCTACAGATGTGGCACATGCAACTGTCAGAAGAAAATACGCTTTTCTTATGGGTCAGTTGAGCTATTGCATGATGGAATTCAGTTAGAACTCAAGTGGTTGAGTTTGGTGGAGTTGATTGAGGAGTTGATGGAGTTGTGTTCAGTTTGACTTGGTTGAACTAGTTGTATTTAGTCTAACTGCAGAATACATTAGTGATGAGTGATGTGAATTAATTATTAATTAATTCACTAATTATTAACTCATAAAGAAACTAAAGAATACATCAGTTAACTCAGTGCATGGACAGTTCAGTGGAGACAGGTGTTAGAGGTGAGTGAAAGGGCAAGACAACTGTCAGTTGTGACTATAGTTGTGCATGAGATTTGCACAATCAATGGATTGAGTATTGTCAATGAGGATTGCGTGGTTCAGCCAAGGGAAATACGAGTTTGGATCAGCCATTCTCATGCAGGATTGCGCAGTGGAGGAGATTTGAACCTGCGATTGATTCATATCTGAGCTAGTTTGTCTGTAACAGGTGGAGATAGTACTGAGTACTTGTGAGGAGTATTGTACTATGTATTGTTACATGTTCTCAATCAATATAATATACAGATAGTTGGGGGTTTTCAGCTGTATGCTTTCCCTGGTTACATACTGTGTTAATGTGCCCATGCGATTGATGTTTCATTGTTTTTAATTCTGCAAAATTGATGATCAATGTAGAGGAGGTTATGTATTATGCATGCATTCCGCAATAGTGTATAATCGGGATAACCTCTGTGAGTAAGTGCCATATTATTCAAAATTTCTACAATCAGAGCTTATGGAGGATATATCGGCCTAGGTTCTTGACCCTTGGCACACCATAGGAAGGAAGAAGCAGAACTTAAACTCTGTGGTGTTTCATTGGCAAATGAAGACCTTATTAGGCCCAGTCTTGAAGGATAAACAAGTGGAAATGTATAATGTTTTTGCATCCCTAGAAGAAATCAAGAGGATTCTTAGAAACTAGATATTTTCCTTGGAAATATTAGACTCTCGCTTGGCACATGTGGAAAGGCACATTGCATGTGAATCAAACAGGGGGGGATCTGATGGATCCTCCTAGTTCTAGTGTGAGGGCTCCAACAAAAAGTTATTCCTTGGAAAATGATCAATGAGCTCAGTGGGTTGGTGATGCAGCATTATGTTTTTCATGGGGGTTTGCGTCCTATTTTGCAGGGTATTCATCACCTCTTAGGTTCCTGGTCATATACTGGTCTTTATGGTTGTTGTTGACCCGTTATGTAGGGAATTTTCTATTTCTTATGGTCTTTTTTCTATATGGACGTCGATCAGTCGCAACGCTTCAGACTTAGTCTAGCCTTTGGTATATTGGTCATGGAAAATTTTGTATGGTTTTGTTTGGTTCTATGTTTGTAGAATGGGCAGATCCTTCATTATTCGTAAGTAGTTGACAACGCTTGTATTGGGGAAATTTGGTGGTTATCTTTGTATAAGCCTGTTAAGTTTTGGGACAACCCAATTTTGACTTTGACGTTAATATAATCTAGATTATATTATCTTTACTTTTTTTAAATAGACACAAAGTCTCTAAATTTATAATTGTTAATTGCAGCATGTGCATATTTATGATCTCCATAACCTTTTTGAAAATCCTTATAAATCTAACTTTTAATTAATACAAAACTTAAATTCACACACACAAAAAATAATAATATCTGTTGTTGGGAAAAGTATCCAATACGGAATGACCCTATCCCACTCTAAGGGTGATAGTACCTCAGCAACAATCAAAGCAAAGCTATTCGAGATTACTTCTTTATGAGATGTAATAGAGGGGAGAAAGAGATCCACTAACCATTATCTTCCGCTAATGTTTGATCCAATCTTCTCTCCTTGTTGCTTGCTCCCAGCTCCTTGCTCTTTCACTGGCCCAGCTACACAAAGATCCTGCAAAAGCACAAGAAAGGGAAACTACAAGAAGCATACATCCATAACTGATTCAAGGATTAGAATAAATCAAATATACAAGCATCAATACGCCACAAAGACACATGCATATAGAAGAACCTCAAATGCTTTATTAATGGAAGAAGTAAAGTTTTGAGAGTGTTACAACCATAATAGGCCCAATCCAGCAACACCTCCCAGCAGAAAGAAATCTCCTCTTCACCTCCCTCAAAGCAATCACCCAATAGTTCTATACTCAAACCAACAGCACTTCCTTACATTCACAAGATTCCAGCCTCCCTAGACCTCATGAGAGAGCTCTATATATAGGAGTTTTGGAGAAAGGATGAGTCAGCTTGAGTTTGGCATGAAGCTGACTAGTGTCCTCTCCCACTTCAGTTATACTTCAGTTCTTGAGTCCACTTGGAGTTTCTTGCTTCCACTTGGAGATCTAGATCCTCTTACTCATCACAAGGCAAATTCCCTGATCCAAGTGTCATTTTGGAAGCTTCCTGGGCATTTGAAACCTTGCAGAATGACTGTGCCACTTGGCCAATCTCGCCCAGCGCAGGTAGCCTTCATTAGATTTGACATTCAGCGCAGGTACAGAGTGGAGCAGTTGACATTCAGCGCAGATGCTCAGTGGAGCAGTTGACATGATCCAGAATTAGCTTGTTTTTGAGTGTTTTCAAGTGGAGAACTGATTTTTAGTGCTGTGGTTTGCTGACCTTGTTCCTCTAGGGGTAGGAACAACATGTTTAGGGACTTTGGATCCCTTAGATTATCGACATTTCATGCTTCATGCTGTAAGGCACAAAAATGTCTATAACAGTTGCCCCCTAAAGTATGAGGTCGTTTATCGGGTGAAATGCTTTATCAGGAGGATCCGAAGTTCATTCAATCGCTGAGAGGTGCCCTGTAGTAAAATACAATACAATACATTATTTTTCATTCTGCTTTCATGATCTAGCTGAGGCAGGCATTCCCATGCTCAACTTTATAAATTCATTTTGGTACATAGAACAGACGATCGTCTGATGGTAGACTGATAATTCTCTGCTGAAATTATCATCCTTTGAGTAGGATGATCATCTGCTGCAATGATGTACATATCAAATGTCTTTATATTTCCTGAATATATATCGCAGCCCGGATGGATGAAACTAGATCCGGGGTCTTCAAACTCGTTCGATCTTCACTCTAAGTACAAGTCGATCCATGTGAGAATTGCGCTGAAGTCGAACATGGAAAGACATCGCTTGATTACCGGTCAATAATGTAAACCGTTAACAAGTGCGAGAGGAATCACCGATAATGATAATGACCCTCAAGGTACTGCAGTACAATTCACGTGGTGTGAATAAAGGATTTGGCGTCGAACACCACGCAAAATCTTCTGGTCGAAGGTCATTAATGTATACCTGTCGCCAGAAGTGAGAAAATTGCCATTGAGGCATGCAAGCTTCAAAGTACTTGGGGGTTTGTCCCTAGATCAACTTCTTGGATAATGAGCTGAAGTCGACAAGAAGCGATCCGTCAAAGGAGGGCCTTAATGAATCCCACATCAGTGACACGGAACGGAGCTAATGATTTTAGTGAAGGTGAAAATGATCTGTGAAATATGATTCAGGGTGGCGATCATGGGTGGATGAAGGATAATGTATGGCAGTGGATGGGACACGGTTGACTCTTTCTGAACAACATCTCTTGAACATATAACGACACTGATGCGATGGATCGGTAGCATTACCCCAAATGTGGACGGTTTGGCGAAGACCATGGTGATGAGACTGGTGAATGAAACAACCCAACCCGATGTGATACGGAGGACAAAGTGTCATGTTCAAGAGCGACTTGCTACCATTAAAGCTTTGAGGTTCTCCCAATTTTTCCCCAGTCATTTCTGACCAGTACCTCTTTATTTTTGTCAAGCTTGAGGAGGATAACATATGCCTGTTCTATAACCTGCCCTTCGCGCAAGCCCATTGCTATGTTTTAACGAGCCTAGCGATAGGGAAACTCGTTCTCGTCTAAAGACAAGTTTGTCGCTATTTAATCATTTTAACGAGTCTAGCGACAAAGAAAACTCGGTCCTTTTCATTTTTAGAGAGTCTGAAAAGGTACATAAAGTTAACTCCAAAATTCCTTTTTCGTCATCTAATCCCTTAAGTCCGAAAAAGTATAAAACAATACAGAAGGGATGAGTTTTCGATAGTTTTAACGAGCCGAACAAAACAAGCGCTCGATCTTTTTGTGCAATAATCCCTCAGGTCCAAAAAGATTAAAATCTAGAAGAGGGATAGCTCTTCCGGTCAATTTAACGAGCTGGAAGGCCAAAACTCGGCAAACTTTTCATATTTTACGAGTCAGATGAAAAGAGCTCAAAGAAGACTCGTCTTTTGAGGAACGAGTGATAAACAGGGATAGCAGCAGATTCCAGGTGCAGGTTGGAATTTTCCAATCACGGCAGTGTCACAAGGATGGCTAGGTGATATCACTCTTCGCAGCTGTTCCTCAAAATAGGTAAACAATCATATGGAGGTGAACGATTGGCCAAATGGAATGGAGGTGGCGGGTGCAAACACGACCAAGGCTTTTTATGGCTAATAAATTTACGGTCACAATGGTTATTTACCAGTACTGGGTTCATTTTTTAATGAGCTTGAATGCGCCAAAACACTGCTCAAAAGCTTATGTTTATTTTTTAACGAGCATGAACTATGACGCTAAAACTGCTCGGATAAGTTTGCATGCCCCCAGCACAATAACGCAAATCGAGGTGCATGCCCCCCAAGCTTCATTGCATTCCACTCGGTGGTTGGAATGAAGGTTTACCTTTGAGATTTGAAGAGGGGATTTGTTTCATTTTTTAATGAGGTTGACACAGTAAAAGAACTATCCTCATGACTCCTTGTTTCATTTTTTAACGAGGTTGACACGAGATAAGAACCGTCCTCGGAGCCCACTGTATTTACAGTATTTCTATTAGGGCGATGATCCATGCCGACAAAATATTTAGGAATCTTCCGAATCCATTAGATACAGAAGATTTCATTTTGTAGGTTTCCACCGTGGCCACTCCCGCTAGATTACTTGGAGGCGGTAGGGCGAAAGTACCCATTAAGGCAGGGTCTTTTAGGAGGCCTACCCCAATATTTTGAAGCGAATGATCGCTTCCATGGATCATTGGAATGCTTCCCGTAACTTGTGAACTGTCAGGGAGGAAAGTTTGTTGGTCGACGACTGTAATTCTTCCTTGAAAGGGAAATGCAATCTTCTTGAAGTAGGTCGACACAACTGCGGCCATGGCATATATCCAGGGCCTTCCCAGTAGGATTTTGTAATCGAGGTTTCCATCAATTACTTCAACATCAATTCCTATTGTTTTGCCCCCCAGTTCAACTTGCAAGTTACTTAAAATCCCGTATGGAGTGTATGATCGTCCATCAAATGCTTTTAACGTAGTTGATGATTTCGACAAGGGTGGTGAGCCTAAATTTTTCCAGCAACTCATCGACATAAGACATGTAGATGCCCCCTCATCAATAATTGTTCGATGAACAGTTTTGTTGAGGGCTTTCACTTGAATAAGGAAAGCTAGTTGAGCTGGTAACTGAGGGTCATATCCTTTATGATCAAAGGTGACAAGATTGGAATCCATTGGGTCAATTCCACCTATTGCTGATAATAAAGCTTGTTATTGGGAGAAGCAATTTTGCGGTACCTCAAGTGTCGACATAACGGACGACGATTGGGCCAGGTCCTCTATCTGTGCTATTTTCGCACAAGGATTAAATGTCGATTTGTGTACTGCTCCCTTTTGCGACTTTATTATTGGCTCAGGGACGATGGGTGGCACAACTTCGGTCAAAGTTGTTGTCGAACTACTAGGTTGTTTGTTAGCCTTGTTGTTCGACAGCTTTGGATTCCTGTAATCCTTATTCCTCGTCAAAGCATTATTTTGCTGCTTTGAGGTAGACAACATAAGCACTTGGGATCGGGAAGCATTTTGATTAGCAACCAGATTTTGACCTGGATTAGGAAATGGATCAGTCAATACTGCTGGGGTTTTTGAACTCTTAAAGAGTTTCTTAACTTCATCTATATGTGGACAATCTTTCGTCCAATGATCCTCATCGCATATATGACACCCTGCTGGGGTTTCCTTTTTCTCCCTTTCTTTTTCTTCTTGCCCCCTGGTTGCTTCAGTTGTTTGCCCTTGTCGGTCGACATGGCATTTACTTCTGAGGCAAGAAGTTCTTCATTTGCATTTTGACTATAAATTTTGTGCTTGCCAATCACGCCATCGCTGGCGTGAGAGTCATTGTTTGATTTAGGAGGAGGAGGAATTGAAAATTCCGGTCTAGGAGCGTCGGGTATTTTGTCGTAGAGCGTGCCGGACTGAGTATAAACTAAGTCCAAATACTGTGCACGAGCGATAACTTGCTCCTCTGTTACGACTCCCCCCTTGGCCACATCTTCCGTGATGGCAGGAAGTAATGACTTGATAAACCATTCAGCTAATAGCTAATCGGGAACGTACGTTTTTACCATCCTACGACGACGTCGCCACTCATGTATATGATCAGATATGTGGGTGGCAGTCGTCTGTTTGAAGTTGGTAAGGAGTTCTGTTCCCGTTTCATACCTTATCGGTAATTGAAAATGGGTTAAAAAGGTTGTGGCTAAGGTACTGAAGTTGTCGAACGAAGCTCTAGGCAATTCAATGTACCATTTTGCCGCTGGACCCGTTAACATCCTCTGAAAGAGGCGAAGTCTTATCGAATCATCATTCAGGGTGTTCGATGAACACCATAGATGGAATGTCATCACATGATTCGACGGATATTCACCCGGATTTCCATTAAATTTAGGAATATCTGACGAAAGTTTATGCGGAATCGCTGGCCACCAAGGGGCATAAGCAATTGGATCATTCGTCAGCCGGTTTAGATCTGGTAATTCTAGAGTTGCTACAAAGGGCAACTGTTGGTTCAGGTTAGGCGAAGCATATCCAGGATAAGATGGTATCGCCTGAGCAATGGGTCTTTGACAAGGTTGATGGGCATAACCATTATAGCATGGTTGCCCATTACTTACAAAGACTTGTTGCTCAGGTCCTTGATATGATTGCTGGAATGGCGGTTGTCGAGATTGAACCAGCTCTGGTTGTTGGACCATTTGCTGTTGACCAATACTGGATGATTGACCAAGATGAGGAGTCACAGTACTTGTTTGAGCCTGAGTCGCTCCAGATAAGGAGGTACTACCCTGAGATTGTGATTGAGTCGTTGAGACAAGAGGCTGTTGTATTGCAACCTGAGAAACTTAGGGTAGACATACAATAGGTGGAGCTCGTACTTGCGATGCATTCACTATAGCAGGTATGGTGGGAATATTCGACACAGGGTGTACTGGTTGCATTGAATATACAACTCCTGGTTGTTGAGGCAGTATCGGTACCCAACCGCTGGCTGTAATTCCAGTTTGACCTGAACTTTGTTGTAAACTCCCATATGGTTGTTCTCTGGGAGGGAACAATGAAAGAGCATACTGCCCTCCATATGGTGGAAATCCAGTACTTAAAGGGTAAATTGGCCTTTGAAGACACATTGGATCAATTTGTTGAGTTTCAACATAAGAAATACCAGATGATAATCTGGATGAAGAAATAGGAACTAACCATGTCGTCGTCCCTGATTGGACTCCGGCTTGTTGTTGACAATTTGCCGGGACAGATGGTATACCAGCGAACATCGTTGAAGTAGCAGCAGGAGGCTCTGCTGCTGCTGTGTCGGACGACACAGTCCTAGATGTCGACGGTTGTTCAGACATATCTAGTCTATCCAAAAGATTTCTTAGCGATTCTACAAGAACTTACGATGCCAAAAGACTAACTTCGAAGATCAACGAGGGAATGGTGATGATTATCCCGTTTAAAATAAATTTTAACGACGCTTAGACACAACTTGCTTTTTCACTTTTAAAGAGTCGAGAAAAAGCTAAAGATGACTCTAGTCTCCTTCGATGTTTTAACGAGCCCGAAGTGACAAATGCTCGGATGGACTTTTTCAGTTATAGAGTTTGAAAAAGGCCAAAAGAAACTGCTCTGGAGATCTAGGCAGAGGGTGTGCCAAACTTTTCGCAAAACCACAGAATACGTTTTACGGTACGAGTGGTCAATCTTCGTGAATGCTGTGTTCACTGCATTGCGATCAGTAGGGCGGCCGACACGGTTTCCTATGTATAAAGGATATAAGCCTATAGGGGTCTCCCAATATATACGCGACAGTACGTGGGAGCACAAGTCCGTATTAGTGCCACCGACTCTCAGGAGGAATCACCCACCTTCGTCGAGATCGACAGTCACTACGTTTAACGACGCCGGAACACGTCTCTAGCTTAGACCTCTAGATGTTTGCGTTATGTTTCAAAGCATTGTTAGGTTCATTCAATATATTTTAAGTTGATCTTTTTAAAGTTTGCCTTTCAAGGTTCACCACGAGATGTATTGATACAAATTCCTAAATGCAGTCTAAGATGAGAAGCAAGATTTTTCAATCTTTTCGACTTATGAAAATCTTAACTACTGAGGGAAAAGAGAGACAAAATCTTTTCACACAGATCAAAGAGCACTCGCTAATGCACTTTTTCCCTAAATCAACATACAAACTTATATACAAAATGCAAAATGCAAGTATTTCTTTTCTCTTTCTTAATGTTTGTGCGACACAAAAAGAAAGTAGTTGTATAATTTCGAATTCAATTTCAAGTGAAAGCAAACAAGCTTGTCCAAAATCAAAAGACACCTTAAGATTTACTTGTTTCGACACTAGAAATATATAAATTCAAACCATATGACGAAAGCAAAAGCTCAATCAGCTATGAACAGCAAACAAACTAACTCTTAAGACCAAAACGACTCTTTATCACAGGTCTAGATCTAAGAGGCCACAGCAAGACTAGTTCACTTTCGTTATGGGAAACTGTAAATGATACAAGAAATACACAAAGAAAAAACACAGTTTCTTTATACAACCAAGGCGGAATAGTGGCAAGGAAAGTTGGTTTCAGATAGGCACATTGACTGGTAACAGGCAGCAAAAACAAGGGTGAAAACAGGGCAAGAAACAACAGGAAACCCCAGTAGCACAAGGCAAGACTGGTCCAGCGTAGGTGGGACACTATCTGTTTGACCTTCAGCGCAGGTAGCCCCTTCGGGAACTGCGCTGAAATGCAGACAGCCTTCACAGCAGTTGCACTGAAGAACGAAACTTTCGTTTCTCTTGGTTTCCGGGTCACAGATTGCTCAAAAATTCACAGTTTTTGGCCAAATCAGAAGCTATCAGTCAAGGACACACTAAGGGATGACAAGGAGGATGAAAAGCTATCACTAAGAGCTTATTAGAGTCCTTGTGGATCAGCTCTTCAAATCATAAACTTGCCCAGAAACTGAGCTAGAGTAGCTGCCCTCTACTTTGCATTTGAAAGATCCAAATGCAGTTCGATTCGGTACTCCCTTTGTTTATGAAATGAATAGCAAAAACACAAACAACCAACAAGATACGATCCCCAGTGGAGTCGCCAATTTGTTGTTGGGAAAAGTATCCAATACGGAATGACCCTATCCCACTCTAAGGGTGATAGTACCTCAACAACAATCAAAGCAAAGCTATTCGAGATTACTTCTTTATGAGATGTAAGAAAGGGGAGAAAGAGATCCACTAACCGTTATCTTCCGCTAATGTTTGATCCAATCTTCTCTCCTTGCTGCTTGCTCCCAGCTCCTTGCTCTTTCACTGGCCCAGCTACACAAAGATCCTGCAAAAGCACAAGAAAGGGAAACTACAAGAAGCATACATCCATAACTGATCCAAGGATTAGAATAAATCAAATATACAAGCATCAATACGCCACAAAGACACATGCATATAGAAGAACCTCAAATGCTTTATTAATGGAAGAAGTAAAGTTTTGAGAGTGTTACAACCATAATAGGCCCAATCTAGCAACACCTCCCAGCAGAAAGAAATCTCCTCTTCACCTCCCTCAAAGCAATCACCCAATAGTTCTATACTCAAACCAACAGCACTTCCTTACATTCACAAGATTCCAGCCTCCCTAGACCTCATGAGAGAGCTCTATATATAGGAGTTTTGGAGAAAGGATGAGTCAGCTTGAGTTTGGCATGAAGCTGACTAGTGTCCTCTCCCACTTCAGTTATACTTCAGTTCTTGAGTCCACTTGGAGTTTCTTGCTTCCACTTGGAGATCTAGATCCTCTTACTCATCACAAGGCGAAATCCCTGATCCAAGTGTCATTTTGGAAGCTTCCTGGGCATTTGACACCTTGCAGAATGACTGTGCCACTTGGCCAATCTCGCCCAGCGCAGGTAGCCTTCATTAGATTTGACATTCAGCGCAGGTACATAGTGCAACAGTTGACATTCAGCGCAGATGCTCAGTGGAGCAGTTGACATGATCCAGAATTAGCTTGTTTTTGAGTGTTTTCAGGTGGAGAACTGATTTTTAGTGCTGTGGTTTGCTGACCTTGTTCCTCTAGGGGTAGGAACAACATGTTTAGGGACTTTGGATCCCTTAGATTATCGACATTTCATGCTTCATGCTGTAAGGCACAAAAATGTCTATAACAATATCCCTATTAAAAATCTCATAACCCATCTAACTCTCCATTCCTAAAACTTCATCACATGAAAAAATCATATTAAACTTGATACTTTCATTTCAATATATAAATATATAAATAATATTATTTCTAATTTTTAATTTAATATATTTTATTAATACTAAAAACACAAATCTCGTTAAAAAATTTAAACATAAAAATAAAACTCTATTGACGTTAAAATCAGAATGCCTACACTACTTTGTAATCATGTAATCTCTTGAAGAGCTACTCTAATAGCTAAATATAACAAAGAAATTTCCACATTTTGAATTTTATTATCTTAAAGATTTAAGATCAGAATGCCTACACTAACTTTGTAATCCTCTAATCCCTTGAAGAGCTACTCTAATAGCTAAATATAATGAAGTTTCCCCTTTTGACTTCAATTTTAAACATAATGAGATTAATTTATTGAACTATTTAATGAGATTTTTCTGTAACTTGAATAAAGATATATTATTATATCGTTCTTTCGTTTGAATAAAGATATATTATTATATCTATAGTATATATGGTATTATTTATTTAGTTTTTTTAACAGTACTAAAAAAATGTTGTTGCTTATTTTAATATGGGGAATTTTTTTTCTTAATTTATTTATTTATAAGGTGATTGGTTAAAGTCTTATTATGAGTTGTTTGGCTTATCAATTTTTGTTTTTTGTTTTATTTAACTTTTTTTTTTTTTTTTTCTATTATTTCTATTTTCATAAATTATAGTTTTTCTCCATATTTTTAATTTAAGATGACTTATTATTATATTAAAAATACACCCGGGCACACACACACATATATATAGATATATATTAAATTGTATATATGTTAATATATACAATAGTAGTTAGTCATATTTATTATTTTTTTATTATTTTTTGGTGATGCATTAAATAATACAAAATTTTATTAGTTGTTTTATTTTGTGATGAAATCTTCGTCTTTATTATTTTTTAATTTAATTAAGTTATAGTTTTGAAAACAATTTAAAAATATTAAACTCTCGACTGATGAGAAAAAAAAGACAACCATCATTTCAAAATTTTATTTATCATAATTATTTTATATATTTCTATAAAACTTAGAAGTAAAAGTAATCAAACCTAAAGATGTTTTAAATCATATAATTTAAAAGTCACAAGCAACCCTTCATTTTCTTGATTGAATTAGTATACATTATTTATTTTACATCATATAATTTAAAAGTCACCAGCAACACTTCAATTTCTTGATTGAATTAGTATACATTAAAGTTGAGCACGGATGAGATGGTTGGTTCAAAAGAAGTTCAACTAAAGTTTTAAAACTTATCTTAATTATTAAGATAAAAATGAAAAAAATCAAATTAATATTTTTATAATATTAAATATTATATTTATATGAATTTTATATATTAATAATATAATTATTAATAAAAATGTTAAAATATAACAAAATTTTTATCTATCCTTATTTATTTAGTCAAAAGAATTTTTCCAATCTTATAAAGTTTTTTTGAAAATTGAATATTTTAAAAACCATGATCAATGTTAATGACTTTCATGATGAAAATGGTTGTTGAAGTAATTCAAAAACAATTTGCTTTGAAATAATATGTAGAGTTTGTAAAATAGAGCTTGATGATGAAGCCTTTTTTTTCAAATGTTTTACTATGGATAATATAAGACATAAGTTTACTCACTTTAATAACTGAATTAATTTTTGAGACTTGGCATTTTGATCATTTTACATATAGTATAAAAAAAAAATTGGTATCTTAAAGAATATTTAATTTATTTTTTATAAATATGATTGATTTCTACTTGAATGAGGTGATGATAAATGACGATGTGACATCCCACTATGTCATGCATCCACTATCTCGCCTAACCTACCATGTGTCCTAATACCACAACCTATGTGGTACTTACTTGGTGTGATAGGAGCAAGATTAATGGTTAGTAGTGGGAGCTCTTCCCCTAGTTTGATACTACGATGTAGAGGTCATTATTGCATTGAGGTAAGGGATAATGAAAAACGTATTACTATTTTTCCATTTATGGATTTCTATGTAGTTATTTTTCTAGCTAGCTAGTTAAATATGTATGGTCATTGTATGAGTATTGAGAAATTAGGGATGTCAACTCAAGGCCAGGGAGCTTAGATGTGGCACAAAGTGAAGTGGAGTAGATTGAAAAGGTAGTGGAGGAAAGGATGCTGACCCTTTCTACAACACAGATTCGAAAGGAGGTTCATGAGTTGGTCTCTAATTCGGTTCATTCTTGTACTAAAAAGACTAAATTATACAATATTGTAAAGGCTTACTATTTGCACACCATAATATTTTGAAAACCAAGATTTAAGGCTTTTTGTATAGGTGTGACATCTTGCACACCATAATATTTTGAAAACCTAGATTTAAGGCCTTTTGCATAGGTGTGTTTGGTGTGGGGATTGCAGTGACTCAGGTGCAAAGAGGAGGCATCAAATCAGTGGGATGGGGCAATAGATTCTAACATTAGCCAAGAGAGGACCAACCATCATCAATCATTTGGAGCATGAAGATAAAGGTCAAGGAGTAGTCTCTAGAACCTTGTGATTGATTACAATCTAAGGCTTTATCTTCTATCTTTTGTCAAGCCTACTAATTATTGCTGATGTTCCTTTTGTAAAAATAATGAAGAAACATTATGTAATTAAGATAAAATACTTGGTAGCCCCCAAAGGGAATCCCAATTGGCAAGTGCCATGAAAATAAAGTGTTATGTACCAAGAGATTCAAGGTTCAAATTCTTGTGACTTACGATAGGTGTATGCGGAAGGGGCATACATAACCACCTAGGGATTATACTGCTAGTGGTTAGAATCGTCCTCATGCCATGCGAGTATGAAACCAATTGAGAGGTCGATTCCACTATTCAAAAAACGAGAAGAAGAAAAAGGTAAAATACTTGGTAATTAAACCAATGAAGGGACTAGTTTCCCTAGCAGTGACCCTCCAATAATAACTAGTTTCATCTTAATTTGATCTAGGTGTTTCTGATTATATATAGTATAAATATTTTAAAAATAACACACGCATGCGCACGCACACACACACACAATTTTTAATATATATATATATATATATATATATATATATATATATATATATAATATATATATATATATATATATATCTATATATATATATATATATAATATATATATATATATATATATATATATATATATATATATATATCTATATATATATATATATATGAAATATTTATAATTTATCAATGAAGTGGAGAATAAGTGGAATAAAAGTTTTGAATTTCATTAATGATGTTATATGACATTGTCTTGAATCTTATACATAAGGATGGTTGTGATTATTAAGCTAAGTAGGTACTAAAATATTTTTAGATATATGATTAAATTGTCTTTATTAAACACCGATTTTTAATTATAAACTATTTATTAAAAGAGAATTTCAATCAACCAATATACATCTATCTTAAATTTGGATGCACATTAAGGAGATCAAATTTCTTTAAGTGTGAATTTATTTTATCATTTAATTCCATGTGATGTATTAATTCCTTTATAATAAATGGTAAAATAATTTACACCTTACAAAATTCAATTCCTCTAAGTGTTTGATAAATCTAATTTTAAAATGGATCTATGATAGATTTAACATTTTAAATGATGTTATGTATATACATAATTGTATATTTATTTATTGGTCATATAACATAATATATTGCTAAGTGACACCTCCACCATACTAGGTTGTAAAGCATTTTACTACTCTTAATGTAAATGTAAAAATGTCTTTGAAAAAATAATTGAATAAAAAATTCAATAAAATGACCTAAAATTGTGTTAAATAGAAAGCTACTTACTAGATCTACAAATCAACCATTTATTCTTTATAACCAACAACCCTGATGCATTGTAAAAACAATAATTTATATGTTTAAAAACAAAAAAAAGGAAAGATGGTCAAAATCTTTAGATCTAAAATCAACAACCAACAACCCTATTGCATTGTCAAAAACAATAATTTACATGTTTAAAAAGAAAGAAAATGAAAGATGGCCAAAATTTTGAAAGGTATTCTATTTGGTTGACAAAGTAACTATTCCAGGGTGTTAAAAAATAAATAATAATTTACATGTTTAAAAACAAAGAAAATGAAAGATAGCCAAAATTTTGAAAGGTATTATATTTGGTTGACAAAGTAACTATTACGTGGTGTTAAAAAATAAATAATCTTTGATATGACATTAGAATTGTTGTGTAACATGTCAAAATTTTTGGCCAATAATGTTGAAAAGGATTCTATCTAAGTTACAAAGTAACTAACTATTATATAGTGTTAAAAAATAAATAATCTTTCACATGACATTGAAATTTTTGTGTAATATGTCAAATTTTTATTGTAAATGTCGAATGACTTCCTTATAAAAGACTACTATTAAAATTGACAAAGGTCTAAACTACTCACAATAACTAATATTTAATATTTTCTACTACTCACAATAACTAATATTTAGTATTTTCTACAACTTTAACAGAAACTTGAATAAAATGTTTGCAATAATCTCTTCGCAATAATTTATTTGGTTATGTTTACCATTTTTTAATTTTTTATAATATAAAAGAAATTAGACCTAATTTATAAAAGAATTGAAAACTTTTTTCTAATTTATTATAACAATCTATTAAAAAAAAATATCTAGTTAAGGTTTCTAATAATTATAAATTTTATTGGCAATAAAGTATTATTATATTGATGAAAAATAATTTTGTAAAATTTGATTAAGCTAAGAACATTTTATCAATATTTTGAAATATTAAATTTTCAATTTTAAAACTTAAGTATAAAACTGACAATAATAACAAATTTCACTTTTTCAGAGTCCAATCATGTATGTGGGTCAATCATCTCCTAGTACTATAGTCAATCTTGTTGATTCTGGCCATGCTCTTGGCAATGGCAAAATGCCTTTCTCAAACACAGGTACCAATTCTACTTACTCTTCTATCTATCCATCTTCTACTTGTAATGGTGGCATTCCAAATGATAAAGAAACGTAATATCTTCTGTGTATTAATCTGACTATTCGCTCGATTTCTAATGGGTACATCAACTATTTTTCAATCTTTTCCTGATTTAGCCTTCTCGGGGTCAGAGATGGCCTGGACCTTCTGGTCACTGCTCCCCTTAATTGGGACCCTCTATCCATTCAATTTGGCTCGGTTCTTTCCAAGGAGACCCTTCCCCACTAACTCAGCTGAGAGAAATGACTCCGCAGATCCGTCATTTCTCTCAATGGAAAAGCATGCTATGATCATGAATCTGGAGGCTCGCAAGAAAAAAAAATTATTTTGGGATCTCAAGAGGAAGAATGGCGCTTCAAAATTCACGCAATTTGGATTGATGTTGGAGATAAAAACGTGAAATTCTTCCATCACTTTACTTCTCAACGCAAGAGTGGGAACACTATTTGGGACAAACTTTCTACAAACAGAAAGGTCAAAAACCAATTGTAATGCATCCAATATTTCCGACTGAGGATGATGCCTTTGTCGGGGTCCAATCACATTACAAGAGGTCTCTTCTGTACTAAAGTATTTTCCAAAATACAAATGTCCAGGCCCTCCTCATGGTTGGACTATCCACATCTTTATCCGTTTCTTTCACATCATGGGAAATGATATGCTGCATATGGTTTAGGAATCCCATTGACATAGGACAATATTTTGGGGTTATAAATGTGATTTTCATCGCTCTTATTTTGAATATTTCAACTCTTTCTCCTTTCTCTAACTATACCCTTATATCCCTATACGCATCACGTATAAATTAATCTCCAAAATTATTGTTAGCAAGCTTAAAAGTAAATTCTCTTAACATATATCTCTAAAGAAATTTGGTTTTTTTTGAAGAAGAGATAGATATAAGACATTGTTGTTATCACGCGAGAGTGTTTACACTCTATTAAATCAAAGAAAATGGGGGCGCTCATATTAAAACTCGATTTGCATAAGGCATATGATAATGTGGATTGGATAGTTCTTTAAATGATCTTTTACAAGATCAATCTATCGGTTGGGGTTGTTGGATGGATCGTGTATTGTGTTACCTTGGTCTATATTGTGTTAGTCTGTATTGTGTTACCTTGGTCTGCTATGTTGTTCTTATCAATGACATTCCATCGGACTTTTTTCGGGCCTCCCAAGGACTTTGTCAAGGTTGCTCATTATCACCTTCATTATTTCTCTTGGTAATTGATGTCCTAGGACATCTCATGTCGGCATCTAAGGCAAATGGAGTGTATCCCTAGGCCTTTCCATTACTAAAAAGATTCACTGTCACAGCTATTGTTTGTTGATTATGTTCTAATATTTGGTAAGGTCTTGGCAGTTCAATGGAGACATCATTTTCACATATTAATTATGTTTGCTGACGCATATGGACTTTATATAAATAACTTTAAATCATTGATAATATATGTCTTTATATTTAAAACAAACTAAGGAAATAACTAGCATTTTCTCAATAATTTCTCTCCACTAAACCTAGGTTTTAAATATCTTGGTTTCTTTTCGAAACCAAATAAATACCTCATTAAAGATTGGCATTGGGTCATCCAAAAAATTCATGACAAGCTGGAATCTTCATGACACGGACGGTTATCAAGTAGAGGTAGGTTGATCTTAACACAAAATGTTTTACAAAATATAGCAGTATATTGGCTACATTTATACATGATGCCGAGACATGTCATCAAGAGAATTAATGCCATCATATTGAATTTCCTATGGTCTGGTGCAAATGGCGACCAAAAATTTCATTTGGTGCACCTGGAGGAACTTACTTAAACCAAGGTAGCTAATGCATGGGGTCTTAAGAACTTGGAAATTTTTGGTTTGTCCTTGATGACAAATACATTTTTGGCATTCTCTATTTGGTTTGGGAATCTGGAAGTCTATTTTATAGGGGAAATATTTAAAGAATTTAGATTCCCTTAATTGCATTAGAAATGGTACAAACCACCAAAAAAATGTTTCAGTTATATGGCATGGTTTCATGAAAATAAAATAATGACTTTTTGGCAATCTTTGATGGGAGATTGGAGATGGTTCAATAGTATATGTTGGACTATATCCCATATGTGGTATTATCAGAGAACATTCTATGCCTATTGAAATTTTGGATCATTTACATGGTATGGTCATTATGCATATCTCCCAAATACGAGTTGAGAAGAATTCCAATCATCAGTTAACCACTTGGAAACAAGCTACACAATTGGGATTATATGATCATTTGGAATGATTTCACAAACGAATTGTGTAAGCCACTGTTACCGGGAAATCTAGTGTCTATTCAAAGCTGCTAGTCCCACTAAGATAGGTAGCTATCTTAGAAACAAACAGATTAAAGTCACTTGTTTTTCCTTTTCGAGAGAGAGAAGAGAAAGAAGTAGAGAGTACCAACCTTAGTCTTCCGTTTGGCTCCTTGCTTGTTTCCTTTCCCCTTTGACAGAATCTCGCCACTGCTTCCTTCGTTATCCCGATTCAAAGAGCACCTATAGATTCACAGCAGCATAATACCATCAAAGCATAGAGATCTTTCACTGTAAACAATATAGGATCAGATATATATTGACCATACAAATGCATATATCAACACAATATTCAGAGATACACAAGAATATGGAGGAAAACTCAAATAGCTTTATTAGTAAAAGTCGTAGAAGAGAGGATTACAACCACTTGGTCTGACCTAGCGCCATCATCCCAGCTTGAAAGCCCTCTTCACCTCACACAAAGCAAGATCACCCAACAATGTCTTCAAAGAGAAACCAGCAGCACCTCTTTGCAAATTACCAAATTCCAACCTTTGGATCTCTTGGATGAGGGATCCATTTATAGATATTTGCACGGGGTGAGTCAGCTTCTAGGATTTTGATTAGTGTCTTCTCTCTGATAGTTCCTGGTGCCACATGGAGATTTTAGATCTCTTACTCATCCCTGGGAAAACTCAAAGAGGCAAGTGTCAAATGAGCAGTTTCTAGAAGATTCTCTGGGTTTCCACCTAGCAAACTGCTTGTGCCATTTGTCTGATCTCGCTCATTGCACCTATAGAAGGGCTTTCCAGTATGCATCACACTTTTTGCATGTGGCAGGGGATATGCATCGCACCTTTAGCACTGGGCAGTCTATATGGTCCTGCTTTGACCAATTCTGAGTAGCTTTTCATGGAGAACTTCTGGGAGATGATGTAATCAGTTGACCTTGCTCCTTTAGGGTATGAAACAACAATTTTAGCGACTTAGAAGCCCTTGGCTTATGGACATATGTGATTGGGGTTGCAGTGCCCAAATATGTCTATAACAGTTGCCCCCTACAGCATGAGGTTGTAAATCTTTTGATGTCGGGTGAAATGATTTATAATGAGGATCCGAGGTTTTTCGCACTGGAAGGTGACCTGTAATAAGATACAATATAATACATTATCTTCATAATATTTTCATGATCTAGCTGAGGCGGGCATTCCCATGCTCAGCTTGATAAATTCATTTTCATGTACATAGGACAGACAACCGTCTGTGTGCAGGCTGATGATTCTGGTAGAGCCATCATCCCTTAGTTTGGATGATTATCTGAGCAGCAATGATGTACATTTGATGTATTTATTTTCCTAATTATATCGCAACCCGGATGGATAAAACTAGATCCGGGGTCTTTAAAACTCGTTCAATCTTTGCCCGAAAGTATAAGTCGATCCATGTGAAAAGATGTTCTGATGTCAAACATGGAAGGACATCGCCTGATTACCAGCCAATGATGTAAGTTGTTAACAGATGCGAGAGGAATCACCGATGATGATGATGACCCTCAAGGTACTGTAGTACAATTCATGTGGTGCAAATACAAGAGTTGATGTCGAACACCACGCAAAATCTTTCAGTCGAAGGCCATTAGTGTACGTCGAAAGTGAGAAACTTGCCATTGAGGCATGCAAGCTTCAAAATACTAGAAGGGTTGTCTCTAGGTCGGCTTCTTGGATAATGAGTTGATGTCAACAAGAAGTGACCCGTCATAGGAGGGCATTAATGGATCCCACATCTACGACACGGAACGGAGTAAATGATTTTGTAGAGGTGAAAACAATCTGGTGATACAAGGTTCAGGTTGGTTGTCATGAAAGAATGAAGCGTGAAGGTATTGTAGCAGATGAGACACAAGCTGGGTAGGTGAATTCTCTGAGCGACTTCTCTTGAACATATCGGTGACACTGAAATGGATTGGTAGCATTAACCCCAAAAGTGGATGGTACGGTGGACCAATGGTGATATGACTGGTGAACGGAATAACCCAATCCGACTCAATCATGGTGATGGAGTGAAAGTGTCATGTTCAAGAGCGACTTGCTACCAATAAAGTTTCTTCAAGTTTTCTTCCCAATTTTCCCCAGTCATTTCTGACCAGTACCTCTTTATTTTTGTCAAGCTTGAGAAGGATAACATATTCTTGTTCTATAATTTTCCCTTCGGTCAAACCCGTTGCTATGTTTAACGAGCCTAGCAACATTGAAACTCGCTCTTGTCTGAATGGACAAGTTTGTCGCTATTGTTTTAACGAGTTTAACGACAAGGATAACTCAGTTCTTTTCAATTTTAGAGAGTCTGAAAAGAGACGGAAAGAAGACTCCGATATTCCTTTTTAGTAATATAATCCCTTAAGTCCAAAAAAGTATAAAAAAATGCGAAAGGGATGACTTTTTGATAGTTTTAACGAGTCGAACAAATCAAACGCTCGATCTTTTTGTATAATAATCCCTCAGGTCCAAAGAAGATTAAAATCTAGAGAAGGGATAGCACTTCCAATCACTTTAATGAGCTGGAGAGGCCAATTGCTCGGCAATCTTTTCATATTTTACGAGTCAGATGAAAATAGCTTAAAGGAAACTCTTTTTTTGAGGAACGAGTGATGTTTTCAGGTAGCAGCTGGTTCCAGGTAATGTTTGGAACTTTTCGATCACAACAGTGTAAAAAGGTGGCTAATAGGATCACTCGTCGCAGCTGTTCCTCAAAAGGGGTAAACAATCAAATGGAGGCGAATGATCGGCAATAACATAGTGGAGGTGATGGTAAGAACACGACCGAGGCTCAAAAGTTGATGATAATCATTCACAATGGTTATTTACCGGAGAGGGGTTCATTTTTTAATGAGCTTAAACTCTGGTGGAACATATGCTCATTGCTAGGTTTAATTTTTAACAAGCTTGAACTTCGCGTAAAACTGCTCGTGCCAGTCGTATATTAAGGATGTCTCATCGATAGGTTCATTTTTTAGGGAGCTTGCACCATTTGAAATTATGCTCCGAATCCTTTTATTGTGTAAGATAGGAACGACCAATCCTATGATTTTAAAGGGTTAAGAACCTACAAACTAAGAAAATAAATGGTCTCTTTTCACTTTCACGCAAAAAGTTTGCATGCCCCCAGGTATAACGAAGTAGAGTTTCCCAGGTTACCCCTCAATTTGCAGACAAAACACTTGTTCTATCGGGAAAGGCCTACCTTTACAGGTTACCCTTCAATTTGCAGACAAAACATTTGTTCTATCAGGAAAGGCCTACCTTCTAACATAGGTATCTTATTCTGGTCTAATCCCATTTTCCTAAATGGACGGGTGTGTCAAACCAGTCATATATCCTCTGCGGAAACCTACCCTATACCTGAAGTTTCCCTGCCAAAGAAGACCAGGGTGCATGCCCCCTGGGCTTCAATCACAACCACCGAATCACTTGCATTCATCAGGTGGACAAATTGGAGATTGATCAGACATTCCTTGTGCAAAAAGACCTGTTAAGGATGGCATTTGACTATTAGCTATGTGTGAACGGGGGAATGAAAGCTGGTCTATGAGCTAGACCGCTATACCTTCATGTGGAAAACAAATTACTCGAAAGAGTGAGGAGACGATGGCTAACATGCTATAAATGTAGTCGCGCCCAAGGAGTAGATTGTAATCTAAAGGTCCTTGGACTACCATTACGTTCAGATAAACGGTTTTCCTTCTCAAGGTTATAGGCAAACTTGGAAGGATCCCTAACGACCGACTGGTTCCTTTATCGAAGCCTGTCATATTTCGCATCTTAGGCAAAAGTGATGGTGAACCAAGTTCTTTCCAAGCAGTTGAGGAAAGGATACTCACAGAAGCCCCTTCATCTATGATGGTACCAACCATGACCATTTTGTAAGTTTGCACTATGATTCGAAATGGTACAATAGATGGTAAATGGGGTCTGCCTAGTAGATTCCAATCGAAGGAAATGACTAGGTTGCTTGGAGGTGGGACCGAATAAACGACCGGATACAACTCTGATGAATTTCCTTCCTATGGTAAAGGAATGGGTAGATTGCCCCCATGTTCATCGGAGTCTGTGTTTATGAAAAGAATTTGAATGGTGTCATTCTCATTCTCTTCGGTGACTGTATCATCTGAAGGTAAATCTTTTGAAGTCAATATGGGGTCGACTGCCATCTCGACCTGTTGAATTTGGTCCGATGTGGACTTAGAGGGTTTATCTTCAATGATAGGTTAGATTTTCAACTAGCAATGGATTCGGGAAGAGTTTCTTGTAGCCAAGAGGGAATCGTTGCGGTGATACAGGACGATTATCCAAGACTCTTTTAGCTTCGCCCAGGAAGGGACAATGGTGGAGGGCATGATCGCCTTCACGCAATCTGCAGGGAAATTTAGATTTTCCTTTTTGTCCGGTGACTTCGCTTTCACTAGTTGACGGTGTACTTTCAACATGATTGTCAGAGGTTGACGGCACCGGATTGTGCAAGTGGGGAGACCAATCCCTTAGGATCCGTGGGATGCAAAGACAATCTCGGTGATAGTGGTCTCCTTTGCAAATGACACATGGAGATTTAGGTTTGGACGGTGTAGTGTGTGGATTTTCGCTAGACGATGCACGGTTGCCCCTTTTTGCCGTTGGCTCCTTCTTCTTCTTCTCCTTCCCCTTCTTCTTCTTCTCAGTTACTTGGTTTTTAGTTTTACTATCTTTACCAAACGAAGAGGAAGAAGGAGAGGGAGATACAAATGAAGTAGAAGGTTGGGGGGGAACTCTGGTATCATCTAGTTGTTGATTCGATTGTTTAGGAATCACAGTGCTTTGAATGACAGAGGTCGAGAAAAGCCATACCGGTAGGCCAATTGTCAGTCCTGAAAGGGACAATGTGGCCATATGAGGTGCACCAACATCTCCCCAAGAGGAGAAAGGACTAGGCTTCCCCCAAGGGGAAATCCTTGGTTGGTGGACTCCATTTTCTCAACCTAAGACCAACGAGGGAACAGTGACGTTATTCCGATTAAAATAAAGTTTAGACGATTTGACACAACTTTCTTTTTCAATTTTTAAGAGTCGAGAAAAAGCTAAAGATGACTCTAGTCACCTTCAATTTTTAATGAGCCTGAAGTGACAAGTGCTTAGATGGACCTTTTCCTTTAAGGAGTCTGAAAAGGAACGAAAGAGACTACTCTGGAAATCTAGATAGAGGGATTACCAAACCAATCACAAAACTGCAGAATACTTTTTACGATACGGCAATCAATCTTCCCAAATGTTGTGTGTAGAGCTATAAAAAGGGTCTCTTTCACCTCTAATTACCTCACATTAATATGTCAATCCGGGAGCGTTTGGTTATTCCAAAGAGTGACTCAATCCGAGGCTATTTGTCAGAGTAATGCTAGTAGTACAGTGTCTTACAAAAATACAAGAGTAAACTGATGCTTGTCTATGGCTAAGTTACTTCAAATGAATAAAGCACACACTCTTAAAGCCAGGCAACTTTATCAGTCAAGGGTTCGACAGCATTAGCCCATCCCTTTGGAAACTGATGGAAAGGAAACTAGAGCATGGACCACGGGTCTGGGGGCGAGGCAGTAAATGCTGAGGCTCACTACAACCACAGATCATGTCTCACACCAAATGCAAGTAAATGAAACAACAGATAAAAATGGAACGACAAATAGGAAATTGAACAGCAAGTCTAGAATGGAACACAATGCTTAAAATGGAACAACAATTCTAAAATGGAACAACAATCGTATAACTAGACCTCGCGAGCAATAATCAAACTTTATCCTGTCAACTCAAACGCACTCATTGTAATCAAAACTCCAATCTTTCATTCTCCAAGCAAATCACACAACCAACTAATGGAACAACATTAATTACTAATTATGGAACAACATGTGGAAATCATACACACATAACACTCTGAAGAAGTAATCTGATTTAACACCAACTGTCAACAGGAATTACAACTGTGTTCAAAATGGAACAGCATGAATCCTGAATCATAAAGAACACACCTCTCAGATAATTTCCTTAACACACATACTCAGCATAGAAGCTCCGTAACACAATGATAACAATGTTCAATTAAGTCTAATAATATTGCATCCACTCTGAAAGTATTGATAATATAATGCAGAGTCAATAGAAAGAACATTAATGAACGAACCTTAACAGAGCATGTGATGTAACTTATAAAGCATATCAGATTACCAACTAATGATGATAAGCAAACCACATAGAAATCAAATCGTAATGATACAGAAGCAAGTGTCCTCTAGGACCGGGCCCTTAGCCTCAAGGGTACACCGCTTTAAGTTAATCCAGACGCAGAGATAAGATAATCACCAAGTTTATATTAATGCATAAAACAGAAAGTACAATGAGCCAAGTTCAACGAGACTCGATGATCAAAGTTAAATCTTTAACAAGAAGTTACATAAAAAAAACGTCTCCAAACTAACAGTGTCGTCCCTTTATATAAGGGTAAGGGCGGAGATATCTAAGCGATAAGATAAATAAAGCAGCGATCCCTCAGGATCGAAGATCCTGAGGGATTCGCCAAACTGTTAATCCTTAATCACTTCTTTTCTCCTCCGCCGAGCTGGTTCCTTCTCCTCTTTTTCTGGACCAGTTTGCTTCAACCTGCTTAGCCTCATTTGCACTCGGTCCTTCGTCAAAGGGATAGCAGTTACCCTGTTCTTGTCTTTTTCTTTGGAACAACAGCTCCTCGTTTTTACCCTTTCCTGCACAGGAGAATGACAACTATCAGCGGTTAAGTCTTGCATACTAATTCCACATATTTTATCATAATTCTCTATTGTTTTCCACATTCGTGATGTAAAAGATTCACAAGTCCCACGGAAAAGCCATTGAAATGATCATTAAAAACATACCTTTTTAGTACTCCACACACCCCCCTGCTTACCCTGTTTCATGCCCTCATGAAAACGTTGTAGTTGACATGCAAAGCAGTGAGAGAATAGGCTGGAGAAGGAATCTCATGCGGAGGCCTACAGCCATGGTGAGTGACTAGGTAGTCAAAGAACTGGCCTGTTTGACCCTCAGGCATCTCATATAGGGCTTGATATCCGGGTGCAGGATGCCAGATAATTGGACTGCGGAATCTATATCCTAACCAGGATGGCCCTGCCCTCAAAATGCTTTCACCATAGAGGTTCAAACAGTTGGCAGCTAATTGAAAATTATCATACTTAAATGGCTCCCTGAGCTGGATGTTTGGATTAGAGATTCAGTACCGGAATTTGGCTGCATCAATGGCGAGGTCTTTGATAGAAAGAAAATATTTTAAACTTTGTCGAATGAGTGCCTCATGCATAGGTCCTAACGTTTCGATGACACCCGGAGTTCTCATAAGGTTTCTATGTGCTTTCCATAATCGCACTGGGTCCCTAGGCTCGGCCCTTACCCACAATTCTAGGCCATTTTCCTGTCTCTGGAAAGTGTTATAGGCTTTGAGCCATTTAATCCGATTAACCACGAATGAGATGAATGCTTGCAATTGAATGTCCCCAACAAAAGGGCCAGGGTTCAACTCAGTCTCCTGATCTAGCATGAGTTTATGCAAATAAAATTCACATAGCAATCTCTGGACCTTCACCCCATAATGTTTACAAAAATCTATAAAGTCATTGACAGTGTTAATTTGTATCGGGGCGCTTGCTTTAACAGCCTTTATTTTTAATTGTAAGTATCGTTCCAATAAAAACACAGCATAGTTTTTGGCAGGGGCCCTACATGCTAAAACGTCATTGTATAAAGAACACAAGGTATCCATATGTTTGATAACAATATCTAGCCTACAGGTTACCTTTTCAACTTTCTCCTGTTCCTTTTGCCACCCTTCAAAGGCCTGGCTCTCGGGTTGGTTGACGTTCCTTAGTTGCTGTTGGAGTTCTTCATACTTCTCACGAGGGACTGTTTGCTCTCTAAGCCTCTCCATTTCTTGTTGAGCCTGTTTCAATCCCTTGTGCAAGGTCCTCGTCTTTGGAATTCTTTTCCATGCATCAGTGGAGGCCGGGAGTTTTACCTGAACTTTCTTATTGCATTGTTTCGAGTTTAGAACCCTTATCACCCCTGAGGGTGGTGCCTTTGTTTGAATCTCCTTGTTGTCCTTTTCTTTTTTAACACGAATACCAGCTTGCAGCTGTTCCTTTTCAAATGGAACAGCAGTTTGTCCCTCAACATTATTTGGAACAGCAGCTGGACCTTCAGCTTCCTTCGGAACAGCAGTTGGGCCTTCAGCTTCATTTGGAATGATAGCTAGGCCTTCAGCTTCATTTGGAACATCAGCTGGGCCTTCAGCTTCATTTGGAACAGTAGCTGGGCCTTCAGCTTCATTCGAAACAGCAGTTGGATTTTCAGCAGGGTTTTGATCAGAGCTATTTTTAGTCCTCCGTCGTTTTATCCTGTGGATTCTTACTGCAGTCGTCATCTTTTTCTTCCCGGCGGTCTTCCTTGTCCTCTGCCTCACTTTCAGGATCCTGATCTGCTGGTGGAGCTGGGCTATTATGCTCAATAACCTCCGTTGTTCCTTTCGTAATTC
Organism: Pinus tabuliformis; assembly: GCA_031772625.1. NCBI lineage: Eukaryota > Viridiplantae > Streptophyta > Pinopsida > Pinales > Pinaceae > Pinus > Pinus tabuliformis. The sequence goes on from CM062811.1 coordinate 274,845,931, forward strand.
TCTAATTTCCAATGTTTTATTGAAAGGAACAACAGGCTTTCTGCTGCATTCTGGCCCGTGACTAGTCCCTGGATCTTTCTCCTGGGGTGCTTCTTCACTGTTTTGTGCTGGCTGTTCTGGGGTAGGAATCCTAACTGGTTCCGTGGCTTCGTTTTCTATCCTTACTTCCTCTAGAATTTCCTCTGGTGCCGTGGGAACAGATTGTTCCCGTTCAGTGTCTCCTATCTCCTTTTCATTATGAACAGGCAGATTTCCTTCTTCTGCCTCTTCTGCATGCGGTTTTTTGGGTGTATCTTCTTCTCGGGGTTTGTCGTGGAGGTATGATGGAGTGGAAGGTTGGCCATACTCACCCATATTGGCCAAGATTGCGGCCAATTCCTCTTCTCCCACTGGGTTCTGTGGTGGGCTACCTACCTGCTGTCCCATTTCCTCCTCCTGCCTGGATTGTCCAGCTTCTGCCTCAGGTGCTCAGCTTCTGTTTCAGGAGGCTCAGCTTCTGTCTCAGGAGGCTCAGCTTCTGTCTCCGAATGCTCAGCTGCTTCATCATTTTCCTCTTCGGATTGCTCAGCCTCCTCAGCCTCTCCTTCCTTTTCTCCTTCGACTTGTTCTTCTTCTACTTCTGGTCGTGAAGGTTGCTCGTCCTCAATTACCACTGGCTGGCTGGTGCTTTCCTGGAGTTTTTCCAGCCTTCCTCTTATCTAGGCTAACCGGACTGATTTTCTGCGTTTTTCTGGCTGTTCCGGTGTATCAATGTCATGCTTACGCTTTGCTGATTCCTGGCGTGTTTCTGGTCGTTCGGATGTGCTTGCAACATGTTTTTGTTTTCTTAATTCTCTGCGTTTTTCTGGACGTTCTGGTGTTCTCGTAGTATGTTTATGTTTTGGGGAAAGTGTTGTCGCTCTCCCCTCAATTATTGCAATTAATTCCTCCCAGCTGCTTTGCTGCTGGGTGAGGCTATGACTAACTATTAGTCGGATTAATCCATGGTGGCTGACAACTGACTCTACATGTTGTGCCCTTTTCAGGCTTCGTGCGACGTCATGGAGTAAGGAATTCAAAAGTGCAGGAAGATTTACAGAGCATTTTTGCTTTAAAACAGCTAAGAGCTTAAGATGTCGTGGCCTTACCACGTCTTTTCTCCCCTCGCAGGTGATGTAGCTTTGTACTGTTCTTGCTAATTCTGCCCAGGGTTCTCCTAGCGTTGCCGGCAGAACTCCCTTCCCTTTAATCGTTAAGCTCTGGCCTTTGTCCTGGAAAATTTCCATGATCTTCTGTAGTCTTTCCTTCTTTAATGTCCATACAGGTCCAGTGGCTGGTAGTCCTGAGACTTCTGCGATTATATCGTCAGTGACCGCTATCCGCTTCCCCCTCACTGTGGACTGATCCTCCTATAGGTTCTACAGAAATTCCATCGCCACTGTTTCATTGGACTCGTGTAGGCGACTGAGATAAGTCAGCCATCCTGCTCTTTCCAGGATCTCCCGAGCAGCAGCGAAGACTGTCAACTCCTGTGGTTCGCTTCGAATTGCCCTGCCTCCCATGGTTCCACTGTGGATTCTCAATGGAACAGCAACTGTTTGTGCTGTTTGAAACACAGAGAGGGTAGTAATCGTCGGATTTAGAAAAAACACAGAGTATGCAACAGAAATGACTTATGAACAACAACTTGTATAGAAAAAATAGAAATATCATGCCGTTAAACCGCGCCATTTCTTGGTACACTATCTTTCCCGAATAGTGAGCTGACACATAACCCAGGGAATAATGAGGTTAACCTCCCCCCCCACAATGCGATAGGCTGCCCCAGCTATCAAAGAAAGGAGCGGCACCCGATCTGTAACCAAGTCATAAAGGAACAGCGTATGAAAACATGCCATGGTTAGAAAAACAACGGATTTCCGAAATCGAGGTGTAAAGTTGGATCGCGTATTACGTAAGACGTTGCTGCAATATGATGCGAGGTCGGGGGATAGGACGTCTGTCATACTTGCCAAATCTCAAGTGGTCATTGTCACCTCCTTTGCCATGATTGGTGTAATAAATGTTCATGCGATATATAAGTCGGGAAATAATGTATGATTAGTGCCTAGGATATAAGAAACAAAAGAGTATTAGTATCTACCTATTGGTGTAATTAATGTAACTTTGATACCATTAATAGTGCTCTGCTGCCGACAGGTGCCCATAACCTTGGCAGAGTTGTTTATTTCACCCCTGTAACCATGATCCTTTGTGTCCATATTAAGGAATGTGATGTCAAAGTGTAGGCCACTATGCTGGCTTGGTAACCAGTTAGCCATAATGCCATTCACGAGGGGGGGCGAAGAGTGGGCAGGCCGGCTCGTGATGAGACCTCCTGTTCCAAGGTTTGTTTATTTGATATACCTCTTGGACCATATCCCTGGTGTGGTGGCCATAGTGGGAATGCCACTTCACTTCCATCCTCATGATCATGGTAGGTTGGCTCTTGATGAGACCCCCTATCCTACATTTGACAATTTATAATTCATTTGCTTTTTTTTTTCTTTTTTCATAAAGCACTTTTCCTTATATATCCACAAAGGGTGGTTCAACACTCCTTAAGAGTAGGAATGGTGGAAGAAGTCTTATCATCTCAATAGGAGGATATAAACCTTTTGCTCTTATTCCTGAACAAAAATCAAAGGGAAAAAAAAGAATGGCATGATAAAGATAACCAATCAGGGCAAAATTAGTAAGACAATGACAACAAAAGATAAGTATGTCCTTCCTTCTGTCCTCTTACCAATACATAGCCTTATAAAGATAGCGATTTATAATTTCCTAATTTCAGTATGTTGTAATTTTGTATTCATTGCATAAGTGCATAGCTGTCTCTGAAAGACTTTGAAAGAACAGGAGCAAGAAGCATCCTCAAACTTGGACCAGCAAAAGGGATAAGCTGTTTCACAAAGAGAGAAAAAGTATGCTAGAGTAATAAAGGAGCATAGGTCTCAAAAGTGCTAATGCCGTTCCTTTTGAAAAAGGAACAGCAAAACACAGAAAATGTCGTTCCTTTTGAAAAAGGAACAACAGAAATCAAGAATGCTGTTCCTTTTGAAAAGGAAGAGCAGAAAAATCAAAAGTGTTGTTCCTTTTGAAAAAGGAACAACAGAAAAATTGAAAGTGTTGTTCCTTTTGAAAAGGAACAGCAGAAAAATGTTGGAAATACTGAGAGGGGGGTGAATCATTATTTCTTTTTCTCACTATTGTTTTACTAGTTAAAACATATATGTTCAGAACACAAAATGAACAGCAGGAATAAATGCTTTTATTAATATAACTGTGCAGTAAAATAAATACAATAAATAGATTGTCACAATTGGTTGCCAAGCTCCAACTTGGACTTTGGTGAGGCTCCAACCTCCTGAGCACCAACTCTATTTTGCCAAGACACCAATCTTGGACTTAGGAGCACCAACTCCCAAGGACTTCAATCCTGTTCAATTCTGAGGCTCCAACCTCTTTGGTATACACTGGTGTGTTGCTGCGCTCTTTTCAGCTTCCACTACTTCTGCTGCCCCCTTTTCTTCTTCTGCTTTCACTATCTCATGCTCAGGTTATACCGTTCACAAACAACAACTCAGTTCTCTGTTTTTGCTGCTTTTATATGCTCCATGCCCCTGTCCATTCGTTTCCTCTTACGTGCTGGCTCTTTGGCTTCCTCCTCACTTGATTGCTTGACACTTCGGCTTCCATTTCTTTGCTTTCTTTTTTTTTTCTTATAGGCTTTATCGGTGCTTTTAATCACCCATCGGAAGCCACCACCTGAGCGTTTTAATCAACCATCGGAAGCCACCACCCGAGCGTTTTAATCACGCATCGGAAGCCACCACGCGAGCGTTTTAATCACCCATTGGAAGCCACCACTCGAGCGTTTTAATCACCCATCGAAAGCCACCACCCGAGCATTTTATCAACCATCGGAAGCCACCACCCGAGTGCTTTAAAGCCTACAAGCCTTAACGCCTGCGGTCATATATCATATAATATATCAATACACGGAAGCCATATAATCCCCGCTCTACTTCCAATGCTCGGATTCCAAATCTTTATAATTTCGCCTTTATAAATTTAGGCGGGTCCGGATTTCGGCGGTCTCAATAAACCCTTAAGCCCTGACCTCCGACGAGGTGCGGACCTGACGCCTTTTTAGACTCCCGTCTCTATATTGAATTCGGGTCCGGGATATCGGAAGGTTCGCTTCGGCGGATTTGTAACGCGAAGGTTTAGCGGACCCGATCGACCCATTAACTCCCTTCTATATCGGTTTCGGATCCGTCATATCGGCGGATTCGTATCGGCGGGATTGTTATAACAGAATGGGTTTGTGGACCCGATCTCCCATTCAACCATCCTCTATATAATTTCGGCTCCAGATGATTCGGTGATTTCACTGATCGCTACCTCCGAAATGATACAAGTCCTCCGCAGACTCGATATGCAATGCACCATAGTTTATATTTTATCGCATCCGCCTCCGCCCAATGGTAATTCGTTGGCGATCGCTCATCGCGGGTTATATATGTATGCATCCGCCGATACAAAACCGGACCTGATTTGGCATTTTAACCCGATATATATTATATCGCGTCCATTCTCATCCCTAAGGGTTCCGATACGATATCGCTACAATATCGCCGATATCCCGATGTGATGGTATTATCGAACCCGATAAGCTCCACAGGCAAACTTAATATGGTTTCAAGTCCGCTAGTGCTCCGCTAAGGGTTTTTGGCGTCGATTCTCTATGTTAATAGCTTCTCTGCTCTTGGACTTTAGTTAACCCAGCTTTGCCTCCACTCCCGATAGGTGTTATCTGTGGCTGTATATGAGTTCTGCTTCCTCTATCGCTCTGATAGCTCTGTTTTTGGCATATATTACAAGCAACGTTCCTCTTGCTCTGATATGGCTCCCCAATGACTCCGATGGCCCTATTTTCTTGGAATATATATATGTCTCCTCTTGGCTCCTCTTGCTCCATCTACTCCTCTCGGTCCACTCTGTTTGCTCCTGTAGCTCCTCCTCTTTGGCTCCGATATGACATATACATATGTGGTTCCTCTTGCTTAGTCTGTGCCTCTTGGCTCTGTTTGCTCCGATAGCTCCTCTGATATGGCTCCTCTCTGCTCTAATGTGGCTCCTCTGGCTTGATCTGCTCCTCTTGGCTCCTTTTGCTCCTCTTGGCTCCGATATGCTCTGTCTCCTCCTCTTGAATATTGCCATATTGACATCAATGACAATTTGTGTCCAACAATCTCCCCCTTTGTTATTGATGGAAATATTCTTCTGCTTTCTCCCCCTTTGACATCAATGCAAAGGAATGCATACGAACTCCCCCTGTCGAACTACTCCCCCTGTCCTGCTGCATCTTTATGAATGAACTTGAGTGATGATAAAGAAATAACCCCCATCTTTTGTCGCAGATGTTCGAATGCTTCCCGAGGAAGAGGTTTTGTGAAAATATCAACTATCTACTCCTTAGTACTGATATATTCCAGAGCGATGTTTTGTTGAGCTACTTGCTCACGGAGGAAATGATACTTGATTGGTATGTGTTTGGTTCTTGAGTGCATCACTAGATTTTTGCTGAGACTGATAGCACTAGTGTTGTCACAATAGACAATAATCGGTTGATTTGTACATATGTCAAGATCTTTTAGCGCTTCCTTCATCCAAAGTATCTGAGAGAAACAGTCTGCTGCAGCAATATACTTGGCTTCAGTTGTGGATAATGATATGGATGACTGTTTTTTACTGAGCCAGGATACCAAACAGTCTCCTAGGAAGAATGCATTCCCACTAGTAATTTTTCGATCATCTATGTTTCCAACCCAATCAGCATCGGTGTATGCAGTTACAGTCAATGTTGAACTCTTTGGGTACCAGAGACCAAAATCAGAGGTTCCCTTCAAATATCTGAGAATTCTTTTTACGGCTAATAAATGGGATTGTTTGGGAGCCGATTGAAATCTTCCCACCATTCCTACTGCTTGCATTATGTCCGGTCATGTAGCTGTTATGTATAGGAGGGCTCCAATCATTGACCTGTAATGAGTTGCATCTACTAGAGGAGAGTCATCATCTTTGCTCAGTTCGCAGTTTGTGGTCATGGGAGTGCTCATGGGTGCACAATCCTCCATTCCATATTTTTTTAGCATGTCTTTTAGATATTTGGCTTGAGATATACACAATCCTGCTCTGGTTTGAGATACTTGAAGTCCAAGGAAGTGGGACAGTTCTCCTATCATTGACATCTCAAATTCTTTTGCCATGCTTTGAGAAAATTCATGGCTCATTTCATCATTATTACTAGCAAAAATCAAATCATCGACATAAACAAGAGCAACTAGTAACTTACCTTGATCTGTCTTTATGTATAGATTGCTTCCAGCCACTCCCTTTTTGAAGCCTTGTTGTTGGAGATAGTTATCCAGTCTTGCATACCAAGCTCTAGGAGCTTGTTTCAACCCATACAAAGCCTTTTTCAACTTACAGACTAGGTCCTTTCTTGCTGTCAGATCAAAACCTTCTGGCTGCTCCATGTAGACTTCCTCCTTGAGTTCCCCATTTAGAAATGCTGATTTCACATCCATTTGATAGATTTTGAATCCTTTCGAGCAAGCAAATGCTAAAAACATCCTGATAGCTTCCATATAGGGCCACTGGTGCAAACGTCTCTTCAAAGTCAACTCCTTCAATTTGCGAATAGCCTTTGCAAACAAGTCTTGCCTTGTTTCTGATAACCTGTCCTTCCTCATTCATTTTATTTTTGAACACCCATTTGGTTCCTATTATGTTTTTGTCCTTCGGACGAGGTACCAGCTCCCATGTCTTGTTATTCTCAATTTGGGACGTTTCTTCTTCCATTGCTTTTACCCAATGAGGATCCTTACTCGCTTCTGTGAATGTTTCTGGTTCTATCATAGATAGGAGGGCAATGGCTTTTCTCTAGGGTGAGGTTGTTATCCTTCTTCTGGTCTACACACCTTCATCTTTATTGCCAATGATCTGTTCTTCTGGATGATATCTTTCTACATACTTCATCTTTGAAGGGGTATGAGGTGGTTCTCTTTCCTCTTCTTCTTCTTCATCATCTATCTCTTCTTCTTTAGGTTCTTCTTCTTCAATGAGAAAGTCATCTTCTTGTTCTTCAATTTCCTTTTCTAGAAGATCTTCATCAACCTTTACATCGATGCTTTCCACTATTTTCTTTAGTCGAAAATTGTAGCACTTGTAAGCCTTGCTCCATGGAGAATATCCAAGAAATATCCCCTCATCAACCCGAGAATCAAATTTTCCAGGTGAACCATCATTTATTTTTATGAAGCACTTGCTTCCAAATATTTTGAAATACTTCACCGAAGCAGGTCTCCCTTTCCATAGCTCATAAGGAGTTTTGTCACAATTTGGTCTCAATTGAGTCCGATTCAATGTATAGACAGTTGTCCCTACTGCTTCCCTCCAGAATTTAGGTTGTAGGTTTACTGCTAATAGCATGGTTCTTTCCATTTCTTGGACAGTTCGGTTTCGTCTTTCAACTACCCCATTTTGCTGAGGTGTTCTGGCAACCGAGTATTCCCTTTGAATTCCATGAATATTGCAGAACTCTCTGAACTCGTTTGATGTGAATTCTCCTCCTCTGTCTGTTCTGAGACACTTAATTTTTGAATCTTTTTCATTTTCTACAAGGGCTTTTAAATTCTTAAAACACTCAAAAGTTTCAGATTTATACTTTATGAAATATATCCACATCATTCTAGTATAATCATCAACAAATAATACAAAGTACCTTTCTCCTTGGAGTGCTTGATTTCTAGTTGGCCCACACACATCAGCATGTATGATCTCCAAGGGCTTTGATGTATAGTGTTCCTTTGTCTTGTGGCTGGTTCTAGTATGTTTTCCATGTTGACATGGACCACACACTGCTTGATTTGGTTTGGACAACCTTGGGATGTCTTGTACAGCTTTGATCTTGCTGATATTGATCATATTTTCGAAGCTGGTATGTCCAAGTCTCTTGTGCCACAACCAACTCTCATATGCCTAACTCAAGTAGCATTTGTTTTCCTGAATCTTGTTCAGAATGTAAATATTGTCTGGTGTTCTCACTCCTTTTGCCACAAGTTTCCCAGAGGCAGAGTTCCTTATTTCACAGTCTTTGGTGCTGAAAACAACCTTATGTCCTTGATCACAAATTTGGCTGACACTCAGAAGGTTGTGTTTGAGTCCGTCAACCAGTAGAGCATCTTGAGCTTTTCCTTTTCCATTGATCAGAGTAACTGTTCCTCTTCCTGCAATTTTGCCAGTTCTGCTTCCAAAGGACACATTCCCTTCCTTTTTGCTCATTGAGATAAATTTTCTTCTGTCTCCTGTCATGTGTCTGGAGCACCCACTATCCACAAACCACTGGTTTCCATTATTTTGTGCAAATAGAGCCAGGCCGCATTTGTCCATTGCAGAGTTCTTGCTACTCGTCTTTCTTCCTTTGAGTGGGCAATCTTGTTCATAGTGTCCATTATTGTAGCAAAAAGAGCAAGTCAGATCAAATTTAGTCAAGGGATCGAATGAATTGAAGGTTTTGATTTGTCCCTGTCTTTTGGGAGCATATGAGTTGATTACTTGGTCCTTTTGCATTGTCGTTTCACTTCTGCGAGCCATACAGTGTCTAGCTTGGTGACCAAAGTTTTTACAGTGAAAACAGTGTCCAAGAAATATGGTTTTGAAGTAACCATGGTTTAATTCGCTTTCCTTTCTGAGAATTACTCCTCCCTCATCCTTTGGATTTTTGATGGGCCCTTGATGGGGTATAGATTTGTATTTGCTGTAGTGTCCATGATTCGACTCCACATTCTTCTTTGGAGTAACTCTTCCTTTATTCTTGGAATCTGGGATGCACTTTTGATAAGATACTTTTTCATCTTTTAGCTTGCAGGAAAGTGCATCGACATAGCTTTTCGCACTATTCTTAGTGCTTTAGGATTCTCCCTTGAAACCTACTCCAGACTTATCATGTTGAGGTTTTTGATTTTTCAGAATAGTATCAAGTATTTGAGAGCTTTTACAGCCCTTTTTAATTTGCTCCAACTCCTTTCTCAGAGATACTACTTCGGCCTCACGTTCTTCACAAGTCTCTTCTTTTTCCTTAAGCTTTGTTTCCAAGAGATCTTCTCTCCTTCTTATTTCCTCGTTTTCCACTTTGAGAGAGATAATTTTGTTCCGTAGTTTCTCGTTCTCTTCAATGGCACTTATTAACAGTTCATCCACATTTCCTTCTGGCCCCGAGTCATCATCACCTGTGAGTGCCATGAATAATGCTTCTTGGCTTTCATCATGATCGCTTTCCTCATCTGATTTCTTTTTGATGACCATAAACTCATCCTCATCAGACTCACCTTGCTTGGAGAGAAGGTTTTTCTTATTGAACCCTTTCTTTTTGTATGTCATTCTTTTAGAATTTCTTTCATCATCACTGTCTTGTTTATGAGGACTGTCAGGCGGAAAGAGTCGATAGTGCGGACACAACCAACCTCCCTAGGAGCCTAAGACTCTCTAGTGACAAACAAGACAAACAAGAGCAATCCTTCTCTAAACATGCCTTTACCATACAAGAAATCAAGTGTTTAGATCCTACCTGTAGTCCAGCGCTGTTGTAGTAGTCCAGGCTTGCCGATCCAGATGAGCTCCTCCTTCACTTTGAAACCTGCATTCACTAACAATCAAACGATTAAATAGCACTTGATAATCTCATAAAATAAAACATATTTAACATATAGACCAAGGAGTACATGAAACAACTCATAGATAACAAGTTATTGAGAAGAATGGACTCATTTGCATTAATAGGAAACAAAAGGAACAATTACAAACTGAGCCTTGGTGTTGTGCAAGTCCCTCCCAAGGTCCATCAAGAGTTCTCCTTTACTTTGACAAAGCTCACCCACTTCCAAATAGAACAAGCAAAGATGGTAATCTCTCCTCACAAGCTTCTAAATGGGAGTCCTAATTCCAGCAGCATCTACACTTAGAAATGTTTAGCTTTCCACCTCCCCTCCTTCTGGCCCAATGCCTGTATTTATAGTGCTCAAGAGGAAGTTAATCAGGTCCACCATCAATGGGATAATCTCCTCTTTGGATGGGATAGCTCCTCTCTTGATGGGATAAGTTCCTCTTTCATAGGGGTACATGAACCATCTGGAGGCGCTCAATACACGTCAAACAACCTTCTAGAATGCTCTAGAAATGACCACAAGTAACTTTTTAAAGATGAAACTCGTGCCTTTTGACCTTTACAGGGGTACGCACCTGTCCCTTTACACACAGAGCGTACAAGTACGCAGTTTTTGTGAACATTAGGTGCGTATACGCAGGTAAGGCCGAGAGAATCTGCGTACCCAGAGATAAACACATTTACAAAGACTTTCTCTCTTTTTGGAGTTTGACATGGAAAGCAGAGGCATAAGACTTGCCCAGGAGGATAGCATGACTGTTGATAGAGCCATACTAACTGTAAATAGCCATGGTGACATTTTTTAGTGTAACAGATTGCCCCCTAAAGTGCGAAGCCTGTAGTAGATTAGGGTTTTGTATTATCTAGGAAGGGTGAAGCGCTTTATCATTTCAAGGATTATCTCGTGGAGAGCCTGGTCGGAACCTGCAATTTTCAACACAAAATACATGTATAAGATTATATCATCGCTGAGGTAGGCATTCCCATACTCAGATCAAAACTTTAACTAACAGACTAACTACTCTGATACAGGAATGATCTTGCAGTACATCATAATCATAGACTTGCGTAGACACAGTATGGACGCAGCCATCTGTTTATAATTGGTCTACTATATAATGAATACAAAACTCCTCGCAGCCTGGATGGTGAGAACTAGATCCAGGGTCTTCATTTCTACTTCCCGAATTGGTACGATTCTAGCCATGCGAATAAATGAGTTGATGTCGAACATGGTAGAAACCACTTGATTACCAGTCGATGATGTAAACTGTTAACAAGTGTGAGAGAAACCACCAGTAATGTCAATGGTTCTCAAAGTACCCAGTACAATCCATGAGATGTGAATGAATGAGTTGATGTCGAACATTTCACGGAATCCTTCGATCGAAAGTCAATGATGTAAACTGACGTCAAAGGCGAGAAACCTGCCATTGATGCATGCAGACTTCAAGGTACTGACGATTTCTAAGTCATCTCTCTAGATAATGTGCTGATGTCGATAGAAAGCGACCCGTTGCAGGCAAGCCCACAACACGAAATCATTGTTCAAGTTGAAGAAATGTTGTTGTAAGGACTGACTCAGGGATGGTCAAATGGATGACAAGTATTTTGCAGATGAAAGTTTATTTGCAAAGACCTCTTGAACACATAACGACACGACAGATGGTTTGGTTACGATTGACCCAAAGTTAATACCCGAAAACGGTTGAAGACTTTCAAAGTGGTTTGATCAACTTTTAAGGCAAAGTATTTCCCAACCCAGGTGAACGGAAAGTGTCGTGTTCGAGAGTGGTGATAAGGTTCTTCTTGTAACAAAGGATAACAAATAGGCTCATTCTTCTCTCTTTTCCCCCACCATTTCTGGCAAGTACCTCTTTATTTTTAACAAGCTTGAGGAGGATAACATATGCTTGATTATAAGCTCATCCTTCGGATGAGTCCAACCTAGTTTTGATTCGAACCCTAGGAAGGAGTGGTTCGTTCCTGTTTGTAATTGAACAGGCCCTTTACTGTGAAATTTTAACGAGCCCAGTATAGGAGAAACTCGGCGTTTTTCAATTTTAGAGAGTTTGAAAAACTTAAGAAGACTCCAGGTTGAACTTTTTCGTAAATTTGTGTCTCCCAAGCCCGAAAAAGTATAAAATAATACCTGGGAGAATCGCTTGATCTTGCGACCAAGGAGTACTTTCATAATTAATGCCACTGACCTGAAAAGTAAAAAGCGATCAAGGGCACGTCGTTTTATTTCCGTATCGAGTTTGAAACGACAAAAACCCGGCAATCTTTTCCTGTTTTTACGGTCAGGAAAGAGCTATAAGGGGACCGTCTTTTAATTCCATTTTAACGAGTGTAAAAGAAATGCTCGGCAATCTTTTCATGTTTTAGGAGTCAGAAAAGGGCTTAAAAGATGACTCTGATGTTTTGGTTCGTGGAAAATGACAATTTTACTCTAAAGTCCTTTTGTCCTGCACAAAAACGACACATTACTCATACCTGTTTAAGATGGGTAAAAATACATTGAAAAATGTCCTTTCATGGTGAAAAATAAACAAACTTAGCATTCATTCATCCAAAAAACCTATAAAAAGACTTTTTACCATGTCATTTTTACCATTTTACTGTTGAGGTTGAGAAAAGGGCTTTTGACAAGAAAACTTCCCGTGGACATTGCGGAGAATCCGACCGTCAGAATCGAGCGCCGTCTCTTTCAGGTATTCCACAACATCCTCCTCTTCAATTTCATCCGTTTAAAATTCATTTTTAGGTTTTAGTTTGATTTTTTAGGGGGTTTAGGGTTTTAGGATATGTTTCTCGGGGTACGCAGGTGCCCCATGGGCGACCTGCATACCCTGACCTTTTTTATATATAGGAAAAAGGTCGGGGTACGCAGCCCGCCTTCAGACCAGCTGCCTACCGCCGCTCTGTGTTCTGAACGCGGGGTGCGTACCCGTGAAACACGCATTTTGAAACCCCAAACTCCAAATTCAACCAACCAAAATTTATTTTATGAATTCTAACTATTGTTTTTTGGTGTGTAGGGCATTCACCATGCTAGATTGGAGAGAAAGAGAACACAAGGACGTTGATTTGGCCGCAATTGGTCATCAACCTTCTATTGATGCGTTAAAAGCATGCGGTTTGTATAAATACTGGGCCATACCTGGCATGAGGGGCCAGGTGCCATTCCTTGAGTGGCTGGTTGAAAGGTGGAACATTCAGAATCAATGCTTCTACATCGGAGAGAACCAGCTCGAGATAGAGCCCTCCGACATATATTTTCTCTATGGCTTGCCTAATAGGGGCGAGCAACTGACTCTGTCCGGGACTAGGCCGGGTGGCCAATCCCTTGCTAGCCTCCGGCTAGAGTGGTGCAACAATCAGAACCAGGAGAGAGGGATAGAAATCAAGTACATAACCCTGCCCGAACTTATGGTGATAGCCTTTACTGTTACCAGACTCTACGGCGCGACCGCCTTGCACATTGCCACCGGGTCCCAAATGCGGATGGCGATAGATTGCTACCGAGGCACCATTTTCAACTGGTGTGATGCTGTGTTGGCCAATATGAAGGGCCAACTAACCAGGGCAAAGAACGGACAACTGAAGACCTTTGGATATGGGCCTTTAGTTGTGAGCTTTGCCCTAGAGAGAGTTCCGATGCTGATCCCCCAGCAACTTACTGTTCCAGTTGGGGCTCCTCGGGAGCCTAAGTTGATTAGATGGGTTGCGGTAATGGCCCGGCATCCTGATGAGGGCGCGACAGTTGTTCGATTTCCTGATGGTTACTTTCACTGGCTAGAGAGCCAGGTCTTTTCTATTCAGGATTTTCCTTATGCCGGAATGGATTTTCGGAATGATCCGGACATGGTTCTTCCACAAGGAGAACAGTGGGACGACAGAGGTATTTCATTTTTCACAAGTTTTTAAATTATCTATTTTTTTTGTTTTTTATATATCGTCTCAAAACTGACAGCACAAATTTCCAAAATGCAGATGTGGGTCCACGGCGTCCGGCCAACCTCCGGGCTTTTGAGAGGAGAGTACCAGCTGCACCAGTACCAACCCCACAGGATGCGGCCGCAGAGACCTTAGCCGAGCTGGAACAGGATCTAGAGCGTCTGACGGCGGGTATACCAGAGACCACCATAGATGACATTCCTATTCGACTTCAGCGCTATGTGGTCGCAGTCCCAGGACCTTTTAGGAGGTTCCTGTGCAGGGTAGCGCGGGCAGTGGTCTCGTATAGAGAGCACCACCAGTGATTGGCTAGTCACTTTTGTAGACACATATGACATTTTTTGGTTTTTTGTACTTATCATTTTTGCCGATCATAAGGTGTTTTCCAACCTATGATCGAAGACGATGTATATTTTTGACACACTCCTATCTATATATATATATCATTATTACCGGCTTATCTTGTTTAACATATGTGATGAAATGTTTTTAAATTTACTTGCATGATTATCGCAAATGTCTGTCCAACATTCGAGAAGCAATTGCATCTGCTAATGTATTTAAAGACCTTGGAATATGCTGATATTCAATGTAATCAAATTCACGTTCCAAGAGACGCACTCTCAAAAACAACCTTAATAACACAGGATTTCTAATGGCATATACTCTATTAAGCTGTAATACAACGAGTTCAGAATCTAACCTCACTATCAAACGTCGAATTCCAAATGAAATAGATTCAGACAATAATTCAACCACTGCACTGTATTCTGCAATGTTGTTCGTTGTTTGACCGAGGCTCACCCCATGCATAGAAACTAACTCGTCAGAGGGCGAATAGATAACCCAAGCTGCGGAAGAGATATTCCGTGTACTACGACAAGCACCATCGGCAAATCCAATGTACGTTTGGAGAGGCGTCGACATCTGCAATATCAAGAGTAAAACCAAGATAAGCCAGAATAACGACGAAAAACACACTTTCTAAGCTAAGCACACTATCTAAACTAACAAACATACTAGCTAGAAAGAAAACCTAACCTAACTAAAAATTCTCCATACCCATCATTTAAGCATAATACCTCTTTAGGTAAAGTCCATTTCTGGGTTTACCCAAAGAGTCCCCATCAAAATCTACCAGCTCATAGGCCCCTTTTGCTAGCTTTCGCTTTACAATGTAGGGTCCATGCCACATAGGAACGAATTTTCCAGCACCTAGCTTATCGTTAGCTTGATCATATAATAGCACTAGGTCTCCCTCCGAAAAACTTCGAGGGGTCACATTTCTATCATACTGAGCTTTCATTCGCTTCGCGTGAGTCTCGATTGCCAATGCAGCGTCACGTCGAGTCTCATCTAATTGAGCTAAGTATAATAAACGTTTCTCCTCTTCGGAAGTAGCTGGGAGTAATTCGACAGCCATTTGAAGTGATGGGATTTCGCATTCAATGGGTAACACGGCTTCCAAGCCATAAACTAGCTGGAAAGGAGTGAACCCTGTTGAAGTTTTCACTGAAGTTCGGTATGCCCATAGCGCTGAAAATAACATGTTGTGCCAATTCGACCGATGAATACCAATGATTCGTCGGATCATGATAACTAGAACTTTGTTGATAGACTCAACCAAACCGTTGGCTTGCGGATAATAAGGAGTAGAGCTATCGTGGCGCAAACCAAGTTGGCTTGTAAGCTCAGTCATCATGATGTTTCGAAAATGGCTCCCATGGTCAGTGATAATCGCTTGCGGGACACCAAACCTAGTTATAATGTGATTGAATACGAAAACTGCAGCTGTTTTGCCGCTTGCGTCGAATGTAGGCATCGCCTCGGCCCATTTAGTAAAATAATCAACCGCGAGGATGATATACGCATGCCCCCCGGCCGAGTGAGGGTTACAAGTAATAAAATCGATACCCCATTTGGCGAAAGGACCAACGACAATTATAGGATGGAGAGGAGCAGGTGGTGCGCGCATCTTGCGATCAAACACTTGACAGTTGTGGCATTTTCAGACCGCAATGATACAATCTTTAAACATGGACGGCCAGAAATAGCCAGCACGCAACACCTTCTGAGCTGTGGCATACCCAGACATATGACCGCCACACGCTCCAGAGTGACAATCATTCAAAACCCTCTCAGCCTCTTCGTGAGTTAAAAAACGTCGAAAAACTAAGTCTGCCCCCTGGCGATAAAGTGTATCTCCAATAATTCTGTATTGCTGGGATTGAAACCGAATTTTTCGACGTTCCGACTTTGAAGCTTCAGGCCGAAAGGTTTGGGTTTGGAGATAGATGATTATATCCCCATACCACGGATCTAAAGTACTGATAAGAAACAAAGATTCGTCCGCAATGGACTCTTCTACCACAGTCTCTGTGTCAGTACGCGGGAAATCACACATCAATTCCGCAAAAACTAAGGATTTCTTAGACTTGGACTTCTCGAACTCCAAGTCGAACTCTTGCAGGATAACGATCCATTTAGAGTACTTGCCCCCTAGCAGTTGTTTAGTCAAAATATAAATCATAGGGTTGCAATCCGAAATAACTGTAGTTTTACGGAGAAGAATGTAGTGACGAAAACGCTGGACAGCTTGAACGGCTGCCAGGGCCAATTTCTCCACATGCGAATATTTTAGCTCAGTGGGGTTTAACGTCCTACTAAGATAATATATCACATGTTCCGTTCCGAATTCATCTTCTTGACTAACACCATTCCAATAGTGGAATGCGAAGCTGCGAGGTATAAGAAGTAGTCCTGGTTGTAGTTGGGAGGATGCAACAACGGTGCATGGGTCAACGCGTGCTTAAGTGCATCAAACAATTGTTGGGCAATCTCGTCCCAAAAGAATTGAGCGTTCTGTTTCAACAACCGTGTAAAACCTTTAGTGACCTCGGCGTAGTTTGGAATGAATCGGCGTAAAAAGTTTGCTTTCCCTTGCAAACTTTGGAGTTGGCGCAAACTCGAAGGAGGAGGCAATTTGATGATAGCTTCGACCTTCGAGGGATCGACGCGAATGCCGGCTTTTGAAACAACAAATCCCAGCAATCGACCCGTTTCTATACAGAAAATGCACTTGTGCGGATTCAACCGAATACGATAATGCCTACACCTCATAAAGATTGCTCGTAAGTGGACAAGGTGATCAGCTCGATGTAAAGAATGAGCAGGCAAATCATCGAGGTACGGTTGCACAATGTGCTTGATGTCATGAAATGCATAAGACATCGCCCGTTGAAAAGTGGCTCCGGCATTCTTAAGCCCAAAAGGTAATTTGCAGTAAGCAAATGTCCCCCATGGACAAATGAATGTCGTTTTTGGTTGATCGGCAGGTAGAATATTGATTTGATTATAGCCCGAAAAACCATCCATAAAGGAAAACATTTCACTTCCAGCACAATCATCAATTATTTGATCGATATAGGGCGTAGGATAGTTGTCTTTTGGACAAGCTCGATTTATATCCCTATAGTCGATACAGATTCTTATTGTTCCTTGTTTCTTGTTAACTGGAACAATATTCGATACCCAATCTATTAACGGGATTGGATAAATGAAACCTGCTTTCAACAACTTCTCGACTTCTGCTTTAATCGCAGCCGCTTTTCTAGGGTGAATCTGACGTAACCGTTGCTGGACGGGTTTAGCGTCCGGGTAGGTCATTATTTCATGAACAACAATGGCAGGATCGATTCCTGGCATTTCCTCGTAAGACCAGGCAAACACATCGCGAAATTCTTGGAATAGGGCCTTGTAAGTTTGAATTTCATCTTCTGTACATGAGGCACCTATATGAATGTTTTCCTCAATTCCGGACTTCACTGAAATATCAATGGGAATAGTGCGAGAAATATTCCCTAAATTCAACTCTGAATCAGAATGTTTCGTTGGATTCTGAGTGTCTTTGACATATTCAGCGGTAAAAATAGATGAAAAATCATTTTCAAAAACATCAGCCTCAGGTAAAAACGAAGATCGATGATGGAGATCTTCCCATGGTAGATCGTCTACACTTAGGATTTCGCGAAGTTGCTCGTCAGATGACACGACTTCGGGAAATGCTATCCGTTCTGAGGTTGATGTGAAAAGTGATTCTTCACTGACCACATTCATTTGGTCGAGATGGGTTGAACTCGAGTCGGTAAAAGACACGACGGCTTCATAAGCAATTTCATATGGACTCAAAGGCATAGCATCACCTAATGAGTCGATCTCAGATTCAGATGGGACAATCCAAGGATCGTCGTAAATAATGGTGTCTGATGTAATCATATGAATCGATGCAAATGAAGGGTCTGCGTTGATTGGAGGGAAAGGAAAAGTTCCCAGCAAACCGGAATCTTTAACTAAACCTACGCCAACGTCCCTATAAGGGATTGTCGTCTTACCGACATGCTGGATACTTTCTGAAGAGGCTGGGTCGGATGAAAAGTATGTCAGCTGATCAATTGTCACGATCTTGCCGTTATGTGGAAACTTTATTACTCTGAAGACCGATGAAACGACTGCTATCATAGCATATGACCAACTTCGACCCAAAAGAAGGTTGTAGTCTAGAGGGGCATCAACCACCTCCACAATTAGACTAACCATTTTACCTTCTACCCCTATAGGCAATTCCTGTAGAATACCAAACGAATGGAACCCACGGCCATCAAAGGCCTTAAGGATGGTCGGGGATTGGTTCAGCGAAGGAGAACCAAGCGATCTCCAACACTGAATCGACATAATACACGTGGAAGCTCCCTCATCAATTACAGTCCGATGAATAGACCTGTTCTTGACTATCAGTGGAATCTGGAAAGCCATTTGATGGGGAAGGCGGGTGTACTATTTTCTAGATCAAAGATTATCAGATTTGGGTCCTGAACATCAACAGCTCCGATAGCCGACAAAAGTAATTTTCGTTGTGCTGGGAATGATTGCAGCACTTCTAAAGCCGACATTGCTGAGGGTGAAACAACTAAATCCTCAACAATGTTGTAATTCTGGGCCGCTCTCGCATGTGGATTGAAAGCAGACCTTCGAAGAACACCCTTGGTGGGCGGTTTAATTACTAAGTCAGGGTTAGGTTTTTCGATCTGTAGTGGATCGGAACCAGGAGCTGAGGTTGATGGATTAGAATGAGAAGATTCTGCTTCCTTACCATCAACAGGATTCTTACTACCATAATCTTGCGACCGAGTCGCAATCCTCACATGAGACATCATCAAAATGGGTTCCTCACTGGCAGTCGAGGAAGAACCTATCATCTTACTCTCCTGCTTCGGAAATGGATTTTTCAACACAGCAGGGGTGGGAGAACCTTTGACTATTTTCACAACCTCGGCCCGATGAGGGCAATCTCTTGTAAAATGATCCTCTTCACAAATAAGACAAGGATATCGAGGTTTGCGCTTTTCGTCATTGGTTTCCGACTTTTCTGATTTCTCCTTTGGAGCCTTGTCTGCTTTAGCCTTCTTCTTTCCTTTCTTCTTTCCCCTGTTTTTTGATTTGGCCGTAGATGACTCTACAGCGTGAATATCGGCGGAAAGTTCAGGAGAAGACTCTCCCGTCGGGGAATCAGGCAAGGTGATTATAAGAGTAGTAGAATTCTTGGAAGACTTCTTCTTGCTCTTTGTGTTCACCGTACCAATCATACCATCAGCGGCATGAGATCCCGAAGGAGCAGCAGCGATTTGATTCGATTTTGGAAGATCTGGGATCTTCTCGTGTAACGTACCCGACTGAGTATAAACTAAGTCAAGGTACTGCGCCTGAGCAATGACTTGCTCCTCAGTAACTACTCCGGCCTTAGCTACATCTTCAGTAATCTTCGGTAATAATGATTTAACAAACCATTCAGCTAAGATCTGGTCCGGAATAAAAACTTTCACTAACCTCTTCGACGTCTCCACTCATGAATGTGATCAGAAATATACGTGGACGTCGATTGTTTTAGTGAAGTTAATAACTCCGTGCCGTTATCGTATCTGACCGGCAACTGAAAGTGAGTTAAGAACGAGGTAGCTAACTGGCTAAAATTGTAAAAAGAGGCCCGTGGTAACTCAATGTACCACTTGGCCGCGAGACCAATGAGTGTACGCTGGAAAAGACGTAAGCGGATCGAATCATCCGAGATAGAATTTGAAGCACACCAGAGGTGGTAAGTCATCACGTGATTGGACGGATCCTCTCCAGACTTACCTTCGAACTTGGGTATATCACTGGGCAACTTATTTGGCATTGGCGGCCAGAACGGAAGATATTGAATTGGATCGTTCGTTAGGCGCGTCAAGTCTGGTAAATCCAAAGTTGCGATAAACGGTAACTGCCGGTTAGGATCTCTGAAACTCTGGGTCACAAGACCAGCCCCAGGAGGAGGATATCCAGGATAACTTGGAACAGGAATCGCATTCGGGATATTATATCCTCCTGGAAAACCGGGATTAACCAGACTGTACTGGGGTTGTTGAGGTTGTTGATAAGTATACCCAGGATACGGTTGATACTGGTAAACCGGCTGCTGGACAGCTTGCCCATATTGGTACTGTCCCTGGTACGGTTGATGAACAAATTGCGGTTGAGTAGTGACAACCGTACTTATACCAGGCTGACCTACAGGCATCTGAACCGTAGTTTGAATCGTAGATCCAGATAAGGGTAAAGATGTCTGAGGAGTGGTCACAGAGACAGTAGAAACAGGAGCTGTCGATACTCCAGAAGTAAGTGCGGCAGATGTTGCGGTAATTGCTGCAGCCGTTTGAGATGGAGTAGTTAGGTGCAATTGGCAGCTGAGTAACTACCGAAGTTACAGAAGTTTGAACATTTGACTGGACAGGTTGTGGTTGCTGGGGTGAACCAGAAACCACGGGTTGTCCAGTTTGAGGTACCAACTGTATACTTGGCTGCAACACCTGTTGACCCTGTGATGGATCCCACACTATCATTCCAGGGTATTGACCCGTAACAGGTTGAGGATACTGAGATCCATAACCGGATTGAGGATAGGATTGATAACTGAAAGGTACAGTTCCCATACCTTGAACATATGACTGACCTTGAGGTGGTTGATAACCTTGACTCGAGTATTGACCTTGAGGTTGATAACCTTGGGGTAAATACTGATACTGGGGTTGACCTTGACCTTGAGGTCAATACCCTTGAGGTTGATACCCTTGGGGTTGATACCCTTGAGGTAAATACTGATACTGAGGTTGACCTTGGGGTACATATTGAGGCTGGGGTTGACCTTGAGGCATGTATTGCACCATAGGTACATACTGACCTTGAGGCTGCCCCCCAGACACAATTTGTGTACCTTGAGGTTGCCCCCCAGGCGTTAATTGAGGCTGCCCCCCAGGCGGTAATTGGCCACCTTGAGGTTGAGAAACGGGAACTGAACCTGACATCATGTAAATGTCTCCTACACCCAACGGTTTATTACCATTGTTTCCAGCTAATAACCCATGATCAATGGGTTGAGGAGATGCCCCCGCAAAGGTACCAGCAAGTGATTGATACCCGGTGGGAACAGAAGGACCGCCGTGTAAGAAAGATTCAGGAGATTGAGTGAACACGGACGACTGACCAGACATATTTACAGGAGTATAAATACCTCCAGGTGGAAAAGGAGTACGAGGTGTAGAAAAACCTATCCCTGAGTTGTCTAAATAATTGGTTAACGAAAGGTACCAAGTAGTACTTCTAGGAGGACTGTAAAAGATAGATTCACGCTCCCTGAGCTCAATAGTAAGTTGATCTTCAAGGTTAGAGACGCCTATTTCTTCCTATGGAGCAAGTTCTTCAATAGCAATCAAACCAGTAGGAAGATTTTCGGTGATAACTCGTTCTACTCTTGGTGAATCTGGAACACTAGAAGTTGGAGTAACAGGTTCAGATATTTCAGGTTCTTAGCCTATATCACTAGTAGATGAAAAACTACCAGCAAGCTCGGAAACTGTAACAGCTTCGGGATTATAACCTGTCTCTAGACTTTGGTAATCTGGATGGACTACCAAGGAAGATTCTCCTTCTTCAGGTGAACCTACTCTACTGCCACTAGGAGGAGTTACAAGGACCTTCAATCCTTCGTACTGACCCGGGACGTCTTCGGGAGATCCACCCCACGATCTACGGAGTTTCCTCAACAAATCGGTTCCGGTAACAATCTCAGGTGACTTGCCTCGAAGTCTACGGGACTGTCTCGGTAATTCCGCCACAGCTAAAAACTTTTAACTACTACACACGAAAACAAAATAAAATCTCAAATCAAACCACCTAAAGTCGCTAAAGAACCAAACAAATTTGAATCACACGCCTAAAGAATCTAGGGCGTCAAACCAAGCACAAACAGTAGCCTTCCAGACCGAAAACGCTAGTTGGAGATGAAACCCAACATCGCTGGATTCAATACAGAAGTGGCGGGTGGAACAGTTACCCCGGCAACCTGCTTAATGAATAGACCAGCACAAGTTCCTCCACTTTAACCGTCTCGAGTGAAGTGAACCCCCCGGAAAATCCAAGTGAGTCTAGCCGACGTCTGCTCTAGGTACAAGATGAAACTCGCGCCTTTTGACCTTTACAGGGGTACGCACCTGTCCCTTTACACACAGAGCGTACAAGTACGCAGTTTTTGTGAACATTAGGTGCGTATACGCAGGTAAGGCCGAGAGAATCTGTGTACCCAGAGATAAACACATTTACAAAGACTTTCTCTCTTTTTGGAGTTTGACATGGAAAGCAGAGGCATAAGACTTGCCCAAGAGGATAGCATGACTGTTGATAGAGCCATACTAACTGTAAATAGCCATGGTGACATTTCTTAGTGTAACAAGGACATTTTGCTGCAAAATGACCTATTTTACCACATTTAAAACAGATAAGAGGATACTTGCCTTTAAGCTTAGATCCTCTCTTCAACTTTCGTACATATTGAGCCAATTCGGATTCCACATATGACTCATCACTACAGTCATTCCTTTCTTTCCCTTTCTTTGACTTTGAGGCCTTGAATGCTGCATCTTTGGAGCTAGGTCCACCTTTCCTCATTTCATAGGCAGTGAGAATTCCATGGAGTTCATCCATTTTGAGGGTGTCAAGATCCTTTGATTCTTCTATAGCACTTATTTTGGAGTCAAATCTGTCTGGAAGGGACCTTAATACCTTTTGTACAATAGTACTTTCTTCAACCTTTTCGTCCAATCCTTTCAGGGAATTTACCACTTCAGCTACTCGGAGGAGGTATGCTGCAATATCTTCTTCCTCTTCCATCTTCAAACTTTCAAATTGTCTTCTGTGAGTTTGAAGCTTTGCCTTTTTGACTTTTGAGTCTCCATCGTACAAGCTGACTAGCTTCTCCCACATTTCTCTGGCAGAGTTACAGTGCATGATTTTTGTAAACTCAGAATCAGTGATTCCACTAGTAATAGAGTTCATGGCTTTTGCATTTGCAATGTAGGCTTTCCTCTCGTCTTGGTCTGTTGGAAGAGTGGAAGTCGCTCGATATTCAGTTTGACAAAAATGCCAGACTTCAGGTCCAAGGGACATTAAATAGTAAGTCATTCTTTTCTTCCAAAACCCAAAGTTAGTGCCATCGAACAGAGGAGGTTTTCCTGATGCTTCATGATTTCTCATCATGGTTGCTGATCCTTCTTCGAGCTGTTAGGCTAGAATGAAGAAGCCTGCTCAGATACCAATCATTGGAAATACTGAGAGGGGGGTGAATCAGTATTTCTTTTTTTCACTATTGTTTTACTAGTTAAAACATATATGTTCAAAACACAAAATGAACAGCAGGAATAAATGCTTTTATTAATATAACTGTGCAGTAAAATAAATACAATAAATAGATTGTCACAATTGGTTGCCAAGCTCCAACTTGGACTTTGGTGAGGCTCCAACCTCCTGAGCACCAACTCTATTTTTCCAAGACACCAATCTTGGACTTAGGAGCACCAAATCCCAAGGACTTCAATCCTGTTCAATTCTGAGGCTCCAACCTCGTTGGTATACACTGGTGTGCTGCTGCGCTCTTTTCAGCTTCCACTGCTTCTGCTGCCCCCTTTTCTTCTTCTGCTTTCACTATCTCATGCTCAGGTTATACCGTTCACAAACAACAACTCAGTTCTCTGTTTTTGCTACTTTTATATGCTCCATGCCCCTGTCCATTTGTTTCCTCTTACATGCTGGCTCTTTGGCTTCCTCCTCACTTGATCGCTTGACACTTCAGCTTCCATTTCTTTGCCTTTTTTTTTTTTTCTTACAGGCTTTATCAGTTCTTTTAATCACCCATCGGAAGCCACCACCTGAGCGTTTTATCAACCATCAGAAGCCACCACCCGAGCGTTTTAATCACGCATCGGAAGCCACCACCCGAGCGTTTTAATCACCCATCGGAAGCCACCACCCGAGCGTTTTAATCACCCATCGGAAGCCACCACCCGAGCGTTTTATCAACCATCGGAAGCCACCACCTGAGCGCTTTAAAGCCCGCAAGCCTTAATCCCTGCGGTCATATATCATATAATATATCAATACACGGAAGCCATATAATCCCCGCTCTACTTCCAATGCTCGAATTCCAAATCTTTATAATTTTGCCTTTATAAATTTCGGTGGGTCCAGATTTCGGCGGTCTCAATAAACCCTTAAGCCCTGACCTCCGACGAGGTGTGGACCCGACGCCTTTTTAGACTCCCGTCTCTATATTGAATTCGGTTCCGGGATATCGGCAGGTTCGCTTCGGCGGATTTGTAACGCGAAGGTTTAGCAGACCCGATCGACCCATTAACTCCTTCTATATCGGTTTCGGATCCGTCATATCAGCGGATTCGTATCGGCAGGATTGCTATAACAGAATGGGTTTGCAGACCCAATCTCCCATTCAACCATCCTCTATATAATTTCGGCTCCGGATGATTCGGCGATTTCGCTAATCGCTACCTCCGAAATGATACAAGTCCTCCGCGGACCCGATATGCAATGCACCACAGTTTATATTTTATCGCATCCACCTCCACCCAATGGTAATTCGTCGGTGATCGGTGATCGCTCGTCGCGGGTTATATCTGTATGCATCCGCTAATACAAAACCGGACCCGATTTGGAATTTTAACCCGATATATATTATATCGCGTCCATTCTCATCCCTAAGGGTTCCGATACGATATCGCTGCAATATCGCCGATATCTCGATGCGATGGTATTATTGAACCCGATAAGCTCCATAGGAAAATTTAATATGGTTTCAAGTCCGCCAGTGCTCTGCTAAGGGTTTTTGGCGTCGATTCTCTATGTTAATAGCTTCTCTGCTCTCGGACTTTAGTTAACCCAGCTTTGCCTCCACTCACGATAGGTGTTATCTGTGGCTGTATATGAGTTCTGCTTCCTCTATCTCTCCGATAGCTCTGTTTTTGGCATATATTACAAGCAACGTTCCTCTTGATCTGATATGGCTCCCCAATGACTCCGATGGCCCTATTTGCTTGTAATATATATATGTGTCCTCTTGGCTCCTCTTGCTCCATCTACTCCTCTCGGTCCACTCTGTTTGCTCCTGTAGCTCCTCCTCTTTGGCTCCGATATGACATATACATATGTGGTTCCTCTTGCTTAGTCTGCACCTCTTGGCTCTGTTTGCTCCGATAGCTCCTCCGATATGGCTCCTCTCTGCTCCAATGTGGCTCCTCTGGCTTGGTCTACTCCTCTTGGCTCATTTTGCTCCTCTTGGCTCCGATATGATTTGTCTCCTCCTCTTGAATATTGCCATATTGACATCAATGACAATCTGTGTCGAGTGGTGTTCCTTTTGAAAAGGAACAACAGAAAAATCGAAAGTGGTGTTCCTTTTGAAAAGGAACTGCAGAAAAATCGAAAGTGCTGTTCCTTTTGAAAAGGAACAGCAGAAAAATCGAAAGTGTTGCTCCTTTTGAAAAGGAACAGCAGAAAAATCGAAAGTGTTGTTCCTTTTGAAGAGGAACAGCAGAAAAATCAAAAGTGTTGTTCCTTTTGAAAAGGAACAGTAGAAAAATCGAAAAATCAAAAAATGTTGTTCCTTTTGAAAAGGAATAGCAAAAACACGCAAATGCCATTCGTTTCAGGAACGACAAAAATTGAAATCTTTGAGCAAAAGAACTCATCTAGTTCAAACATATGTACACAAACCAAAAAGAAATTATGTACAAATTGTGAAAAGAAATGAATTCCTTAATGAATTACAGGTGAGGAAGACTTCTCTTCCTCTCCTAAAATCTCCATATCAGTGTCTCTGCGTAGCTGTTGGCAGAAGGATTCCCAAGTGAGTGGTTTACGATAGATACGAACTCGGTGGCCATTCACTTTGAAGGTATATCCAGAACCGTCGATGGTGATTAAAGTGATGGTCCCATTGTCATGTACCTTCTGGATTTCGTATGGTCCCAACCAACGAGTCTGGAGTTTCCCAGGGAAGTTTTGAAACCGAGAGTCATATAACATAGCCCAGTCTCCCTCGTGGAAGACTTTGTTTTTGATGAGGGCATCATGCCATTTAGCTCGCTGCTGTTGAATCAATGCTGTATTTTGTAGTGCAGAGAGCCTAATTTCATCCAATTCATTGATCTGTTGTAGTCGATTAATCTGTGCCTCGGTTAGATCTAAGCCAACTTCCTGTGCTGTTCGTAATGTTTGGATTTCAAATTCTATGGGAAAAATGGTTTATTTTTCAAACACTAATTGATAAGGTGAGTAACCAGTGGTGCTTCTCCATGTTGTTCTATAGGCCCAGAGTGCTTTAGGTAGTCAGGTAGCCCAATCATGCCTATGTGACGCAATGGTTTTTGTTAGGATTGATTCTATTACCTTATTGCTGCTTTCTACTTGTCCATTCGCCTGTGGGTGATATGGAGTAGTGATTTTGTGCTGGACGTGATAATTATTAAGTGTTGCAGCTAATCTATTGCCAGCAAATTGTGGTCCTCCGTCTGTAATTATTTCCCTTGGAAGGGCATAACGTACAAATAGATGGAACAGGAGCTCTATGACAAAGTCCTCTGTGGCTCTTGGCAATGCTTCTGCGTCAACCCACTTGGTGACATATTCTATTGCCACCAAGATATATGTTCTCTGATTTGATGAGGGGTTGATGGGTCCAACAAAATCAAGAGCCCATCGCTCGAATGGTTCGATGACTAATTGTGGTTTGAGAGGCATCTCATCAGCTTGACCAGGACGTCCTACTCGCTGGCAGCTGTCACAGGCTTGGACAAATTTCTTTGCATCTCTGAAAATCGTGGGCCAGTAATATCCTGTTTGTAATGCTTTATGTCCAGTTCTACGCTCAGCGAAGTGTCCCCCACATGGTCCATCGTGACAGGCTTTTAGGATGTCAAAGATTTCATCTTCTCGAACACATCTCTTGATATACATGTCTGCCCCTATATGAAACAAATAGCCCCCAATCCAGGAGAATCGAGTACTCTTCTGAACAATCTATTTTCGTTCATTAGGGGTTAGGTGTTTTGGTAGTTTACCTACTGCAAGGTAATTGGCAACATCGGCATACCAGGGTGTTCGAACGGCAACAACAAACAGATGTTCGTCCGGAAATTGATCTTCAACTGCTGCTGCATCAATTGGCTTTGGCATTCTCGAGAGAAAATCGGCTACAAGATTCTCTTTTCCAGGTCGGTCCTTGATTGTGATATCGAATTCCTGCAATAAAATCAACCATCTAGTTATTCTGGCATTTGTGACAGGCTTATTTGCTAAGGATTTTATGGCGGAATGATCCGTATACAAAATAACAGGATAGCCTATGATATAATGTCTAAATTTATTGACAACATGTATTACGGCTAGGAATTCTTTTTCAGTAACAGTGTAATTTAATTCAACAGGGGATAAATTTTTGTTGATGTAATAGATAGCATATGGTTTTTTATCCTCTTCCTGCCCAAGGATTGCGCCAATGGCTATATCTGAGGCATCAGCTGATATCTGAAATGGCAGATCCCAGTTTGGTCCTCGCAGGACTGGGGCTGTGGATACAAGCTTCTTTAAATCCTTGAAAGCACGTTCACATTTTTCTGTCCAAAGAAAATCAACGTTACCCGTTAGTGCATATAAAGGTGCAGCAATGTGTGAATAATGTTCTATAAATCGTCTATAATATCCAGAAAATCCAAGAAAGCTGTGTACCTCTGTTTGAGTAGTGGGAGTGGGAATGAGCAAAATTATTTGGATTTTGGCTGGGTCTACCTGAATGCCGGTTGCTGAAACATAGTGTCCTAGAATAAGTCCTTTAGTCATCATCATGTAACATTTTTCGTGGCTTAAGCAAAGCCTGGTAGCTATGCAGCGTTGTAGGACTTTTTCTAGGGTATTTAGTGCTAGATCAAAATCATCTCCATAGGGTGTAAAGTCATCCATATATACTTCAAGTCCATCATTTATTAAATCTACAAAAATTCTAAGGATAGCCCTTTGGAATGTGGCGGGAGCATTACATAGGCCGAAAGGTAGAACTCGGTAGGCAAATGTTCCCCAAGGACAAGTGAAAGTTGTTTTGTCCTGGTCTTTAGGGGCAATCTGAATATGATTGTATCCACTGAAGCCATCCAGGAAGGAAAAGAATTTTTTTCCTGCCAAAGTATCTAGCACTTGGTCTATGAATGGGAGAGGAAAGTGGTCTTTTTGTGTTGCTTTATTGAGTTCCCTGTAATCCACACAAATTCTCCAATTCCCATTCTTTTTTGGTACCACCATGAGCGGAGAGACCCATTTACTGTCAGAAATAGGATAAATAAAATTGACATCTAAAAGTTTCTGAAGTTCGGCTTTCACCACATCCTTTAGATGAGGATTAAGTCTTCTTTGCGGTTGACGGACAGGTCTAACATCTTTTTCTATATAAATGTGGTGTGTACACAATTGTGGGTCGATTCCTTTCATATCAGGGTAATCCCATGCAAATTCCTGTTGATATTTTCTTAACAGATGGATGAGCTTAGTTTCTTGTTCAGATGTGAGGTTGGCATTGATATTTAAAGTTTTTCCCAGTTCAATTTCCACAATTTTACTATTTGCGACAGAAGTAACAGGTATTGTTTGATCATGTGTGTCTTTCAGAGGATCTTCTTCTAATTCATTATCAAATGCTGCTTCTATCATGTGACATTGTGTGCAGGATCCAGCTTCATTTTGACTAATGAAATTGTTAATGGCATCATCTTTTGTTTGATCTTTAAAATCAAGTGCCTCTTGTAGAGTCAATGGAGATCTAATGTTATCAGTAAGGTATGATACATGATACTTGTTAGTTTTAATTATTATGATACTTGGCTGCGCTGGAGGGTATAGAACCAAATTCTTGATATCAGGTCCTTTGGTTATGGTCATATTTCCTTGCCGGCAACCAATGTAAGCATCGGCGGTGGCAAGCCAAGGCCTACCTAAGATTAGCGGGTGTCCATCAAGTCGGGTTTTTGGATTAATTATCAGGAACTCAGTCGGATATTGCCAAGAATCTACAGAGACCATGACATCGTGTACAATACATTCTGGTCTAACCACAGATCGGTCAGCCAATTCTAACAAAGCAGAGGTAGGTTCTACAGATGTAATGCCAAGTTTTTGGCAGGTGGTGGTTGTTAAAATATTGATTGCAGCTCCTAGATCAACTAAGGCATTAGACAAGGTCTGACCGTAAATTTGAACAGTTACAATTGGATTTCCTGGGTCTTCATATTTAATGGGTGTTTCTTTCCCAGATAATAGATCGCATAAAGTACTGACTACTTGGACTTTTGGACTAGTTGTTATATTCCTCCTTGGTTTCTTTATGCACAATTCTTTAATAGTTTTTGCATATATAGGAATATCTTGAATGGCTTGGAGGAACGGGATTTTTATATACAAATTTTGTAATTCCCCCAGAATGTCAAAGTCAGGATACTGTAAAGGTTGAGGTATGACTAATCGTCCTGGGAATGGGGGAGAGGATGTGGTTGCTTGATTATGAGACTGCTGCTTATTTACATCCTCTTGTTGCAACTGATGTTCTCTTACTAACTGATCTTCAATATGGACTGTTTTATCTCCCTCATTTTCAATTATACATGTAGATCGTAATTGAAGATCGTTACACTCCCTCAGATCGGGTTCTATTTCTGGTGATTCTATGATTTGAAGAGATTGGACCGGTCTGTTATTTGGATTGGGGTTGGGTTGGGCTAGGAGTTGCGGTCTCAGATTAGACTAGGGATTTTGTTGTAGAGCTGGCAAAGTAGGTTGAGGGAGCGGAATAGTTCCTACTGGCTATTGCATCGGTCTTTGCCAGTTTGTCTGCCAGGATGAACCTTGTGAAGTAGGGGGAGTCCATTGCGGAGGATATGGGCTATTTTGCCAATATGGTGGAGTATAAGGGAAATTCGGCCAACCAGATTGGTTTGGCTGATTCAACCACAGGTTTGAAGAAGGAAACGATGGTGGTGACCAATTTGAGAATGGGGGTGGGGGCTGATTTTGCCACATATTATATTGTTGAGCATTATATTGTGGAGGCTGAAAAGAAGAGGTTTGGTATGAAAACATACCAGATTGTCTTGGCTGCCACTGGCGGCGCTGGTTGATCAAGTACACCAATTCTGGTTCTTCCTCTGCTTCCTTGTATACTGCTTTTAATCCAGGAAGTGAGGGGCAGCTTTCCGTAAGATGATCGTTTGTACAGATGGCACATGTTTGGACTGTATCCAGTGGACACTCCTTGTGACTATGCTTTGTTCTGCATCAGGGGCAGAAGATTGCCAAATTCTGTTCTGCCTCCATCTGCTTCTGTTTGGCCTACATAATATCAAGTTCTGTAGTTAGTGTCCCTATAATATCAGTTTTAAAATTTTCTAATAAATTTCCAATCTCCACACGCGTTACTCCTTCTGTTGATATTTTATTGTCTCTTGCAAACCGATCATATTCTGCCGGTTTTATTCTTGTGCTGCCTCTCTCCTGATGCATAAATCAATAATGTCAGCAAAATTATCTTGATAAATATCCCCTTTTCCCATGATATTTAATGTTTCAATCCACTGTTCCTTCATGCCCCTTATCAATGCAGTTTTTAACACATTATCAGGTAAAGGTAGTGATGCATAAGGAGATCTTTGTAAATTGTATTGAAAATGTTCCACATATTCTTCTAATGTTTCGTTCGGTTTGGCTGTCATTTCGAATATTTCTTCTTTCAATTCTCTAGACCTACAATAATCCTGATATTTTTTTAAGAAGGATTCTTTCATTTGATCCCAATTGTTGATGACCCCACCACCTAATCCCATAAACCATCTTAAAGCAGCCCCCTTTAATGTAGAGGGGAATAATTTCAATTTCTGGGGGTCGGTGGTGTAATCATATCCCCTACACAACACATCAAATTCGAATAAAAATGCATCCGGATCTTCTGATGTGAGACCGTGAAATGTAGGGATATGTTGAAGAGGGATAGCTTTCATGGGCGCATTTGCTGCAGAATCCACTATAGGATATTGTAATGTAGAGGTTTGAGTATTTGGCTGGTTCTGGGCCATAGGGTCGAATATATGCCAATAACCTTCTGGGATATCTAGGAGGGTATTCCCAGGTTGAGAGGAAACGATTTTAGCAGGGATAGTTTTAATGACACTTCCTTTATCTAGGATAAGAGGAATACCTGGTATCTGAGGAGATTGGATTCCTTCAACAATGATTCTTGCAGCGCTCCCCTTATCTGGGCTGTTTAATGGCTGATTTGTTCCAACAGGAGATTTTGGTTCCTCGGTTTCCCCTGTTTCTCCTTCTCCTTCACAAAAGTTGCTGAAATTCCCTTCCTGCAATAGTTCTGGAGTAGAATTTTCAATTTCCTGAAAGTCCTTCTCTTCATTTTGACTATGCACCTCAGCAAAGGCTACAGATGGTGATCCTATGGCCTAAAGGGAACTAGTAGGTTGTTTAGAAATGATTTTCCTAGGACCTACTGACGGCTGAGATTCTATTTTCTTATAGATTTCGTCTATGAAAGTTGTTCGGCCAAGGGTCACCGGCCCCTTAGCTTTTTCGGGTTTGGATGGAAGCTTGATATTCTTTTTTGGTTTTTTCTGCTTAGTCATGCACTCAAATGAACTACTAAATTCTATTCTAACAAAGCAAGAGCAAATCTGTTAGGAAAGCGGACAGTGGAGCAGGGCTTTTACATGCTCCGCACGTAGGTTCTTACCTTTCGTTTTTAAGATCCAACTCTTCTCTAACAGGTTCGTACACTACTCTGAAAAAGACAAATGGCTACACTCTTTCCCCGGCAACGGTGCCAAAATGTAGAGCTATAAAAAGGGTCTCTTTCACCTCTAATTACCTCACATTAATATGTCAATCCGGGAGCGTTTGGTTATTTCAAAGAGTGACTCAATCCGAGGCTATTTGTCAGAGTAATGATAGTAGTATAGCGTCCTACAAAAATACAAGAGTAAATTGATGCTTGTCTATGGCTAAGTTACTTCAAATGACTAAAGCACACACTCTTAAAGCTAGGCAACTTTATCAGTCAAGGGTTCAACAGCATTAGCCCATCCCTTTGGAAACTGATGGAAAGGAAACTAGATCATGGACCACGGGTCTGGGGCGAGGCAGTAAATGCCGAGGCTCACTACAGCCACAGATCGTCTCTCACACCAAATGCAAGTAAATGAAACAACAGATAAAAATGGAACGACAAATAGGAAATTGAACAACAAGTCTAGAATGGAACAACAATGCTTAAAATGGAACAACAACTCCTCGTTTTTACCCTTTCCTGCACAGGAGAATGACAACTATCAGCGGTTAAGTCTTGCATACTAATTCCACATATTTTTATCATAATTCTCTATTGTTTTCCACATTCGTGATGTAAAAGATTCACAACTCCCACAGAAAAGCCATTGAAATGATCATTAAAAGCATACCTTTTTAGTACTCCACAGTGTGTTTAGTGCATTGCGATTGATAGGGCAGCAGACACGGCTTTCTAAGGATAAAGGATATAGCCTATTGTGGTCTCCCAATATATACTCGATGGTACGTGGGAGCACAAGTCCGTACTGGCGCTTATCTTCTCAAAGAGGAGGAATCAGCCAACCTACAATGAAAGCGACAGTTACCAGGCTTTACGACGCCAGAATACGTCTCTAGCCTAGACTTATAGATGTTGTGCATTAGGTTCCAAAGCATTTTTATGTTCATTAAATTTATTTTACAGTTGATCTTTCTTAAGAAATTTGCCCTTAAGGTTCACCGCATGATGTAGATATACAATTCCTAAAATGCAATCTAAGATGATAAACAGTCGTTTAATCTTCTTTTTGCAATGAAAATCCTAGCTACTAAGGAAAGAGAAATGAAATCCTTTCAACATAGAGCAGAGAGCACACACTAGATGCACTGTCCTAAATCACAATCAACAAGCAGTCTAAATGAAAATGCACATGCATGTATTTGTTTTCCGCTTCCTTAATGTGTGAATGACAAAAAGAATGCTAAATACAATTCCGAATTATTTCTCCTTTCAAAGCGACAGTACTAACGATTTTATTTTCAAGAATGACAAGAAGGCAAGATGACACTTTGAGATTTTGAATTGAAAACTGCTTTCGACACTTGAAATACTTATAAATTCAGATCAAATACAAGAGTAACAGTGTAATCGACTATCAAAAAGAGAAGTGTTCTTTTCTTTGACTGAAAACGACACTTGCGACACTTCCAAATTAAAAGATGACAGTTCGATTAAGCTACTATTTTGTAAAAGAGAACTCTAAATGGCGCACAATACATAAAAACATTCACAATTCTTTGTACAATAGAGGTTGGATGATGCAAAGAAGGGGGTTTCAATAGTGGTCTACTGATCACGGACAACAAAACTCCTGAATAAAACTGAAGAGAGTGAAGAAAAAACCAAAATCTGGAGGCAGATCTAGTCTTGTATGATCATCACACCTATAACACAGGGAAAGAGGGATGCATCCCACCTACTGCACACGGGAGGTGCGATGCATCCAGATTTCCTAAAGGAGAGGGTGCGATGGTCAAGGAAAGAGACTTTAACTTGGTTTTTGGTCACAGTTTGCTGTTTAGTTCAGGGATTTAGGCCGAGCAAATGATAGTCAGTAACTACAAAGTATAGGGCTAATCTAATGACATTACTCAAGCTACCTCTAGGGAAATTAGGATGTTTGCAAGTCAATTGTTCAGTTCATAAACAAACCTGGAGATTGACTAAAGCAGCGTTGATCTACTTTGCACTTGCATAGAAAATGCAGTTCGAAGGATAGCTGGCTTGACTTCAGGTTTTGTCTGTGGTTGATGAATCAAACAAATAGAGACAAGCAATCAAACTAATCGCTCCCCAGCGGAGTCGCCATTTTGTTACAGGGAAATCTAGTGTCTATTCAGAGTTGCTACTCCCACTAAGATGGGTAGCTATCTTAGAAACAAACAGATTAAAGTCACTTGTTTTCCCTTTACGAGAGAGAGAGATGAGAAAGAAGCAGAGAGTACCAACCTCAATCTTCCATTTGGCTCCTTTCTTGTTTCCTTTCCCCTTTGACAGAATCTCGCCACTGCTTCCTTACTTGTCCCGCTTCAAAGAGCACCTGTAGATTCACAGCAGCATAAGACCATCAAAGCATAGAGATATTTCACTGTAAACAATATAGGATCAGATATATATTGACCATACAAATGCATATATCAACACAATATTCAGAGATACACAAGAATATGGAGGAAAACTCAAATAGCTTTATTAGTAAAAGTTGCAGAAGAGAGGATTACAACCACTTGGTCTGACCCAGCGCCATCCTCCCAGATTGAAATCCCTCTTCACCTCACACAAAGCAAGATCACCCAACAATGTATTCAAAGAGAAACCAGCAGCACCTCTTTGCAAATTACCAAATTCCAACCTTTGGATCTCTTGGATGAGGGATCCATTTATAGATATTTGCAGGGGGGTGAGTCAGCGTCTGGGATTTTGATTAGTGTCATCTCTCTGATAGTTCCTAGTTCCACATGGATATTTTAGATCTCTTACTCATCCCTGGGCGAACTCAGAGAGGCAAGTGTCAAATGAGCAATTTCTAGAAGATTCTCTGGGTTTCCACCTAGCAAACTGCTTGTGCCATTTGTCTGCTCTCGCTCATCGCACCCTATAGAAGGGCTTTCCAGTATGCATCACACTTTTTGCATGTGTCAGGTGAGATGCATTCACCTTTAGCACTGGGCAGTCTGTATGGTCCTGCTTTGACCAGTTCTGAGTAGCTTTTCATGGAGAACTTCTGGGAGATGATGTAATCAGCTGACCTTGCTCCTTTAGGGTATATGAAACAACACTTTTAGGGACTTATAAGCCCTTGGTTTATGGACATATGTGATTGGGGTTGCAGTGCCAAATATGTCAATAACAGCCACATATCTCTATCTACAATGATCCTGATTCTCTTAGATGGGGTGGTACTTCCATCTAGCATAAGAATTTTGTCAAAGAAACCTATGATTTTATTTCTTTTAATCCATTGAACTCTCCATCCATGTGCTGGTTTAAGCTTATTTGGTCTTGGAATATGCCATTAAAAATAAATATTTTTGGTTTCTTGTGGAGGAGGAAAAGATCTTAACCTGTGAAAATTTAATTAAAAGAGGTTTCCACAGACCAGGTAGATGATGTACGTGCAATGAGTCAAATGAAGAGTCTTTTAATTTACTCATAAACTATTCTTTTGTTAGGTCCATATGGGATATGGTCCTATAATTCTTATCTTTAAATGTTTCACTAGAATATACTTCTAATGGTAGCATTATGAATGAGAAAGAAATGTAATATATATAAATCTCACTATTCACTCGATTTCTAATGGTACATCAACTATTTTTAAATATTTCCTTGATTTAGCCATTGTTCCATCTTCTTGAGTCCTTCCTAATCCTGGCAGGGTTAAAGATGGCGCTGGCCTTGTTATCCCCTTAATTGGGACCATCTATCCATTCAATTTGGCTCTTTCCAAGGAGCCCCTTCCCCACTAACTTTGTCAGGAGTGACCTCAATTTTTTATGCGAGAGCTTAGATATAGTATTGGCCCCTCTTCCCATTCATTCAAACTTTGAGTCACGTTCCATATCTATCAGTCCCAACCCAACTAAAAATATCATTGTTCGTAAGAAATGTAAAGGGCACACCAAGGCATGTCCCTTGAGTAGCAAAGCCTTGGTGAAAATATCCATTGATTTTGTGAATGAATTAAACCTACATGAAGTTTTGATTCAGGATTCTCTTGAAAATCGGTACCTTAGAGCACACATTCCCATCATACTCGATACTCCATGAAGATTATCTCTCTTAACCTCAAAGGCTTGGGAAATTCCTCTAAACAACTTTTTCTTGAAAATCTTATTATAATTGTTCATCCTGCTATTGTTCTTATTCAAGAAACTATGGTTTATGGGGTCTGAGCTCTGCAATACTTTTTGAATTTATGCCCTCAATGGAAGGTTGTTCTGACTAATGCATCAGGTTTATCTAGTGGGTTGGTTGCAATGTGGGATCCAGATTTAGTAGATTTCTCTACATTCCAATTTTTTGTAGGAATTCTCTTAACAGGTTTTTCAAGAGGATCATGTGAACATTTCCATACTATTAATACGTGCCTTACAAAGGCAAAAGGGCTTTCTAAAAGAAGTTAGATGCATGTGGCATTTTAAATATCGACTTTTTAATTCTAGCAGGTGATTTAAATCTCACGGTCTCTGAGATGAATGTTGGGCAAATAAGTGTTAATTAGATCCTATGGGGTCATATTTTCAAGAACTCTTTGACACAAAAAAATTATTGGCTGTTCTTCCTGATCCACTCTCACCGATATGGCATAATAGTAGAATTGGTCCAGAGAAAATTTCCAAGAGATTAGATTGCTTCCTTGTCCATGAAAATCTATTAGAAAAAATTGGTTACATGCAATCATGGATATCATCTATAATTCTGTTTGAACATGCTCCCATCATCCTCCATTGGTTGGTTAATCAAATTTGAAGGGGCCTCCCTTTCAAACTAAACCACCATTGGATTGAAGATCTAGAATTTTAGTCTCTAGTTACTAATACTTGGCTTAAAGTGTCTCATCCACATGCCTTATCCTGGATGGAGGTGTTTGTTTGAAAGCTCCGAGTATTAAAAAAGTGGTGAGATGCCAGGAGAAAAACAAGAAGCAAAATATTTGGGATGAGTTGATGGAGATTGATGAGATAATGTCCCATTTAAAATGACCCCATATATCCATCATTTATCTCAATGGAAAAGCATGCTATGATCATGAATTTGGAGGCTCGCAAGAAAAATATTTTGAGATTGCAAGAGGAAGAATGGTGCCTCAAAATTCACGCAATTTGGATTGATGTTGGAGATAAGAACATGAAATTATTTCATCACTTTGCTTCCTAATGCAAGATTTGGAACACTCTTTGGGATATCTCTGAGGATATAGGATAAACGTTCTACAAATTGAAATAGATTCACAGGGAGGCCATTGGTTTCTTTGGATAATTCTATTAGGCTTAACAGGTAGTGGATGTTGAAAACCAATTGGAATGCATCCAATATTTTCCTCAAATGTATTTGACTAAGGATGATGCCTTTTTCGGGGGTCCGATCACATTACAACATGTCTCTTATGTAATAAAGTCTTTTGCAAAAGACAAATGTCTAGGCCTTGATGGTTGGACTGTCGAGATCTTTATCCATTTCTTTGACATCATGGGCAATGATCTGTTGTTGATGGTTAAGGAATCCCATCGACATAGGAAAATATTTGGGGCTATAAATGCGATTTTCATCACTCTTATTTTTAATATTTCAAAGCCTTGTACTTTCTCTAACTATAGGCCTATATCCCTATGAAACATCATGTATAAATTAATCTCCAAAATGATTTCTAGCAGGCTTAAAAGTGAACTCTCTGAAGATATATCTCTAGACAAATTTGGTTTTTTTGTAGAACAGACAGATACAAGACATTGTTGCTATCACCTAGGAGAGTTTACACTCGATTAAATCAAAGAAAATGGAGGGGATCATATTAAAACAGGATTTTCATAATGCCTATGATAGTGTGGACTGGACATTTCTTTGAATGACCATTCAAAATATTAGTCTATTGACTGGGATTGTTGGATGGATCATTTCTTCTGTTACCTCAGTTTTCTATTTTGTTCTTATCAATGGAATTCCATCAGACTTTTTTCGGGTATCCCAGGTACTTTTTCAAGGTTTCTCGTTATCACCTTTATTATTTATCTTGGTAATTGATGGCCTCGGGCATCTCATATCGACATTTAAGGTGGATGGAGTATTCACATGCATTTCCATTACCAAAAAGTTTTCATTGTCACATCTATTATTTGTTGATGATGTTCTAATATTCGGTCAGGTCTCAGTGGTTCAATGGAGACATTGTTTTCACATCTTAGTGATATTTGGTGACGCATCTGTACTTTATATGAATGATTTAAAATAGATGATAATATATGTGTCTTAATATTTAAAACAAACTGAGGAAATAGCTAGCATTTTCTCAATAATTTCTCTCAATTAGACCTGGGTTTTAAATATCTTAGTTTCTTTTTCAAACCAAATAAATAGCTCACTAAAATTTGGCACTGGATCATCAAAACATTTCATGATAGGATGGAATCTTGGTCACACATATGGTTATCAAGCATAGGTAGGTTGATATTAACACAAGATTTTTTAAAAAATATATCAATATATTGGCTACATTTACACATGATGTCGAGACACATCATCAAGAGAATTAGCACCATCATATTGAATTTTCTATGGTCTGGTGCAAAGGGTGACCAAATATTTCATTTGGTGTGCTTGGAGGAACTTACTTAAACCAAGGCAACTAGTGGATGGGGTCGTAAGAACTTGGAAATTTTTGGTTGGTCCTTGATGAATTTTTTTTTTGGCATTCTTTATTCGATTCGGGAATATGATAGTCTACTATATAGGAGAAATATTAAAGAATTCATATTTCCTTAATTGGATCAAAAATGGTACGGACCACCAAAAAATTGTTTCAATTATATGGCATGGTTTCATGAAAATAAAATAATGGTTTTTTAGTAATCTTTGATGGGATATTGGAGATGGTTCGATAGTCGAGGTTGGACTAGATCCCATATGTGGTATTCTCAGAGAACATTCTCTGCCTATTAAAATTTTGGATCATTTACATGGTATGGTCATTATGCATATCTCCCAAATATGAGTTGAAAAGAATTCCAATCATCAGTTAACTACTTGGAAACAAGCTGGAGAATTGGGACTATATGGTGATTTGGCTATCATTTGGAATGATTTCACAAACAAATTGTATAAGTCAGGTGTCTCTATCTGCAATGCTCTTGATTCTCTTAGATGGGGTGGTACTTCCATCTAGGATAATTTTTTGTCAAAGAAATATATGATTTGATTTCTTTTAATCCATTGACCTCTCCATCCATGTGTTAGTTTAAGTCTATCTGGTCTTGGAATATGCCATTAAAAATAAAGATATTTGGTTGGCTTGATCCAGACTTATGCAAGAACGCAAAAAAATAAAGAAATACCCATATACACAGAGATGCAATAGAAATAAAAGTTCATTTCGTTAATATCAAAGAATTGAAATATGCTTACATATAGAAATAAAAATAAACTAGCTTGGGTGATGGTAGCTTATCTTTGAGAAGAGATGTGGCAACTACATGTCTCTGATTTGTCCTCTGAACTATGTTACAATGAGGCTCAGAGGCCTATTTATTATTGAGAAATAATGGAAAACCATAAACATCCAAAAATCTAACCCTGAGAGATGAAGCGCCAAAACTTTGGGCCCTATTTGGGTAAAGTGGTACATCAACTTCTCGGGGTTGTAACCTTTGCATATGATCTTTGTTTCTCTATCATAATACCTCGTTTCAAATATCTTGAAGAGGAGGCCAAAAATAAACTAGAAATCATCCATCTTGGTTTGGGACTTTTTCGGTCTCTCCGTTTTCCCTAAAAACATCTTTTAGTCCCTCAAAACGGCTCTGAAAGTTTAGGACCCGAAAAACATCCAAAAATAGTAAGTTGTGCTACAATTAAAGAAACTGAAAAGAAACAATAGTGGGGGTCCAAGTGGAATAGGCGAGTGGCTACCAATATCCACCTAGATCAGTCATCCCCCCTTAGGCACGAATGGTCTCCATTGCGTTGAGTGCCACCATGAGATGGGGAAACATTTGCTAAACTTGGTCCCTAGTGGGCCACTTGCCTTGGTGCAGGAGTTGGCCAACTTTGACAACCCGATATAGTTGGATCTTCTGTTGGCGGCTATTCTTGATCTATGTGTTCATGATCCGATCCATTTT
This sequence comes from Pinus tabuliformis, assembly GCA_031772625.1. NCBI lineage: Eukaryota > Viridiplantae > Streptophyta > Pinopsida > Pinales > Pinaceae > Pinus > Pinus tabuliformis. Next base: position 274,886,060 of record CM062811.1, read on the forward strand.
GGCCTATTCCATGCAGTCTAGGTTTAACTCTATTTGTGTGAGTTGTTCTACAATGTCTTATGTGTCTAGTAATGGTGGAAAGTATGATCGAAGGTGTAGGCCAAGGAATGGTGGAATGTTGAGCTCGAAATAATTTTCCCCTACAGACTTAGTCATGGCATAAGGCCCATATTGGAGAGGGAGAAGCTTGAGGTGGGTCCGAACAAGGCACTCCTTCTCTAAATGTAACCAAACTTTTTCGCCTACCTAGAACTTGAGTGGCACCGGATGCTGATCATGATGTTGCTTGTACTTAACATTGGATCTATCCAATATGTCATGGACTTGCTGGAGGATATGTTGAATGTGCTTAGTGAAGTTGTTAGCCATGTCAGCTTTGGACTGGACATGACCCGAATCTACCTAAGTAGATGCAAATGGTATGGCCACCTTAATGGGACATAGTGGTTGGAATCCTAACCCCACCTGAAAGGGGTTGCGGCCAGTTGAGCTATGGAGAGCTCTATTGTAGTTGTGCTAGACATAGGGGAGGATTTCATCCCATGTGTGTGGATGCTTCAAGTTGTACATATGAAGAATGTTATGAGCATCATGTTGACAACCTTTGTTTGGCCATCAATTTGGGGGTGGAAAGTTGTGGACTTAGTGAGCTTGGTCTCAAACATTGACCAGAGACTTGACCAAAATGTACTTAGGAATCTGTTGTACTGATCTGAGATAATGGACTGTGGCATCCCAAAATGTACCCACACTCTTTCAAGGAAGGGCATAGCAGTGGCTTCTATTGTGATACTCTTCTTCCAGATCGTCAGAATGGCCATCTTAGAGAATCTGTCAACGACCACGAAAATGTAGTTATTGCCATGCTTAGTAGAAGGAAGACCTGACATGTAATTCATGGAGATGGATTCCCAAGGTCGACTAGGAGTAAGAAGAGGAGTATATAGGACTTGCTTCTTGATGGTCAATTTGGAAATGGCTCAAGCAATGTAGTATCTGATGTACTTCCCAACATCTCATCAAAGGTTCAGCCAATAAAAATACTTTTGCAACACTGCCACTATTTTGTCCACCTCAAAATATCTAGCGACTTGACTATAGTGTGCCTCCAAAATCATCTTGGCATGCTCACTTGAAGGAACACAGATGTGTCCCAGGTGGCATAACACTGCATCCTAGAGGTGAAAATTTGGAACTTGATTTCCTTCCAGGAGTGTCTCATAAGTGTTGTTGAATTCTGGATCGCTCTTGTAAAGATGCGGCCATCTCGTAGTTATGTGCCCACAAGAGTCAAGCAAAGTGGTCAGGGCCATGATAGGTGGTTGGCTGAGGCAGTCTGAAACATTGTTGGTACTTCCCTTCTTATACTTAATGTTAAAATGGAATTGTTGAAGGTATGTGGACCATTTCTGATGGCGATCATTTTGCAACTTCCCTTGTGTCTATATGAATTGCAGGGGTCGGTGGTCTGTGTGGATTAATGTTTCCTTCCCCATAATGTAATGCTTTCATTTTCAGCAGGCATGCACAATAGAATACATCTTTGTCTCATAGATGGGATACTTTCAGACTGTTTGAAAGTGTCTCACTGTGATATCCCATGTGATGCCCCTACAGAGTAAGAATTGCACCAATAGCATAGTCGGTGACATCTGTCTCGATCTCAAATAGTTGCTACAGGTTTGGTAATGTGAGCACTGGTGTAGAGCAAAGTCAATGCTTCAACTCGAAAAATGTCTTCTGTTGGGATTCATACCAAAATAACTTTGCTTTCACGCTTCCCTTGGTGACTTGACTTAAAGGCCAAGTGATATGAGAGAACCCTAACATAAACCTGTGATAGAAATTGCAAGACCCAGAAACTCGTGGAGATCTGATAGAGTGGTTGGGGATGGCCAATCCCGAATGACTTGTATCCTGGATGAGTCCACATGCACACATTTCTCATCAATGATGTACCCCACATATTGAACCTCGGTCATGCCAAAAGTGCATTTCTCCATACTAGCACACATCTTGTGTTGTCGTAGGATTTGAAGGACCTGTCGAATATGGTGGAGGTACTCTACCCAACTCTAGCTAAAGATCACGATGTCATCTAAATATACTGCCGCGAATGTAGTGGTGAAAGGTTGCAATATGTCGTCCATTAATCTCATGAAGGTTTTGGGGGCATTCATCAACCTGAAAGGCATGACCAACCATTCGAAAAGGCACTCCTTGTATTTGAAGGTAGTCTTCCACACATCAGAGGGTTCGATAGGCACCTGGTGATAACCAAACTTCAAGTCAATCTTGCTAAAATATTTTCCCCCCTTGAGTTGGTCCATGAGGACATCAATCTGTGGGATTGGGTACCTATTCCAAATAGTTATCTTGTTCAACGCTCAATAATCAATATAGATTCTCCAGGTCCCATCCTTCTTTTGTACCAATAAAATTGGGCTCCCACAAGGTGATGAGCTTGGCCTGATGTGCCCTTTCTGCAACAACTGCTAAATTTACCTCTTGATCACATCCTTCTCCATAACAAAGTGTCGATAGATTTTTCCATTGGGTAGTGGTGCGCCCAGGGTCAAATCGATGGAGTGCTTGACTTGACAGTGTAGAGGTACTCCTGTAGGTGAGGCGAAAATGTCCCTCTACTCCTCCACGACCTTGTCCATCTGTTTCTACTGTGTAGAGGAGCCCTGTATGGAAGTCGTGGCCAAAAACTTCTACTTTCCCTGAAGGTGAATCATAAGGAAAAAAAAATTCCTAGCCTGGGAAATGATCTTATTGCATTTCTTTACAGTGATCAAAGAGATGGTGGTAGGCGGGGCTACCTCTAGTATCCTGTACAACTTATCGCCCAAAGTAATAATCACAGAGCGAGGTCTAGACTCATATACAACATGTTTCTTCCACAATTATGGTTTTCCTAATAATACATCACGAACTTCAAGAGTATAAACATCACACGGTACCTCATCCATGAAGGGATTGATGTTGTAGGGAAAGTGAAATTGTTGGTTGACACGGAGATCTCGTCCTTGGTGAAGCCACCTGATGGTGTATGACAGTGGATGTTTTGTAGTTGGTAGGCCTAGCCGCTTCACGACCTCTCATGAAATGAGGTTCTTTTGGCTCCTATTGTCGATAATGAACTACAACGGAGAAACCTTCACCCACGTTTGTGAGTGGAAGAGGTTCCCCCCCCCTTTGGATCTTCAAGCTCATTCTTCTGGATATTAGTGGTGGCCATGGTGGCACTGGAATCCACGCCAATGATCTGCTTCCATTTTTCATTCCCCTTATCGGGTTCTGACTCAGACTCGGAACACGTGTCTGATTCAGAAGCCTTCAGCTCGACCACTAGTGACTGCTTGGCCTGACACTCACTTGTGTTGTGAGTGGGGATCTTATGGAACTCACGTCATTTTCCCATGTCCTTCTTTGTCTTCATGGTGTTGTTATTTTCTTGCGGCTTTGGCAGGTTGTCCTAGATCACCCTACCTTGGTTTTGTCCTTTGCTCTGTGGTTTGGGGGCACCTCTTCCTTTCTTCGGAATCTTAGATCCAAAGTCTCGCTTCTTCTATTTAAACTTCTGCTCAATCTTGACAACATATCAGTACGTTGTGTCGAGCGAGGAGATTTATAGGAACTCCATCTCATCCTAGATGTAATTTTGTAGATAGTTGTGGTACTTGAGTACCAAATGCCGCTCAGAATCCTTGATACCTAGCTTCGTGTGAACGGTACAGAAAACATTTGTAAACTACGACACATCTTGGTCCCTTCTCTACCATAGCGTGTTCCACTTTATGTATTTATCTTCGTAGCTCCCAATAGGGTAATATTGTTCCTTGATGGCATCTTGGAAAGAATTCCAAGTGGGTGTGCCTGAAAAAAATGAGGATTCTCTCTCGTCCTTTTGTTCACAGTAGGTTTCCCATGAGTCCTTGACATGTGGGGCACCTTTAAGAAGTGGAAAAGTAATATTTTCCCGATTGGAAAAGTCATGAACTGAAAAATATCCTTCCAACAAATTTAACCATTTATCTACAACGTATGCATATATCTGGCCCTCAAATATGGGAATATCAAAGTTAACCTGTACCTTAAAAGGAGTGGTGCCTTAAGAGTGGTTGTTGGATGAAGATGCGTCGGGCAAGGATCTGGTCTTTCTTTTCTTCCACCATGGGAGGCCGTCAGGTTTTGTGAGATTAGTCTTGCAAAGGTTCAACCAGATCAAGCCCTAACTCCTTATACCCTAACCTCGTCGGGGACATGCAAAGAAAAATAGAGAAAGTGCAGAATGCTCTGATACCACTTATCTGACTTATGTAGGAACGCAAAAAAATATAGAAATACCCATATACACAGAGATGCGGTAGAAACAAAAATCCATTTCATTAATATCAAAGAATTGAAATATGCTTACCTACAAAAATAAAAATAAACTAGCTCGGGTGATGGTAGCTTATCACTGAGAAGAGATGTGGTGGCTACATGCCTTTGAACTATCCTCTGAATTGTGTTATAATAAGGCTCAAAGGCCTATTTATTACTAAAAAACAATGGAAAACCCTAAAAATCAAAAAATATAATCCTAGGAGACGAAGTGCCAAAACTATGGGCCCTGTTTGGGTAAATTGGTACATTTACTTCTCGGGGTCGTAACTTTGGCATACAATCTCCATTTGGCTATCATAATACCTTGTTTCGAAGACCTCAAAGAGAAAAGAAAAATGGAAATTCAATTAGGGTCATTCTTAGTCTCTCCATTTTCCCTAAAAACATTAGTCCCTCAAAACAACTTGAAAAGTTTAGGTCCCGAAAAAATGCCAAAAATAGTAAGTTGTGCTACAATTAAGGAAACTGAAAATAAACAACAGTGGGGGTCCAAGTGGAATAGCCAGGTGTCCACAAATATCCATCTGGATCATAGCTTTCATAGAAGGACAACGTCCTAACCTAGAAAAATTAATTAAAAGATGTTTTCATGGACTAGGTAGATGATGTATGTTTAACGAGTCAAATGAAGAGACTTTTCATTTACTCATAAGTTTCTTTGTTGTTAGGTCCATATGGGATAGGGACCTACAATTTTTATCTTTAAATGTTTGATTGCAATATATTTCAATTAAATCTTGCATTTGGTCATTGCGGATAAATTACAAGGATTCTAAGACCATCCCTTTTTTCATTTTTTTAGGGAATTTGGCGTTGCAGAAATTCTCTTGTTTTTAATAATTTTCCTTATAATATGGACAAATCTAGCTTTTACATATGTGCTTATTTTAAATATAATGGACCTATTCCATGCAAATTGCATGGCAAGAAGCTTAAATTCATGAATTACATGGAGAAAATCCCTACAAGCTTCTTCGATGGAGCTGTGTAATTACAAGATTGTGGTTGTGGAGCTCAAATTGTCCTTTCTAAAGATCTTATTATTCAAATTAGCTAGAATTGTAGCACAGGCACTAACATCTAGAAAGAAGTTATTGTTCTTTGGGGTATATTATTTTGTGCTAGATGGTTCCATCTTCACACTCTATTTGTTTTCGGTGACTCAAAAGTAGCAATCGATTAGGTCAATGAATACACAACTTTCTCTCCATTAATTTGAAACTAGATGCACCAAATAAAGGAGCTAAAGACCTGTTTCGAAGAAATTACATTTTCCCACATTTACAAGGGACAAAATCTAGTAGTTGACGCATTATCAAAACAGGGTCACCAACATAAGATGGGTAAAATTCATTTCAAGTTTTTATTTTAGGAATCTTTACAAAGCATGGGTTATATCCCAGTCTATTGAATCTCATTAACATATACGTGTTATATTTAATGATGATATTAGATGATAGGTAGAGAGTTTATTTTAGTTTATTTTTTATTACCGTATTTGGCATATATTATATAGCAGTTTTTTGGGACAATCTCTTTCATGTAGATGCTATCTATCGCAATGTGGACGATGACAACAATATACATATCTATGTTATTACAACTCTTTGTTTTGCTTCTAAACATTCCAAAACTATGTAAATAGTTTTTTATCAATAAAAACTTATTAGTTTTTTTCTTTCTGTTGGAAATAATACTGGGGGGGGGGGTAAATCAAAATTATCAAGTCAATAATATTTCATTTCCATAATTAGATTCATATACACTACTTCAGTGTATGGAACTTGTGTGTATACACAACTGTATTTAAGGCAACTAGATTATATCCTGCAAACTTATGATTCAGTTAATTTATCATATGTTGATCTTTACTCAGTGAAACTGAACCATATAAACAATAACTAGGTGCAGTAAAATAGAACAGACAATCACACACACATGAACACAAGATATAAGGTGGAAACCCAATGTGGGTGAAAACCACCTGCTGCAATCGTCTCTATCTTCTTTTTAATAAGAAACTTATTTTTACAATTTTTTTACTGGTGTAGTCTTATACCAGTACGCAAGCTTCTACATGCAGAAGGCTACAACCTTCTCTCGTTCTCCAGCTTCTCCTGGAAGGGAGCTACAACCCCATAGCTCTTGTACTAGTTGATATGTTTACTAGTACATAGGTGCCGACCTACAGAAGGCTACAACCTTCTCTTTTCTTCCAGGGACCACGTTTCATAAATTTTCAGACTGGATCCATCAATGACATCATTCAAACATCAAATTCATCTGCATCAATCAATCTCCTTTCCTCCAACCACAACTGAATCAATCAATCAATTTTCAGAACGTTGTAACCAGAATACAATAACCAGAACCTAGAACACTGTAACAGCAACCAGAAGTAGCTAAAGCATATTTTATGAGGAACATGCTACTTCAATATGTCGAACCTGCGTGCATACACACTTTCTCAAGGCGAACCTGCGTACAGATCTGAAAATCAATTTTAAGATGTATACATTGTTTTGATATGCAGAACCTGCATATATACACGCATTTTCTAAGGTGAACCTGTGTACAGATCTATAAATGATGATTTAATATTTACAACATTTCCAGACTTCAGTTATACCCAAATCATCATATTCATAGTCTACAACATGCGCCAGTTATTCAGATAAAACATGAAAACATACAAAGATACTTCACTTCAAGCTTTAAGATCTTGACCTATCATTAGATCTTATCCTTCCTCAAGCGCTAAGGTTCATCCTTGATTCAGATCCAGCTGTGCACCATAACTTAATAACCTATATTCTTGATCTTGCTCTTCATTAGATATTCAATACATGATTGCCTTTGCCTAATGATCTTCTCCTCCTTTTATAGTCTTAGGCCTACTCAATACCATGGACCAAAACCACTTAGAACCAATACCTTGGACCAAATACCTGGGGTCAACACTTCGGACAGGATACCTTGGACCAATACCATGGATCAAAATACCATGGACCACATACCACGGACCAAAACTAAGTTTTCCAACATGTACATGCCTTTCCTTTCGTGAAAGTGCATGTGTACGCAATATGCACCTTTTGGTCTGCGAACCCACGTGTACACGCACCTTGGTCAATGAGGAACCTGTGTATACCTCTCTTTCTTCATTCTAAGAGTTTGAACTTTGATCTGTCATCTGAGTGAGTTGCCATCAAGGAGAACACCTGTGTCATAGTGCTAAATCTGTGTCATAATGCCAACAATCTTCCCCTTTCGACTTGATGGAAACCCCAAGTCACTCTCCCCTTTGTCATCAAGGGAAAAGGGTTATGCTCCCCCTAAGTACATGTTGAATGATCTGATATGCTAAAGAGTGTTGGTTTTTCTCCGTGCTCGAGTCCATGCTCCCCCTGAAAATAAGCAAGGTCTGCAAAAAGATGTTCTAAAAGAAGAACATGAGTCTATACATCATAAATGACCTTCCTATCACCAATGACTCATACCTACATCCATCTCCCAACCAAGTGGGGATATACCAAGTTTGAATCATCCACCCAACCAAGTTGGGATATACCAAATGTTTATACATGTCAAAACCAGAACATTACATCATCCATCCCATGCATAGTGGGGAACCAAAATAGGTCGTTTCATGACCTTGACATTAAAATATATACATGACATAGAGACCAAATATCTAAAACAAGACCATGATAGTTATCAGCAACTATCATCAGCAGCATCTGTCAATCACCATCCAGACCAGCAACCATGATCTCCCCCTGAACATGTTCCACCTGCATCAAAAACAATTATGAATTTGTACCAAGATCTTCTAAGATAATGCCAACAATGCATTATTAGAAGTATATGCTCCCCCTCTGCCAAATGATAACTGCCAAAACCATATCAGACTCCTTTCATCCTGAGTCTGGCCCACTATTTTCCTTAAAACCAACATATACACGATTGTATCCATAGAAACCGGCATATGTACGTGGATACGCTTCATGGAACTCGTGTATAACCGCTTTTCTCTGAAACATATAAGTTTTAACCGTAAGATGATGCATTAACTATTTCCAGCTTCTGTCTGAGATATTCAAATGTCTCTCTAGGTAGTGGTTTGGCGAATATATCAGCAACCTATTCTTTGGAGGGAACATACTCCAATTTGACCTTTTGTTCAAGCACTTGTTCACGTAGAAAATGATATTTGATGGGTATGTGCTTGGTCTTGGAATGCATGACTGGATTCTTTGAAATACTGATTGCACTTGTATTATCACATAGAATGGAGATGGGTGGAGTACATGTGATATGAATGTCTTGCAATGTTTGCATCATCCAAAGGAGTTGTGTGCAACAAGATGCAGCAGCCACATATTCTGCTTCAGCTGTAGATAATGCAATTGAAGTTTTCTTCTTGCTGAACCAAGATACTAATCTGGAACCCATATATAATGCACCACCACTAGTGCTTTTTCTGTCATCAATGCTTCCTGCCCAATCTGCATCTGTATATGCATGAAGTGTAAGATCTGTATCTCTAGGATACCATAAACCAAAATTCTGTGTTCCTTCAAGATACTTGAAAATCCTTTTGATTTCCTGAAGGTGTGATTCCTTGGATTGGCTTGGAATCTTCCAACTATTCCCACTATATGCATGATGTCTGGTCAAGTACCTGTTAGATAAAGCAGACTGCCAATCATGGATTTGTAGGTTGGTTGATGTACTGCTGCTAATTCATCTTTGAGCTGATATTGCATCATGTTAACATAGGGGTACATACTAGTTTAGAATCTTCCATGCCGTATTTTTTCAATATCTTCTTGAGATACTTGGTTTGTGATAGAAAAATACCATCTTTCTTTTGTTGAACTTGTAGACTAAGAAAATATGTGAGCTCACCATGTAGGGACATTTCAAATTCTTGTTGCATTACCAAAGAAAAGTTTTGACTCATGGCTTCTTCATTGCTACCAAAAATGATATCATCAACATACACAACAAGTATTAGCAATTTATTATTGTCAATCTTTGTATATAGATTGCTATCAGCTGATCCTTTTGAAAAACCTTGTTGATGGAGATATTTGTAAAGACGCTAATACCAAGCCCTTGGAGCTTGTTTTAGACCATAGAGATCCCTTTTGAGTCTGCATACAAATTTTGGATCATTTCCAAGAATGAATCCATTTGGTTGCTCAATATATACTTCTTCTTCTAAGTCCCCATTAAGAAAAGCAGATTTTACATCCATTTGGTATACTTTGAATTTCTGAAAACTAGAAAGAGAAAGGAACATTCTTATGGCTTCAAGTCTTGCAACAGGTGCAAAAGTTTCTTCAAAATCTATACCTTCTTGTTGAGCATACCCTTTACAAACAAGTCTGGCCTTGTTTCTAATAACTTCTCCATTTTCATTCAGCTTGTTTTTGAATATCCATTTGGTTCCTATGATATTCTTATCATGAGTTATAGGAACTAATTCCCAAGTATTATTATTTTCAATATGCTCAAGCTCTTCATTCATGGCCTTGACCCAACATTCATTTTTGCATGCTTCATTTACATTTTGAGGTTTGATGGAGGAAAGCAATGCTAGATAGCTTGAACCTTCTGTAATAGTTCTTCTTGTCTGCATACCTACCTCTTTCTATCCCAAAATTTGAGTCTCTAGATGATTTTTCTAAACATACCTGGATGGAGTCTTTTCTTCTACCGTTATCTGTTCTTCTGGTGCTTCATTGGTTTCTTCTTCAAAATTAGTCTAATTTGATGTGGAAGGATAATCCTCATCTTCTCCACAATCTTCGGTTTTTACCAGTTTTGGACTTTTGCATGCTTCATCAACCACAACATCAATACTTTCAATAATTTTCCCAAGTCTTTTATTATAACACTTATATCCTTTACTTCGAGAAGAGTAACCAAGGAGAATGGCTTCATCTGATCTGGGTTCAAACTTGCCAAGTTTTTCATCACTCCTTTTGATGTAACATTTGCTTCCAAAAACTTTGAAGTATTTTACGGTAGGAGTCTTACCATACCAAAGTTCATGTGGAGTTTGAGTGCTATTTACCCGAACATTTGCTTTGTTGAGAATAGTGACGGCAGTGAATGCAGCTTCACCCCAAAAGGTTGCAGGAGTTCCAAACTCATATAGCATAGCACGAGCCATTTGTTGAATAGTTCTGTTAGTGTTAGTCTTTCCAGCCTTCCTCCAGTGATCAAATATGCTCTTACAAAGTGGTCTCAGAGTGTCCAGATCAAATTTTGTCATTTCAAAGAGTTTTCAAGCAAAATTTGGTTACTAGGCATTAGGTCTAGGGTTTGCTTTCACTCCTTCTAAAGTTGTCCAAATTTCGGTCCATGTCATCATTCAACTTAGCCTATCATCATTCATAGGGTTGTCCTCATCATGTCATGTTCTATTGGGTCATTTTACACCTTGTTCATGCTTCAGTTGCACCTAGGCAAGGTTCATTTCCCTCTCCTAGGTTTTTGAAGGCAATTTCTCTTGGACGGTCAAATCATCGGCAAAACTTGTATCCTGATGTTCATACACCTTCCCCTATCCTTAAAGTACCTTATCAAACACTTCCCATCTCTGAGATCCCCCAAATTCCTCATTTTTCCACAAACCCTAGTTTCTTGCTACAACCTGGAAATTTTCTAGGTTGGGCCTGTGTTTTGCCCTTTTGGACCCCTTCCCCTCGCTCGATCTCTGAGATTCCACTTTCCCCTACTTCATAACATCCCTACCTACTTCCCAAAATTTCCTCAAGAATTTAGAAGCCCCTTATCCCCTTCATTTCGCTTCATTTCAACAAAATCCCTTGTTCCACACATCGGGATAAGGTTCACTTAAAAGATGTTTCAGAGCAATCAAAGATGAATTTTGGAAAACTGAGAGAGGTTTTTGTTCAAAACATGCCAAAGAAGAAAAAAATCCTTCACTTTTTACACAGGTGTCATGGTTTTAGAGAAATGTCAAAAATATCGTTCCCTCAGGAGAATTGAATGCACCTCTGAAGTGACCTTGGGAAAATCAAGTTTTCTCCTAGCTTGGTTGGCCAAATGACTTTTTTGATGAGTCAAACGATACCTAGACACAAAGATATTTCCAATGAGCTATCATGAGCTCAATTTGGAGTTGAGAAAGGCATTCAAAGGTTGACTGCAACAGCACTCTGCCTTGAGGCAGCCTCATTTGGCACATTTTGACCAGTCTTGGGAGATTTGATTTTGGACAAGGCAAATGAACTCCAAATTGAAAAATTCCAGTTTTTTTGGAAATTAAACTTAAATACCTTTCCAACGAGCTATCTTGCGCCCAATTTTGACACTAGGAAGGCCTCCAAAAAGGATATGAAAGTTGCGCTACGAGTAGGGCTCAGGCGCGCTACGCATCAGGGTTTTGGCTCAATGCGTAGCATTCCGCGCGCTACCCTTAAGTTGGGGAGGTCCATTTCATAAAAACTCAGAATTTTTGGATTTTGCATGACAAATTACACTTGCTCAGCCACTGCCAAGACATTTCATGGAGATTTGAGCCCCGAAAAGGTCAAAAAACAAGTAAAACATGACCTTCTGCCACTTTTTGGACACAAAGGAAGAAGTCTTGGGAGATTGCATTTTTGGAAGGGAAAATGGCCACCAAATTGAGAAATTCCACTTGGGCTGGAGATTATACATCAATACCTTTCCAACAAGCCCACTTTCGCCTCATTTGGATGCTGGAAAGTGCGCAAAAAGTGGGCTCAAAGGTGCACTACGCGTTGAGAAATGGCGCACTACGCATCAGGACATTTTCTCAATTTTTCACCTTCAGCTCAAGAAAACGCAGCATTTGACCAGCTTTGACTTTTTGGTGGGATTTTTCATCCTCCTTGATGTAATTAATGTAATTTTATGTTGACATGACACTTTTTTACCTATTCTAGAAGATTCATTCATAAAATGGCAAAAAATTAATGAATGAATTGGTTTCCTAGCTTATAGAGGCAAGTTGTTTTGATTGCCTAGATTGTAGTGCTCAGTTTAGAATTGGTTGAAACAGCTCCTAGGGTGATGAGCTCGACCCCTAGAGGCTAGGGAATGGGTTGGCATGGTCTATATTATGTATTTTCTAAATCATTTTCATGGTTGGAGAGGTTGGACTCTTGAGGGATAAGCTTAGACTGTATTACTCTTTGTATCTCTGCAATTTTGGCAAAGGAAGGACCAGGGTTTTGCAGCACTATTTGGGATTCCTGTGGTGATTTGTGTTGATGGTGTGTTTCTCTCATGTACTTGTATGTTTGTTATGTGTATCATTTTCCTACTCTTCTCTTCTCCAAATTAAGTAAATGAAGTGTTAAGGTAGAATTCATGGTTTCTATGCTCTGCCTTTAAGTTTGCTTAATATCTATATTTTCATCTGTTTAAGGAGAACTCCTGATGGTTTCTTGCTCTCCTTAGCTCCTCACTGGTCATATCTATCCATTCACTTATTTCTAAGGCATCAAGACAATCTCCTACCTTGCCCCAAAAAGACCTCTGCAAAAACTGTGTCTCATCCCCGCACCCAAAATTGCCGTGATCAGTTTTCCAACAAAACCCTAAAAATTTAAAATCAAAATTTCTCTATCAGTTTACTAGCCTAAAATCAGTGTTCTTTATTGGTCATCTCAGCCCTTTGAAAACCTTTTCCCGAGATAGACCCGGAGAGAGCCCTCTCCTATCCCCGTAGGGCTAGCTACGAGGCTAAGTGGTTTGATGTTGCCTTGGATTTTGTCTTTTTCAGCCTGAGGCCAAATTCAAGCGCTAACATATTGGCGACCATACTGGGGAAGAAAAAATGGTTTACTTGTTGATGTCATTTGTTTTATAAGCTACAGACGGAGCCTGAAGTTATGCCAAGTAGCCTTCGAAACGCTTTTGCTTTGCATTAGCGGAAGTAGATAAACGCTGATTCAGTCAATCTCCGGTCTAGCTTGTAAACGTGACATCTAACTTCTTAGTTACCCCAGTACATGTATCAAGTTCAAATCTGATTGTTGATGGTGGACAACGATCAGACACTAGCAAGGCTGAAATCATTCACCTAGCGACTCTAAATTAGTTTTGAGATCAGATCCAAAGACTCCACTGGAGGATGATCCCAACCAGCAGAAACATGAAGGGACAATATGGACAGATCAGGTACTCAAACTGGAATTTCATCCAAGACATTTTGTTCTTTGTTCTAAATTATTTCTTCTCTTTTTCTGAGAATGTCAAGAAGGCTTTGCAAAGTATATTGTATTTGAGAAGAGATCCTCGGCCTGCAGTTGATTCTTTCCCTTTGAAGATTGTGAATACCAAAGATTTGCATGCCTTTGAGCTTGACCTTTTTCCGAATTTTGTAATGACCATCTTCAGATTGATGAACCTCAAAAGACCAAGACCGATTCTATACCTGTTGTACATACCCCTACACCTTGTAAAATTCCAGATCGGTATAAACCTCTTGTTTTACCTTCTGTTCTTCATCCTTTCCCAAAAAACTATGATCTATACTTGCCGAGGTTTGATGGTGAATGTAAGAATGTCAACGCTGAGCAACATGTGCATAATTTTGAGTCTTTTCTAGACCTTTTTGAAGTTGATAGCGAAGATGTTAGTATAAGGCTTTTTGCTCTTTCTTTGCAAGCCAAAGTGAAGAGTTGGTTCAAAGCCCTGTCTGATGCAAGAATTTCAGATTTTCAGCAGTTTGTCAAAGTTTTTCTCGACAGGTGGATGATCGGGCAGAACCTTTTCTTGATTGTAGAAGAGTATAACCAGCTGAAAAGATTGCCAGGGGAGACAGTACAACAGTTTTCAGCCAGATTTAACCAAGTTTATTATTCAATGCCAGTTGATATAAGGCCTCCTCCTAGATCTGCTCTCTTTCACTATCCGGGTGCCTTTGATCCAGAGATGGAGTTTCAGCTGAGAGAAAGGGATATTGAAACACTTCACGAGATGCAAAACAGTGCAGTAAATGTAGAGTCGCATCTGCTGATCCGACGGGAAAGGTTTAAAGAAGAAGAGATGAAAAACATAGATCCGGCCGAATCAACATCTCTAGAGGTGAAGCTTGAAATTTTGGTAAGTGCAGTGGAAAAGATGATGGACAGGATAACCACAAGGAATGATTATGATGTTCAAACTCATGGCTCGTTGATTGAAGAAGAACAAGTCGGTGATCCAAAACATTTTGTTTCTTATCCTAGTTGTCATAGATCTGATAATGATTGTTTTGTAGATCACCTTAGCGAAGAAAGCACTGTTGATATGACCTGCATGCTTGATGATATGTTTTATATCGATGATTTGCCTCAGTTTGATCAGTATGATGATGACTATGTTCTCCAAACAGAAGCTAATCTTGCAGACAAATCAGCAGCTAGTTTGTGGGAGGAAGAGGTTCACTTACAGCAGCTCGAGTACAATGATCAAATGATGCATATGAGCTATGACAATGATGAGGAAAGTGCATCAAAGTTTGAAGTAAGTGAAGGATCTTTGCCTTTTTGTTTTGATTCGTTTCAGTTCATCAGAGATAACTACCATGCAATCAGAAATCAAATGTCAACAATTCTTGATTTGAATCATCTTGAGAGCAATGGAAATTTTGTTCAAGACTTCTCATATTCAGATTTGCAACCCCTGAAAGCCATTGATTGTCAAGTTGTAGCTGAAGACTTGGAAGTGGACACACATGATTTAATGATTCAAGGTGACTCCGTACCATTCTGTTTTGAATCATTTCAGTTTTTGAAGGGTAGATTGCATAGTAAATCTTCAAATGAACAGCCTATCACAAATCAGCAATCTCTCAGTGTTAATGTTGAGGATGAGACAGATAACAAAATTCTTGAGCAGCCTGTAGCATCAGATTTGCAGCCACCAAATGAAATTGAAGGGAAGATTACAGATGAAGCTATGGAAGATGAAATACATGATTTGATGATGCAGGAAGATTCTATACCCTTTTGTTTCGAAGCATTTCAGTTTATAAGGCAGAATCTTTGTACAATCTCTCAAGAAAAAGATGAACAGCTAGAAGGATGTCATACATTTTCAATGGATACATTACAATAGTCTTTTCAGGTTTTTCATGATCCAATAGCTGATGTTTTGGATGAGGTTTGCAGTCAAAGTCTTTCTCCATTGACTACATGTGAGCTTGAAACTTGTGCTGATATGAATTTGATCTGGCAGCCGGTTTCTTTGTCATTTTCAGCAGAGGTCTCGTCACAAGGCTTAGATCAAAGTTTGAATTCATGGTATGAGGAAACGAGAAGTAATCCATTGGATGAGCTAAGTCCCAGTGTGCATGAACTTCAAGATCCTTATGCAGTGTTTTTGGAGGCGGATAGAGAATTCATATCACTCAACGAATCTGTTTCCAAGTTGTCATGGGAGTTGCCTTTCAGTAGTTCTCTCTTGTTGTCCATAAGTGAGCACTTGTGGAAAATTCGAACAACAGATGGTATACTTACTTGGTTGCACTGGTTGTTTCATTTCACTTGATCAGGTGATGAATGAAACTGTTAGAGTAGGTTGTGATGAATAAGCTCCACTTTGAGCATCATTTCCAGTTTGTCAGTTGTGTTTAAGTATTGAGTCAGTTTTTAGTTGAGTGAGAGTCAATTTTTGTTGTCAAGTCATCGTTTTTCAGTCATGCATTTAAGCTTGAGTTTTTGACTCCATTGCCCAATGGATGAAGGCACTGTCTAGCTCTTCCAGAGATCTGTCGTTCTTGGCACCTCCAAGGAGCTACCATCCCCATTGGAGCCAATGTTAGTGTCAGTCTTTCCAGCCTTCTTCCAGTGATCAAATATGCTCTTACAAAGTGGTCTCAGAGTGTCCAGGTCAAATTTTGTCATTTCAAAGAGTTTTCAAGCAAAATTTGGTTACTAGGCATTAGGTCTAGGGTTTGCTTTCACTCCTTCTAAATTTGTCCAAATGTCGGTCCATGTCATCATTCAGCTTAGCCTATCATCATTCATAGGTTTGTCTTCATCATGTCATGTTCCATTGGGTCATTTTACACCTTGGTCATGCTTCAGTTGCACCTAGGCAAGGTTCATTTCCCTCTCCTAGGGTTTTGAAGGCAATTTCTCTTGGATGGTCAGATCATCGAAAAAACTTGTATCCTGATGTTCATACACCTTCCCCTATCCTTAAAGTACCTTATCAAACACTTCCCATCTCTGAGATCCCCCAAATTCCTCATTTTTCCACAAACCCTAGTTTCTTGCTACAACTTGGAAATTTTCTAGGTTGGGCCTGTGTTTTTCCCTTTTGGACCCCTTCCCCTTGCTCGATATCTGAGATTCCACTTTTCCCTACTTCCTAACATCCCTCCCTACTTCCCAAAATTTCCTCAAGAATTTAAAAGCCCCTTATCCCCTTCATTTCGCTTCATTTCGACAAAATCCCTTGTTCCACACATCGGGATAAGGATCACTTAAAAGATGTTTCAGAGAAATAAAAGATTAATTTTGGAAAACGGAGAGAGGTTTTTGTCGAAAACATGGCAAAGAAGAAAAACCTCCTTCAAGTTTTACACAGGTGTCATGGTTTTAGAGAAATGTCAAAAATATCGTTGCCTCAGGAGAATCGAATGCACCTCTCAAGTGACCTTGGGAAAATCAAGTTTTCTCCTAGCTTGGTTAGCCAAATGAATTTCGTGATGAGTCAAATGATAACTAGACACAAAGCAATTTTCAATGAGCTATCATGATCTCAATTTGGGGTTGAGGAAGGCATTCAAAAGTTGACTGCAACAACACTCTGCCTTGAGGCAGCCTCATTTGGCACATTTTGACCAGTCTTGGGAGATTTGATTTTTGACAGAGAAAATGAACCCCAAATTTAAAAATTCCAGTTGTGTTGGACATTAGACTCACATACCTTTCTAACGACCTATCCTGCACCCAATTTGGACACTGGGAAGGCCTCCAAAACGCATCTGAAAGTCGCGCTATGCGTAGGGCTCAAGCGCGCTATGCATCAAGGTTTTGGCTAAACGCGTAGCGCGCTGCGCGCTACCCTTAAGTTGGGGAGGTCCATTTCACAAAAAATCAGCATTTTTGGATTTTTCATGACAAATTACACTTTCTCAGCCACTTCCAAGACATTTCATGGAGATTTGAGCCCCCAAAAGGTCAAAAAACAAGCAAAAAATGACCTTCTGCCACTTTTTGGACACACAGGAAGCAGTCTTGGGAGATTGCATTTTTGGAGGGGAAAATGGCCACAAAATTGAGAAATTCCACTTGGGTGGGAGAGTAGACATCCATAGCTTTCCAAAACGCCCACTTGTGCCTCATTTGGATGTTAGGAAGTGCCCCAAAAGTGGGCTCAAAGGCGCGCTATGCATCAGGACATTTTCTCAATTTTTCACCTTCAGCTTAGGAAAACGCAACATTTGACCAGTTTTGACTTTTTGGTGGGATTTTTCATCCTCCTTCATGTAATTAATGTAATTTTATGTTGACATGACAATTTTTTACCTATTCTAGAAGATTCATTCATAAAATGGCAAAAAATTAATGAATGAATTGGTTTCCTAGCTTATAGAGGCAAGTTGTTTTGATTGCCTAGATTGTAGTGCTCAGTTTAGAATTGGTTGAAACAGCTCCTAGGATGATGAGCTCGACCCCTAGAGGCTAGGGAATGGGTTGGCATGGTCTATATTATGTATTTTCTAAATCATTTTCATGGTTGGAGAGGTTGGACTCTTGAGGGATAAGCTTAGACTGTATTACTCTTTGTATCTCTACAATTTTGGCAAAGGAAGGACCAGGGTTTCGCAGCACTATTTGGGATTCCTGTGGTGATTTATGTTGATGGTGTGTTTCTCTCATGTACTCTTCTCTTCTGCAAATTAAGTAAATGAAGTGTTAAGGTAGAATTCATGGTTTCTATGCTCTGCCTTTAAGTTTGCTTAATATCTATGTTTTCATCTGTTTAAGGAGAACTCCCGATGGTTTCTTTCTCTCCTTAGCTCCTCACCGGTCATATCTATCCATTCACTTATTTCTAAGGCATCAAGACAATATCCTTCCTTGCCCCAAAAAGACCTCTCCAAAAACTGTGTCTCATCCCCACACCCAAAATTGCCGTGCTCAATTTTCCAACAAAACCCTAAAAATTTAAAATCAAACTTTCTCTATCAGTTTACTAGCCTAAAATCAGTGTCTTTATTGGTCATCTCAGCCCTTTGAAAACCTTTTGCCGAGATAGACCCGGAGAGAGCCCTCTCCTGTCCCCGTAGGGCTAGCTACGAGGCTAAGTGGTTTGATGTTGCCTTGGATTTTGTCTTTTCTAGCCTGAGGCCAAATTCAAGCACTAACAAGTTCTATTCATCCTTTCTACCACTCGATTTTGCTGAGGAGTCCTTGCAGTGGAGAATTTCCTTTTTATTCCATGTTTTTCACAAAAGTCAAAGAATTCATCCAAGGTAAATTCCCCTCCTCGATCAGATCTGAGACATTTGATTTTGCGATCTGATTCATTTTCAACCAGGGCTTTGAAGGCTTTGAATTTTTCAAATGCTTCATCTTTATGCTTTAGAAGCCCTATCCAACACATTCTGGAAAAATCATCAATGAACAATATAAATTATTCCTCTCCACAAGGTGACTTTTTCCTTGATGGACCACATAAATTAGTATGAACAAGTTCAAGAGGCTTACTAGCTGATCCTTCCTTTTTAGGGAATTGCGACCTGGTTTTCTTACCAAATTGACATGATTTGCATATTGTATTTTCTGGAATGTTGATATCAGGAAGATCACGAACAACCTGGAATTTGCTTGCTTTTCTTATTTGAGAGAAGCTTAGATGCCCCAATCTTCTGTGCCATAGCCAGTGTTCATCATTTTTGCTTAGATAGCACTGTTTTTGTCCTCCCTTGAGTATATATAAGTTGTTTGGAGTTCTTATACCTTTGATCACGGTTTCTCCTATATCAAGCTCATGAACAACACATCCATTTGATCGAAATACTACTTCATTTCATTGATCACACATTTGACTGACACTCAATAGGTTATGCTTTAGACCATCAACATACATAACATTCCCAGCTTTAACATTTTCTTTTAAAAGAACAGAGCCTTTACCTTTTATGACAGTAGGAGTGTCATTTCCAAATGAGACCTTCTTTTCCTTTTTTAAGGCATTATATGACTGAAGTTTTTCTTTATCACCTGTGATGTGTTTCGAGCATCCACTGTCGATGTACCACTAAATTTCTTGTCCTTCTGCATACAGGGCTATACCACATCTTTCTGTTTGTGGTTCTTTCTTTCTCCATATTTTGGGATTTAATGCAGTGTGCTCCTTCTGAGATGTTTGCCAAAATTTACTCCTACATTCATATTCTTCATGACCAAAGTTGTTGCAGATAGGGCATTCTATTTCATTTTCAAGAAGAGAAAAGTTATTGTAGGTCCGTTTCATGATCCCTGTCACATTCCTTTGATTTTGTGCTTCTCTAGTCATGATGGTCTTTTGAGCAACACATTGAGCAACTTTGTGTCCATGGTTATGACATGAAAAACATTGGCCATTAAAGAAGTTCCTGCGATTATCGAATCTACTGAACTGGTGATTGTAGTTGCTATTGATATTCATTCTTGAAGAAGATTGAGTATGATTTACCTGAGGTTTGTAGCTTCTGTTCATCCTTGAAGTAAATTGAGCCTAATTTACCCAGTCATCTGCTTTATGCCTTTGTTGTCGATTGTCAAACTATTCACTGCTCTTTGCTACATCAAGATAGCTTTTAGTGGAGGTTGACGGCTTCTGTGCTTGGGATGCTTCTTCAGTATATCCAAGACCTGTCTTTATCAGAGGAGAACGCTTCACTTTGATAATTTCATTTAAGGTTTCTGATCCTTTAGTAAATCTAATATTGAGAGCTTTTGTCTTCTCAATATCCTTTCTTAGACCCACAATTTCACATTCTAGTTTTTCATTGTGTTTTTCTCTTTTAGCAAGTTGGAATGTCAGAGTATCTATAATCATATTCTTTTCTTCTAAATAGACTTTAAGTTTAGATATTTCTTTATAAAGGTCATCTTCATCTAAAGCATCCAAGAAATCATCATCTTCAAAAGCCATTAGAAGTCTATAGTCATTACTATTTTCATCTTCATCACTATTTGATAAACCATCACTATCTTCATGAGTATAGTATCTCTTCTTACTTACACTTTGTTTTCTATTCCATTTTGATGATTCCTTACCTTTATCAAGCTTATCTTTATGAGGACATTTGGTAGCATAATGACTAACTCTTCCACAAGCAAAACATTTGAAAGGTAGTTTACCTCTGAATCTCCTGGAACCCCGTTGAAGGTTCTTGACAAAGATTGCTTCTTCTTCTCCTTTTGAAATATGTCCTGATTCATGGAATTCTTCTCTTCCTAAAGCTTTGAATGTGACTTCTCTCATATCTGATGGACCTCCTTTTCTTATTTCAAAAGCAGTTAAGATTTCGTGTAATTGTGTCATAGTAATAGTCTGAAGGTCCTGCTTTTCTTCTATGGTAGATACTTTTGATTCAAACTTAGTAGACAAGGATCTTGAAACCTTTTCAACTAAAGTAACTTCTTTTACCTCTTCACCCAAGTTCTTCATGCAATTAAAAATCTCATCTATATGTAAGAAGTAACTAGCGATACTTTCATCATTGTGCATTTTGAGAGTTTCATACTGAATTTTGAGAGATTGCAGTTTTGCAAGTTTTACCTGATTGTCTCCGTCATAGCTTAGAACAATCTTGTCCCATATTTCTTTGGTGATTTTGAGCTACATAACTTTGACAAATTCTGATTGTGACAGACTCCCTAATAATGTATTAACAGCCTTGGCATTGGTTTCATATTGCTTCTTACCTTCCGATCTGTAGGAATTGCTGATGGAAATGTATATCCTCCTTCCACGATTTCCCAGACATCTGTTCCAAGAGATTGAAGATAGGTTGTAATCCTTACCTTCTAATAAACGAAGTTTCTCCCATCAAATATTGTTGGTCTAATGGATCCCTCTCTTTCGTAATTACTCATGATGATAGATCTTCCTTCAAGCGATCAAGCTTCTTCTGAAGGACCTGCTCTAATACCAATTGTTGGAAATAATACTGAGAGGGGGGGGGGTGAATTAGTATTATAAAGTCAATAATATTTCATTTCCACAATCAGATTCATATACGCTACTTCAGTTAATGGAACTTGCATGTATACACAACTATATTTAAGACAACTAGCATATATCCTGCAAACTTATGGTTCAGTTAATTTATCATATGTTGATCTTTACTCAGTGCATCAGAACCATATAAACAGTAACCAGGTGTAGTAAAAAAGAATAGACAATCACACACACATGAACACAAGATATAAGGTGGAAACCCAATGTGGTTGAAAACCACCTACTGCAATCATCTCTATCTTCTTTTTAATAAGAAACTTCTTTTTACAATTTTTGTACTGGTGTAGTCTTATACCAGTACGCAGGCTTCTACTTGCAGAAGACTACAAACTTCTGTTGTTCTCCAGCTTCTCTTGGAAGGGAGCTACAACCCCCTAGCTCTTGTACTAGCTGATATGTTTACTAGTACGTAGGTGCCAGCCTTAAGAAGGCTACAACCTTCTCTTTTCTTCCAGGGACCACAACTGAATATATCAATCACTTTTCAAAATGATGTAACCAGAATACTGTAACTAGAACCCAGAACACTGTAACAGCAACCAGAAGTAGGTAAAGCATATTTTATGAGGAATATGCTACTTCAATGTGTCGAACCTGCGTGCATACGCACTTTTCTCAAGGCGAACCTGCGTACAAATCTGCAAATCAATTTTAAGATGTATACGTTGTTTTGATATGCAGAACCTGCATATATACGCACCTTTTCTAAGGTGAACCTGCGTATAGATCTATAAATGATGATTTAATCTTTACAAAAATTCCAGACTTCAGTTATACCCAAATCATCATATTCATAGTCTATAACATGCGCCAGTTATTTAGATAAAAGATCAAAACACACAAAGATACTTCACTTCAAGCTTTAAGATCTTGACCCATCATTAGATCTTATCCTTCCTCAAGCGCTAAGGTTCATCCACCTGTGCACCATAACTTAATAACTTGTATTCTAGATCTTGCTCTTCATTAGATATTCAATACATGAGTGCCTTTGCCTAATGATCTTCTCCTCCTTTTATAGTCTTAGGCCTTACTCAATACCATGGACCAAAACCACTTAGAACCAATACCTTGGACCAAATACCTGGGGTCAACACTTCGGACAGGATATCTTGGACCAATACCATGGATCAAAATATCATGGACCAAATACCATGGACCAAAACTCAGTTTTCCAACATGTACGAGCCTTTCCTTTCGTGGAAGTGCATGTGTATGCAATACACGCCTTTTGGTCTGCGAACCCACGTGCACACGTGCCTTGGTCAATGAGGAACCTGCGTATACCTCTCTTTCTTCATTATGAGAGTCTGAACTATGATCTGTCATCTGAGTAAGTTGCCATCAAGGACAATACATATGTCATAGTGCAAAATCTGTGTCATAATGCCAACACTTTCCTGAGAAAATGAATTAATAATTCAACATCAAATAATAAAATTAAATATCCTCCAAATCGCATTTAGTTCCCTATTACACAATATTTTGTCACACCTCCTGCACTTCCCTATGTCATACCCCGAAGTGCCCAAAACTTGGAAATTATGCAACGTACCCATCCTTGTATGCATTTTAGATCCTCCCTAAAGAAGTAATGAAAACATGCCTTGAGCCTTCCTTGAAGAAGTGAGCTCAAAACCCTAATTTCTAGGCCAACGCGATTGTGACACTACCTACTCGTGCTGATGGCAAGTTGCACCATACTAGACTCGTGCTGCCAGTGGGGTTTTTACCTTGATATTCACGTTGATCCCTACGAGGAAAGTTTTCACAAAGAGGACATGAATATTTGTGATTTGGAGGCTTGTATAATGACGAGTTGGAGGTTTTTCGTTGTGGGTGTGGTCGAATTATCCCAATATTTCCCTACGATCTTATCCCTATGAGATTATGGTGAGATCCTAACTCCCTCTCCCTGCCTATATAATCATCCTCTTCCATTCCCAAATGGTTTGTCTCTAAATATTTACACCCTTATGCTGAGATAATGTCTACATGCTATTTAGTTTGGCTTAGAGAAGGAGTGCTTGGAGAGCTTGAGCTTGGACTTGGACATTCACTCAAGGAGGGCTTACTAACATCAAGGCCTAGTTTGTATGCTTCCTCTTTTCTTTATTAATATATACAACTGTTGGTTCACTTTCCATAAATTATTGTGTCGTTGCTTCATTGATCTTAATGCTCCTTGATTTGCTAAGTGGATTACATTTGATTATGCTTGTTTCACTTTTATGCTTTGTTGTGCCTTTGGCCTCTTGTGCAGGTATTCAAATGTTGTGAGTAGAAATGACTGATCCTGAGAAGCAAGCGATCAAATTATTCAACAAAGGAGTGAATTATAGTATCTGAATGAGGTAGGTATCCTTCCTCTTCTCTTGTTTCTATTGTAATTTGGGAAAGTGTCTTGTAGATTGTCTCATTTGTTGTTAGACCGACTCATTGGGCTAGAGGGATTGTCTCTGTCAGCAGAGAGGATTTACCTAGACAACAAAATGGTGACTCCACTGGGGAAGCTATAACCTTTCCATCTATTCCTTCGATCTGATTCTTTGATGAGTTTGACCAACTTTCGATTTCTTGGCTTGTGTGCATCACTGTAGGTTTATGCAGTCATTGGTTTTTGCTTGGGAGTGTTGAGTCTGGTCTAGTTTTTGAAATTTTTTGTTTTTTTCCTTATTTTGCTTGCCCAACGCATTTTTTGGTCTTACATAAGCACTTCCAGGGCTGTTTTTCAATTAACAGATGTGCTTCTCTACCTTTCATTGCTACTTTATCTTTAACAGATGTGCTGATCCTAGAGGCTAGAAAAAATTAGGGTTTCTTCTTATTTTCAGTGGATCTCAATCTTTGTGAGTGTTTTTACAGTGTGATCATAGTGTGTTTTCCTTGATTGTTGTCCTTTAGTGGTTGCAATTGTCTCGTCTTCTATTGGTGTGTGATTGAAGTGGGATTGCCTTCTAGGGTTCCTAGGTCTATGTCACCCTTCACTCATCACTTGGCTTGTCTTTGTGAGATTTATTGTCTCCATTTAGGAGTTTTACTATGATCAGGAAACAATTTTCAAGTTGCTCTCAGTTCATATTTGCGAAGTTGTTTTCATTAGTAGTTGATCATTTTTGTACTTTGAAATTTTCTTTTGCTCCATTTTTAAACATGGATAACAATTGTTTGCTTTGGTGAAACTAAAAGTGTATGCTTGTTTTGATTTCATTATTTCGAAAAGAAAAGTGAAAGGATCTCTTCATTTAAGTATTTTTGAAATGATTTTTAAAGTGTATGAAACTTTCATTTTAGTCATTTTTTAATCCATTTCCCCTTTTATTATTCATTAGTTTTCATTTCGAATCAAAATGAAAGAGAAAGAACAAAAAGATTAGTGCATCTTAGCAAAATAAAAGTGATTTTTGTTTCTCATAAGATTGCATTTTGGCATTGCAATTGTTAGTGAAAGTGAAAGAGTAGTTTTCATTTTTACATCTTGCATTTGAAAAGTTAGGGAGATATGTTTTTATTCATTTTACTTGATTGATGCATTTTTTTGGTTGTTTCTCTTCCCTCATTAGTTTAGCCTTAATTGAATGAAATACTTCAATTTTCTCATTTAGCTACATTATAGGAATTCAGGTGACATCGTTGAGCCATAAAATTGAAACCTAATTCAAGATAAACTTAAAATTTACCTCAATTAACGTAAGGAGCATTTGTAACCTAATTAAAATATCTATAGGTCTAGGCTAGATATGTGTTCTGGCATCTTTAAACATAGCAGCTATTGTTAACTCCCTGCATTGTATCCCGAGGGTGAAATCTCGTTCCAGTACAGAAGTATATCGAAGGTTCTCTAGTACTTTCGGGTATATAGGAGGCACTATAGTATGTCAAGTATATCGGAACGCTCTCACCGAATGGTTATGCATTAGACAACGCTACCATAGACTTTTGCTCCCCATACCATCTATTATATATTGGGAGACCCCACTAGGTTGCTATCCTTTAGCCACAAGTAACCGAGTCAGCCACCTTGTAAACGTGATACACCGAACACACCATTTGGGGAGATCGGTTGTCATACATTAATTCCTTGGTTTTGTCTAAGGTGTATATAATGGTTCACAGACACTCTGTAAACCCTCTTTCCTAGTATTATCCTTTTTTATTTATTTGTTGTTTCAAGTTATAAAATTAACTGCCAACAATAACATGTCGAACCCATGCAGTTTCTTCTTGATCTTACATTGAGTAATTCCTTGTAAATTTTATTTTTTAAAATCCCTCAATGAAATCATCTCTTCTCCTTCTCCTCTTGAGAGAAAGTCACTACGGTTGAACCATTGCATTCACCTCATAGTTCCCCCTCATCATCCGATGCTAATCGTTCATCATAAGGTGTTCGTCTTGAACTTTCACTATCACTTGAAGCTCAAGGATTTGAACTTGGAATTGTCCCAAGTATTCAACCCCTTGCTTCTCATCCCCCACCTCAAGACTCATCATCGTCTCAGGAGTCTGATCCAAAAACCCATGAGAGTCCAAAGAGGTTTGTTTTCTACCCTCTGAATCCACTTTTTGATCTATTTGTGATATCGCCTCAACATCGTTATAGTCCATACCATCAACCTGGTGTTCCTTTGGAGTTATCTCCATGACCATCTCAAATTCTCCCTCACTAAAGGTTTCCACCTATGGCTTCAAAAGGTGAGTTTCCAACCTCTCCTCAAGGTCCTCTGAAAGTCTCAGATACTCACACTCCTAGTGTTAATAATGATTCTGAATACAACTTTCCCATAAAAGGCTTTCCTTATGTAGGAAGAGTTCCATCTCAACCACCTCCTAAAAATAGTGGGCCTATGCTTCCACATGGTTATACAACCCTGGCTCAACTAGTTTCAGGAACTCCCAGTGCTTCTTCGTTATTCAAAAATCGAATTTGGTCATTGAATGCTATGCCTAATGCTAGTCTGTTTATTCCTAACATGACCTCTCATATCCCTATGCAAACTGCGGTTACTTCAGTTCTGATTCAACTGGCAATTCTGACACAATCGTTACCTTCATTTCAACCTTCCATTTTGGTGCAACCGATAGTTTTGGTTTACACATTTGTAAGTTCCTCGATTTCCCCATCAAGTGGATAAAATGTGCCACCACCTCATTCACAGCCTGGGGGGGGGAATCCAAATATCTCTCTTGTCTCAAGTGGAACCCATATGAGTGGATCACAACCTCACATGGTTGGAGTGAGTCAACCTATTAGTGATATTCCTAATCTTGTTGAATCATCTATTCCAGCTGGAGCAAGTAATGTCCAGTATCAACAACCTTATTCAGCTCAGATACCTCTCCAACAGTCTTATGTTCCATATGGTTCACAAGCACTTCAAACTCCACCTTATATTCCACAAGTAGGTCCTCATGTGCAACCTGGTCAAAATCCTATTCTCGGTGCATATGGTCAAATCCCAATTGGAACCTATCAGTACCAATAAGGAATTACTCAAGGAATTGTTCAACAACAACCTTTACAGCAGTAAGGGCAACCTTTGCAACAACAGGGGCAACCTTTGTAGTAGTTTCAACAACCTTTGCAACAGAAAACACAATTTGTCCAGCAACTGAATCAACCCTTATATCTGAAAGGTCAACCATTGCAACAACAAGGTTAGCCCTTGTGACAACAAACCAAACTTTTATATCAACAAGGTCAAACCTTGCAGCCACAAGGCCAACCCCTACAGTAGCAGGGAAAATAGTTAAATCACCAGGGTCAACAGTTACATCAACCTTATAATCCATATGTCACGCACAATGTTTATCCACCTTATGGTTTTCAACGGCCTATGACAGGTCAATATCAACCCTACCATAGACAAAACCCACCTCTGTGGGGGCAGAATCCACCTTATGGTTAGGGTATCCCTCAGTGGAGGAAAAATCAAGCCCCTTATGGTCAAAGTCATCCACTTTGGGGGAAAAACGCTTACCAACAAGGTTGGAACCCACAAATTGGGCCTTATCAAAGGCCTTACATGCCTTTCAACTCGTAATTGTCATTTCTAGTGACGTTGGAATTGTCGGATGTCTTTAGGCTCACTAATGATTCGATACTTCATTCACCTTATTGGTCTCGAGTTCCCACTAAGATTCCTAGTGATTGCCAAAAATTTGAAGGAAAAGATAAAGAAGACCCTCAAGCCCATGTGATCACATATCACTTATGGTGTTCTTCCAATTCTACGTTGACCACTCTATTCATCTGCGCCTCTTTTAGCGAACCTTGACGGGTGCTACCTCAAAATGGTATATCAAGTTACCTCAAGGTACCTACTTAGACTTCAATTCTTTGGCCATGGCCTTCCTCACTCACTTCTAGATACCGGTTCATTATGAAATTGGTACCCACTTGCTTACATCTATGAAACAGGATACTATGACCCACATCTCCGATCACATCCACAAATGGAGATGTCGTCATTGCCTCGTCAAGTTTGAAATCCTTGATGAGTTGTTAACCAAATGGTTTACCAAATCATTCGTAAACAAAATTCTTGCAGACATAACAATGGGAGGTTGTGTTACTGAATATCAGGCCATTTCCCGTGCCCAATATTTAGATTTGGTTTATTCTTGATCTGGCACGCTATATGAAATCTTGTCGTTGCCTTAGTGGGTCCTTGTAGGAATTTACAAGGTAAGTTCCTCAGACAGAACACCAAAGGACACCGCTCACAAACAGATCGCAGATCAATACACCAGTACTTTTGACGTGGTTAAAACCCTCAAAGAGGGAAACAGTCCACGGCCTGAGGCAACGCGGCCACTTCAGGCAATTTATTAATAAAAGAATGAAAATTTACATAAGCTTCTCTCATGAACGGTTAACCTACAAATGACCCTCCATGCTATTTAAATAGAGATCATGGACCAATCGGGTGTTAAGCCATGGATCAAGTGTCGGTAATACCGAGGAGAGAATGAACCGTCGGATCACTACATAGCGTGACCATAGGATTGTAAGTTACAAAATGTACATAGTAAAGAAACACACTTTACCTAACTCTATACTAGACCAAGTTGTACTTAACTATTTCCTATGTGTCGGAATATCCTAACATCCCCCCTTAAGAACAACTTGGGATAGGATTGAAGGATTTACAAATATGACACAATAGGAGAAGGAAGGAGGCACTAGAGCCTATCCCCCCTTAGTGACAACTTCCTGAACCCCAACCATAAATCGAAGTTTAGTGAACTTCGCCTCTGTGAGAGCCTTTGTAAAGATGTCTGCAACTTGATCATCTGTTGAACAATATTGCACTTCAAGAACATGGTCATGAATTAGCTTTCTGATGAAGTGCATGTGTAGTTCACTGTGTTTGCTGCGCTGATGTTGGACTGGATCTTTGCATAGTTGAATGGCACTTTGATTATCACACCAAAGTGTAGTCGGATGCTACTGCTGAAAGCCAAACTCTGACAGGATCTGACGAAGCCACAAGGCTTCCTTACTAGCTTCTACGGCACCATGATATTCTGCTTCTGCTGAAGAAAGAGAAATGGCACCTTGTTTCTTGCAAGCCCATGTAATAGGTCCTGAACCAAGAGTGAACACATAACCTGCAGTAGACTTCCGATCATCAGGGTCACCAGCCCAATCGGAATCAGTGAAACCAACCAATAGAGGAGATGCTTCGACACTGTAATGAATCCCAAACTAAACTATACCTCGAACATAATGAAGTATTCTTTTAGCTACTTTCCAATGACTTTCACGTGGGTTTTGCATAAACCAACCAACAAGGCCAACAACAAAGGAAAGGTCAAGACGAGTATGGGTTAGATACAAAAGTTTTCCTACAAGTTGACGGTATAAGGTAGCATCAACTTCAGGAGAAGTACAAGTGACTGAAAGTTTGACTCCATACTGAAAGGGAGAAGGGGCTGGATTACAGTCTTCCATGTGAAAATGGCGTAGAATATCACAGGCATACTTGGATTGGGAAAGGGAAATACCTTCCTTGGATTGCAAGACTTGAAGACCGAGAAAATAATGTAAGTGTCCCAAGTCTGTCATTTCAAACTTCCTTTTAAGGCTAGAGTTCACATTGTTTATAAGGTTGGGATCACTACCAGTCAGGATAAGATCATCAACATAAAGAACAAGAATGATAAGAGACTTGCCCACTTTCTTGGTGTAGACAATATTGTGAGAATGACACCTAGAAAAGCCATTTTCTAAAAGAAAGTTATCCATTTTGGTATACCAAGCTCGAGGAGCTTGCTTGAGACCATAAAGGGATTTCTTAAGCCGACATACAAGGCTGGAGTCTATTTGTATAAAGCCAATAGGTTGTTCCATATAGATTTCTTCATGCAAGTCCCCATGCAAGAAGGCAGATTTAACATCCATCTGATGGACTTCCCATTTGAAAGAGGCAGCAAGGGAAAGAAGAAGGTGGATAGAGTTCATTTTGGCAACAGGGGAGAAGGTTTCAGTATAGTCAATGCCTTAAACTTGTGAAAAACCCTTAGCAACAAGACGAGCTTTATGTTTATCAACTTTCCCATCTGGTCCATACTTGGTTTTGTAAACCCATTTGCATCTAACAAGTTTTCGTCCCTTTGGTAGAGGAACAAGATCCCATGTATCATTTTCCAATAATGAATGATATTCTTCATTCATAGCTGCTTCCCAATCTAGATGCCTGAAGCTTCTGCAAAGGTGTCAGAATCATAATTCACTGAAGCTTGAGCCAGTAAAGAAGAGGCTCTCTTGAACTGAGAACGTGTACATCGCTGATCTGTAGGATCACCGGCAAGATCACCTGTTGCATCCCGAGTAGCACGGACCCATTTTGGATTTTGAGGAGCTGAAGGAGGATCCTGAGAAGGTGGGGGAGGATTTTCATCCTCGCTTTCATCATCTGAAGAAGAAATATTTTCAAAAGTAGAAGAGATAGGGAGAGGTGGCACATCCGCCGAACTAGGCTCGCAGGCCGATATATTTTCAGCAAACTTTACATCTCTTCTAATGATAACATTTTTGGACTTAAGTGGAATAAGTCTATATCCTTTGACATCTTCAGAATATCCAACAAAAATACATTTTTCACTCTTAGGTTCTAAAGCTTTATGTTTCTCATCTGGAATATGGGCCCATGCTTCACTTCCAAAAACACGAAAGTGACTTACATTTGGTTTGATTGAGCTCCATGCTTCTTCTGGAGTGATATTCTTTAAAACCTTAGTAGGAGTGCGATTTATTATGTAATTTGCACAGTTAATTTCTTCTGCCCATTAATTAAGACTAAGTCCTTTAGATTGAAGCATAGAATTAGCCATTTCCTTTAAGGTGCAATTCTTCCTTTCAGCTACACCATTTTGTTGTGGAGTATATGGAACATTATGTTGCATTTGAATTCCATTCTCAGTGCAAAAGTTGATGAATGTGTTTTTAACATATTCTCCGCCATTATCAGATCTTAGCTTAAGAATTTGATGTCCAGATTGTTTTTCAACAAAGGCCTTAAAGGCCAAGAACATGTTAAATACTTCGCTCTTGAGTTTTAAGAAGTATACCCAAGTGCGTCTGGAGAAATCATCAAAGAAAGTTAAGAAATACTTGTAGCCAGAGAATGAAGCAACTGGAAGTGGACCACATAAATCACTATGCACGAGCTGTAAAGGGGCTGAGGCGTGCCAAGAGGCACGTTTTTCAAAACTGTCCCAATGATGTTTTCCGAGTACACATCCGGAACAAACACCATCTCTGCAAGATACCATTGGAAGACCTGTCACCATATTTTCTTTATATAGATTTTGAAGAGAGCGATAGTTTAAGTCACCAAATCGCTCATGCCAAATTTTGCTCACTTCATCATTATGAGCAACAAATACTGAGGGAAGATTTGATGATCCAAAGTTGTGAAACTTATACAACCTTGTAGAATCATCAGCAATGCCAGTAGCTAAAATCTGTCTAGGATCTCTTAGGTCCTTAATTACAACACCGTGAGGTGAAAATTCAATGATTTTACCTTCACCTGAATGGGTTATCTGATATACAAATAGAAGGTTGCAGGATAAGTTTGGAACAAATAATACATCATTAAACTGACCATTGTCTATATGAACAGTTCCAGTCCCTACAACACTAAGAGATCTATCATTAGCAACATATATATTTTTGGTGTTACAATCATTTAAAGAAGAAAACATGGCTTTGTTTTTGGCCATGTGATAAGAAGCTCCAGAATCAATGAGCCACTCATGAGAATGAGAAGAAGAAGATACATTTAGTGCATAGCCAGACCGAGATGCTTGACAACCACATGCAGAAAGTGCCATTCCTGAAGATGAAGTTGAAGAGTGCTCCAAATGGATGTTATGCTTCTTCATTGCTGCTTCCAAGGCTTCCATCTTCTTAAAGCATTTGGATTCTAAGTGGCCATCTCGATTACAAAAGTTGCAATGTCTATCAGTCTTCTTCCCTTTGTTTTTATTTGTCTTATCATTTTGTTGAAATGATTTTTCATTTTGAGGCTAAAATTGCTTAGGACCCTTGTTTGGTTTAGGACCATTCTTTTTAGGATACAACTTCTTAGGATTCTTTGGATTTGGTTGCTGCTGGGCGGCTAACGCTTTCTTAGAAGAGTTTCCAAGATGAAGAAGACCAAGGTGTAAGAGTTTTTCTTGTTCTCTTATTAAAGAATCACAAAAGGAATCAAAGGAAGGGGAATTGTAGGTTTATCCTTGAGAAATGAAGGCTTCTCTTGTAGAATGGAAGGTGGAAACAAACACAGAATAGGCTGGTCCCAACTTAGTAAGAATGGAGTAGATAAGGCTACTATCTTCTTTCTTAACCTTAACACCTTCCAAGAGAAGTCTAAGGGTCTTGAACTTGGACAAAACATCTTCAATGCAAGAAAAATTATTGGGGTCCAATGTAAGCAATTCATTTTCAAGTTGATGGGCTTTAAGTTCATTTTTAATTCCAAAGACTTTAGTAATCTGTTTCATTGCTTCATCAAGAGTATCAAGTTCTACAATATGGAATCTAAGATCTGGAGAAATAGACATCCCTATCAACCCACGTGCCTGGTCTTGCCTATTTTCCCATTTAGCTGCCTTGTCTTCATCTTTTGGTTTGGTCTCTTGGCCTGTCGCTATTCTGTAAAGACCTTTACTTCTAAGTAAATCCACAATGTAGGACCACCATTGGAAGTAGTTGGTGCTGTCAAGAATAACTTGGCATGGACTTTCCATTTAAAAAAAAACTGAAGCTATAGATGCTGAAAATAAGTGTTTCAATGGAAAGATCTCGAAAAATTAGGCTGTTTAAAAAAGAAACGATTCTGAAAACGGCTTCTGGATGAAGAAGTTATGGCTTTCTGAAGAAAATATGATGAAGTTGCCGACGAAGTGCAAGAATGTGCAGAAATGAAAAATCCGCCCCCACAAAATGGAGACTTGAACCCAAGACCTCTACTCTCATAAATTAGCTTTGCACCAAGTGAGCTATACAAAAAGTTTGAGAGAGAGAGAGAGAGAGGGGGGGGGGGGGTTGATGCTTTAGGTTGCGTGCTTGCTTTGAGAAAGCTCTTTTCCCCTGCAAAACAAAAAACACAAAAACCAACAAGAACATACAAAAAATACGAACCTTGCGGCTCGAAGTTAGCTTTAGCCGGAAATTAATTATTTTCAAAAATGAACCTGCGGCTTGAAGTTAGCTTTAGCCGGAAACTAAATATTTTCCTCAATGTTTCTGATTTTCCAAGATCACACTAAGGCGCAGCGGAAAAGAGCATACGCATGAGAAAAATCCTTCCTTCCTCTTTCTGATTTGCCCAGATCACACAGAGTCGTGGGGTAAAGAGCATACGTAGAAATGAAAGGTATAGATCTGGTAATAAAAAAGGCTAAATAAACCGAAACCGAAATAAATAGAGAGAAAATAACTGTAAACTGCAAATAAACACTGTATACCTCCAGATCTTAAAAATGACACAGCAAGGGCTACCGGAAACCTTTTCGCGTGAAAGGAAAAGGGTTCCTCACTGGAACAGATGCTCCCAACACAACAGAGCAGTCCTCTCGGCCCAAAAGCAGTAAGAAATATTAGATCTAGGAAACGGTAGTCGGATGCAGTTCTACTGGCTTCAGATTTGGATCACCAATGGACGTAGCCCTCAAATAGCTCTGATACCATGTAGGAATTTATAGGGTAAGTTCCTCAGACAGAACACCAAAGGACACTGCTCAAAAACAGATTGCAGATCAATACACCAGTACTTTTGACGTGGTTAAAACCCTCAAAGAGAGAAACAGTCCACGGCCTGAGGCAACACGGCCACTTCAGGCAATTTATTAATAAAAGAATGAAAAATTACATAAGCTTCTCTCATGAACGGTTAACCTACAAATGACCCTCCATGCTCTTTAAATAGAGATCATGGACCAATCAGGTGTTAAGCCACAGATCAAGTGCCGGTAATACCGAGGAGAGAATGAACCGTCGGATCACTACATATCGTGACCGTCGGAATGTAAGTTACAAAATGTACATAGTAAAGAAACACACTTTACCTAACTCTATACTAGACCAAGTTGTACTTAACTATTTCCTATGTGTCGGAATATCCTAACAGTCCTAACCTAGGTTCAGAGTTAGTTTTTCCAAACAAATCCCTACACTACTGTCCCTTTCGGCATCAATCTGTGGAGTGCAGACTGAAGTCTCACCCGAAGCAGTATGGGGGGATGCTAGAACCAAGTTTCTGCACCCAAATATTAGTGTAATGTCATTTTATGCCCTAAATCTACCTTCAGGTCGATAAGCTTTTAGGACTTATTGATATAACTCCCTTTAATCAACATCTAGACCTTTGCGAAGGTCTATGACTGTCTTTCACAGACCCTAGATAGGTGAATCAACTACTTACATGCCTCTCTGATTACTCTTAATCATGTATTTACCTAGATATGCCTAAGTGTTGAGAACTTTAACATGCAATAAGATATGCTTCGCATAAACAGTTTATATTAACTGTGTTCACATAACCACATCAATTATGTAAAGTCACACATCAATACAGTATTACTTCATAAACCCATCATTCATTACAGCATAAAAGCGCATTCATACATAACATAAGTAAATAGACAAAATGCAGGAATGTCTCGAATAATCTCTTTATTAATACTTTGTTTCTGCTTATAGACTCAAGACTTCCCTGCGCACTCAGCTGCAGGGGTCAGTGCACTCAACTACAGACTCCACTCTAGGCCTATGTGCACACAGCTGCAGAGCCTCTCTTCTACTCTAAGACTTCTTTGCTCTTTTCTCTATTGATCCATTACATTCCTCTTCATCATCGATACTACTTCTTTTAGACATCCTAAGACGCGCCTTTTTATACAATCCCATGGTCTGGGGACCATGGGTAGATCTTCAAAAACCGACTCAACTTACATAAA
The DNA here is from genome assembly GCA_031772625.1 of Pinus tabuliformis. Lineage (NCBI taxonomy): Eukaryota > Viridiplantae > Streptophyta > Pinopsida > Pinales > Pinaceae > Pinus > Pinus tabuliformis. Next base: position 274,921,169 of record CM062811.1, read on the forward strand.
AAGGGTAAAACCCTTTATGACACTTTACTATCTACGCACTCCATGACCACAACATTCGAAGACTTTACATTCTATACAACAAAACTTGGGCTTTTTCCCCAAGACTGACCCTAGGGGACCTTGTCCCAACAGACCCCCAGCACAAAGATTGTGACTCACCCTCGAGTCACTCTACTGGTGCGAAGATATTACTTCGGAGACCTCCCAACTCTACTTGTGCCACTGCTACCTCAGCTACGCTCTGTGTGGCGGCCTATTTGATCTGCTCCACCAGTTGCTCTATTGCTGGTCCTGCACTGTCTTCCATGATTTTTTGTTGCATGCTCTGTAGCCTCGCCAACTTCTCCTGAATTTTGGCAGAGATAATGTAAGCCTCATCCATCCAAGGCCCCAATTTAGCCTTGAGGACCTCCTCTTTCCTCTTCACTTCTTCCAGTTGCTCAAGCAACTGTTTTGCCTCTTGCAGCTTTGCTAATCATTGTGTTATAGCGAAGGTGCGTGTTGTTGCTCTCGATTCATCATACTGCTGCTACAATTAACGAGCTTTTGTATTTAACCTTTGCAGGTTAGGATATTCTTATAGAGCCGTGACTACCTCCATGGATTTCTCGAAGAGCACGATGCAGTCCACCACCACGACATCCACTGTTGCGACTCCATCCTTTATAGCGGCTTCACACTGTTTTCTAACCTCTGGTGGAGTTGAAGGCTATGACTTCAACTCTAACTCTGTAAATTTTAGATTCAGTTCAAACTAAACCTTGGCCACTTCTATCTTGGTGTCATGCATGCCTACAGTGAGCTTCCTGATCTTCACCTCCAACGATGCTTCCTCCGAGATATGTAGTTCTGGAACTATTTTGCATGCCTCGGCCACCACAGTTGCATGATGGTCGTTTTGTGCTTGCAATTTCTTCTGGGCCTCTAGTGCTGCTGATTTCTCCACGAGCATTTGTTCGTTGTTGACTTTGTACTCGATTATCAGACTCAGTGTGCGCTTCTACCGGGCCTTAACCTCTTCTATCACACCTGCTTGCACTGTGTGAAGAAACTCGTTGGGGAGCATGGCTAGGTTAAGGCTAATATTCTTCAAAGACCTGACAATAGCCTTGTCAGCGGCTGCCTCTACACTCAAAGCTCCATCAAGGAGCGAAACTGCCTGGAGGTCCAATGACCGAACCATCTCTGTGGCTTGTGTGGTTCCTGACGTCAAACTTGTTGATGTAGCACTACTCTATCCTGCACCTACCTAGATATTAGTCGTCTGGATCTGTAGCTTGCATAGACCTGTCTGGATGGTGCTGAGTGCCTACTTTTGTTGCTACTAAAACTGCTGTAGCAGTTCTGCAGTAGTATCCCACACCTTGTCTCCAATTTCATCCAAGTCGCCATTCGTCAAAGTAATCAGATCTAGTGACAACTTGGTGGCTCTTGTCTTCTTTCGTGATCCTTCCTTTTCTTACTTCTTGTACCACTTCATTCGGAAGAGAGTGTGCTCCTACTACTCACCGCCGCCCTACTCTAACCATTCTTCCTCCTCCATTTGGGGCGAAGGAGACATCTGACTTCTTTCAGATCGTGCTCTTCCTTCTCTACCTATTTCTTTGTGGCGAATTCTGCTTCTACCTAGGCCTTCTCCTCAACCTCTTTCTTGCACTTTTCAACCAACTATTGAATCTTCTATTTGGCCATGTCTTTCTTGTGCTTCTCCACAGACATGCTAGTTCCTGTGGATAGGTCGGAATATAGTGCCACTCTGTGGGCCAGCACTTGATTACCTCTTCAATAGCATCATCTGTAGCAAGGTACGTTAGGTGAAACCACTTTTTCTCAGGATCCTTTCGCACCCGGATGTATACATGGTGGAGGTCCGCTTTGAACTACGCATACCCTGAGAGTTGTTCAAACATGGTTGGTGACAACCGTGGATTCTGGTTGATGGCCATATGAATGCTCGCTCCCATCAGCACCCAAAAGAATTTTCTCTTTGTGACCCGTGCAACCTCTTTCGTGGCCCAGAGATATGTAGATTTCACGGCTTCTAGTAAATCTTTCTCCACTCGAGGAAATTGTCTATCCTCGGGAAATCACATGCGACGAGCACTATCGAGAGCAACAACAATGAATAGTGGAATGTCTTATTGTCATCCTGTGCCTCTCTGTAGTTCACGAGGAACTCACTGCATAGGTAGCGCGCCCAGTTGAACTGTACACCCTCTGTGCATTGTGCTGCCAAGGAAACCACTGGTGCTAGCACCTCGTGCGTGTGACACTTTCTCATAACCTTGACAACCAGAATTTGCATGGCAATATTTACCGCAGGGTCAGTATTTGAAGTAATCGAGTACCCGCGAGACTTCTTCACAAGTTTAAATTTGTCCTTCTTCTTCTCAGCAAGGTCACACTCACTTGCCTTTCTGCCAAATGACTTGGCTAGATTTAACTCGGAGTGTGGCAATAGCGTGATCCTATAGATCAGCATATCCATGATGGGGTTCAACGCATTTAGCCAAAAGCACCCGTCATGCCCCAAGCACATCAACTGCTTAATGACGATTAGGTTTATATGTGAGCGATGATAGTGGGGCACCCACAACAGGTTCAACAACCTTGACTTGTTTACTCCATGAATCCATTCCACAGGCTCCAATGCAGTGACACTAGATTCTTTGTAGAAGACCCTCTACATGAAGGTGTTGGTAGAAAGGTGGGGGAACCACTCGTGGTCTGCCAAATCCAAATTTTCTAGCTTAAAATGCGGGATCCGTGCCAAGCGTGGACCTTCAAAGGTGATGTTCTCCAGTAATAGGGGTGTGTTGAGAAGGAACTATCCTGCATCTGGGTCCTTCGGGACCTTCACTTTGTGCTTGTGCGGACGAATTTACTCTAACAACCTATATATAGGGTCCACCCATTCAATGTCGATATCTTCTGCACCCTCCTCAGCCTCTAGATCCACCACTTTCCCCTTCTCCTTCTCACTCGGCTTTTCTTTCCTGTGTAGCGGCATGCTTCCTTGGCAACTCATGCACTGGAACAAGCTTCTTTTTATAGAGTTCAGGCTTCTGTGATCCATATCAAATTTGTGAGATATTTTTCGACGAAAATCACATGGAATACCATTTGTCGACGCGTTTCAAACCAACTAGTGTGGTTCATCGTCAGGACAAGTTGAAGAAACAGATCCAGCCTAGCATGTTAAATAGTCTGAGCAGAGCCTCCAACGGCTAGTTTGACTCTAGGACCGGGGTCAAAATTATTTTATTAATTTAATTAGTAAACTCTGGGATCTGTTCGAAACGCGTCAACAAATGGTATTCCATGTGATTTTTGCCGAAAAATATCTCACAAAAGCTTCTTTTTCTTATCTTTCTTCAGTTTGGGGACCTCCCTCACCAGTGTAGGCTTTGGCCTAGGCAACCTTGGCACCATAGGCACGGCAGCTAGAACCTCCATACTCACAATCTCTAGAGAAGCTCCCTCAGAGGCGATAACTTCCCCAATACTAGCAGTCTTAGCTGGTTCAGACATTGTGCTAGGAATAAACCACTGGGTATCTTGAGATAACTTCTCAAACTCAGAGGCAGCGACTAAATCTGCATAAAGCTGAGGATTCATAAACACTCGATAGCTCAACTCAAAAATTCTTAGAATGCGAAGTTTTTCTTGTTGGGTGGCCACATGTAATTTATAGGTGAATTCAAATTCAAATTTGACCATTCCCCCCAAAATCCGTTCATAAATGCTAGATTGGCAGAAGATTTTCAAATGTTTCATTCTTAAATTCGGCCTTAAATGTTGCCCCCTCACTCGTCTTAACCGTCTCCTCACTGTCAAATCATGAATAATGATGGTAACGGTCACTTTTTGGCTACACTGCACAGTCTCCCCCCACCTAGCGCAGCTCTCTTCGTGCTTCTTCTGGTACTATGACACCCTTCTATTTTGTGCAGACCCCCTGTCACACTACTCTACAAACCAGGAAGTGTAGTTTATAGTCCCCCGCCTCGTTGCAGTTGCCTGGAGCGCTAAGACTGTGCTACTGTCATGTAATCATTGGGTTGGATCCCCAGTGTATGGATTTAATCGGCTTATATTTACCTTTCTTGGAAATGGATCTCCATTCAATTTCACGAGCTAGACTACTACACCATCGGTAATCTCTTTGATGACATATGGTCCCATCCAATGCATCTGAAATTTTCCTGGAAACTTATCAAACTTACTGCCGTATAATAAAACTAAATAATTTACCTTGAAGGTGCGCAGTTTGATGTGCTGATTGTGCCATGCCTTTTCGCTTTCCTTCTGAACCTGCTAATGGAATCCAACCAAAAATCTATCTTCCTCAAGCTCTGCTAGTTGTGTGAGCCTTTCTTCTAAGGCTCTGTGGTCTGCCATTCCTATAGAATCTGCTATGCATAGACTAGGCACAATTTACTCCATAGGCATCACAACCTCTATGCCATAGACCAGCCTAAAAGGTGTCTAACCAATAAGCTTCTTACAAGTAGTTTTGTAAGCCCACAATACTGCTGGTATGTGCACGTCCCAATCTTTCCTTTGTGCATTGCAAACCTTTGTTAGCACACCCTCCAATATTTTATTAAACTCCTCAACCATCCCATTGGCCTAAGGATGATATGGTATACTCTTCTAATGATAAACTTGGAATTCTTATTTCAACGCGCTGATCATTTCATTGAGGAAATGCATACTGCGATCACTCATCAAAATCTTCAGACAACTCAACCTAGTCAACACATATTTAAAGAAGAAATTCACTATTGTTTCCCCTGTACAATCCTTCACCAGTTGTGCCTCCACCCATCTGGACAAATACTTGGTCGTGGTGATGATATACCACGCACCTGTCTTCTTGCCTGGAGTTTGAATCAGTCCTACAAAGTCAATTTCCCATATTTCAAATGGTTGCAATGATACATGTGGATTCAAAGGCAACTCATCCCTTAGCGATGGTCTACCAGTTCTCTAACATGCATCACATGCCCTACAATATGCTTTGGAATCCTTGTGTAGCGTCAGCCACCACAACCCAGCACGTGAAATCTTCTGCGCTATTGCTTTTCCTACATAATGGCCTCTCGCAACCCCTCCATGAGCTTCAACTAAGATATTGTTTCATTCAAAATCAAGCACATAACATTGTAGTATCTTGTATGATCCCATCTTATACAAGTGGTCTGCAATAACAAAACAGTTTGCCGCGTGCACCACCAATTCCTTCTTCTGTTGACTCGTGTATCCTTCTGGAGCTGTTCCCATAGTTAGGAAGTGGATAATGTCTGCAAAGTGATTATCTGCTATTGGCACTGCAAAGATCTACATGTCAGTCAACCCCTCCTCCAAATTGGTGGGTTCCTCTCCTGTTTCAATGCGCAACAGATGGTTTGGCCCTGCACTGAATTGTCCTGGCTTCACAATTACCTCGAAATCATACTCCTGAAACAACAGTAAGCATATGCATATTTTCCCCCCCAACACAGGTTTGTTGACTTGGTATTTTAATGCAGAATGGTCTGTGTACATATTAAAGTGTCCGCATAGCAGGTAATGTCTGAACCTCTGGAGCACGTACACCATAGCAAACCCTTCTCTCTCTGTCATCGAATATTTCTTTTCATACTTAGACAAATTCTTGCTTCCAAACGTTGTAGGGTGATCCAATTATCCTTCACGGCTTGTGTCAGCATTGCTCCTAGTGCAATACGTGACGCATCCACATGCACATGAAATTCCTTCTTCCAATTCGGGAAGACTAGGATCGGGGCAGTGACCATTTTATCCTTTAATACATCCAGACTCTACTGATATTCTTCATCCCAACAGAATGTAGTGTCCTTCTTTAATAAATTTTCCATCGACGCGATAATCTGGGCATAAATATTAATGAACTTTTGATAGTATCCAGTATGACACAGTGTTGCGTGCAACTATTTAACACTTCTTGGCACCTCCAAGTTAATTATAACTGTGATCTTAGCAGGGTCAACCATTAATCCTTTTCGACATACCACATGACCCAACAAGATTCCGAAAGGGACACAAAATAAGAATTTCTTCAAGTTTAGCGCGATCTGATACCTTCGACATGTATCCAACATCAAGCATAAACTAGCTACATGGCACTTTACCAATCCAAACACTGTCCAATCATAGAAATATACCTCCAAAAATTTGTGAATGAACTCTTTGAACGCCACGATGACTACGTGCGAGAAGATTTCCGATGCATTTTTAAGCCCAAAATGCATTATCGTATACTGAAAGCATCCCCACTTAGTCATGAAGGTCGTCTTACTCCTGTCTTCTGGTGTGATCTTATCTGATGGTGTCCAAAGAACCCATTAGTGAACAAATATGCTTCCTGCCTGCCAAAATTATCCAATACTTCATTTGTGAATGGAGTTGGAAAAGGATAATGAACGCAAACATCACTAAGCTTCTTGAGATCTATGCAAATCCTAATTTCATCCTTTTTCTTCTTTTCCTAAACTACCATTGGACTCACCCAATCATATTCCTCCACTGGTTCAATAATACCTACTGCAAGCATCTTTTCCAACTCAACATAGACCTTTTCCTTGTATTTGAGATTAAGGCGATATGGCCTCTTCTTAACAGGCTTCGCATCTGGTTTTAAAGTTATTTTCATCACTCTCAAATTCTTGATGATGCCTTTCAAGTCCAAAAATTTGGTGGGAAACAAATCCTGATATTCACAGAGCAACTCAGCAACCTTTTACACCATAGCATCATCCCCGTAGTCCCCTATCTTTGCAAACGTTGGTTCTGCCTTTGTGCTAATGTTTACCTGTCGAGTTTTCAGCGATGTGGTGATGTTCAGATTCTCTATCTACGGCCCCTCAAATTCGCGGTGGCCTTCTGCCTATGGTATGCTAATGTTCCTTAGATCCTTCTCTTCTTCTTCAACAGTCACATTATAGCACTCCAGTTCATGGTGTAGCTGGGTGCTCCAATCTGGTTGAATAAAATCCAAAGGATCCTGCTATATTCTGAAGATCACTACCTTGACCTCTTGCAACGCCTCGTCAATACATTCAAACCCATCCTCAAAGCTGAATTTCATCAAGAATCCATGTCTCAGAAAATCCCATTCTTCAGTGCCATGGTAGAGCATTGTTTCCAGGTACTAATTCATTGGTATTACATCCAAAGTGTGATAGAATAAATGCACCCACTCCGGTTATGACTCCGTTCCATAAGCGTCAGTCCATTTTGCTACGTGATCACGTGGATCATTCCTCCCATCATATTTCTCTATTAGTCGCACTTTTGGGCGACCAAACTGCAACTTCATCATTCTTCTATATTCAGGCCATCCATCAAAATTGTCTTTATGCGTACCCCACCACCTTGCAGGCATATCGTGCAGTGCCAAATCTAGTGCTTGGAAGCAATTCTTCTTAGGAACTTCCCTTTCAAATGCATCCAAAAATTTATCGACATTAATTAGACCATCACAATAAGGAAAACTCCTTACCTCTAATGATACACAGTGCAGTGATTTAGTCATCATGTTATCGCGCAACATAGATACTTCATGCAAACTATTCTGCCAGTGCTCCAACTCTTCATCTGAATCTGATGTATAGGAACATTCACGGTCCCATGTAATGCATCCATTAGCTATCAGATTAACCCAATCCTAATCTCGTGCTGTTATTTTATAGATCTGGTCCAGATCATTGTCGCTTTCCTCATAATTGAAGACCAGTTCAGTATAGCGAGGTCCTTCTGCAAGGTCCAAAGGTATTACCACGTGGAGCAATTTTCTTTCAAATGACATTGTCCTCTTCTTTAGATTGATTACTCCATTCATGTCAATAGCTCAATCAATCCCAAGGAGCATGAGGTATGGATTGTTGTCATCCCCAATCTCTATCACTTCAAAATCGGCCAATGCGCTCACGCCTTCAATGTCTACAGTCACTCCCTGAAATCTTCCCATGGGGATAATCTTCTGTTGATTTCCATCCTCAATTGAATCGGAGAGCACTACAACATAGGTTCAGTATAGCGAGGTTCAATATTCAAAAATCCATTTTGAATACTGGTTCGAATCCTCCTTTGAAAACCCCCTCGAATCGTGGTATAACATCTGAGGTTAATGTTGTTCAGTCTACCACAGCGGACAAAACCTCAAAAGGTAAGAAAAAGGGTAAAGGTAAAAATTTGATACCTCAAAACAAGATCCTCCTAAGCCATTTTCCGATGATGCCTCCAAACCATGGGGGATTCATTGGGGGAGCAATATCATACCATGTGGATTCATATTGGGGGATACATATTGAGGAAAAAATTACATGATATATTGGGAGATATATAGGGGGTAAAGGGTTTTTATATTGGAAAATATAAAAAATGGAGTTTAAAGTTAATGAAAAATAAAGGGGTATAAAAAATGTTAATGAAAAAATGGATACCTACAATATCTAGTGAAAGTAGGGGTTTTTAAATTGGGAATTTGTATTGGGTTTATATTTGTAGGGGATTAAATAATGTGATTTTAGAGGGATTTTCCAATATGTAGTAAAATTAAGGGTATTGTTTAATATGCCACGAACACACGTGATATGGCACAGATTCACCGAGTGAATCCCCCGTGCTCCAAACATAAGCCTAAGTACCCTTGCCTCATTTGTGAGAAAGATCACTACACCAAGGACTGTCCTCATCGTGCAGAAGTTAATTGTTTATTGAAAGGGACCCTGGCTATACTGAAAGATCTATTTCTGTCATAGCAGACTCATTTGGTAGACCAACCACAATCCTCTGCCTCTTCAGGTTCTTAGGTGTACATGAGTGGTACAGTGCCTATTTAAGTTTCCACCCGGTCGAAAGATTATCAAACTCCTCAAAAGAAGATGGTGGAAAAGGAAGCCATTAATACTCCTTCTACTTCCAGTCCATGCAGTTTTGGTCCTCATATCGAGAGACCTAATAATGAATCTGTCATCTGACTGCCTCCAAAAGGTGTGCTTTGGAAGTCATCCTATAATCCAAACACTAGATTTGCTCAACATTACTGTATTTTTGAAGATCTAGCTCAATCGCCTTCGTCGATGTTTGCCTTGGAAGTTCTTCAAACTTGTCAAACATAACAGAAATCATTATTATCTTCTATAGGAAGAATTCTTCCTGCAGATTCGAATTTGATCACATTCGATCTAGAAACCATGTTCCTCTTCTTCCCCATCAAATTACATTTTTCATTGAATTCATTATAAAAGGAAATATGATTCATCACACTATCATTGCTGAGGGTGCTTCCACCTGCATCATGTATGTTTCATGTTGGAAAGCCATTGTCTCTCCACCTCTTAAGTAGTCCCCGAACACCTTAGAAGCCTTTGATGGCAGAGGCTCTCGTCCTTATGGTATTCTCACAATTTTGCCCATCACCTTGGAAGGGAAAAATATTGAATTAGAAGTAGAGGTCGTAGATGCAAATCTAAATTACAACCTTCTACTTGGACAAAGTTGGACTCATGCCATGTTTTGTGTGGTTTCCTCTTTATTCTGTGTCCTTCATTTTCCTCATGAAGGGAAAATCGTCACCGTCGATCAATTATCATTTTTCTCTTCCGGTTATTCAAATGGAAATGTCCCATATGTGGGAAATACCGATATATACAGTATGAGAGCATGGGGGTAGGTCTTTTCAAAGATTATGCTTTGATGGGAACCTTTTCTCTCCCACCTCCACATGTCGACTCGATCGACATTATCTCTACCTCAAATGATCCATGGATCATCCCTACTCTAGATCAGGTTAATTCTTTCGGTGATACTATGCCGCTAAGTCCTTTAGAAAAACCTTATCAAGAAATTATGTTGGCTTCAGCAACTACTTCTTAAAGTCATACTATTATTAGTATGAACTTGGACACGTATTCAAAATCTCCCTGGCTTGGTTCTTGGGATTCTCCAGATCCCTTGAATGAAATATTCCCCACCAACGAGAGTATTGTTGAGGTTATGTATCTTGATGAAACTCCTTGGAATGATGCTCGTCATCGTTCATTGTTTCTTACAAGTTTGAGTGACATTCCTTGATGTCTTGAGACTTTTGTTCTCATAACCCGATGCATCCACTTCAAACACCTATTTTGGTGCACAAAGTTCTGTCTGAAGGTAGTATGGGAAATATTACTGCTACCTTGCCTATTGATATTTTAGTCCAACCTGAAATTGTCAAACTCTTCTAACTAGAGGCATCTTTTCCCCACCATGAGCTTAAGATTTTCTTGCCTTCTTTCATGATATCTCCGCATTGAGTCTTTACTGTTTTCTTGTTATCACAATGGGGTATTCATCCTATGACTTGTGACCCTCACTCACTCAAGGGGCATGGGCGCATTGTCATTTATGTGTGTTATTCCACTATTTGGCTGGGTCGATGCTTACACATCATGCCAACCGTGAAACTTCAGTTTCATTCTTTGCTGATCGATTACCTGAGTCCACAAATAGGCTCCATTTGAAAAAAAAATTACGCGTGATCATCTGTGTAAATACCTTTGTACATTAGTGTGTGAATTCATTAGTGTGCATTTTGGTTTTTTGGTGTGATTGTTTTATTTGCTGACATGTTTCCTCTACTTACTTCGTGTTCCACTCAGTTTGCAGATGTCATCAACCATTATGTTGGTTTTGCTAATGGTCCTTGTCATAGCACACAGAACTTATCTTTCCCAACTTGGGCACTCTTTGCCCCTAATGGCGAGTTGATCAATTTACAAGGTATTTTCTTGGGACAAACAACTAATAATATTTCCGAGTACAATGCAATTATTGAACTGTTATCGGAAGCAGTCACTCTTGGAATTAGAAATTTGGTTGTTAAATTAGATTCACAACTCATTGTGCTACAATTATATGGCCATTATTTCGTAATAAATCCACAAATTGTGCGCATGTATCTATGTGTTCAATTACTGGAAAGAAATTTTGATTACATTACATATCAACACATTCCATGAAATTTGAATACATTAACAAATGCATTAGAAAATTATGTTTTAGATGGACATTTGCATCACTTTTAAAAACTGAGCAGATCATCGTGATATATGAACACATAAGTAGACAATAGAAACATGCATATATATATATATATATATATATATATATATATATATATATATATATATATATATATATATATATATATATATATATATATATATATATCTATATACATATATCGAGTCTATTAAAGTTTGTTATATCAAAATATAAAAAAATAGTGTTCTGAGACACATGGATTTCAAATCCTATAATATTGAAGATAAACATGAATAGGAATAGGCTATTCACCCACATGATGCTCATGATAGCATGATATTGTTATGATCACTCAGCCTAACAACTGACGTAGTCTCACAGAGACTCCTACTATATGCCTGTGGTACCGCAGCGACACGTTATCTATAGTGGCCTACTCTATAATCCCCCAAGTAATCACTTCCAGGTTTCACTCCATCTCTACTATGGGATCTGCTCCTTCCTCATACGGAACATCCTCATCTATCTTGCGTGCTACTCTTCGTGCTATTGGGGACATTCCGGGAGGTATTTCCAGCCCCACATCTGCAAAATTATCATAAGTAAACTATCAATACACTTTAAAAAAAATCATAAAACTTGAAAAATTCCAAAAGACAAGTTTTACCTGCATCGATCCACTGTACACCAGGTGATAGAGGAAGATCCAGATCTCCTCTGAAGTCTGTGACCACATAAGCATAGTCATCCACAACGATTAGTTGTTGACGTAGCCAACCAAAGAACAATGGAGGGAAATGCATCCATTGACCTCCTCCTCCTCGAGGCATGATCTCACTCCATCTGAGCAGTCTCGGATCTTGTGGAGTTGGATCATCCACCTCTACCCAATGGTATCAACATAGGGGCACACACTCCAAAAACAATGTGACCAAGATTGATCCAAATCCAAATTGATTCAAGCGTCTTGTTTCTCCTTTGGTCAGTTGTCTTTTCATGTTGATTAGCATTCCTTCACACCAATTAAACACTGTTGGATCAAGACAATCCACTGTGTATTGGAATTGTGATTTCATTGCCTCATGCAATGCCTACGCCCTAGCTATACAGGCCATGGTGTGTAGAATCGTCCTCAAAGGAAGATTGTCAATGGTTTGTATCTTTACTTTCCCGCTCACGGTTGTTTTCATACATGGGCAATGCCTTCTGATCAAGGTATTGGTGCTCTCTCCTCCAGTATGAGATCCAAGAGTTGGACCCTCTCCCCTCTTCTGGAAAATCCAGTGATTAAGCAGATGTCAGCTACTTCTAGTTCTAGTTCTTGATCTCCAACGAAGAAGATCTCACAACCAACATCCCATAATCCAGTGAGATATTCTAGCAGCTCATTTTGAGCTCTAAGTCCCACAGTTTGAAATAAATTTATTAATATGTAGCCCCTCAAAGTAGTAACACATTCATCTCTTTGGGTAGCTTGGTAGTCTTCTACCACGTGCCCTCTCTCTTTCCATTCAATGGCCATATCTGTCGAAATCTCCTGCAAATAAACCATAAACAATGTATTAGAAGCCTTTCCATGGATTACAATTTCGAAAAAACCAATTAAGAAAGAGGGATTTTCATTCTTTTTGTCACTCTGTGCCTAGTGTGGCTGTCATAATTATTTTCACGCTGGCAGAGTGGGGGCCTTTTGAGCTAAGGGGTGATCAGCATGGATCCGATGATCAGACTCGCGTTGATCTTCGTCGATAATAAAAATGAAAATCCTCCCCTTAAACAATCAAAACCTCTATAAAATGGCATGAAAAAAGGTATGCAAAGCAAGAGAAGGGGGGATCTCTTAATTTCCGCTGACGGTTTGTGAAATGGTGCCCCGGATCTCCCACACCGCTTACCTGAAGAATCAAGAAAAATAAGGTAAAATGCACTCTCCAAATTACTCAAAGTGAAATGGTAAAATGTTTTTTACTTTTTGTTTATTTATAAGTTTTTAAACACATTTTTACCAATATTTTATTATTTTTCTCAATATCAGTGATGTGTGGTTGTCTTTGTGTAGTTACAGGATCTTTTGGTGGTAACGATGATCATTTTTTACTGATTCAATGAGTATTTGTTTTATCTCTTTATCAGACTCGTTAAAAATAAACGAAAAAGGAACCCCCCTTGGAGTCATATTTTAAGCCCTTTTTTGACTCTCAAAAGATGAAATGATCATCAAGTACTTGTCTTTTTGAACTCGTTAAATTAAATGAATTGATGTCCTATCAATATACATTTAGCGCTTTTCTGGGCTGGGATTGACTATTTATGAAAAAGGAACAGCTTGGTCGACATGGTCAAAATGTTCTCTTGGATATTGTTTTCTACCTTTTCGGGTTTGAGAGACAAATTACAAAAAGGGACCTGATGGAGTTTTCTTTTTTGTCTCTTTTTCAAATTCTCTAAATATGAAAAATACACTGAGTTACTCTTCCATCGAACTCGTAAAACATCAAATGATGAAATACTTGTCACCATGACGAGATTGATTTTATCCTTCCTCGGACTCGTAAAACTTACTAGGATGGATTCATTCGAATAATGAACTTATACGACAAGCATATGCTATCCCCTTCAAGATTGTGATTAAAAATAATTTGGGTACTCACTAGAAATAGTGGGGAAAATGAAAGTGAAAGATATCTTGTATAGGAAACATGTTTCTCTTGAACATGACACTTGTATGTTTCTTGTGTTGGGTTTGGGACATCCTCACTCAATCACTTTTCCTTCCGGGTTTGGGTGATCGATTTTGCCTTTCACCTAACTATTCCACTTCATCATCATAACCCTTGGTCCTATGTTGAGTCAAATGCTGCCACACTCTCGAGTCATGTCACCGATATGTTCAAGAGAAGTCTTATCTGCAGTTTACTACCTATACATTGTCTGACCATTTTCCACAGCCCTGGATTATACTCATTTATTCCATTTTAATCCTTGTTTCATGTCAATGGTGAGGGAATCATTATGGCCCTCCTTCGATGAGTCACTTCCTATCAACTTCAGCTCATTAGCCAAGAAAATGACTTAGAAACTCCCTTTCGGCACCTTAGAACTTGCATGCATTAATGGCAAGTTCTTCGCATTCAATGACAGGTTTTCATCATTGGATTTTGATTGGATGAGTCCATGAGTGTTCGACTTCAGCTTCATTTTCACATTCACAGATTGTATTGTCATTCATTGAGATCCATTGTCATTATTGGTGGTTCCTCTTGTGCATGTAATGGTTCACATCGTTGGCCAGTAATCAGGTGGTTTTCTAGCATGTTTGATTTCGACGCATTCATTCGCATGTTAGAATTCATACTTTGATCAGGTTAGGATGGAGCACAAGACCCTGAGTTTTGTCTGATATAACTTAGGATGCATGGAGTTATGTATGTTTCATGACTGTATACATGTTTCCTCTATATGGATGTTTGTGACCATACCGTGGGACCTTATATATGTGATGATGATCATTGATGAGCCATCTACATCGGGTGGTTGCGTCCATACCTTGGATCTTAGACCTCCAGATGATCCTTTTCATTCGGATGGTTGCGCCCATATTGTGGATCTTTTCACATGGTCCTTTCGATCTAGATGGTTACGTCCATGTCTTGGATTCATGTTTTGATATATATGATAGAGATATCAGATATGTATATGTTTATGTGTCCTTGATTTGTAGGTCTCCTCACGGTGTTTGTTCTCATCCTTGTAAAATCTCATAAAGCATCTCAACCATCACTCCCTATTCTGCCTTCATGCTTTAGGGGGCATCTGTTACACACTATTCTGTCACACCTCCTGCACTTCTCTTTGATCTTATCCCTATGAGCTTACTCCTTGAGATGAGGTCCTTCCCTTATCTTTGGTTAGATCTTAACTCCCTTTCCCTGCCTAAATATTCATCCTCTTCCATTCCCAAATGGTTGGCATCTGATTATTGTCACCCTTATTTTGAGATAGTGCCTACATGTTATTCACTTTGGCTTAGAGAAGGAGTGATTCGGGTGGATCTTCAAACACAGTGGCATGGAAAAAGCTCAAATTTCAAAGTGGTGGAAAGGCGATTGGATTGACATCAGATCGAAGTGCTTGTCGCCTTGATTCCAATGGTGTGAATGACACTCCAATCTGAGTCCGGATGAAGAAGATAGAAGCAGTCAAAGTTGAGGGTTGACTTACCCATGTGGCAGGCTTAAAGGAGACACAATTTTGACCAAACCCGACCACTGGATTCCGGCCAACATGGGCTAGATTCCGGGAAAATTTGTGGCCTGGTTAATTTGTCTCCTTCGGCCCAGATTCGAAATTTTGAGAAACGGTGGGATGGTTATTAAAAACAAATATATATATATATATATATATATATATATATATATATATATATATATATATATATATATATATATATATATATATATATATATATATATATATATAATAGGCCAACGGACCACCACCCCCACCAGCCTTCCCAACAGTCATAAGCAAAAAGGCCACGACCCCCAGCCCCTCCCTCGGCCATAGAACTCACAAGCATAAATGGGAGTAGAGTGGGTGGGTCGACCCTTGGGGTGCAAACCCAACCCAAAACCAACAACCCAACCTTACAATGGCCATCACCAAGAAAGCATGCAGAGTGGAGGAAGGTACGATGGGCCGGCCACCGAAGAAGGGCTCGACCTAACCATTATTTAATTTTAAATTATTTTTTTTGGTGGTGTATAAAAAAAAGAGGAGGCGGGGATTGACCTCCCGACCTCCTCCCTATTAAACAATTCCTTAACCAACTGTGCCAACAAATTTATTGAGAAATCCGTCCTAGAATTTATATTTAAATGTAATTTTTTAGTGCGCTCAAGAGAGGAGGAAGTGCACACAGTTCGATGCAGAATTTGTAGGAGGGGCGGAATTTCACTTTGTCATAATTTGACAAATTTATATGGTTTCAACACTTTTCGATGCCACGAATTCAATGGCGTGGTCCATTTCTCAACCAAAGTTCTACATTTTTCAGCCATTTTTTAGTATGGAGGTATAAGACTCCTTTTTGTAACTGATGCTTGTACTCTTCTTTTTCATGCCACTTAATGAATGAAGGCCTCCCCATTGATCGAGCAGGGCCTGAAGACATAGTCCAAGATGGATGAACTCTGTTATCAAGTCTTGTTGTCTTCTTTCATGCTTTATGTGTTTCTCCTCTTATGTCATGTGCACATTAAGTTTTCTCTATTAAGCTACAATTTATGCATGTAATCCTTTAACACATCTATAAGAAAAATATATTGGATCAAGTGGTATCAGAGCAGGTATTTTTACATGTGAATCGCATGTTTGTATGCTAACAAGAAACATGCTCGAAAGAGGTGAAGGGAAACTAAAGTCTTTCGATCCCGAAGCAAGGCATGCACATCGAAGGAGAAACATGGAAGATGAAGAGGCTCGTCATGAAGAGGAGCACAATTTCTGTAAAACCTTATATACAATGGCTGAGAATGTTGGTTAGTTGCTTTCAAGGTTGGAGAAAGCAAAAGAGAGAAATCTATAAGAACAAGGTTTAGTACATGGAAATGGTGGAGATGAACCCCCTCCTTCTCCTTCCACGAGTGAAAGTTCTTCTTCCTCTCATCATCATAATCGTAGAAATTCAAGGGATGCATCTAAGAAACCTTTCTTTAAATTAGATGTCAAATTTGATCTTCCCATGTTTAATGGTGAAAGTAATGCAGAAAAGCTTAACAACTGGATTAGGTAGATTAAAATCTACTGCATGATTCAACAGATCGATGAGGATGAGGCAAAGATTTAGATGGTCTCTCTTTGCCTGAGTAGCACCGCTCTCGTTTGGTGAGAGAGAAAATTGCAAAGCAGTAAGACTGTGGGTAATATTCTTTCCTCATCGCCTAGTTTCATTTATGCATTAAAGGAACAATTCTATCCCTTGGGTTACAAACAAAATTCCTTAATGGATTGGCAATACTTAAGGCAAAGCAAAGGTCAGGATGTTCAAAGATTTACAGAGGAATTTAGAAAACAGGCACTTAATTTGGACATTGCACTTGACTCACCTGAAGTAGTAACTAAGTATATTGGATCATTACATAGTTACCTTAGACATTCATTATTATTGTTTGAACCAACTACTATTGACTCCGCCAGTGTGAAGGCAATCCATCTTGAGAACAGGGGAAAAAATGAAAGAGATGATCATTTCAAGAAACCACCTTTCAAACCTCCAAATGGAAAACCCAAAGTGAAAGGAAAAGGAAAGGAGAAGATGATGGCATCAACCAAGAAAGATGAAGTAGAAAGACTTTATTGCAATCACTACAAAAAGGGAGGTCATGACGACGATCATTGTTGGAAATAGTACCCGAAAAAGAGACCAAAGAAGTATGGAGGAAAAGGCAAGCAGAAGACAGTGGCAAATGTGCAGCAAGACCTTGGATCCGATTCGGGAGATGAAGCATTGATCATAGCAGTAGGAACAAAAGGTACTCTTACACCTCATGTTAATTTTGAATCACATGAAGGCACTAGTTCAATAGATGAGTCTCTTCGTAATGAAAGAAAGAGAATTGAACTATTTCATATTAGAGTTATCATAAATCATACAAAAGTGGAACTCTATTTGATACCAGATCCCAAGCAAACTTAATTTCAGAGTCCTTGGTAAAGAAGCTAGGCTTGGAAACTACACCACATCCAAAACCTTAACCACTTGGATGGATACATGATAAAGAAAAACTGAATGTAACTAAGCAGTGTAAGGTTAAATTTGTGATTGCTTCTAAGTTAGTAGATGAGGTGAAACTTGATGTGATACCATTGGATATCTGTGGCATGGCGTTAGGGAGTCCATATATATATGATAGAAAGGAAATTTTCTTCTGTCATGAAAGAAAATACCAAATCACAAAAGATGGGGTAGAATATATTGTAAGGGCTCATCAAACTAAAATCAGTGCTAGCCTTGTAAGTGTAGGACAAATGAAGAGGTTGGTGAATTCCAGTAAGGGTTGCATGCTTATGATTGTAAGGGGAAAAGATGCGGAATTATCCGATGCTTTCTAGGGTTGTGATCATGTGCATAAAAAGGAATTATGTGAATTAATTTCTAACTATGATGAGATGTTTCAGGAACCAAAAGGATTACTTCTGAAGAGGGAAATCCAACATGAGATCCATTTGCAGCATGACGCTCCTTTATCAAATATTGGCATGTACAAGATGTCGACCATTGAGATGGAGGAGATCAAAAGGCAGGTGCATGAACTATTGAACCAAGGGGTCATCAGACTGAGTACTTCTCCATGCAGCTCATCGATTGTCTTAGTGCCAAAGAAATATGGCACATGGAGGATGTGCGTGGATTATCGAGCACTAAACAAAATCATAGTGAAAAATCGTTACCCTCTTCCCCGCATTGATGACTTATTAGATTTGTGAAAGAATGATATCTATTTCACCAAATTGGATTTGTGTAGTGGTTATCACCAGGTCCGAATTGTAGAGCAGGATGTGTGGAAAACCGCCTTCAAGACCAAATAGGGGTTGTTCGAATGGATGGTGATGCCATTCGGACTTTGCAATTCTCTAGCTACTTTCATGAGGGTCATGAATGATATCTTTAGGCCTTTCATTGATGAATTTGTTCTTGTATATCTAGATGATATCCTTGTCTTTAGTAAGAGTTGGAATGAACATGTATGTCATGTGAAGAAAGTGTTTGATGTATTGAAAAATGAAAAACTCTATGTAAAAATGTCGAAGTGTGAGTTTGGGAAAACCTCTTTGGTTTACCTAGGTCATATTGTTGGTCATGGTCAGTTAAAAATTGATCCTTCTAAAGTTGAAGAAATTGTAAATTGGCCTAAACCTACTAGTGTAACTGAGGTTCACAGATTTTTGAGTGTAGTACAGTATTGGAGGAGATTTATTGCCAATTTCTCTATTATTGCAACACCTTTACACGCATTGACAAGTGTAAAGCAAGTCTTTCAACGAGGAGGAAAGAAACAAAATTCCATTCGAGATAGACATAGACGCCAGTGGATATGCCATGGGAGTTGTACTGGTGTAGCAAAAGAAGTCGATATGTTACCATTCAGAGAAGTTCTCTCAGGCTGTGATAAACTATCTCACTTATGACAAGGAATTATATGCCTTGGTCCAGAGTGTGAAAAAGTGGAAACACTACCTGATCGACAAGGAGACCATCATCCATACGGATCGTCAGCCCTTGCGGTATCTTCAGTCACAAACCAAGTTGCAGCAATCTCGTCATTTCAGGTGGATGGGTTTTCTGCATCAGTTTCATATGGTAATAAAGTATAAGAAGGGTACTAGGAACAAAGTGGCTGATATGCTATCTCGCCCTCCTGTTTCTGCTTTTGTTATTTTTCATAATGCTTCGTTATCTTTTGAAAGTTATGCTGAACAGTATCCTAATGATGATGACTTTAAGGAGATTTATGCAAAACTAACCCATGGTTCATAGGTGGACAACTATCACTTGCAGGGGAAACTGTTGTATCACCTTGGCAAATTGTGCATACCCATAGGAGAATGGGTACATGTAATCCAGGAGGCCCAAACCTCCCTTGTGTTTGGTCATTTTGGCATTGAAAAAAATTTGTGTCATGTACAAAGATTTTGTTTTTGGCCTCATATGAAGAACATTGTGACTCGCTATGTAAAGGGTTGTGTGATGTGTTCTGTTTCAAATCCCTCTAATAGAAAACTCAGGCTCTACACACCACTCCCTATTCTGAGTCATCCATGGGAAAGTGTGTCGATGGATTTTGTAGGAGGTTTGCCTTTGTCTAGAAAGAGTCACGACTATTTGTATGTCGTCGTTAACCATTTTAGTAAGATGTGTATTTTAATGCCTTGTAAAAAGCAGATCACCACAGAGCAGACTACTTATCTTTTCTTTCAGCATGTTTGGGTCCATTTTGGGTTGCCCACATTGATTGTGTCAGATCGGAACTCTAACTTTCTCGGAAAGTTTTTGACCAGCTTGTGGAAGATGATGGATACCAAGTTGAAAAGAAGCACGACATTTCATCCACAGACTAACGGACAGATAGAGGTTTGTAAACCACATCGTGGTACACTTGCTGCGAGGCTATTGTGGGAAACATCCTAAGTTGTGGGATGAGTATCTTCCATATATGAAGCATTCCTACAACTGAGCAGTGCACTCATCTACACATCACTCACCATTTGAGACATGTTTTGGCTACCTACCAAAAGACCCTTTTGATATGGTCTTTGGAAGGGAAGATGACTCCAGTGGACGTAATGACAGGGACAAAGTGCAGGAGTTCCTCCAGTGGATCCAGTTGATTCACCAAGTAGTACAGGAGCAGTTGGAGAAAAGTCAAGCTAGGTATAAGGCTCGACATGAAAAACACCGAGTCGACCATCAATTTCAAGTGGGCGACAAAGTGTGGTTCCATATCAGAAAAGACGGGATGAAGGGAGAAGGGAAGAAGTTGCGACCAATCCAGTATGGTCCATTCACCATTTTGGAGAAGATTGGAAACAATGCCTTTCGCCTCAATTTTCCAATATATATGCAAATGTACTCCATAGTGAATGTGGAGAACTTAAAGCTGTATGAGCCACCATTGATTATGGACACCGAGGAGGTGGGCACAATTCCTACAGTTGATGATTTTGCACCAGAGTATCTCGATGAGTTACTTGAAGACATCATCCTTGACAGAAGAACCAGGACTTCATGATGGGGAGATGTGGAATGCATTCGAGTTGGTTTCAAGGGGATGCACCCTAGCAAGGAAAAATGGCTAGAGAAGGAAAGAGTGAGGGAACATTTCCCTCACTTGCCAATTGACTGATAAAGCTTTTGGCGGTCCAAAAACTCCTCAATGGGGAGGATTGATCTAGGTGGATCTTTAGACACAGTGGCATGGAAAAAGCTCAAATTTCAAAGTGGTGGAAAGGTGATTGAATTGACATCCGATCGAAGTGCTCATCACCATGATTCCAACGGTGTGAACGACACTCCAATCCGAGTTCGAATGAAGAAGATAGAAGCAGTCAAAGTTGAGGGTTGACTTACCCATGTGGCAGGCTGAAAGGAGACGCAAATTTGACCAAACCCAGCCACTGGATTTTGGCCAACATGGGACAGATTCTGGGAACATTTGTGGCCCAGTTAATTTGTCTCCTTTGGCCCAGATTCAAAATTTTGAGAAACGACGAGATGGTTATTAAAAACCAAAAATATATATATATAAAAATAGGTTGATGAGCCACCACCCCCGCCGGCCTTCCCAATAGTCATAAAAAAAACAAACACCCAACCAAAGGAGGGGCGGCCATGACCCTTGGCCCCTCCCCCGGCCACGAAACTCACAAGCATAAATGGGAGCGGAGTGGGTGGGCTGGCCCTTGGGGAATGAACCCAACACAAAACCAACAACCCAACCTTACAATGGCCATCACTAAGAAAGCATGCAAAGTGGAGGAGGGTATGGTGGTGGAGGAGGGTACGGTGGGCGGACCCAACCCAACCATTATTTAATTTTAAATTATTTTTGTCGGTGGTGTATAAAAATAAGAGGCGGGGATTGACCTCCCGACCTCCTCCCTATTAAACGAATCTCTAACCAACTGCGCCAACAACTTTATTGAGAAATCCACCCCAGAATTTATATTTAAACACAATTTTTCAGTTCGCTCAGGAGAGAAGGTAGTGCACGTGATTCAAGGCATAATTTTTCAGGAGGGGTGAAATTTCACTTTGTCAAAATTTGACAAATTTTATATGGTTTCAGCACTTCTCGATGCCACAAACACAATGGCACTGTCTGTTTCTCCATCAGAGTTCTACATTTTTCGGCCATTTTTCAATATGGAAGTATGAGACTCCTTTTTGTAATTGATGCTTGTACTCTTTTTTTTTCATGCCACTTAATGAATGAAGGCCTCCCCATTGGTTGAATAGGGCCCGAGATGTAGTCTAAGATAGACAAACTCCATTATCAAGTCTTGTTGTCTTCTTTCATGCTTTATGTGTTTCTCCTCTTGTGTCATGTGCACATTAAGTTTTCTCTATTAAGCTACAATTTATGCATGTAATTCTTTAACACATCTATAAGCAAAATATTTTGGATCAAGGAGTGCTTAAAGAGATTGAGCTTGGAATTGGAAATTCACTCAATGAGGGCTTACTAACATCAAGGTCTAGGTTGTATGTTTCCTCTTTTATTTATTAATATATACAACTACTGGTTCACTTTCCATAAATGCTTGTGTCAATGCTTCGTTTATATTATTGCTCCTTGATTTGTTAAGTGGATTACACTCGATTATTCTTTTTTCACTTTTATGCTTTGTTGTGTCTTTTGCCTCTTGTGTAGGTATTCAAACGTTTTGAGTAGTAAGGACTGAGCCTAAGGAGGAAGCGATCAAGTTCTTCAACAAAGGAGTGCATTATAGCATCAAAACGAGGTAGGTCGCATTCCTCTTCTCTCGTTTCGATTGTAATTTAGGAAAGTGTCTTGTAAATTGTCTCGTTTGTTGCTAAACCGAGCTATTGAGATCGTCTTTGTCCACAAAGAGGATTTCCCTAGACAACATTCCCCTCTACAAATAGAAAAAACATCTTACATAAATAAAAGCACTCAAAAGCATCTTTTAAGGGAAATTCATATTTCCCTCTACGAATAGAAAAAACATCTTACATAAATAAAAGCACTCAAAAGCATCTTTTAAGGGAAATTCATATTTTTAGTTTTTATCGAAGGCCAAACTTCCTAGATAAAAATATCACAATTGACAATATATTTTTAGAAGAAACTCTACTTCCAAAAAATCTATATAACTAATTAATGTTTCAAACCAAATATGTATAATGGTTCTGCAACATAACAAAAGTTTAAACAATGATACAAATGAGCATTCGATGCCCATTTGTATCGATCACACCTTGTTGGCCAACCATCAATACACGGCAATTCAATGAGTAATGACTCTACTACAACTCTAACTTTTCGACTCAAAATCATTATTAGATAATCGTCTATATTTTGGTAGTGAAAATTAATATTGTGATAAAAATAATGGTTATTTGTATCTTTCTTCTCTCGAATTAAAGATGATAAATATTTTGAAATATTTATATTTTCAAGAAAATATTTAGGAAAAAATGGGTTGGAGTTGAAAATCATAGAATGTATTACATGTAATTTAAAAAGAAATATTTTGGAGTTGAAAACTATAGAATGCATTTCATGTAAATTAATAGGATTTTAGTTATCTAATTTAGAAAAATGATTAAAGGTACTATGATTATGAGTATTATTTGTCAAAAATAAATATTTGCCTAAATTATTGTAATGGATTGAACAATTTATCTTAAAAGAAAAGTGAGATTTCAATATTTTTATTCTTTCTACAAACTTCAAACTAAAATTCCAAGCTATTTATGTAATTCAAAACTAGAAAACGATCATCTTCAAGATTTAAAATATGACTTTAAATGAAAAAATAAAAAAGAAGAAAAACGAGTTCCAATCCATGCATGTGTTTTAATACTCGGTTTAATGACTAAAACAATTTTGATACAATAGTGAAAAGTTAAGTTAATTCCATAAGAAACCATTCTTAAGTGGAAATTAAAAAAAAAAACAATCTACAAGTGTGAATATAATTCTACACTATGAGCTTAAAATGTGCTTGCATAAAAACAATACATAGTCTTAAGCAATGAATTGGATTTATTTCGGGTGGTTGCGAGGAATGTTGACTTTAAAACAAAATGAGAAAGCAAAGCATAGTTACACATCAAACAAAAATTCTACTATATGTTTTTCGATTAGACAATGGTTTCATATATAGGAATATATCACCGATTAGATCCTATAGAAGTAGATCTAATTAACTGAAAATAACTAACCTAGAAACTCACAACAATTAGCAACATGTCACACACTTGTAAGAATTAAGTCTAACTCCCTCCCTGAATGCTTACATTACAAATATTAAAATCACAAATTACATTATTCTAATAACAACATTGATTTTTGTCTAATCTTGTCTTCGTTAACATTTCTTCCCACTATGAATTCTCATGGACTATGGTCTTTCTTCATCGCAACTTCTAGCTTCCCGTTGGACTCATTTAAGATTTAACTGCTTCTAACCATCATCGACATACTTGTATAATTGACAATATTGACATACTCATCTCATTGGGGCTTCCACAAGAAAATAAGTCAAGTAACTGAATCACTCTATGAACATACCTCCATCTGTTGAATACACAACCTTCCACTATATTCACCAATTATTTAGGAAGACAGTCTGGATATGGAATATATTCAGAATTCAATCATACAATGTGAACACTTAAAATCACAAACAAAATAACCTATAAGTTGATGTTCTTCGCTCCACATGATGCCACCAACTTATAAAATACAATAAACATAATCAAATCAATGATGTGTTCTTGTGCCATTGTATGCATCAAGAATCACCCATTTGAATTATGCTACTCTATTATATAATCTTAGTTCTTCATTATATAATTTTTTTATAAATACAAATATTATAGTATGAGACATTGTAAATCAGTAAAGAAAATATCACACCACAATGATGCTACCAAATCCCACCGCTTTTAGTCCGTATATAATGCATCTTGATGGCAATTATAAAATTCTAGCACCAACGAATTCTCACACATTTTCCTACACAAGAAGGCTCAAAATTATGTGTGGTTGCATTATCCTCCACAAAGGCTCTTCTACATCATGCCCTCAAATTCCTTGTGATATCTTGATGTCTTTGACTTTACCATGCCAAATTTTCTGTTTCAATTTACAACCACCATATTTGACAACAAGATGCCTCTTTGTGTGATTCTTGTGCGGTTTGTGTTTAGTTTCTTAGTTTGTGAGCACAAAATAATATTTCAAGCCTACAACAACTATAAAAAAAGGATGCCTCCAATCCCCACTTTGAAAAAAAAATGAAACAATTTAACATTGCATCAATCATGTTTCCACACAATGTTATTGATTTAATTAAGCTCTTGCTTTGAAACTTCTCTGAGTGTTGTATAAACCCTTGATCTCTCTCACAATAACATCCTTTGTGGGGGGTCTCCCCCTCTCCTTACGAGGCCACAAATTTTTAGGATCTAGTGGTCACCTTCTCGTCGAAGCCCAAGAATAAAAGTGTGAAATTGAATCTTATGAAGAAATACGAAGAAATCTTGTCTATGGCTCTCCTCTCAACTGTTTAAAGAATGACATTGACTTTCTCATATTGAGCCCTTTTTGGCAAATTTACAGGGATGTGGCCTTCCCCGCAATCTATGGATGCGTGGATAGGTAAGACTTAAAAATCAACGATGAAGGGAAACATCACTGCTTGTACTCTTGCGGAAATGACTTCTTCACTTTCTTGTTTTAGTTTAATGAATATAGATATGTGATCTTCAAGAATGAATCCTATTTCTTCAAATCTAAGGGAATGTATCTGAATACGCGGTCTTTAGATTTCAACCTATATGAAAATATTCTGAATGCAATCCTTGTTTAGGTTAATCTTTCACGACTTCAACTCTCTTGTTGGAGTGACAATTGCTTGAGAGAAATTGGAAATGGTTTTGGAAGATGCCCAAACACAGTTGAACTTATAGACTCTCAATTTTCTTGTGCCAAGATCTATGAGAAGGTAGATCTAGAAAAAGGTTTTCCTTCAAAAATCAACCTCACCCTTAAATTATAGAAATTTTGAGGTAAAAAATTGGCCTCGAAACAAAAATGTACAATAAAAATCAAATTTATAAGAACCAATAATATTCAATATGATGATATGAACCATGGGGGATGATTCACCATTTTTGGAGTAAAAGGGTAAAAAGATAGAAAAAATTAATAATAAAAAAACGAATTTTTCAACTTGTATTTTCAATTTATCTCACTACGATTTTACTCAAATTTTAATTGGGATAATTTATTGGATGTACAATTTGATTTCGCATCAAGGAGTACCCGTGTTGCATACTTTTGATGGACCATACTACACAGAAAATGTGAAATACATGAAAAGACAGATTTCAATAATGTTTTTTCATGTATTTTACATTTTTCGTGTACTAGGGTCCATCAAAAGTATGCATCATGGGTACTCCTCGGATGAAAAATTAAATTTTCTATCCAATGAGTGTTCCCACTTGAAATTTTAGTAAAATTGCATGGAGATAAATTGAAAATATGACTTGAAACCAGCTCAAGAAAAAGATAGAAAAGATAGATCAACGCCTTAGAATTCAACCTCTTCGAGGGGGCAACCTCCTTTACATTACATAAATGAACAATTCTTCGATGATACAAATGAAAAGACCTCCTTTATATATATAGGAGTCTAAGGGGTCATAACATAATCAGAGCCGACATAACAATAATAATGTACGGGCACAATAATAACAATAGTGGGCTTCTATGGGGCACAATAGTAACAATATGGGCACTACATGGGTACATCAATATAATAAGTGGGTTGTAATAATAAAAATAAGGGGTTACACTAGTAGTATAGGGGCCTAACATGCCCCACTCCTTCAAAAAGCATTGTCCTCAACGCTTGAGTAGTTCTTGATGCTTCTGTGTAAAATTCTTGTCCTCCCATGTGGAATCTTCAATGGCTAAGTTCTTCCACTTAATGAGATACTGTGAAATTGATCGCTTCTGTAGCTGTTGGGTTCTTGTTTTTGTGACTGCTCTAGGTTTCAATATGATTTTTCCTTCCTCTTCAATTTCTGGCAATATTGTTTGAATTGGGATCTTTTGCAACTTTTGAATAAGTGGCCATGCTTCTTCGTCCTTCTTCCATTCATCCCTTACTTCGTTTATCCAATCTGGTTGGATCATAGAAATAGCACAAAACAATGCTTCGACATCCTCATCCTTTCTTGAGAGTGCATCTGCCACCACATTTTGCTTCCCTTTTTTGTAGATGATTTCAAAGTCATAACCTAACATCTTTGTGACCCACTTTTGTTGCTCTTCAGAGGACAATCTTTGTTCTAAAAAGTATTTAAGGCTATCATGATCCGTTTTTACCTTGAAGTGTCTTCTCCTTAGGTAGGGTCGCCATTTCTTAAGTGCATGGAGTATTTCCAACATTTCCTTCTCATAAATCGCTTTGTGTAAAAACTTTCCCTTGATTGGATGACTTTCAAAAGCAATGGGTCTTTCATCTTGCATTAAAACAACACCATTCCATTTCCTGAAGCATCACTTTCCACAATAAAGGTTTTTGTGAAGTCCGGTGTAGCTAAGACCGGTGCTTGGCACATTGCCTCTTTACGATGTTCGAATGCCTTTGTTGCTTCTGGACTCCATGAAAATGCATCTTTCTTCAATAATGTTGTTATAGGTGCTGCTATTCTCCCATAATTCTTAGAAAACTTGCGATAATACCCTGTCAACCCGAGAAATTATGGATGTGGGAATTTTCCATTCCTTAATGGCTTTAATTTTGCTAGGGTCTACCTTAACTCCTTCATGAGATACAATATGACCCAGATATTCCACCTCTTGTACTCCAAAGAAACATTTGGATCTTTTTGCATATAATTGTTTCTTCTCCAATAGTTGTAGCACCCTGTCAACATGTTCAACATGATCCTTCCAAGACTTGCTGTAGATTAGTATATCATCAAAAAATACTAACACGAATTTTCTAAGGAATGGTTTGAAAATTGAATTCATCAAACCTTGAAATGTTGAAGGTGCATTTGTAAGGCCAAAAGGCATGACCAAAAAATCATAATGACCCTCATGAGTTCTAAATGTTGTTTTCGGAATGTCTTCAATCTTCATTCTGACTTGATGATATCCTGAACGAAGTTCCAACTTGGTGAAGTAAATTGATCCATGCAATTCATCCAGTAATTCATCAATGATAGGAATGGGAAACTTATCTTTAATAGTGAGCTTGTTGAGCTCCCTATAATCTGGACACATGCGCCATGATCCATCCTTCTTGTGCACCAATATGACTGGAGCAGAGAAAGAACTTTGACTTGGTTGAATTATACCAGCCTCTAGCATTTCTGCAACCATACGTTCAATTTCACTCTATTGGGCATAGGGATATCTGTACGGCTTGATGTTTGGAGGAACACTTCCTAGAATCAGATGAATAGCATGATCATGATCACGAATAGGTGGGAGACCTTTGGGAGTCTCAAATACCTTGGAATGATTGTACAAGACATTTTGGAGATCTGGAGAAATAGATGATTCCACTGTGGACACATCTAGCGAACATAATTGTGCAATTACACCTCTTTGTTCCTTTTTTAGAAGCTTTGTCATACCATTAGAGATGATTAACTTTCCCAGTTTCCCTACAATACCCCTTAATTCAACTTCCTTTCCTTCCACAGAAAATTTCATGAAAAGTTCTTGAAAATTAAAAGTTATTGTACCCAAGGATTGTAGCCATTGGACTCCTTGTACAACATCAGCACCTCCCATTGGAATGGAAAGCATTGGGCTAGTCAATACATATTCTCCCATGGATAGCTTGATATTATGGCACTTTCCCGAGCAATTTATTGTTCCTCCATTTGCAACCATCACTTGATACTCTGGTGTTGGATATAAGAAGCAATTCAATTCTCTTGCTACCTTACAATGAATAAAATTGTGGGTACTTCCTAAATCAATCAACACTATTACCATTTTCTTCTTGATTTGTCCTTCTATCTTGATGGTTTGAGGAGTGGTAATTCCCGCCAATGCATTACAAGATATGTTCGGATTCATTTCTTCTTTATCTAGGCTTTGTTCCTGGAGTATATCCTCTTCTTTTGACCTTTCTTACTCCTTTTCTTCTTCCTCTTCACAATCTATGTAGAATAATTTCTTCTCAGCACACTTATGACCTCTAGTGTATTTGTTATCACAACTGTAACAAAGCCCTTTTGCTCTTTTTTCTTCCAATGCTGTGGTGTCAACCTTATAGGTTGTGGAAGACTAGCAGCAACAACACTTCCGTCTTTATAGTTGTGAGTGGTATGCTTCCTGGTTGCCATAATTTTGCTTTCCATTTTTCTTGCTACCCTGAATGCCTTCTCTAATGAATCAGGTTCCCAAAGGCGAACATCATGTTGGATATTATCCTTTAAAGACCCTATGAACACATTAATCCTATGCTCCTCTGGAATATCTTTTACCCTTATGTTCAATTTTTGGAACTCCTCAATGTGCTCCATTATTGAACCCTTTTGTTTGAGACTTATCAATTGGCTAAAAAAAGTGTTGCTTTTTGTATCCTCATAATGTGCTATCAATTCTTCCGTAAAAATTTCCCAAGTGATAAATTGTTTACAAGAGAAAAGCCATTGATACCACACAAACTGATTTGGTTCCAAATATAAAGTTTCAATACATACCTTTTGTGTGTTTTGCACATTATTGAGATCGAAAAATTGCTCCATCTGTAATATCCATGTTGCGGGATCCTTGCCATCAAACTTCCTCATATCGATTTTTGGAATATGGTGGGTCTTTGATCCAACATTAGAGTCTATAGAATCATGATTAACATTTCTTTTGTTCTCATCATGAGTTTCCTTTACTACCCTTTCACCATTAGTGACCCTTTCTTGTAGCAACTTATTCATATTTATCTTCAATTCTTCCATGTCTGTCTTCAAATCTATCTTCAAATCATCCATATTAGCTTCCACATCATTCATCTTAGCTTCTACACCTTTCTTTAAACAATCCATCTTAGCTTCTATGCCTTTCTTTAAACCATCCATCTTAGATTCTGTTCCTTTTTGTGCAAGTGACATTTGTTGCACTTGGTCTTGTAATTTTGATATATCATGTTGCATTTCTTCCTCTACTTCATGAGTCATGCTAGAGCTTTCAGGTTCCTTACTAGGTGTTTGCATTTTCTTTCCTCAAGGCATCAGTTACTGATAATAATGCTCTACTATGCCCTTTGAA
This sequence comes from Pinus tabuliformis, assembly GCA_031772625.1. Lineage (NCBI taxonomy): Eukaryota > Viridiplantae > Streptophyta > Pinopsida > Pinales > Pinaceae > Pinus > Pinus tabuliformis. The sequence goes on from CM062811.1 coordinate 274,951,273, forward strand.
TTCCTTCAAAATAAATTTTCAAACCAAGCTTAAGCAAAAATTTAAGAGAATCTACACACCTTTTTTCATTTGGTAGGAGCTCGATATTGCCTCTGATGTATCTCTGTACTTTCCAATCATATAGATTTGAATTTGTGACCTACATTAGCCCTCTGTGTCCTCTTTCCAATGCCACAAGTCTGACCCAAATTGGATTCTCCAAGGAAGAGTTATGCAAAATCTCCCACAGTGACTTGATTATAGACTAGTTCAGTAGAGCGAACTTGTACAATGTGCCACGAGTCAATTTTTCGACCATTGGAATTGAAAAATGCATACAAGAAACTACAGTCCGTCCTGTTTTTGTACCTTCTTACGAAATTTCAGTTTGATCCCCAGAGAGAAAGTTATGACGATTTTCCCCAGGTCACCTGTTTGGAATGTAATTCAGGAGTCTGCAAAAAGACCAACTTCCTCAGATCATATCTCCGCAAATATAGCGCGAACAACTCTGAAATTCGGACTTGAGGTTCAGCGCAATTTCTTCTCAAATGGGTTTTCTTTTCAACTTCTGAAATGTCGCAGAAAAAATTTATAGCGAAAATGCCACGATGACTTGTTTGGAGCAGCGAAACCCTAGAATCCAAAGCTGTGATACCAAATGTTATGAAACCAGCTCAAGAAAAAGATAGAAAAGATAGATCAACGCCTTAGAATTCAGCCTCTTCGAGGGGGAAACCTCCTTTACATTACATAAATGAACAATTCTTGGATGATACAAATGAAAAGACCTCCTTTCTATATATAGGAGTCTAAGGGGTCATAACATAATCAGAGCCGACATAACAATAATAATGTACGGGCACAATAATAACAATAGTGGGCTTCTATGTGGCACAATAGTAACAATATGGGCACTACATGGGTTCATCAATATAATAAGTGGGTTGCAGTAATAAAAATAAGGGTTACACTAGTAGTATAGGGGCCTAACATTGTCCCTCCAAAACTTGATGAGGTAATCTAATCTTATTTTATTATTTCCACTATTATTTTATAATGTTCCTTAAGAGGCCCATTTTAGACCTCAAAATATCTCTAATAGAGATGGACTCATTGCTAGACCTTGGATTATGAGAAGATCACGTTCAAATGTCGATATTGTCATGAGTATGGACACTTCGCTAGGGATTGTAAAAAGGCCCTTGTAAGCAAGGGATCAGATTCACCAACAAATCAAGAGGAACAATGGAAGAATCAAAGGAATTGAGGGAATCGAGGTAGATTGGTAGTAGAAAAGAATCAAAAACCCCAAAAAAATAATGGGGATTCAACCTCAGGCAATCCATTTGGTGCTTTACAGACCCTAGATGAAAATGAATAGGAAGATTCGAACCCTAGTATGAAAAAGGGGGTTTCTAGAGAGAATGTTGTATAATTGGAGCACGAAGTTGGGGAGATCAAAAAAATGAAGTAGATTCCATATCAAGTGAATAACTCAGAACCTCATCAACTAGATTTTATCCCAGTAAGTCCTTAAAACACTCCAATTGCCAATAATGTGGTTTGTCCCCCCAATTCTGGAAATGTTATTTGTGTTCATTCAACAACAAGGGTTATCACTCGAAATATGGCATAGACCTTAGTATGGGCAGATGGAGGTAGCAACCATGAAAGGTGTAATATTCCTAGTGGGACATATTAAGTGATAACAACAAATAAAATGTAGACATGCAACCATAAAACTAACACACTAGCATAATGATAAGCTGCACTAGAAATTGTACCAAGTGCTAAGCTATTTTATTAACTGACAAAACAAGGTACATATAAATGAAGAAGAGGAACTTGAGCTTGCTACAAAAAACTATTGAAGTCCCAGGTGAAAATGGAGTTTCCCAAGTGTTGGAAACTGCTCTCCCAAGTCTCTGTGATGGACCATTAAATTATTCTACTGTTGGCTTGAAAGGAACATGTATTTGACCCTCCAAAAGTGCTCAGAAAATTCTATAAATTCATTTGTAGACTCCCCACCATATATCCACTATTAGGCCCCTACAGTACTAGTGTAACCCCTTATTTTTATAGGTACAACCCCCTTATTATATTGATGTACCCATTAGTGCCCATATTGTTACTATTGTGCCCCATAGAAGCCCACTATTGTTATTATTGTGCCCTTACATTATTATTGTTATGTCGGCTCTAATTATATTATGACCCCTTAGACTCCTATATATAGAAAGGAGGTCTTTTCATTTGTATCATCAAAGAATTGTTCATTTGTGTAATGTAAATGAGTTTTCTTCCTTGAAGAGGCTTTTTTCTAAGGCGTTCATCTATCTTTTCTATATTTTTGTGAGCTGGTTTCATAACATTTGGTATCAGAGCTTTGGATTCTAGGGTTTCGTTGCTCCAAATAGGTCATCATGGAATTTTTGCTGTAGCTCTTTCGCTTCGACATTTCAGAAGCTAAGAAAAAAACGCATTTGAGAAGAAATCGGTCTTAACCTTCATTCCGAATTTCAGATCCTGTCTCGCTATATTTTCGGAGATATAGTCTAAGGAAGTTAGGGTTTTTGCAGACCCCTGAATTACATTCCAGATAGGCCACCTTGGGAAAATCGTCATAACTGTCTCTCTGAGCATCAAATTGAAATTTTGTAAGAAGTTACAGAAAGAGGAGTTATTGTAGTTTCTTGTATATTAGTTTTTGATACTAAGGTCAAAACAGTTAGACGTGGCACGTCGTACAATTTTGCTCTACTGAACTAGTCTATAATCAGGTCACTGTGGGAGATTTGGCATAACACTTTCTTGGATAATCAAATTCTGATCAGGCTTATGGGGTTAGAAAGAGAACTCAAAGAGCTACCGCAAGAAGAAATTTCAGAACTTGGAGATCTGAAATTACAGAGTTACAATCATTTTAAGATCGAGCTCCTAAAATCAAGAAAAGTCGAGATGAGGAAGTTTGATGGCAAGGATCCGGTAAATTGGATACCACAGATGGAGAAATATTTTGATCTACATGGTGTACCACTATTATAAAAGTTATGTATTGCATCTTCATATTTAGAACAAGATCAATTTTTATGGTATAAAGGGCTTTGTTCTCGTAAACCACTTGTTAGCAACACCTTCTTTAGAGAAACACCACAACAATTGGAAGAAAAAAGAGGAAAAGGGCTTTGTTACAAAGTGGGAATCAAACTTATGGCAACAAGGAAATCTACCCCTCACAACTATAAATATGGAAGTGTTGTTTCTCCTAGCCTTCCACAACCTACAAGGGTTACACCACAACAATTGGAAGAAAAAAGAGAAAAGGGGCTTTGTTACAATTGTGATAAAAAATGCACTAAAGGTCATAAGTGTGTTGAGAAGAAATTATTTTACATAGAGTATTAAGAGGAGGAAGAAAATGATCAAGAAACATCAAAGAAGAGGATATATGCTAGGACCCAACCCCAGAGAAAGAAGAAATGAATCTGACCATATCTTGTAAAGGATTGGCAAGTATTACCAGTCCTCAAACTCTCAAGATAGAAGGACATATCAAGGAGAAAAAGGTTCAAGAAGTGAAAGATCACATCAAGAAAGAAGAAATGAATCCAACCATATCTTGTAATGCATTGGTCAGAATGACCACTCCTCAAACTTTCAAGATAGAAGGACATATCAAGAAGAAAAATGTTCAAGAAGTGAAAGATCACATCGAGTATCAAGAAATGAATCCGACCATATCTTGTAAAGCATTGGAAGAAATTACCACTCCTCAAACTCTCAAGATAGAAGGACATATCAAGAAGAAAAAGGTTCAAGCAGTGAAAGATCACATCGAGCAACAACAACAAGTTCTCCAACTTTTAAAGGATAATGCCACTTTAGTGCAGAATCAAATGAAACAACAAGTAGATCAACATCACAGTGAAAAACGTTTTGATGTAGGTGATTAGGTATTTTTACGGCTACATGTTAAGCAATCTATTTATGAGAAGGAAATGATGGAAATACTATATGCACTTAAGAAATGGCGACCTTACCCAATGGGAAGAAAGGTAAAAATGGATCATGATAGTCTTAAATAGTTTTTAGAACAAATATTATCTTTAGAAGAACAAAAAAAATGGGTCACAAATATGTTGGGTTATGACTTTGACATCATCTACAGAACAGGGAAGAAATTTTTTGTTGCAGATGCACTCTCAAGAAAGGATGAGGATGTGGAAGCATTGTTTTGTGCTATTTCTATTATCCAACCAGATTAGATAAACGAAGCAAGGGATGAATGGAAGAAGGACAAAGAAGTGTGGCCACTCATTCAAAAGTTGCAGAATACCCCAATTCAAACAATATTTCCAGAACTTGAACAGGAAGGAATAATCATATTGGAACTTGGAGCAGTCACAGAAACAAGAACCTGACAGCTACGAAATCGATCAATTTCAGAGTATCTCATCAAGTGGAAGAACTTACCCACTAAAGATTCCACATGTGAAGACAAGAATTTTATACAAAAGCATCAAGACCTACTCAAGCATTGAGGACAACACTTTTTGAAGGAGAGGGGCATGTTAGGCCGCTATACTACTAGTGTAACCCCTTATTGTTATTAGTACAACCCCCTTATTATATTGATGTACCCATGTAGTGCCCATATTGTTACTATTGTGCCCCATAGAAGCCCACTATTGTTATTATTGTGCCCTTACATTATTATTGTTATGTCGGCTCTGATTATATTATGACCCCTTAGACTCCTATATATAAAAAGGAGGTCTTTTCATTTGTATCATCGAAGAATTGTTCATTTGTGTAATGTAAAGGAGGTTTCCCCCTCGAAGAGGCTTATTTCTAAGGCATTCATCTATCTTTTCTATATTTTTGTGAGCTGGTTTCATAACATCCACCAAAACACTGAAATGAATTGTCCACCCGAACAACCACCCCAATACCCACTACAAAGTGTGAATTTCCTAGTGACACTATGTTGGGAGCAGGAATTACACTTAAGCAAACTCCTCAACACTTAATTTGTCAACCCAGGGGATCCGTAAACTTAGAGACAAAGCACAGGCAATGCTAGAGATGGTATGAATCTTCCTAATATAAATCCCTACTTTCTTTAAAGGAAAGATTGTAGAATCAAATTAAAAAGAGAAAAAGGCAACTTGAACCATCAAAATAATCTAAGACTAGAACAAGGAATAATTCATTTGCAAGAGGGAATTAAAGATAAAGGGAAATCATCTAGCTAATTATTGTTTAACTACTGAGTGTGTATTTTTCTTTAGCAGAGACACTTAGCAGTCTCATCAAATGGGCCCTTAAACCTGCTCCTTTAGAGATTTCCTTCTTGCACTAATCTGTCTTGTACTATCGCAGTCTATTTGCACTAGTGCAGGAACATAGATTTATGCAGAAGGTATAAATGGTGTCTTTACTAAAGGCTTTTTACTTCCTGCAAGGGCTTGAACTTTTCTAGGTTCAAAGCACTTAGATCCCGTGGCAAGAAACTAGTTCTTGCACCGGATCAGAGCTTCCTGCACTTAGCATTTAATTCTTAAAATGAGTGCTTAATTATTGCAAGTTCTATTATACTGTTAAATCAAATTTCACACATAAATAGTGAATGTTTAAGATCTTGACAGAGTGCAGGAATAAAGAAACAATCAATATACATTTATTCTGTCATAAGCATTTAATGAAACAAAGAAGAATGTGGGAAGTAGACTAAGAAGGCATGTTGCATCACACTAACATGCACTGGTGCAAGTTCATTTCTCCTGCTTGGACTAGGCAAGAAAACCAATCAAAAAGAATTGCAGAAGGAGATATCACACCAATGTGCACTCGTGCAGGGTTATTTCTCCTACTTGGACCAGGTGAAGGAAAACCAATCTGAAATCAAGTGCAGGAAAGGGAATTTATCTACTTCACACAACGGATCCGCTTTCAGTCAAACAAGAATACATGTGATTAAAATTAAATCACACTTGACAATGTAAACAAAAATTACAGGAAAATGGGAAATGGGGTAAACGTGCTGGGTTGGCTAGGCCCTAGCCAACCAGCACGTTTCCCCTTTAAATAAAAACGTTGCTCAGTACCTTAATCAATTCATCAGCTCAAATACAGAAACACAATTTGTGAAACATGAGGCGGAGTGTTTCTAGGAAAACTAGTGTCTTTTTTATTTGCTAGTCCCGCTAAGATTGATAGCTATCTTAGAAACAAACAATCAAAGCAATTTGCAATTTCCTTTATGTATGATAGATAAGAGAGAAGCAAAGGGACCAACCTGGATCTTCCACTTAACTCCTTGCTTGATTTCTCTCCGCCTTGATAGAGCTTGCAACTCCTCTCCTACTTGTCCCGCTTAGAGAATACCTTTAGAGACAAAGTAACAAAACACCATCAAAGCATCTCGATCTATAATATCATAAACAATGCAGAATCCGAAATACATTGAACATACAATTGCATTCACAAATATCAAGATTCACAAATACACGATTGTATGGAGGAAAACTCAAAGAAATTTATTAAAATAGAATGGAGAATTACAACCCAGCTCTCTGATCCAGCATCATCCTCCCAGCATCAAAGCCCTCTTCACCTCATGAAAAGCAAGATCACCCAACAGTACAATGCTCTTTCTCAAAGACAAACCAACAACACTTCTTTAAAAATTACAAAATTCCAGCCTCTAGATCTCTCAGATGAGGGATCCATTTATAGATGTTTGAAAAGGTGTGAGACATCTCTGGGTTTTTGATTAGTGTCATTCCACTTGTAGTTCTTGGTTCCACTTGGAGATTTCTTGGATCTCTTACTCATCCCTGGGCCAATTCAGAGGCAAGTGTCATAGAGGAAGTTTATAGAAGATTCCATGAGCATCCACTTAGCAAACTGTCTCAGACATTTGTCCATTCTCACGCATCGCACCCCAGAAAAGGCTTCTTCAGTATGCATTGCACCTAGCTAGTGTAGTAGTCAGTACGCATCGCACCCTAACAGTGGAGCATTCAATATGGTCCTGTTTTGGCCAGTTCTAAGTGGTTTTTCAAGTGGAACTTCTAGGGAATGATGTAATTAGTTGACTATGATCCTTTAGGGTATAAAACAACACTTTTATGGGTTAAATAGCCCTTGGTTTATTGACATATAAGATTGGGGTTGCAGTGCCCAAATATGTCTATAACAGTTGCCTCCTAAAGCATGAGTCGTAAATCTTTTGATGTCGGGTGAAATGCTTTATCATGAGGATTCGAGGCATTCGAACTGGAAGGTGACCTGTATAAGATACAATACAATACATCATCATCATATTATTTTCATGATCTAGCTAAGGTGGGCATTCCCATTCTCAGCTTTATAAATTCATTTTCATGTACATAGAATAGATAATCATCTACAGTTGCAGACTGGTGATTCTTTATATGTAGAGTCATCATGCTTTAGTTTGGATGATCATTTGTGCAGCTTCTGTGTACATTTGATGTCTTTATATTCCTGAATATATCGCAGCCTAGATGGATGAAACTAGATCCAGGGTCTTCAAACTCGTTCAATCTTCACTCAATCTACAAGTCGATCCATGTGAACGATGTCCTAAAGTCGAACATGGAAAGACATTGGCTGATTACTAGCCAATGATGTAAGCTGTTAACAGGCATGAGAGGAATCACCGATAATGATGATGACCCTCAAGGTACTACAGTACAATTCACGTGGTGTGAATATATGATCCGATGTCAAACACCTTGCGAAATCTCTCGGTTGAAGGCCATTGATGTAAACCTGTCGTTGGGAGTGAGAAACTTGCCATTGAGGCATGCAAGCTTCAAAGTAATGAAAGGGTTGTTTCTAAGTCAAATTCTTGGATAATGAGCTGGTGTCGACAAGAAGTGACCCGTCGTAGGAGGGCCTTGATGTATCCCACATCTACGACACGAAATGAAGCAAATGATTTTCTAGAGGTGAAAACAATCTGATGATACAAGGTTCGGGAATGGTGGTCATGAAAAATGGAGTGTGAAGGTATTGCAGTGGATGAGGCATTAACTGGATGGTGAATTCTTTGAATGATTCTCTTGAACATATCGGTGACACTGAGATGGAATGGTAGCGTTAACCCCAAAAGATGGATGGTATAGAGGACCAATGGTGATATGACTGGTGAACGAGATAACCCAACCCGACTCAATCATGGCTATGGAGTGAAAGTGTCATGTTCAAGAGCGACTTGCTACTAATAAAATTCTTCAAGTTTTCTTTCCTTTTTCCCCAGTCATTGTTGACCAGTACCTATTTATTTTTGTCAAGCTTGAGGAGGATAACATGTGCTTATTCTATAATTTTCCCTTCGGGCAAACCTGTCGCTATGTTTTAGCGAGCCTAGCGATAGTGAAACTCGTTCTTGTCTGGGTGGAAAAGTTTGTCGCTATTGTTCTAACGAGTTTAACGACAAGGATAACTCGGTCCTTTTCATGTTTAGAGAGTTTGAAAAGGGACGAAAAGGAAACTCTAGCAGTTCTTTTTCATAGCATAATCCCTTGAGTCAAAAAAAGATTAAAATAATACGCAAGGGATGACTTTTCGATTACTTTAGCGAGCCGAAAAAGACAAGCACTCAATATTTTTTGTGGGATAATCCCTCAGGTCTAAAAATATTAAAATGTATAGGAGGGATGGCACTTCCCCTTGCTTTAACAAGCTGGAAAGGCCAATAGCTTGACAATCTTTTCATATTTAACGAGTCTAAAAAGAGTTTAAAAGAGACTCATTTTTTAGGAACGAGTGGTGCTTTAAGGTAGCAAATGGTTCCGGGTAAGCTTGGAACTTCTCAAAACATGGTGGTGTGAAGAGGGTGGCTAACAGAACCACTCGTCACAGCTGTTCCTCAAAAGGTAAACAATCAAGTGGAAGCATATGATCAGCCAAAAGAATGGAGGTGATGGTAGAAACACAACCAAGGTTCAAAAGGCAGATAGAATGGCAATCACAAAGGTTATTTACCAAAGGTGGGTTCATTTTTTAACGAGCTTGAACTCTGGGGGAACATATGCTCATTTGGTAGGTTTAGTTTTTAACGAGCTTGAACCTTGCGGAAACATTGGTCATTTGGCAGGTTCATTTCTTAACGAGCTTGAACCTTGCAGAAACATTGCTCATAACAGTAGTCAAATATGTTCAATTCACCATTTAACACATTAGATTCTTTCATCAGTCATTCAAACTAATCAATTGCTCCATCAAATTGATTAGAAATACATATATATGCCCGAAAAATGAATTAAAAACTAATATTTTACTTGAAGTATGTGAATAGTAACATAAAAAATAGTTTTACCTCTCATTTTTACCATTTCATTTCAAATTTGGGATTTTGGAGCTCTAGAGTGGTTTTCCCCCTCAAATTTCATCAGCTGATTTCAGGAGATCCGTCAGACTATTCTCTGCGCCGTCAGGACCAGGTAGGAGCTAACCCTGAGCTCTTCATTTTCATTCCATCCTTTCTTGATTTTGAGAAAGTTTTTCCCTTTTTCTGGGCCCTTGGGGTTTGAAGAATTCATTCTCCATCCATCGCACCTGGCCTACATCGAAAGATGTGATGTATACTGAGTTGTACACTCGCCAGTTAGTATGCATCTCACCTTGCTCAAAGGTAGGGTGCGATGGGCGCAGAAGGGAAACTTTACACAGTGATTTTTCATGAAATTTTTGTCTATTTTTTCTCAAATTTGGATCCTAACTTATCTTTTGTTTGTGTTTCAGAGATTTTTTGGATCAAAATGGTCATCACGTGGCATGAACGCAAACATGAAGAAGAGGACATGATTGGCTTACATGATCAGGGTACAGTTACTGCATTGTTAAACTGTGGCTTGCTCAAATTCTTTTGCTTATCCAGCATGAGGCAACAAATCAGTTTGTTGCAGTATTTTCTCGATGCTTGGGATCCAATCAACCAGGTATTCCAGATCAGAGGAAAATCTATTCCATTGACAATCGAGGATATCTACTTTCTGATGGGATTATCGAGGCGTGGTGCCCCTCTCTCATTGTCAGGATCCGCCCGTGGGGGTGAATCTGTGAGAGATTATATTTGCTAGTTTTGTAGAGATGGATCTCAGCCTAGCAGGGATGGCAAGATCAATATCCGGGATGTCACTGATCGGCCCTTGAGGACCATTTTATTCACCTTTGCTAGATTGGCTGGTAGCATGGCTCTTCATTTGGCAAACAAATCTTATATGCAGTACGCCCTAGAATGCCTGGAACCAAAGGTGTTCAACTGGTGTGAGGTGATACTTTTGGTCATAAAAGAACAGCTCTCTAAAGTAAAGAATGGAAGATCCAAGAATTTCGGCTACAGTTCCATCTTGACTGCTTTTTCTTTGGAGAGGATTACACTGATGCAGCCTCAGTACATTTCGCTAGGATTGCCAGCACTGAGGGAACCACAGATGCAGAGGTGGGTTGATCTCATGGCCAGACGTGCTGGTCAGTCACAAATTTCTTTCTCTGATGCCTTCTTTGAGTGGTTCGACCATCAGGAGATGGTCTTCATGGAGCATCCATACATTGGGATGGATTTCCAAGGTGACTCGGATTTGGCATTACCGGCTGGCGAGCAGTGGAGTGTTATGGGTAAAATGATTTGACCATGTCTTTTTTCATCAGTTTTATAATGTTTTGTGTTTTTAAATGTTTTCAAGACTAATCAAACTTGTATATTTCTGCAGATGTTGGGCCAGTGCAGCTAGCGGCACGCCCAAGGGCGGAAGTTGACGTTCCAGAAGGAGAGGCTATAGGGAGGGTTGTTCTTCGTGATCTGGACATAGCGGAGACCCTGGCAGCGCTGTAGGATCAGATCGAGGGTCTCACTCTTGGTATTCAGGATGTGAGGACCGACGAGTTACCTCTGAGGTTACAGTGCCATACTACTGGTGTGCCGAGTCGATGGACTAGGCTCTTGCACATGATCGCACAGGTGGTGACATGCTATCACCAGCATCATTAGTCTAGGATGCTTTTCTGCATTCATTTTTGAGTTCCTTGGTCATATGACGGATTTTGTCTTGGACACAAAACATTTTGTAAAACTATAAACAGTTATATATTTTTGGTTTTTGGAGTTTTATCTTGGTTAAGTTATGCAATCCTGATGCAAATGTTAATGTAAAATGCGTTCTTTACAAATGTTGAAAATGTCTATCTAACACATATTTTGCTAATGAATCAATTAATGTGTTTAAGTTTCTAGAAATGTGTTGATATTGAATGGAATCAAACTGTCTTTCCAAAATCCTGACTCTTAGGAACATACAATAAATAGCTGGGTTCCAAACGGAATAAACACCAGTAAGCTATAGGATGACGAGTTGCGAATATTTCCTGACAAAAAGTCGGCGTATGCCATGTGAAATGGCATCATAGAGAAGCTCAATCAATGAGCTTTAACCAGCGATGTTGTTCGTTGATCGACCAATACATATTCCCCTGAAACTCACTAACTCACCATTTGGATCGAAAATGGCCCAAGCCGTAGAAGACAGGTTCCGCGTACTACGACTAACTCCGTCGACGTACCCAACAAATCATTCCAAAAAGTCTAACATCTGCAACAAATGCAAAGTGGATTACCTAACCAAAATGACAACTCTAAAAGAAAACAAAAATGTAACAAAAGTATATGCACAAAGAGCGTACTATACTTAATCAAGCATAGTAATGTTTAAGGTACAACCCATTTCGGGGTTGTGATAGTGGAATTCTGTCATAATCGACCAGCTCGTAGGATCCTTTTGTCAATACCCGTTTAACAACGTAGGGGCCCATCCATAATGGTTCGAACTTACCCGCTCCCAATTTATCAGAGTCCTGATCGTAGAGCAAGACCAGGTCACCTTCTGAGAAGACATGAGGCTTGATAGTTTTGTCAAATTGCACCTTGACACGTTTCTTATGTGCTTCATTAGCTAGCACGGCATCACGACGGGTTTCATCCAAGTGGATTAGTTCCAAGAAACGAGCCTCTTCCTCCGAAGTTTCGGGAAGCAGATCAATTGTGAGCTTGAGAGATGAAATTTCGCACTGAATTGGTAAGACAGCTTCCACACCATACACCAACTGAAAGGGCGTAAATCCGGTCGCATTTCTCACCAATTTTCTATATGCCCATAGAGTTGAGTACAAGATTAAATTCCAATTTCGTTTGTGGACTACAATCATTCTCTGCATCATGCGCTTAAGGACTTTGTTGATTGCCTCAACCTGTCTGTTAGCCTACAGATAATATGGAGTAGAACTATCGTGGGATAGTCCTAATTTGGTAGTCAATTAAACCATCATGTGATTGCGAAAGTACGATCCATGATCTGTGACTATACCCTCTGGAACACCAAATCTAGAGACTACATGATTGAAAAAGAAAAGAGCAGTCATTTCGCCACTGCTGTTTAATGTAGGCATTGCCTCGGCCCATTTTGTAAAATAGTTGACAACGACTATAATATACCCATGCCCCCCTAGCCAAGGTTGGGTTACATGTCATGAAATCTATGCCCCATTTAGTGAATGGCCCAACAACAACTACTGGATGCAGCGGTGCAGGTGGTAATCTGGTTTTGCGATCAAAAATCTAACAAGCATGGCAACTTCTGACTGCAATTATGAAATCTTTGAATATAGTGGGCTAGAAGTAACCAGCTCATAATATCTTTTGTGCAGTAGCATAACCAGATAGATGCCCCCCACATGCACCTGAATGACAATCATTCAGGACTTTTTCGGCCTCCTCATGCATGAGGCACCTTCACAGAACTGTATCGACACCATGACGGTAAAGTATATTATGGACGATCATGTAGTCTTTGGCTTGGTATTGAATACGCCATTGTTCAGAGCGAGAGAAGTGTTAGGCCTAAAAGTTTGGGTTTGGAGATAGACCAATATATCTCCGTACCACGTATCGCTTGATGATATCAGAAACAGAGTCTCATCAATGATTGATGCTTTAGATGTTAAATCGTTGGACGACGATGGGAGGTCACAAAGTAACTCCGCGAAGATGAGAGATTTCTTTGATTTGGATTTGGTGAATTCCAAATCAAACTCTTGCAAAATGGCTATCCATTTGGAATATTTTCCCCCTAGTAATTGATGCGATAGAATGTAGGTCATAGGGTTGCAATCTGACAGAATGGTAGTTTTGCGAAAGAGTATATAGTGTTGAAATCTCTGTACTGCTTGAACAACTACTAAAGCCATCTTTTCAACATAGGAGTACTTGCTTTCTGTATCATTTAAGTTGCGGCTTAAATAATACACAAGATGTTCTATTCCTTTGTCTTCTTGTACTAAAACCACGGCGATGGCTGTATCTGTAGTAGCGAGATACAGGTTAAAGTATTTTTGATAGTCAGGAGCATACATTAATGATGCTTTTACTAGGGAACCTTTTAAAGAATCAAAGGAAGCTTGCGCAACCTGATCCCAGTTGAAGGGTACTTATTTTTTCAAAAGATGCGTATAACCTTTAGAAAGTTTGGCATAATTTGGAATGAACCTCCTTAGAATGTTTGCTTTACCTTGGAGTCTCTAAATCTGAAGCAAATTTGAAGGTGGAGGCATGTCAAGGATTGCTTGAACCTTACATGGGTCGAGTTGAATTCCATCCTTAGAAACTACAAAACCAAGTAATCGACCAAAACCAACAGAAAACACATACTTGTGCGGATTGAGTCGTATCTTGTAGTGTCAGAAGTGTAGAAATATGGCTCTCAAATGCTGCGGATGATCAGTCTGCTTTTGCGAATGAGTCGGTAGATTGTCGAGATATGGTTGAAAGATGTGCTTGATGTCATGGAAGGCATAGTTCATTTCCCTTTAAAAAGTTGCCCCTGCGTTTTTCAAATCGAAAGGTAGTTTGCAGTACACGAATGTGCCCCATGGACATATCAATGCAGTCTTCGACTGGTCCTGTGGGAAGATATTGATTTGGTTGTATCCAGAAAATCCATCCATGAATGAAAATATTTCACATTCGGCACATTCATCAATTATCTGGTTGATGAAGGGTGTAGGGTAGTTTTCCTTTGGACACGCTTGATTTACATCCCTAAAATCGATGCACACTATAATTGTTCCTTGCTTTTTCATCACAGGAAAAATATTCGATACCCAATCAGTGAGAGGAATAGGGTAAATGAAACCAGCATGTAAAAGTTTTTCAACTTTTGCCTTAATGGAAGCGGCTTTCTTTGGGTGAACCAATAGAAGCCATTGTCGTATTAGTTTGACATCTGGATACATCTTGATTTCATGTTCAACGATGCTCAAGTAAATGCCTGGCATTTCTTTGTATGACCATGCAAAGACATCTCTGAATTCACGAAAGAGAGTGCAGTATATTTCCACTTCCGAAGGAGAACAAGATTTTCCAACATGAATATTCTCTACAACATTAGTTTTGGTCGATATATTAATGGCGATAGTTTCCTTAATATTGGACAGATTTTTCTCAGAATCCACTGTATTTACAGTATTTGATAGAAAATAAAAAACTGAAGGATGATTAAGGTCACTTGAATAATCTTCATTGTTATCTTGAAGGTGGGAACGATGGTGGTAATCTTCCCACGTCGTCTCTCCTATCATCATTGACTGAATGATTTCTTCGTCTGTAGAATGTATACGAGACCAAGGATCGGAAGAGGTACCATACTCTAGAGACCTATCTATCCAAACACTCGCTGAGTGTTGATTTGGGTTCGCCACCCAGGCTGAGAAAATTGATTGCTACAAAGATTCTATAGGGCTTGGGGGCAACACCTGGCAATGATAAAAACTATCAAAATGGTTAGATTTCTTCTTAATCTTTGATGATGTAGAAGATATCATATGATAGGTTTCCATTGTGGCCACTTCCGCTAGATTACTTGGAGGCGGGAGGGCCAAAGTACCCATTAAGGACGGGTCTTCTAGGAGACCTACTCCAGAATTTTGAAGTGATTGATAACTTCAATGGATCAATGGAATGCTCCCAGTAGCTTGTGAACTGTTGGGGAAAAAGGTTAGTTGGTCAATGATTGTAATTCCACCCTGGAAGGGAAATGCAATCTTTCTAAAATATGTTGACATAATGGCAGCCATAGCATAAATCCATGGCCTTCCTAGTAAGATATTGTAGTCAAGGTTTCCATCGATGACCTCGACTTCAATTTCTACTGTCTTTCCCCCTAGTTCAACTTGAAATTTACCTAAAATCCCATATGGCATGTATGTTCTTCCTTCGAATGCTTTTAATGTCATTGATGAACGAGACAAGGGTGGTGAACCTAAAGTTTTCCAGCAACTCATTGACATAATACAGGTAGATGCTCCCTCATCAATGATTGTTCGTTGAACAATTTTGTTGAGGGATTTTACCTGTATAAGGAATGTGAGTTGGGCCAGTAACTGAGGTTCATATCCTTTATGGTTAAAGGCCACAAGATTTGAATCCATTGGGTCAATCCCACCTATTGCTAACAACAAAACCTGCTTTTGGGAGGGGAAAATCTGTAGTACTTCAAGTGTCGACATAGAAGATGGCAATTGAGCCAGATCCTCCACTATATTATAATTCTATGTTGCTCGGGCACGAGGATTAAATTTTGATTTATGTACTACTCCCTTTGGCAGTTTTATAGTTAATTCAGGAATGATGGGTGTAACAACTTCTGGCGAAGTTTTTGTCGAACTACTGGGTTGATCTGTAGCCTTGTTGTTCAATGACTGTGGATTCCCATAATCTTTATTCCTCGTCGATATCAAAGCATCATTTTGCTATTTCAAGATGGATAGCATAAGCACTTGGGATGGGGAAGCATGATCGATGGCAACCAGATTAGTTTCTGGGTTTGGAAACGGATCACTCAACACTGCTGAGGTACTTGAAGTCTTTAAAAATTTCGCGACCTCAGCTCTATGTGGACAATCTTTTGTCGAATTCTCCTCATTACATATGAAACACGGTTGACTACGTTTCTTTCGCCCAGTAGGGTTTTCAAAATATTTTTCAGGAGTTGAATTCTGATATTTCTTCTTATTATATTTCCCTTTTTTCTTGCCCCCCTAGTTTTTTTGGATCCTTTCCCTTGTCAGATGACATGGCATTAATCTCCGAGGCAAGAGGTTTTTCATTTTCTTTTTGACTGGAAACTGCAAGGGCTTTACCAGATGGAACCTTTTTAGTTTGCCTACTTGAGGTACAAATCACGCCATGCTGGCATGAGAGTCTCTGTTTGATTTAGTAGGGGTAGGAATGGAAAATTCTGGTCTAGGAGCATCAGGAATTTTATCATAGAGCATGCCAGACTGAGTATAGATCAAGTCTAAATATTGTGCATGAGACTTGCTCTTCAGTGACAAGTCTTCCCTTTGCCACATCTTCAGTAATAGAAGGTAATAATGACTTAATAAACCACTCAGCTAGAAGCTGATTAGGAACATACATCTTTACCATTCGACGATGATGTCACCACTCATGAATATGATCAGATATGTGAGTGGCCGTTGTCTGTTTAAATTTGGTAAGGAGTTCTGTCCCCGTTTTGTAACTTATGGGTAACTGAAAGTGGGTTAGAAAAGTAGTGTCAAGGGCACTAAAGTTATTGAATGAAGCTCTAGGCAATTCAATATACCATTTTACTGCCGGACCAGTTAGCGTTCTCTGAAAAGGGCGAAGCCTAATCGAATCATCATTTAGGGTGTAAGATGAGCACCACATATGAAAAGTCATTGCATTATTCGATGGATCTTCACCTGGAATTCCATTGAATTTAGGAATATCGGAGGGAAGTTTATGAGGAATCACTAGCCACCAAGGGGCATATGCAATTGGATCATTCCTTGGGCAATTCAAATCTAGTAATTCTAGACTTGCTACAAAAGGCAACTGTTGATTTAGGTTTGGTGAAGCATACCCAAGATAAGATGGGATCGCTTGAGTAGTAGGTCTTTACATACTAGCATAATGTATCTGATGCTGGTAACTTTGACAAGGTTGATGGGCATAACCATTATAGTATGGTTGTTGATAACCATTTTGAAAATGCGGTTGTCCATTACCTACAAAGCCTTGTTGCTCAGGTCCTCGGTAAGTTTGCTGGAATTGTGGTTGTTGATATTGTACCAACCATGGTTTTTGGACCATTTGCTATTTCCCAATACTGGATGATTGACCAAGATGCGGAGTAATAGTACCCGTTTTAGCCTCAATCATTCCAGGTAAGGAAGCACTAACCTAAGGTTATGATTGAGCTGTAGAGACAAAAGGTTGTTGTATTGCAACCTAAGAGACTTGAGGTTGACATACAACAGGCAATGCTTGTACTTGCGATATAGTCACAATAACAAGTGTAGTGGGAATATTCGACACAGGTTGGATTGGTTGCATTGAATATACAACTCTTGGTTGTTGAGGTAGTATTGGTACCCAACCACTGGATGTAATTCCAGTTTGACCTGAATTTTGTTGTGAACTCTCATATGGTTGTTCTCCAAGAGGGAACAATGAAAAAGCATATTGCCCCCCATATGATGGCAATTCAATGCTCAAAGGATAGATCGGTCTTTAAAGACTGGGCTGCCCAAATTGAAGCTGGTATGCAAGATCAATTTGCTGAGTTTCAACATAAGAAATGCCAGATAGGGTCCCAGATGAACAAATAGGAACAGACCATGTCATCGAAATAGTCCCTAGGTGGACTCCATCTAGTGATTGATAACTAGTTGGGATAGATGGTATACCGACAAACATCGTAGGAGTAGTAGCAAGAAGTTCTGTTGTGGCTGTATTAGATGACACAGTCCTAGATGTTGATGGTTGCTCAAACATTTTTAGTCTATCCAAAAGATTTCCTAGCGATTCGATAGGAACTTGCGATGAAGGATGATTAAAAGAACTAACTTCAGGGGTAGAAGGATATAAGTGGATCCCAGTTCCAAAACGTAATGGGGTACTAGATGAAATATCCTCTATTATCTCTTATATAGCAATCAGTCCAGTGGAAGGGGAAGACCGTCAGGTCCGTAAAATATTTCTGGAGCCGAAGAAGGTATAACTTCTGAAGTAAAAGACACTGGAGGGGTGACACCTTCTAAGTTCTGGAACTCAGATTCCAGATGTTCAGGTAAGTGAACTTTAGTCTCTGGATCAGCTCTAGATGGAGCTGTTTCAGGTATAGAAGTGTCTACCGTTACACTAGGATCAGTTCTAATGTCCTCTTGTAACTGTAGAACTTCTTCTGTAAAGGCAGATGTACTAGAAATAACTGGAGTAACTGTAGTCTCTGATGATGTTGAAACGCAAGTTTCTAATAAACCAGGAGAATCGGACTCAGTTAAACAAGATCGTTTTGCCCAAAATGGTTTCGTTTCTGGAGTCAAAGACGGTTGACTCACTAGTCTCCATGAATGAGGGGGTTTTGATTGACTTTCTTCCATGATTGCGGATTACTTGATCAACTCAAAATTAAAGGGGGGAATATGTTATTCCGAATTAAATAAATTTTAATGACGCTTTGACACAACTTTTCTTTTTCAATTTTTAAGAGTCGATAAAAAGATAAAGATGACTCTAGTCCCCTTCAATTTTTAATGAGCCTGAAGTGACAAGTGCTCAGATGGACCTTTTCTTTTAAGAAGTTGAAAAGGAATGAAAGTGACTACTCTGGAAATCTAGACAGAGGGATTACCAAACCAATCGCAAAATTGCAATATACACCTTGGTGGTAAATTAAAGAGAAATTACCAAGGACTTATGTATGGCAGTCAATCTCCCCGAACGCTGTGTTCAGTGCATTGCGATCGATAGGGAAGTAGACATAGCTTCCTATGGATAAAGGATGTAAGCCTATTGTGGTCTCCCAATATATACTCGACGGTACGGGGAGCACAATTTTGTGCTAGCACTTGTCATATCAAAGAGGAGGAATCACCCAACCTTCGATGAAACGATAGTTACTAGATTTTACGACACCGGAACACGTCTCTAGCCTAGACTTCTAGATGTGTTGCGTTAGGTTCCAAAGCATTGTTAAGTTCATTGAAATTTATTTTAGAGTTGATCTTTCTTAGAATTTTTTCTTTAAAGGTTCACCGCATGATGTAGATGTAAAATTCCTACATATGCAATCTAAAATGATAAACAATCGTTGTTTATTTTTTTAGCAATGAAAATCCTAGCTACTAAGGAAAGAAGGTTACAATTATTTCAAACAGAGATCAAAGAGCACACACTAAATGCACTTTTCCTAAATCAATTTTCGCACACAGTCTAAATGAAAAAGCAAATGCATGTATTTCTTTTTCGTTCCCTTTAATGTGAGGAATGTCAAAAAGGAAAACTGAGTATAGATCTGAAATATTTTCTTCAAAGAGACATTTCAACAATTTCTTTTCAAAATGAAAGGAAGACTAAACGACACTTTTCAGTTTCGAATAGAAAGATGCTTTCAACACTTCAAATATTAACATTCAAATCAAATACACTTCAAAAAGTTCAATCGACTAGACAGGGAAGACTTTACGACACTTCTTTTTTGACATAAAACGATAGCTACACCAATTTTTGCATCAAGACGATAGTTTGATTTAAGAATGTTTTTGACTAAGGATCATTAATGATGGAAAAATACATAAAACGTTTACTAATCCTAATCAATGGAGGCTGAACTATGTAAAGTAAGGAGGCTTCATCAATGAGATACTGTTCATAAGCAGCAACACAATCAAACAGAGCTGAAAACAAGGACAAAAAACCAAATTTCAAGGAGGGAAATAGGATTACTCAGTCATCACACCTGTGCTTCACATAAACAGGGATGCATCTCACCTACTACACATGGGAGGTGTGATGCATACTGGCTTCCAGTGGTAGACAGTGCGATGGGCCAGGGAGTGAAACTCAGTTGGGTTTTTAGTCAAACTTGCAGCTGAGCTCAGTTATTTAAGCTGAGCTATGATGGACAGTAAAAAGAAAAGTATAGAGGAATTATCTTGGGAGGTTACTGAGCTACCACAAGGGCGTTTGGAAGGGTTGTAAGTCAGATGTTCAGTTCATAAACTAACCCAGAGATTGACTGAAGCAGCATTCATCTACTTTGCAATTGCATAGCAAGAGCAATTCGAAGGCTATCTGGCTAACTTCAGGCTCTGTCTGTAGTTTATAAAGCAAACAACAATAACAAACAAACAAACTATTCGATCCCCAGTGGAGTCACCATTTTGTTTCTGGGAAAACTAGTGTCTTTTTGATCTGCTATTGCCACTAAGATTGGTAGCTATCTTAGAAACAAACAATCAAAGCAATTTGCAATTTCCTTTATGTATGATAGATAAGAGAGAAGAAAAGGGACCAACCTGGATCTTCCACTTGACTCCTTGCTTGACTTCTCTCACCCTTGATAGAGCTTGCAACTCCTCTCCTACTTGTCCCACTTAGAGAATACCTATAGAGACAAGTAACAAAACACCATCAAAGCATCTCGATCTATAATATCATAAACAATGTAGAATCAAAAATACATTGAACATACAATTGCATTCACAAATAACAAGATTCAAAAATACACGATTGCATGGAGGAAAACTCAAAGAACTTTATTAAAATAGAAGGGAGAATTAAAACCCAGCTATCTGATCCAGCATCATCCTCCCAGCATCAAAGCCTTCTTCACCTCATGAAAAGCAATATCACCCAACAGTACAATGCTCTTTCTCAAAGACAAACCAACAACACTTCTTTACAAATTACAAAATTCCAGCCTCTAGATCTCTCAGATGAGGGATCCATTTATAGATGTTTGAAAAGGTGTGAGTCATCTCTGGGTTTTTGATTAGTGTCATTCCACTTGTAGTTCTTAGTTCCACTTGGATATTTCTCGGATCTCTTACTCATCCTTGGGCAAATTCAGAGAGGCAAGTGTCATAGAAGAAGTTTCTAGAAGATTCCATGAGCATCTACTTAGCAAACTGTCTCAGGCATTTGTCCATTCTCGCTCATCGCACCGCACAGAAGGCTTCTTCAGTATGCATCACACCTGGCTAGTGTAGCAGTTAGTATGCATCGCACCCTGACAGTGGAGCATTCAGTATGGTCCTGTTTTGGCCAGTTCTGAGTGGTTTTTCAGGTGGAACTTCTGGGGAATGATGTAATCAGTTGACTATGATCCTTTAGGGTATAAAACAACACTTTTAGGGGTTAAAGAGCCCTTGGTTTATTGACATATAAGATTGGGGTTGCAGTGCCCAAATATGTCTATAACACAGAGCTCCCTTTTATCAATTCACTGAGGCAACTACATACATTAATACATCATCCAACTCAGATTTGGGTGATAACAAAATACAACAACCTGTTATTGCCTCTCTGGCTGTGTCTCTGTTCTCTTCTACTATCAAAAAATTTCCCCTAGTCCTATTTACATTCTACATTATATAGATCTTTGGCCAAAGGCCAAAATAGATCATTCAACCGATTACATAACCAAACACAAAATTTAGCTTTTTGGCCTTCAAAATTAGACAGTTAGCAAAACTGACCGTAGCAAATCTCCAGCTTTCGTCCTTCACAGATTCGATCTCAACTGCCTTTGGATCGATCTTACTGTCATGGTTGAAGCTGCTCAAAACAAGGCAGTGATCAAGGAGGTTCGGATCTGCTACAAGGATTTGTTGTACTGGCAACGATGCAAGATCCAATCCTGCACTGCGATCAGCGGTCATGGTAAGTACTCTAACTACCAAATAAACATTGGAGATATTGATAAGTTACAAAGAGTGATTAAAAGTAAGAAATCATGTAATAAATGATTAATTAATGCTAAGTTAAATTAAAAGTATGAAAAATAAAGTTTTTACGAAATCTGTCACCGTGCTTGGACTGGTGCAAGATGAGGGTGTATAAAAGAGGTAAAACAATGGTAAATGGTTATGATTTACAAAGGGGAAAATGGAAAAAAGAGAGAAAATTAGGGGGCTAACATCCTCCCATCCCTAATTTTTTGTGTGTCCTCACACAACTCTTTACCTTTGCAAAAAACCTTCAAAACTTTGAGCATTCCAGCTCAATCCTGCTCTAACATACTGACATCAGCCTGCAATGTTTCAGACTTCTTTTTTCAAATGTTCTTTAGTTTCTTTGTCACCTTTTTAAGTCACTTGAAACATTGTGCAGCTCAGTACTTCCAAACTCTAACTTCTCCTTTCTTTTTCTGGATCTCTGCAGTTAATTCTTCTTTACTCTGTTCTTTATCCTCCTGCGCTTTAGCTATGAGCTATTCTATGTTCTGCGCTTGAAGCTCTAGTTCAACTATCCGAGCAGTAGGAGTTACGAAATATCTTCCTTCTTCTGTCTTGACAAGGGTTGTGTCTTCCTCGGGGACCTCAGTATCCCTCATGGTTAAATTAAGAAATTATCTTCTTCTGGTTCTTCTTCTTGCACTGGTGCAGAAGGGGATTCAACGTCTTGTGGGGATTGTGGTTCTTTGCCTGCACCAGATTCTTCATTCTTTTTCTGGGGCTTTTAATGAAATTGGCCAATAAAGTGTCATCTTCGACATCTACAAATTTTTCTGCGTCCGCAAGGACTGACAGGTTTTCTTCTTCGGGGGTCTGTGTCTGTACTACTGGTGTAGAAGGAGTCTCTTCAACAGGTGCACTAGATGTCTTCTTATTTGGAGATGGGGCCCTTTCTTCTATTGGTTTTTCAGGTCATTTCCTTTTTGCACTGGTGCAAGAAGGACTCTTGTTTACATTCTTACACGGACCCTTGCTTGTGCTGGCAGGGTCCTCTGTCTCCTTTCCAGTAGCTGTCTTTTTATGTAGCTGTTTTAATAGCACCTCCCAGGTCATGCCTTTAACTTCAAATTGTTTCTAGACCAAAATCTTTATCAAGACGTGGTGATATAACTTCTTGTTGGCCTGGCCTACCCGTCCGTCTCACACACCCTTGGCCATTTTTTCCAAGCTCTTAAGCAAAAATCGAGGAAATTCATCCTCCACTGAATGTGCTGGGTGGCTTCAAAATGTTGCAACATCCTAAAATGGTACACAAAAGTGCGGGAGTACCTTCCCTCATAGGTTAGGAATTTCTGTAGGATGAAAAGGAGGTCCTGCCACTGTCCCAGCAAGGCACTGTGTGGAACTCCTTCCTTCCAATCTACCTTCATCTTCTTGTCGACGACGAAATGCTGTCATTGCTTCCTTTCTAGTTTCTGATTTTTAAACCACTACTCATCAATATTTTCCAAGCCTGTTGCTGCTGCTATAAACTCTTCCGTAACCTCAAATTTTAGAGTCCCAATTTTTACTCTGCCATTTTTGAAACTTTTGGCAAACTGTAAGGCCACTTCATTGTTGTGCCCGTCAAACTTTTGCAAGAATTGAAGAAAGCCCGAGTCTCGCAATAGTGCAAGACTATTGTGATACTCAGCAGTCTATTCTACCCTACTGAGAGATGAAGGTTCGCTTCGAATAGGCCGCATCGCTGCTTAACAGTTATGAACAATTAAGAATTTACATGCAACACCGGGAAAATTGGTTCTTATAGATAGGGATCCAACCATCCACCATCCCTTCCATATTATCACCCATTCATTCCACTAAAATAGATGTGGATTCGTGGCATCTTTGAGATCATGCCGGATTGGTACTTGTGGCAGCGTTTTAACGGCTAGGTGAGGTAATCATTATGAGTGAAGGACATCTAAGATTATGGCGAAAAGGGGCAATTATATCCAAGCAACGGTTAAACACTTCCACACTCCTTCATAATTCAAAAAAATAACTTAGCATTCATTACAAAATGATCATGAGTCTTAACTTAAAAACAACTTGTACTTTAAATAATTTTCTCCTAGTTAATATGATAGCACAAGTACTCATCGACTAAGTGAAAGGACTTCTTATAAACGTTCATGATGACCACTTTCCTATGATGTATACTATGAAAAGAACAAATTGTACTATGTCTCTAACAGGGTGCATGCCTGCACTGCTTAAACTATGCTATTCTGCTGGTACCATTTTGCTTGCATTATTATATAGGACGACATGCTTATGCTAGTGCAAGCATAATATTTGAAAAAAATAAAGAACATGGAATTTAAGTAAAATATAGGCTGGACTTCCAACATGGCTAACTCAACTTATACTAGAAATTTGCTTCGCCCTTTCTTGATGCTTCAAAGCATATCCTTTTGCTCTTTGTGCATGAGATCCTGCAATGAATTCATGAGGGAACAAAGAAGTGCAAAAAGGGAAATTTCAGAATGGGAAGGAATTATGTTACAGGGATTCCAGGAATAGTACCACAAGAGGGGATAAACAGAAGTGGGATAGGGAATAAAATTAAAGGGTAAAGTGGGGTTTTTACGAAGCAGACAGGGTAAATTCAGAAGAATATGGGAAAGTTAATCATTCTGGGATTTAAGAAGAAAACTGAGGGAATATTACAAAAGTGGAATATGAAGAAAGGCAGAAAATTTTCTGGAAGGTCTGCCTGCACTGGTGCAAGAAAAATAACTACAACGAAAATTAAGTGTTACTTGAATAAAAATATCCATGCTAATTACCCCAATTGTATAAAGGTTGGTTCTGCTGAACTTGCTTTTACTTGGTGGTCGCTAGCATATCTAAAGATCAAGCAACATTCTCTTTTTATTAGAAATTTTTGATCTTCCTGCCAGCAAGCTGGTTTTCAAGTTGATCCTTCTGCAATCATCTCAGTGAACTGATTTTCATAATTACAAGAAAATGTGTTTTTTTTTTTACTTTTTTTTTTTTTGTATTATTTTTTTTAAGAAGAAGAAGAATTCATGTTTTCAAAAGTTTGGTATTACCATTCACCACTACCGTCCCAAATTGTTGTTGGACTTGCTGTGTAAAATATTTCTTGGCAAGTGGCTGAAAATACTTCTTTAATCTATGTCAATTTACCAAGAATACTGAATTTTTTCCATCAATAGTTTTAACTTCTACTGCTCCATTCTCGAATACTCGAATCACTTCATAAGGTCCCATCCAACGTGTATGGAATTTCCCTTTAAAAGTTTTAAATATATAATCATAAAGGAGAATGCAATCACCTGGTTGGAATTGCTTTTTCTTAATAGACTTGTCATGCCACCTTTTGTGCTGCTGCTAAATTAATATGTTCTACTAAACAGCATCCCTACTAAATTCATCTAACTCATTTAATTGGAGAAGACATTGTTGTTGTGCCTTAGAGAGATCTAGTCCTAACTAAACTGTAGTTCTGAAAGTTTTGATCTGGAATTCAATTGGTAACAGAACCTGTTTGCCATATACCAGCTCATATGGTGTATGTCCCATGCTATTTCTCCAAGTGGTTCTGTATGCCCACAAAGCTTCTAGTAATCTTTCAGCCTAGTCTTTCCAATGCATATTTACTATC
Organism: Pinus tabuliformis; assembly: GCA_031772625.1. Classification (NCBI taxonomy): domain Eukaryota; kingdom Viridiplantae; phylum Streptophyta; class Pinopsida; order Pinales; family Pinaceae; genus Pinus; species Pinus tabuliformis. Next base: position 274,976,726 of record CM062811.1, read on the forward strand.
TTAGTAAGAATGGACTCGATCACTTTGTTTGTGGATTCCACTTGGCCATTTGCTTGCAGGTGATATGGCATGGATTTCCTATGCCGGATCTTGTATTGCTCCATCATACCCTGTACCAGATTAGAAATAAACTGTGGACCATTGTCAGAAACAATTTCTCTAGGCACACCAAATATAGTAAAGATTTTAGTAAAAAGAAAAACAACAACAACTTTTTCTGTAGCAAAGGAAACAACTTTAGCTTCTACCCATTTTGTAACAAAATCTATACAAACCAAAATATGATTTTTACTTAATGACGTTGGATTTATTGGCGCTATAAAATCAATAGCCCATTTTTTAAATGGCTTGATCATAACTTGGGGGCATAAAGGCATTTCATTGGTTTTATTTGGTTGGCCCATTCATTGACAGCTACCACATCACCTGACATACTGTTTGGCATCCTTAAATAAGGAAGGCCAAAGGTAACCAACACACAATACTTTATGTGTAGTCCACTTATCAGTGAAGTGGCCTCCACAAGATTCATCATGAGTAGATTTCAATATGTCAAACACTTCCTCCTCTTACACACCTACGAATAATCAGGTCTAGACCAATGTAAAAGAGATCTCCTTCAATCCAGGAGTATGCAACACTTTTCTGAATAATATTTCACTTTTCATGAGTGGACAAGTGGGGTGGTGTTTTCCCAGTAACCAAGTAATTAGCAATGTCAGCAAACCATGGAGAATCTGTTGACATAGCAAAAATATGTTCATCCGGAAAATCATCATTAACAGGAGTTGCTTCACCAGGATTATCTAATCTAGAAAGAAAATCTGCTACAACATTAGATTTTCCTGGTCTATCAACAATAGTAATATTAAATTCCTGCAACAATAGTAACCACCTAGTCACTCTACTGCTAGTCAATGGTTTGTTCATCAAATATTTAATTGCGAAATGATCAGTATGTACAAATACTTCATATCTTGTAATATAGTGCCTGAACTTATTAATTGCAAAAATTACAGCTAAAAACTCTTTCTCTGTAACTGTATAATTTAATTTAGCGGAAGACAAATTCTTACTAATATAATAAATAACATAGGATTGCTTATTTTCCTCTTGTCCTAAAGCTGTACCAATAGCCAAATCTGAAGCATCAGAGGAAATGTGAAAAGGCAGGGACCAGTTAGGACCTCTCAAAACTGGTGCATGTACTAACTTTTCCTTCAATGTTTCAAAAGACTGTTGGCAAGCTGTGGTCCAAGAAAATTCACTATCCTTAGCTAGAAGTCGGAAAAGAGGGGCAGCTATCTTAGAAAAATTTTCAATGAATCTTCTATAGTAACCAACATGTCCTAAAAAACCTCTTACTTCCCTTTGAGTTTTGGGTGCAGGAAGATGCAGAATGATTTCAATCTTTGCTAGATCAACCTGGATACCTTTACTAGAAATCAAATGGCCAAGTACCACTCCCACTTTTCACATTAATCTACATTTCTTATCACTCAAGGCGAGATGGGCTTCCTGAAAAAAAAAGAAGTACTTTCTCCAGATTTTTGAGAGCTTCCTGAAAAGAATCACCAAACACAGAAAAGTCATTCATATAAATTTCTACAAATTCTAGATCAGCGAAAATGGCCAGGAATGCCCTTTGAAAGGTAGCCGGGGCATTACATAAACCAAAGGGAAGCACTTTAAGCAAATGTACCCCATGGACATGTAAAAGTAGCTTTGTCCTGATCTTCGGGTGCAATTTGTATCTGGTTATGCCACTGAAGCCATCCAAAAAGGAAAAGTATTTCTTTCCTACAAGGGTATCAAGCACCTGGTCAATAAAAGGGAGAGGGAAATAATCTTTGAAACTGGCCTTGCTTAATTCTTGATAATCAATACAAATACGCCATCTTCCATCTTTCTTAGGTACTAGCACTAATGGAGAGACCCACTGACTGTCGGAAATAAGATAGATGAAACCGACATCCAAGAGTTTTTGTACTTCTTCCTTCACAATATCTCTTAGAGCTGGATTCATTCGCCTTTGGGGTTGTCGGACAGGTCGGGTTCCTTCCTGAATATAGATATGATGTGTACAAGTTTTAGGAGGAATACCCTTCATATCTTCATAGCCCCAAGCAAAGGCGCTAAGATGGTTTTACAACAAATTCACAAGCTGCTCCTGCTGAGATGAGTCCAAATCTGAACTAATATGCAAGGATTTACCAGGGCTAATCTCAACAAGAGTAGTATTAGGCTCAGGAGTACTCAAGGGTGTGGTCAAATGTAGTGATATAGAAGAATGAGAATCGTGATTATCTTGAAAATCTAGGCTGAAAATCTAGCTCAATGGCTCAAAATTAGGCATAGTGTCTAGATTATTCAGGAAATCTTGAATCTCATCTGCTTGTGAAGACCCAGTATAATTATGGACAAGGGAAATGGGTTGAGCCTCCTGATCACTGCTTTGATCCAACCATAAAGTATATCGAAGGTCCTGAATCGATCTGGCTGGGGGGTATAAGGTAACTTTCTTCCTAGAATCTCCATGCGAAATATACATATCACTGGAACGACATCCAATATATTCATTGGCCGTAGCAAGCCATGATTGACCCAAGATCAAGGGATGTCATCCTATTGGGTTCTTTGGCTGAAGCATAATGAAATCAGTAGGATATTCCCAAGAATCTAATGAGATGATCACATCATCTAATACTCCTTCTGTCTTAATTTTAGATCTATCTGCTAATTTAAGCATGGTGGGAGTAGGGCGAAGATGAGATAACTGAAGTTGATCCATGGTTTTCTTAGTCATGATATTAATGGCTACCCCCAGGTCTAAAAGAACATTAGAGACAAGGACATTACCAATCTGAACTGGGACAACAGGGTTTCTAGGATCAGTATATTTTTCCATAGACACACATCCCGTCATCAACTCAACTACCCTACCAACAAAATTGAATGGTTTGGGGTTCCAATCTCTTCCTCCCGAGTTTCTTGAGACAAAGTTCCTTAATAATCTTGGTACAAATGGGGATCTATTTGATGGCTTGAAGCAAAGGTATCTTAATGAAAAGATTTCGAAGCTCTGATGCCAAGCTAGTCTCAGAAATAGGCTCACTTCTTTCCATTACTAGTCTCTCTAGGAAGGGAGGCTGGTTGGAAGAAGATGGCAAGGATTCAGAGGGTAGGGCTGCTTAGTGACAACTTTTGGAGAATGGTTCAGAGTTTCCTCTTCTCCTTTCTTTTCAACAATCACTATAGGTTGCCTCTCATTTTCTGATGTTACAGTCCTTCCCGATCTTAATTGAATATCATGAACCCCAACAGGAATAGACTGGTACTCAAATGGTAAAGGTGGGTTTGTTACATAGATCATTTTCAATGCTTTATTATTGTTAGGATTGAGCATAGGTTGAGCAAGCAATTGAGGAGGTGAAAATGGTGGAGGTAAAGGCAACAGTGGAGTAGACTGACTCAGAAGTTGAGGCATTGAATAAGGTGTATGCGTAGATGGATATGACTGCATAGGTGGCTGGTAGGAATATGGAGAATGAGTTGGCCCTCTCCAACCTTGTTGCGATGGTTGAGAAGGTTTCCCATGTTGATATTGATTCCCATACTGCCACTGCTGATTAGTGTTAGGATAAGAATATGCATGTGAATTATAACCAAAATAATGTGGAGAGAATTCAGGAGCCATACCTGCACCTACCTGAGGCCAATTCCTTCTTGCTCCCATAGCATACAAGTATTTAGCTTCAGGCGGTCCCCCTGTAAATACAGCTTTAAGTCCTGGGATAGAGGGACATTTTTCTGTGACATGGTCTTCTACACAAATAGCACACTTATTAGTTTCTTTCAAATTAAGAGGACACTCTTTAGGAGGATTCTTGTCTCTACATTTAGGACAGAAAATACATAATGACTCTTGTTCCCTCATGAGTTTTTGCTGAAATTTTAAAGAGTCCAATTGTTTGGTAACAATATTAATTATATCAATTTTCATGTTTTCCATTTTATTTTCTAGTCCAATAATCATAGCATCTGTAGATTCAGTTTTTCTATTTCTATTTCGAGTTCCTCTACCGGATCTACACTGATTTCTTAAAAATTTGTTGTATAATTCACAAATTTGTTCAAAAGTTTGCTGAGAAATATCACCTTGTCCTAATAGATTTAAATTATTTCTAGCATTATCAGTAAGTGCTCTTAAGAACAAGGTTCTAATAGTACTGGGATCAAACTTAAGTTTCGACCTTTGTAAAATATATAGAAATCTTTCTAGGTAATCTTCAAGAGTTTCATCATCATCCTGTATGATTGTAAAAATCTCATCCTGCATGTCCCGAGTTTTGCAATATTCTTGATATTTAGACAAAAAAACTCTCTTCATCTGATCCCAAGTGGTTCTAGTGTTTCCTCCTAACCCCATAAACCAGCGTAGAGCTGAGTCCTTGAGAGTAACATGAAATAATCTTAACTTCTGAGCGTCAGTTGAATAATCATAACTTCTACATAGAATATCAAACTCGAATAGAAAAGAGTCAGGATCTTCATGAACTTTACCATGGAAATGAGGGAGAGCTGATGGTGGAATATTCTTCATTTGCGCCATAGCATCAGGATCCACAATTGGAAACACAAAAGTGTATTGTTCTCCACTTACCCGGTTTTCACCAGTCCCTTCCACATGATCTTCTGGTCTGCCATTGTTTCCCTTTTACTTGGACCGCTCTCAATAGGCTGAACCACACCTGAGCTATTGTCACCAGAATCCGGGTGGACTATTCCTGCTTGATGGGTTTTAATTGGATTGGGCTTCTTGCTTACAAAAGGAGACCCAATATGAGAATTGTTTTCAGAACTCTTTCGGCCCTTAGTGGGCTTCGAATGCTTGCCTTTTCTAGGCATTCATTTCAAAAAAGAAAGAAAAACAACAAACAACTTCTAATAAAAATTCTGTCAGAATTCAATTAACACCAGTAAAATTCCTTCAAAGAAGCTTTTTCAAACAATACTAAAAAAATAAAGGAAAAATTACCTCTATTGTATAATCAAAAAATTCTTACCAAATCAAATCGCCTCCTCGGCAACGGCGCCAAAATGTTGGGTGCAGGAATTACACTTAAGCAAACTCCTCAACACTTAATTTGTCAACCCGGGGGATCCGTAAACTTAGAGATGAAGCATAGGCAATGCTAGAGATGGTATGAATCTTCCTAATATAAATCCCTACTTTCTTTAAAGGAAAGATTGTAGAATCAAATTAAAAAGAGAAAAAGGCAACTTGAACCATCAAAATAATCTAAGACTAGAACAAGGAAGAATGAATTTGTAGGAGGGAATTAAAGATAAAGGGCAATCACTCTAGCTAGTTATTGTTTAACTACTGAGTGTGTGTTTTTCTTTAGCAAAGACACTTAGCAGTCTCATCAGATGGGCCCTTAAACCGACTCCTTTAGAGATTTCCTTCTTGCACTAATTTGTCTTGTATTATCATAGTTTGCTTGCACTAGTGCAAGAATAGAGATTTATGCAAAAGGTATAAATGGTGTCTTTACTAAAGGTTTTTTACTTCCTGCAAGGGCTTGAACTTTTCTAGGTTTAAAGCACTTAGATCCCGTGGCAAGAAGCTAGTTCTTGCACCGGATCAGAGCTGCCTGCACTTAGCATTTAATTCTTAAAATGAGTGCTTAATTATTGCAAGTGCTATTATAATGTTAAATCAAATTTCACACATAAAAAGTGAATGTTTCTAATCTTGAGAGAGTGCAGGAATAAAGAAACAATCAATATGCATTTATCCTGTCATAAACATTTAATGAAAGAAATAAGATTGTGGGAAGTAGACTAAGAAGGCTTGCTGCATCACACCAACATGCACTAGTGCAGATTCATTTCTCCTGCTTGGACCAAGTGGGAAAACCAATCAAACAGAATTGCAAAAAAGGAGATATCATACCAACGTGCACTGGTGCAGGGTTACTTCGTCTGCTTGGACCAGGCCGAGGAAAACCAATCTGAAATCAAGTGAAAGAAAGGGAATTTATCTACTTCACACAATGGATCCTCTTTCACTCAGACATGAATGCATGTGCTTAATATTAAATCACACTTGACAATGTAAACACAAATTACAGGAAAACGGGAAATGGGGTAAACGTGTTGGGTTGGTTGGGCCCTAGCCAACCAGCACGTTTCCCCTTTAAATAAAAATGCTGCTTGGTACCTTAATCAATTCATCAACTCAAATACAGAAATGCAATTTTTCAAACATGAGGTGGAGCTCCCTTTTATTAATTCACTGAGGCAAGTACATACATTAATACATCGTCCAACCCAGATTCAGGCAATAACAAAATACAATAACCTATTGTCGCCTCTCTGGCTGTGTCTCTATTCTCTTCTACTATCAAAAACTCCCGCATACTGCTATTTACATTCTACATTATATAGATCTTTGGCCAAAGGCCAAAATAGATCATTCAACTAATTACATAACCAAATGTAGAATTTAGCTTTTTGGCCTTCAAAATTAGACAGTTAGCAAAATTGGCCGTAGCCAATCTCCAGCTTTCGTCCTTCACAGATTCGATCTTGGTTGTCTTTAGGATCGATCTTGTTGTCATGGTTGAAGTTTCTCAAAATGAGGCAGTGATCAAGGAGGTTCGAATCTGCTACAAGGATTTGTTGTGCTGGCAATGGTGCAAGATCCGATCCTGCACTAGGTTCAGCGGTCACGGTAAGTACTCTAACTACCAAATAAACATTGGAGATATCGATAAGTTACAAAGAGTGATTAAAAGTAAGAAATCATTTAATAAATGATTAAGTAATGCTAAGTTAAATTAAAAGTATCAAAAATAAAGTTTATACGAAATATGTCACCATGCTTGGACTGGTGCAATATGAGGGTGTATAAAAGAGGTAAAATAGAGGTAAATGGTTATGATTGAGGAAGGGGCAAATGGAAAAAAGAGAGAAAATTAGGGGGCTAACACACTAGTTGTACACACTATTGGAAAAATGTTTCCAAAGCCCCTCAATCCCCTAGAAAATCATCAGCAAAATTCTGCCTAATCTTCCACAAAATCATCATAGAAAACCTTGCTCTTCTTCTTCCCAGAACTCTACTCCCTAGATCCCATGAATTTACCCAGGAAGGCCTCTACACAGGCCCTGGAAAGAAAGTGTTGGCTTCGCAAGGTTCCCATAGAATTGGTCTCGAATCTCACTCCACTTCACTTACAAAATATGAGCAAGAACTCCCTTTAAAAACCTAGCAAGAGATCTGTGTTGTAGATGCTCCTCTAAAGGGGGTTCAAATTTTTCCTCTATGCCCAGTTTTCCCTAGAAACCCACCATGATCACCTATAATAATTCCCTGAATAGCCCTCCAATGATGCAATAATTTCCTACTATGGATGGCACTTAAGGTCCACCGATGGTAGGGTAAGATTCCCACTTAGAAATATTTTGTGCTAAACAGCACACTGTTGACTCGACTTAACAGCACAAGCAAACCAAAGTTCAATTGTTAAATGATCGAAAATCCCAAAAATGAGAGCTTCATCTCCGATTTATAATTTCCATCTCCCTCTCTCCTTGTAGGTTGCACCCATCGAATCTCCTCTTTCCTCCATTTCCCTCCAAGTCAAATTTCCATGGGGGTGCGTATTCCACATGGTGTGCCACCCACCTTCCACTAGCTCCACAAGTTTTCCATTTCTCCCAATGTTGTGTCCTTTTCCTTCTCCCAAAATTAAGTGTCCCCATTTTATCCAATTTTCCTAATTCTTAAGCCAAAAATGTGTCCATCTAAACAAAATTACAAAATTAGTGAGATGGATTACTAATTTAATTAGAGGGGAAATCACAATCCTCCCCTTCCAAATGTTGCTTTTCCTCAAGAAAATGTAATGTTTGGTGTTGTAAAATCTATTCACACTCCCATGTAGCATCCTCATCTGGCAGGTCTTTCCATCGTATCAGAAATTCCCTCATGAACCTATTCCTTATCTTCCTCTCTCTAGTCTCCAAAATAGCCTCAAGCACCAGGACCAAGTGCCCCTCATCATCCAAAGGAGGCAACTCTCTCACTGCTATTACCTATTGCCCCAAGGCCTTTTTAAGGCAGTAAACATGAAATATGTTATGGACCCTGCTTGTTGGGGGAAGCTCCAACTCATATGCTACCTCCCCAACCCACCTGGTGACCCTGTAAGGGCCACCAAAATTAGGCTTAAGCTTCTCTTCCCCTCTTTGTTTGAGAGTGGACTTCCTGTATGGTTGGAGCCTGAAGAAGAATAGGTCCCCAACCTCAAAATTCCTCTCTATTCTTCCCTTGTATGCATACAATTTTTTTGGTTTTGAGTAGGCTGCAGATTATCCTTGAGAGATCTAAGGATATATTGACTCTCATGTACCCAATTCTTTGGCCCCACGGCCCTCCTATCTCCAAAAATCATGTTAGTGAAATTCAGTGCATCATAACCATATAAAGCTTAAAATGGAGACATGCATATGGACATGTGATAGGTAGTATTGTAGTGATACTCACAAAGATGCAACCTCCATACCCACACATGTTGTTGCACTGTCACATAGTTGCACAAGTATCCCTATAGCCATGTGTTCACAATCTTTATCTATCTATCGGTTTATAGCTGATAACTAGTACTAGGGATGAGCTCAGTACCCATAAGCCAAAACAACTCTTTCAAAAAATCACCCATAAATCTATTGTCCTGATCCCTGGCAATGGTATTTGGGAGACCATGCAACTTGAACACCTCTCCGAAAAATAACTTTGCTACTTGCGAGGTTGAGCACCAAGTCGAAATAGAAAAGAAATCGTAAAACTTGGTCAACTTGTTGACTGCCACATAAATGAAATCCTTGCCCTGCACTACGGGTAACCCTATGACGATGTCCATGAGATACTCTCTGATTCAAATTTAAACAGGAACACAAGAAATTACAGAGATAACCATAAACACAGAGATGCAGCGGAAACAATACTTCACTTCATTAATGTAAAATATTGAAATATGCTTACAAACAGAAATGGAAATAAACCAGCAAGGGCGATGGTAGCTTATCTCTGAGAAGAGATGTGGTGGCTACATGCCTCTGAACTGACTTACAATGAGGCTCCAGGGACTTTTTATTATTGAACAATAAGAGCAAACCCTAAACAACCAAAACCCTAACCCGAGCAGATTTAACACTAAGAGTTTATGGGCCCCGTTGGGGTGAGTTGGACAACCAACTTCCCGGGGTCATGACTTGGTCATATTATCTTCATTTGATGTGCATGATAACCTGTTGGAAAGATCTCTATGAGGAATATGATGGAAAAGATGATTTTTGACAAAAAATTGTTGGCGGTAAATTTCCAAAAAAAACGTCGTTTAGGGCCTCAAAACGGCTCCGAAAGTTTAGGACCCGAAAAACTGCTAAAAATAGTAAACTATGCTACAATTAAGGAAACTAAAAAACTAAAAGAAGCAATTGTGGGGGTCCAAGTGGAATTGGTAGGTGGCCACCAATATCCACTGGGTCATTCTTGCCCCCTTAAGAAGCAATGGTCCCCCTTGCGTTGAGTTCTTCCATGAGATGAGGAAACTTCTACTGAACTTGGTCCCTAGTGAGCCACTTGCCCTGGTGAAGGAGTTGGCCTGCTTTGACAACTCGATATAGTTGGATATTCTACTAGAGAGTGTGCTTGATCTGTTTTTCCATGATCCAATCAGTTGCAGCTTGTTCCATGGAATCTGGATTCAACTCCGTGGGTGTGAGCTATTTTGCAATGTTGGATGTGTCTAGTAATGGTGGAAAGTATGGCTGAAGGCGGTACACATTGAACACTGGGTGCAGGCCAGGGAATGGGGGAATGCTGAGCTCAAATTCATTGTCCCCCACAGCCTTGGTAATGGTGTAAGGACCATATCGAAGTGGCCTAAGTTTTCAATAGGTTCTAGTAAGGCGTTCCTTTTGCAAATGCAACTAGACTTTGTCGCCCACCTAAAATTTTTGTGGCACCCAATGTTGATCATGTCACTGCTTATACTTGGCATTGGATTTCTCCAGAATGTCATGGACTTGTTGGAAAATATATTGGATGTGCTCAATGAAGCTATTTTCCTTATCTGTTTCAGACTAGACATGAGCCGAATCTGTGTGACTAGCTGCAAATGGCATGGCCACATCAATGGGACATAGTGGCTGGAATCCCAAGCCCACATGAAAAGGGTTGTGGCCATTTGAGCTGTGGAGAGCCCGGTTGTAGCTGTGTTGAACATAGGGAAGGCACTTCTGCAGTACTGCCACCGTTTTCTCAACCCCGAAATGCCCAACAGCCCGACTATAGTGTGCTTCCCAAATCATCTTGGCACGCTCGCTTGAAGGAACACAAAGGTGACCCAAGTGGCATAACAAGGCATCCTGGAGGTGAGAATCTAGAACATGCTAACCCTGCAAGAGTTTCTGGTATGTGTGGCCAAATTCTGGGTCGCTTTTGTAGAGAATTGGCCAATCAGAAGTCTCATGCCCACAAGAGTTGAGCATGGTGGTTAACACCATGATCGGTGGTAGACTGAGGCAATATGAAACATTATTGGTGCTACCCTTCTTATACTTGATATTCAAATGGAACTGTTCTAGGTATGTGGACCACTTCTGATGGCGATCATTCTGCAATTTCCCTTGGGTCTGTATGAACTGCAGGGGTCAGTGGTCTGCGTGGATGATTGTTTCCTTCCCCAAAATGTAATGCTTCTATTGTCGGTAGGCCTGCATAATGGAATACATCTCTTTGTCATAAGTGGGATACTTCCGAACTATTTCTGAAAGTGTCTCACTGTGATATGCCACTGGATGCATGTGTTGAGTAAGAACTGCCCCAATAGCATAGTCAGAGGCATCTGTCTCGACCTCAAATGGTTGTTGCAAGTCTGGTAATGCGAGCACTAGTGCTAAGCAGAGGCAATCTTTCAACTCTGTGAATGTCTTCTATTGAGATTCAGACCAAAAGAATTTTTCTTTCGCTCCTCCCTTGGTGACTTGACTCAAGGGCCAAGTGATATGAGAAAATCCCAACACGAACCTGTGGTAGAAGTTGGCAAGACCTAGAAAGCTGTGGAGCTCTGTCAGAGTGGTTGGAGATGGCCAATCCTAAATGACTTGGATCTTGGCTGGATCCACATGCAACCCCTGTTCATCAATAATGTATCCTAGATATTGAACTTGGGTCATGCCAAAAGTGCATTTCTCCAAATTGGCACATAACTTGTGTTGCCATAGTGTTTGTAGAACTTGTCAGATGTGGTGGAGGTGCTCTTCCCAACTCTGGCTGAATATTAGGATGTCATCCAAGTATAACACTAAAAATGAGTTGGTGAATGGCCGCAATATGTCATCCATTAGCCTCGTGAAGGTTGCAGGAGCATTCGTCAATTCGAAAGGCATAACCAACCATTCAAAAAGGCCCTCCTTGGCTTTGAAGGCAGTCTTCCACACATCAAAGGGTTTGATTGGTACTTGGTGATATCCTAACTTCAAATCGATCTTGCTGAAATATTTTCCCCCCTTCAGTTGGTCTAGGAGGTCATCAATCCATGGGATAGGGTACCTATTACGGACATTGATCTTGTTCAGTGCCTGATAGTCAATACAGAGCCTCCAAGTCCCATCCTTCTTCTGTACCAACACGATTGGGGTCCCATAGGGTGATGAACTTGGACGGAGGTGACCTTTCTGCAGTAGCTCCTGAATTTGCCTCTTGATCTCATTGTTCTCTAGAATGAAGCACCGATAGATTGGTCCATTGGGCAGCGGCGTACCTGGGGTCAGATCAATGGGGTGGTTGACCTAACAGTGCAGAGGAACCCCTACAGGGGAGGTGAAGATGTCCTCGTACTCCTCCATGACCTTGTCCATCTGTAGTTGTCATGCGGAGGGTCCCTGTCTGGAGGTCGTGGCCACCGTCTTCTTCTTTTCTTGAGGGCGTATCATCAGGAAAACAAATTTCCCAGTTTTGGAAATGAGCTTACTACATTGTTTTGCAGTAACCAAAGAGATGGCGGTAGGGTGCTACCTCTGGTATCCTGTACAAATTATTTCCCAAAGTAAAAATAACAGCACGGGGCCTTGATTCATACATAGCATGTTGCTTCCAAAAGTATGGTTGTCCTAATAATACATCACAAACTTCAAGGGGAGCAATGTCACACAATACCTCATCTGTGAAGGGCTTGATGTTGTATGGAAGGTGACACTGCTGGCTCACGTGAAGATCTCGTCCTTAGTGAAGCCACCCGATGGTGTACGGTTGTGGATGTGCTGTGGTTGGTAAGCCCAGCCGCTTCATGACCCCTACCAAAATGAGGTTATTTTGGCTCCTGCTATCGACTATGAATTGTAGCAGGGAGCCCTTTACCCACATCTGGGGGTGGAAGAGATGCTCCTCCTCCTCTAGATCTTTGGTTTCCTCCTTATGGATCTTCATGGTGGAAACGGTGGCGTTAGGCTCCACATCGATAATCTGCTTCCCTTTGTCACTACCCTTGTCAGGTTCTGACTCATAGGTAGAACATGCATCAGATTCTGAAACCTTTAGCTCAACCACCAGTGACTGCTTGGCCCAACACTCACTTGTGTTGTGAGTGGAGCTCTTATGGAACTCACACCATTTTCTTGTGTCATTTTTTGGCTTTGTGGTGCTGTTCTTTGCTTGCATCTTTGGCAGGTTGTCTTGGGCCATGCTGCCTTGGCTTTGTCCTTTGTTCTACGGTTTGGGGGGGACCTTTCCCTTTCTTTGAATTTGTAGATCCAAAGTCTTGCTTCTTCTGTTTAAACTTTTGCTCGACCTTGACGGCATATCGATATGCCGTGTCGATCGAGGAGATGTTAAGGAATTCTATTTCTTCTTGGATGTACTTGTGTAGGTAACCGTGGTATTTGAGTATCAAATACTACTCTGAATCCTTAATACCCAACTTTATGTGAAGTGTATGGAAAATATTGGTAAACTCCGACACGTCTTGGTCCCTTCCCTACCACAACATGGTCCACTTTATGTATTGATCCTCATAGCTTCCGACAGGGTAGTACTGCTCCTTGATGGCATCCCGAAATGAATTCCAAGTGGGTGCGGCTAAAAATAGTGAGCCTGTACTTTCATCCTTCTGCTCGTAGTAGGTTTCCCACCAGTCCTTGACGTGGGGGGCTGCTTTGAGAAGAGCGAAAATAATCTTTTCCCGACTGGAAAAATCATGAACATAAAAATAACCCTCTAGCAGATTTAACCATTTATCGACAACATCTGTGTCTATCTGACCCTTGAATATGGGGATTTCAAAATTAACTTGTACCTTAAATGGTGTGGCATTTCCAGAGTATCTGTTGGAATTCGATGTGTCGCCCTTGGGTAGCTGCTGAAGGATCTAGGGAAAGCTATCCAACATCATGTTCCTTTGTCGCTTGAGGGCTTCTTCGAGCAATATTTTGATAAGATCTCCTACCCCCTTGTCTTTCTTTTCATCCACCATGGGAGGCCGTCGGGATTTGCGAGGCTGGTCTTGCAAAGGTTTGACTAGTTCAAGCCTTAACTCCTTATATCCCGACCTCATTGGGGACATGCAAAGAAAAACAGATAAAAAAAAAAGCAGACCCCTCTGATACCACTGATCCGGATTTAAACAGCAATGCAACAAATTATAAAGATAACTATAAACATAGAGATGTAGCCGAAACAATACTTCACTTCATTAATGAAAAATACTGAAATATGCTTACAAACAGAAATGGAAATAAACCATCTAGGGCGATGGTAGCTTATCTCTGAGAAGAGATGTGGCAGCTACATGCCTCTAAACTACCTTACAATGAAGCTCAAGGACCTTTTTATTATTGAACAATATGAGCAAACCCTAAACAACCAAAACCCTAACCCGAGGAGATGTAACACCAAGAGTTTATGGGCCCCGTTGGGGTGAGTTGGACGACCAACTTCTCAGGGTCGTGACTTGGCCATATTATCTTCGTTTGATGGGCATGATAACCCGTTGGAAAGATCTCTCTGAGGACTACGACAGAAAAGACGATTTTAGATAGAAAATCGTTGGTGGTACATTTCCAAAAAAACGTTGTTTAGGGCCTCAAAACAGCTTCGGAAGTTCAGGACTCGAAAAACTACTAAAAATAGTAAACTATTCTACAATTAAGGAAACTGAAAAACTGAAAGAAGCAATGGTGGGGGTCCAAGAGGAATTGGCGTGTGACCACCAATATCCACTTGGATCACTCTCCCATTTCCTCTCAAGAATAGGGAGGCGTTGTAGTAATCCTACATGGTGAGTTTTCTCACCCTTGTTCCTCTGACATGTATCACACTCCTGTACACGCCTCAAGATGTCCTCCTTTAGGCCTCTCCATGTAAAATACTCTCTAATGGCCTTGTATGTCTTAAGAAATCCTTGATGTCCTTCCAATGGAGAGCCATGTGAAGCTTGCATAATATTATCCATCAACTGGGAGCTTGGAACCAAATAAATCTAGTTTCTGTAACAATTCAGATCATCCATCAATCAGTATCGGTCATCCTCTACCCTTCCATCAAGGATCTTGCATGCATGACAATCCTTGGAGTACGAAACTAATAGTTGCACCCTCCAATTCAAGGTAATTCTCATCGGTGAGTTGGTAGCATGCCTCCTAGACAACACATCTTCCAAAATGTTCTATCACCCCTTAACATACTCTATGTCAAACTCATACACCTGAATATTTCTTACCCACTTCTATTCTCTCTCTTGCAATTACTTTTGCTCCAAAAATAATCTAAGACTATTGTGCTCAGTATTTACCTTCAACCTATTGCCTATCAAATACTACCAAAGCTTGGCTAATGCATACATGATGGCCAACATCTCCTTGTAAAATTGGATGCAACCTCTCATGGGGCTACAACTTCTGACTCTCGAAAGAAGTAGGATGTCCATCCTACATCAAAACACCCCGATGCCCTCCCCGAAGGCATCACACTCCAGTACAAAAGGTTGTGAGAAATCTGGTAGTGCCAACACTGGATAGCTACTCATCACTTGATTGAGGCATTCAAAAGCCTCATGCGCCCCCTCTTTCCATCCAAACTCTCCCTTCTTAATCAAATCAATCAATGGGGCATCCAACTAGGAGAATCCCCTCACGAACTTCCTGTAATAGGTGCAAATGCCTAGGAATCCCCTTAAATCTGTAACATTCCTGGGTGTGGGTCAATTCATAATGACCTAAATCTTATCCTAATGTACTCGCACCCCATCCTATCCGAGTATGCGTCCAATGTATAACATATATGTCAGCCCAAACTAACATTTGGACATCTTGGCATACAATACCTCCTCCACCTACTACAAATGCTCCTCCCAAGTCCTGCTTTAAATCATAATGTTTTCAAAGAATACCAAGACATATCTGCATACCTACTTGTGGAACATGTGGTTCATGCAAGACTTAAAGGTAGCTGGTGTGTTGGTTATCCCAAAGGGCATCACCAAAAAATTGAAGTGTCCATAGTGACACCTGAAGGCAGTCTTTGGGATGTCCTGCTCTCTTACCCAAATTGGATGGTACCCCGAGCGTAGATATATCTTAGTGAAGAATTTGGCTCCCATGAGATCATACATCGTCTCATCTGAGTGTGGAATCAGGTACTAGTTCTTCAAGGTCGTCTTGTTTATAGATTTGAAGTAAATATACATACAAAGGGTCTCGTCCTTCTTCTTCAACAACACCATCGAAGAAGCAAAAGGACTAGAACTAGGTCTAATGTGCCCCAATATCAATAGCTCCTGGATAGCCCACTCAATCTCATCCTGATAGGTCTTGGGATGCCTACATGGTTTGTTGATCACAACGTGTACACCATCTTCTAGCTCAATAGTGTGCTCAAATCCCCTATTAGGTGGTTGTCTTGGTGGAATGTCCCAAAACACTGTCGGGTACCTTTCTAAGATGGCCTAAATATATATATGTGGTGCCCATGGTTGATCCCCTGTACCTAAACTATTGAGCTCTACTGCCCACTCTATATCCCCACGTCTTAAATCTACCTCCATCCCATGTGTCGAGAATGTCTGTGGTGGGTACGAGTGTGGGTTTTAACCCTGTATAGAAATTACCTGCATATGAATTCTAAAACCAAAAAATAAACAATAGAGAGAGCATAAAACTTAAAAGATATACATAGAGATTTTCCCCTAGATCACAAAACCGGGACTACCAGATTGATTTTTCATTATATTCCTTTCAATGTTACAATACATATATATACATGTCAAAGAATTCATAAACTCCAATCGATTAACCCTGGATTAGAACATAACCGTAATTCCCTTGACCAGATCTACAAAATACCATGGATAGAAATCCATGTGTGAAATCCATGCAGAAAACCATAGGTAGGTCTGCCCACCTAATATAGGTTCCAAAAACAAAATTCCCAGGGCACTGCCCCGGACCCTATGCAAGGGGGGCTACCACCCCCTGTGACCCCCCCACATGTGGGGTAGTTGTGGAAAGAATATAACACACACCCAACATTCTCCCACTTGTTGTTTCCTTTCCATAGGGGGCCACAAGAGAGCTTAGTCATTGGTCCAGCCTTGCAACGCCCATTGTTTCTCTACACCAAGAGAACTTCTCAGTGCTCACAGACTTTGTCAATGCATCTGCAGTATTCTTCAAAGTGTTCACCTTTACCAACAACACCTTTTTATCCTCAACCATATCCCTCACAAAGTGATACTAAACATCAATGTGTTTTGTCTTTGAATGATAATCTGGGTTCTTTGCTAAGAAAATTGAACTTTGGCTGTCACAGTCTATCCTTATAGCTCACTATACTGACCCCATACTTGAACACAATCTCTGCAACCAAAAAACTTCCTTACTTGCATGAGTGGCTTCCATGTATTCTTCCTCTGTAGTTGAAGGGGCCACTACAGAACGTCTCTTACTCATCCAACTAACTGCACCTCCAAATAGGTTAAACACATACCCACTTGTAGATCTTCTCTGATCCAGATCTCTAGCCCAGTCTGCATCAAAAAATCCATGGATGTCCAAAACTCTGTCCAATCCTAGTCTTCTTTGGTAGCACAAACCATAATCACTAGTGCCACGCAAATACCCGAAAACCCACTTCACTGTTGTCCAATGCTCCTTCCCTGGTTTTGACATAAACCTTCTCAATACTCCCACTACATGTGTAATGTATGGTCTAGTATATACCATTGCATACATCACACTACTGACTAGACTTGCATATGGAACATGGGACATTGTTTAGTAGATAGATTTACACCTATATGAATAGGAACCTTCACTGATTTACTATCCTACATATTAAACCTCTACAGTATTGTCTCAAAATACTTCCTCTAGTTTAACTAGAGCTTCCTATTTGCCCGATCTTGTTTAATTTCCATGCCAAAAATATAGTTTTCAGCACCAACATCTTTCATGTCAAATTTGGAGGACAATTGGATCGTCAAATCCTCGATAATTTCTTTGTCATTTCCAACCAGCAAAATACCATCCACATACAAGACCAGATATATAACACGGTCACCAATTAATTTAAAATACACACAATGATCTTCTTTGCTTCTGGTGAAGCCAAGTCCTCATACAAATGTATCAAATTTTTGATACCACATCCTTGATGACTGTTTTAACCCATACAAAGAGTTTTTTAACTTGTGTATTAGTTCTTTCTTACCCTTCACCACAAAGCCTTCAGGTTGCTTCATGTACATCTCTTCTTCCAGATCCCCATGAAGAAATTTTGTCTTCACATCCATCCATTCTACCTAAAAATCAAAAGTAGCAGCAACAGATAAAAGTAATATAATAGAAGCTAACTTGGAAACAGAAGAAAAAATATCACCAAAATCAATTCTTGGCACCTCGAAATAACCTTTTGCTACCAACCAAGCTTTGTATTTCTCCACCTTTCCTTCTACATTCATCTTCTTCTTAAACACCCATTTGCTTCCAATGGGTTTCCTTCCAGCCGACAACTCCACCAGATCCCAAGCCTCATTTTTGTGCAAATATTCCATTTCATCAACCATGGCCTCTTTCCACAATTTTCCATCCTCTAAATATGTTTCTTCCTTCACAGTTCTAGGATCATCATCAGTAATAGATAAAGAAAATTTTGAACAAAAAGCATATGGACTATACCTTTTTGGCTGCCTTCTTTCTCGAACTGATCTTCTCACGGCTAGAGTTTGTGGCTCTTCATCTTCTGATTTCTCTTTTGCTGTAGAGTCTGATTCTTCCTCCTTTAGCTCAAACTCTATCTTCTCAGGTTCCTTTGGTAGGAATTCATGTTTAATAACATATTTCACCTCTCTAAACACCACATCTTGGCTATACATAACCTTCCTTGTTTCTGGGTTTCAAAGCTTATAACCTTTTAAATCATCCTTATACCCAATAAAGATGCACCTTTCAGATTTACTATCTAATTTTGTTCTTTTTTCCTTTGGAACATGTACATATGCATCACAACCATATACCCTCAGATGTGAAAGAGAGGGTTTCTTACCAGTCCATACCTCTTGTGGAGTCTTATCCTCCAACACTAATGAAGGTGATCAGTTGACCAGGTAACATGTGGTCTCCACCGCCTTTGCCCAGAATTCCTGTCCTAACCCAGCACCACTGAGCATGCTTCTTTCCTTTTCCATCAATGTCATGTTCATTCTTTCTGCAACTCCATTTTTTTGAGGTGTGTATGGAGTAGTCTTATGTCGCGCTATACCACACTTATTACATAACTCTTCAAATTCCTTCTTGCAAAATTCTCAACCGTTATCTGTCCTCAACACCTTTATCTTCTTCTCTGTCTAGTTTTCCACCAGAGCCTTAAATTCTTTAAACTTGTTAAAGACTTCAGATTTCTTCCTAAGGAAATATATCCATTTATTCCTTGAGAAGTCATATATAAATGATACATAGTACAAAAACTTACCTAGTGATGGAACTGACGCAAGTCCAAACACATCACTATGCACAAGCTCTAATATTTGTTTCGTCCTCTTAGCACCAGAGGGGAAACTCACTCGATTATGCTTCCCATATAAACAATTTTCACAGAAATCAAAATCTAGAGAGAAATTAGACATACCTTCTACCATACCATTACCATGAAGTATTCAAAGGCCCTTCTCTCTAATATGCCCAAGCCTTTGATGCCATAGCATGGTCTTTTATTCAGAGACCACTAGATTTCTTGCTCCACTTTCAGGAACCATAGAATTGTTGCACCCATCAATAACAGTGCTACCCTGAAGCTTGTACAGAGTTCCAATTTGAACTCCTTGCATCAATACTAGTGTTCCCCGAACCATCTTACAGGTATCTTTCTCAAACATTGTTTTTAAACCTGTATCATCTAACTTGCTTACAGAAATAAGATTTATGTCTAATGCAAGAATATGCAGAAACCCGAAAGTGTTCTGATCCTTCCACCTTGCAACTTCAACTTTACTTTTCCGCAACCAACAATTCAGGCCTTCCTATCATCCCCTAAGAAGACATCACCACCATCATATTTCTCATACTCATAGAACCACTCGCTATGGGGAGTGAAGTGAAAGGATGCACCTAAGTCAATCAACCATGCCTCATGATCTACATGTGTACTTGAAGAAGAATCCAAGTAGACATCCCCACCTTCATTTGAGGTGGTTTTTGCCTCTGAAGAAGGAGAATCATCAGATCCCTTTCCTTTCTCAGGAGCTTTAGATTTACAGTCCCTTTTGAAGTGCCATTCCTGTCCGCATTTCCAGTACACCTTTACATGTTTTCCTAGAGATTTAGATATCCCTCTATATTTAGATCTCCACTCGAGGACTTATTTTTGTTTCAGTTCAAAGGATATCCTAGTACAAGCAAGGAATCACCATTATGGCCCTCCATATTTTTCCATCTCATCTCCTCCCACAATAAGGATGAGAGTATTTAATCAAACTAGAAGGAAGTTGCATTGCTACCTATTGTTACAACCAAACTATCCCACGAATCTGGTGAGAACACAATAAACTTATGCACTTATCTTCATTTGAAATTCTAATATCAATAGATAATAGTTGTCTTCCCACAGTATAAGGGCGTTCATATGTTTTTTCACCAAGCCTCCATCTTTTTACCTAAGGTTATATAGCTTTGTCCATAGGAACAGTTTATTCACAAAAGACTTAGATTGGTACAAAGTCCCTAACTTATCCCACAAAGCCTTCGCCGAAGCCTCCCCTGATGCATTCAACAATACTAAATCTAAGACACACAATCTTATTGTGCTCTTTGCCTTCCGATCCAACTTCCCCCAGTCTTCAGTTGACATTGTTGTTGGCTTAGTACCTGGATCTACCACGATCCACTAATCTTTATCCACCAGCAGATCCTCCATCTTGAGTTTCCACAACTCAAAACTCTTACCATTAAATTTCTCAATCTCTATCTTTCCATTTCTCTCCATCTTCTTTCACTAAAAGAATCGATCCCATAGATCTCCCACTGAACAGGGTCTACCACATGCCTGATAAAAACCCCTTGGCAGCAAAGCCATCCCCTTGAAGTCGAAACAACTCTGATACCAAATGTAGGTTTTAACCCCATACATCAATTACCTACATATGAATTCTAAAAACAGAAAATAAATAATAGCGAGAGCATAAAACATAAAATAGATATACAAAAAGATTTTCCCCTGGATCCCAAAACTAGGAATACCAGATCGATTTTTCATTATATTCCTTTCATTGTTACAATACATATATATATACATGCTGAAGCATCCATAAACCCCAATCCATTAAACCTAGATTAGAACATAACCATAGTTCCCTTGACCAAATCTACAAAATACCATGGACAGAAAACCATCATGCCCAAAGCCATGTGCGAAATCCATGCAAAAAACCATAGGTAGGTCTGCCCACCTAATATAGGCTCCAAAAAAAATTTCTCGGGGCATTGCCCTGGACCCCGTGCAAAGGGGCTACCGCCTCCCTGCATACCCCCTGACAAGGCAGTTAGTCGCCCCCACTTTGACCCCTCCACGCATAGGGTAGTCATGGAAAGAATATAAAACACACCCAACAATGAGTGCATTCCCCTCAACACAACCAACTTCCCATCTAGCCCTATGAACTTGATCTCCAACTTCCTCTAGTCTATGGTGACACACCCAAGAGAGTAAACCCAGTGAACTCCAATCACCACATTGGTGTCTGAAACTTTGACCAGAAAGAAGTGATTAGTCACTGAGTAGATTCCCATAGTCATTGTCAGACTAGGGAAGTACCTGGTACACTCCATATTGTTTTCTCCTGTAGGTAATGTTTTGTTTGTCTTCTGGGGTCATACAATATTTCTCCCATGACTGAGCCAAGACCGGTGCTCTTATACCACTGGAATATTCAAAATGGAAAAATATTGTAAATGTTAGAAGCATTGAACTAGCTACAACTACAAAACTAAAAAATGCATAACCAAACACATTTGAAAATGGAAATATGAGAAAAAACTCTTGATTCATTGTATTAACTTTGATAAATATGAGTACAGTAAATGAGATCAGAGTAACCTGGACTTTCTATGGAAAGAACCCACGTGTGACTACAATGTTCGAATGTTGGAAAGATCCCCGAGGAGGAAATGTGCATGCCCAAGAAGAATTGTTAACTACTGCTAGAAGGGAACTTGAGGAATTTCTCTGAAGAGTGTCTAGAATGAGTTGAAACTTTGATGGTGGCCTCATGACTAGATACCTGATAAGACCCAAAAATAGCTCACGAACCCAAGTGGTGGAATGATCCAAAGGTGAACTGCACTCTCCTCCAACAATTTCTATTGTTGGTTGCTAAATGAGATTAGGAATTTTTCACTTAGAGTTGCTCAATTTTTTTGCAAAATTAATCCTAGCCTCTGTTCACCAAACCCACAAAAATGCAGAAAAGGTTTGGATTGAATCCACTAACTCTCAGTGACCCCCAACAAGTGTGAATTTCCAAATTTGACCAAAAAATGCCCCACAAAATTAATACTATTGAATTATGCCCAAATCCACCATAGAAAATTTCTCCCAACTCTGGCTAAATTATCCACTAGTAAATACCTCCTATTTCCAACTTTGATACCATTGTAATATTCCTAGTGGGAATATTAAGTGATAACATCAAATAAAACATAGACATGCAACCATAAAACTAACACACCAACATAATGACAAATTGCACCAAAAACTGTACCAAGTGTTGAGCCATTTTATTAGCTAAGAAGACAAGGTACATATAAATGAAGAAGAGGAACTTGGGTGTGCTACAACAAGAAATTCAAGTCCTAGTTGAAAATGGAGCTTCCCAAGTGATAAAAACTTCTCTCCCAAGTCTCTACACTCGCCCAATAAATTCTACTACTACTAGCTAGAAAGGAATTAGTGTTTCACCCTCCAAAAGTGCTCAAAAAATTCTATAAATTTATTTGTAGCATCCCCACCATATATCCACCAAAACCCAAAAAGGGCTTTTCCACTCGAACAGCCACCCCAAGAACCACCAAAAAGTGTGAATTTTCCAATGACCGTAGTTGTACGAAGTGTTGGATAAATGATGCAAAAGCCCCTCAATCCACCAGAAAATCACCAGAAAATGTATGCCTAAACTCCCACAAAATATTCCTTGAAAACCCTTCTCTTCTTCTACCCAAAACAATCTGCTCCCTAGCTCCAACGAATTTTCCCAAGAAGGCCTCTACACAGGCCCTAGAAAGAAAGTGTTGGATCTATAAGTTTCCCACATAATTGGTCCCGACTCTCACTCCAATTAACCTACAAAATATGAGTAAGGACTCCCTTCAAAAACCTGGAAAGAGATATGTGTTGTAGCTGCTCCTCTAAAGAGGGTGTGAATTTTTCCTCTACGCCTAGTTTGCCCTAGAAACTCATCATGATCACCTGGAATACTTCCTGGAATAGCCCTCCAATGATGCAAGAATTTCCTCCTATGGATGGCACTCAAGGTCCACCAAAGATAGGGTGAGTTTCCCACTTGGAAATATCTTGTGCTAAACGTCACACCATTGACTCAGCTAAACAACATAAGTGAATGAAGGTTCAATTGTCAAATGATAAAAAAAGCCCCAAAATGAGAGCTCCATCTCCTATTTATAATTTCCATCTCCCTCTCTCCTTATGGGATCCACCCATCGAATCTCCTATTTCTTCCTTTTCCCTCCAAGTCAAATTTCCAAGGGGGTGTGTATTCCACATGGAGTGGTCCCCACCTTCAACTAACTCCATGATTTTTCCCTTTCTCCTAATGTTGTGTCCTTTTCCTTCTCCCAAAATTAAGTGGCACTTTTCTATTCACTTATCCTAATTCTTAAGCTAAAAATGCCTCCGTCAACCACAATTGCAAAATTAGTGAGGATGCTTATTAATTTTAATTAGAGGGAACATCACAAAATGGAGAGAAACAAGGAAGGCCTCCTAAGAAAATAGTAAGAGAAAAAGAAGCATAAAAAACAAGAAAATGGGCAACTAGTTATTGATCACCGAAATCTTAAAGCCCCAAGCAAATAAAGGGGTGGAATCAACAAAGGACAGAGGAGGTTTCCATCAAAACCCTATGAAGAAATAATGAAAGTATTATCATGGAATATAAGGGGTTCGAGAAGCCCTATAAAATCCCTATCTATAAGATATATGGTAAAATTGGAGAAACCATGGATCCTATACCTTTAGTAAACCAAGCTCAAGGAAAAGGAAGTAGCATAAACATTTTCAAGTCCTTTTCGAAGGATAACAATGGCATAGCACAAGATTCGAGAGGTGTGTCAGGACGATTATTTATTTTTTGGTAAGAACCTAATTTTAAGTTTATATATATTTTGGATTCACAATTTTGGATTGTTGTTCTCCTAGAAATACAAGATATTCAAATCCCCTTCATCAATATATATGCTCTTGTTTTATACAGGGAAAAAACAAAATTTTGGGACTCCCTTATTTTTATCAGGGAACATACTTGGCATATCAATTGTATATTGGGAGGATATTTCAATGTAGTCCTTATATTTAAAGAGAAGAAAGGGAGGGTGCCTGATCAAGATTTAGTGTACATACACCCTAAAGTTGGAAAATTTACATGGTCAAATAGAAGGATTGGTGATAATCACATCGCAGCCCAATTGGATCATTTTTTATTCAAGGTAATTGGATTTTAAAAGGGATCCGTTAATCCTCTTTAATTAAGGCACAAGGAGTCTCAAATCACCGTCTTATCATTTTCCCAATGGAAAAGATGGAAGATTTAGGGCTAAACCCATTTATTTAATACAACATGGTTGAAGGAAGAAGGGGTGGTGGAATTGATTAGGCAAGTTTAGAGGATTCTGGTTTTAAGATCACCTCTTTTGTTTGGGAATCCAAATTAAATAATGTGAGGCAAGAGCTAAGAAAATGGTTAAGGGAAGAATATCATCCCCTTGTGAAAAAGCGGGAGGAGTTGTTGGAGTAGTTAGAATCTCATCAAAATGTGATTGAAAACAATCAAGTGGAACCGTGGCACTTTGAAAAGAAAAAAAAAAAAAATCTAACGAGGATAATATTTGTCTTGATAAAGAAAGAAGAAGAATTGTGGACATTAAAATCTAGAAGTTTGTGGCTTCAAGTGGGAGATCATAGTAGCTCTTTCTTCCATAAGCATGCCAAAGCCCATGAATTAAGAAATTGAGTCAAAGAGATCACACCTAAAGGTCGACCAAGGATAACCTCTTTTGAAGATATTAAGCAGAGAGTGTTATGTCACTTTCAGGCCCTCTATTAAGACGGTAGTGTGGTTAACATGTCCCAAGCTCAGGAACTTCTGTAATGACTTCCATTAGTTGTTTTGGACTATACAAATCTGTCTCTTGTTAAATAGATATAGGAGGCAGAAGTATTAGAAGAAATTTGGGATTTGGACCCAGATAAAGCTCTGGTCCCTAATGGCTTCTCCATATGTTTCTACAAAACAAATTGGATTTTGATTAAAAGGATCTGATGTAGATGCTAAATAGTAGTCGAAGTAAAGATAAGATTGGGGGAATAACTAACTCGTATTTTCTAGCTCTCATTCCTAAATAATTGAATCTGCTAAATTTCACTCAATTTTGGTTGATTTATCTTTGTAACTCGACTTACAAAATTTTAACAAAGATCATTACAGGAAACTTGAAAAAAAAATTGCCTTAATTCATATCAGAGAACTAGGGTGGATTCATGTAGCAGAGGCAAATAGTAGATAATATCATCCTAGTCCAGAGGGTAATCCATTCAAGTAAGGAATCAAGAAAGCAAGGAATTGTGATGAAGCTATATATAGTGAATGCCTTTGACACATTAGGCGCTCCTTTCTTTTCCCAATGCCAGAAACATTGGGGTTTTGTAGGGAATTTATAAGATGGAAAAAGGTGTGTATTGGCTCCCCATGAATAATTCCATTGGTGAATGTCCAACCCACCCCATTCTTGATTACATCTCAAGTCTTAGACAATGTTTCCCTCTGTCTCCACTCCTTTACATCATTATGGTTGAAAGTCTTAGTAGGAATTTGGAAAAATATAGGCAGGAAGGCAAGCTAGTGGGACTAAGTATAGGGTAGAATGTCAAAGGCATAAATCACTCTTAGTTCATAGATAACACTCTTCTTTAGGGAGGTGCCTCCAAAATAGTATTCCTTCTCTTTAAAAATATTATGAACACCTACCTTGATCTCTTAAGTGGTATGGTTAATAAAAAAGAAATGCCAGTTATTCAGTTGGAATTGTGTTGAATTAGTGTTGAATGAGATGTTAAGGATATTGGAACTCTCTTCTATCATGTTGTGGAAATCATTCAAATATTTAGGAAATCCAATTTCACTAGGAGCATCCAATGCAGATGAATGGGAGGAAGTCCTGGTAAAATAAAAAAGGGAATACAATCTTGGGGCATGCAATGGTTGATTGTGCCAGGGAAGGTCGTATTAGTAAAATATTTGTTATCGTGTCTATTTGTTTAGTAGGATAAATATTACTTTCCCCCAAAGGAGTAATCCACTGAATTGGAGGCATATTGCAGAAGTTTCTGTGGAAAGGAGGAAAGAACAATGAACATGGATTCCACTTAGTGAACTGGAATATTGTGGACCTTCCCAAAAAATATGGTGGATTAGCGAAAAATATCCTTAGATCATGAATCTAGCTTGCGAGTGTGAATATTGTGTGGCGCTTTCTTTCAGATTCCCAAGAATGATGGAAGTTGACCTTTATGTGTAAGTATTTCCACAAGAACATGCTAATCAGACCTAATAACAAAGTATGGCCATACCAAGGTTCTAAAATTTGGAAATTAAGTAAAATGGTGGCTCTGATTATATTGGACCATTTGTGTTGGTAGGTCATAAATGGTGCACACATTAGCCTTTGGAAGGATCATACTTCTCTACCAGATCTACTGAGTGATA
The DNA here is from genome assembly GCA_031772625.1 of Pinus tabuliformis. Taxonomy (NCBI): domain Eukaryota; kingdom Viridiplantae; phylum Streptophyta; class Pinopsida; order Pinales; family Pinaceae; genus Pinus; species Pinus tabuliformis. The sequence continues at coordinate 275,003,284 of CM062811.1, forward strand.
ATGAAGGAATAATCGACTTGGCTAATTGGATAGAGGGAAACAATCAACAAGATTACTGACATATTTCATTAGGATTATAATGGTCAATGGGTTGGATGGAATTGACCTAATATTCCCCTCAACCTTAAAAATCATTGGTCAAAGGAAGTTAAAGCTTTAAAAGGTTTCATTCCAATAATTACTTCACGATTGGATCAACACATATGGATAGGAAGTAAGAAGAACACATACTCAGTGAGAGAAAGATATGACTTGTTAATTCAAAACTTCCTACATCTGCTTGTAGATAAAATATGGGGAAGAATCCAAAATAAGGATGGATTTCCCAAAATTAATCTCTTTTGTTGGAAGTTGGCTCATGGAAAGATATTGACAAAAAAAGTTTCAATAAAAGTAATATTCAGGGCCCCTCTCATTGTGTTTTGTGTGATAAGACAGAGGAGTACATTCCTCATGTATTTTGACAATGTTCCTTCTCATTGGAGGTTTGGAAAATTGCTTTGGACATGGCCAAAGATATCTCCTCCATTCTAGAAAATTGGACATAAATTTTCATGCAATGGAAACTCCAAATCCCATGGAATCCAAAGTCTGATTGAGAAACCATGCGATATTGGATGGCTTTGTCAAAGTTATTGTGTTGAGTAGTTTGGATTGGTTAGAGCCAAGCTATCTTTAAGGATGTTCATCCAAACCTAGTTGCAACAACCTCCAAATCCTCTCAACTACTCTTTGAATCAATATTCGCTAAAGGTTTTGATCTGGGGAATATGGATTATTTGTTTTCAAGTGAGAAATCTTGGCTCAATTTTGGAAATTTAGCAAATCAGGATGACAACTTCATTCATAAGAATTTTATTGAAACTCCACACATTCTCAAAATGGACTTCAAAGAATTCCAAAATTGGAGGATAAGTAAGGGATTTTTTTCATTATTCTTTGATGGAGCTTTGAAAGGTAACCCTGAGGAGGCAGGAGTGGGGGGGTTATTTATCGCCTCGGCAAAGAAATAGGGAAAAAATACACTTTGGGTATGGGGTTCTCTTCTAACGATCGGGCTGAATTTCTAGCATTACGGAAGGGGATCGAATTGGAAATTTTAAAAAATAACTGACAACTATTGGTTTTTGACAACTCTATGCTAGTTATTCAATAGGTGTGGAAGATCAATGATACTCGGGTGCAAAATATCTCTCCAATTTTGCATAGAATAAGTCTGCAAATTCTGAAGATTGAGGCTATTAACATCTTCCATGTCAAGAGGAATCTCAATGCAATGGAAAATTCTCTCATTAATGTAAGTTTATATCAAGGATTAATGTCTCAGGATGATAACAACATCATTGTTAAACCTATTCCATGGTAACATCATTTATAAATTTGATAATTTATGTCCATAATGCACTAAGTAACATTAAAGGAGGAAAGTTTGGGTTGGATATTTGATGTCCTCTTTTGAGTACACAGGTGATCTTGTCAGCCATCCCTTCTTTGTCCCTATGGATATTGTGGCTCCATTCCATGTTCGAGTGTTGGGTTTGGGCATAAAAATAGATAACTTAGGATATAGAAATAAACTAAGGAGAGTAGGAGGGCTCATTCTCATGGTATTAAGCTTAGTTAGAGGCAAGGTTTCAATATTTCCAATTCTGTAGCTTAGATAACATGCTTGGGGATCCCAAGTTTAATGAGGAGCGATATTAGTTTTAGAGTTATTAATTATTTGGTCATTTTTTGGGGATAGAGAATGAGTAATATAGTCCAATGTTTCAATACAATGGGAAGAGTTTTCAGGCTAGTTGATGCAAGCCCGAAAGTATATAAAGACTGGTGGTGCACTCTAGCCTCAACTAGAAATATAGTTTTCTTTCTCCAAATTTCAGCAGCGAGGGCATATTTTGGAGTTACGAACATAATGGAGCACTTGGACATTAAAGAGAAGGAGGATTTTAATCAACGGTTGGGATATTTGACAACTTTTATGGAGTATATATTGACTATGTTATCCAAGCAGGGAAAGATGGGTAAGGCTGATCCCCAAGCCCAATATGTTCTCTTGCACCAAAAAAATGGCTTATTGCAGACTAAGGTCGAGAGGCTTCAAGTGGCTTATGAAACCTTGAGTTTGAAGATGGATACAATTATTTCCTTGCTCAAGGAATGATTAGTGGGGTGGAAACGGAATTGTATGCCAAGGTTTGTGAGATGCAAGAAGGATTCCTTATTCCTTCGATGGTGGCATCTTTTGAGGACACTTTAGACTCGACTTATCTTCCTTCTTAGCCCTGAATTGTTGATTCTGAAGCCGGTATCTTCATTGGGTTGAATATTAAAGAATATATTTATCTAGTTTTAATTTATGTTTTGTAATTTTGTTTATGTATTAGGAGTTTTTTGGACGCAGTAGAAGCTATGCCAAATTAGTATAGTAGTGTGTATACAGAGGGCCAAATGTGACAATATTTTTTCTTCATGTATGTGCACAATTAATGATTTTTTTGAATCAAATGTAAAAGGTTTCGACCTTAAAACTAGATAAATTAATAGGAAATTCACCTACCAATTTGGTTTTAAAAAATAAAAGAAATTATGTTGCCACATAGCCTCCTTTCACGCTGTCAATTTTCCTTTGGAAACAAATCATGGTTGTTTAGAAACCATGGGGTAATTTATTGACACATAGGCAACTCTAGCACATCATTCTCCTTTTACTATAGCAATATCAATATGGTCAATAGCTGGTCAGTGAAAAAAGTTGTGAGGATCATATTTATCTTCAATAGTAATGAAGCGAACTCAACACTCAGCCCTGAATCCAGTGGTGGTTCTAACTTTGTAATGTGTTAAGGTTTCATTCACATGGTAGTAGTTCAATAGTTCACAAAGGGTATAACAACACATGAGAATATTCACACGAGCAAGATACCTATGCTAATAAAAAGAAATCTACTCTCAGGAACCTAATTATTCATGGAGGATCAATTATCATGCCTCTCACATCTTCCTGGCCCTCCTATGAGAGAGTTAAACTAGAACACAGTTTGATACCAACTTAAAAAATGAGATAGAAAAACATAGTTACACACCAAACACAAATATCACTATATATTTATTGATCAGACAATGACTACATATATAGGAATAGATCACCAGCTAGATCCGATAGAGGTGGTTTTGGTTAACTAAAAATAACTAACCTAGAAACTCCTTACAATTAACAACTTGTAACACACCTATACGCATTAATTCTAACTTATTTTTATCCTCCCCACTCAATAACATGATGAGTTTTATTGTAATGGCTTCAAATCTTATTATTGAGTTTGATGTTATTCATTAAATGTAAAATAACATCCAACATTAAAGTTGGCAAAGAAAAAAATAAACATTTAAAAAATAACTTTAATATTAATATTCTTAACCATTTCTACTATTGGTGGATATGGATGAATTCTATGTATCAACTTTTGGATAGTTGTCATAAAAGCAAACCAGAACATGGTACAAGAAGCTAATTATATCTTATTTTGTATACTACAATAATATATTGAATTATATATATATATATATATACTTACTTTGGCCCTTCAAAAAAAAAATCTGATAAATATTCCAATTGAAATATTGAATGTGATTGTCATATATTAAAGTGTGCATTCATTTAAAAAGAATATTCATAAATTTTAAAAGGACATCAACAAAATTTGATAGAAAGCATCACAACACACAATACATACATAATAATTTATATGAAAAACAACCACCATACTCTAAATCTACAATAATTGTACCAGGTATATGAGAACCTTCTGACTAGTATAACCATCCATACACTTCACATAAGTTTCACTGTGTAAAATTTGATAAGGACTTGCATTCTAATTACAACTTTCCAACTTTTGAGAAAATTTAAAATAGAAGGGATCGACGAGTTCCAATGTGTAAAATTTGATAAAGATTTTCATTCTAATTACAACTTTCCAAGTTTAGAAAAAACTTAAAATGCAAGGTATAGAAGAGTCCAACTATGTGTGAAATTTGATAAGGAATTGCATTCTAATTACAACTTTAGATCATTCAAAATTCAGAAAAAACTTTAAACACAAGGGGTCATAGACACAACCAAATCAAAATAAATTAATTGGGTCAACATATTGATTTATTGTGGCTAGAATAAATTCTTTGGAAATGATCTTTCACTTTACTGAGTAGGCCTATAATCATTTGTTCATTAGCGCCTCCCAAAAAAATGTTCCCAATTTGAAAATGCCTCTTAGTGGATTTTGATTTTATTTCTTCTTGTGTAAATTGTGTTGTGTTTCTGGGCAATTTTTTTCATTTTCTCATTAATAGGTGATAGAATTAGTGATGTGTTCTTGTATCACAAACAACCAATTTGAATTATGTTATTATGTTCTATAATTTTTGTTCTTTATCATATTAGCTTTTACAAACACAAATATAATAGTATGAAACATTTTAAATCACACCAAATTTTAAATATCACACCAAAATGAGACTAACAATGAGGTTACCAAATCTCATCCCTTTTATTCCATATAATTTGCAGCTTGATGGCAATTCTAAAATTCTAGCACCAGCAAATTCTCACGCATTACCCTCCACAAGCAGGCTGAAAATTATGTGTAGTTCTATGATCCTCCACAAAGGCTCTTCTGCATCATGCCCTCAAATTCCATATGATCTCCTGATTTTCCTTTGACATGCTGAATTTCTATTGCAATTCACATCCACTGGATTTGAAAACAGGCTTCTTCCCTATGTAATTATCCTGCGGTTAGCATTTAGTTTCTTACTTTGTGAGTAAAGAAGAAGATTTCAAACCTCCAACAACTATAAAAAAGGATGCCTCGAATCCCTAGTCTAGAAAAACAATAAATGCAACCATTTTACCATACAACAATCATGTTTCCAGGTAGCTTCCTTTCATGTTGTAAGTCTTCCTTTGGAAATAGATCATGGTTTTTCAACAATCATGGGGCAATTTCTTGACACGTAACCAACTCCAATGCATCGTTCTCCTTCAACTATAGCAATATCGATATGGACAATAGTTGGTCAGTGAACAATGTTTTCATGATTGTATTTATCTTCCACAGTGATGAAGGGAGTTGTAGCACTCAACCCCTAACTCTAGTTGCGGCTCTGACTTTGTTACGTATCGGGTTTTCACTCACATGGCAATGATTCACAATAGTAACACTTCAATAGTTCACGATGGGTACAACAACAAACATAAATACTCACATGACAAAGATACCTATGCTAATATAAAAAAATCTACTCTCACAGACCTATTTGTTCACAGAGGATCAATAATGATGGCTTTCCCATCTTCTTGGCCCTTTGGTGAGGGATTTAAGCCAGAATACGCTTTGATACCAATTAAAAAAACCAGAAAGAAAACATAGTTACACACTAGACACAAATCTCACTATATATTTATTGATCAAGTAATTGTTACATATATAGGAATAAATCATCTGATAGAAGTGGATCGCATAAACTAAAAATAACTAACCTAGAAACTCACAACAATTAACAACCTGTAACACACATGTAAGCATTAATTCTAACTTGTTTTTATCCTCTCATTCAATAACATGATAAGCTTTGTTCATGGATATAGATGAATTCTATGTGTCAACTTTTGGAAATTGCTTAAAAAAAATAACATGTTACAAGAAGCTAAATATATCTTATCTTGTATACTATAGTATATATTAGATTAAATATATTAATTATATATCAATAAGACTCATTTTCCATTCGCCTTGGTGTATATAAATATCTAAAATGAACTCATTTTCCATTCACTTTGGTTCGAAAAAACATTCCAGTAATTCATTTTAATATTTGACAATATGATTCATTATTCCACTTGAAATACCGAATCTAACTGTCAAATATTAAAGTGTGTATTTATTTTAAAAATATATTCATAAAATTTTAAAAGGACATCAACAAAATTTGATTGAAAACATCACAATACACAATACAAACATAGTCATTTATACAATGAAACAACAACCATACTCTAAACCTGAGATAGTTGTACTAGGTATAATAAGAACCTTGGTACTAGTAGAACCACCCATACACTTCACCACTTCACATAAGTTCCACTGTGTAAAATTTGATAAGGACTTGCATTCTAATTGCAGCTTTCAAACTTTAGAAAGAACTTAAAATACAAAGCATATTTCATTGTGTGTAAATTTTGATAAAGACTTGCATTTTAATTACAACTTTCAAACTTTGGAGAAAAAACTTAGAATGCATCTTCCATTCTGTGTAAATTTGGTTAAAAACTTACATTTTAATTACAACTTTTTGTTAAAAACTTACATTTTAATTACAACTTTCAAACTTTAGAAAAAAAAACTTAAAATACAAGGGATCGAAGAGTTCCACTCTAAAATTTGATAAGGACTTAAAATTCTACGAGGACTTCCATTCTAATTACAACTTTCAAACTTCTACGAGGACTTGCATTCTAATTACAACTTTCAAACTTCATAAAAAAGCTTAAAATAAAAGGGATCGAAAGACAACCAAATCAAAATAAATTAATCGGGTCAACATATTGATTTACTGTGGCTCAAATCAATTCTTTGGAAATGACCGTGCACTTTCTTGGCCGCACACAGAGCTATCGAGTATACCTATAAGCATTTGTTGGTTGCATGGATGCCTTGGTTACAACATTTTCGGTTTCGGCAACCTTTACTTCTGTTCCCCCTCCAAAAAAAAATGTTCCCAATTTGAAAATGCCTCTGAGTGGATTTTGGTTTTATTACTTACTGTGTAAATTGTTTTGCGTTTCTGTCTAGTTTTTTTTATTTTTCTCATTAATAGGGGATAGATTCGTTGATGCTTATTTTTCATTTATCGATTTAAAAAATGTGTATATACAAAAGTGTTTGTTATTTTTATTATTTAATAGTTTTACAGTTTTGTTAAGATACTATTTACAAAAAGTTGGAAAAAATAAGTTAATTAAGTAAAAGATCTCAATTAAAGTTTAAGAAAATACTAGTTATTTTTATTTAATAATAATAATAATAATAATTAAATTTTTAAGTCAGAGAAGTTAGACACCAAAATGGTGTATAAAACTTCTTTATTTATGGGACAAGGGATACTGTGTGATTACTAAAGTCTATAGAGGTGTACATACTCTATCCTCTAGATTTTGAAATATTTTAATGAATTTGTTTAAGTTATTGAAACTCTTAGAATAGATTTTAAAATTAATAACTTAAATTAAATATTTTTATTATATACATTTTTATTAGATTTAATATTGTATTTAATGTCAACACATTTGCACTAAAATACCATATGTAAAATGTGAAAATGTAATTAAGATTTTTCTCACTAATTTTAGGGGAATGCAATTATAAAAAAACAAATAACTTTAAAAAAAATTCTAACTCTAAGTATAAATATCGTTTTTACAAAAATTACAATTCTTTATGAGCGGAAGTGATTAACCACAACATATAAGCCCTGATATGGCATAACTTTTATGTCAACTATAAAGGAGTGATACCTACGTTGCTTAGTTGTAATGTAAGTATTTACTTAACCTTCTTCCCTCTTTTAATGTAGAAAACAAACAAATTTACTTCACAATTAAATCACAAATACTTCTTTTGTAAAAATAATAATAATAATAGTAATTTAATTTTAAAATTGTGATTAAATTAAATATCAAATTAATATATAAATCATTTTAATAATATATAAATTTTAATATATTATAAAATTAAAACTATGATAATTAACTCGCTTTGTTATAAATTTTTATGTATATTATAAGATAAAAAATTCAAAGTGAAAAAAAAAAACATAAAATTTTAAATTTTAAAATTTTAAACTATTTTTTTATATTAAATATAAAAAGGAAAGAGTGGAGAGACATACCCATCATGTATATGGGGGACAAGGATATTAATAATAAATTACAAACGTTGATTATTTTGTCATTGCAACTTGATGACAAAATATGCGTTCTCTTTTTACTATAAAATTTAAACAAACTAACATCTATTTTCAATAAAATTTAAGAAATTAAGTTGTTTATGTAATTAGGGTGCAAGTTTAACATTTCAAAAGCTAAAAACAACGTCTCAAAGGAAGTACTATAGGGAAAACAATTGACCATGGTTAAGGAACTTAGAGCTAAGATGCCCTTGGGCATGGTTCCCTCATGATTATTATGACTCTTAATGAGAAAGTGGTAGAGGATTTCCACAAGAGGAGAGCTAAGAAGTCCTTGGGCGTGGTTCCCTCATGATTATTATGACTCTTAATGAGAAAGTGGTAGGGGATTTCCATAAGAGATAAGTTCTCTGAAGATTTTGTTTTACCTCTTAAGACCGATATCATACTTTTACATGATACAATGCCCTTTAAGGCCAAAGCAATTGGAACTACGCACCTTTTTATCCCAATTAGAGCTTTTGTACTGTAGATTTTTTTGGCATGTTTGGGGTGTTGTTAATGGGTTCGAATTTCTCCTTTATAGCCTTAAACATTAGTTTCCTTACCACAAGGATTGTGTTCGAGGAGAATTTGAAGGACCAATTCAAGATCTTCAAAACCATTAATTCACATGGACCTTATGTACAATGAAGGCCCTTTTGGGACTCATTCAAAAAGAAGTGGGTTATGAGGGAGGTTTATTTTATCCTTGGTGATGACCTAAAATTGAATGTATCCCTAAAATAGGTTTAGGGGGATCAACAAGGTAAGATACATTAGCTCAATATTTTGTTCACCTATTCGAATAGCTTAAAATTATTGACATTGAACCCATTCAAGTGGCTCCAACTTGGTAGAAAGGGAGAAGTGGATTTTTGGGGATATCAAAGCATCTATATAGATTTAGGATGGTGGAACATTTGGTGGAGGAGGCAGAAAAATGAAAGTCTTAGGTAGGTGTAGGTGAATCTTTTAATCATTATCCAATTCTTCTTTAATTGGAAATAGATGATGAGAAACCCCCATGTCCTTTCACATTTAATAATGCATGGTGTGTGAGAAGGAATTCACGAGATTCATCTACAATAATTGGAAACCTCTTAATCCATAAACAAGGGATTCTACTATGCCACAATTTGTTTCAAATAAGGAGCAAGTAGAGAAGTTTGTTATAGATTGAGAAAAGAAGAAAAGGGCCACTAATAAGGTTGATATAGTTGAGGTGGAAGAGAACATTGCTAGGCTCTTCCCTTAGAATCTGGAAGGAATATTTACTCATGGTGAACAAGAAGAGTTAATAGTTATAGAAGATTATAAATGGGATATTTTGGCTAAAGAATAAACTACTTGGTGGCTCAAAATTCATGCCATGTGGTTCAAGGAGGGAAACTATAACAAACTTTTTTCACAAATTTGTTGCTCACAAAAAAGTGGTTAATACTATTAAGGGTTTGTATGGACTAGATGGCAACAAAATCTAATCTTCTAAGGATATTTTAGTTGTAGGGAATTTAAGCTCTTTTTGAACCCATCTTAAAATAACCAAAGTATTCACATATTGTTTAATGAACAAGTCTTTTTAGAGTTTTTCCTAGATTTTTTTATTATCAAAAGATGAAATTAAAAATGGAATCCCTGGTATCAAAGGAAAAGTTGAAGGAGTTACTAATAGGTTTTAAAAAGGTAAATAATATGGGTTATAATAGATCAACAATGGATTTTATAGTGGCTTCAACTATTTATTGAAGGAGGAGATTCTAAGGGCGGTGGATGAATGAAGGACCACTACCAGAGTCTCTCGTGCCCTTAATGAAACCTTCATTGCTTCGATCCCTAAGAGATTGGATTTTAAATATTTTAGTATTTTCATTATAATTAGGTTTGTAATCTTATCTATAAAGTGATAGTGAAAATTATTGTGAATTGAATTAAAGGAAGTCTGTTAAAACTTATCTTAGAGGAGTAGTTTGTGTTTATTTTCAACAAACAAATTGTAGATGCAGTTTTTTATGTACAAGATGATTTGTATTCCAAAAATATAAAAACATTTCCAACAACAATAATGAATATTTATTTGGACAAGTCCTATGATAAATATTATTAGACTTTCCTTAAGCTAATTTTTCTCCAAATAGGCTTGAGATTAGAAGCAGATAATTGAATCTTGGGATGTGTATCTTTGGGATTTTGTATTATGCTCATTAATGGCTCTCCTTCAAGGATTTTTAACCACAAGGATTCCCCTTTTCTATCATTCTATTCCTTTTACTATCAAAAAGCTTAGATGGATTAATTGATTATATAAGGCATGAAGGGTCAAATAAGGTATTCATGTTGCAAAGGTAACAAAGCTAACTCACATGTTGTTTACAGATGATATTATTTTATTCATTGATGGCACAATTAGGGAATTGAGGGATTTCAATCATATTTTAAAAGACATTCTACCTAGAAAATGAGAAGGAAACAAATAATATTAAATATTTAACTCTTATTAGTGAGCTTTCACCTAGAGGGGAAGCACAAATTCACCAATATTTCTCCTTTTGCACCGAGTCCTTAGATAATGATTTGAAATATGTGGGTTATTTTTAAAACCAAATAATTTTATAATGGTAGACTAAATGGGGATTTATAGGAAAATTGAAGCTAGGATTACTTGTACATGTTATAGGTGGTTTACTATCGGTGAAATATTGGTTTTTCTAAATGTTGTACATGAGAGCATTACTATTTATTGGCTCTCCTTGCACATGCACCAAACACCATTTTGGAAAATATAAGGAGGAGATGCTTTAGCTTTGTTTTAATTAGGAAAATATACAAAGCGGATATTACTCTTGTTAGCTAGAAAAAGTTGGAAAAGCCAGAAAAAGGAGAGTTTGGTGTTTAAAGAATATTCACTTGTTTGTCTAGGCATTGACAATGAAAAGTATATGGAAAAGTATTCAATGAAGGACTCTAATGGAAATATTATGAAGTGAAAATACATCAATGATTATATTGATGGATAACGGATTAGGTTAGAACCTAAACCTCTCAAAGGATCTTCTAATATTTGGAAAATTTCTAGTCCAAGCATATCCCATGTAAAGGCATCATGTTAAGTTAGCTGAATACCTATGGGTTACTGCCACTGAAAATTTTATGTTCTCTTGGAACTGAAAACCTCCCTTTGGGCTAGAGGTCTTACAACACTAAAATATGTAGGGGTGTATGAAGCATAGGATTAATACCTTCAAAATTGGATCTCTTCTGAGGCTTTATGTTTTCATGGATACTTAACAGAGGAATGGATCTTGTATATTTTATTATTTCCCATAATTTAGTGTATCTCCTAGATATTGTGGATTCATTAGCTTGGTCTTGGGATAAATCCATAGGTTCTCTTACAATAAAGTTAGGTTATGAGGATCTTATTCATTTGTTTTTTTATAGGTGATAGTAAATGGTGGTGGTATTTGTCTTGGAAATGAAATTTTCCTAAGAATATGTGCATTTTTTCATGTGCGAAGCTTCAACAAAAAAATATCGACTTAGGCAAATGGTCAAAAGCATAGTTGGAAAGGATGAAACAGATGCATCCTCTATAAAGTTAAAGTGAAGATGAGGAATAAACTCTTTATTTTGTACTCCTTTTCTTTGATAATTTTGCAGGAGGTCTTTTAGGTGTTGCATTGTCTAGGTTATTAATGTCTCTCTAGAACAATGCTTTAGGGCATGGGTGGAAAACCTAATAGTTAAAACTTTCAAAGATATTACAAGCTATGTAATCTGAATAAAAATGAATTATGCCTTATTTGAAGATAGGTGACGGTGCCCTTCAAATATCCTACACAAAAATGAAGAAGGATATCCCTGGAATAATCGTCAAAATCCTTAAAATATCCATCTTCATCAAGTTGGTACTTTGGAGATGTTTTGATGGTTCTTTCTAGGGGTTACTACTATATGTAGTGTTGGAGTTGTATTATACATTAATCCCAATCATTTACTTCTATTTAAAATTTAGAGTTGGGACTAGAACAAATAATCAATAAGAACTTATTTATCTTTGGGTACTACTTCGATTTGCATGGGAAAAAAGTTCAAGGAATTTGTAGGTGTTAGGTGACTCTAAGTAGTGGAATGATTTAAAGGGAGGTCACAACTTTCCATATTAGTTTTGATACCATGGTAGCACAATATTATGGAGATTGAGGATGTTTTTTATTCAATTAAAATAGAGAATATTTAAAGATGCATTCTCCAAGGAGGAGATAACATTACAAAAATGTTTATTGGTTAGAAAGTAATTTCATGGAGATGAAGAGCTTTTATGAATGCATGCATCCATCTTTTGATTGTGTTTCCCAAAATCATAGGAGAAAAATGAATTGGAAAAAGCACCTAGGGTAATCTTATCTCTTTTTTCTCTTAAGTTGTATATATATTTACAGTATATGTTTTCTTTCCTATATTGTACTAATGTACATTAGATAGCTTGGGGACTATGTTAGTTTAATATTGTAATTTCAAAATACTAGTTAGAAGACATTGGGTTCTTTTTTAATCCTATAGTACCCTTTCTTGAACTATGAGGTTTTTCATATGTCAATTTTGATTTCTCCTTGAGATAGAGAATATACTATTTATTTTTCTTGGAAAAAAAATGTGTGGAGGTTTTGAAGGAGGTAGAAGAGGGAGAGAAGATTTACAAATGGAGAAGTTATTCGTTTATGATGCCAAAAGTTATGAAAATTGATAAAAGTATGCCTTATATTATCAAGGGTCGGAAATGTTAAAAGGAAGAAATGTCCATTGTCATTTTCCAAATAATGAGTTTATTGATGCTCTAGCTGTGGGAGATTAAAATTTAGGACATCGGTTAGAGATGGTGTTATTTTTTCAAATTTCAGTCATAACTTATGACACATTTTCAAGGCCTTAAACAATAATTTTTTGGCCCAAGACTAAACGATGGTTTCCTTAGATTTACCAAATGCAATGTTGAAAATATTATTATCATTAAGATATTTCCAATGAGTTATCATGCACCTAAAATAGAGTTTTCATGAAAAATTGATGCAGGAGCATTAAACCCAAGAGAAAATCATTGTAATTAAGTATACATAGGGGGCCATGTATCTTTAGAAAAGTTAGTTTCCTAAGTCTCAAGTCAATGTAATATTAGAACTTTAAGTGATTTAACTAGATAATGAGAGGAAGTGGTAAATACTCTCGAATTAAAGGAGAACTTGAGTGGGTAGTAATGATAGAAGAGTTCAAAGTCAATTACAACTCTTAAACAGTTGCATGATTCGAGGAACTAGAGGGAGAGATTTTAAGAATTTAATGAATTAGAAGTGGACATAGAGGATAGAGTACATCTAGGAGTTGGTTCAATAGATCTAGGAATCAAACCAGGATGAGTTCAATAGAACTCACTAGCATATATGTAAGCCTATGGGCAGAGTGCAAGAGGAGGCCACGATATTGAAGAACATGACTGTAAGAGACTGAGAGTCTCGATATGTATCAGTTGTTCATATTTATATATACAGTGAGCTCTTTTGGTATTGTGTAAATGTGTGAAATAAGTGTATAATGATTGATTTCTACATAAACTCGTAGGTTCTGTAACAGAGGATTGTAGACAGAGTTATGAATAATGCATGGAGGTGAGAATGATTCAAAGGAATCATAAGGGATCTTTGAATGCAGAAGAAGGGTCAGAGTAAGCTCTGGAGAGATAGTGAAGGAAGAACTCGCGGAGCTAGGTTTAGAAGAGGTAGAAGAGTGGAAAGCTGAACCCTGAAGAAAACCCCAATCACAGAGAAAATTGAAGAAACAATGCAAAAACATAAGTAAACATAGAAGCGGAGAAGTGAAGAGGGATGCACAGGAGCTGTTTAATCTGGAAGATCAACGGTCTAGATGAGGTCGCTAAAGAGCGAGGCGAGATATCGCATTAGCGGAATTATTCATAAAGTTTAAGTCCCACAAGTGTAAAACCCAGTTTACACTAAAAATGAGTGCAAAACACAGTTGGATTTAGATTCTGGACTTGAAAATTGATACAAGTTGGTCTATACCCTTATCGAGTCTGGAAGGCATATCGGGTCGGCGGAAACCATTGGGATGAGGACTGGAATGGGCCTTTGTAATAGAGCGATTGCGATATTTCCATTAAGCGACAGCCGTCAGATCTGATGGTAGATCAACTGTCCATATCTAATCGCTTATCGCATATCGGAGAAGGCAGAGATCGAAAGTTATAGTGGAAAGGCTCAAAGGAGGTGGACCCGACGATAATTATAGGTGCGGCTTATAATATTTAATGTCCAGCTTTGTGTTCCGATAAGATTTTTCCTTTGTTTTGCGTATGTTTCCTTTGGAAACAGAATAGTAAAGAATTAACTCGCCGATGGTATATATTGATTGGGGTAAAGAGTATTGGGGCATGTGATAAGAGTGGACCTGAAGAGTTATGAAGCGCGGCTTATATGATTTGATGTCCGTTATGTTAATCGCATATCAGAGGAGATGGAGTCTTGTGTTAAAATGACCATGGGAATGGAAAGTTTCGATAGCGATAAAGGTGATCCTCATTAAATGTGCCGAGACTGTACCAAGTCGAGAAAAGGTATGTTTTGTAGGGGTTTCCTTTGTAAATGGTTTTATAAGGAAATAGTGTCGAATAAAGGTTTTATGTGTAAATATATATATTAACCAATGTTTAAGAGGGAAAGGTTGATATATATGCGGGCTTATGGGTTTTATAAAGGATTGAAGAGGGTTTTAATTCCTGATAGAAGGAATTAAACAAAAGGCTTTAATAAAGTCTTATATGAAGGCTACGAAGGGTTAAATAGTCCCAATAGGAGGTTTTGGTAGGGTGATTGAGTTCTGATATAAAGGAACTGATAAAAGAGGGCCTTAACCATTTGTGGTTGATGATTTGACTCCTTTGAGAGTTAAATACCTGGGACTGATGAGTGCATGCATTTATATGCATACTGTGGGTATAAAGCGGGGGTAACCCTGCATCATAGTGGTATCAAAGCAGGTTTGTAATCAGAGTAGGTTTGTAATTAAAACCATTGGGGTTAAACAGAATAAAGAAATTCTATGAGAAAGAATTGAGAACAAAATATGTGTTAAGGTGTTTATGCAGGCAAGAGGAAGGATCAGATTCTAATCTGACAGAAGGAAGGCACACAGAGGAGATGTGTAGCAGAACTTGCAGATGCAAGAAACAAAGGAAATCCATTCAAAGTACAAGTGGAATGGTGAAACAAGATCATGCTGAGATCTTGAAGGTGAGGTAATATGTTCTATTTTAAATTGAGAATGTGTGTTTATATACTAATGCACAAGTGACAGAAAGAGAAGCTATGAGAGGAGAACCAGATGTGTTCTTGAAGGCAAAGTAAGAAAAATACTCTGATAGAGAAGTGGCAATGAATTTGAAGAATCCAACAAGAGATTGGACAGAGAGGACAACTGAAGTGTTCTCAAGAGAAGGTGAGAAATTGCAGAAGCCTAGAAGGAGAAAAGGTGTTGCTCAAGAGGAGGTTACAGACAGAGGACCTGTGCTTACCAAAAGACTGAGTGAGGAGAGCTCAGTGAGGTAAGATTCCAACCAGGAGGACTAGCTATTGCAGAGGCTTGTTGCAGATGAGTGAGGAGCTCATGAAGAAAGAGGAGAAGAAGATGGCTACTGATAATCATAGCAGAGGTTCAGAGAGAAGCCACAGTAGAAGAAATATGAAGAAAGAGGATGCCAAAGCAAATGGAAAGAGGATGAGTCAAGAGGAAATTGACAAAGAGATTGCAAAGTTAAAAGAACAACTCGATGCATTAAGGAGGATACTTGAAGAAAACCAGAGTCTAGGTTGGGTCTTCATAAAGAAGCTAGCATAGGAGTCAGCATAGAAGTCAGCATAGCAAGCAAAGAAAAAGTTGGAACAAGAGCAAAAGAAGAAGAAAAAGTAAACTAATAGTTACAAAGAGAAAGTAACCAGCAAAAACAACCTAAAACAAAGAGAAGGAGGCAGAAATATGAAGCAGAACATGGACCAGTCCAAGGAAGTACCGGAGACAGAGATTGAAGAGATGTGGCAACTGATGATGAAGCAGTTCAAATGGAGGGATATGGTACCAGCAGGAAGAAAGATCAATCAGAACTTGAACTTGATTTACAAGAAGAAGAAGATGGAGCAGAAAATAGCAAAAGTGCAGCAACAATAAAGGAACAAAGCATTTGAACAATTACAAAACAAAGTATGGGATCCAGGAAGACAAAGACCAGAAGACACATGATCAAGAGATCATGAATATTTTCTACTTTGGGAGTCTGATGTAGGAGCATTCAACCCAGAAGAAAATCATTGTAATTAAGTAGACATAGGGGGTCATGTATCTTTAGAAAAGTTAGTTTCATAAGTCTCAAGTCAATGTAATATTAGAACTTTAAGTGATTTAATTAGATAATGAGAGGAAGTGGTAAATACTCTCGAATTAAAGGAGAACTTGAGTGGGTAGTAATGACAAAAGAGTTCAAAGTCAATTACAACTCTTAAACAGTTGCATGATTCGAGGAACTAGAGGGAGAGATTTTAGGAATTTAATGAATTAGAAGTGGACATAGAGGATAGAGTACATCTAGGAGTCGGTTCAATAGATCTAGGAGTCAAACCAGGATGATTTCAATAGAACTCACTGGCATATATGTAAGCCTATGGTCAGAGTCAAAGAGGAGGCCACGATATTGAAGAACAGGCCCGTGAGAGACTGAGAGTCTCGATATGTATCAATTGTTCATATTTATATATACAGTGAGCTATTTTGGTACTGTGTAAATGTGTGAAATAAGTGTATAATGATTGATTTCTGCGTAAACTCGTAGGTTCTGTAATAGAGGATTACAGACAGAGTTTTGAAGAATGCACGGAGGTGAGAATGATTCAAAGGAATCATAAGGGATCTTTGAATCCAGTAGAAGGATCAGAGTAAGCTCTGGAGAGATAGTGAAGGAAGAACTCGCGGAGTTAGGTTCAGAAGAGGTAGAAGAGAGGAAAGCCGAACCCTAAAGAAAATCCCAATCACAGATAAAATTGAAGTAACAACACAAAAACATAAGTAAACAGAGGAGTAGAGAAGTGAAGAGGGATGCACAGGAGCCATTTAATCTGGAAGATCAACAGTCCAGATGAGGTCACTGAAGAGCGAGGCGAAATATCGCATCGGCATAATTTTTCATAAAGTTTAAGTCCCGCAAGTGTAAAACCTAGTTTATACTAAAAATGAGTGCAAAACACAGTCGGATTTAGATTCTGGATATGAAATTTATACAAGTTGGTCTATACCCTTATCGAGTCCGGAAGGCATATCGGGTCGGCAGAAACCATTGGGACGAGGACTGGAATGGGCCTTTGTAATAGAGCAATTTCAATATTGCGATTAAGCTACAACCATTGGATCTGACATCAGATCGACGGTCCAGATCTGATCACTTATCACATATTGGAGAAGGCAAAGATTGGAAGTTATAGCAGAAAGGCTCAAAGGAGGTGGACACAACAATAATTATAGGTGCAGCTTATAATATTTAAAGTCTAGCTTTGTGTTCCAGTAGGGTTTTTCCTTTGTTTTGTGTATGTTTCCTTTGGAAACGGAATAGTAAAGAATTAACCTGCCAATGGTATATATTGATTGGGGTAAAGAGTATTGGGGCATGCAATAAGAGTGGACCTGAAGAGTTATTAAGCACGGCTTATATGATTTGATGTCCGTTATGTTAATCACATCTCGGAGGAGATGGAGTCTTGTGTTAAAATGACCATGGGAATGGAAAGTTGCGATAGCGATAAAGGTGATCCTCGTTAAATGTGCCGAGACCGTACCAAGCCGAGAAAAGGTATGTTTTGCAGGGATTTCCTTTGTAAATGGTTTTATAACAAAATAGCGTCAAATAAAGGTTTTATGTGTAAATATATATATTAACCATTGTTTAAGAGGGAAGGTTGATATATATGCAGGCTTATGGGTTTTATAAAAGATTGAAGAGGGTTTTAATTCCCGACAGAAGGAATTAAAAGGAAGGCTTTAATAAAGTCTTATATGAAGGTTACGAAGGATTAAATAGTCTCGATAGGAGGTTTTGGTGGGGTGATTGAGTTCCGATATAAAGGAACTAATAAAACAGGGACTTAACCGTTTGTGGTTGATGATTTGACTCCTTTGAGAGTTAAATACCCGGGACTGATGAGTGGATGAATCTATATGCATCTTGTGGGTGTAAAGCGGGGGTAACCCTGCGTAAAAACATTATGGCCATAATAAGGTAATAGTATAAATATTCCCACAACTCCAAGTGTTGACCATGTCAACTCACCATAATTTGAATATGGGGAGTTTGTGATGTTGGGAAGTCCATGAGATACCTATAAGAGACTCATTGATGTTCCATGAGGGTTTCTAAACCCTAAACCTAACCCTAATTCTAGTTATCAAAACCTAATAGAAATATGGAAAATGATTCACTTTTCGCTCGCCATTGATTCTTCCATATTATGAGCAATAGATGGAGGATATTTTAATAGTGTATAGAGACAAAATCATTTTGTAGAGTATTGTAAAAGACCATAGTTCCTCATAACCAACAAGGCTCATCAATAGGTACATTATAAGGGTCATGATGTCATCCTCCAGCTTTAGAACTATCTCTTTCTCATATTTATTTACATTTTTTGTTCTATTATGCTTAGCGAGAAGGATAAAAGATGTTTTTCATGTCATGTGGCCTAATATGCTTTAATTTTAGGAAATGGATCAATTTTTGAGATGATTTCTATGCAAGGGTTCAAAGTAGACAACAAGGATAGAATCTAGGGGGTGTTCCACCTCTTTAACTCCCTCAATTGGCCCAAGATCACAAGACTCTCTCTCTTATTAGGTTGAGGTCATTGGCAGCAAAGCAAGTGAAAGTAATGAGGAACAAGATCCACCATTCTCAAGTTGTAGGAGATAAATATTCCTATTTTCTAGGGAGTTGCTAGTATCTACCCTCTTGTATAGATAAGCATGTATAAGAGTTCATTAGTATTAGATTTTTTTTTCAGCTAGGTAGCTATTGAGCTCAAGAACTTAGCACTATTATTTTGACTGTTATTTGATGTATTAGAATTTGATTCAATGATAATGAGATGTTACTTGTTGATTCATCATTGATTTAGCTCCAGAGGGATGAGGCTCTTGGGTTTGGGCCCAACCTAGTGGCCTAGGTCTCTTTTGTGTATTTGCATCTCTTTTAGTTTCAAAGTATTGCTTAGTCTCTTGTATTTTAGTAGAGAATAATCCATCAAAATCTGTAATTGCATCCTCAACCTCATCTCTCTCATAGGAGCATGAATAGAAGGATTTACAACCACAACGCAAAAGTATTATGTTTATGATTTCTTGGAAGAATATTTGTGTTAGCCATATTATTTTTCATGTGCTTGACGTAGCTTAGGAGTTGGTTTATTTATCAGATCAGGGTTTTGGCATAGATTAGATAGTATTTAACTTTTTGACTACTAGTTGTTTCATTTTTGTCAATAAAAAATGGATGTATGCATGTAATGATTGCAAGGTTGTTTGAATCTATGGACAAAGGCACCTTCACCACCTCCATCTTGGACTCCCTCACCTTCTCTTGTGAAACCCAAATTATGTCCCAAAAATTACGTTTCATGAGATCATTTTCCTAGGGTCACTAAGAGCATCCATCCTAGTTCAAAGCAGACCTTCAAAAGGCTCTCATCTTGGCTAGGAGCTTTGGCCACCCTTCACTCATTTACCAACCTCCATTCACCTTTTCCATACACTTAAACCATCCTTTCCAACTCTTAAACCTTCTCATAAGCCCTCCTATAGCATTACAAGCCCTCCTGTAGCAGCCTCTGTAGCACATGTGTAGTAGCCTCCTATAGCAACCTTTTTCTTGACTAGTTTTGATCATTACTGCAGCTTGGACTTTCTTTAAAAGGATGTTGACCCCCAGTTGTGACTTCACGGTCTAGGGAAGCTCTTAGGCCGCTCCAAACCCTCCTTTTCCTTCACTACAAAACTAGAATAGTGTTAGTTTCCTTTTCATAGATTTGGCACGAATAGAACATTGATTTACATGCAAGTGTGAGCTAGTTAGATGGTACATAGAATCTTGAATTATGGTTTGGTAGGTTAGATTATTTTTTGCAAGTAGATATGATAACTATATGGATGATTGCAAGATAATGTAGTTTCCTTTCTATAAGTAGTTTAGCTCTTGCCTTTTCATGAAATTGTTTCAATAGTTTGCAAGTTGAAGTTAATAGCATTTTCCTTTTCATAGTTAGAGGTAGATTCTAAATTTCACCTTCATTATCTAGCTTTCATTCTAATTCAGTAGGAGGGATGGTCTTGGAGCACTATTGGTCAGATGTCCTAGTTGAGGGTGGCATGAGTAGAATCCCTTCTACTGTGCATATATTATTGTTACCTTGAAATTTGTACAAACCCCAGATTGATAAATTGAGTTGAGTAGCCCTTGGAGTTGAAACACACTTGGTGCAATACCAGGGCTCACCACTTTTTGACACCATTGCTGAGGAGGTATCTAAGTAGATGTTGTTTCTACTTAAGCATTGTTTTATGTTTTGCATATAGTTTTGAAGAAGTAACACAAAATAAAAAGAGAAAAAAATTCTTTCATGCCTCGTAGGAGAAGAGATACTTAAGGAAAATTCTTACCAAAACCCCCCACACCTCAAGCAATCAACCTTCACTCTTATTTGGTGACTGTTAGCTTCCCTCTCTGAGTATAGGGGAGTTAGAAGACCCTCGAGGTTAGAAACCTGTAATTTTTGAAGAACCTATTAGTAAAGAAGAAGAATTCACTTTAGCTACCCAAAATATGGTTGAAAATAGGAACTATGAGGAATTCCCTATCAGAGAGACTAATGGAGAGGCTAGAATAAAGAATATAAGCCTACTTCCCTTCTAGACTTCCATGTCTTAACCTCTTAGGATCCTAATACCTTCATGTTTGAATTTTATGTTTTCTATAGGACCTATGACTATGCCTCTCATGACCAGAAGATGAAGTTATTCCCCTCTACCCTTAAGGATGCATCCTTGTGCTATTTTATGGGTTTTCCTGGTGGTAGCATCACTACCTAGACTGAAATGCAACAAGCCTTTAATAACAAGTACAGGGACTACTGTAGGTCCAAAGAAACCAAGGAAGGAATCCTTAGAATGACTCTTAGGCATGATGAATCCCTAGAAGACTATGAGGAGAAATTTCAACTCAGTTATAGGAGGGCCTGCTGCACCCTTCATCCTGAATCAATCAAACTAGTTCTTCTCCAAGGGATCATGAAGGACATGTTGGATACCCTCAACATGTTGACTAGGGGAGATATATATCATTTATCCTATGACGACATTAATAATATGTTTAATAATCACTTTAGGGCTTCTAGAAAGAAGGATAGGGATTGTTAAGGCTTGGTCAATTCCTATCCTTCCACAACTTCCATCAAGAATGAGATTGGGAACATGATGGAGGAATTTAAAAGTGAAATATTGCATACTTTTGATTTGCAAATGGATGCCATGCAGATTAAGGTGAAACAAGAGGAAGAAAAGAGATCCCTAGCTATTTTATGCCCTAAATCCACTAGAAGGAACCCCAAGAATGAATGCCCATTAAATTTCATAGAGGTCTACTCAGTCTATGAGGAAATCCATGCCACAGATAAATTCCCTTCTTTTTCGGGACTAAAATTTTTATACGAAGGGGTAGAAGCTAGGGTTGAGCAATCTGCTTTATAAGTCAAAGGAGGCCTTAAGGACCTCGGCCATACAAACATGGCATGAAAGGTGTATCTTACTCTTATTACAATCCAAACCAGAATGCACCCTTGCCACCTTGGTACTCTTCCACTCGTCTATCATTTTCCACACCTCCTTCTTTACCCTTTTCTCCTCCATATCATCCTCAAACTATCAATCAACCATTTCAACCATATGCTCCCCAACCTCCTCAATGGAACAACTCATCACAAGGGTGGAGGCCTCAACTCAACTAACCACCTGCTTTACTACCTCAACCAAAATCTCAACCACAACTCACTCATCTTGCTCCACCTAAGAAACCTCATATGCTTGCTCAATCCAATCTAAACCTAAATAACAAGTAGGCATAACAGGCCTATAGTGGAGACACATCTTATCCCACCTATATTGTTGAGATCCAAGAGATAAACCTTAGGTCTGGGAGAGTGATTCTAGATAACCTTCCATTATCTCCACTTGAAGAGCTTGAAGAGGGAAAGGAAGAGAGTACCCCTCCAGTAAATCCACCTCCTTTTCTTGAGAGATTGATCCACCGTATCCAGCACACCCCAGAGGACGCTAAAATTTTGGGAGAATTGAAGAATTTGTTTGTTAAAATACCCCTTATCTAAGATATTAAGCATGTTCCCATCTATAATAATATTATCAAGGAGAAGTGTTTCAAGCATATTTGGAGAATAAAAAGAGACACCCCCACCATCAATGTTGTTGGTCAATTATCTGATTTGATGTTGGGGAGAGTGATTTTTCCTTAATACTTAGACCCTAGAAGTCTAGTAGTGGATGTGCACATTGATGGCAACATTGTCCCTCATACCCTTATTGATCTTGTGGTTGCCATCAATTTGATGAATAAAGAAACCATGATAAATATAAACCTCCAAGGATCTTTGAGAAATACCACTATAGTGATGCAACTTGCATATAGATCCATAATATCTTGTGAGGGAGTTATTGATGATGTCATGGTCTCCATTGACTCTTAGGAGTATCATATTAAATTCCTAGTTCTCCAATCTAAAACCAAGTTCAATGGTTATCCTCTCATCCTGGGAAGGCCATGGTTAGCCATTGCTGATGCTTAGATTAGTTGCAGGGCTAGAACATGACCATTAAGAATGGACATTTGTCTAAACAATTGGTATTGTATCCTCCCACTTAGCCATCCATTGAGCATGACTTGCCCTTGTGGCTAGAAGAGGAGGAAGAAGATGAAGTGTATCATACAACACCCTACCCAATTTGTACCCTAGATGTTGTTATAGCAGGGGGAAACCTGATGAGGATGACATCATTGACCATATCCTTTAGAACCAACCCCCAATATCATTCCTCTTGATGAGCTAGTGAAAGATGTTGTGTGTGGAGCATGATTGTTCAGAGGTCTTTGTTTCAGCCAAATGTATACTCCAGGAAGTTTTGTACACCCCTCCACATGGGGGGCTGTGGGGGGGACTTGTCCCCCTCGCGGGGGTTCGGCGGGGCTGATCCCCCCCGGTTGGGGGGTCTGGGGGCCAGTGGTCCCCCAGCGGGGGCTCGACAGCAGCGCCCCCAAAGCCAAAAATAGATGTAAAATTGCCTTGTAAAAGTATAGTAATTTCTAGTCAATCTAGGCCGTTCATTAGGCGAATGATATGCCGGTAGAACTTATGTTTAGTTTAGGGTTTTTTGCCCTAGAAGGAAACCCCTCTCTTTGTATGAGGGCATTGTATTTGAGGCTGTGAAATAGATGTGTATTCTGTGAGCGAGAAACAGAGAGGTGAGACTGTGAGAGAATAAATAGAGAATATTATAGTAGATCTGCTATAGGTTGTGTCTCTTCATTTTTTTGGATAATAGAAAGGAAGGACTGGCTGTTCGAGGTGGACGTAGCCAAAACTGGGTGAACCACGTATATCTGTGTCTCTCTTGTTTATGCGTTTTCTGTGTTTATATTTCTGCAATATTTTATGTGTTCCATTGCTTCGTAATATATAAGTTTCTAACAACTGGTATCAGAGCCGAAGGTCTATTTGGCTGATAAACTTGCAGGAAAGAAGGGTTCCTTATTTGAGTGGGAGCAATGGCAGAAGATGGTAAGTTTAGGGTCGAGAAATTTAACGGCCAAAACTTCTCGTTATGGAAGATGCAGATGGAAGATTATCTGTATTAGAAAGATCTGTACCTACCATTGAGCGGAAAAACAAAGAAGTCGACGACTATGATAGATGAAGAATGGAAACTTCTTGACAGAAAGGCACTCAGAACAATACGGTTGTGCCTTGCTGCATCAGTCGCCTTCAACAGTTCGAAGGAAACAACGACAGAGGGTTTGATTCAGGCATTGTCGAAACTATATGAATAGCCCTCGGCCTCAAACAAGGTATTTCTTATGAAACAGTTATTTAATATGAAGATGTCGAAAGGTGGATCTGTTGCAGACCATTTAAATGATTTTAATACAGTTACAAGTAAGTTAAGTTCTGTAGGGGTAAACTTTGAAGATGAAGTTAGAGCTCTGTTATTCTTGTGCTCATTGCCAGAAAGTTGGAATGGTTTAGTAATGGCCATTAGTAACTCTGTCTCTGGATCTAGTACTTTAAAGTTTGATGATGTTGTCAGTGCTATCCTTAGCAAGGAAATGCTTTGAGTGCAGAGTCTAGGGGAAGAAAAATGGAAAGAGGAAAGAGCTTAGGATATCGCAGTAAATCAAGGAAAGGTATATCCAAGTCTAGATCGGGGATAGTGTGCTGGAAATGCGGAAAGAAAGGACACCTAAAGAAAGACTATAGATCTCGGAAGGGAAAAGAAGGAGATGCACAGCAAGAAAATGATCATGAAGCAAATGTGACAGGTGAGGTGTTACAAGATTCTTCGATTCTTTCTTTCGAAAATATTACTTATTCCTAGGTGGTAGATTTAGGGGCTTCATTCCATGCCACACCTAATAAGAAATACTTTCATGATTATGTTCAAGGAGATTTTGGACAAGTTCGTTTGGGTGATGGTAAACCCTGTAAAATTGTTGGAATGGGTAAGGTTCTGTTGAGGGCCCTAAAATCGGGTCAACAACAAGGGGGATACCCACTCGGTCCAAAACCTGGTTGGTGGCTCCTTGCCCGTTTGGTGTAGCAGGTCTGACTGGGGATAATGGGACCATCTTCCCAATCTAAAGGATGTGTGTGTGTGTGTGTGTAGATTTTGATGATGCTAATCTAGAGGTAATTTTAAGCTAATTTAATTCTAAACTCTAAACTGACTCTATGCTACTGTAATCTAACAAAAACAACACATCTAATCTACACTAACCCGGGGTAGAATTCTTTCAACATGCGATCTAAAAAGATTTCATACAATAACTGGTAATAAAGATCATTCAGCTATCATAAGAATATAAATCAATTAAGATAAACCATTCTGCATAAGAAGTTAGGCAAAACAGTTGTGAACAACATATCGCATAATAAGTTATTCATATGTCAAGCACAAATAAATGACTCCACTGTACAAAAGTGCCAAATGGTAACCCACACATTCATACATTAACATATCAACAACTCAGCTGTATATCACTCTAAGAATATAAGCAAAAATTCGTCAAGAGATGAAAGTACCATTTATGACTGATTTCACTCACAAACTTCAAGCAATAACGATTTATCTCTACTTACTTCTAACATCTACTAAGAGTACAGAAGTGCAACATCAGTAGCAGACATTAAAATGCAAACATAAATAAATCTCGATCCATCCATTCATCAAAAACCCCCTCCGAGGGTGCAAAAGTGCATGTTCTGAGGACAAGTTTTTTGACAAATTTCCGAACCCTTCTCCAAATGCCATGAGAAGGGTTAAATACTACTAACTAACTAATCTTAATTACACAAATTTAGGAAATGGCTTCAAATGACCGCCCTTTTACTAAAACAAATTTATTTCTAAAAATTGAATCTAATTTTTAACCGTTTCTGTATCTGCTCCTTAGTGTTGTAAGCAATGCAAGGTTCGCCTAGAAAGAGTCGGCTGGTTGTCTTTTCCTTTTGTTCGAGCGATAAAAGTAGAAATAACAAAAGCTGGCATTTCTGACAAACTAGAAGATATTTTCGAAAATCTTCCTCTGGCTGGGTGTATTTGCTGTGTGTATACTTAGTATAAACCAGATTTCTTTCAAACTGATTGTGTTGTTGCTATTTCGGTTTCCGGCTGTGCGAATGACTCAATGAGTTAGGGATTTCGTTGCCTGAACAATCTTCCGTATTGAAAATTGCTTCCGTTCTTTGTTCCAGGATTTTCGGGAGCGTCCTTCCTCTTTAGCGTTTTTCTTTTTGCTTTACCCAGTCTGAGCTTCAGGATCTTTTGCAAACATGCTGCTTTTGTGCGCCTTTGACTCTGAGTCTTGGATAGTCTATTTTCATCAGTGTCTGTTGAGTGATACTCTGGAATCTGCGGTCCTACTGCATGCGGCATCCATTTGCGAAGGCATCTCCTCTCTGTTCTTCTAGTATTGGCGCTTTCCCCTTTTCCTTAGATGTTTCCTGCATATAGATTTATATTAGTTGCTGCCTTACAATTTACGCAAAGGAAAAGAGAAATGACGAAAAGATTGACATGAAAGCTTTAAGTTCTAATGAATGCATAATCATGACACTCATAATGACTTGACTCTTCGAAAAACGCAACACGATCATCCTCGGATACTCAGGCATACAATCATTAATTTCCCTTAAGGTACGCGCTCAATTTTGGGTTTACAGATCATGCCGAGGAAACTTTGCGATGAGCGGTTTCTATGATTTGCATCGCAACATCGAAGATTGCGATGTCGAGAGGTGTCATCGCAGCAATTGATAGTCTCATTCATCGCAGATCGCAAATCGCAAGATCGCAGTTTGTAAGATCGCAGATCGCAAATCGCAAGATCGCATTTTTCATTTGATCACTGTGCGCTGCTTATGCGACATTGCGATATGCGACGTCGCATATCGGCCGTCGGCAATTCCTTAGGTTTTTCTTTTAAGAGCGCTTTCAAAATATGCGATGCGATGAATTTCGCATCGCTTCTTTGCAGCTTATTTATGCGCATAGGAAAACGCTTCACTCTCTCTTTGCGATGCGATATAGCTTTTAGGGAGTTAAATACAAAAATTTTGATAAAAATATTTTTGGGATTTTTTGTTAAGGGTCCCCCTTTGCTTGATGTTATTGCTAATACCAAACAAAGAGGGGGGTTTTTGGTGACCACAACAATGGCGATTCACTGTGAAGAACCAGTTATCTCTGCTTTTCTATTGAATTTTCACTTCCGAAATAGAAAAATTTTCATATGTCTAAATTTTGTTATGGACAGATAGAGTAGATTACCCCTTATCCTGTCAATGATACTTTGTCTCAACCTTTCTTTTATTCCAATTGTCTGCTTCCTTAGGCTTAGTTCTTGCATTCACACCAGACATTACTCGGTCCTTTTTAAAGATAAAATAAGGTCTTCTCTGCGTACTGGCTTTAAAATATGCTCATTTGTCATAGGTAGAGCCTCTGCTGCCCGCAAGCGTCCATAGCCTCGACAGGGTTACCTGTTATCCAACAATGATCCTTTATCCTGCTTGAGGTTATTTACAACATTTCAGAGAAAAATCCTTTTTGACACTTTTTCCTTTTTTATTCTCTAAAGAACAATGTCTTGGTTTGGTGGCCAAATTATGACACAGTCATTCACTTGATTTACACTTTTGCTGAACAAGCTGGCTCGTGATGAGACCCCTTGTCTTTTGATTGCAACAATCTTGAGTCGTTGCCCTGTTTTGATAGACAGTATTGGCAAAGTCAGCAAGTTATAATATCTGTGATCATGATAAGCCGGCTCGTGATGAGACCTCTTATTCTTTCAGATATAGTGTTTTCTCGGATTGTTTCTCTGAATGCTGCGGTTTCCTTTAGTAGGGAGGAAGTCATTGTTTTTCCTTAAGAAAGCTCTGGACGACAATAATAGAGTTTGAAAACAACAGCTTTACAGAGAATATTTATTTTATTATTGATGATACCTTTCATTGTGCTGACATAAAACAATTTTTTTTACCAAAGGTTGCTTTCATCAAAGTTTTTTGAGAGGTTGAAACTAATATCATATTCAGGCTAAAGTTAACTCTATTTGTCAATAATAAAAATCAGATTTTTCGAAAAGTTTTGCTATTTGTACAAGCGAAATCAAAATCTGATAGAGAATTGGTGTGCTCTTTCATGAATCCTTTTTGATGATCTTTACAACCGGTTTTATTTATAAGAAAGAGAAAAACAAATAAATAAATAATAAAAAACACTAAAACTATCCTACAAAAATAGAAGAATGATCTTCTATGGAAAATACATTTTAAGAATCTGTCCATTCACAGGCAAAGAATTTCTTCTACCTGCCAAATCCTGCAACACAAACGTCGATGGGCCTATGACTTCTACAATCTGGAAAGGACCAAGCCACAGCTTCTGAAATTTCGTATGTTTGCCCTTTTCTTCATGAGCCTTATCCCATTTCAAAACTAAATCTCCCATCTGAAAGATTTTTCTGGTTATGATGCTTGAGTCAAAAGAGGATTTTATTAGCGCTTGGTGGTGAGCATGGGTTTTCTTAGCTTGTTCTCATCGTTCTTCTAGTTTGATTATTTCCATTTGTCTCAATTGTAAGGAGGAAGTAGATACTTCATCGATGTGTTGTACTAAAGACAAAGAGGGAATGACTAAGTGAGTTGGAAGAACCACTTCTTTCCCATAAACTAAATTAAAGGGAGAAGTGCCGATTGAAGCTTTCTTCGTAATTCTATTTGCCCATAAAGCATTTACCAGCGCTTTGTGCCAATTCTTTTGGTTTTGGTCGACTGTTCTTTTAATAATCCTGATTAGGTTCTTGTTTGTTGATTCAGCCAACCCATTACCTTGCGGATAGTAGTTGGCAAAATACTTCAGTTTGAACCCTCTTTTAAGTGCAAACTCAGTCATTGTATTTCCAGAAAAGTATGATGCATTATCAAACATTAAGGCCGTTGGCAATCCAAACCTAGTGATGATAAATTGATCTATGAATTCAATAATGTTTTCAGAATTAACTGTCTTGAGAGGAACTGCTTCTACCCATTTAGTAAAATAATCTGTTGCCGTGAGGATATACCTATGCTGCTTAGAAGAGTGAGGAACGATCTCACCTATTATGTCCAAGCCCCATTGGCTGAATGGTTGCTCGATGTTGACCGACTGTAGTGGCATAGACGATTTCTTTTGTTTCCCTGCAGCAGTCTGGCAGATTTGGCATTTCCTTACGTAATTGTATGAGTCTTTGAACAGCGTGGGCCAATAATATCCTCCACGTAAGATTTTATGTGCAGTAGCATCTCCAGCATAGTGTCCACTTGCTGGTCCATCATGGAGTTCCTGCAAAACCTTTTCGGCTTCAGTTTTCTCAAGACACCTAAGAAGTACAGAATCGTAATTCCTTTTAAACAGAACATCATTTATGAGCTGGTATTGTTTAGCTTTCAATCTTAGAGCTCTTTTCTTGGTGTGATCGAGGTGTGATGGAGCATACCCGTTCTTAAGATAATAAATGGTGTCCGCATATAATGATTCTGCGTCGTTTAGGCTTACCTCATATGTATGTACCTCTTCAGATGAGTTCTCAGGAATTTGTGATGCTCCAGCTAACATCTTGCAGAAGCCTTGACCTCTTACGATGTTTGTTGGCTTGATCTCAAGATCGTATTCTTGTAAAGCGGTAATCCAATTTTCTCTCTTTTCGCCCACATCCTTCTGTACCAGAAGGTTTCTTACCGCTGGAAACGGTACTACGACTTTGGTATGGGCTTTAAGTAAGAAAGGTCTGAAATATTTGATCGCTTTGAAAACAGCATATGCCTGTTTCTCCACGTCTGAATAATTGAGCTCAGCACCTTGTAAGTTCGAGCTAAAGAATGCGATTGGAGCTTCCACCTTCTCTTGATTTGCTTGAGTTAAAATCGCGGCATAAGATTTCTCTGAGGCAAAAGTGTATAAGATAAAAGATTCTGAAAAATTTGGGGTAGCTAAAGATGGAGCGTTGATGATAGCTTGTTTGATCAAGTTGAATGCTTCGTGCTCATCTTGACCCCATTTAAAATTTGAATTCTTTTTTATCATATTTTGTAAAGGAGAAATAATACGTGAAAAATCCGGGACAAACCTTTTTACAAAATTGATTTGTCCAAGGAAAGATTGCATGGCCTTTTTTTTATGGGGCATGGATATTTCAGAAATTTCTTTGATTCTGTCAGGTTCAATGTGAATACCAGATTTCGACACTATGAATCCTAGCAATTTCCCTTCACTTAATGCGAAAAAAGATTTCTTTGGGTTCAGTGAAATCCCATACCTTAAACATCTCTGAAAGATTTGTTTCAAGTCTTTGAGATGGTCGCTTCGCTTCTTGGAGTACACTGTTATATCATTCAGGTAAATCACTACCGATTTATTGACTAAACCTTTAAACGCGATGTCCATGACTCTCTGAAAGGTAGCACCGGAATTGATCAGACCAAATGGCATCTTCCGATATGCGTATGTGCCCCATTTGGTTCGGATTGTGGTTTTCAACTGATCATCGGGATGTACCAGCACTTGATTGTATCCTGAAAATCCATCCAGGAAAGACATTAATTCTGAGCCTGCTACTGCCTGTAGTATTTGCTCCATAGGTGGGAGGGGAAAATTGTCTTTCTGACAGGCTTTGTTGAGATTCGAAAATCAATACAGATTCTAATATCTCCGTTTTTCTTTCTAACGGGCACCATATTGGATACCCATTTGGAATGTCTGACGGGGAAAATTATTCTGGCTCTCAACAACTTATTTAGCTCAGTCTTTATCTGATTTTCTAAGTTGGGGTGGATTTTTCTGAGCTTCTGCTGGACAGGTTTTTCATTGTCAATCATAGGGATAGTGTGTTGAATGATAGAAGTGTTGTATGTCTTTAGCTCATCGTAATTCCATGCAAAAACGTTTTTGTATTGTCTCAGAAGACGGATATATGCTGATTTTTCTTTAGGGGCTAGGTCGTCGCATAGATTAATGTTTTGCGGCTTCTGATCGGTTCCTAGGTTCACTAATTCATAATTCAGAGTTGAACTGTAGAGTTTAGAATTGGCAGACCTTTTAAACCGACTTTTTAAATCATATAAATCTTCTAACTTAACCACCGATTTAGGTATAGCATTATCAGTGCTATTTTGTTGTATTTGGTGATCATGATGGTCTTCGTCAATTATTTGATTTGAGTAGGATCCTTCAGAAGTGAGGAAATTTACAATGTCAGGATCGTCGTTGAATACTCTCCAGTTGGTGATGTTGTCAGGGATGGATGGTCTAAAGATTAATTCTATTGAGAACCTATCTGGACTAAAATCTTCGGAGGGAATAAGTCTAGAGGCTACGTTAGCTAACAGGTCTGCGCTCGCATTTTGGAGTCTTGGGATTGACGAAATATTGAATGCTATGAAATGTGAAGTCAGATCTTGTACTAAATATTGATAGTGCTTTAAATGACTTGACAGGCAATGTATGGTGTTACGTACCTGTTTGACGACAATCTCAGAATCTCCAAAGACTTGAAGATACTTAACATTCAACCTGATTGCTTTGTATAGGCCTTGCACCAAGGCTTCGTACTCCGCTGTATTGTTTGTGCAATCGAACTCAAGTCTGCATGTAAGCATGATCTTGTTTCCATCTCGGCTAATCAGAACGCATCCTGCTCCTGCTCCCTCGTTAGATTTAGAGCCATCAAAATATAATTTCCAAAACAAAGATGTATTTACAAAGTTATCTAAAAAATTAAAACACTTTGAATCATCAGTTTGGGAAAAAATTTCAACTTGGGACAAAACTGAATTTTCTAAGTAAGGTGAGGTGTGAGCATTGAAATTGCCGAGGAAAGAATCTACCGAGTAATTGCCTATGATACTGTTGTTGTATGCTATTGCTTCATTCTCTCCTTCCAATTCAGTCACTATGTACTTTTGGTGCAACTCTCGTTTAACCTTTATTTGATTCGGTTTACTGTTGTATGGTAACCACATGTGCGACCAGTCGGTTGAGAAATATCCGTGGAGTTTTTTGAACCAATCCCTGCTAAGAATTAAACCATAGAATTCAGGGATATCAGCTACTAGAATGTCTATAACCTGACATACCTTCGAGTTAGACGACAATCTTATGGTCACCTGGTTAAGTTCACCAATCACTTCGACTTGAGATCAATCAAGTTGAACTATGCGCACTATGGATTTTTGTGGTTGAACATTCAATTTGGCACATATTGATCTGGGTAAAATATTCGTTGAAGCACCAGAATCAACCAAGCAATTGTGCACGTTTTTATTGAAAATTTCATAAGTGAGAAGAAAAGGAGTATGGGATCTTGATCTTCCTCCAATCAAGGCAATGTCATTTGGATCAATCTTATTGATCATATTGGTTGGAGGTCTTCCCATGTTGTGGGAAGCTACAGCTGTAGGTAAAGATGTAGTAGGCACGACATGTAATTCTTTCATCATTATTTTCTGTAGATGTTTCAATTTGCTCAATTCGTAAAGAGTGATATTAGCCCTAGTATTTTTCATGTCATCGATAATGTTATACTCCATTTCATCTGACACTATCAGTGTTCTTGATGGATGTGCTTGATCTGATTGGACTGTGCTAAATTGGGTCGCTCTAGCGGTTGTTTTCTTTGTTGCGACCTTATCTTTTGTTGTAGGGCTTGCGCCCTTCTGTTTAGGGGTAGTTTGGGGAGGATTAAGTTGATTTTTGCTTCGTATGCTAACTGAAAATGCTTCTTGATCTTCTTCTCGTGGGAGGATGAAATCCCACATTCCTTGTAGTTCCACAACTTCTTCATCATCGGTCTGCCCTTCAGTGGTATTCTCTTCTTCTTCTCCTTCTTCAGATTCGACATTTGAGATAGCATTGGGTGGTTTCACCTCCATGGGAGGATTTATTTTAAAAGCTCTGTAGGGCTTTTTTGAAGAAGTCTCTGCTACTTGTTTTCTTATGTCAATCATCTCATTGGACATGGCCTTTAACACTTTTTGTAATCCTTCCATATCGAAAGGATCTTTCGTTTGTTTCTTCTTGGTGTCTTCTTTGAAAGAGATTTTCTTAGATTTGCGTTCTTCTATTGCAAATCTCTTTTCTAGGGTAACTACGCGCTTTTCTACTGCTAACGCCTCTGTCAAGTTTTCAACTAAGGTCGTCTTGTTTGCCCTATCTACGAAGATAGCCAAGTTTGATGGTAAGGCCGTGATATACCATTCACATCTTACTTCCTCGTTGGGTTGAGAAGCAGCGGGAACTTTGTTGAGGATCTTATTGAACCGTAAATTGAAATCTTTAATGGTTTCTCTAGCCTCAGCTTTAAGATTAGATAGGTCATTGATCAATGTCGTTGTTGATCTGTCATCACCAAACTTGGTGAGGAATTGACTTTGAAAAATGTCCCAACTTGTGATGGACCCGGAAGGTAACGAAAAGTACCATGACCCGGCTGTTCCTTGCATTGTGTAGGGAAAAAGCCAGACAACAACATCCTCGTTGGTAACTCCATTGAGATTAACAGAAAGCATGAAATTATTGATATTCTCTTTAGCTAGCATGCCTGTTTCTGGATTGAATTTAGGTAGCCATTTCTCAGGATGGGCCGGTATTGGGCTCAGGGGTGGAGGCATTAAAACCACCCCAGGATTGTTCCATGGAGACTGGGCCATCGTTGAGCTGCTAGTTAATGAAAGTGAAGAGGATGGTCCCTGATGCTGAGAAGATGAAGATATTATGATCTTTGATGATTGAAGAGGAAGGGTTGTGGAAGATGGATGAGTGATTTGGGATGAGGATGTGGGTGGTTGACTTCGCGATGAGGGGGTTGAAATGGACGAAGTAGATGAAAGAGTCTCAATGTCAGACTCTGGTGGTGTTTTCCTTGCTCTTTTCCTAGTAGGGAGAGGGAGTTCACTTGGTTGAATACCAAATTTTTCACTCTTCAATCTGGTCAGGGGATGAGCAGGATTGTACTGCGAAGTCACGCTGCCGTGAGATTTATCAGACCTCTGAGAAAAAATAGAGAATCCCTGGAGTTTACGAATCAAAGTTTGAATTTCAGGGGGTTCAATGATGAGTTGGTCTGATATATTAGGGTAGGTGGCAGCGGTGGATACTCGAGCGACTTCCAACTCCGGGTTTAACCGTACTAGAGAAGTCGGGGGAGTTGATGAGGGTGATTTACTCTCAGAATGGTATTTAGATTTTGACTTAGTTTCCATTCATAGTTCGTGCCCTCCTTCTAGCGCCAAATATGTTGAGGGCCCTAAAATCGGGTCAACAACAAGGGGGATACCCACCCGGTCCGGAACCTGGTTGGCGGCTCCTTGCCCATTTGGTGTAGCGGGTCCGACTGGGGATAATGGGACCAGCTTCCCAATCTAAAGGATGTGTGTGTGTGTGTAGATTTTGATGATGCTAATCTAGAGGTAATTTTAAGCTAATTTAATTCTAAACTCTAAACTGACTCTATGCTACTGTAATCTAACAAAAACAACACATCTAATCTACACTAACCCGGGGTAGAATTCTTTCATCATGCAATCTAAAAAGATTTCATACAATAACTGGTAATAAATATCATTCAGCTATCATAAGAATATAAATCAATTAAGATAAACCATTCTGCATAAGAAGTTAGGCAAAACAGTTGTGAACAACATATCGCATAATAAGTTATTCATATGTCAAGCACAAATAAATGACTCCACCGTACAAAAGTGCCAAATGGTAACCCACACATTCATACATTAACATATCAACAACTCAGCTGTATATCACTCTAAGAATATAAGCAAAAATTCGTCAAGAGATAAAAGTACCATTTATGACTGATTTCACTCACAAACTTCAAGCAATAACGATTTATCTCTACTTACTTCTAACATCTACTAAGAGTACAAAAGTGCAACATCAGTAGCAGACATTAAAATGCAAACATAAATAAATCTTGATCCATCCATTCATCAAAAACCCCCTCCGAGGGTGCAAAAGTGCATGTTCTGAGGACAAGTTTTTTGACAAATTTCCGGACCCTTCTCCAAATGCCATGAGAAGGGTTAAATACTACTAACTAACTAATCTTAATTACACAAATTTAGGAAACGACTTCAAATGACCGCCCTTTTACTAAAACAAATTTATTTCTAAAAGTTGAATCTAATTTTTAACCGTTTATGTATCTGCTCCTTAGTGCTGTAAGCAATGCAAGGTTCGCCTGGAAAGAGTCGGCTGGTTGTCTTTTCCTTTTGTTCAAGCGATAAAAGTAGAAATAACAAAAGCTGCATTTCTGACAAACTAGAAGATATTTTCGAAAATCTTCCTCTGACTGGGTGTATTTGCTGTGTGTATACTTAGTATAACCCAGATTTCTTTCAAACTGATTGTGTTGTTGCTATTTCGGTTTCCGGCCATGCGAATGACTCAATGAGTTAGGGATTTCGTTGCCTGAACAATCTTCCGTATTGAAAATTGCTTTCGTTCTTTGTTCCAGGCTTTTCTGGAGCGTCCTCCCTCTTTAGCGTTTTTCTTTTTGCTTTACCCAGTCTGACCTTCAGGATCTTTTGCAAACATGTTGCTTTTGTACGCCTTTGACTCTGAGTCTTGGATAGTCTATTTTCATCAGTGTCTGTTGAGTGATACTCTGGAATCCGCGGTCCTGCTGCATGCGGCATCCATTTGCGAAGGCATCTCCTCTCTGTTCTTCTAGTATTGGCGCTTTCCCCTTTTCCTTAGATATTTCCTGCATATAGATTTATATTAGTTGCTGCCTTACAGTTTACGCAAAGGAAAAGAGAAATGACGAAAAGATTGACATGAAAGCTTTAAGTTCTAATGAATGCATAATCATGACACTCATAATGACTTGACTCTTCAAAAAACGCAACACGATCATCCTTGGATACTTAGGCATACAATCATTAATTTCCCTTAAGGTGCGCGTTCAATTTTGGGTTTACAGATCATGCCGAGGAAACTTTGCGATGAGCGGTTTCTGCGATTTGCATCGCAACATCGAAGATTGCGATGTCGAGAGGTGTCATCGCAGCAATTGATAGTCTCATTCATCGCAGATCGCAAATCGTAAGATCGCAATTTGTAAGATCGCAGATCGCAAATCGCAAGATCGCATTTTTCATTTGATCACTGTGCGCTGCTAATGCGACGTTGCGATATGCGACGTCGCATATCGGCCGTCGGCGATTCCTTAGGTTTTTCTTTTAAGAGCGCTTTCAAAATATGCGATGCGATGAATTTCGCGTCGCTTCTTTGCAGCTTATTTATGCGCATAGGAAAACGCTTCACTCTCTCTTTGCGATGCGATATAGCTTTTAGGGAGTTAAATACAAAAATTTTGATAAAAATATTTTTGGGATTTTTTGTTAAGGGTCCCCCTTTGCTTGATGTTATTGCTAATACCAAACAAAGAGGGGGGTTGTTGGTGACCACAATAGGTTCTTGTAAAACAAAAGAATGGAAACCAATGGCTACTAAAGGAGGTAAGGCATGTTCCAGATCTAAAGAAAAATCTGATTTCAACAGGGTAGTTAGGCGGTGAAGGTTGTGTGACAACTTTCACAGATAAAGCTTGGAAGGTCACCAAAGGAGCCCTGGTAATAAAAAAAGGCAAAAAGGTTGGTACATTGTATTTATGTAATGGTATTTCTAACTCTGTTAATGCTTTAACTTCCAAAGGAGCAGATGCAACATTATGGCATCATAGGCTCGGACACATGAGTGAAAAGGGGATGAAGATTCTTCACTCAAGGAATTTGTTGCTGGGTTTGAAGAATGTTGATTTAGACTTCTGTGAAAATTGCATTTATGGAAAACAGAAGAGAGTCAGATTTCTCAGAGTTGGGAAAGAAAAGAAGAATGAAAAAATAGAGCTTGTGCATACAGATGTATGGGGACCTGCTCAGGTATCATCTCTTGGTGGCTCTCATTATTATGTTACTTTTATTGATGATGCAACTAGAAAAACTTGGATTTATTATATTAATAATAAATCTGATGTATTTGATACTTTCAAGAAATGGAAAGCTTTGGTTGAGATTGAGACAAGAAAGAAATTGAAGTGTCTTAGATCAGACAATGGAGGTGAATATTGCAGCAAAGAGTTTGATAGGTACTGTTCAGAGCATGGAATTCGCAGAGAGAAGACGGTTCCAAGTACACCACAAGAAAATGGTGTGTTAGAAAGGATGAACAGAACAATCATGGAGCGTGCAAGGTGCATGAGATTGCATGTAGGATTGCCTTTACAGTTCTGGGCAGATGCTGTAGATACTGTTGTTTATCTAATAAACAGAGGGCCTTCAAGTTCCTTGGATGGTGGTGTTCCAGAGGAAGCATGGACAAGTAAAAAGGTAAACTACTCTTTTTTAAAGCCTTTTGGTTGTGAGGCCTTTGTCCATATTGATAAAGAAAATAGAACAAAGCTTGAGGCAAAGTCAAAGAAATGTGCCTTTTTTGGATATGGTGTTAATGATTTTGGTTATCGCTTATATGATTATGAAAATCACAAAATCATTAGGAGCAGAGATGTAATATTCAATGAAAAGGTCTTGTATAAGAATCAGTTGCAGGAAAAGAAGCAAGAAAAAGAAAACAAGGAATATGCAGTTCTTGATGAAATCACTGAAAAGGTAAAGGTGCCTGAAAATAATAATAATCAACAACCACAACAACAACAACCGCCACAACAGCAACAGGCACTCCAAACACCTAAAAGTGGTGTTAGAAGATCTACCAGGATAAGTAGACCCCCTGAACAATACACTCCTTCATTATATTATTTATTGTTGACTGATTCTGGTGAACACGAATGTTATGAAGAAGAAATGAAGGTTGAAAGCAAGAAGAAGTGGGAGGTAGCCATGGAAGAAGAGATGGAATCCTTAATGCATAACTAGACTTGGCACTTAGTCAGGTTTCCTGCAGGTAAAACTACATTGTAGAATAAATGGGTTTACAAGCTGAAGGAAGAAGATGGAAGAAAACAAAGGTACAAAGCTAGACTTGTGGTGAAGGGGTTTGCACAGAAGAAAGGTATTGATTTTGATGACATATTTTATCCTGTTGTTAAAATGACTTCAATCAGAACTATTTTAAGTCTAGTAGCAGCTGAAGATTTGCATCTTGAGCAGTTAGATGTAAAGACAGCCTTTCTCCATGGGGATTTGGAGGAAGAAATATATATGCAGCAGCCACAAGGATATGAGGTGAAAGGGAAGGAGAAACTAGTGTGCAGGTTGAAGAAGAGCTTGTATGGCTTAAAACAGGCTCCAAGGTAGTGGTATCTAAAATTTGACAAGTTTATTTCTGAACAAGGTTATACTAGATGTCACTCTGATCATTGTGTTTATCTGAAAAAGAAAAATGATGGAAACTATATTATATTGTTATTATATGTAGATGACATGCTTGTTGCAGGGTCTAACATGCAGGAAATAAATGTGCTCAAAAGAAAATTGGCAAATTCATTTGCAATGAAGGATTTGGGAGGTGCAAAACAAATCCTTGGTATGAGAATCACTAGAGATAGGAAAAATTGCAAATTAACATTGTCTCGGAATGAGTACATACAAAAGGTGTTGAAAAGATTTAATATGCATAATGCAAAACCAGTTAGTAAACCTTTTGCTAGCCATTTCAAACTTAGTAAGGAAATGTGCCCAAAGACCCAAGAAGACATGGATTATATGTCTAAAGTTCCATATGCATCAGTAGTTGGAAGCTTAATGTATGCAATGGTCTGCACAAGGCCTGATATTGCACATGCAGTGGGAGTTATAAGCAGTTACATGAACAATCCAGGAAAGGAACATTGGATGGCAGTGAAATGGATTCTCAAATATTTGAAAGGTACCATAAATCAAGCATTATGCTTTGGTGGTTCAAACATTTCTCTACAGGGATATGTTGATGCAAATATGGTAGGTGACAAAGTTAATAAGATAAGCACTACAAGATATGTATTTACGGTTGGTGGAACAGCTGTCAGTTGGGTTTCAAAAATCCAAAGTGTTGTTGCACTTTCAACAACAGAAGCAGAGTATGTTGCTGCTACAGAGGCTAGTAAAGAAATGATTTGGTTACAAAGGTTTATGGGTGAATTGGGTAAGGAGCATGATATGGGCACGTTATACAGTGATAGCCAAAGTGCCATTCATCTTGCAAAGAACTCAGCATCTCATTCCAGGACTAGACACATACAGCTCAAGTACCATTTCATACGATTAGTGTTGGAAGGTGGAGAGTTGAAGCTGGAAAAGATACACACTAGCCAGAATCCTGTAGACATGCTAACAAAAGTTGTAACCAGGGAGAAACTGAGAACATGCTCAGTTTCAATTGGTCTTCAAGGATGAGGATGAATATGAGAAACAACTAGGTCCAAAGAGGAGTCATTTTGCAGCAAATGAAGCAGCGATGGAGTTGCTACAATCATTCTCCAAGTGGGAGATTGTTGTGTGTGGAGCATGATTGTTCAGAGGTCTTTGTTTCAGCCAGATATATACTCCAGGAAGTTTTGTACACCCCTCCACATGGGGCGGTGCGGGGGGACTTGTCTCCCTCGTGGGGGTTTAGGGGGGTCGATCCCCCCCGGCTGGGGGGTCCGGGGGCTAGCGGTGCCTCGGCGGGGGCTCGAGGCAGTGCCCCCGAAGCCAAAAATAGATGTAAAATTTCCTTGTAAAAGTATAGTAATTTCTAGTCAATCTGGGTCGTTCATTAGGTGGATGATCTGACAGTAGAACTTATGTTTATTTTAGGGGTTTTTGCCCCAGAAGGCAACCCCTCTCTTTGTATGAGGGCATTGTATTTGAGGCTGTGAAATAGATGTGTATTCTGTGAGCCAGAAACAGGGAGGTGAGACTGTGAGAGAATAAACAGAGGATATTACAGCGGATCTGCTGTAGGTTGTGTCTCTTCATTTTTTTGGATAATAGAAAGGAAGGACTGGCTTTTCAAGGTGGGCGTAGCCCAAACTGGGTGAACCACGTATATTTGCGTCTCTCTTGTTTTATGTGTTTTCTATGTTTATATTTCTGCAATATTTTATGTGTTCCATTGCTCCGAATATATAAGTTTCTAACAAAAGAATATGAGAGTAGTCCTTGGATAGAGTTATTCTTAGTTGACCCAAGTCATGAACATGTCAAAGTTGTAGATATTGGCCCATCTATAACCTTAAATATTAAACCCTCTCTCTCGGACCATCAGAGGAGAAATTGTGTAAGATGTTGAGAGAACACTTAGATGTGTTGTTTTGGGAATATAAATAAATGAAGGAGGTGCATCCCTCAGCTTGTACTCATCACATCTACATCAAAGAGGGATGAAAACTTGTGCACCAATCGTAGAGGAGAATGAATCAAACCCTTAAGGATACAGTGAAGGAAGAATTGCAAAAGTTGTTAGATGCAGGGTTCATATCCTCCATCTCAGATAGTGAGTGGGTGTCCCCTCTGTAGGTTTTAACCCTGTACAGAAACTACTCGCATACGAATTCTAAAACACAAAAAATAAACAATGCGAGAGCATAACACATAAAACACATATAGACAGATATTTTCCCCTGGATCCCAAAATTGGGACTACCAACTTGATTTTCATTATCTTCCTTTCAATGTTACAATACATACTTATACATGCTGAAGCATCCAATACCATGGACCAAAAACCATCACATCCAAAAACATGTGCGAAAATCCACAAAACCATAGGTGGGTCCGCCCAACCTAACATAGGTTCCCAAACCAAAATTTTAGAGTGGGGTTACCTACACCCCTCAAACCCCCTGTGACTCCCCCCACTATGCAATCGGCGCAACGAAGGGGGGGCTTCGCCCCCCTTCTAACCCCCTGATTAACTATGTGGGCTAGTCGTGGAAAGAATATAACACAACACAACATTCTCCCACTTGTTTTCTTTCCACACAGGGCCACAAGAGAGCTTAGTCATTTATCTAGCCTTGCAACACCCATTGTTTCTCTACACCAAGAGAACTTCTTAAAGCTCACAGATTTTGTCAATGCATCTGCAGTTTTCCTCAAATTGTCCACCTTTACCAGTAACACCTTTTTGTCTTCTATCATATCCCTCACAAAGTGATACTGAACATCAATGTGCTTTGTCTTTGAATGATATGCAATTTTCTTTGCCAAGAAAATTGCACTTTGGCTGTCACAGTCTATCCTTATAGCTCCCTGTACTAACCCCATATTTGCACACAATCTATGCAACCAAACTGCTTCCTTGCTTGCATGAGTGACTGCCATGTACTCTACCTCTGTAGTTGATAGTGCCACTACAAATTGTTTCTTATTCATCCAACTGACTGCACCTCCAAATAAGTTAAACACATACCCACTTGTAGATCTTCTCTGATCCAGATCTCCAGCCTAGTCTGCATCAACAAAGCCATGAATATCCAACACTCTATCCAATCCTGGTCTTCCTTGGTAGCACAAACCATAATCACTAGTTCCACGTAAATACCTAAAAACCTGCTTCACTGTCCAGTGCTCCTTCCCTGGTTTTGACATAAACCTGCTCAATACTCCCACTGCATGTGCAATGTCTGGTCTACTACAGACCATCGCATGCATCAAGCTACCGATTATGGAACACGGGACATGTCATCTTTCTCTTCTTGTGTCTTGGGACACTTTTCAACAGATAACTTTACACCTACAGGAATAGGAACCTTCACCGGTTTACTATCCTGCATATTAAACCTCTGCAATATTGTCTCGACATACTTCCTCTGGTTTGACTAGAGCTTCCTCTTTGTCCGACTCTTGTGGAGTCTTATCCTCCAATGCTAATGAAGGTGATTTGTTAACCAGGTAACATGTTGTCTCCACTGCCTCTGCCCAGAATTCCTGTCCTAACCTGGCACCACTGAGCATGATTCTTGCCCTTTCCATCAACGTCTTGTTGATTCTTTTTGCAACTCCATTTTGCTGAGGTGTGTATGGAGTAGTCTTCTGCCATGCTATACCACACTTCTTACAGAATTCTTAAAATTCATTACTGCAAAACTCTCCACCGTTATCTATCCTCAGCACCTTTATCTTATTCTCTGTCTGGATTTCCACCAGAGCCTTAAATTCTTTAAACTTGTCAAAGACTTCAAATTTCTTCTTAAGGAAATATATCCATGTATTCCTTGAGAAGTCATCTATAAATTATACATAGTACACAGACTTACCTAGTGATGGAACTTTCATAGGTCCAAACACATCATTGTGCACAAGCTCTAATATCTATTTCGTCCTCTTACCACCAGAGGCGAAACTCACCCAATTCTGCTTCCCATATACACAATTTTCACAGAAATCAAAATCCAGAGAGCTACTACTCATACCTTCTACCATACCTTTTGTTATCACAAAATCAGTACTAAGGGCTGCAACCAAGCAAGATTTTATGTAACTCTTTCAACCAGACTTTAGACTAAGGATTAGCCTCCTTAGTCAGAGAGGGCTCTCTCACAGACTTTTGATAAGAATCAATCACAACAACAGATGGCTAACTCTTCACACTTTTATGAAAATAAAGCTGGTTGGAAACACAAAACAACACTTCTTCCATTGGGCTCATGGAGTCATTCACTTCTGCAGTAAACTATTGATCACTTAATCATAGAAGCCAAGGCATATAACGTTTAACACTCAAAACATTTCTCCAAAAAACTCAACTCATAAATAAGCACAGGAAGTCTGAGCACTAGGTGAATTCAGAGTGATTGCATATTTAGTGAGCTGTAAAATACATAAAAGATAATGACAAAACCACACATGTTGTGAGCCATAAACATATAATGAATCTTGGGAAGAAAAAGTAACTCTTGTATTACTGTCAAAGTCTTCTTACACAAGCTGATAAAAACTCTGTTTTTTTTATAAAATCTCCAACCCCTATTACATCCTAATCTGATCCCTTTATAGGAATCTCTTCCTCTAGATTGGGCTCGAAGGCCCTATTAACTACTCCTACATGCTATTTAACTAATTCATTAATTACAAACATGCTGAGCTGTAATTACACAAAATCCTAATCAAACTAAAACACTAATTCTATTCTCCTCGTATGCTTGATTCTTCTTGGATCCTTGACAGCTGTCCTCCTTCAGTTAGGCTGAGATGGCTGAGCTACAGATGCAAGGAATGCTGTCTTTGGATGCTTGAAAGCGCTGATGGCTCATTAATTGACCAAAAGATGTGCTCTATTTTAACGGTCTCTGTCTCCCAACATTCTCCGAAAGTGTAGCAGCATGTTCCCAAATCTTTAATAACTCAAAGTATTTGAACGTTGCTACCAAATACCATACCATGTCTCCAGATGAGCTGTATTCTGTGTTGATGTACAAGTGTCTCTCTTCTAACATTCCCGGTCAAACTGTTTATTTTGCATTGAAAACATCACCTACAGCAGTTTCGTAGCGCGCTACGAAACTGCTGTGTGATTTAAAAAAAACACAGTCTTCATCAATAAATTTGACTGTCTTCGATTAACAAGGAAGAAGAGATGTATGCCAATTATTGGTAATGAAGATAAAATCCTCCCCATAAGGTTCACTAAAGTGTTCACTGTTTGAGAGATTCAGAATCCTTGGAGCTTCAATGGCTGCCTCCA
This sequence comes from Pinus tabuliformis, assembly GCA_031772625.1. NCBI lineage: Eukaryota > Viridiplantae > Streptophyta > Pinopsida > Pinales > Pinaceae > Pinus > Pinus tabuliformis. The sequence continues at coordinate 275,046,895 of CM062811.1, forward strand.
TTCAGTGCCATCATTCTGGCTCAAAGCATAGCAAAATATCTCAACATGCTAACGCTTTTCCATTTTCATGTCCTGTCTTGTCCACAGCGTTATTAAAAGGATATGTGATAATCTTGACACCTGAACGAAGCACTAAATTATTCATATTGACCTTACGTTCACACTTCTGGTCTTCACTCTGCCCCAACTGGATGTGTTTGTCACTACAGCATTATAACTAGAGCTATCTGCTTTCCTGAAAGTACTTGTGACCCAAGAAAAACAAAAACTTGCTATTTAAATGGCTCAAACAACCTTGATAAATGCCGCAAAACTTAATTTTTGAAATTTTTGCACAACATCAATAGCACGCACTCCTCAAATATAAAACCTTGGAGAAGTCTGTATAGCAGCTCTACATGGTCATTCTTCATTCACACCATGCAATTATTCATCCCTTTAGTTGCAATAACTTTTGTAACTATTCTGGTTCACCGATGCAGTTGTTATCTCAACATTTCCCATTGTATGATCTTGTGAAAATATAGATAAAGTTACTCGTTTGCACAGTAGCTCCATATTCTGCAACCTTCAATATTTGGATACTGAACCACTTGCACATTCCAACCATGTCTTTTAACTTCAGTGTTTAAGAGCTATGCTTAGTTTTACAAACTTTTAAAGTCTTCCCTAGCTGTAACGATCATGCACCATCAGGTTGCTCTCTTTTATGGCAAAAGATGCATTGTCTACAAATAGGAAACAGCAATATTGAGGGTTATGCTGCTCCTTTCCTCACTATGGTTCATCTATGCAGTGCAGCACCAACTCATGCCTGACTCATACTGGCTCATCACTCCAATTGTCCATCTCTTCGTTGTCCTGCTTGTGCAGAAGATTCTGGTGCTACTTCACTGGATTCCCCAATTTCATGTTTGCAAAGAGGACAAGATGCATTTATTTTCAACCATTTATCAACACATTCTACATGGAAGCAGTGTGTGCATGATAACTCCCTTAGCTCATCATTGTCCTGGTATTTGCCCAAGCAAATGGAACAAATCGCAACTTCGCCTGAAATAAGTCTCTCTTTATCAGTTCCAGCTGCTATAAAGCCACCCTCACCTGCGCTTTCTGAGTCAACTTCACTGTCGTCTTTATTTCCATTACTTTCACTAGGAAATGATGTATTGTTTGCCAATATCGATCCCTGCCAACATACCGAGTATCCATATGCATACTTGTTGGGAACTCTACAAAGAAGCACCTTAGATTCCGTTTAGCTTTTTCATATAGCCTGCGCATGTGTGAAGGTGGAACCATCTCATCCCGAGAGCCAGATAGGAATAAAATTGGTTGTTCAACCTGATCTATAAGATCAATAGTACTCCATGGAGAACAAACCAGACAATTTAAAATCCTTAGACCCTTGGAATCAGTGCCTCCTATTGTGATAACATAATCTGCACCTTGCGCCTTTGCATCAGCCATTAAAAATTCTAGCTTCCGCACCTTCTCATAAGCTCCCTACTCATCGTCACACCATTTACAAGATACAATTGTGTTTTATATTGTAACAATGCCAAAATATCATCTGCCATCCCCACATATGTACATTGTTTAATGATATCCAGCAAGCCTGAATGAGTATTGCAGTCGATAGCATTTACCAATTATTGGATACTTGTCAAATCTGCAGTTTCTTTTGGATTGCGTCTTTGTCTTACAGCACACCTCATAACAGCCAGATCACCTTTTCTCGTTTGACCATTTTGTCAAACACTTAGAAACCTTCCTCCATACTCCCACGTATCATCCTCATCCACAGCAGTTGTAGCCAGTGTACAATAGGCATGCTAGGATTTGGGCCTCCACTGAAAACTCGAGCAAATCCCCAATTTCGTAGCACGCTACGAAATCACCTAATAGGTAGCGTTGCGAAACTGCTAAAAAGGATTCATGCGCTATGAAAACACCCTGTCTTTAAGCTAGGCTAAAAAATTTTGGCAACAGCATTTTCAGTGATAACAGTGGCTCCACTTGGGATAGTGTGCCCTTGTGGTGCACTAAGAACCTGCAGTTCCAGTGCCTTATCCATTTTTGATGAACAAAAATTATTTGACAAACATTTTCTTCAAGTTTCTTGGGCCTTCACCTCGGGCTTAAACCTGATGATCACTGCAGGAGATAAAAGTCTATATCTACCACTACTAAAAAAAATTGCTCAGTCAACCTTGAGCTTATTTGCATTTATCTTACCTACCTACCCTATCAGCTGCAAGCTCCACTTGTAGCTCAAGCAACATGATATTTCCAATAAAGCCAATCAATTGTCTTTTCTGATATGGGAGGCTCTTGACTGCATTCAACCTCAACATAACCATGGTAGTGGGATGACGAACTCAACTCATAATATACTTGATCTTCATAATGCAAATGAAAATGAAAGACCGGAGTGCAAAGCTTGTCCATATATTCACTTACAGGGTCCAAGAAGACATGGTTATGTTGATGATCATCATAATATTCCACATCTTTAGACAACTGATTCGCAACCACACAAGGTTCTTTTGATATGCTATCCAACTACTTTTCTGAATGATTGTCATAAAAAATATAATTTTCCTCACTATTATGATCATTATTTGAAGTAAGCTGCTGCAAGGAATTACAAAATTGAGCAAGTTTTTCCTCTGCCTGAGGGTCATAGGAAATTTCCTCCAATATTTCTTCTTTCTGGGTGCAATCAATTTCATCTTCATCATGATCTGAAGCCTGACCAATCTGCTGCATCTCTACATCAATATCAAAGGATGAAACATGGGTTTCACAACTAAACCCCTGCTGATCTTCATGTTGTGTTTCATGGGATGTTATATCTTCTCCTTGGTGCTGGAATGCATTGTTATGAAGAGCCTCTAAAATTTCTTCATCCATAAATTCATCATCACCATAACAATCCTCCAAGTACTGAATAAGATTTAAAGAATGCCTACATCAATCTTTGAGCAACAACAAAGAAGGATAACATTCTTTATACATTTCACAGAACACATCATGAAAACTAGCAAGCGAATAGATTGAACCATTTTCTAGACCTTTATACCAAGACCATGCTTTTCCTTCTAAAGTGGCCATAAACATCCTCATGAGACAATCCTCAGGGAAATGAACCTTAAGACTGCGTACATGCATATGAAACCTAACCAAATGAAGAGCAGCATCATCTTTCTTTTCATCTTTGAATATTGGAAGATCCTCTAACCAATCAACCTCCGGCATAGGATTTGGAAAACCAGGGATATGAGACCGATCCATAGGAGCATACCTGGCATTCATTCTTGCAGTAGAATCCATCTTGAAACTTCATCAAGCTACTGATCTTCTAGCAGTGGAGTCACCTTCTAATTTGTTATTTGCTGTGTGGAGTCGCCAAGGTAGTTTTGTAGCCTTGAAAACCTTCTGAGCTCCTGCTACCTTCAGAAGTTCAGCTTCAAACTTTCGGGAATGAGTAATCATCAGACTCCCGGCAGACGCACCAAAATGTTATCACAAAATCAGTACTAAGGGCTGCAACCAAGCAAGATTTTATGTAACTCTTTCAACCAGACTTTAGACTAAGGATTAGCCTCCTTAGTCAGAGAGGGCTCTCTCACAGACTTTTGATAAGAATCAATCACAACAACAGATGGCTAACTCTTCACACTTTTATGAAAATAAAGATGGTTGGAAACACAAAACAACACTTCTTCCATTGGGCTCATGGAGTCATTCACTTCTGCAGTAAACTATTGATCACTTAATCATAGAAGCCAAGGCATATAACATTTAACACTCAAAACATTTCTCCAAAAAACTCAACTCATAAATAAGCACAGGAAGTCTGAGCACTAGGTGAATTCAGAGTGATTGCATATTTAGTGAGCTGTAAAATACATAAAAGATAATGACAAAACCACACATGTTCTGAGCCATAAACATATAATGAATCTTGGGAAGAAAAAGTAACTCTTGTATTACTGTCAAAGTCTTCTTACACAAGCTGATAAAAACTCTGTTTTTTTTTATAAAATCTCCAACCCCTATTACATCCTAATCTGATCCCTTTATAGGAATCTCTTCCTCTAGAATGGGCTCGAAGGCCCTATTAACTACTCCTACATGCTATTTAACTAATTCATTAATTACAAACATGCTGAACTGTAATTACACAAAATCCTAATCAAACTAAAACACTAATTCTATTCTCCTCGTATGCTTGATTCTTCTTGGATCCTTGACAGCTGTCCTCCTTCAGTTAGGCTAAGATGGCTGAGCTACAGATGCAAGGAATGTTGTCTTTGGATGCTTGAAAGCGCTGATGGCTCATTAATTGACCAAAAGATGTGCTCTATTTTAACGGTCTCTGTCTCCCAACATTCTCCGAAAGTGTAGCAGCATGTTCCCAAATCTTTAATAACTCAAAGTATTTGAACGCTGCTACCAAATACCATACCATGTCTCCAGATGAGCTGTATTCTGCGTTGATGTACAGGTGTCTCTCTTCTAACATTCCCGGTCAAACTGTTTATTTTGCATTGAAAACATCACCTACAGCAGTTTCGTAGCGCGCTACGAAACTGCTGTGTGATTTAAAAAAAACACAGTCTTCATCAATAAATTTGACTGTCTTCGATTAACAAGGAAGAAGAGATGTATGCCAATTATTGGTAATGAAGATAAAATCCTCTCCATAAGGCTCACTAAAGTGTTCATTGTTTGAGAGATTCAGAATCCTTGGAGCTTCAATGGCTGCCTTCATTCAGTGCCATCATTCTGGCTCAAAGCATAGCAAAATATCTCAACATGCTAACGCTTTTCCATTTTCATGTCCTGTCTTGTCCACAGCGTTATTGAAAGGGATATGTGATAATATTGACACCTGAACGAAGCACTAAATTATTCATATTGACCTTACGTTCACACTTCTGGTCTTCACTCTGCCCCAACTGGATGTGTTTGTCACTGCAGCATTATAACTAGAGCTATCTGCTTTCCTGAAAGTACTTGTGACCCAAGAAAAACAAAAACTTGCTATTTAAATGGCTCAAACAACCTTGATGAATGCCGCAAAACTTAATTTCTGAAATTTTTGCACAACATCAATAGCACGCACTCCTCAAATATAAAACCTTGGAGAAGTCTGTATAATAGCTCTACATGGTCATTCTTAATTCACAGCATGCAATTATTCATCCCTTTAGTTGCAATAACTTTTGTAACTATTCTGGTTCACCGATGCAGTTGTTATCTCAACATTTCCCATTGTATGATCTTGTGAAAATATAGATAAAGTTACTCGTTTGCACAGTAGCTCCATATTCTGCAACCTTCAATATTTGGATACTGAACCACTTGCACATTCCAACCATGTCTTTTAACTTCAGTGTTTAAGAGCTATGCTTAGTTTTACAAACTTTTAAAGTCTTCCCTAGCTGTAACGATCATGCACCATCAGGTTGCTCTCTTTTATGGCAAAAGATGCATTGTCTACAACTAGGAAACAACAATATTGAGGGTTATGCTGCTCCTTTCCTCACTATGGTTCATCTATGCAGTGCAGCACCAACTCATGCCTGACTCGTACTGGCTCATCACTCCAATTGTCCATCTCTTCGCTGTCCTGCTTGTGTAGAAGATTCTGGTGCTACTTCACTGGATTCCCCAATTTCATGTTTGCAAAGAGGACAAGATGCATTTATTTTCAACCATTTATCAACACATTCTACATGGAAGCAGTGTGTGCATGATAACTCCCTTAGCTCATCATTGTCCTGGTATTTGCCCAAGCAAATGGAACAAATCGCATCTTCGCCTGAAATAAGTCTCTCTTTATCAGTTCCAGCTACTATAAAGCCACCCTCACCTGCGCTTTCTGAGTCAACTTCACTGTCGTCTTTATTTCCATTACTTTCACTAGGAAATGATGTATTGTTTGCCAATATAGATCCCTGCCAACATACCAAGTATCCATATGCATACCTGTTGGGAACTCTACAAAGAAGCACCTTAGATTCCGTTTAGCTTTTTCATATAGCCTGCGCATGTGTGAAGGTGGAACCATCTCATCCCGAGAGCCAGATAGGAATAAAATTGGTTGTTCGACCTGATCTATAAGATCAATAGTACTCCATGGAGAACGAACCAGACAATTTAAAATCCTTAGACCCTTGGAATCAGTGCCTCCTATTGTGATAACACAATCTGCACCTTGCGCCTTTGCATCAGCCATTAAAAATTCTAGCTTCCGCACCTTCTCATAAGCTCCCTACTCATCGTCACACCATTTACAAGATACAATTGTGTTTTATATTGTAACAATGCCAAAATATCATCTGCCATCCCCACATATGTACATTGTTTAATGATATCCAGCAAGCCTGAATGAGTATTGCAGTCGATAGCATTTCCCAATTATTGGATACTTGTCAAATCTGCAGTTTCTTTTGGATTGCGTCTTTGTCTTACAGCACACCTCATAACAGCCAGATCACCTTTTCTCGTTTGACCATTTTGTCAAACACTTAGAAACCTTCCTCCATACTCCCACGTATCATCCTCATCCACAGCAGTTGTAGCCAGTGTACAATAGGCATGCTAGGATTTGGGCCTCCACTGAAAACTCGAGCAAATCCCCAATTTCGTAGCATGCTACGAAATCACCTAATAGGTAGCGCTGCGAAACTGCTAAAAAGGATTCATGCGCTACGAAAACACCCTGTCTTTAAGCTAGGCTAAAAAATTTTGGCAACATCATTTTCAGTGATAACACCTTTACCATGAAGTATTCGAAGGCCCTTCTCTCCAATATGTCCAAGCCTTTGATGCCACAACATGGTCTTCTCTCCAGAGACCACTAGATTTTCTGCTCCACTTTCAGGAACCACAAAACTGTTGCACCCATCAACAACCGTGCTACCTTACAGCTTGTACAGAGTTCAAATCCGAACTCCCCACATCAATACTAGTGCTCCTCAAACCATCTTGCAGGTATCCTTCTTGAAAACTGTTTTTACACCTGCATCATCCAACTTGCTTATAGAAATCAGATTTCTGGCCAATGCAGGAATATGCAGATCACTTGGAAGTGTTCTAATCCTTCCACCTTGTAACTTAAACTTTACTTTTCCGTGACCAATGATTCTAGCCTTCCTATAATCCCCTAAGAAGACATCACCACCATCGTATTTCTCATACTCACAGAACCACTCTCTATGGGGAGTGAAGTGAAAGGATGCACCTGAGTCAATTAACCATGCCTCATGATCTACATGTGTACTTGAAGAAGCCAAGTACACATCCCCACCTTCATCTGAGGTGGTTTTCACCTCTGCAAAAGGAGCATCATTAGATCCCTTTCCTTTATCAGGAGCTTTAGATTTAAGTCCCTTTTGTAGTGCCCTTCCTTTCCACATTTCTAGCACAGCTTTACAAGTTTTCCTGGAGATTTAGATCTCCCTCTAGATTTAGATCTCCCACTCGATGAATTATTTTTGTTACTATTCTGGGACAGTCCTCATACAAACAAGGCATCACCATTCTAGCTCTCCATATTTTTCCATCTCATCTCCTCCGTCAGCAAGGATGAGACTATTTCATCAAACTGCAAGGCAGTTGCATTGCTACCTATTGCAATAACTAGACTATCCCACGAATCTGGTAGAGAACACAACAAACTGATGCACTTATCTTGATCTGAAATTTTAATATCAACAAATGCTAACTGACTTACCATAGTATTAAATGTGTTTAGATGCTCTGTCATTGAGTCTCCATCTTTCATCCTTAGGTTATACAACTTTTTCCACAGGAAGATTTTATTCACTAGAGACTTAGATTGGTACAAAGTCCCTAACTTGTCCCACAAAGCCTTCGTCGTAGCTTCCCCTGATACATTCAACAATACTGAATCTGAGACACATAATCATACTGTGCTCTTTGCCTTCTGATCCAACTTCTTCCATTCTTCATCGGACACTCCCATTGGTTTAGTACCTGGATCTACCACGATCCACTAATCTTTATCCACCAATAGATCCTCCATCTTGAGTTTCCACAACTCAAAACTATGACCATTAAATTTCTCAATCTCTATCTTTCCACTGCTTGCCATCTTCTTTCACCACCAGAATTGATCCCGTAGATCTCCCACCGAACAGGGTCTACCACAGGCTCGTGCGAAACCCCTCAGCAACAAAGGCATCCCCTTGAAGCCAAAACAGCTCTGATACCAAATGTAGGTTTTAACCCCGTACAGAAATTACCTGCATATGAATTCTAAAACATAGAAAATAAACAATGCAAGAGCATAGCACATAAAACACATATACACAGAGATTTTCCCTTGGATCCCAAAACCGAGACTACCAGCTTGATTTTTCATTATGTTCCTTTCAATGTTACAATACATATTTATACATGTCGAAGCATCCAATACCATGGACTGAAAACCATCGCATCCAATACCATGGACCAAAAACCATTGCGTCCAAAAACATGTACGAAAATCATGCAAAAAACCATAGGTGGGTCCGCCCAACCTAACATATGTTCCAAAACAAAAATCTTTTAGGGCGCTAACTCGGACTCCATAGAGTGTGGTTACCTGCACCCCTCAAACCCCCTATGACTCCCTCCGCTACACAATTGGCGCAATGAAGGGGGGGCTCCGCCACCCTTCTAACCCCTTGGTTAACTACGTGGGCTAGTCATGGAAAGAATATAACACACCCCAACACCCTCTAGTCTTAGTACCAAAGAAGAATGGGAAGTGGAGGATCTGTGTCGTTTATAGAGAACAGAAAAAGGACACAAAGAAAGACCATTTCCCTTTTCCTTTCATTGACTACATCTTAGATTGTCATGCAGGTAAGAAGTTATTCTCTTTCTTGGATGGATTTAGCGGTTACAATCAGATCCAGATCAGCCTTGAAGACCAAGACAAGACTACATTTACACGTCCTTTAGGTACCTTTGCTTATAGATCCTCCCATTAGATCTATGCAATGCCCCTATCACTTTTCAAAGGGTAGTTTTGAGCATCTTTGTTGAGCTTGTTCATGACTCTGTGAAGATGTAAATGGATGATTTCACTCCCTATCGATGTGATTTCCTAGAGGCTCTCTCTAATCTAGGTAAAGTCCTGAGAAAATAATTTGAAATGAACCTCTTGCTAAGTCCCGAGAAATGTGAATTCTTAATGAATGCAAGGACTATCCTTGGACATTCCATATCTCAGGAAGGGATACAGGTGGACCCAAACAATATTTCCATAATCAAAAGGGTCCCTACCCCTCAAAAGTAGAGGGATGTTATGTTAGGCCCATATACTACTAGTGTAACCCCTTATTGTTATTAGTATAACCCACTTATTATATTGATGTACCCATGTAGTGCCCATATTGTTACTATTGTGCCCCATAGAAGCCCACTATTGTTATTATTGTGCCCTTACATTATTATTGTTATGTTGGCTCTGATTATGTTATGACCCCTTAGACTCCTATATATAGAAATGAGGTCTTTTCATTTGTATCATCCAAGAATTGTTCATTTATGTAATGTAAAGGAGGTTTCCCCCTCGAAGAGGCTGAATTCTAAGGCGTTGATCTATCTTTTCTATCTTTTCTTGAGCTGGTTTCATAACATTTGGTATCAGAGCTTTGGATTCTAGGGTTTCGCTGCGCCAAACAGGTCATCGTGGCATTTTCACTATAACTTTTTTTCTGTACGTTTCAGAAGTCGCAAAAAGAAACCCATTTGAGAAGAAATTGTGCTGAACCTTGGGTCCGAATTTTAGATCTTTTCACGTGATATTTTCGGAGATATGATCTGAGGAAGTTGGTCTTTTTTCATACTCCTCAATTACATTCCAAACAGGTGACCTGGGGAAAATCGTCATAATTTTCTTTCTGAGCATCGGATTGAAATTTCGCAAGAAGGTACAGAAAGAGGACGGACTGTAGTTTTCTTTTGTATATTTTTCAGAGTCAAATCTTGAAACAGTGACACGTGGCACTTCATACAATTTCTCTCTACTAAACTAGTCTACAACCAGGTCACTGCGGGAGATTGTACATAACTCTTTCTTGGAGAATCCAATTTGGATCAGACTTGTGGCATTGGAAAGAGGACATAGAGGGCTACTATAAGTCACAATTTCAGAACTTAAAGATCCGAAAGTACAGAGTTACAGTCGTCTCAAGGTAGAGCTCATAAAATCAAGAAAAAGCAAGATGAGGAAGTTTGATGGCAAGGATCCAGTAAATTGGATACTTCAGATGGAGCAATATTTTGATATACATGGTGTAAAAATGTTACAAAAGGTATGTATTGCATCTTCATATTTAGAACCAGATCAATTTTTATGGTACAAAGGGCTTTGTTCTCGTAAACAACTTGTTACGTGGTCAATTTTCACGGAGGAAATGATAGCACATTATGAGGATACAAAGAGCAACACCTTCTTTAGAGCAACACCACAACAATTGGAAAGAGTAAAAGAGCTTTGTGACATAGTGGAAAGAAAAATTGTGGAAACCAGGAAGTGTACCCCTCACAACTATAAAGATGGAAGTGTTGTTTCTCCTAGCCTTCCACAACCTACAAAGGTTACACCACAACGATTGGAACAAAAAAGAGAAAAAGGGATTTGTTACAATTGTGATAGCAAATGCACGAAAGGTCATAAGTGTGCTGAGAAGAAATTATTTTACATAGAATATGAAGAGGAGGAAGAAAAGGATCAAGAAACAACAAAAGAAGAAGATATACGCCAGGACCCCACCCCAGAGAAAGAAGAAATGAATCAGACCATATCTTGTAAAGCATTGGCAAGAATTACCACTCCTCAAACTCTCAAGATAGAAGGACATATCAAGAAGAAAAGGGTGCAAGAAGTGAAAGATCACATCGAGAAAGAAGAAATGAATCCAACCATATCCTGTAATTCATTGTTCGAAATTACCACTCCTCAAACTATCAAGATAGAAGGACATATAAAGAAGAAAAATGTTCAAGAAGTGAAAGATCACATCGAGCATCAAGAAATAAATCCGACCATATCTTGTAAAGGATTGGAAGAAATTACCACTCCTCAAACTCTAGAGATAGAAGGACATATCAAGAAGGAAAAAGTCCAAGCAATGAAAGATCACATCGAGTATCAACAACAAGTTCTCCAACTTTTAAAGGATAACGCCACTTCGGTGCAAAATCAAACGAAACAACAGGCACTTAAAAAATGGCGACCTTACCGAATGCGAAGACTCTTCAAGGATGAGGATGTGGAAGCATTGTTCTGTGCTATTTATATTATCCAACCAGATTGGATAAAAGAAGCAAGGGATGAATGGAAGAAGGAAGAAGAAGTATGGCCACTTATTCAAAAGTTGCAAAAGATCCCAATTCAAACAGTATTGCGAGAAACTAAAGAGGAAGGAAAAATCATATTGGAACCTGGAGCAGTCACAGAAACAAGAACCCGACAGCTACGAAATCAATCAATTTCAGAGTATCTCATCAAGTGGAAGAACTTACCCGCTGAATATTCCACATGGGAGGACAAGAATTTTATACAGAAGCATCAAGAACTACTCAAGCGTTGAGGACAACGCTTTTTGAAGGAGAGGGGCGTGTTAGGCCCATATACTACTAGTGTAACCCCTTATTGTTATTAGTATAACCCACTTATTATATTGATGTACCCATGTAGTGCCCATATTGCTACTATTGTGCCCCATAGAAGCCCACTATTTTTATTATTGTGCCCTTACATTATTATTGTTATGTTGGCTCTGATTATGTTATGACCCCTTAGACTCCTATATATAGAAAGGAGGTCTTTTCATTTGTATCATCCAAGAATTGTTCATTTATGTAATTTAAAGGAGGTTGCCCCCTCGAAGAGGCTGAATTCTAAGGCGTTGATCTATCTTTTCTATCTTTTCTTGAGCAGGTTTCATAACATGTTAGGAGTTTCTTGGGCTTAGTTGGTTATTATAGAAGTTGTATCAAGGACTTCAGTAAAGTGGCTTCACCATTGTCTTGATTGCTGGCCAAGGACTCAAATTTATGTTGGAAAATTAGTTTCCAAGAGGATCTTGAAATATTAAAAGAGAAATTGACCAGTACACCCATACTTACAGGTCTTAATTGGGTTCTACTATTATCACCAAAAAATTGATCATCTAGCCTAATTTACTAGATGGATCGAAGTACACCATGTAAAGCCAATTTTACCATACTAAAATTGCTTTTTCTGTGACAAATTACTTAATAAACCACCTTTTTTAAGTAATTTATAGTTAAACCCTTGAATAATAATTAAATAAATAATTATTTATTTGATTTTCTTCTAGGATTAATTAATTAAACCATTGTTCAATTATTTTTCCTTGTTGTATTTGACCCAATCATGAAAAGTAAATAGATAAATCATTAATTATCTTATTTTTTAAGTATAATTAATTAATCACTAATTAATTATTATTCTTGGTCAACTTTGACTAAATCCCTTAGGAATAATTAAATAAATCCTTATTTATTTATTATTCCTTAAGTAATTCCTTGAGATAATAAATAAATCATTTATTTATTTATTATTTCTAAATAAAAGTTTAAATACTTTTCCCCTCCTAAGCAAATATAATAAAATATTACAAGTGGTTATTCCAAGAATGGGAGCAATAATATTTTATTATTGATCATTATTCGAGGATAACTCAATATTTTCTTATAAATATAAGGGTTTTCCATTCATTATTCACTTTTGATTATTTTCATTGCTGCGCTCACTCTTTTAACTCTAATTATTTTCATTGTCGCAGACCATAATTTTGTTGGGTTTACACATTATAGACGAGAGAGACTCTACACAAGCTGAAGACGTTTGAGGATAACGAAGAAACCATCCCATAGAGGGGGACCGGTAACATTTATTTGTTCCCTTCACAGGTGTTATAATAAAACTATTCTTTGTATATCTGGTTTCCATTGGATGCTTGGGGTTATTACTCTTTCTTTTTGTTGTTTAACTAAGATTGTGGCATAGATCAGAATTTTGGCAGGTTTAGTTTCTATCAGTTACTGTAGATCTACAATGTTTAGAAGCCATTTATATCCTTGATATTGTTTGTCATCGACAATCTTAAGTGGGTTCTTTTCGTACACCTTGAGAAGAAAACACTAAAAAAAATTGGTGACTCCGCTGGGTTTTATACTTCATATACATAAACCTGGGTGACCTTTGGTTTTTAGTTTAGGGTTTCTTATTTTTCTATTCTCTTAATGTTTCCTAGTTTTTTAGCCCTAGATATGTTAAATTTTCGACTTCCACAAGCTTTCTGGTCGTTTCCATAGGTCACAGGAACCGACCGTGACAAAGGCGACACTTTTTTTCTGAGATTTTCTGATTGGGATCCATGGAGAAAAAATCACACTTTTTGGCCCAAAAAGTACAATCTAGAGGCCAGAGCGCACTTATTAGCCCAAAACATGCAATCCCTACAGGAAAATAGGTCAGTACCTGCGATTTCTGGGTTTTATGGTTTTTCTCAGATCTATTCCTGGGTTTTGCAGAGAATTGTCTGTTGGGTTGTCTAACCTTTGTCTCATCCTGCTTAGGCCTTGATCTACTCTGATTTACTTGTCAAAGTCCAATTTAGCCCCCCCTAGGGCTTCTAGTACGCTTCCACCTTCATAGGAGGAGTTTTGCTGAGTGAGTAGTCTGAGTTTCTGGAGCGCTCTCAACCACATTGTCTAGATATGTACCCTTCTATTTCAAATCTATACCCTTCTAATTTAGATCTGTAAAGATAGGTTGTTACCATCCATAGTTTCACATTTAAACTTGTTTGGTCGTTGGCCTTAGGGTCCCATCAGTTGCCCTAGGTGTTTCACCCATATCCCTATCTTTTTGTAGCGATCTTTCTCTCTAGTTTTCTGTTGTTGCTGCACCACTTTCCAATAGTTTAGTGTCACTTGATTCCAGCCACATCAAAATTTAGATATCTTGACTATTTTAGTGCATTTTCCGTCGATATAGTCCCCAAGAAGAATAGTGTTTGCAAGCCCAGTTTGGGTGGGGTTTAGTTAATTGTTTTGTTGTTCATTTTCTATTGTTAATTTCAGTTTAGTTTCAGCAAGCTTTTTTCTTTTTTACAAACACAATATGGGCTTAATCAATAAATACACTTGCACACATAAGCACATCTTAAGCGAAGGGTGCTTGGTTTACACCGCCAAGCCAAGAATCAACATAATAAATTTATCTCCCCTCATCAAGACAAAGTCATATTGTTGATCTCCCTTCACCGTTGTCGTGTCACATGTGTCTTACCACCATTGTGCCACCAAGGCATTTCTTGCGGAGACTATTAGGCCTTCACCTGCATTTTCCACTTGGGCATATTACCCCTCCCTGTTGGGTTCACGTTCATAGCCTTCTAAGTCCCCATACTGACTCTTCTCCTGATTCTTTTGATTCCTCATCTGATTCTGAACCTCCTTCACCGCATATCGTCACCATGTTTGGATCCACAGCTGGTGCAAGAACCCAACCTGGTGTTGGCTCCAGTTCTATCTTGGTGGTCACATCAAGCGAAACAGTCTCAAGAACTGTTCCAGCAACCCCCATGCTCCCCTTTGTGGCTGGGTTAAGTCTACTAGATTTTAGCCAGTTGATAAATGACCTCATACAATATGATGTTGGCTGGCCTTCTATGCTGACAAAGCTTCCCTCATACATCCCAAAGTTTGAGGGTAATGCTGGAGAGGATCCTACCAACCATGTTCGATCCTTCCACATGTGGTGTTTGTCTAATTCCATTACCAATGACTCCATTTGTCTTTCGCTTTTCCAATGCACACTCACTGGAGATGCTGCAAAATGGTATCTAAACCAACCCTCCGCATCTCATTCCATTTTCGTGATGCTTGCTAAAGTGTTCCTCTCATATTTACCATTACCTCTATGGCACGATAATGGTATGGAGATATTGATCTCATTCCGCTAGTCCTCTGCCACTCGCCTTTCCGACCATGTTCAAGAGTGGCGTCGAAGGAGGAGCACATGCCGTGCCCTACCTTTCGAAGACCGTGTCTATCTAGATTGGTGTCTTAGGAGCCTTTTAGCACCCATTGGAAAATATGTCTGTCCCATTTTCCTCAGACTGAGGAAGAAGCTCTCCAAACCGCTCTGAGATATGGTCTGATTTATGTCCAATCCGGTTATTTCTTTATCATCATTCGAGACCTCCCTCGTCCTGGAAGTGCCATTGCACCAAGCGCATCTCACGTCGTCGACAGTATTGTTGGAGCCCTTTCACACCCTTTTCCATATACTTAGCAAAGTTATGGCTATCTGCAGGGGGGGCACTAGTTCCTCCAACACTTATGCCCCTCCTACTAGCAACATGTTTTTGAGACCCCAACCTATCTACCAAATTGTTGCTCCTCCTTATGCACAATCGAGCACTCTAGCTCCTCACGAATTAGCGTCGCAGCCTCCCATGGTCAAGTGTTTTCATAACGGAGTGCGAACAATGCCCAAAATTCAAAGAAAAATAATAAGGGGAAAGGAAACAAGGGTAACTAGGGTAATTAAGGTAATCAACCTAGTGAACCCCAAGGGAACCAACCTAATGCCAACAACCAACAATAGGGCAGCTAGCCCAAGCAAAACAAGGTTATTCACATGAACAAGACTTGTGCATTGTCACGCGGAATAAGTCAATCTTGCGGACAAGACAAACCTTCCTAGAATCTAAAGAAGACCTAATGACAAGCAAACCAATCAGACACTATCTTTCTCTAAATATGCTTTTATAAACAAAGGAAAACAAGTGTTTTAGGGCCTACCTTAGGTCCAACGCAAGTTTGTGGATTCCCTCGCTCCTTCGATCCAAATGAGCTCCCTTGTCACGAATCTGCAAACACAAACAAGCAAACAAATTAAATAGCACTTGAAAAGCCAATATCATAAAACATATTTAACATGAAAGTCAAGGAGTTCATGAAACAAATAACATGAGATACTTGTTGAGAAAAATGAGTTTGATTGTATTAATTCAAAAGAAGAAGAAATTTACAACCTGTGCCTTGACGCTGTACAAGCTCCTCCCAGGGTCCAGCAAGAAGTCTCCTCTACTTTGACAAGTTTCACTCACTTCCCAATGAAGCCGAAAAGGTATGTGATCTCTCCTCTTAAGCTCAACTAGGAAGTCTTAATTTCACCAGCATTTACCCTTAAAAATCTTCAGCTTCTAACCTCCTTAGCAACCAGCCCAATGCTTGAATTTATAGTGCAATGGAGGGAAGTTACTAGGTCCTCCAAAGGGATAGAGCCCTCCCTCAAACGGATAGCTCCTCTCATCAAGGTTTTAGCTCCTTCTCTTTTGGGATGCATGAACCACCTAAGAGCGGCAAATCCAAGTCAAAATTCCTTCTAGAATCATCTAGAATTAACCCAAAGTGAGTTTTTTAGAATAAACTTGCGCCTTTTTGACTTTCACAGGGGTCCACACCCACACCTTTAGGGATAGAGCGGGCAGGTCCGCAGCTTTTGTAAACAGAAGGTGCGGGACCGCAGGTAACAGTGAGAGAAAGTGCGGAACCAGAGTTTCATTGATTTTTAATGTCTTTCTCTTATTTCAAAGCTTGACTTGAAGAGCCGAGGTCTGAGACTTGCTTAGGAGGATAGTACAAGTGATGATAGACCCATAATGATTGTAAATAATCATGGTGACGATATTTTTTTGTAACAGATTGCCCCCTAAAGTGCGAAGTCTGTAGTAGATGAGGATTTCATTTATCATCTAGGAAGAGTGAAGTACTTTATCATTTCGAGGATCATCTTGTGGAGAGCCCGGTTGGAACCTGTAAAAACATTCAATGCAAGATATATATATATAGATGAGATCTTATCATCGCTGAGGTAGGCATTCCCATACTCAGATCAAAACTGACTTACAAAACTAACTACTGCTCTGATACAGGAATGATCTTGTAATACATGACAAGTATAGACTCATGTGGACACAGTATGGACGCAACCATCTGTTTATGAATAGTCCATTATATAATGAATACAAAATTCCTCGCAGCCTTGATTGTGGAAACTAGATCTAGGGTCTTCATTTCTACTTCCTGAAACAGTACGATTCTATCCATGCGAATGAATGTGTTGGAGTCGAACATGGTAGAAACCACTTGATTACCAGTCAATGATGTAAACTATTAAAAAGTGCGAGAGAAACCACCAGTGATGTCAATGGCTCTCAAAGTACCCAGTACAATCCATGAGATGTGAATAAATGTGTTGGTGTCGAACATGTCACGGAATCCTTTGATCGAAGGTCAATGATGCAACCTGTTGTCAAAGGCGAGAAACCTGCCATTGAGGCATGCAGATCCCAAGGTACTGACGATTTCTAGATCATCTTTCTAGATAATGAGCTGAAGTCGATAGGAAGAGATCCGTCACAGGCAATCCCACAACACGAAATCATAGATCAAATTGAAGAAATTTAGTTGCAAGGACTGACTTAGGGATGGTCAAGATGGATGACAGATATTTTGCAGATGAATGGCTTATTGGCAGTGACCTCTTGAACACATAACGACACGACAGATGGCTTGGTGACAATTGACCCAAATTTAATACCCAGAAACTGGCTGATGACTTTCAATGTGGTTTGATCAACTGTTAGGCAAAGGATTTCCCAACCCAGGTGAATAAAAGTGTCATGTTCAAGAGTGGTTACAAAGTATGACAAACAGGCCCATTTTTCTCTCCTTTCCCCCACCATTTCTGGCAAGTACCTCTTTATTTTTGACAAGCTTGAGGAGGATAACATTTGCTTGATTATAAGCTCATCCTTCGGATGAGTCCAACTTAGTTTAAATTTGAACCCTAAGAAGGATGGTTCGTTCCTGTTTGTAATTGAACAGGTCCTTTACTGTTAAATTTTAACGAGTCCAGTATAGGAGAAACTTGGCATTTTTCAATTTTAGAGAGTCTGAAAAAACTTAAGAAGACTCCAGAGTTGACCTTTTTCGAAAATTTGTGTCTCCCAAGCCTGAAAAGGTATAAAATAATACTTGAGAGAACCGCTTGATCTTTACGACCAAGGAGTACTTTTCGTAATTAGTGCCCCTGATCCGAAAAAGTAAAAAAGCGATCAACAACACGTCGTTTTATAACCAATATCGAATTTGAAACGACAAAAATCCACAATCTTTTCATGTTTTTATGGTCAGAAAAGAGTTGTAAGTGGACCGTCTTTTTAGTTCTGTTTTAACGAGTTTAAAAATAAAAACTCCACGATCTTTTCATGTTTTAGGAGTCATAAAAGAGCTTAAAGGTGACTCTAAGGTTTCAATTTTTCGTAAGCTTTAACGAGTTCAAACAAATGATAAAAACGTACTCATGGTTTTCATTTTTTCATAAGTTTTAATGAGTTCAAAAAAATGATAAAAACGTACTCATATGGCCGACTTTCAATTGAATTTATGAGCAGGAAAAGACAGAAAGAACTCAGCATTTTCATTTGTTTTACGAGAATGAAAGATAGAAAAATAATCTCGGGATTTTCATGAGTTTAACGAGTCTTGAAAATAACTGAAATTGACTCGAGATAGGTTTCATTTTTACAAAAGCTTGAAACAGAGAAAAACTATGCTTCAAAGTAGTTTCATTTTTACACAAGCTTGAAACAGAGAGAAAACTGTGCTTGATGCCCCCTAAGCATAACTGCTAAAGCGCATGCCCCCCAGCTTCATTTCATTCAACTAAGTACATTAATTAATAGCTGGATGGAATGAAGGTTCAGTTACGAGATCATTTGAAAGACTCAACCTACAACTGTAAGAAAATTATGCAAAAAATTGAAATAACTAACCTAAATATACAACTTAACATTTATGAGATCTAGTCAAACTCTTGACTCAATTAGAGGAGGATTTGTTTCATTTTTTAACAAGCTTGACATAGGAAAAGAACTATTCTCGGATTCGGTTTCATGTTTACGCAAGCTTGAAACGAAAAACTATGCTTGTTATAAGTTCACATGCCCCCAGCATAATGACGCAAATCAAGGTACATGCCCCCCAAACTTCATTGCATTCAACCAGGTGGATGAAATGAAGGTTTACTTTCGAAATCTTGGAAAGACTCGTGGGAGTTGTTTCATTTTTTAGTGAGGTTGACACAGGAAAAGAACTATCCTCAAAACCCTTGTTTCATTTTTTAAATGAGCTTGACACAAGATAAGGAACTATGCTCATAACTACTCTCTACAATCTACCTAACAAGGAACTATACTCTAAAAAACCTTGATTCATTTTTTAACGAGCTTGACACAAGACAAGGAACTATGCTCTAAAATCCTTGATTCATTTTTTAACGAGCTTGACACAAGACAAGGAACTATGCTCATAACTACTCTCTACAATCTACCTATATAACCTACCCTTGTTTCATTTTTAAAGAGCTTGACACAAGACAAGGAACTATGCTCAAGAAGTTCGCATGCCCCTAGCATAATGATGCAAGCGAGGTACATGCCCCCCAAGCTTCATTGCATTCAACCAGGTGGATGGAATGAAGGTTTACTTTCAATATTTAACTTGAAAAGGGAGTTGTTTCATTTATTAAGGAGGTCGACACAAGAAAAGAACTATCCTCATACCTGATTCATTTTTTAACGAGGTTGACTCAGTAACATGAACTTTCCTCTAACCAACTGATTCATTTTTTAACGAGGTTGACACAGGAAAAGAACTATCCTCAGACATGATTCATTTTTTAACGAGGTTGACTCAGTAACAGGAACTATCCTCGAAAAAACCTTGATTCATTTTTTAACGAGCTTGACAGAAGACAAGGAACTATGCTCTAAAATCCTTGATTCAGTTTTTAACGAGCTTGACACAAGACAAGGAACTATGCTCATAAAATCCTTGATTCATTTTTTAATGAGGTTGACACAGGAAATGAACTATCCTCATACTCACTGATTCATTTTTTAACGAGGTCGACACAGGAAAAGAACTTTCCTCGAACCAAATGATTCATTTTTTAACGAGGTTGACACAGGAAAAGAACTTTCCTCGAGACAACTGATTCATTTTTTAACGAGGTTGACACAGGAAAAGAACTGTCCTCATAACATCCTGTTTCATTTTTTAAAGAGGTTGATACAGGAAAAAACTATCCTCGCTCACTGATCATGGCTTCCAACTGGAAGAAAGACATGTCAATGGACACACCTTGATCATGGCTTCCAAGAGGTCTTCATCAGAAGGAAGAATAGTTCTCTGGAAGGAACACATGTCAAGGGACTCCAAAGGGATAAGAACATCACGTTCAAATAATCCCATAGAGTTTTCCATGTCAATAACCGGATCTAAATCAAAGGAAGATGAGCAAACAGTGAGAGGCTCATTTACATCGGTAACTGAAAACATGGGACCAGTTGCCACATAATTAACCCGTGGCGGGGTAGATACCACTTTAGAATCAAGAACATTTAGGGGTGTCATATTATTGGTAGTTGAAACAAGACTAGGGAACAAAAGCTGGTCTACAGTCACAATATTTCCATTGTGAGGGAAAGACATCATGTGAAAGAGTGTCGATACGACATCTTTCATTGCATAAAAATAGTCTCGCCCAAGGAGTAAATTGAAATCCAAGGGACCTCGAACTACCATAAGATCAATACAGACAGTTTTACCTTCCAAGGTAATGGAAAAATTAGGAAGGATCCCTAAAGGTTCACTAATGGTTCTGTTAAAAGCTTTTAGATTCTGCGTAATAGGTGCAAGTTGAGGGGAACCCAAAGCTCTCCAAGCAATTGAGGATAAAATACTAACAGAAGCACCTTCATCTACCTGTGTGCGGTGCATGTCCCTACCACCAACCTTGAAAATGATTTGGAAAGGGATGGAGGAAGGAAGACGAGGTTCTATCAGTCTATTCCAATCAAAGGAGAAGACCTCAGTACTTGGAGGGGGTTCTGTAGAAACAAGTGAAATGCCCCCTGGCATAGAAGAATCTGATGTAAGAAAAAGAACCTGAGTGGTATGAAGTTCACTCTCTAAAGGGAAAGTGGGATCGACTGAATGTGAAATTGAATTGACCACTTGATCAACTAATGGATCATCAACCTGAGTGACATGAGTTTCACTCTCCAATGGAAGAGTGTGATCAGCTGTACTTGAAATTAGATCAATCACTCCATCAGTTGACGATAGGTTGGGAGAAAGTTTATGGTAACCAGTTGGAAATTCTTGCTGTGGAACAATGAGGTTTTCCAACAATTTTGAGGTTTCATCCATGTGAGGGAAAATGTGAGTTTGATGACTCACTTTGCATAACTTACAAGGAAACCTAACTTTATCCTTTTTCCCAAGAACCTGACCATCACTGGTTGATGGATCAATGGAAAGTTGATGAGATTTTTCTGACCATACTTCCAATACCTTTGGAATACCAGGAAAATTGACAAGGAAGTGGTCACCCTTACAAAGCCTGCAAGGGTATTTGGGTTTACGATGCATGTTGGAGGTTTCCTCAACACAACTAACACTTACATCCATGGTTGGTTGGTTGACTTCTTTCTTATCTTGCTTCTTCTTCTTCTTCTTCCCTTTCTTCTTCTTCTTAGCCACTTGGTTACTAGCATCGAGGCTTTTACCAAGCGAAGAGGAAGAAATTGAGGAAGAAAAATTAGGCAAAGAAGGTAAAGGGCCAACAGAAGGTTGGTGATGTTGAGATGGTTAACTCTGTTGAGGTGAAGCATTCGGTTGAGGTGGAACAATTGGAGTATTTGGGGCCAACGAAGTTGAAAATAACCATATTGGTAAACCTATTGTAAATCCAGGTAATGACAAAGTAGCCATATAAGGAGGACCAACATTTCCAAAGAAAGGAAAAGTACTAGGATTCTCATTAAGAGGGGTTCCTTGGTCGGTAAATTCTGGAACAGTTGCCATTATATTCACCTTCAGTGAATTTTATTAACAATTTAAAACTAAAATTAACAATTCACAATTCACACCTAACAATTAAAATTCACAATTCACACCTATGGTCTCTAAAAGTAAAAACAAACAAATTAACACGCGCTATCAAATCTAGGAGTCAAACCACACACAAACAGTAACTTTCCATACTGAAAACACTAGTTGGTGATGAAATCCAACGTCACAGAATTCAATACAGAAATGGTAGTTGGAACAGTTACCCCGACAACCTGCTTAATGAATAGACTGGCACAAGTTTCTCCACTAAACCGTCTCGAGTGAAGAGAACCCCCCAGAAAATCCAAGTGAGTCTAGTTGACGTCTGATCCAGGTACAATGGGATCTTCCCTCCACCGTCACCTTAGGAAAGAATCCTATAGATTATGGTCACTATGGTTACCAACAGAAACAAATATACCTGGGGAAACAGTCTGTGATCTGACACACACGCAAGGGCAGAGTAGCAAGCTCAATCCCCTTGAAGGCTCCTTGACATAATCCAAGGTTTACCAACAAGTGACCCTAGGCTCCTCGACAATGGTTAATCCAAGGTTTACCGTTTTTAATACGTGTATATCTTCTATCGTTCCCAATGAGGAAGGATTGATTACCTCACTGGTTCAGATATGATCTCATACTTCTCCTTTAAGAGGAGCTTTCCCAGAGCATATATGTAACAATTGGAATTTCTCCCTACCGCAAGATCAACTACTTGTTTGTTTTACTGTCTTGGAGAGTTAACTAAAACCTATTCCAAGACACTAGCCTAAGCTAGATTGGTGGAAAGAGTCCTAAAAATGCAAAATTTACTAGATAAATTTTAATTAAGCGCTGTGTTATTTAGGCTGTTATTACTCAAAAGGGTAAATGGATATGAAACCAATGGTGTTATGACCCGACCCAAAACTAAATGCAATCAAATATGATAATGTAATCTTTTCAATTCGATGAATCCTAACTAAAGTAAGGAGAGAGTTTCCATTTACTTCCAACAATGCAAAAAATTGATCACTAAGAGAAAATATAACAAATTCTCTAATGCACTAATTTCATCAAGAAAAACTAATGCAAATCAATTCCAAAACATTTTTTATTTTTATTTTTGTGTGTTAAAAACAAGCATAAAAATATGTAAATTCAAATCAAAGAAAACTGATCTAAATCTACGATTGATTTTTCAGAATGTAAACTATGCAATTGTAATCTATGCACAATTCAATTGAAAAGTATGCAAATGTAATCTATGCACATTTTTCATTCATATTCTGAAAATGAGAATTCTAATTATGCAAATGTGATCTATGCAAGAGAATTCTCAAACACAAGATGATTTTAATGTAATCTAAGAACCAATCAAGTGCAAGTCAAGAAAATTGGGTGAGAGTTCCAAAGATCAAAAAAATAAAAACACTCAAAGGCGATTAACACTCATACATAATTTAGCCCAAAGATGCAAAATTGTGAAAATACTGAGACAAACCTCCAAGTAATGACCAAAGGAAATCAAATTAAAAATTTCTCAAAAAGGAGACTCAAAACACCCAATTGATAAAATCTTAAAATAGGAATGCCAATGGAATTAACTTAAGAAAAGCTTATGACAAGTTATATGCAGGTCTGGGTAGGGGATAATAACATCTAAACAAAAACTAATCTAACTAACAGAGAAAATCTTAGTTTTTCCAAAATTTTGACAGGGTCCGCAGGCCCACAGTTAACACAGGTGCGGTACCGCTCTGTGCTAAAAGACAAAGTGCGGATAAGTATGCACTGTGCCAAAAGGCTAGGGTGCGGTCCTCTCCCAAAGCTATGAAAAATGAAAAATAACCCTGGATCTACAATTTCTACCCAATTCCACACACAACAAGCCAAAAATAGAAACAAAAACACAGTTTCTGAGGTCAAAGTAAAAACAAGGAAAAAATCAAGTCCCCAATATGGTCGCCATTTTGTCACACAGAATAAGTCGATCTTGCTGACAAGATAGACCTTCCTAGAATCTAAAGAAGACCTAATGACAAGCAAACCAATCAGACACTTTCTTTAAATATGCTTTTATAAACAAAGGCAAACAAGTGTTTTAGGGCCTACCTTATGTCCAATGCAATTTTGTGGATGCCCTCGCTCCTTCGATCCAAATGAGCTCCCTTGTCGTGAATCTGCAACCACAAACAAGCAAACAAATTAAATAGCACCTGAAAAGCCAATATCATAAAACATATTTAACATGAAAGTCAAGGATTTCATGAAACAAATAACATGAGATACTTGTTGAGAAAAATGAGTTTGATTGTATTAATTCAAAAAAAAAAGAACTTTACAACTTGTGCCTTGACATTGTACAAGCTCCTCCCAGGGTCCAACAAGAAGTCTCCTCTACTTTGACAAGTTTCACTCACTTCCCAATGAAGCCAAAAAGGTATGTGATCTCTCCTCTTAAGCTCAACTAGGAAGTCTTAATTTCACCAGCATTTACCCTTAAAATCTTTAGCTTCTAACCTCCTTAGCAACCAGCCCAATGCTTGAATTTATAGTGCAATGGAGGGAAGTTACTAGGTCCCCCTCAAAGGGATAGAGCCCTCCTTCAAAGGGATAGATCCTCTCATCAAGGGGTTAGTTCCTTCTCTTTTGGGATGCATGAACCACCTAAGAGCGGAAAATCCACATCAAAATTTCTTCTAGAATCATCTAGAATTAACCCAAGTGAGTTTTTTAGAATAAATTTGTGCCTTTTTTACTTTCACAGGGGTTCGCACCCACACCTTTAGGGACAGAGTGGGCAGGTCCACAGTTTTTGTAAACAGAAGGTGCGGGACCGTAGGTAACAGTGAGAGAAAGTGTGGAGCCAGAGTTGCATTGATTTTTAAAGTCTTTCTCTTATTTTCAAAGCTTGACTTGAAGAGCTGAGGTCTGAGACTTGCTTAGGAGGATAGTACAAGTGATGATAGACCCATACTGATTGCAAATAATCATGGTGACAATATTTTTGTGTAACATGCATGTTGTGGTGTACATGTCCATTATACATATGAGTGTCCTCTCTTACCCCAGATGTGGAAAATGTGGGAAGCTCAAGCAGCTTCTAGAGGTCAACAATTGCCTTAGAATCCTGCACCATCTCAAATAGAAGTGATCACAAATCCTTTCCCTCAGCAAGGATTTATTGCTGCTAAACCTCAACTAGGTCAAGCAACCCATTCCCCCCAACCTTCTGGTCCTGATGACTACCATATCCTTATGATGAACTCTGATGAGGTTAATCCCTCCTATATCAACCTGCAAACTCGATTGCATCAATATGACAAGCCATCGACTTCATCTACCATTGAGTCAAAAACCAAAGCATCTGCTGAGATTCTTACGATGTCAAATGGTCCATTACAAATCCCTGAACCCAAAATTGAGGCCATTCCCAAGATTCCAAAGGGACCATTACGATGTAATGTGGCTTCTAACCGAGCTTCCCATACATACAATATAGTAGATGACTTGGCACAATCACCTACTGCCATGTCGACACTGGAAGTCCTCCAGTCATGCCCATCTCAAAAGAAAGCTCTACTAACTACCTTGGGTGCAGTAGATCCTTCTAATGATCCTTTGATTGTATTCCTTGTTGGTACATCAAAACATCCCCCATTACCTACATTTGTTGCTTTCCAAATACTAGTCTGAGTCCGTAATGCCATCATCTCCGGATGCATTATTGACAAAGGTGCATCAACCTATGCGATGTCCACTACTATTTGGAAACAACATAAGTCACCTAAGTTGTCCCCCTCCACCATCACTTTGCATGATTAGGATGGACACTCTTCCCAACCCCTTGGTATGTACGCAACTGTCGAATGACTCTTGTAGGAAAGACTATCCATGTCGACATTGAATTCATTGATGCCCCTTTGGATTACAAAATTCTCTTAGGTCATAGTTACACATATGCCATGACAGCCATCATGTCTGTGGTGTTCTACATGATGTGCTTCTCCCATGAAGTGAAGATCATTTCCATCGATCAGTTGACTTACTACAAGTTGACGTCTATGACCTCCGTCGAGTACATTATCTTGTCAATTTTAGTTAAATAGTCATCAACTCCCCTGACTGGCGTTTCACCCGGAGTCTATAAATTTCCTCATTGTTGAGTTCTTTCCCTGGTCCTCCCCCTCCCATTTTAGAGCCTAACCCTATGAGTGTCTGCACGTTACAATCATCACAAACTGCTCTCAAGTAGTCGGGTACATATGATCTGCAACTAGCTCCTCAGCACCCTGCGGTTACCATCCCAACCGAGACCTCTGGATCCACCCCCTAGGACCTCCTCCATTTGTGGGTTCCTCTCCTATGTTTCCACCAGGAACTATTCCTCATGTCCCTATGTCCCTATCATGGCTTTGCTGGTCCTCCCTAACATGAGCCTGGAGATCCTAGTATGGTACATCGATCCCCCTGCAAACATTTTGCCTGGCCAGCTAAGACCTTACCATGCTTCGACCTGGGTTCAACCAGTCCCTATGACTGGTTACTTTACTTCCATCACAACCTCAACAAGAACCCACTCCTGTTGCAAAAGAATCCACACATGGGGGGAAAGCTAAGAGGAAAGAACCTAAAGACAAGGCTCCCCAAGCTCCTCCAGCCCCTAAGGCCCCAAATCCAACACCCCCATGTGCTTTGTGTGAATTTGTTGAGCACACCACCAATAATTGTCCTAAACTTCCTCAACTTAAACCTTTGGTTCATGAAGCATTCATTGAGTCAAATATCCCAGAAGTCCATCTTAGCTTGTTGGGACCACCCAAGAAAATATAAAATTGCGCACAAAACACCCTTGTGCCCTATATGATCATCATGGTCACTATTTCCATTGTTTCCCTTGTCTCGATGAATTTCATAATTGCATTGGGGCACTTCGCGAATATGAGGCTCGTAGTGGATCATATACTCCTATACCCATGGATTCTGGTACCACTTGTAAACTAGAATAGGGGGACTCTGGTCCCACCATCATGATCACTCACCTTGATGTCGAGATGACAGACAACACAAGCCATATCATTTGCCTATCATCATCCTTGAGTTCCCCGCAAGCAAACCTTTCTAAGGTTTCTACGCGCACTTCTATCAAACCTCTTTCAATAGAATCCTAGGTCTCAACATCCGTAGATCCTCCATATACTTGCTTGTCATCTACCATTCCAGATGATGTGCATGTGAACCTTATTTCTTAGGTTGATGCACCAGGTAATGCTGCCGCATCATGTAGTCAGTCTTCCTCCCATTCACCCACCTTCCATTCTGATGAGGACATCATGGAAGCCATGACTACCCCTGATTACCCTTGGGACGATATGCACCATTTTGTGTAGTTCATTCCATATTTGGAGTCCACCACTCTAAATACATCGAGTACATCCATAGCATACTCAGGGAGCACATATGCCCCTACATCTCCTTTGGAGGATCTCGTGCCAAGTTGGGCCGAGGTGCTTGAATTCCCTTTTCGAGCACTCAAAACACAATGGCGCTCCACAAACTCCTACTGCTAGGGAGCATCATTCCCACCTTTGCATACTAGATCAATCCCCTCCATCACTTATGTTTTCAGGCAGTATCCCATGCTTGGGGTCATGATGGTTTTCCCCTAGCTATCTTCACAATTGATTAACATAAGTCTTAGCGTAGATCCCACCAGATCTAGATATGGTCAATTAGCCTCCCATTCCTTAGATAATTTGTCCCACTGGCCTCTCTGACGAGCCATATTCACATCACATATCATAGAAATTTGATACCATTTCTTCAAATATTCTACTCGTTGTTCACATAGTCCCCATGTTTGACTTTATGGGTGAGGATGATCCTAAACCTCCTATAGTAGTTCATTCTCATTTTCCTCTTCCCTTAACTCTTCACCAGGAACCATCATTCCAAGAAGCATTAAGGCCATCTTTAGACAAGTAAGGCAACTTTCCTAAAAGCTGTAGATCCTTATTTAGATGGTCAGTTTGTCCGCTATGATCTCCACAAGATTTAGGGCCTTCTCCTCCTCTCAAATTGGAGGGAAAACACCGTTTTATAGGAAAACCCACAGTTTTTATATTTCACATTGCTACTAGACTGTAGCTCCATTTGATGAACCGTTAACACCATTGGAAATCTCTCTACGAGATTTATAATGGGTCTTTCTCAGTTTTTGATGATTTGTTACTTCACTGGGAAGCCATTTTTCCAAGAAAGGTCACTTTGTCGCCTCTCAAAATCGAATTTCGTCATAAAGAGACGCTTGTACTTTGAGGTCCACTTCCTCTTAATACTTTTCATACCATAAGTCAACTTTTATCATGAGTAACATCATTTACTCATTTTTTGATGGTCCCCACTGAGCCTAGTTTGTGTGGCAACGTCATCGAGTCACCCTTGTTCAAAGCATCCGCGATGAGTCACCCTTGCATTCTTGGAGTCTATTTCATGTCCCATTATATCGTGTCACAATATTCCATCCATTTTTTCATACTGTTCATCATGTGTTGCCCATTTTGGCCTCCACTCATACTATCCCCATACCCTCTAGAGTTGAGTCAGTTGCTGCCAGCTCAACCATGCACTTTTTGCTCTGACAAGGGAAGTCGTCTGTTTTTCCCTCAGTCCCACTTTTCCACATTATCCCTAGTGTTAGTCCATCAGTCACATTACTATTTTCCCTCAGGCCTTAGTTGAGGATCCTCATTGCCTCACCTATCGCGGGCCCTATTCTATCGACATTAACTCATTTATTCCAGAAGAATGATGATGCAGGAGCATCCAGCTCAGAAATTTCATTGTATTTTAGTAGACATAGGGGGTATTGTGTTTTCAAGGAAGTTGGTTTCCTAAGTATTACATTAATGTAACTATTAAGGTTTGTAAGTAAGTTTATGAGAGATATTAAGAATATGAATTAATTAGATATTGTGAGGAATATGGTAAATGATCCCGAATGTTGGAGAACATGAGAGATTTAGGCTAGTTAAGATTCCATAGGGATTGAGAGATTTGGAAATCAATTGTAAATGTTAGATTAGAAATTGGGTTCATGGTTTATGGAACTAGAGAGGATCCTTAGGGATTAGTTGAGTCAAAAGTGGACTTAGAGGATATTCAAGATTTAGTTCGAAAGATTAAGGATCTGAACCAAAATGGGTTACAGAATCTTTTGTATAAATATAAGCCTAAAAGGCATAGAGAGAGTTAGTTAGTGAGTTAGAGTGAGAATCAAAGTTCAGAGATTAAATAGGGTTTCACTGTAAGCCTACGGGTGGGAAAGGAAAAAGGCCATTGATTAGAAAATCAGGCTAGAGATAGAGATTCATTATGTAAATAATTGTTGATAAAGACAGAGAATTTGATTCTTGAGTTGTGTGGTGTGTAATGATTAATGGAATTATAAATTGTGTGTGAATTAGAGTAATTCTACATAGTATATGTATGCAGGTGGAATTAAAGAAAAGCACAGAGGTGGAGAATGAAAGATAGTGGTCTGATCGTTTGAATCCGATTGAAGGATCAAAGTTGAAGTTTAGATGTGATAACGCTTAGAAGTATGTAGAAGTAAGTTCAGGAGAAAGTTGTGTTGGAGAACAACCAAAGACCAAAAACCCTAGAGAAAACCTAAACCACAAAAGAACAGAGAGAGGATAGTGCACAGAGGAGGAGTACAGCAATCAAAAGTGATTGAATAATCTCAGAAAGGGTAGATGCATAAAGAATCATATAAGTGAGTCAGATGAATAGACCAGAACACTGAGGAATTGCATAAAGATGAAGAAAGGAAAGGAGGAAGAAATGAAGTAACCGTGAACAGGAACTGTTGGATCAAACAGATCAACAAACATGATTGATAGAATAGGATTAGCGGAGACCTTATCAGGAAAAATAAAGTCAAGAAGTGAAGGGATCATATTAAGCCATGTGACAACAAAATAATGGAGTGGTCTACCAAAGCAGTAGGTAGTATCTCGCGTGGTCTCAAAGTGGTAAACAGAATTTTACAAATTCATGTGATTAACCTGAGGAATTGACATGTAACACATCGATGGGAAAACAAAACCGCTTATCCTACGCGCTCTCAACCAATTATGTATTGTGCTAGTAATCGTGCGAGATTACATGATCATCGTTGGATTGAGGTAAATAAAATATACGGTGGATACTGGCCGGGCTAGTTGGCACATGGTACGTCATGATGGTCATTGGATCAGATGGGACAGATTGATGATGGTAATTTTGGAACGCCCAAAAGTGAAGTGCTGAAATAAATACATCAGTGGTACGACATGTGGTGGATGGTGATTGGTCAGGTTTGTTGTGGATCAGATGATAAGAAAATACACAGGTATAATCTGATTAATGTGTGATTAAATAACTTCCGCTTAAGAATTTAATTAAGAGAATTAAACCTTGGTTTAATAAGGTTTTACTAACCAGGAATATTAAAATTCCTGGGACATAGTGTGACATGCAATTTTATTTGCATAATGTGGGTAGATGCAGTTTAGGCTGCGTCAATTTTGGTATCAGAGCTGAATAAGGAAACTCTGCGTGTAAGAATTCTTTGAGAAAATTTAGAACAGAGTTATGTTTTGAAGGTGTGTATACAGGTGAATGGTGATGAAAGGAAGCAAGAGGAGATCAAATTTTAAATCTGACAAACAGTAGGCACACAAAGATAAAGTGTAGTAGAATTTGCATATGCAAAGAAATAGAGAACAATCCATTTGAAGTGCAGATGAATGGGAGAACAAGATCATGCAGAGATCTTGAAGGTGAGATGATATGTTTTTGTTTTAATTTGGTTTGAATATTGTGGTTGCAGAATTCAGGTTGTAGACAAAAGAAGGTATCTCAGCAAAAGAAAAGAAGCAGTAATGAAGAAAGCTGGTAAGAATTTCTGAGTGAAAGAAGAGGTGGCCAGAACCTAGTATTTCATTGTGATAGAAATACAAGAGGATAGTTGTGTTCTTAAAAGGTGTAGATGAGCTGAAGCCTAGAAGGAGCATAGATAAGTGCTCAAAGAGGTTCAAGAGAATAGAGAACCAAGTTCTTGCCAAAAGACCAAGTACAAAGGAGAGCTTGGTGAGGTAAGGACTTGCTGTTACAGAGGCTTTAGTACAGCTCATAGTAAGTGAGTGAGGAACTCATGAAGATAGAGAAGAAGATGACTACTGATAAGTCATAACAGAGATAACAGAGGTTTTGAGGAATACCACAACAGAAGAAAAGTGAATAAGGACAATGCCAAGACAAATGGAAAGAGAATGAGTCAAGAGGGAATTGACAGAGGAAAAGCTCAGATAAATTTCCATCTTGAGATATTGATGGAGATGTTGCAGATAAATAATTAAGACCAGAGGCATGGTTGTGTCATGAGGAAGAAAGTAAAGTGGCAGAGGCTACAAGAGAAGATAAATCAATAGGTGAATATGCTATTAGCAGAAGGGTTGATGAAGCTTGAATACGTAATGAATGTTAAACTGAAATCTGAATAACTCATAGAAGCTGAGTTGAGAATGGAAGTTTCCATTTGTGAAGTAGAACATGGTGAAGTTTTGGGTAAAGATGAAGACTGGAGATCTGTGAAAGATATTATGAATTATTGTGAGAATTCAAGGCAATAAGAAGTTTACTTTGCTGAGGAAGGAATTATTGATGATTTTATGAACTATTGGACAAATTCCGATCAGCAGGAGGATGTAAAACCTTGTATTTTTTAATCTAATAATTTTGATCTGATTACACGTTTTGCAGAAGATGAGCAGTCTTTTGAAGTTGTCAAAAGTATGGAAGAGTATATTTTAGAAGATAAATACTCTGAAGTAAAGAAGGATGGAGAATGTCTCTTGAATGAGAAAAGTAGTGAATTATTGCAGCAAAAAGAATTTAGTAATGCATTGATGTTTGAAGCTGTTACAACATAGGAACAATTTCTTGTGAAAGAAGGAGATGAGATTCAGTTTGAAGCGCTGATATGTGAAGCAACAATTGAGACTATTGAACCTTGTAATTTTCAAACTGATAAATTATGTACAAATGCAGGAATTATAAGTGATGATGAAATACTTATGAAGTGTCAAAGAGAACCTGAATTACTGGTGTATTTTCTGGAAAACTCAGAGTATGACAGTGTGATTGCAGAGAAAGACATCATTGAAGTAGATGGTGTGGAATAGAGACTTGCTGATAGTCTCGAGAGTCCTTTAGAGAATTCTTTAGAGAGGTTGAATCAACATACTAATGTGCTGATAGAGGAGGAAAAATTAGAGCAACATACTGAGATGTTTCCAGATAAAGAGAAGGTAATGAGGCCTTATATTTTTAATTCTGATAATTGTTTTATGATTTCAGGATTTGATGAAAATGAGACAGACATGTTTCAAGTTGAAGAGTCAGTTTTAGAACTGAAGAAGACTAGAAGTTTCCAAGTCGGACGTGCTAATGAGGAAAATGAAAAGCATGAAGATACCGTGCTTGAAGAAATTAAATTGACTTTCAGAATCAATTAAGGAAGTGAAGGAAAATTATTGAGGGTTGTGAAGGAAGAGGAAGGCAAATATGCTGGAATTGATGAACAAAATAGTGATGTATTTGAGAGGAATCAAGTACAAGGGGAATTAAAGAACAATTTATTTTTTGAAAGTAAATTTACAAATATTGAACAGAGGTTGTTTGGAAAGTCACAAGAGGGTAAGGATGAAAGGGCGGTATTAAGAATCTGACAACTTCAAGGAGAAGATAAAAAATAGCAGTCTGAAGATAAATTGGACATAGAGATTGAAAGAATAATAAGATTGATGATAAAGATGCCTTAGAATAAAAAAATAGTAAGAGGGACAAGCAGCAGTAAGAAAAAGACATCAACAAACTGTGAAAGAATAGCTAATAGGGCAAAGCAACATAAAGTGTGGAGACCTGGAGAAGATCAACAAACAACAACAGCAACCAAAGACAAATTACAGAAAAAGTATGGGATCTAGGAGGACAAAGAATTGGAGCACATGATCTGGAGATCATGATTATTTTAACCTTGGGAGTCTGATGTAGGAGCATCCAGGTCAACAATTTCATTGTATTTTAGTAGACATAGGGGGTCTTGTGTTTTCAACGAAGTTGGTTTCCTGAGTATTTGATTGATTTAATTACTAAGTTTTTTAAGTATGTTTATGAGAGATATTAAGAATAGGAATTAATTAGATATTGTGAGGAATATTGTAAATGTTCCTGAATGTTGGAGAACATGAGAGATTTAGGCTAGTTAAGATTCCATAGGGATTGAGAGATTTGGAAATCAATTGTAAATATTAGATTAGGAATTGGTTTCATGTTTTGTGGAACTAGAGAGGATCCTTAGGGATTAGTTGAGTCAAAATTGGACTTAGAGGATATTCAATATTTAGTTCAAAAGGTTAAGGATCTAAACTGAAATGGGTTACATAACCTTTTGTATTAATATAAGCCTAAAAGGCATAGAGAGAGTTAGTTAGTGAGTTAGAGTGAGAATCGGAGTTCAGATACTAAATAGGGTTTGACTGTAAGACTACAGGCGGGAAAGGAAAAATGCCACTGATTAGAAAATCAGGCCAGAGAGAGAGATTCATTATGTAGATAATTGTTTATAAACATAGAGAATTCGGTTCCTAAGCTGTGTGGTGTGCATTGATTAATGAAATTATAAATTGTGTGTGCATTAGAGTAATTATGCATAGTATATGTACGTAGGTGGAATTAAAGCAGAAGACAGAGGTGGAGAATGAAGGATAGTGGTCTAATCATTTGAATCCGATTGAAGGATCAAAGTTGAAGTTCAGATGTGATAATGCTTAAAAGTACGTAGAATTAAGTTCAGGAGGAAGTTGCGCTGAAGAACAACCAAAGACCGGAAACCTTGGAGAAAACCTAAACCATAGAAGAACAAAGAGAGGACAGTTTACAGAGGAGGAGTATAGCAATCAAAAGTGATTGAATAATCTCGAAAAGGATAGATGCATAAAGAATCGTATAGGCGAGTCGGATGAATAGACTAGAGCACTAAGGAATTGCATAAAACGAAGAAAGGAAAGGAGGAAGAAATGAAGTAACCATGCACAGGAACCGTTGGATCAGATAGATCAACAGAAAAGATTGATAGAATAGGATCAGTGAAGATCTTATCGTGCAAAATAAATTCAGGAAGTGAAGGGATCCGATTAAGCCACGTGATAGCAGAATAATGGAGCGGTCTACAAAATCGGTAGGTAGTATCTCGCGTGGTCTTAAAGCGGTAAACAAATTTTACAAATTCACGTGATTAACCTGAGGGGTTGAGACGTATCACATTGATGGGAAAGCAAAACTGCTTATCCTGTGCACTCTCAACCTGTTATGTATCGTGCTAGTAATCACGTGAGATTACATGATCATCGTTGGATTCAGGTAAATGAAATATACGGTGGAGACTAGTTGAGTTAGTTGGCACGTGGTATGTCGCGATAGCCATTGGATCAAACGAGACAGATCGACGATGATAATTTTGGAGTGCCCAAAAGTCAAGTGTTGAAATAAATATGTTAGTTGTGCGACACGCGGTGGACGGTGATTGGTTAGGTTTGTTGTGGATTAGATGATAAGAAAATCCATGGGTATAATCTGATTAATGTGTGATTAAATAACTTCCTCTTAAGCATTTAATTAAGAACATTAAACCTTGGTTTAAGAAGGTTTTACTAAGAAGGAATATTAAAATTCCTGGGACATAGTGTGACATGCAATTTTATTTGAATAATGTGGGTAGATGCAGTTTAGGTTGCATCAAATGGCCTAAAGGGCGGTGTATCTTGGTTCCATCTTCCATTTTTGTTTAGCGCCTTGGATCGAGCAGAGGGACTGATTATATCCCTTTAAGTTAATTGTTTCATGTTCATGATTCATACACTTGATGGTCTAGTGATGCAATATATAGTACTGGTGATTCCTGGGTGTGTGTGAGATGTTTTCAGACCTCATGAGGGGGTGACCCTTCAGGTAGCCCCCCACATGCATGGATGCATTCCTATGATGCTACAACCTCAGATGCAGTTCTGCAGATTTGATGGGTTCGGTTCCTACCAATCACAATGTCCATAGCATGTACGTCTCCTTCACATGATCCATTCAGTTTTAAATAGCCCCTCCATGTTCATGAGGGCTTCTTCGATTATTCTACCCTCCCTCCCACAAATTTTCAGGTAAGGGCCATTATATCTCATGTACTAAGATATTATTATATTTAGTCCTGGCTCATATTTTTCCAGGTGCATTATGTATATGGGACACATTATATTATTTTAAGGCTCTATTATTCCAGCATGTCATGTACCATTCAACATGTACTTCATTGCTCAGTTTTATTTCTAGGCGAACCATTATTTTTGTACTAAGTTATCTCGATGGGTATGGGTATGCCTCCCCCACCTCATTGAGGTCCCATACCACAACATAAAAGGAGACGTGCATTAGTCTCACCCCCTTTGTCCCTATCCTCTTTTAATTCAACTTTAATGGTCTCTCTCTTTCTCTCTCTCTCTCTCTCTCTCTCTCTCTCTCTCTCTAACTCCCCTGTGTTGTCTAGTGATTGTGTCTTCGGTTATACATTTTTCTTCTAACACTTGTACATTGGGGGGAAATCTGTTATCATGTAGCCTAATTTACTAGATGGATCGATGTACACCATGTAAAGCCAATTTTACCATAGTAAAATTGCTTTCACTGTGAGAAATTACTTAATAAACCACCTTTGTTAAGTAATTTATAGTTAAACCCTTGAAGAATAATTAAATAAATCATTATTTATTTGATTTTCTTCTAGGAATAATTAATTAAACCATTGTTCAATTATTATTCATTGTCATATTTGACCCAATCATGAAAATTAAACAAATAAATCATTAATTATCATTTTTTTTAAAGAATAATTAATTAATCACTAATTAATTATTATTCTTTGTCAAATTTGATTAAATCCCTTAGAAATAATTAAATAAATCCTTATTTATTTATTATTCCTTAACTAATTCCTTGAGATAATAAATAAATCATTTATTCATTTATTATTTCTAAATAAAACTTTAAATACTTTTTCCCTCCTAAACAAATATAATGAAATAATACAACTGGTTATTCCAAGAATGGGATCAATAATATTTTATTATTCCTCATTATTCGAGGATAACTCAATATGTTGTTATAAATAGAAGGGTTTTCCATTCATTATTCACTTTTGATTATTTTCATTGTTGCACTCACTGTTGTAACTCTAATTATTTTCATTTTCGCACATCATATTATTTTTGGGTTTACACATTATAGAGGAGAGAGACTCTACACAAGCTAAAGACGTTTGAGGATAGCCAAGAACCCATCCCATAGAGGGGGATTGGTAATATTTATTTGTTCCCTTCAAAGGTGTTATAATAAAACTATTCTTTGTATATCTGGTTTCCATTGGATGATTGGGGTTATTATTTTTTCTTTTTGCTATTTAACTATGATTGTGGCATAGATCAAAATTTTGGCAGGTTTTGTTTCTATAAGTTGTTGCAGATCTACAATGTTTAGTAGCCATTTATATTTTTGAGATTGTTTGTCATCCACAATATTAAGTGGGTTCTTTTTGTACATATTTGAGAAGAAAACACTACAACATCTGCCTTTCCATATCCATACTGATGCATCAGACAAAGCTGTGGGGGAATCCTTCATAAAATAGATGACAAGTTACCCTATTCCATTTATTTCATTAGAAAAAATATGTCCTAGTTGAATTGAACTACACTGTCATAGAAAAAGAACTCTTAGTTATTGTACACTTCATAAAATATTTAGGCATTATATCACTGGATACCAAAATTTTGTGCATACTGATCATGCAACTATTAAATATTTGATGAATAAGACTAATGTGAATGCTAGGATCATTATATGGTTGTTATTGCTACAACAGTTTGAGTTGACTATCATTTACAAGCTCGGAAAAGAAAATGCAATTGCATATTTTTTATCTAGACTTACTTTTCCTGCAAGTGATGAAGGGATGGTTGATGATCAACTTCCATATGAGCACCTATATTCTCTCTCAGTACTCTCTCCCTGGTTTTCTGACATAACCAACTACTGATTTGTAGGAGATTTCCTCCAAATCTGTCATATGGGAGAAGAGAAGAATTGTACGAAAAAGTGCTCCTTTCACTTCGATTG
The DNA here is from genome assembly GCA_031772625.1 of Pinus tabuliformis. Lineage (NCBI taxonomy): Eukaryota > Viridiplantae > Streptophyta > Pinopsida > Pinales > Pinaceae > Pinus > Pinus tabuliformis. The sequence continues at coordinate 275,084,185 of CM062811.1, forward strand.
GGGGAAAACTTTTCAAACTAGGACCATATCATATTTTAAGGAGATGTGTAAGGGAAGAGGAGGTCTATGACCTCCTCTCAGCATGCAATGATGGGCCTTGTGGGGGTCATTTTTCCTTGAAGAGAGCAACTTTAAAAAATTTACAAGTTCGCTATTATTGACCCACTCCCCGTCAAGATGCAAGAAGGTCTACCAATAGATATGATCAATGCGAAAGTATGGGGAAACCCACACCAAAGGATGAGATGCCTTTACAACCTCAAGTGGCCTTAGAGACATTTGCCAAGTGGGGCATGGGTTTCATTAGGAAATTGATCCACCATTAGGGCAGAAAAAGTACATCATTGTGTGCACTAATTATTTGAAAAAGTGGGCTGAGACAAAGGTTGTAAAAGAAACAACAAAGGATAAAGTGATTGAGTTCTTAAGGGAAAATATTTTCTACAAGTTTGGGTATTGAAGGGAGATAGTCACCAATCAAGGGGCTCAATTCAAATCACATTTGATTGAGAATCTCCTAAGGTGGCATAATATCAAACACAGAACATCTACTGCCAATCACCCTCAAGAAAATGGATAAGTAGTGGTTACAAACAGGGCATTGGATAACATCCTCACCGGTGTTGTGAGAAGCAACAGGAGAGATTTTGTAAACAAATTAGTGGAGGCCACTTGGGCCTATAACACCACTTGGAAGACAACTACTGGGTTCACTCCATATGATTTAGTTTATGGGAAGAAAGATCTTTGTTATATTGAGTTTGAATATAACACTTTGAGAATGACATCCCAATTAGACTTAGATGTCACCAGAGCATAGAAAGAAAGGTTGCTCCAACTGAATGACTTGGATGATTTTAGAATGCAGGCCCTCCTACACACTAAATTTATACAATTGCAAAGGAAGGTTTGGCATGATAATCAGATCAAAGGAAAGGTTTTTCAAGGAGGGGATTGGGCCTTATTATATGATTCTAGGTTCAAAAATTTTAAAGGAAAACTAATGATGGGATGGTTAGGCCCATACCTGGTATAAAACTGTCATGACAATGGAGTTGTCCAAATTAGAACCATCGATGAGGGAGGGATCCCCTTGCTTGTAAATGGTTATAGGATGAAGTTATATAGGTAGCCTATGTCTAAGGCAGAATTCATCAGTACAATCAGCAGAGAAGTCAACATGATTTGGAGTGTCATAGCTTCCAGTCCACAACACTTATATATTTTTTTTTTATAAAAAAAAAGAGAGATAAAAAATGAAAGGCTTGGATGAAAACCTATATGAGGAATCTAAGGCCAACTCCTGCGATGAAAACCTCTCTAAGGTAGCCCAGGAGAGAAGAAAAAAGATAATAAAGATCCCTAGGTGAAAAACTCTCTTGAGGCATCTAGGGCAGCCATGCAGGTTGAAAACTTCCTCTGAGGAAACCTGTGTGTCTCAAGAAAAAAGAAAAAAAAAACAAAATAAAATAGAAAACATAAGGAAAGAGCTTATACCATGTTTACTTTCTTTTCTCTTATTTTGCAAGGTTATACACAGTGGTGGATTTCATGGCTACAGGGCCAAAATTTTTAGGATTTCCTTCAATTGTTCCATCCATCCACTTCCTCTCTCCAACATCTCATTAGCCTAAGATTCAATTTTTACCTCCTCTATGTGTTAATACAAGAAGGTCTTATGGTGCTACAAGAGGGTTCTGAAAAGCTACAGGAGGGAGATCCAAGGAGGAGGGCAACCCAACAGGGACTTTATGACTTTAAAAATGATAAATAAGGTTCCACCATTACTATCCAGCATCCATCCATCACTCATCCATCTCATTTCACAAAACATTCACTCAAATCCTCCACTATGTCCTACCTTTTAAAAAATATATAAAAACACAGAAGCCATCATCTTCATTTCTACAAGTCTACACTGCTCCCCCATGATCCAAGTATTGTCCTCAGGACTTGTTACAATTTGTCTCATCACCCCTATGTAGATTCAAGACCCTAGATGAAAGGAAAGGACTACTACAGGAATAAGACCTCCTCGTGTACAACCTATGCATACATTACAAAAAGCACTGCTCTTGTTTTTTTCTCATTAGAGGGGATGATAGAACCTTATGAGACAACTATAAAGAAGTCATATCACTCCCAAGAATACTTTCCACCAATAGCAACAACTTGGACATCAATAAGGTACCTGCACACACGACAAACACAACAGTCAATCATGAAGAGAAATGATGAAATGCATAGGAAATAAGCCAACAAGTCAACTCCCTGGATGTTAATAATATGGTCCAACTCTAGCATGAAATTACCTGAGGTAGGCATAGGTATGGAAAATTATTATCTCCTCCCTATGTGTGAATAAATAAAATGTATAAATGTCGAGAAGGGATGTTTTAATAAGCTGGAGGTAGCCATTTAATTTAGCCACCCTCAGCTAGTGAGCTAAAAGTGATAGTGAGCACTCATGCAACATGGAGATGTCACATCAACTGAGTTGGGATCACAAATAGTGGGTGTGATTATGAGGGAAGGAGAAATAATTACTCAAAGTGGGGACAATGGTCCAAAAGAGGAAAACCCATGTGATTTCTAGGTCACCACAATGCTCCAAACCTCAACACAAAAATGACATATTATGTACTTGGGCTCAGTTTCTTTTGCATACTCACTCATTTCAAAAATAGTTAGGGAGAGGACAAAATTATTGTGCCATTAAGGTGCTTCGAGCCATGTTCTACAATAACAATAGGAAGGAGCTATAGATAGACCTGCAATTGCTACAACAGGGCCGTGAAACTTCTACAAGAAGATTGAGAGGGTGAAAAAGAGCCACAAAGGTTCAAATTTATTTCAAAATTACCATCTTCATCCAAGGCTATTTGACAAAACGTAAGTGACACATTTTCTTCATCCTTCCATCAAACTGCATGCAAATTATACTTAAATTCTATAGGAAGTGGCAATATAATTGTGTAATTAAAAGGTATTTTTGAGCAGTATAGTGATTGAAACATAAGCAATTGTTATTGAAAAGGAGTTTTTGACTCACTATTGCCAATGAATTAAACACTGAAGCTATAGGAGAACCATATCCCCCTCACTTAATGAAGGGCATCAAGAAGAGATGGGGGGAGGATTTAACAAGAGGGAGCCCTCAGATACTAAGATAATCCACCTACACACTCTTGTGTTAGACATTTTTAAAAGACACTAATGGCTAGGGTTCTTCGAGTTACTGAAAGGGTATGATGATGAACTTGCCCTTGAATTTTCCATGGCTCTGAATTCCCAAATAGAGGATAGTGCCACCACTATTGTGAGGGTGTTGGCTATCTATATCATCCCTAAAAGAATTAGAAAAGTAACAAACCTACCTCTAGGGATCAAGTGGACCATAGAAGACAAAGCCACCAATGTCACTGTTAAAAAGAATATCTTCATTGCCAAAGAAAAGCCTGTTGAGGACAAGAATGGAATTAGGAGGGAAATCCTATCTTATCCTTGGGATGAGGTGGCCTACCATATTGTGATGTACATATCCTATGAGGGAAGAATGGGTGTGGTATATGCTTACCACTCTAGATTTCTTCATGAAATCAGATTTAAGGAAGAATTTTCTCTTTCTTAAAGACTTAGTGTGCCATACTTCCTCCTGCAGTCCATTTGGGAAATGAGTCAAAAAGTAAGAGAGGGAAAACACCAACACCTATCCCACCATGGCCTCATCAAACTGATAGTGGTGGATGCCTTGCACAATTTGAGAATCTGTGTCCTTTAGTCCAAATTCATAAACATGGATAGAGAGACTTTCATAGAAATACAAGCCAACACACTAGAAGAGACCCTAGACTCTAGTGTAGGAGGAAGAGGGGGAAAACAAAGGAAGAAGAAGGGGAAAAGATAGAAAAGGAAGAGGAATCAAGTTTAGAAGAAAAAGAAATAGAGATAGAAGTAGAAAGGACAACAGGAGAAGCAAAGGTGAAAATAGAGGAAGAAGAAGAAACAATGATAGAGTTAGGAGAAGCAAAATATGAAAAAGAAGAGGGGGGAAGCAAGAAAAGGAAACATTAAGTCCTAAAAGAAATAATGAGCCCATAGAAATACATATATCCACACAAAAAACAAGCTTGTCTCTAAGAAACCCTAAACATGAGGTAGTTGCAACTTTAGCTACCTTAGGCACCCTGATCAAACCCAAAAGAAAGAGACAAAGGCAAGCCCTGCTATATTTTAAAACCATGAAAAGCACTAGGATCGAGAAAGGGAGGCCAAAAAATCCCACAAAGATCCCCATCATAATTGAGGAGTCCCAATGAAAGAAAGAGGAGGTAGGACCAATTGAAGGAAAAATTGAAGAGGTCACCTCTCCAATACCCAAAAAAAAGACTCCTATAGCATATGTGTTGAGTCCCTATAATACTAGTGATTACCCCATTACTATTGTAGTTATACCCCTTATTAATATTGTTGTGCCCCTATTGCCCCCATATTGTTATTACTGTGCCCCATAGAATCCCTCTATTGTTATTTTTGTGGCTTTATATTATTATTGTTACGTCGGTTGCGTTATATTGTGACTCCTTAGACTCCTATATATAGAAAGGAGGTTTTTTCATTTTTATCATCGAAGAATTATTCATTTATGTAATGTAAAGGAGGTTGCCCCCTCGAAGAGGCTGAATTCTAAGGCGTTGATCTATCTTTTCTATCTTTTCTTGAGCTGGTTTCATAACATTTGGTATCAGAGCCTTGGATTCTAGGGTTTCGCTGCTCTCAACAGGTCATCGTGGAATTTTCGCTATAAATTTTTTTTGCGACGTTTCAGAAGCTAAAAACAAAACCCATTTGAGAAGACATCGTACTAAAGCTTGGGTCCAAATTTCAGAACTTGTCGCGCTATATTTGTAGAGATATGATCTGAGGAAGTTGGTCTTCTTGCAGACTCCTGAATTACATTCGAAACAGATGACTTGGGGAAACTCGTCATAACTTTCTTTCTAAGCATCGGATTGAAATTTTGTAAGAAGGTACAGAAAGAGGACGAACTTTAGTTTCTTTTATATATTTTTTTAGAGACAAAGGTTGAAACAGTGATTCGTGGCACGTCGTACAAGTTGGATCTACTGAACTAGTCTATAAGCAGGTCACTGTGGAAGATTTTGCATAACTATTTCTTGGAGAATCCAATTTGGATCAGACTGGTGGCATTGGAAACAGGACATAGAAGGCTACTACAGATCACAATTTCAAAACTGGATGATCCGAAATTACAGAGATACATCAGATTCAATATCAGGCTTCTACGAAGTGAAAAAAGGTGTGTAGTTTTTTTTTTTTTTAATTTTTGCATAAGCTTGGTTTGAAGGAATTCAAAGGGAATAGTAAAGCATTATTATCGGTAACTGATGCCTCGAGGAAAGAAAATGCAAACACCTAGTAAGGAACCTGAAAACTCTAGCATGACTCATGAAGAAGAGGAAGAAATGCTACATGATATATCAAAATTACAAGAACAAGTGCAACAAATGTCACGCTCACAAAAGCTAATAGAAGCTAAGATAAGTGGCGTGGAATCTAAGATAAATGGCATGGAATATAAGATAAAGGGCATGGAAGCTAAGATGGATGATTCAAAGACAGATTTGAAGAGAGACATGGCAGATTTGAAGACAGATTTGACAAATTTTCTATAAGAAATACATACTAATGGTGAAACGGTTCTAAAGGAAACTCATGATGCAAACAAAAGAAATGTTAATCATGATTCCATAGACTCTAATGTTGGATCAGAGACCCACCATATTCCAAAAATTGATATGAGGAAGTTTGATGGCAAGGATCCCGCAACATGGATATTACAGATGGAGCAATTTTTTTATCTCAATAATGTGCAAAACACACAAAAGGTACGTATGGAAACTTTATATTTGGAACCAAATCAGTTTGTTTGGTATCAATGGCTTTGCTCTCGTAAACAATTTATCACTTGGGCAATTGTTACGGAAGAATTGATAGCACATTATGAGGATACAAAAGGCAACACTTTTTTTAGCCAATTGATAAGTCTCAAACAAAAGGGTTCAATAATGGAGCACATTGAGGAGTTCCAAAAATTGAACATAAGGGTAAAAGATATTCCAGAGGAGCATAGGATTGATGTTTTCATAGGGTCTTTAAAGGATAATATACAACATGATGTTCACCTTTGGGAACCCGATTCATTAGAGAAGGCATTCAGGTTAGCAACAAAAAAGGAAAAGCAAAATTATGGCAACCAGGAAGCATACCACCCACAACTATAAAGACGGAAGTGTTGTTGCCCCTAGTCTTCCACAACCTATAAGGTTGACACCTCAACAATTGGAAGAAAAAAGAGCAAAAGGGATTTGTTACGGTTGTGATAGAAAATACGCTAAAGGTCATAAGTGTGTTGAGAAGAAATTATTCTACATAGATTGTGAAGAGGAAGAAGAAAAGGAGCAAGAAAGGTTAAAAGAAGAGGATATACTCCAAGAACAAAGCCTAGATGAAGAAAAAATAAATCCGACCATATCTTGTAATGCATTGGTGGGAATTACCACTCCTCAAACCATCAAGATGGAAGGAAAAATCAAGAAGAAAAAGGTAATAGTGTTGATTGATTCAGGAAGCACCCACAATTTTATTCATTGTAAGGTAGCAAAAGAATTGAATTGCTTCCTATATCCAGCACCAGAGTGTCAAGTGATGATTGCAAATGGAGGAACAATAAATTGCTCTGAAAAGTGCCATAATATCAAGCTATCCATGGGAGAATATGTATTGACTAGCCCAATGCTTTACATTCCAATGGGAGGTGCTGATGTTGTACTAGGAGTCCAATGGCTACAATCCCTGGGTACAATAGCTTTTAATTTTCAAGAACTTTTCATCAAATTTCTACAGAAGGAAAGGAAGTTGAATTAAGGGGTATTACACGGAAACCAGGAAAGATAATCAGCTCTAATGGTATGACAAAGCTTCTAAAAAAGGAAGAAAGAGGTGTAATTGCACAATTATGTTCGCTAGATGTTTCCACATCAGAATCATCTATTTCTCCAGATCTCCAAAAAGTCCTGGACAATCATTCCAAGGTATTTGAGACTCCCAAAGGTCTCCCACCTATGCATGATCATGATCATGCTATTCATCTGATTCCAGGAAGTGTTACTCCAAACATCAGGCCGTACAGATATCCATATGTCCAAAAGAGTGAAATTGAACGTATGGTTGCAGAAATGCTAGAGGCTGGTATAATTCAACCGAGTCAAAGTTCTTTCTCTGCTCCAGTAGTATTGGTGCACAAGAAGGATGGATCATGGCGCATGTGTCCGGATTATAGGGAGCTCAACAAGCTCACTATTAAAGATAAGTTCCCCATTCCTATCATTGATGAATTACTAGATGAATTGCATGGATTAATTTACTTCACTAAGTTGGATCTTCGTTCAGGATATCATCAAATCAGAATGAAGACTGAAGACATTCTAAAAATAGCATTTAGAACTCATGAGGGTCATTATGAATTTTTGGTCATGCATTTTGGCCTTACCAATGCACTTTCAACATTTCAAGGTTTGATGAATTCAATTTTCAAACCATTCCTTAGAAAATTTGTGTTAGTATTTTTTGATGATATACTAATCTATAGCAAGTCTTGGAAGGATCATGTTGAACATGTTGACAAGGTGCTACAACTATTGGAGGAGAAACAATTATATGCAAAAAGATCCAAATGTTTCTTTGGAGTCTAGGAGGTGGAATACCTGGGTCATATTGTATCTCATGAAGGAGTTAAGGTAGACCCTAGTAAAATTAAAGCCATTAAGGAATGGAAAATTCCCACATCCATAAAGCATCTGCAAGGATTTCTCGGGTTGACAGGGTATTATCGCAAGTTTGTTAAGAATTATGGGAGAATAGCAACACCTCTAACAACATTATTGAAGAAAGATGCATTTTCATGGACTCTGGAAGCAACAAAGGCCTTTGAACATCTTAAAGAGGCAATGTGCCAAGCACCGGTCTTAGCTACACCGGACTTCACAAAAACCTTTATTGTGGAATGTGATGCTTCAGGAAATGGAATTGGTGTTGTTCTAATGCAAGATGAAAGACCCATTGCTTTTGAAAGTCGTCCAATCAAGGGAAAGTTTTTAAGAAAAGCTATTTATGAGAAGGAAATGTTGGCAATACTCCATGCACTTAAGAAATGGCGACCCTACCTAATGGAAGACACTTCAAGGTAAAAAAGGATCATGATAGCCTTAAATACTTTTTAGAACAAAGATTATCCTCTGAAGAGCAACAAAAGTGGGTCACAAAGATGTTGGGTTATGACTTTGAAATCATCTACAAAAAAGGGAAGCAAAATGTGGTGGCAGATGCACTCTCAAGAAAGGATGAGGATGTAGAAGCATTGTTGTGTGCCATTTCTATTATCCAACCAGATTGGATAAACGAAGCAAGGGAGGAATGGAAGAATGACGAAGAAGTGTGGGCACTTATTCTAAAGTTACAACAAAATTCCAGTACGTATGATACATTTAGCTGGCAAAATGATTCGTTATGGTACAAAGATCGCTTATACCTCTGTAAGAATTCCCAGCTAAAACAAAATATTCTTATGGAATTGCATACTTCTCCCTTAGGAGGGCACTCAGGATTTTTAAAAACTTACCACAGGGTTAAGAAGGAATCTTTTTGGGATGGCCTTAAATTAGATATTCAAAAGTTTGTGGTGGAATGTTTGGTTTTCCAACGAAATAAAGTTGAAACAATTAAGACACCGGGTCTATTACAACCTTTATCCATTCCAAGCCAACATTGGGAGGAGGTTTCAATGGATTTTATCACAGGTTTACCCAAGTCTGAGGGAAAGAGTGTCATCATGGTGGTAGTTGACAGACTTACCAAGTATGCACACTTTTGTGCATTATCACATCCATTTAAGGCCAGTACAGTTTCTACTGCATTTATGGAAACGATTCAAAAGCTACATGGAAACCCAAAGATTATTGTAAGTGACAGAGATCCCATTTTCACTGGAAATTTTTGGATAGAATTATTTTCTTGTCTTGGTACTCAGTTAGCTCATAGCTCATCTTATCATCCTCAATCTGATGGGCAAACTGAGATAGTAAAGAAATGTTTGGAAGGATATCTTCATTGCTTTGTATCTGATAAACAGACACAATGGGTCAAATGGTTGCCTCTGGCTGAATGGTGGTATAACACTTCCTTCCATACAACAACAAAAATGACCCCATTTATGGCACTTTATGGGTATCAACCACCATCCATCACATCATATTTAAGAGAAAATTCTAAGGTTCAGGCAGTGGAACATCACATCGAACATCAACAACAAGTCCTCCAACTCTTAAAGGATAACCTCGTGTTGGCACAGAATAGAATGAAACAATAGGCAGATCAACATCACAGTGAAAGAAGTTTTGATGTAGGTGATTGGGTATTCCTACGGCTACAACCATATAAGCAAATGTCCCTCAAGCAAGCTAAGAAGGATAATAAATTATCACCAAAGTATTATGGTCCGTACAAGGTGTTGCAAAAGATTGGTACTATGGCATACAAATTGGAGCTTCCTGCAGCTTCTCGATTGCACCCAATTTTCCATGTTTCATGTTTAAAGAAGGCTATAAGCGACAAGCTCCCAGTTCAAACAATATTTCCAGAACTTGATGAGGAAGGAAAAATTATATTGGAACCGGAAGCAGTCACAAAAACAAGAACTCGACAGCTACGAAATCGATCAATTTTGGAGTATCTTATCAAGTGGAAGAACTTATCTGCTAAATATTCCACATGGGAGGATGAGAATTTTATACAGAAGTATCCAGAACTACTCAAGCATTGAGGACAACACTTTTTTGAAGGAGAGGGGCATGTTGGGTCCCTATAATACTAGTGATTACCCCATTACTATTGTAGTTATACCCCTTATTAATATTGTTGTGCCCCTATTGCCCCCATATTGTTATTACTGTGCCCCATAGAATCCCTCTATTGTTATTTTTGTGGCTTTATATTATTATTTTAGGTCGGCTGGGTTATATTGTGACTCCTTAGACTCCTATATATAGAAAGGAGGTTTTGTCATTTGTATCATCGAAGAATTGTTCATTTATGTAATGTAAAGGAGGTTTCCCCCTCGAAGAGGCTGAATTTTAAGGCATTGATCTATCTTTTCTATCTTTTCTTGAGCTGGTTTCATAACAATATGTGAGGAGGCCTACCACCAAATCAACCTCCTTTAAAAAACTATGACACCAAAAACACCGGAAGAATAATAAAAAGGGAAGCTACAAGAGGGAGAGAGTATGCTACAGGAGGGACCGAGTATGCTATAGGAGGGACATAATGTGATGCTAGAGAAGCAGAATGTGCTGCTAGAAGGGTAGAATGTGCCACAACAGCTACAAGAGGGAGAAGCCTCCCCAAGAACATTTGAAAATGACTTCCCAGAGCTCCAAGAGCCTATTCCACAACCTAGCCTGAGCTACTATTGCAAATTCATTGAAGGAGGGAGGATTATCCTCCAAAAATTTTAGTCCCACTTCTTTATGAGCTAGAGATAGAAAGAGGAAGAACCCACAGGTGGATGAAGATTGCTAAATCTAAGAAGGTAGAGGATGTAGGTATCATGGAAGAAAAGGTCCTTGAAATGAGAAAAGAATTAAGTGAGCTGAGAATGAGAGAGTCTACAATGAAGGAGTAGCTACAAGTAGAAAATATGACGTTGAGAGAGAATCTACAAGAGAAAGAAACAGAACTTGCCACCATGGCAAGCCTCTCCATGGAGGCATTGTAGTGTATACAACCATCAAAGTCTTATGCCCTCTTTCTCAAAGAACAGTTGTTGAAATTACAAATCAAAACCTTGGCACAACATGGATCTATGCCCTTTCGGGATTACAAACAGTTCATTGAATTTTGCAACCAAGATAACATGGAAGACAAAGCAAAATTGAATTTATTTTACATTCAAAACCTCACTCTAACATATATTAATTTTTTGGATACAAATGCAATATTGGGAGATAAACTGCTGATGGCCTTAGCATCCTGGATGACTCATGAGGAGGCATTAGCTGAGGAAGTAAAAAGAGTAATGAAAAAGGAAGAAAAGGAACCATTGTATATCATGGAAGAACTAGTGAGCCTAATGGTTATAATTAGAAATCATGGCATCATATCCAATGATGTTATTTTAACACCTAAATACCTTACGAAATAGGAACAAGCCATCCTACACTTTGAAGACACATTCAGGTTGTTGGGAACATAAATCATGCAAGCATACGAGAGGAGATGGCATGCCTTACCCCACAGCCTACAGATCAGAGAATATCACTCTCATGAAAGGCTAAGGAATGCCTTGGAGAGAAAACCATTACACAAGAGGATCATACAAAGGTTGAAATTCAGGTGGATAGGACTCAAGCTCAGTCCACCCTTATTGTTAGGCCTACAAGAAGGAAGAGATGAAGTAGGAGGGGAGAAGGAGTGGACAAAAATAGAGAAGAATTAAAGTTTATATCCCCAAGAGGGAAAACCATATGAGGAGCCTTGGTATGTCAGGGAGGTCACCAGGGCCATGGGAGAGATGCACATGGATGACTGAGTTGCTCAGAGGATGACCAACAATTTCAGTAGGGGGTGACGACGAAGCTCATAAAACGGTAAATTATAAAGGTCGTGATGCCATCCTCCAACTTTAGAACTATCTCTTTCTTACATCTCTTTATATTTTTGTTATATTATGCTTAGTGAGAAGGATGAAATATGATTTTCTTGTCATGTGGCCTAATATGGTTTAATTGTAGGAGATGGATCACTTTTTGAGATGATTTCTATGTAGAGGATTAGAGTAGACAACAAGGAGAGAAATTATGGGGTTGTCCACCTCTTTAACTCCCTCAATCATCCCAATATCACAACACACACACTCTCTCTCTCATCAGCTCTAGGTCATTGGCAAGCCAAGCAAGTGAAAGTAATGAGGAACAAGATCCACCATTCTCGAGTTGTAGGAGACAAATATTCCTATTTTCTAGGGAGCTTCTAGTAGCTACCCTCTTGTATAAATAAGCATGTAGAAGAGCTCATTAGGATTAGATTTTTGTTTTCAGATAGGTAGTTATTGAGCTAAAGAACTTGGCACTATTATTTTGATGGTTATTTGATGTATTAGACTTTGATTCAATGATAATGAGAAGTTACTTGTTGATTCATCACTGAGTTAGTTATAGAGGGCTAAGGCTCTTGGGTTTGGGCCTAGCCTAGTGGCTTAGGTCTCTCTTGTGTATTTTTATCTCTTTTAGTTTCAAATTATTTCTTAGTCTCTTACATTTTAGTAGAGAATAATCCATCAAAATACGTGATTGTAGCCTCTACCTCATCTCTCTCATGGGAGCATGAATAGAAGGATTTACAACCACAACCCAAAAGTATTATTTTTATGATTTATTGGATGAATATTTGTATTATTCATCTTATTTTTGATGTGCTTGTTGTAGCTTAGGAGTTGGTTTATTAAATTATTGATTATATCAAAGTTTTGGCATAGATTAGATAGCACTTAAATTCAACTAATCTTTTCCACTACTAGTTGTTTCAATTTTGTCAATATCAAATGGATGTATGCATGTAATGATTACAGGGTTATTTGAATATGCAGACAAGGGTACCTTCACCATCTCCATATTGGACTCCCTCACCTTCTCTTCTAAACCCCAAATTATGTCAAAGATTATGTTTCAAGAGATCATTTTCCTAGGGTCACCGAGAGCATCCCACCTAGTGAAAAACATGCCTTCAAAATTCTTTGAGGTTGGCTAGGGGCTTTGGCCACCCTTAAATAATTTACCTCAACCTCCATACACATTTTACATACCCTTAAATCATCATTTTCACCTCTAAAAAAATTCTCGGAATCCCTCCTGTAGCATTACAGGCCCTCCTGTAGCAATACAGGGCACTTGTAGCAGCCTCCTGTAACACACCTGTAACATCCTTTTTCTTGACTGTTTTTTATTTTTACTACAACTTGGACTTAGTTTAGAAGTATTTTGACCCCCAACTATGAATTCATGATCAAGGGAAGCTCCTAGGCCACTCCAAAGCCTCCTTTTCCTTCACTTCAAAAACATAATAGTGTTAGTTTCCTTATCGCAGATTTGGCACGAATAGAACATTAATTTACATGCAAGTGTGAGCTAGTTATATGGTACATAGAATATTGACTTATGGTTTGGTATGTTTGCTTATTTTCTACAAGTAGATATGATAACTACATGGATGATGGCAAGGTAATGTAGTTTCATTTCTACAAGTAGTTTATCTCTTTCATTTTCATGAAATTGTTTCAATAGAATTTGCAAGTTGAAGTTAATAGCATTTTCATTGTCATAGTTAGAGGTAGCTTCTAAATTTCACCTTCATTAGCTAGATTTCATTCTAATTCAGTAGGAGGAATGGTCTTGGAGCACTACTTATCATATGTCATAATTGAGGGTGGCATGAGTAGAATCCCATCTACTATGCATATAGCATTTCCACCTTCAAGTTTGTACGAACCCTGGGTTGATAAATACAATTAAGGAGCCCTTGGGAGTTTCAACCCTATTGGTGCAATACCAAGGCTCACCAATAACTTCACAGTAATATTATAAAGCTTTTTTATGTGTATTGTGATGTCCATAATATAAGAAGACAAAAGGCACAACCCTTTACTCAAGATCATTTTTCCCGCATGAGTTTCAGGGTATGTATTTGTGTTTTATTGTGTATGCGTTGATGTTGTAGCCTATACCATATGTCATAATAGTTGAATAATCTAAGCAGTGTGCTTGTATTTCTTCTAAAGTGTTAAAATTACAAAATTATAGTGATGTAGTCAAGCATCGTCTCCTTGTAGTAATTTCATGTTTTGATTTCTTTCCGTGAGCCATCCATTGGAATATCCAAAAGATTGTACCAATAAAATATTATGTCCCTACAACACTAGTGTAACCCCTTATTTTCATTAGTGCAACCCCCTTATTATATTATTGTGCCCATATAGTCCCCATGTGCTTATTGTTGTGCCCCATAGAAGCCCACTATTGCTATTGTTGTGCCCCTACAATATTATTTTTATGTAGGCTCTGATTGTATTGGGACCCCTTAGACTCCTACATATAGAAAGGAGGTATTGTCATTTGTATCATCCAAGAATTGTAATTTTTGCAATGTAAAGGAGTTTTCCCCCTCAAGAGGCTGTGTTTTAAGTCGTTGATCTATCCTTTTTCTATTTTGTGAGCTAGTTGTGTAACATTTGGTAACAGACCCTTTGGATTCTAGGGTTTCACTACTCCAAACAGGCCATCGTGGAATTTTTGCTATAACATTTTTTCTACCATGTTTCAGAAGCTGAAATTAAAACCCATTTGAGCCGAAATCGTGATGAAACACAATTCATAATTTCAGATTTTTTCTTGCTATATGTTCGGAGATAAGATCCAAGAAAGTTAGGGTTTTTGCAGGATCCTGAATTATATCTCAAATAGGTGACCTGGTAAAAACCACCATAACTTTTTCTTTGATCATCAGATTGAAATTTCATCAAAAGTTAGAGAAAGAGGACGACCTTTAGTTTTCTTTGTATTTTTTTTAGGTCCTAAGGGAAAAACAATGACACGTGGAGCTTCATATAAGTTCACTCTACTGAACCCGTCATTAATCAGGCCATCGTGGGAGATTTGGCATAACTCTTCCTTGGAGAATCCAATCTTGATTAGACTTGTGGCATTGGAAGGAGGACTCATAGGGATACCACAGGCCACAATTTTAGACTTTGGATATATGAAATTATAGATATACAATAGATTCAATATTGATCTCCTACAAAGTAAAAAAAGGAAGAAAATGGAAACACCTAGTAAGCAACCTGAAAGCTCTAGCATGACTCATGAAGAAGACAAAGAAATGCAACATGATATATCAAAATTACGAGACCAAGTGAAACAAAATTAACTCTCACAAAAAGTAACATAAGCTAATATGGATGGTTTAAAGAAAGGCATGGAAGCTAAGATGAATGATGTGGAAGCTAAGATGGATGGTATAGAAGAAAAAATTGAAGGCAACATGGAAGATTTGAAGATAGATTTGACAAATTTGCTACAAGAAATGCTTACTAATGGCGAAAGGGTAGTAGAGGAAAACTCATGATGAGAACAAAATAAATGTTAGTCATGATTTCATAGACTCTAACATTCGATTTAAGACCCACCATGTTCCAAAGATCGATATGAGGAAGTTTGATGGCAATGAACCCATAACATGGATACTACAAATGGAGCAATATTTCGATCTCCATAATGTGCAAAACACATAAAAGGTATGCATTGCAACATTATATTTGGAACCAAATCAGTTTTTATGGTTTCGATGGCTTTGGTCTTGTAAAAAAATTGTCATTTGGGCAATTTTTATGGAAGAAATGATAGCACATTATTAGGATACAAAAAGAAATACCTTTTTTAGCCAATCGATAAATCTCAAACTAAAGGGTTCAATGATGGAGCACATTGAGGACTTCCAAAAATTGAATATAAGAGAAATATATTCTAGAGGAGCATAGCATTGATGTGTTCATAGGGACTTTTAAGGATAACATCCAACATGAGGTTTGCCTTTGGGAACCTGATTCATTGGAGAAGACATTCAGGTTGGAAATAAAAATGGAAAGAAAAATTATGGCAACAAGGAAGCCTACCACTCACAACTATAAATATGGAAGTGTTGTTTCCCCTATACTTTCACCACCTACAAGGTTGACACCACAAAAATTGGAAGAAAAAAGAGAAAAAGGGCTTTGTTACAATTGTGATAGAAAATACACTAAAGGTCATAAGTGTGTTGAGAAGAAATTAATTTACATAGGTGGGGAAGAGGAGAAAGAAAAGGAACAAGAAACGTCAAAATAAGAGGATATACACTTGGAACCAATCCCAGAGATAGAAGAAATGAATCTGACCATATCTTGTAATGCATTGGCAAGAATTACAACTCCTCAAACTCTCACGATAGAAGGACATATAAAGAAGAAAAAGGTAATAGTGTTGATTGATTCGGGTGGTACCCATAATTTTATTCATTGTAAGATAGCCAAGGAATTGAATTTCTTCCTATATCCAACACTAGAGTGTCAAGTGATGGTTGTAAATGGAGGAACCATAAATTGCTCTGGAAAGTGTCATAATATCAAGTTATCCATGGGAGAATATGTAATGAATAGTTCAATGCTTTCCATTCCAATGGGTGGCTTGATGTTGTACTAGGAGTCCAATGGCTACAATATTTGGGTACGATAGCTTTTAACTTTTAAAAAAATTTCTTAAATTTTTTTTGGAAAGGAAAGGAAGTTGAATTAAGGTATATTGCAGGGAAACCGGGAAAGATAATCAACTCTAACAGCATGACAAAGCTTCTAAAGAAAAAACAACGAGGCATAATTGCACAATTATGTTCATTGGAAGTTTCCACATCAAAATCATCTATTTCTCTAGATCTCCGAAAAGTCTTAGACAATCATTACAAGGTATTTGAAACTCCCAAGGGCCTCCCACCTATTTGTGATCATGATCATGCTATTCATTTTATTCCAAAAAGTGTTCCTCCAAACATTGAGCCTTACAGATATCCCTATTCCCAAAAGAGTGAAATTGAACGTATGGTTGCATAAATGCTAGAGGTTGGTATAATTCAACCTAGTCAAGGTTCTTTCTTTTCTCCAGTAGTATTGGTGCATAAGAAGGATGGATCATGGTGCACGTGTCTAGATTATAAGGAGCTCAAAAATATCACTTTTAAAAATAAATTTCCTATTCCTGTCACTGATGAATTATTGGATGAATTGTATGGATCAATTTACTTTACCAAGTTGGATCTTCATTCAGGATATCATCAAATCAGAATGAAGACTAAAGACATTCCAAAAAAAAACATTTAGAGTTCATGAGGGTCATTATGAATTTTTTTTCATGCCTTTTGGTCTTACCAATGCACCTTCTAAATTTCAAGGTTTAATGAATTCCATTTTCAAACCCTTCCTCAAAAAATTTGTGTTAGTATTTTTTGATGATATACTAATCTACAGCAATTCTTGGAAGGATCATGTTCAACATGTTGAAAGAGTGCTCAAACTATTGAAGGAGAAACAATTATATGCAAAAATCTCCAAATATTTCTTTGGATTACAAGAGGTGGAATATCTAGGTCATATTGTATCTCATGAAGGTGTTAAGGTAGACCCTAGAAAAATTAAATCCATTAAGGAATGGAAAATCCCCACACCCATAAAGCATTTACGAGGATTTCTTGGGTTGATAGGGTATTATCGCAAGTTTGTTAAGAATTATGGGAGAATATAAGAACCTATAACAAATTGCTAAATAAATATGCATTTTATTGGACTCCAAAAGAAACAAAGGCCTTTGAACATCATAAAGAGGCAATGTGCCAAGCACCGGTCTTAGCTATGCCAGGCTTAACAAAAAACTTTATTGTGGAACGTGATGCCTTAGGAAATGGAATTGATTTTGTTTTAATGCAAGAAGAAAGACCCATTTCTTTCGAAAGTCGTCCAATCAAAGGAAAGCATTTACACAAAGAAATTTATGAGAAGGAAATGTTGGCAATACTACATGCACTTAAGAAATGGAAACCTTACCTAATGGGATGACACTTCAAGGTAAAAATGTATATTGATAGTTTTAAATACTTCTTAGAACAAATATTATCTTCAGAATAACAACAAAAATGGGTCACAAAGATGTTGGGTTATGACTGTGAAACCATTTACAAGAAAGGGAAGAAAAATGTTGTTGCAGATGCACTCTCAAGAAAGGATGAGGATGTGGAAGCATTGTTTTGTGTCATTTCTATTATCCAACCAGATTGGATAAACGAAGCAAGTGATGAATGGAAGAATGACAAAGAAGTGTGGGAACTCATTCAAAAGTTGCAGAAGATCCCAGTTCAAACAATATTTCCAGAACTTGACAAGGAAGGAAAAAACGTATTGGAACCTAAAGCAGTCACAATAACAAGAAATTGAGAACTACAAAATTGATCAATTTCAGAGTATCTAATCAAGTGGAAGAACTTACTCGCTAAATATTTGAATGGGAGGATGATAATTTTAGAATGAGGCATCCATAACTACTCAAGCATTGAGCACAACACTTTTTGAAGGAGAGGAGCATGTTAGGTCCCTATACTACTAGTGTAATCCCTTATTGTTATTAGTGAAACCCCCTTATTGTATTATTATGTCTATATAGTCCCCATGTTGTTATTATTGTGCCCCAAAGAAGCCCACTATTGTTATTGGTGTGCCCCTACAATATTATTGTTATGTAGGATCTGATGTATTAGTACCCCTTAGACCCCTATACATAAAAAGGAGGTTTTATCAGTTGTATCATCCAATAATTGTCATTTGTGTAATGTAAAGGAGGTTTCCCCCTTGAAGAGGCTGATTTTTAAGTCATTGATCTATATTTTCTTCTATTTTGTTAGCCGGTTGCATAACATAAAATATCTAAATATCCAATAATCTCTTTAAACTATACAAGCATACATCCTACTTCAATCAAGAGAATGGTTTAAAGAGAACTACAATGTATTCAATTATACAATTATAGTAATAAAATGATTGCTGATTTGCTCAATTTTATTCAGAGTCCTTGAGAGATGTTAGAGGCCTATATTTCACAAGTATAAATAATGATTACAATAGCTAAACAAAAAATATTATTTTTCTTCTCCTAATCCTAAACCTCAACATTCCTACACATGCTTTCAAGATCATAGTTATTGTTGGCCCAAGGGTCACACTGAGAGTGGGGGTGAACCAATGTGAGGTAAATTTAACACATTAACAATCTTTCTTAATCATTGATATTAATAATAGTGAACCATAAAGATGATTTCATCAGTTATATCCATGCATCATCATGACAAGATGTAATCAGCAACACAAGAGAGCATCACATTACAAGGAGACACAATTTTTAGGTGGAAACAAAATTAGGAGAAAGCCTCCAACTCTTCTTCTACTCATTTTTCAATTCTTTTACACCAATTTGTAAGCCCCAACCTCCAGGAGTCAACTACCCCCAAAAATATGCAAGCTTCCACTTCTGGTAGGTTGCAACTTGATTGAGGTTCCAACCTCGAAGATGCAAGCAGATACTCATTGTATGCTACAACATAATTGAGGCTACAAACTCAATATTGAGTAGGCTCCAACCTACTTTAATATCCTACCTGATTGAGGATCCAACCTCTAAAATGTATAGGCTCCAACCTGATTGAGGCTCAAATTTCAGCAATGAGCAGAATCCAACCTGCTCTAGGCTCCAACCTAATTTCTTCCTTATGGACCACTATTTCATCACATTTTCAAGATAAATCCACAATCATAAAATATAAAAAATCATGAGTAATGTCCTAGTTTGTGATCAATACATATTGATGTTTCTGTTATCTTTATCACTACAAAAATCATTGTATTTTCCATACAATCTGCAACCAATGTCACTGCAAACACTACACCCACTATAACTGCATGATATACTGTAATGACTATAACAAAAGTCATATAATTATATATTGTTTGTTGTCACACTAATATCCCATAACGTTTCTCCAACTAGAATTACAATATGGCCATCAAACCCTTCCTTGGAACCTATTATCTCCTTGTGTCCAAAATACTTGCAATATGCTCATCAACTTTCCAAACATGCACAAGATATTTTGGTCATAAAATATGTGTCAAAATAACACCAAATTGTCTAGATGTGTCCATATCTAAGCCCTGATTTCCAAACTTCTTCCAGATTCCAATTTGGATCAATAATGCCTCCAAAAACCCATAAAAACCATAATAAACCACATCTAAAATTAAATGTTCAAAAAAATTTGGCTTTTGGGTGCTTTTCAGTCCCACCACTAGATTCCAGTGTAGGTTACCAGAAGTTGCAAGTAGTGTGAAAAAATGGGTGAATATATTAAAAAATAACAAACCTATTTGTGCTAGGAGTTGAGTTCTCGACCACACATACAATATACCAATGACAATCGACTTCCCTCTCGGTGTACCTTGAAACTCTCGATGATTCTCATTTCTTTATTGTGGAATAATAGTATTCAACAAATCTTGACAAGTCTTTTGACCTCGATGGGTCCATGTGGCTATACCATACTCTCCCTCGTTTGTGAAGGCTCAAGCCCACAATGCTACATTGTACTTGGCCTTGTCTATGTAAAGATCTCAAGCCCACGGTGGTGATAGTGCCCAACCTTAACCATGTTAGGGTTATGGTCGATATAGTACTAAGTCTCAGGGATTATAATGGCATATAATACTCTTCCTTAGGGGTCATAGTGATATACAATACTCAGCCTTCACCTCGAAGATCATAGTGATATACAACACTCAACCTTCATTGTAATTTTCCCATGGCCATGGTGGCCTTCCTCTGTCAACACATGAAAGCGATGCAAGTAGGGGCTCACAACCGACACCAAAATGGTGGCTTGAACACCATTAGTGAGAATTAAACCAAAGTGAAAAGTAATGTGTCTTGCATGCAAATCAAGTTGGAGGAACTGAACCATATCAAATAGGAATAGATTCAAACCAAATGAGAAATTTCCAACTATAGACCACTCACACAAAACCACATACAAATGATCAATTGCTAAAGTTGTGTAACGAAACCATTTGTGACACCATATTTATAGTGTTTATACGATGGAAGGGTTGACCAATTTCATTATGGGATATTCAGAATTGTAATAAATTTAAATAACCAGGATGGCGAACTAATTCATATGACCTAAACCTTAAGGTCTTCAGAAAATATGTCAATGATGACATCATGAAATCAATGATCCACGTGGAAGCCAGAGATGGGTGCCATGTCTCACACAAATTTGACCTCCTTACTATTCCAAAATTGTTATTGGTTACTGCCATGTAGCATCACCAAGTGATGCCATGTTTCATTGTGCTGACATCATCGAATGCCATGTCATCTTCTAATAATGTATCACCATGTGTTGACATTTGAATGGATATGATAGTCAAGTTAAACATCATGCTATTTCTCTTTAATATAGCCATTTATCAATTAGTAGCACCTTTTATTGACCTTGGACTTGCACATTGTTTATTAGTATTAACCATTGTGTTATTTCTCATGTCCATGGCCATTGATCTATTGAGTCAACAATGGATCACCTCCAAATGTGCACGATATTTAACATATTAATATTTTGGGTTTGGCCCTATAGTTTGGCCTTTTAATTTTTTCCCCAACAAATATTTATATTCAACAAACCATAACTTCTCATCTAGGAGGAGTTTTTCTAAGAATAATTTACCATTGGAAAGGTCTCGACGAGCGCTATGTAACCATGCCATTTGTGAGAGAATTTGAGCATCTCAACTTCATCAAAAAATCAAATAAATTTAAGAACCCATGTCCTCATGTAATGAGACCTTGCGAAAGGTCAAGCTTTCATACTACTTCATGAAGAGACTTGTTGCTTATTTGATCATCAAGGATGGTCCTGTTGATGTTGTCGACATATCCCCTTTGACATCAATGACATATTATTTTCATCAATGAAAACACTATTTGCAGCAATCACCCCCCTTTCATTGATGGAAACACCCCTAGATATTGATGGTAATTGGATGTCAAAGTAAATCAAGGGCTCCAAGTAATGTGATGTAATCTTTCCTTGCTACAAGTTAAGTGCAATACATGTCATCTCTTCTGGTAACACCAATTTCTACAATCTCTCCCCCTTTGACATCAATGGAAAAGGGTCACATATATATGTAGAAAGTTGTCATGTAGATGAACCTATATGAGTCCCTGTTCCTGGATGATCCCGTGGACCTGTCATGAACAATGTTCCTATCTTGTTATGTAGTTTCCCCCTGAGACCATGCTTCCACTGCTTACTAGTGATTGTTCATGTTCTCCCCTTGAGACCATTCTACATTTTACTGAGATCCCACTTAGATCGTGCTCCTTTATTCAACTATAGGTACTTTCTCTTTACCTACATTTCCATACCATCACTGGAGCTCAATAAGGCATACCTATCATAATATTCAAACAATAATCATTTTCCTTTATTTGTTATACCCCTATATTATTTTTACATCTAAGATATCGCCATCAAAACTTAGTCTAAAAAATTCCTTCATAATTCCTTCTTCAAGTTTTGATATGACAAGTTATGATTCTTGAAGAGGATTTGTCCAAAATATTAGATATGAGGGATCATATACCTAATTGAGATCCTTATTGACCTCCTCTCCATCTACCATCATTGATAGGAAATATTTCTCTATTGAACCACCTAGGGTTAAGTATGCAATATCAAGCACTGTGACCTTCATTGTGACATATGTGACATTAAACATTGGTCATCAATATTTTTTTATAAGTTTGAGTCATTCTCTTTATTTCATCCACACGTCTCCATATATCTATCTAATCAAAGCCTTTATACCTAACCATGTCATTGGTCCAACAATCCTGCACTTTATATCCAAACTTTGTACATGAGTAACAATAACAAAAAAACTTTCTTTAATACCTAGGCAAAGAAGGAGATATTTATCTTTAAAGGATGCCTCTTGGAGGAGTCATGGTTCCTTGTTGTCCAACTTGAGCATGAGCCACATACATTTGTTGATTCCTGATACTTGTTCCATTGTTTCTTATTTATTATTTGTGATGAAATATGTTCATTGCCTTTCTTGCATCCTTTCTATATGTGGATCCTTGTACATTCTGACTTCTTTCTTTGAGACTCTTGGCTTGATGTACTATTTTATTTGGATATTCAAGTGAGATGTTGCAAAATTCTGATCAATATTCTTGGTATTTCTTTCATTTGATGAGGTATCATTGTGCTTGGATGTTTCACCTTCTTGATATCCGAGACCTGTCTTGATAAGTGGAGACCTTTGTGTGATGAGAATATGATCTAGAGATGCAGTGCCTTCATTGAAATTTGAACTGAATTGCTCCAATTATTCTTTTAAGAGGAAAATTTCCTCTTCCAATATTTCACATACTTTTCCCTTCTCATTTAGTTGTTTTAACGAAAATTCTTTCACCCTCTTAGATTCTTCTAGTTCAAATTTGAGAGCAACAATAGTGCCTTCATTTTGACTCTTGTGTTGCATCAATTTATTTTCTCTTTTCCTGAGAGTTTTGATTTCCTTCAAAGTACTTCTAAGTTCCACTTCAATATCCACTTCTACTTCCAATTCTTAAACCTTAGATATGAATAGTATTTTGTTCCTTTCTTCATTAGTCATACTTACATTAATTTCACTGTCACATTGTTCCTTTGAATAAAAATTATTTGTCTTTCTTGATTGCTTCTTCTTTTGATACTTTGGTTTAAATTTTGATTCATCATCAATTGCATTCAACTTAGCATATGGAAATTTAGATGCATAACGAGCAATTATTCCACATTAAAAATATTTGAAACAAGGCTTACCTTTGAAATTTTTGGTTCCTCCCTTGATCTTTCAAACTAACTTGGCTTCTTCTTCATCATAATTTGAATCTTATTGATCCTTTTTATTTTTCTCTTATATTGTTTCCATAAAAACTACTTCCTTGACTCCTGAATTATCTTCCTTGATTCTTAACTCATATGCAGAAAGAGTTCCAAGGAGTTGATTTATTGTCATCTTGTCAACTTCTCCTAATTCCTCAAGGGATGAGACTTTAGAGTTGAATCTTGATGGAAGTGATAATACATTTTGAACAACAAAACTGTCTTTGAATTTTTTACCAGGGCCTGCAATGGAGTTGAAAACATTGTCTACTAAAAAAAATAGAAAGTGATATCCTCATCTTCTTCCATCTTCAAAATTTCAAATTTCCCTTTGAGAGATTGGAGCTTAACTTGTTTGAATTTCATATCTCCTTCATAATGAGTTTGGAGCTTATTCCATACCTCATGAGCTTACTTACATTGCATTACTTTGACAAATTATGATTCTTCCAAGCCCGTTAAGATGGAATTCTTAGCTTGTGCATTATATGTGTAAACTTCCTTCATTGTTGCACCATTTGGAATAGAATTGAGAACTTTATATTATGTTTTCACAATTTACCAAACATATGCTCCCAAAGATATTATATATGTATCCTTAATTATCTTCCATAATGAAAAATTAGTTCTATCAAACATAGGGGGATCCCCACGGCTCTAGTAGCAGGCATTTCTTCTTGATCTTCAATCTTATAGTAATTATTTGTTCCTGAAAGCACCCACTTTGATACCACTTATTGACGCAAGGGTCACACTAAGGCGAGGGGTGAATTAGTGTGAGGATAATTTCATAATTTAACAATCTTTCTTAATCATTCATCAAGATAGCAGTGAACCATAGACATTATGTCATCAATTATATATATGAATCATCATCACAAGAAGAAATAAACAATGAAAGAGAGAATCACATCTCAAGGAGACATAAATTTTTAGGTGGAAACCAAAATGGTATAAAACAACCAACTCTTCTTCTACTCAGTTTTCAATTCTTTTACATCAATTTGTAGGCCCCAACCAATAGGAGTCAAATACCCCCAAAAATATGCAAGATGCCAGTTGTGGTAGGTTACAACCTGATTAAGGCTTTGACCTTGAAAATGAAAGTAGTTTCTTGCTATATGAAACAACCTAAATGTGGCTCCATCCTCAATATTAATTATGCTCCAACCTACTCTAGACTCCTAATAGATTGAGGTTCTAACCTCAACAATGAGTAGGCTCCAACCTACTCTAAGCTCTGACCTGATTGCTTCCTGATAGACCACTATTTCATCACATTTTCAAACTAGATCCACAATCATAATATATCATTAAATCATGAGTAATGTCCTAATTTTTGGTCAATACATATCGATGTTTCCACTATCTTTTCCACTACAACAATTATTACATTTTCCATGCAACCTACAACCAATGTCACTACAAACATTGCACCCACTTTCACTGTGTGATATAGTATAAGGATTGTCACAAAATTCATATTATTATTTATAGTTGGTTGTCTATTGTTTTCCCATAACTCTTAACCAACCAGAACTACAATGTGTTCATTCAAGCCCTTCCTCAAAACTTGTTATATTCATGTGCCCAAAATACCTGCAATCTGCTCACAGACCTTCCAAACATAAAAAATAGCTTATTGTCATCAAATATGTGTCAAAATGAAATAAAACATGTCTATTTGTGTACATCAATGAGCCATGATCATCCAACTTCTTCTAGATTTCAATTTGGATCAATAATTCCTCCAAAAGCCCTTAAAAACCAAAATAAACCATATATACAATTAAATGTTCAACAAAAATCTTGTTTCAGGGAAATTTTCATTTCATTGATTGGATTCCAACTTAGGTCGCTAGAAGTTGAAAGTAATGCAACACGTGGGTGAATATTTTAAAAAGTAAACAACTTGCTCATGTCATAGGTCGAACTCTCAACCACATATACACTATACCAATGACTTACCAGTTGTTCTCTTAGTGTTCCTTGAAACAAAGGGAAATTCTCATTTCTTTATTGTGGAGTCATGATATTCAATGAATCTTCGTTGACTCTCTAGACCTTTAAATGCTTTAATTTTTACATGTGCAAGATATGGATAACCATCCTATTGACCTTTTTTATTAATCCATCTATTTGGGGATGAAAGGAAGTTGATTTGATCAACTTGGTATCCATTAGAGACCATAGGGTGTACTATAAGGTATTGAGGAACATGTGTCCCTATATTAAATAATGATTTGAGTTAGCCAAAAATAAATCCAAACATGCTCAAAGAAGAGTCTAGTAGTGACTTTGGCTATAATAGTCTTCTTGTGTGGTGCCAAAACGACCATCTTAGAAAATTAGTTAACAACTACAAACACACAATCATTACCATGATTAGTGGAGGGAAAACCTAACATGTAATCCATGGATATTTACTCCAAAGGATTATCTAGGATAGGTATGGGAGTGTAAATCATATGTTTCTTGATGGTTGGCTTAGCAATGACACGGATAATGCATGATATGATATACTAGTAGACATCCTATCAAATCTTTGGCTAGTGGAAATACTTCTAAAATACTACCACTATATTATCCACACCAAAGTTCCCTACCACCCAATTTAATGTGCCTCCCATATCATCTTGGCATGATAACTTGAAGCAACACAAA
This sequence comes from Pinus tabuliformis, assembly GCA_031772625.1. NCBI lineage: Eukaryota > Viridiplantae > Streptophyta > Pinopsida > Pinales > Pinaceae > Pinus > Pinus tabuliformis. The sequence goes on from CM062811.1 coordinate 275,110,549, forward strand.
GGTGGTCTAGGTGGCACGACAGTGAATCTTGGAGGTGGAATCTTGTAACTTTTGTACCCTCTATTAACATATGGTAAGTGGTAGAATATTCAAAATAATTGTTGTATAATTGTGGCCACACAGAGGTCTCATCCCCATGAATGTTAATAACTATTGTTAGTGCTAGAAATGAGGGTTTATTGAGGTAGTCCACAACATGATTAGTATTACCTTTCTTGTATTTAATTTTCAAGTGGAATTGTTGCAGGTATCTAGACAATTTTTTATAGAAATCATTCGATAACTTTCCTTATGCTTACATGAATTTCAAAGGCATGGGATCAATGTGGATTATCATATCCTTCCTTGGAATATAATGCTTCCACTATTGGAGTGCTTATACAATGGAGTACATCTCCTTGTCATAGGTAGGGTATTTATGAATAATATTAGATAGTGCTTCATTATGATAGGAAACCAGATGTCCTTTTTAAGTGAGGACTATGTCAATAACATAGTTAAAGGTTTTTTTCTCAATCTCAAATGGTCTTTGCAAATCTAGTAGGGTGAGGATTGGTGTAGAGCATAGGTGGCATTTCCGATCCTCAAATGTTTTCTATTTTGACTCATACTACAAATTGTTTTCTTTAAGTCCAACCTTGGCCACTTGACCTAAGAACACATATATCATTAAATTTGGAATTAAATAGTGGATCTAGAATTTCAAAATAACAAAAAAATTTCAATTCTAGTGATGTTCTCGTAATAAAATTTTTCCAATTTTAATGAAATATGTGTTTAAGGGCCAAGAAATATGACATAACCCAAACATGAACCTTCAATAGAAGTTAGCATGTACCAAGAAACTATGAAGCTTTGTTAGTAATAAGGGTTGATCAATCCTAAATGACTTGGATCTTAGCTAATTCCACATGCACCCAGTTTTCATCCATGATATATCCCAAATATTGAATTATCTACATTCCAAATGAGAATTTATCCATATTGACATACAAATTGTGTTGTAGCAAGGTGCTTAGGACCTATTCAATGTGTTGCAAATGTTTTGGTTAGGTTCTACTTAAGATGAGAATGTCATCCAAATATACAACCACCAACGAGTTTTTGAACATTAGTATGACATCATCTATCATCCTTGTCAGTCTTGTTGAATCATTAGTGAAGAAAAGGGCACAATGAACCAGTCAAGAAGTCCTTCTCTAGATTCAAAGGTTGTCTTCCATACATCAATTTGTTCAATCAGAGCATAGTGATAACCTTTCTTCAAATCATTCATACCAAAGAACTTGGCATACTTAAGCTGATAAAGAAGATCTTCAATATAGGATACTGGGTATCCATTCTTGACCATGATTTCCCTTAAGGCTCTATAATCAATATAGTTTCTTCATGTCCCAAACTTCTTCTATAGCAGCATAATTGGACTCCCACAAGGTGATGTGCTCAATTAAATGTTTCCCTTTCAAATGAGCTCATGAATATGCCATTTTATTTCCTCATTCTACAATAGAGATTGTGATCTGAACTTAAACAGGAATGCAACAAATTATATATATAACCATAAATACAGAGATGTAGCATAAATAAAACTTCATTGCAATAATATAAAATACTAAAATATGCTTACAAACAGAATGGAAATAAGACTATCTCGGGCGATGGTAGCTTACCTCTGAGCAGATATGTGGTAGATACATGCCTCTGAACTATGTTACGATGAGGCTTAGAGGCCTATTTATTATTGAGAAACAATTAAAAACGATAAACATCCAAAAGCCTAACCCTAGGAGATGAAGCGCCAAAACTATGGGCCTCGTTTAGGTAAATTGGTACATCAACTTCCTAGGGTCATAATTTTGGCATATGATCTTTGTTTGACGCACACAACACCTCACTAGAAACATCTATCTAAGGAATACATCTTCGAAGTAGCCAACATTGGCTATGGACCCAAGTTGGCCCTGAGTTTCAAAAAATATGTCGTTTAGGGCCTCAAAATGGCTTTGGAAGTTCAAGACCTGAAAAATTGCCAACAATAGTAAATTGTGTTACAATTAAAGAAACTGAAAAATTGAAAGAGACAGTGGTGGGGTTCCAAGTGGAATACGAAAGTGGCCACCAAAAGCCACCTAGATTTGTCATCCCCCCTTAGGAATCAATGGTTCCCATTGCGTTGATTGCCTCCACGAGACGGGGAAACTTTTATTGAACTTGGTCCTTGGTGAGCCACTTGCCTTGGTGTAGGAGTTGGCCAGCTTTGACAACTTGATATAGTTGGATCTTCTGTTGTGGAGTGTTATTGACCTGTGTGTGCATAATATGATTAGTTGTGGCCTATTCCATGCAATATGGGTTTAACTTTGTTGGTGTAAGTTGTTATGCAATGTCTAATGTGTCTAGTAATGGTGAGAAGTATGGTCAAAGGCGATCCACATTGAACGATGGGTGAATGCCAAGGAATGGGGAAATGTTGAGCTCAAAATAATTATCTCCCACAGCCTTGGTAATGGTGTAAGGACCATATCGAGTGGTCTGAGCTTTCGATGGGTTCCAAACGCGTTTTTTCTACAAATGCAACCAAACTTTGTCGCCCACCTGAAACTTGTGTGGTACTCGATGTTGATCATGTCGCTACCTATACTTGGAATTTGACTTTTCCAAGATGTTGTGAACCTATTTTTGGATGTGTTGGATGCATTCAATAAATCTGGTTACTTTATCAACCTCGAAAAATACATGCATGGATTTTGTCTATGTAGTCACATGAGGCATGTCAACATCAATCAAACATAATGGTTGAAATCCTAAACCCACTTGAAAGGGACTGCGACCAATCAAGTTATGGAGATATTTATTATAACTATTTTTCACATAGGGAAGACTCTCATTCGAGGTTTGTGGATTATTGGATTTGTACATGCGGAGTATGTGCACTATCATCTTATTAACGACCTCCGTATGGCCATCAGTCTGGGGATGGAAAGCAGTCGACTTGGTGAGATTGGTGTCTAATAGTGTCTAGAAGCTTGACTAGAATGTGCATAGGAACCTACTATCTCGATCTAATATAATGGTCTGCAAGATCCCAAAATGTACCCATACTCATTCAAAGAAGAGTTTGGCAGTTTCTTCTACTATTATACTCTTCTTGCACATCGCCAATATATCCATATTAGAAAATTTGTCCACACCAACAAATACACAGTCATTACCATGCTTGGTAGAAGGGAAGCTAGACATATAGTCAATGGATATGGATTCCCACTAGTGGTGGGGAGTAGGCAGAGGAATGTATAGGCCTTGCTTCTTGATGGTTGGCTTGGCAATGGCGTAGGCATTGTAGGATCTGATATATTTCCAAATATCCAGTAGGAGTTTGGGCCAATAAAAGTACTTTTGTAGTACAACCATAGTTTTCTCCACACCAAAGTGTCCCGCGACCCGACTGTAGTGTGCCTCCCAAATTAGCTTGGCACGCTCGCAAGGAACACAAGTGTTGCCCAAGTAGCGTAATAATGCATCATGGAGGTGGAAATCAGGAACTTTCTTTCCATCTACTAGAATCTAGTATGTGGAGGAAAACTCTGGATCATTTTTGTATAGTTGCGTCCATCTAGAGCTCTCGTGGCCACAAGAGTTGGGAACAGTAGTCATATATGCAACTGGGGATCGGATGAGGTAGTCTGCAACATTATTGGTTTACCCTTTTTGTATTTATGTAGACCACTTCTAATGGTGATCGTTCTGCAACTTCCCTTGTGTTTGTATAAAATAAATAGGTAGGTGATCAGTGTGAATGATTGTTTCCTTGCCCAGAATTTAATGCTTCCATTTCCAGAAAGTATGCACGATGGAATACATCTCTTTATCATAGGTGGGGTACTTTTGAATTGTATCGAAAAGTGTCTCACTATGATAGGCCACTGGATACCTGTGTTGGGTGAGGACTACACCAATAACATATTCTAAGGCGTCTGTCTTGATTTCAAATGGCTGGGTCAGGTCTGGTAGTGTAAGTGTCGGTGCAGAGCATAGTTGGTGCTTCAACTCAATGAATGCTAGCTGTTGGGACACAGACCATGAAAAATTTTCTTTCACCCCATCCTTAGAAATCTTAGTCAAAGGACAAGTGATATGGGAGAATCCCAACACAAACCTCTGATAAAAATTTGCAAGGCCCAAAAAGATGCGAAGATCCATTAGAGTGGTCGGGCTAGCCAATCCCAAATGACTTGGATCTTAGTTAGATACACATCCACACCACACTCATCTATGATGTAACCCAAATATTTAACCTGGCTCATGCCAAAGGTGCATTTCTCCAAGTTGGCACACAATTTGTGCTACCGAAGGGTTTTAAGGACCTGAATAAGGTGTTGCAATTATTCTTCCCACCTCTTTCTGAAGGTGAGGATGTCGTCTAGATGAACAACCATGATTGAGTTGGTGAAGGGTCACAATATGTCATCCATTAACCTCATAAAAGTAGCAGAGGAATCTGTCAACCCAAAGGGCATAACCAACCATTCAGAAAGGCCTTCCTTGGATTTGAAGGTAGTCTTCCATACATCTGTGGGCTCTATTGGAACCTGATGATAGCCATACCTTAGATCGATCTTGTTGAAATACTTGGCCCCCTTGATTTGGTCCAAAAGGTCATCAATCTATGGGATTGGATACATCTTCCTGATAGTAATTTTGTTTAGTTCCCGATAATAAATGCAGAGCCTCCAAGTCCCATCCTTCTTCTCTACAAGTACAATCAGGTTTCCACAAGGAGAGGAACTTGGTCAGATGTTCCCTTTTTGTAGCAACTCTTGGATTTTCCACTTGATCTCTTCAATTTCCATAATGGAGTAATGATATATAACCCCATTGGGTAGAGGTGCTCTGGGATTCAGATCGATCGAATGCCTGACTTAACAGTGCAAGTGTACTGTTGGGTGTGGTTTTTTACCTATTTTCTGCACATTCTTTCCCCTGTTTTGACCTTTCTTTCATCCAAGCCTATGCCCTTATATGACTAAACTCCCTGTTTCCTTACCTTTTTAATCCATTTTATTGTCATGTTACTTTATTGTATTTTACTGAATAATACGAGGCTTTACTCCTTTTTGTGGCTAATTGGGAGAGAATTGAAGAAGTATTTTGGGAAGTTCTTATTTTTAGGTGTTGGCTCGCGAGAATGAAGCTATGAAACAGACAGGTAGTAGGGATTAACTGTAGGAAAGGGTAGAATGGTTTGTTGTTACACCCTGAATGTCATTATAGGATGTTGCTACACACTAGGTGTTGTTACAGGTTGCTGTTACACATTGGATGCTCTTACACCTCACGTGGATCCGCTACCACACCAACAGTGCTGTCATCAGATATGCTGCATCATCCAAAACCACGATTTACTCAATCTTGTTGCACCAAAGTTGGAGAATGTGGGTATTATTCCACATAACAATTATCAGCAGTAGGGATTGTTTATTTTTTAAGCAACAAGACTCAAGTAGTTGCAACTAATGTATATTTATTTAGAAATAGGTTGTAACTTCTTTATTTTTTATCAGCATGAGAATCAAGAGATTCTTATGACTCATCTGCTTTCTAATTTTGTGTTGTAATAATTATAAAAGACTTGAATTTTTCATGTATAAGAGACGACATATAGAAGAGTAATGTTACTCTGCTTCTGTAATTTTGAATTTATTTTAATATCAATTAGCATAGTGATGCTATTACTACTTTCCAACTGATCCATTCATCTCTTTCGTGTTGTTCCTGCACCCTGCTGAGGAGGAAGGGTCATCCTCTTTGGCAGGGATTGCAGTGATTTAAATAGTGTACATACTAGTTTAGTTCATTGAATTATGGTTTCTCGTTGTTGTTGTACAAGTCATGGATTGCATTCGTTGTTGTTTCTATTTATCTTATGTTGTTACACTGAGTTAATCAATAGAATGGTAGTAACCAGCTGGAGTAGATGTTAGTTCTTATGTGGCGTGCCTTTACTTTGATACTGCGAGTTGTGATTTAATTATGTAGAGTGTTTTTTATATCTACATGCATGGTTTGATTCAGCAATTTAGATCAGTGACATCTTTTACAATTTTCTGTATTTTCTTATTCTTGGCTGGAGTGTATCGACACGGACAATGCGAACTTCATTGAAACAACAAGAGCTGACCTGGGTTAACAATTAATGTTGCAGTCTCAGTCAATTAAGGTTGATTAAAACAGAACTACATTTTGGCATAGTTGTCGGGGATGGCAAGTTGACAATACAGTCAGCCAAGTTGTTTGTTTGATATAGAGTGTTCCTAGTCCATAGTTGTTGGGTGGTAAGATGAGAGGTAAGAACCTGCACATTGATTTAACATATTTGGGAGGTCTCACCATTGTGATTACTAGGACACTTAGGAAATTTTGATGTTTTGTTAGTGTGTCTTCATCTCTTTAGTCACTGGACGGTAAGACGAGAGGTAAGAACCCGTGCATCGCTCTAACATACCTGGGCGAGCTCACCACTGTCGAAGACTGAGACACTTAGAGTGTGATTTGATACACATAGGGTCCATGTGTGAACTTGTAAGACTTACAGAGGCACTAAAATCACCCCCACTCTAATAAGTCATAGGAATGATAAGTCGTAAAAATGAAACGAAGGGTGAATATTTGGGAAGGAAGACATCTATCCAGGAATTAATCTCCAAGGTGGAAAAAGAATAGTCCATCTCTCAAAGAAATGCAAGGAAAACAGGGCCACAGAAGGTAATTACTCCCATAGCAAAAGAAGAAACCTCCAATCCCTCCATCACGGGACCATATCATTCTAAGGCTAGAATTCATACCCCCAAGATCAAGGATTTGATTTATGGCAAGAAGGGAAAGCTAGTAGCCAAAGTTTGAGGACCGAGGGGCAAGGGGAAACTGAGAGGGAACATCGAACACTTGAGACAGAGAAGCACTTGTTAATTTATCAATATCTGGATACAGGTAGTGCGGTGAAACAACCAGCCCCAGGGGTATTTGAGGCACTAATCATGTCTGCAAGGCCATCACAAACACAGCTCGAAGAACGTCTACTACAGAAAGGGTTAGAAGAATTAATCATGGGAGTCAACAATGATAACAATGCTAAAATACACACCACTGCCACCACCTTTTAGTTTCCAATTGGGAATATCAGAGGTGAAGCTCCTACGAAAAATATTCCTCTATCATCCTTACCATCCTTTCAGGGGATGATTGTGGAAGATCCATACACATTTCTATTTGAGTTTGATGTCTTATGTATAAGTTATGGTTATACAACAGATGCTCAGAAGTTAAATCTATTTCCTGCTACCTTAAAAGGGTAAGCTTTGAGATGGTTCATGGGATTAGGCCCCGCATCCATTTCAATGTGAAATGCTATGAAGGAGAAATTCTTATGTGGCGTGCCTTTACTTTGATAGCCGTGAGTTGTGATTTAATTATGTAGAGTGTTTTTTATATCTACATGCATGGTTTGATTCAGCAATTTAGATCAGTGACATCTTTTACAATTTTCTGTATTTTCTTATTCTTGGCTGGAGTGTATCGACACGGAAAATGCGAACTTCATTGAAACAACAAGACCTAACCTGGGTTAAAAATTAATGTTGCAGTCTCAGTCAATTAAGGTTGATTAAAACAGAACTACATTTTGGCATAGTTGTCGAGGATGGCAAGTTGACAATACAGTCAGCCAAGTTGTTTCTTTGATATAGAGTGTTCCTAGTCCATAGTTGTTGGGCGGTAAGATGAGAGGTAAGAACCTGCACATCGCTCTAACATATTTGGGAGGGCTCACCATTGTGATTACTAGGACACTTAGGAAATTTTGATGTTTTGTTAGTGTGTCTTCATTTCTTTAGTCACTGGACGGTAAGACGAGAGGTAAGAACCCGTGCATCGCTCTAACATACCTAGGCGAGCTCACCACTATCGAAGACTGAGACACTTAGAGTGTGATTTGATACACATAGGGTCCATGTGTGCACTTGTAGGACTTACAGAGACACTAAAATCACCCCCACTCTAATAAGTCATAGGAATGATAGGTCATAAAAATGAAACGAAGGGTGAATATTTGGGAAGGAAGACATTTATCCAGGAATTAATCTCCAAGGTGGAAAAAGAATAGTCCATCTCTCAAAGGAATGCAAGGAAAACAGGGCCACAGAAGGTAATTACTCCCATAGCAAAAGAAGAAACCTCAAATCCCTTCATCACGGGACCATATCATTCTAAGGCTAGCATTCATACCCCCAAGATCAAGGATTTGATTTATGAGCAAGAAGGGAAAGCTAGTAGCCAAAGTTTGAGGACCAAGGGGCAAGGGGAAACTGAGAGGGAACATCAAACACTTGAGACAGAGAAGCACTTGTTAATTTATCAATATCTGGATACAGGTAGTGCGGTGAAACAATCAGCCTCAGGGGTATTTGAGGCACTAATCACGTCTGCAGGGCCATCACAAACGCAGCTCGAAGAACGTCTACTACAGAAAGGGTTAGAAGAATTAATCATGGGAGTTAACAATGATAACAATGCTAAAATACACACCACTGCCACCACCTTTTAGTTCCCAATTGGGAATATTAGAGGTGAAGCTCCTATGAAAAATATTCCTCTATCATCCTTACCATCCTTTCAGGGGATGATTGTGGAAGATCCATACACATTTCTATTTGATTTTGATGTCTTATGTATAAGTTATGGTTATACAATAGATGCTCAGAAGTTAAATCTATTTCCTGCTACCTTAAAAGGGTAAGCTTTGAGATGGTTCATGGGATTAGGCCCCGCATCCATTTCAATGTGGAATGCTATGAAGGAGAAATTCTTGTCAAAATACTAGGACTATTGTAGGACCAGGGACTTAAGGGAAGAGATATTTAGAATGACATAGAAGGAGGATGAAAGCCTGGAAGATTATGTGCAACGGTTCCACTACAATCTACAAAGTTTTAAGCACAATGATTTAGAACTAGAAATCTTGAAGACTATATTCATCAGAGGAATGATGGATGATTGCCTTGACACCATGAACCTATTAGGAAAAGGGGATATATCAAAAGATCCATTTGATGAAATTATCAAGCTCTGCCTAAGATGCTCTCGAGGATCGTCCAAATGAAGGAGTGCAATTCGGGATGCCTCTGTCTGCATACAAAAATCTGCAGGCGAAGGAGTAACTACAGTGGAAATTGAGATTTTTTTCGAAAATTTCAAGATTGATATCCTTAGTACTCTCTTAACTGAGATAGCAATAGCACAGATCAAAAAAACACATGCAGAAGCTAATACACCCATGGCCATGTTCTATTCGACTTGTCGGAAGAAACATCCTTACAAGGAACACGAATTGAACAACATCAGCCTGTGTAATATCTGCGAGCTAGAGCATTCGACAGAGAGTGTCTAGAGCTTCCTAGACTAAAGGAAGTACTAAGAGAATCAATCGAAGAGGTGCAGTCCTCTTACTTCATCGCACCAAGGAGACCATGACAACTGCAACCTCCAGGTATGTCTTAAGACTTTTCCTCTTTCAATTCATGGAACAATGCATATAATAGCCAACAATATCGATGGAAATATTCTGCCCCTCCTTCAACACAGTTCCCTTCACCCTGGAACCAATGGTCTACATCTCCTCCTGTTCAATATCCTCAATCCCAACCATACCCATGGAACCAAAAATGGAGAGGAAATTCCCATAATTCAGCTCTACCTGCACCACCCATGCAAAAACAACTGTAGTTACCTCCTTTCCAAGCTCCTGCTCTTCCACCACCTATGTGACCCCAGCTACCTGTGCAACCTAACCCAAACCCAAACAATAAAGCAACTCAGGGCATAGAGGCTCCTACAACTTTTGAGACATACATTATTACCCCCGTGGAAATTAATGAAATATGATTGTGATCGGGCAGGTAATTAACCCTTGTCACTCCCCTATCATTATAGAGGAGGACTGTGAACCATCCAAAGGAGAACCCAGAGGCTATGAGGCGGCTACTACGCCTACAACAGCTGATATAGAGGAAGTTGTTACATTTGTGACAACCGACCTGTGAAGAATTGTTATGTCTGTAATAGCTAATTCAGGGAAGGCTGATACACCTATAAAAGTAGATTTGACTGTTGTTACACAGGACCCCCCATACCCTCGGAGACTGGCCAAACCTAGGATGACTTCACAGCCTGAATATGATTTTCTTAAGGAGTTGCAAAATTTGTATGTACGAATTCCTCTACTGCAAGCCCTTAAAGAAGTACTCATCTATGCCAAGACAGTGAGAGATTTGTGCATCAATAAGCCTGGTAGGAAGCCTAAAGACCCTACCACCATACATGTAATGGGAAATTTATCTGAATTAATGTCTGCTTAGCCTCTCCTTACTAAGTACAATGATCCAGGAAATTCTACGGTCACTGTCTACATTAATGATCAACCCATAGCCAATACATTGATTAATCTTGGGGCTGCCATTAATGTAATGACGAAAGATCTCTTTATTGCTCTCAGGCTATAGGGACTCAGATACACTCCTACTGTGCTGGAATTGGTAGACAAGTCCCGTGTTAAACCCGGGGGGATGTTAGAAGATATAGTGATTACGATAGCGTCCTGGAGATATGTAGCTTATTTCCTTATCCTTCAGCCCAATTCCAATTTGTGGGGGCATCCTTTGATCCGAGGGAGACCTTGGCTAGCCACTATAGATGCATTTATAGGCTGCAGGATGGGATCCATGGTGATCTCGGATGACCAGGCAACGCAAAACCTTAATCTTTATCCCCCAAAACCAAATATGGATGTGTACAACCCTTGGTGGGATGAGTTTGAGCTTGAGTGAGATCTTTCCCCGCCACTGCTCACTCTGGGGCAAGCCTAGTATTTCAAAAATGAGACAGAAGATGATGTTATTAATGGTTTTATTAGTCATTCACTTTTTGTTTCTTCTGTTAAAAATGCAAATGAGGAGGAAGAGGTGGAAGATATAGATTTTGAACAAATGAGAACTGCTCTGAATATTGCTTGCAATCTAATTGAGATTGAATCTGGAAAGTTTTTGAATGTTAATCCCAATTTGACTGCTAAACAGGACCAACAACTGTTACAGTTGTTACAGAAGTATAAAAAGGCATTTGCATGGGATTATACGGATATGAAAGGGATCCACCCTAACCTATGCACTCACTATATTTATTTGAAGGATGGCTATAAACTAGTTAGATAGCCACAGCGCCGCATCAACCTTGCACTAAAGGAAGTGGTGAAAGAAGGACTACAAAAACTCCTGAGTGCTAATTTTATTTGTCTAATATCTAATAGTCAGTAGGTGTGTTGTGGGGAAAAATGCCTATGCAGGACGATCCTATCCACCTAAGGTGTGACAGTGCCTTAGCAACAAACAGAGACAGCTATTCTAGTATTCTTCCTTTATGAATTAAGAAGGAAGAGAGAGATGGATGGACTAACTGGTGTCTTCCGTTTGTCCCTTGATCCGACTTCTCTTCTCTTGGAGAGTTCCCAGCTACTTGCCTTCTCGCTCGCCCAGCTTCAAGAGGTTTCTGCAAGATCACAAGAAGAGAACACTACACAAGACATGGATTCATATTCATAACTAGTTCAGGATTAGAAATAAACTAAACATACTAATGCAATCATACATCAAAAATACATCAGTATATAGGAGAAACCAAGATAGCTTTATTGATGAATAACAAGGTTCAGGAAGAGATACAACCCAGAGGGCTCCAATCCAGCATCTCCTTCCCAGCAAATGGAATTCCTATCTTCACCCCCTTCAAAGCATTAAGCACCCAATGATTCCAATCTCAAACCAACAACAATTCTTTGCAATAACAAAATTCCAGCCTCCTAGATCTCATGGAGGAGAGATCCATATATAGATGTTTGGAGAGAGGATGACTCAGCTTGAGATCTGACTAGTGTCCTCTCCCTCTGTCAGTTCTTGATTCCACTTGGAGGTTCTTGCTTCCACTTGGAGATTAGGAACCTCTTACTCATCACTAGTCGAATTCACTGAGGCAAGTGTCATTGAGGAAGATTCTCGAAGCTTCCTGGGTCTTGACACCTCTTAGAATGAACTTGCCGCATGTCAACTCTCGCTCAGCGCAGGTAGCCAGTGTTGGCTTTGACATTCAGCACAGGTAGCCAGTGTTGGCTTTGACATTCAGCGCAGACAGCTAGTGGAGCCACTGAATTGATCCTGAATTGACTTGCTTTTGAGCAGTTTCTGGTGGAGAACTTCTGTGAATTGCTGTGGTTTGTTAGCCTTGTTCCTCTAGGGGTAGGAACAACATGTTTAGGGACTTTGGATCCCTTAGATTATGGACATTTCATGCTCAATGCTGTAAGGCACAAAAATGTCTATAACAGTTTCCCCCTAAAGTATGAGGCCGTTTATCGGGTGAAATGCTTTATCAGGAGGATCCGAAGTTCATCCAATGCTAGGAGGGGACCTGTAATAAGATACAATACAATACATTATTTTTCATACTGCTTTCATGATCTAGCTGAGGCAGGCATTCCCATGCTCAGCTTTATAAATTAATTTTTCTGTACATAGAACAGACAATCATCTGATGGTAGACTGATAATTTTGATGAAATTATCATCCTTTGAGTAGGATGATTATCTGCTGCAATGATGTACATGTCAATGTCTTTATCTTTCCTGAATATATATCGCAGCCCGGATGGATGAAACTAGATCCGGGGTCTTCAAACTCGTTCGATCTTCACTCTAAGTACAAGTCGATCCATGTGAGAAATGTTCTGAAGTCAAACATGGAAAGACATCGCTTGATTACCGGTCAATGATGTAAATCGTTAACAAGCGCGAGAGGAATCACCGATAATGATAATGACCCTCAAGGTACTGCAGTACAATTCACGTGGTGTGAATAAAGGACTTGGCGTCGAACACCACGCAAAATCTTTTGGTTGAAGGTCATTGATGTATACCTGTCGCCGGAAGTGAGAAACTTGCCATTGAGGCATGCAAGCTTCAAAGTACTGAAGGGGTTGTTCCTAGATCAACTTCTTGGATGATGAGCTGATGTCGACAAGAAGCGATCCGTCAAAGGAGGGCCTTAATGAATCCCACATTAATGACATGGAACAAAGCTAATGATTTTGATGGAGGTGAAAACGATCTGTGACATATGATTCAGGGTGGCGGTCATGAAAGGATGAAGGATAATGTATGGCAGTGGATGGGACACGGTTGACTTTTCTGAACGACTTCTCTTGAACATATGGCGACACTGATGCGATGGATCGGTAGCATTACCCCAAATATGGATGGTATGGCGAGACCATGGTGATGTGACTGGTGAATGAAACAACCCAACCCGATTGTGGTACGGAGGAAAAGTGTCATGTTCAAGAGCGACTTTCTACCATCAAAGTTTTCTTGAGTTTCTCCCAATTTTTCCCCAGTCATTGCTGACCAGTACCTCTTTATTTTTGTCAAGCTTGAGGAGGATAACATATGCTTGTTCTATAACCTGCCCTTCGGGCAAGCCCATCACTATGTTTTAACGAGCCTAGAGATAGTGAAACTCGTTCTCGTCTAAAGACAAGTTTGTCGCTATTTAATGATTTTAATGAGTCTAAGGACAAGGATAACTCGGTCCTTTTCATTTTTAGAGAGTCTGAAAAGGTACATAAAGTTAACTCCAAAAGTCCTTTTTCGTCATCTAATCCCTTAAGTCCCGAAAAAGTATAAAACAATACAGAAGGGATGAGTTTTCGATAGTTTTAACGAGCCGAATAAAACAAGCGCTCGATCTTTTTGTGCAATAATCCCTCAGGTCCAAAAAGATTAAAATCTAGAGGAGGGATAGCTCTTCTGGTCGCTTTAACGAGCTAGAAGGCCAAAACTCGGCAATGTTTTCGTATTTTACGAGTCAGATGAAAAGAGCTTAAAGAAGACTTGTCTTTTGAGGAACGAGTGATGAAACGGGTTAGCAGCTGATTCCAGGTACAGGTTGGAATTTTCCAATCACGGCAGTGTCACAAGGATGGCTAGTGAAATCACTCTTCGCAGCTATTCCTCAAAATGGGTAAACAAACATATGGAGGTGAACGATCGGCCAATGGAAAAGTGGAGGTGACGGTGCAAACACGACCAAGGCTTTAATGGCTGATGATATTACATTCACTGTGGTTATTTACCGGGATAGTTCATTTTTTAACGAGCTTAAACGCGGGTGGAAACATTTGCTCGATCTTATGTTTATTTTTTAACGAGCATGAACTATGTGCTAAAACTGCTCAGATCTTGCGTTTATTTTTTAACGAGCATGAACTGTGTGCTAAAACTGCTCGATGATAAGTTTGCATGCCCCCAGCATAACAACGCAAATCGAGGTGCATGCCCCCCAAGCTTCATTGCATTCAACTTGGTGGTTGGAATGAAGGTTTACCTTTGAGATTTGGAAAGGATATTGTTTCATTTTTTAATGAGGTTGACACAGTAAAAGAACTATCCTCATGACTCCTTGTTTCATTTTTTAATGAGGTTGACACGAGATTAGAACCGTCCTCGGAGCCCACTGTATTTACAGTATTTCTATCAGGGCGATGATCCACGCTGACAAAATGTTTAGGAATCTTCCGAATCCATTAGATATAGAAGATTTCATATTGTAGGTTTCCACTGTGGCCACTTCCGCCAGATTACTTGCAGGCGATAGGGCAAAAGTACCCATTAAGGCAGGGTCTTTTAGGAGACCTACTCCAATATTTTGAAGCGAATGATTGCTTCCATGGATCATTGGAATGCTTCCCGTAACTTGTGAACTGTCGGGGAGGAAAGTTTGTTGGTCGATGACTGTAATTCCTCCTTGAAAGGGAAATGCAATCTTCCTGAAGTAGGTCGACACAACTACGGCCATGGCATATATCCAGGGGCTTCCCAGTAGGATGTTGTAATCGAGGTTTCCATCAATTACTTCAACATCAATTCCTACTGTTTTGCCCCCTAGTTCAACTTGCAAGTTACTTAAAATCCCGTATGGAGTGTATGATCGTCCATCAAATGCTTTTAACGTCGTTGACGATCTCGACAAGGGTGGTGAGCCTAAATTCTTCCAGCAACTCATCGACATAATACACGTAGATGCCCCCTCATCAATAACTGTTCGATGAGCAATTTTGTTGAGGGCTTTCACTTGAATAAGGAAAGCTAGTTGAGCTGGTAACTGAGGGTCATATCCTTTATGATCAAAGGCCACAAGATTGGAGTCCATTGGGTCAATTTCACCTATTGCTGATAATAAAGCTTGCTCTTGGGAGAGGCAATTTTGCAGTACCTCAAGCGTTGACATAGCGGACGGCGATTGGGCCAGGTCCTCTATTATATTATAATTCTGTGCTATTTTTGCACGAGGATTAAATGTCGACTTGTACACTACTCCCTTTGGCGACTTTATCATTTGTTCAGGAATGGTCGGTGGCACAACTTTGGTCAAAGTTGTTGTCGAACTACTAGGTTGCTCATTAGCCTTGTTATTCGACACCTGTGGATTCCCGTAATCTTTATTCCTTGCCAAAGCATCATTTTGCTGCTTTGAGATAGACAACATAAGCACTTGGGATTGGGAAGCATTTTGATTAGCAACCAGTTTGGTACCCGAGCTTGGAAACGGATCAGTCAATATTGCTGAGGTTTTTGAACTCTTAAAGAGTTTCTTAACTTCATCTATATGTGGACAATCTCTCGTCCAATGATCCTCATCGCATATATGACACCCCGCAGGGGGTTTCCTTTTTCTCCATTTCTTTTTCTTCTTGCCCCCTGGTTGCTTCAGTTGTTTGCCCTTGTCGGTCGACGCGGCATTTACTTCCGAGGAAAGAAGTTCCTCATTTGCATTTTGACTGGAAATCTTACGGGCCCTTTTAGATGTAGCCTTTGTCAAATTTCGTGTCTGTTGTGCCAATCACGCCATCGATGGCATGAGAGTCATTGTTTGATTTAGGAGGAGGAGGAATTGAGAATTCCGGTCTAGGGGCGTCAGGTATTTTGTCGTAGAGCGTGCCAGACTGAGTATAGACCAAGTCCAGATATTGCGCACGAGCGATGACTTGCTCTTCCATTACGACTCCCCCCTTTGCCACATCTTCTGTGATTGTAGGAAGTAAGGATTTGATAAACCATTCAGCTAATAGCTGATTGGGAACGTACGTTTTTACCATCCTACGACGACGTCGCCACTCATGTATATGATCAGATATGTGAGTGGCCATTGTCTGTTTGAAGTTGGTTAGGAGTTCCGTTCCCATTTCATATCTTATCGGTAATTGAAAATGGGTTAAGAAAGTCGTGGCTAAGGTACTGAAGTTGTTGAACGAAGCTCTAGGCAATTCAATATACCATTTTTCCGCTGGACCAGTTAACGTCCTCTGAAAAAGGCGAAGCCTAATCGAATCATCGTTTAGGGTGTTTGATGAACACCACAGATGAAATGTCATCACATGATTCGACGGATCTTCACCCGGATTTCCATTAAATTTAGGAATATCTGACGGAAGTTTATGCGGAATCGCTGGCCACCAAGGGGCATAAGCAATCGGATCATTCGTCAGTCGGTTTAGATCTGGTAGTTCTAGAGTTGCTACAAAGGGAAACTGTTGATTCAGGTTAGGCGAAGCATACCCAGGATAAGATGGAATCGCCTGAGCAGTGGATCTTTGCATACCAGCATAATGTATTTGATGCTGGAAACTTTGACAAGGTTGATGGGCATAACCATTATAATATGGTTGTTGATTACCGCTTTGGAAATGCGATTGCCCATTACTTACAAAGACTTGTTGCTCAGGTCCTTGATATGATTGCTGGAATGGGGGTTGTTGAGTTTGAACCAGCTCTGGTTGTTGAACCATTTGCTGTTGACCAATACTGGATGATTGACCAAGATGAGGAGTCACAGTACTTGTTTGATCCTGAGTCGCTCCAGATAAGGAGGCACTAACCTGAGGTTGTGATTGAGTCATTGAGACAAGAGGCTGTTGTATTGCAACCTGAGGCTGTTGGGGTTGACATACAACAGGTAGCGCTTGTACTTGCGATGAAGTAACCATAACAAGTATAGTGGGAATATTCGACACAGGGTGGACTGGTTGCATTGAATATACAACCCTTGGTTACTGAGGCAGTATTGGTACCCAACCGCTGGATGTAATTCCAATTTGACCTGATGTCAGGCGGAAAGAGTCGATAGTGCAGACACAACCAATGTCCCTAGGAGCCTAAGACTCTCTAGTGACAAACAAGACAAACAAGAGCAATCCTTCTCTAAACATGCATTTACCATACAAGAAATCAAGTGTTTAAATCCTACCTGTAGTCCAGCGCTGTTGTAGTAGTCCAGCCTCGCCGATCCAGATGAACTCCTCCTTCACTTCGAAACCTGCATTCACTAACAATCAAACGATTAAATAGCACTTGATAATCTCATAAAATAAAACATATTTAACATATAGACCAAGGAGTACATGAAACAACTCATAGATAACAAGTTATTGAGAAGAATGGACTCATTTGCATTAATAGGAAACAAAAGGAACAATTACAACCTGAGCCTTGGTGTTGTGCAAGTCCCTCCCAGGGTCCATCAAGAGTTCTCCTTTACTTTGACAAAGCTCACCCACTTCCAAATAGAACAAGCAAAGATGGTAATCTCTCCTCACAAGCTTCTAAATGGGAGTCCTAATTCCAGCAGCATCTACCCTTAGAAATGTTTAGCTTTCAACCTCCCCTCCTTCTGGCCCAATGCCTGTATTTATAGTGCTCAAGAGGAAGTTAATCAGGTCCACCATCAATGGGATAATCCCCTCTTTGGATGGGATAGCTCCTTTCTTGATGGGATAAGTTCCTCTTTCATAGGGGTACATGAACCATCTAGAGGCGCTCAATACACGTCAAACAAGCTTCTAGAATGCTCTAGAAATGACCATAAGTAACTTTTTAAAGATGAAACTCGCGCCTTTTGACCTTTACAGGGGTACGCACCCGCCCCTTTACATACAGAGCGTACAAGTACGCAGTTTTTGTGAACATTAGGTGCATATACGCAGGTAAGGCCGAGAGAATCTGCGTACCCAGAGATAAACACATTTACAAAGACTTTCTCTCTTTTTGGAGTTTGACATGGAGAGCAGAGGCATAAGACTTGCCCAGGAGGATAGCATGACTGTTGATAGAGCCATACTAACTGTAAATAGTCATGATGACATTTTTTAGTGTAACAGATTGCCCCCTAAAGTGCGAAGCCTGTAGTAGATTAGGGTTTTGTTTTATCTAGGAAGGGTGAAGCGCTTTATCATTTCAAGGATTATCTCGTGGAGAGCCTGGTCAGAACCTGCAATTTTAAACACAAAATACATGTATAAGATTATATCATCGCTGAGGTAGGCATTCCCATACTCAGATCAAAACTTTAACTAACAGACTAACTACTCTGATACATGAATGATCTTGCAGTACATCATAATCATAGACTTTTGTAGACACAGTATGGACGCAGCCGTCTGTTTATGATTAGTCTACTAGATAATGAATACAAAACTCCTCGCAGCCTGGATGGTGGGAACTAGATCCAGGGTCTTCATTTCTACTTCCCGAATTGGTACGATTCTAGCCATGCGAATAAATGAGTTGATGTCGAGCATGGTAGAAACCACTTGATTACCAGTCAATGATGTAAACCGTTAACAAGTGTGAGAGAGACCACCAGTGATGTCAATGGTTCTCAAAGTACCCAGTACAATCCATGAAATGTGAATGAATGAGTTGATGTCGAACATTTCACGGAATCCTTCGATCGAAAGTCAATGATGTAAACTGACGTCAAAGGCGAGAAATCTGCCATTGATGCATGCGGACTTCAAGGTACTGACGATTTCTAAGTCATCTTTCTAGATAATGTGCTGATGTCGATAGAAAGCGACCCGTTGCAGGCAAGCCTACAACACGAAATCATTGTTCAAGTTGAAGAAATGTTGCTGTAAGGACTGACTCAGGGATGGTCAAATGGATGACAAGTATTTTGTAGATGAAAGTTTTGTTTGCAGACCTCTTGAACACATAACGACACAACAGATGTCTTGGTAACAAATGACTCAAAGTTAATCCCTGGAACCCGGCTGAAGACTTTCAATGTGGTTTGATCAACTGTGAGGTAAAGGATTTCCCAACCCAGGTGAATGAAAAGTGTCGTGTTCAAGAGAGGTAATAAGGTTTCTTCTGAGACAAAGGATAACAAATAGGCTCATTCTTCTCTCTTTTCCCCCACCATTTCTAGCAAGTACCTCTTTATTTTTTACAAGCTTGAGGAGGATAACATATGCTTGATTATAAGCTCATCCTTCGGATGAGTCCAACCTAGTTTTGATTCGAACCCTAGGAAGGAGTGGTTCGTTCCTGTTTGTAATTGAACAGGCCCTTTACTGTGAAATTTTAACGAGCCCAGTATAGGAGAAACTCGACGTTTTTCAATTTTAGAGAGTCTGAAAACTTAAGAAGACTCCAGGTTGAACTTTTTCGTAAATTTGTGTCCCCCAAGCCCGAAAAAGTATAAAACAATACCTGGGAGAACCGCTTGATCTTGCGACCAAGGAGTACTTTCATGATTAGTGCCACTGACTTGAAAAGTAAAAAGCGATCAAGGACATGTCGTTTTATTTCCGTAGCGAGTTTGAAACGACAAAAACCCGGCAATCTTTTCCTGTTTTTACTGTCAAAAAAGAGCTATAAGGGGACCGTCTTTTAATTCCGTTTTAACGAGTGTAAAAGAAACGCTCGGCAATCTTTTCATGTTTTAGGAGTCAGAAAAGGGCTTAAAAGATGACTCTGATGTTTTGGTTCGTGGAAAATGACAATTTTACTCTAAAGTCCTTTTGTCCTGCACAAAAACGACACATTACTCATACCTGTTTAAGATGGGTAAAAATACATTGAAAAATGCCCTTTCATGGTGAAAAATAAACAAACTTAGCATTCATTCATCCAAAAAACCTATAAAAAGACTTTTTACCATGTCATTTTTACCATTTTACTGTTGAGGTTGAGAAAAGGGCTTTTGACAAGAAAACTTCCCGTGGACATTGCGGAGAATCCGACCGTCAGAATCGAGCGCCGTCTCTTTCAGGTATTCCACAACATCCTCCTCTTCAATTTCATCCGTTTAAAATTCATTTTTAGGTTTTAGTTTGATTTTTTAGGGGGTTTAGGGTTTTAGGATATGTTTCTCGGGGTACGCAGGTGCCCCATGGGCGACCTGCGTACCCCGACCTTTTTGTATATAGGAAAAAGGTCGAGGTACGCAGCCCGCCTTCAGACCAGCTGCGTACCGCCGCTCTGTGTTCTGAACGCGGGGTGCGTACCCTGTGAAACACGCATTTTGAAACCCCAAACTCCAAATTCAACCAACCAAAATTTGTTTTATGAATTCTAACTATTGTTTTTTGGTGTGTAGGGCATTCACCATGCTAGATTGGAGAGAAAGAGAACACGAGGACGTTGATTTGGCCGCAATTGGTCATCAACCTTCTATTGATGCGTTAAAAGCATGCGGTCTGTACAAATACTGGGCCATACCTGGCATGAGGGGCCAGGTGCCATTCCTTGAGTGGCTGGTTGAAAGGTGGAACATTCAGGATCAATGCTTCTACATCAGAGAGAACCAGCTCGAGATAGAGCCCTCCGACATATATTTTCTCTCTGGCTTGCCTAATAGGGGCGAGCAACTGACTCTGTCCGGGACTAGGCCGGGTGGCCAATCCCTTGCTAGCCTCCGGCTAGAGTGGTGCAACAATCAGAACCAGGAGAGAGGGATAGAAATCAAGTACATAACCCTGCCCGAACTTATGGTGATAGCCTTTACTGTTACCAGACTCTACGGTGCAGCCGCCTTGCACATTGCCACCGGGTCCCAAATGCGGATGGCGATAGATTGCTACCGAGGCACCATTTTCAACTAGTGCGATGCTGTGTTGGCCAATATGAAGGGCCAACTAACCAGGGCAAAGAACGGACAACTGAAGACCTTTGGATATGGGCCTTTAGTTGTGAGCTTTACCCTAGAGAGAGTTCCGATGCTGATCCCCCAGCAACTTACTGTTCCAGTTGGGGCTCCTCGGGAGCCTAAGTTGACGAGATGGGTTGCGGTAATGGCCCGGCATCCTGATGAGGGCACGACAGTTGTTCGATTTCCTGATGGTTACTTTCACTGGCTAGAGAGCCAGGTCTTTGCTATTCAGGATTTTCCTTATGCCGGAATGGATTTTCGGAATGATCCGGACATGGTTCTTCCACAGGGAGAACAGTGGGACGACAGAGGTATTTCATTTTTCACAAGTTTTTAAATTATCTATTTTTTTTTGTTTTTTATATATCGTCTCAAAACTGACAGCACAAATTTCCAAAATGCAGATGTAGGTCCACGGCGTCCGGCCAACCTCTGGGCTTTTGAGAGGAGAGTACCAGCTGTACCAGCACCAGCCCCACAGGATGCGGCCGCAGAGACCTTAGCCGAGCTGGAACAGGATCTAGAGCGTCTGACGGTGGGTATACCAGAGACCACCATAGATGACATTCCTATTCGACTTCAGCGCTATGTGGTCGCAGTCCCAGGACCTTTTAGGAGGTTCCTGTGTAGGGTAGCGCGGGCAGTGGTCTCGTATAGAGAGCACCACCAGTGATTGGCTAGTCACTTTTGTAGACACATATGACATTTTTGGTTTTTTGTACTTATCATTTTTGCCGATCATAAGGTGTTTTCCAACCTATGATCGAAGACGATGTATATTTTTGACACACTCCTATCTATATATATATATCATTATTACCGGCTTATCTTGTTTAACATATGTGATGAAATGTTTTTTAAATTTACTTGCATGATTATCGCAAATGTCTGTCCAACATTCGAGAAGCAACTGCATCTGCTAATGTATTTAAAGACCTTGGAATATGCTGATATTCAATGTAATCAAATTCACGTTCCAAGAGACGCACTCTCAAAAACAACCTTAATAACACAGGATTTCTAATGGCATATACTCTATTAAGCTGTAATACAACGAGTTCAGAATCTAACCTCACTATCAAACGTCGAATTCCAAATGAAATAGATTCAGACAATAATTCAACCACTGCACTGTATTCTGCAATGTTGTTCGTTGTTTGACCGAGGCTCACCCCATGCATAGAAACTAACTCGTCAGAGGGCGAATAGATAACCCAAGCTGCGGAAGAGATATTCCGTGTACTACAACAAGCACCATTGGCAAATCCAATGTACATTTGGAGAGGCGTCGACATCTGCAATATCAAGAGTAAAACCAAGATAAGCCAGAATAACGACGAAAAACACACTTTCTAAGCTAAGCACACTATCTAAACTAACAAACATACTAGCTAGAAAGAAAACCTAACCTAACTAAAAATTCTCCATACCCATCATTTAAGCATAATACCTCTTTAGGTAAAGTCCATTTCTGGGTTTACCCAAAGCGTCCCCGTCAAAATCTACCAGCTCATAGGCCCCTTTTGCTAGCTTTCGCTTTACAATGTAGGGTCCATGCCACATAGGAACCAATTTTCCAGCACCTAGCTTATCGTTAGCTTGATCATATAATAGCACTAGGTCTCCCTCCGAAAAACTTCGAGGGGTCACATTTCTATCATACTGAGCTTTCATTCGCTTCGCGTGAGTCTCGATTGCCAATGCAGCATCACGTCGAGTCTCATCTAATTGAGCAAAGTATAATAAACGTTTCTCCTCTTCGGAAGTAGCTGGGAGTAATTTGACAGCCATTTGAAGTGATGGGATTTCGCATTCAATGGGTAACACGGCTTCCAAGCCATAAACTAGCTGGAAAGGAGTGAACCCTGTTGAAGTTTTCACTGAAGTTCGGTATGCCCATAGCGCTGAAAATAACATGTTGTGCCAATTCGACCGATGAATACCAATGATTCGTCGGATCATGATAACTAGAACTTTGTTGATAGACTCAACCAAACCGTTGGCTTGCGGATAATAAGGAGTAGAGCTATCGTGGCGCAAACCAAGCTGGATTGTAAGCTCAGTCATCATGATGTTTCGAAAATGGCTCCCATGGTCAGTGATGATCGCTTGCGGGACACCAAACCTAGTTATAATGTGATTGAATACGAAAACTGCAGCTGTTTTGCCGCTTGCGTCGAATGTAGGCATCGCCTCGGCCCATTTAGTAAAATAATCAACTGTGAGGATAATATACGCATGCCCCCCGGCCGAGTGAGGGTTACAAGTAATAAAATCAATACCCCATTTGGCGAAAGGACCAACGGCAATTATAGGATGGAGAGGAGCAGGTGGTGCGCGCATCTTGCGATCAAACACTTGACAGTTGTGGCATTTTCGGACCGCAATGATACAATCTTTAAACATGGACGGCCAGAAATAGCCAGCACGCAACACCTTCTGAGCTGTGGCATACCCAGACATATGACCGCCACACGCTCCAGAGTGACAATCATTCAAAACCCTCTCAGCCTCTTCGTGAGTTAAACAACGTCGAAAAACTAAGTCTGCCCCCCGACGATAAAGTGTATCTCCAATAATTCTGTATTGCTGGGATTGAAACCGAATTTTTCGACGTTCCGACTTTGAAGCTTCAGGCCGAAAGGTTTGGGTTTGGAGATAGATGATTATATCCCCATACCACGGATCTAAAGTACTGATAAGAAACAAAGATTCGTCCGCAATGGACTCTTCTACCACAGTCTCTGTGTCAGTACGCGGGAAATCACACATCAATTCCGCAAAAACTAAGGATTTCTTAGACTTGGACTTCTCGAACTCCAAGTCGAACTCTTGCAGGATAACGATCCATTTAGAGTACTTGCCCCCTAGCAGTTGTTTAGTCAAAATATAAATCATAGGGTTGCAATCCGAAATAACTGTAGTTTTACGGAGAAGAATGTAGTGACGAAAACGCTGGACAGCTTGAACGGCTGCCAGGGCCAATTTCTCCACATGCGAATATTTTAGCTCAGTGGGGTTTAACGTCCTACTAAGATAATATATCACATGTTCCGTTCTGAATTCATCTTCTTGGACTAACACCATTCCAATAGTGGAATGCGAAGCTGCGAGGTATAAGAAGTAGTCCTGGTTGTAGTTGGGAGGATGCAACAATGGTGCATGGGTCAACGCGTGCTTAAGTGCATCAAAAGATTGTTGGGAAATCTCGTCCCAAAAGAATTGAGCGTTCTGTTTCAACAACCGTGTAAAACCCTTAGTGACCTCGGCATAGTTTGGAATGAATCGGCGTAAAAAGTTTGCTTTCCCTTGCAAACTTTGGAGTTGGCGCAAACTCGAAGGAGGAGGCAATTTGATGATAGCTTCGACCTTCGAGGGATCGACGCGAATGCCGGCTTTTGAAACAACAAATCCCAGCAATCGACCCGCTTCTATACAGAATACACACTTGTGCGGATTCAACCGAATACGATAATGCCTACACCGCATAAAGATTGCTCGTAAGTGGACAGGGTGATCAGCTCGATGTAAAGAATGAGCAGGCAAATCATCGAGGTACAGTTGCACAATGTGCTTGATGTCATGAAATGCATAAGACATCGCCCGTTGAAAAGTGGCTCCGGCATTCTTAAGCCCAAAAGGTAATTTGCAGTAAGCAAATGTCCCCCATGGACAAATGAATGCCGTTTTTGGTTGATCGGCAGGTAGAATATTGATTTGATTATAGCCCGAAAAACCATCCATAAAGGAAAACATTTCACTTCCGGCACAATCATCAATTATTTGATCGATATAGGGCGTAGGATAGTTGTCTTTTGGACAAGCTCGATTTATATCCCTATAGTCGATACAGATTCTTATTGTTCCTTGTTTCTTGTTAACTGGAACAATATTCGATACCCAATCTGTTAACGGGATTGGATAAATGAAACCTGCTTTCAACAGCTTTTCGACTTCTGCTTTAATCGCAGCCGCTTTTCTAGGGTGAATCTGACGCAACCGTTGCCGGACGGGTTTAGCGTCCGGGTAGGTCTTTATTTCATGAACAACAATGGCAGGATCGATTCCCGGCATTTCCTCGTAAGACCAGGCGAACACATCACAGAATTCTTGGAATAGGGCCTTGTAAGCTTGAATTTCATCTTCTGTACATGAGGCACCTATATGAATGTTTTCCTCAATTCCGGACTTCACTGAAATGTCAATGGGAACAGTACGAGAAATATTCCCTAGATTCAACTCTGAATCAGGATGTTTCGTTGGATTCTGAGCGTCTTTGACATATTCAGCGGTAAAAATAGATGAAAAATCGTTTTCAAAAACATCACCCTCAGGTAAAAATGAAGATCGATGATGGAGATCTTCCCATGGTAGATCGTCTACACTTAGGATTTCGCGAAGTTGCTTGTTAGATGACACGACTTCGGGAAATGCTATCCATTCTGAGGTTGATGTGAAAAGTGATTCCTCACTGACCACATTCATTTGGTCGATTTGGGTTGAACGCGAGTCGGTAAAAGACACGACGGCTTCATAAGCAATTTCATATGGACTCAAAGGCATAGCATCACCTAATGAGTCTATCTCAGATTCAGATGGGACAATCCAAGGATCGTCGTAAATAATGGTGTCTGATGTAATCATATGAATTGATGCAAATGAAGGGTCTGCGTTGATTGGAGGGAAGGGAAAAGTTCCAAGTAAACCAGAATCTTTAACTAAACCTACGCCAACGTCCCTATAAGGGATTGTCGTCTTACCAACATGCTGGATACTTTCTGAAGAGGCTGGGTCGGATGAAAAGTATGTCAGCTGATCAATTGTCACGATCTTGCCGTTATGTGGAAACTTTATTACTCTGAAGACCGATGAAACGACCGTTGTCATAGCATATGACCAACTTCGACCCAAAAGAAGGTTGTAGTCTAGAGGGGCATCAACCACCTTCACATCCAGACTAACGGTTTTACCTTCTACCCCTATAGGCAATTCCTGTAGAATACCAAACGGACGGAACCCACGGCCATCAAAGGCCTTAAGGATGGTCGGGGATTGGTTCAACGAAGGAGAACCAAGCGATCTCCAACACTGAATCGACATAATACACGTGGAAGCTCCCTCATCAATTACAGTCCGATGAATAGGCCTGTTCTTGACTATCACTGGAATCTGGAAAGCCATTTGATGGGGAAGGCGCGGTGTACTATTTTCTAGATCGAAGATTATCAGATTCGGGTCCTGAACATCAACAGCTCCGATAGCCGACAAAAGTAATTTTCGTTGTGCTGGGCATGATTGCAGAACTTCTAAAGCCGACATTGCTGAGGGTGAAACAGCTAAATCCTCAACAATGTTGTAATTTTGGGCCGCTCTCGCATGTGGATTGAAAGCAGACCTTCGAAGAACACCCTTGGCGGGCGGTTTAATTACTAAGTCCGGGTTAGGTTTTTCGATTTGTAGTGGATCGGAACCAGGAGCTGAGGTTGATGGATTAGAATGAGAAGATTCTGCTTCCTTACCATCAACAGGATTCTTACTACCATAATCTTGCGACCGAGTCGCAATCCTCACATGAGACATCATCAAAATGGGTTCTTCACTGGCAGTCGAGGAAGAACCTATCATCTTACTCTCCTGCTTTGGAAATGGATCTTTCAACACAGCAGGAGTGGGAGAACCTTTGACTATTTTCACAACCTTGGCCCGATGAGGGCAATCTCTTGTAAAATGATCCTCTTCACAAATAAGACAAGGATATCGAGGTTTGCGCTTTTCGTCATTGGTTTCCGATTTTTCTGATTTCTCCTTCGGAGCCTTGTCTGCTTTAGCCTTCTTCTTTCCTTTCTTCTTTCCACCGTTTTTTGATTTGGCCGTAGATGACTCTACAGCGTGAATATCGGCGGAAAGTTCAGGAGAAGACTCTCTCATCGGGGAATCAGGTAAGGTGATTATAGGAGTAGTAGAATTCCTGGAAGAGTTCTTCTTGCTCTTTGTGTTCACCGTACCAATCATACCATCAGCGGCATGAGATCCCGAAGGAGCGGCAGCGATTTGATTCGATTTTGGAAGATCTGGGATCTTCTCGTGTAACGTACCCGACTGAGTATAAACTAAGTCAAGGTACTGCGCCTGAGCAATGACTTGCTCCTCAGTAACTACTCCGGCCTTAGCTACATCTTCAGTAATCTTCGGTAATAATGATTTAACAAACCATTCAGCTAAGATTTGGTCCGGAATAAAAACTTTCACTAACCTTCTTCGACGTCTCCACTCATGAATGTGATCAGAAATATATGTGGACGTCGATTGTTTTAGTGAAGTTAATAACTCCGTGCCGTTATCGTATCTGACCGGCAACTGAAAATGAGTTAAGAACGAGGTAGCTAACTGGCTAAAATTGTAAAAAGAGGTCCGTGGTAACTCAATGTACCACTTGGCCGCGAGACCAATGAGTGTACGCTGGAAAAGACGTAAGCGGATCGAATCATCCGAGATAGAATTTGAAGCACACCAGAGGTGGTAAGTCATCACGTGATTGGACGGATCCTCTCCAGACTTACCTTCGAACTTGGGTATATCACTGGGCAACTTATTTGGCATTGGCGGCCAGAACGGAAGATATTGAATTGGATCGTTCGTTAGGCGCGTCAAGTCTGGTAAATCCAAAGTTGCGATAAACGATAACTGCCGGTTAGGATCTCTGAAACTCTGGGTCACAAGACCAGCCCCAGGAGGAGGATATCCAGGATAACTTGGAACAGGAATCGCATTCGGGATATTATATCCTCCTGGAAAACCAGGATTAACCGGACCGTACTGGGGTTGTTGAGGTTGTTGATAAGTATACCCAGGATACGGTTGATACTGGTAAACCGACTGCTGGACAGCTTGCCCATATTTGTACTGTCCCTGGTACGGTTGATGAACAAATTGCGGTTGAGTAGTGACAACCGTACTTATACCAGGCTGACCTACAGGCATCTGAACCGTAGTTTGAATCGTAGATCCAGATAAGGGTAAAGATGTCTGAGGAGTGGTCACAGAGACAGTAGAAACAGGAGCTGTCGATACTCCAGAAGTAAGTGCGGCAGATGTTGCGGTAGTTGCTGCAGCCGTTTGAGATGGAGTACTAGGTGCAATTGGCGGCTGAGTAACTACCGAAGTTACAGAAGTTTGAACATTTGACTGGACAGGTTGCGGTTGCTGGGGTGAACCAGAAACCACGGGTTGTCCAGTTTGAGGTACCAACTGTATACTTGGCTGCAACACCTGTTGACCCTGTGATGGATCCCACACTATCATTCCGGGGTATTGACCCGTAACAGGTTGAGGATACTGAGATCCATAACCGGATTGAGGATAGGATTGATAACTGAAAGGTACAGTTCCCATACCTTGAACATATGACTGACCTTGAGGTCGTTGATAACCTTGACTCGAGTATTGACCTTGAGGTTGATAACCTTGGGGTAAATACTGATACTGGGGTTGACCTTGACCTTGAGGTTGATACCCTTGAGGTTGATACCCTTGGGGTTGATACCCTTGAGGTAAATACTGATACTGAGGTTGACCTTGGGGTACATATTGAGGCTGGGGTTGACCTTGAGGCATGTATTGCACCATAGGTACATACTGACCTTGAGGCTGCCCCCCAGACACAATTTGTGTACCTTGAGGTTGCCCCCCAGGCGTTAATTGAGGCTGCCCCCCAGGCGGTAATTGGCCACCTTGAGGTTGAGAAACGGGAACTGATCCTGTCATCATGTAAATGTCTCCTACACCCAACGGTTTATTACCATTGTTTCCAGCTAATAACCCATGATCAATGGGTTGAGGAGATGCCCCCGCAAAGGTACCAGAAAGTGACTGATACCCGGTGGGAACAGAAGGACCGCCGTGTAAGAAAGATTCAGGAGATTGAGTGAACATGGACGACTGACCAGACATATTTACAGGAGTATAAATACCTCCAGGTGGAAAAGGAGTACGAGGTGGAGAAAAACCTACCCCTGAGTTGTCTAAGTAATTGGTTAACGAAAGGTACCAAGTAGTACTTCTAGGAGGACTGTAAAAGATAGATTCACGCTCTCTTAGATCAAGAGTAGGTTGATCTTCAAGGGTAGATACGCCTAATTCTTCCTCTGGAGCAAGTTCTTCAATAGCTATCAAACCAGTAGGAAGATTTTCGGTGATGACTCTTTCTACCCTGGGTGAATCTGGTACACTAGAAGTTGGAGTAACAGGTTCAGATATTTCAGGTTCTTCGCCTATATCACTAGTAGATGAAAAACTACCAGCAAGCTCAGAAACTGTAACAGCTTCAGGATTATAACCTGTTTCTAGACTTTGGTAATCTGGATGGACTACCAAGGAAGGCTCTCCTTCTTCAGGTGAACCTACTCTACTGCCACTAGGAGGAGTTACAAGGACCTTCAATCCTTCGTACTGACCCGGGACGTCTTCAGGAGGCCCACCCCGCGATCTACGGAGTTTCCTCAACAAATCAGTTCCGGTAACAATTTCAGGTGACTTGCCCCGAAGTCTACGGGACTGTCTCGGTAATTCCGCCACAGCTAAAAACTTTTAACTACTACACACGAAAACAAAGTAAAATTTCAAATCAAAACACCTAAAGTCGCTAAAGAACCAAACAAATTTGAATCACACGCCTAAAGAATCTAGGGCGTCAAACCAAGCACAAACAGTAGCCTTCCAGACCAAAAACGCTAGTTGGATATGAAACCCAACATCGCTGGATTCAGTACAGAAGTGGCGGGTGGAACAGTTACCCCGGAAACCTGCTTAATGAATAGACCGGCACAAGTTCCTCCACTTTAACCGTCTCGAGTGAAGTGAACCCCCCGGAAAATCCAAGTGAGTCTAGCCAACGTCTGCTCCAGGTACAGTGGGATCTTCCCTCCACCGTCACCTCGGTAGAATCCTAAAGATAATGGTCACTAAGGTTACCAACCGCAACAAATGCACCTGGGAGAACAGTCTACACTCCGACAACACGCAAGGGCAGAGTATCAAGCTCAATCCCCTTGCTGATTCCTTGACAATAATCCAAGGTTTACCGACAAGTGACCCCTGGCTCCTCGACAATGGTTAATCCGAGGTTTACCGTTTGTAATACGTGCGTGTCTGGCGTCGTTCCCAACGAGGGAGGATTGATCCCCTCACTGGTTCGGACACGAGCTCGTGCTTCTCCTTTAAGAGGAGCTTTCCCAGAGTACAAATGAGACAATTAGATTTATTCTATCACAAGATAAGCTACTTGTTTGGTTTTGTTGTCTTGGAGAGTTAATTACTCTCCTACTCCAAGACACTAGCCTGATCTAAATTGGTGTTTCAGAGCCCTAGTAAATAAAAGTTACTAAGTTGATTTTACTTTAAGCGTTAATTTTATGGTTTTCTTTAAAGACAAAAGGTAGCGGAAATGAAACCAATGGTGTGTAGACTCGACTCGCAACCACTACAAAGATGCACCTAAGATGATTTATGCTACTTTTCTTTTTCAATGAAATTCTTTTCTAAGAAAGTTTAGAGAATGCAAATTTATATAAAAACAACTCTCTTGGTAACGAAAATCAAAGAAATAAAACTCTTTATCTTTCCAAGCATACAAACATGACCACTCATTACGTGCACGAAAAATTCTTTCTCTTTCAAAATACTCCAAAAGCTACTTGATACAAAACTTTTCAAAGGAGATGTTTTTGTATTTTTTGTTTAACAAAGCATATAAATCTATTTTAACGAAAATCAATCTCAAAAATCTATAAAATCTATGAAAAATTGACTCACAAGCAAATCAAAAGGAAATTTACTCTAAAGCAAACCTAACGAGGCAAAAACCTACAAGAGTGATTCTAGGTTGTTTTACTTGACCACAATCAAGCCAAGGACCAGCTAATGCAGAATCAAAAAACCAGTCAAAACAAAACTCAAATCTTTTTGTTCTTTTTGTAAAATGGAATTCAATACTCAATCAACAAGCACTTCAAAATTTGCCAAAGAGACAACTCAAAGATAAGTTGCTCTCACAGGTAGACTTTATGACAGGTCCGACTCCTAAGAAGGCTGACAAAACCAGAGAGATCTAAGGCTTGACAACTTCTACCGCCAAAGTCACTACAGGACCTACTCAAAAATCAAACCCTAGGGCTTAAACTTCTATGAAATCCACTAAAACACTCAATGCTATCGAAACAAGTTCAGGTGAAGATCTTTGATAGGAGACTAATGGATCTGGGCAGTAAAAACTAAGAAAAAGCAAAATCTAAGAGGAAAAATGTAAAAAATGGAAATTTCTTAATTTTTAGAAGGGTACGCAGGCAACCTGTTAAGACAGGTGCGGGCCCGCTCTGTGCACACAGCAACAGTGCGTACAGGTACGCACTGTGCAATACTCAGAGGGTGCGTACTACTGGAAAAACCAAGAAAAACTAAATTTAATCTAACCCTAAGCTAGCCCACCCAAATACAAAGTCACACAGGCAAAAACGAGAAAATAAATGACTTTTCTCAGATCAAAGTTGCATACAAAGGAAAAAACTTTCACATCAATGGAGTCCCCAGTGGAGTCGCCAATTTGTCAGGCGGAAAGAGTCGATAGTGCGGACACAACCAACCTCCCTAGGAGCCTAAGACTCTCTAGTGACAAACAAGACAAACAAGAGAAATCCTTCTCTAAACATGCATTTACCATACAAGAAATCAAGTGTTTAAATCCTACCTGTAGTCCAGCGCTGTTGTAGTAGTCCAGCCTCGCCGATCCGGATGAGCTCCTCCTTCACTTCGAAACCTGCATTCACTAACAATCAAACGATTAAATAGCACTTGATAATCTCATAAAATAAAACATATTTAACATATAGACCAAGGAGTACATGAAACAACTCATAGATAACAAGTTATTGAGAAGAATGGACTCATTTGCATTAATAGGAAACAAAAGGAACAATTACAACCTGAGCCTTGGTGTTGTGCAAGTCCCTCCCAGGGTCCATCAAGAGTTCTCCTTTACTTTGACAAAGCTCACCCACTTCCAAATAGAACAAGCAAAGATGGTAATCTCTCCTCACAAGCTTCTAAATGGGAGTCCTAATTCCAGCAGCATCTACCCTTAGAAATGTTTAGCTTTCAACCTCCCCTCCTTCTGGCCCAATGCCTGTATTTATAGTGCTCAAGAGGAAGTTAATCAGGTCCACCATCAATGGGATAATCCCCTCTTTGGATGGGATAGCTCCTTTCTTTATGGGATAAGTTCCTCTTTCATAGGGGTACATGAACCATCTGGAGGTGCTCAATACACGTCAAACAAGCTTCTAGAATGCTCTAGAAATGACCACAAGTAACTTTTTAAAGATGAAACTCGCGCCTTTTGACCTTTACAGGGGTATGCACCTGCCCCTTTACATACAGAGCATACAAGTATGCAGTTTTTGTGAACATTAGGTGCATATATGCAGATAAGGCCGAGAGAATCTGCGTACTCAGAGATAAACACATTTACAAAGACTTTCTCTCTTTTTGGAGTTTGACATGGAGAGCAGAGGCATAAGACTTGCCCAGGAGGATAGCATGACTGTTGAAAGAGCCATACTAACTGTAAATAGTCATGATGGCATTTTTTAGTGTAACACCTGAACATTGTTGTAAACTCTCATATGGTTATTCTCCGGGAGGGAACAATGAAAAGGCATACTGCCCTCCATATGGTGGCAATCCAGTACTTAAATGGAAGATTGGCCTTTGAAGACACATTCGATCTATTTGTTGAGTTTCAACATAAGAAATACCAGATGATAATCCGGATGAAGAAATAGGAACTAACCATGTCGTCGAAGCAGTCCCTGATGGGACTCTGGCTTGTTGTTGATAACTTGTCGGGACAGATGGTATACCATCGAACATCGTTGGGGTAGCAGCAGGAAGCTTTGCCGCTGCTGTGTCGGATGACATAGTCCTGGATGTCGACGGTTGTTCAGACATATCTAGTCTATCCAAAAGATTTTCTAGCGATTCTACAAGAACTTACGATGAAAAGAGACTAACGTCGAAGATCAACGAGGGAATGGTGATGATTATTCCGTTTAAAATAAATTTTAACGACGCTTAGACACAACCTGCTTTTTCAATTTTAAAGAGTCGAGAAAAAGCAAAAGATGACTCTAGTCTCCTTCGATGTTTTAACGAGCCCGAAGTGACAAATGCTCAGATGGACTTTTTCTGTTATAGAGTCTGAAAAAGGCCAAAAGGAACTGCTCTGGAGTTCTAGGTAGAGGGTGTGCCAAACTTTTCGCAAAACCGCAGAATACTTTTTAGGGTACGGGCGGTCGATCTTCCTGAATGCTATGTTCAGTGCATTGCGATCAGTAGGGCGGCCGACACGGCTTCCTAAGGATAAAGGTTTTATGCCTATAGGGGTCTCCCAATATATACGCGACAGTACGTGGGAGCACAATCCGTACTGGCGCTATCGTCCCTCAGGAGGAATCACCCACCATCCACGAGATCGACAGTCACCAGGCTTTACGACGCCGGAACACGTCTCTAGCCTAGACCTCTATGTTGTGCGTTATGTTGCAAAGCATTGTTAAGTTCATTCAATTTATTTTAAGTTGATCTTTTTAGAAGTTTGCCTTTTGAGGTTCACCACGAGATGTATGATACAATTCCTAAATGCAGTCTAAAGATGATAAGCAAGCTTTATATCTTTTCAACTTTGAAAATCCTAGCTACTAAGGGAAAAGAAAGACACCATCTTTTCTCAAAGAGCAATCAGCACACTCTAATGCACTTTTCCTAAATCAAACATGCAAACTATCAAGATGCAAATGCACAATGCAGGTGTTTGTTTTCCGCTTTCTTAGTATTGATGTCTACAAAGAAAGCTTTTTGTACAACTTTGAATTTTCTTTTAAATGACAAATACGAACAAGTTTACTTTTTCGAAATCAGAGAGGGTAGAAGAGATTACAACACTTAACGATTTTCGAAATGAATACTTGTTTCGACACTTAAAAGAGACAAACTCAAACCAAAAGCAAAAGTAAATGTATAATCAACTGCAAACAGCCAATGAACTCTCTCCTAAGATCACAATCAACAGATCTGAATCAAAGGCTACAGGATGATTATTTCACTCATGCAAAGGAAAACTGTAAATGACGCCACAAACACATAAAAAAACTCACAGTCTTTTTGTACAAAAGGAGGCGGAATTTAAGCAGAGAAAAGGAGTTATCAGACAGGTACCTATGCTGGTTACAGGCTGCAAAAATCAGAGATCAAAACAAGGCAAAACAGAGTAGAGAACCCCAGCTGCACAAGGCCTAACTGGATCAGCGCAACCTCAACACAGGGGTTTTGACATTCAGCGCAAGTAGCCTTCACGGGACCTGCGTTGAAATGCAGAACCTCTTCACAGGGTCTGCGCTGAAGGAGAAATGAGAGTTTCTCACTGGGTTCTGGGTTACAGATTGCTGATTAATCTACTGTTTCAGGCCAAATAAAAGCAACAAGCAAGGTGCAATCAAAGGGATGCTTTGAGGGAGTACTAAGATCTATCACAAAGGATCATCAAATCATTCGTGAGTCCATCATTCAGATCATAGACAAGTCTAGTGGTTGGATCAAAGCAGCAACTGTCTACTTTGCATCTGGGAATAGCAGATGCAGTTCGATTGTTGCTGTCGAGTCTATGAAATAAACAATGATAGAGACACAAATAAAATGAATAAACAGATTTCCCCAGCGGAGTCGCCAATTTGTTGTGGGGAAAAATGCCTATGCAGGACGATCCTATCCACCTAAGGTGTGACAGTGCCTTAGCAACAAACAGAGACAGCTATTCTAGTATTCTTCCTTTACGAATTAAGAATGAAGAGAGAGATGGACAGACTAACCGGTGTCTTCCATTTGTCCCTCGATCTAGCTTCTCTTCTCTTGGAGAGTTCCCAGCTACTTGCCTTCTCGCTCGCCCAGCTTCAAGAGGTTTCTGCAAGATCACAAGAAGATAACACTACACAAGACATGGATTCATATTCATAACTAGTTCAGGATTAGAAATAAACTAAACATACTAATGCAATCATACATCAAAAATACATCAGTATATAGGAGAAACCAAGATAGCTTTATTGATGAATAACAAGGTTCAGGAAGAGATACAACCCAGAGGGCTCCAATCCAGCATCTCCTTCCCAGCAAATGGAATTCCTATCTTCACCCCCTTCAAAGCATTAAGCACCCAATGATTCCAATCTCAAACCAATAGCAACTCTTTGCAATAACAAAATTCCAGCCTCCTAGATCTCATGGAGGAGAGATCCATATATAGATGTTTGGAGAGAGGATGAGTCAGATTGAGATCTGACTAGTGTCCTCTCCCTCTGTCAGTTCTTGATTCCACTTGGAGGTTCTTGCTTCCACTTGGAGATTAGGAACCTCTTACTCATCACCAGTCGAATTCACTGAGGCAAGTGTCATTGAGGAAGATTCTGGAAGCTTCCTGGGTCTTGACACCTCTTGGAATGAACTTGCCACATGTCAACTCTCGCTCAGCGCAGGTAGCCAATGTTGGCTTTGACATTCAGCGCAGACAGCTAGTGGAGCCACTAAATTGATCCTGAATTGACTTGTTTTTGAGCAGTTTCTGGTGGAGAACTTCTGTGAATTGCTGTGGTTTGTTAGCCTTGTTCCTCTAGGGGTAGGAACAACATGTTTAGGGACTTTGGATCCCTTAGATTATGGACATTTCATGCTCAATGCTGTAAGGCACAAAAATGTCTATAACAAGGTGTCACCTCTTGTCATTATTCCTAAAAAGAATGGCAAGTGGAGAGTCTGTGTTGATTATAGAGAACTCAACAAGGCCACTCAGAAGGACCATTTTCCATTACCATTTATAGATCAAGTCCTTGATACTCTCTGTAGAAAGAAAATATTTTCATTTTTTGATGGATTTAGTGGCTACAATCAGATACAGATTTCCGTTGGAAGACTAGGATAAAACTACCTTGTCCTTGGGGAACCTATGCATATAGAGTACTACCTTTTGGGATCCGTAATGCGCTAGCAACCTTTCAAATGGGAATACTAGGATTTTTTTTTGGCTTATTGAATGAATGTCTGGAAACCTTCATGGACGATTTCACACCTTACGGAGATGATTTTGAAACAACATTAGTCAAATTGGAAAAAGTGCTAGAAAGGTGTGTATAGACTAATGTTGCCTTGAGCACTGAGAAATGTCACATGATGATGACTGAAGGTATCGTGCTTGGACATTACATTTCTGATGACGGAATCAAGGTAGACCCTACAAAAGTAGAGGTAATTCTGAAAATTCCAACCCCCAAAACACAGAAAGAGGTACGTAGTTTCTTGGGGCATGCAGGGTATCACAGAAGATTTAAAGAAAAATTTTCAAGAATTACATCGCCATTATTTTCCTTGCTCATGAAGGATTTGATTTCTTGTGGACAGGGAAGTGTTAGCATGCCTTCTTAAAACTGAAATGTTGTGTATCAGTAGCTCCGGTCTTTCGTGGACCTAATTGGGAACTGTCGTTTCGCATAGCTATGGATGCATTAGATATTGTTGTAGGTGTTGTTTTGGGCCAACTGGAGGAAAAGAAACCTTACGCTATTTACTACATAAGTAAAAAACCAACTCTAGCTGAGCTCAACTACACAGTGACCAAGAAGGAGTTCTTAGCAGTCGTGCATGCCATCAATAAATTTTGGCATTACAACACTATGTATCAAGTATATCTACACAATGACCATTATGCCATTCGTTTTTTAATGAATAAACCAATTACAAATGGTAGGATTACACGCTGGTTATTGTTGTTGCAAGAATTTGATATCGCTATTGTAGATAAGCCTGGAAAAGATAATGTAGTAGCTGACTTTATTTCTAGGCTAACTATTGATGACAGTTTCACTCCTACTGAAGATTCTTTCCCTGATGAATATCTTTTTGTTATTTCTACTTACTCACCTTGGTATGCAGATATAGCCAATTATCTTACTGTTGGGAAGTTTACACAGTATTTGTCCTCCAAGGAGAAAAGGAAAATCATACAACAAAGTGCTACATATACCTGGATAGATGGGAACCTCTACCACACTCGATCTAATTTCCAGATTAGGCATTGTGTTAGAGAGGATGAGGTCTTTGATATCCTTAAATCCTTCCATGAGGAACCTTGCGGAGGACACTTTGCAGACAAACATACAGGATACAATGTCCTTTCAACAAGGTACTACTGGCTGACAATATTTCAAGATGCCAAGAAGTTTGTGAATGAATGTGACAGCTTTCAAAGTGTGGGCCAACCACTGCAATCAGATGAGATGTCGTCACAGCCCTAGATCATCATAGAACATTTTGAGAAGTGGGTTCTAGATTTTGTGGGACCAACCAATCCTTCATCTAGACAGAGATCCTACATCTTGGTCTGTACTGACTATGTCACAAAATGGGTTTAGGCAAAGGCACTAACCAGAGCCATGGAGCAGGCTATCTCAAACTTTTTGTTTGAAGATATCTTCATTTGGTTTGGCATACCCAGGGAGATAGTCACAGACGGAGGGCCCCAGTTCACATCTCATAAGATCTGGGAGTTGGTTGAGAAATATAAGATCCATCACAGAATCACAACACCTTATCATCCACAAGAAAATGGCCAAGTAGAAAGAACTAACAAAGTCATTGAGGGGATCCTTACTAAGACTATGTCCAGTCATCGAAGAAATTGGGTTGACAAACTTCTAGAAGTGTTATGGGCATATAGGACTACATGGAGGAACACCACTGGATTTTCACCATATGAACTTGTGTATGGCAAGAACACTTGATTCCACATTGAATTTGAAATTAAGACACTAAGGACAACATTGCAGGTCAATTTGAATTTGGCTATAGCACAAAGGCAGAGATTGAACTAGCTCAATGAATTGGAGGAGAAACGGTTGGCTTCTATCCAACGAACAAAGATTATCCAACAGCAGAGAGCTAAGTGGCATGACAAATTTATAAAGAAAAAATAGTTCCATAAAGGATATTGGGCTCTCTTATATGACTGAAGGTTTGAAGACTTCAAGGGTAAGCTCTGCACCAGATGGCTAGGTCCTTATGCGGTAGATATAGTCTTTGACAATGGGACTGTAAATTTGGTGACCATTGATAGTGCAAGGACACCATTACTTGCAAATGGGCACCATCTTTGGTTGTATCACAAACCTACCTCGAAGGGTTCATTTGTGAACATTGTCACAAATATGGATCTACAGATTACAGGAACAGGGGAAAACCCCCCTATGCTGCAAACATTTTAAGTTTTCCAATAAGTGTAATAGCTGAAAACCACCTGGTCACGGTTGTTACACCTTCAAATTGCTTCCAAAAAAAAGTAATAATAATAATAATTTGGCTGTGAAAACCTTTCTCACGCGCAGACAGACACTTTTGTAGCAATTGAAAATCACCTGGTGGCGGCTATTACACACTCTGTAACAACATTTGTTATTTCAAAGTATATCATGTGATAAGTGTTGTTACACGATATTTTCTTCTTTATCTCTTTGTAGAAATTAAATTAATATATATCAGTCATCTTGGCTGTTACAACTGTAACAGCTGACAACTTTTCAGGAATAAATGAGATATTTTATTGAAATAAATAACATAAAATCACGTGATCCTCATCATCAGAAGTAATTTTGTGTGCCTCGCTGCCCGAGTATGATTCGATGTCGTGTTGTTTGTTATCACCCCAAGAAACTCTCCTAGGTTGTATATCAGAGATGCTCAGGAACATTACAAACTCAACAAAATGTTGGATAAATGGTGGATGAATGAAAGAAATGCTGCTTATTCAAGCCAGATAACCACTCCTACTATGCTTAACCCCAGACATGGGTGAACACCCCCAGACTACAAGGATTTTAACCACCAATTACTCACAGCTTGAAGAATAAGTGATGATGGAGAAGACTAACCACACAAGCAAATGCACGGGACCCTATGATGGCCGACTGCAACCAGTAAAGAGGTCTGCAAATCTATTTCTTAACACACAAATAGGATGACAGCTCTCTGGCATTAAAACAATAGAAACCTGCATGCAAATTCAATGAAACTAACTAGATTCTAACACAGAGGTGGGATGACAGCCTCTCTAATGCTAAACATCAGTAGCACATGAACAAAAGCATAACAAGCACAACCTAGAACATAGAAGAAGTGGAAAATGAGAAATTGACAATAAAAGAAGCTTGTATTAGTTGGAAATCAAGACCAGAAGCTGCAGGTCTCATAGTAGTTACAGTCTCCAGAAGTTGAAGCTTGCAACAGAATAACACTCATCCCATCATCCCAGATTACATCGTTTTTCTGGGTATATATAGAGGTCTGTTACAAAATTATCTCTGCTACTAAGCGTGGAGGTGTCTTAATGGACCACCAACCACATTTACATTCAGATATGGGGTTCTGATACAAATCTAACTATTTTAATGGACAAAATGACCCTTTATGATATTCTGACGTCCTTCTCGAGCAGCTGGAGTAAAATATGAATGAATTTAAATCACTGATAAATGGTTGGACTGCTTGAGGGTGATCCTTTTTTCCTTCAGGTGTACAGTCTCTTGAATGGAGTGGGTGAAGCTTTAACTGCGCAGAGAGAAGGTAGATCATCCCCTTCATCCTTCGAGTGAACAACACAGGTCTGAGGCACGAAAACAATATTGATGCATGAGAGGGTTGGGATTAAACGACAACGGTCGGATTGCATGAATGAATGATGCAAATTGGATTACGGGGGCCATCGGAAGACAAGGAATCAGATGAATGAGCGGGAGGATGAACCTCAGCCGTCGGATTACAAAGATCAACAGTGGAGATCACTGGCGGGAGGAATCGGGAAGTAACAGTTGAAGTGAATATGGGCCGTTGGATCACCGTCGGGAAGATCGAACGGTGATTTCACATGGAAGAAGTACGATTGTTAATGGGTGAGAGGACAGTTTTGGGAGGCAGGCGGTATTCCCCGCGCCACCTATCGACCATTGGAAGTTTCCGTATAGCGGAGAGCGATACAATCAGATTATGACACATGGCCACCCAAAACCATTCCCCCGCGGGTTATCGTGTGCATAGGTTGAAGCGATCGGGGAAAGCGTCCACCGTTGGATTGTGCGATGGATGGCCGGATTGAGAGGAAACGCACGATTTTTAACATGCAAAGACAGAACTGTGGAGACCGTTAGATCTTGCGAGAAAAGATCGGATGGCTAGGATTTAAAGAGAAACAGAGGGTTATGGTGCGGGTTATATGAATATGGTCGGGTGGACTTAAACATTGTGCCTGGGGGTTAAAACAAAAATAGGTTAATACGGGGATTTTAACAAGTTTTAAATAAAAAAGCTAGGGCGCTGGGAAAAGAAGGGATTAGGCGGGGTTTACAAAGGATAATGAATAGGAAGATGGAAATAATGGGACTTAGGGGAAATAAGGAGAATGGAAGAGGATGGAGAAATATACTACTGCAAACCTTTTGAAATCACAACCATCAGTGCCAAATCTGCTTTGATCCTTTAAGCATTGAAGTTTATAGCAGAGCTAAC
The DNA here is from genome assembly GCA_031772625.1 of Pinus tabuliformis. Classification (NCBI taxonomy): domain Eukaryota; kingdom Viridiplantae; phylum Streptophyta; class Pinopsida; order Pinales; family Pinaceae; genus Pinus; species Pinus tabuliformis. The sequence continues at coordinate 275,151,285 of CM062811.1, forward strand.
ATTGGCTCCTTCTAGGGATGAGATCCTCCCTGTGAGGTCTCAAGAACTGCAGACCAATGCCTTCATGCAAAATTAGCTTAAAAAACATTGCCTAGTGTCCATTGGGCATGGAGTTAACTAAGCCTACCGTAGAAACCTGTAAAAGAACATAATTACAATCATTAAGGCCTGAGAGCCTTAAACATCATAAATATTCAAAAATTGGCCACTGATGGGCCATCAAAATTGTTGCCTGTCATCCGGTTCATCATAGATCAGAAAGACAAGATTTATTTGATCCTATACCACAAACAGTTTAGGACATTGGAGCTTAAGAGGTAGATATTGATCAAATTTCATTTCCCCTCTGTGTATTTTCTTCCTTGGATGTTCTTCATGGGAGCCTGTGTACACCTGTTGAATAATCATTGCTGCTGTGTACTTCTCTTTATCATATGTGGCCTGCACAATTAATATGAATGGTGCACCAGTATGTTCATGTGTAGGGGACACAGAGACATTATCTGCTCCTGAATTTTTCTTTGAACAATCCTCATCCAAGGAGTCCCAAAACTGTACATTTTCTTCCTTTGTCATTTGATAAGCTGCCTTTTCAATCTAAGTGGAGGCTACCTGAGTAGGTTTCAGAATATCAAGACTGAGATGATCAGCTTCAGCCTTGAGCATTGAATTTTGTTCTTCCTCAGTGTTTAAGTGGCAACTTTGAGGAATTTTTACTTGAGAAGATAGAGGGATAAAAGATGATGGAGAGCTCTCCTCTCCATTTTTAACCACTGGACTGGGGACCAAAGCAGGTTGGAAAATTTGTAGATCTGCATAGCCATGTGAAGGTGAGCTGGCTTTGAGCACAAGTTCTCGGAGGATGAAGGTGCCTACAGCTGATTGCTTCTGCTGATCAGCTTGTTGTTCTGCAGCTACAACAAACTAAAAAACAGTGCTTTTGGAAAATGCTTCTTCATATGCAGCTTTGGTTAGGAAAGGAGCACCTTCCAAACCAGAGACTTCCTCCTCTTCAGGCTACTCTTCTTCCATGACTATATTTTGTAAAAGGGGCCTTACCCCTTCATCTTCATTTGTAACTTTATTTCTTTGCAGAATTTGCAGATGCTCATTTGTTTCTCTACATGGATATGGAGTTGGAAAATAAAAGAAACAATGAGCTCCATCTTATTTAAAATGTTGCTCAGCCTTTAGCTTGGAAACTTCAGAGGCCAAAAACTCAATCAACCTAGCTAATTCATCAATCTCAAGCTCATATGATGATGAGGTTTCACCTCCCTATCTTCTACTTTCAGCATCACCTTCAAGTCTCTCTGCAACAATGATGTTTGCTTCTACTTCAAAGGCTTCAGCTTGCATATCAGCCAAAGAAGTGCATCTTCTTTCTCTTAACAGTAGGTAGAATTGAGAATCAAAGGCATTAGCATAAGTGAGCATGGAAGAAGCAAGGGTGGGTCTTACTTCAGCTGGCATTCTGCTGTACATATGATTGAATCTGATGTTGAAATTAGACAGCAACTCACCATCTTCTCTCTGCAAGTTCCCAAATTCATCATGATAAAAGAGTAGATCTTTATTATTTCCCCAGTGCTTCAAAAAAACATCATCTAGGGCCTCAATGTCTGCAACAGACCTAGGGGGTAAATTTCTAAACCATTTTCTAGCTTCTCCCTATAGGCTTTGGACAAAAACCCTCATCCAGACATCCTCTTCACTGATATCCAAGTTATCAGCATAGCTATAAAAGGACTCTAGATGCTCTTCAGCTAATATTTCTTCTGCACTCGTAAACTTTAGGATAAATTCTTGATAATCTCCTGTAGGCATGGCATGTAATGGGATAGGAAAGACTAGGGGTCCATACCTCGCAGCAACTATTTTTTCAATCTTTGTAAGGGCTTGCTAGTTTGCCATGACTGAGGTAGGGTAAAAGGATGTTGGTGGACTGATTGGAATGAATCAATGAATGGAATGGCAGAAACAAAGGAATGTAATGGACAGCATGGATGCTTTTTATACTGAGGTTCGAAAGGGAAATGAATAACAAGGAGCTGTATGAATCTCTGAAGGTATTTCTACACTAGCAAAGATACATAAAAATTCTTTAAGGCTTACCTAACCCTCATGCTCCTTGCCGGGATATTTTCTTCTACTGAACGATCTTCTCAGGATCAGGCACTGGTCAGCTGCTTATTTCTAAGATGCCTTCAATCATATCTCAACAACTGCGCCAGAACTTCAATGTGGAGTCGCCAAATGTTGGTCTTCCACTAATGGAGTCGCCAGATAGATGATTACAACCAAAATATGTGTTCAAACCTTGTCTATCATCAAAGCTTGAAGCTGTGTCGTTCTCCCAGGGAAGCTGAGCTTCAATTCTCCTCTCCCTAGCAACGGCACCAATTAATGTTATCACCCCAACAAACTCTCCTAGGCTGTATATCAGAGATGCTCGGGAACATTACAAACTCAACAGAATGTTGGATAAATGGTGGATGAATGAAAGAAATGCTGCTTATTCAATCCAGATAACCACTCCTACTATGATTAACCCTAGACATGGGTGAACACCCCCAGACTATAAGGCTTTTAACCACCAATTATTCACAGCTTGAATAATAAGTGATGATGGAGAAGACTAACCACACCAGCAGATGCACAGGACCCTGTGATGGCTGGCTGCAACCAGTAAAGAGGTCTGCAAATCTATTTCTTAACACATAGACAGGATGATAGCTCTCTGGCATTAAAACAATAGAAACCTGCATGCAAATTCAATGAAACTAACTAGATTCTAACACAGAGGTGGGATGACAACCCCTCTAATGCTAAACATCAGCAGCACATGAACAAAAGCATAACAGGCACAGCCTGGAACATAGAAGAAGTGGAAAATGAGAAATTGATAGAAAAAGAAGCTTGTATTAGTTGGAAATGAAGACCAGAAGTTGTGGGTCTCATAGTAGTTACAGTCTCCAGAAGTTGAAGCTTACAACAGAATAACACTCATCCCATCATCCCAGATTACATCGCTGTTCTGGGTATATATAGAGGTCTGTTACAAAAATATCTCTGCTACTAAGCGTGGAGGTATCTTAATGGACCACCAACCACATTAACATTTAGATATGGGGTTCTGATACAAATCTGACTGTTTTAATGGACAAAAATGACCCTTTCTGATATCATGACATCCTTCTCGGGAAACTGGAGTAAAATATGAATGAATTTCAATCACTGATAAATGGTTGGACTACTCGAGGGTGATCCTTTTGTCGTTCAGGTGTACAGTCTCTTGAATGGAGTGGGTGAAGCTTTAACTGTGCAGAGAGCAGGCAGATCATCCCCTTCATCCTTCGGGTGAACAACACAGGTCAGAGGTACGAAAACAATATTGATGCATGAGAGGGTGGGGATTAAACGACAACCATCGGATTTCATGAATGAATGGCGCAGATTGGATTACGGAGGCCATTGGAAGACAAGGAATTGGATGAATGAGCGGGAGGATGAATCTCAGCCGTCGGATTACAAATATCAATAGTGGAGATCGCTGGTAGGAGGAATCAGGAAGTAACAGGTGGAGTGAATCTGGGCCTTTGGATCACCATCGAGCAGATCCAATGGTGATCGCACGCGGAAGAAGTATGGTTGTTAACGGGTGGGAGGACGGTTTTGGGAGGTGGGCGGTATTCCCCGCACCGCCTATCGACCATCGGCGGTTTCCATATTGCGGGGCACAATACAATCAAATTATGACACGTGGTCGCCCAAAACCATTCCCCCGCGGGTTATCACATGCACAGGTCGCGCGATCGGGGAAAGCGTTCACCATGGGATCGTGCGATGGACAGCCGATTGAGAGGAAACACACGATGTTTAATGTTTGAAGACAGAACTGTGGAGACCATTAGATCTTGTGGGAAAAGATCAGAGGACTAGGATTTAAAGAGCGACAGAGGGTTATGGTGTGGGTTATACGAATATGGTCACGTGGACATAAACCTTGCGCTCGGGGGTTAAAAAAAAATAGGTTAATACGAGGATTTTAACAAGTTTTAAATAAAAAAGCCAAGGCACTATGAAAAGAAGGGATTAGGTAGGGTTTACAAAGGATAAGGAATAGGGAGATGGAAATAATGGGACTTAGGGGAAATAAGGAGAACAGAAGAGGATGGAGAAATCGACTGCTGCGAACCTTTTGAAAGCGCAACTAGCACTTCCAAACATGATTTGACCCTTTAAGCATTGAAGTTTATAGCAGAGCTAACACTGCCCATTACTTTGCCCCACGTCACCCAGGTATGTCATCAAAAAGGTAATATTGAATTCATTTTATTTTGTAATTATGGAAACTTAACATGACTATTGATGGTCGAGGACGACTGTCATAATTAAGCCAGGGGGAATGAATCATATTGCAACATGACCATTGCATGATTCATAATTATTTGAAAAATCCATCAATTAAGGCATGTGACCTGATAGTTATTGTTACTTAATGTCGAATCATACCAAAAAGGGTAAGGGCACCATCGACGAGACCTCCCCATGACTCACCATTAAGGAAAAATTCATTACGCAGTATGAACCATGCATGCCAAATCCTAATCCAAAATCTTCACTTGCGTTATCCTGCCACCCTACCATTTACCCCTGTTGGAAGCACTAAATCCCATTCAGAGTGCTCAAAGAGGAGGAAGATAGAAGTACAGGCTGAAACAACTAGAGTGTGTGTGGAAGGGAAGGATAAGCAGGCGAAACAACACTGAATTGCATAAGCAATGGGAGGAGCAACAATATGACACAAGCCAGGGTCTATAGAAGCCTTAAAAGATTGCCTTGAAGCATTCCAGGTTTTCAAAGCTACAGGCTAGTTCGAATTCTTTCGGAGGTTGGAAGGATTAGATAGTAGTGTTTCCATGGAATTTGCAAAGAATCTGGAGAGAAACCAGACGGAAGTTAGAGGGTTGAAATTGGAGGTCACGGAAGAAGTTATTGCCAGAGTAATAGGATTTCTAGTATAAGGGAAGAGATGGTTTACTAGGAAGCTCAATTAACCCTCATTGAAAGGGGATTTTCTCTAGGAAAGAGAGTTGCTGGTATATAAAGGCAGGGGAATTGATAGACTATCACTCCCCTAGCCCTGGGTGGATGTTTCCCTCTACCTCATCAAGTACATTAATTGTGAGGGGAGGGAAAAAATTGTGTTTAATTATCATTTTCCATTGTTGAACCACCTCCAGCATCAACAGTTGATCAACCCTCCTTATTTCTTACTGGACAACATTAGGCACATGGCCGCAGCTGTGAAAATGACTGCACATCTAGAAACATGTGTTACCAACCATGGCCTTATTAAACTCATTTTTTTGGACGCCTTAAGCTGACAGGGCAAGAATTGGGAAGAATTCATGCGAAAAATGCCCCGGGCCACTTGCAGAAGGCAAATAGAGACAGCTAGGGAAAATCCAAAGGTGACAAAGGAGCAACCCCAGTCCTCAACAATAAGGGTCATTAAGAAGTCAGTTGATAAACCAATTAGAGACAGAAGGCCAAAGCAAATGATAAGGGTTAGCGGGCACCTAGAGTCCCCATCCACGTTGAGAAAGAACAAAGAAGCAGTCAAGCAGAAGGACGAGGAGCAAGCTAAGCGAGAATAACCTCCTTCATCTGGTAAAAGCGAAACCCAGTCCTTGCTATCGAAAATTGAAATTTTAGAAAAAGAAATTAAAGAATTAAGGGAACAATGAGCAGTAGGAAAGGTAGAGCCAAGAGCCCCAGGGCTAGATACTTTGGAAAAGGCCGTGGACAGGGCCAGAAGGGGAGAAATCTTGGGCACTCTATGCATAGCCTGTGTTGAGAAGTTGGTGGAAGCAGGATTCAAAGTCTATGTAGCAGACACTACCTCGAGGGGGTCTCAAACTGAAATCTAGGAAGCTGTTACACAAGAACCTGTCAAGGAAGTTGCTGTTACACAAGAACCAGCAACTAAGACAACAAAATCCACAGAAAGTGATCAGGCAATGGATACACAAGAACCCTTGGCTGACATTGATGTTTCATTAGAACCAGCAGTGGAGGAGGAAATCATCTAAGAGGAGGAAGAGAAGGATAATATCCATGAACCGATGGTCAATACTGTTGTCACACAAGAACCAACAATGGAGACTGAAGCTGGTCTAGGGAAACATGATAAACAAAAGCCTGTGGATATCACTACTGCCACATAAGAACTAGTAGTGAAAAAGGAAGCTGACTAGGAAGGTAAAGAAACTGTGACAAAACCCACTGACGAAGCTGTTGTTACACAAGAACTAGTAGCTGAGATGGGACAGTTTCGCCCTCAGGAAGCTATTACACCCCCAATTGATAGTGCATGAGAGAGAACACGGGTCCTGATGAAGGATGGCATTCTCAGAAATTGGTGTTGTTGGCAGAGCTACAAAAGTGGAAGCAGCTGGTGCTCTCTCTACAAGAGGGATTAATTCCACTCAAGACAGATAAAAGAATGATGGATTCCCTAAGAGAAAAATGGCTAAAAGAAGAATGGTAAAGAGAAGACAAGGCACGGAGGCATAAATAAATTATGAAGAAGAAGGATGAAAAATTGTATCAGTTGCATCGGGAGGTCTCAGACCTAAAGTTTGATAAGACCAAACTCTATGCCGTTGCTCTAAACCTGCTAGCATGCATGCGGATGTAACTTTTTGGAAATTTTCCACTCCTGTGATTTTGATGATCAGAGTTTGCTATGCGAGCTGTTCTTGTAAAATATCATGTGTGAATATGTGAGCATGAAGAAGGTGGCAAGTGTCCTTTCTTTTATGGGAGAGTTGCAGTTGCAGGCATTCCTCTCATTTACGAGGAATCAGATTGAGTGGCAACTAGCCAAGAAAAAAACATAGGCCAACGAGGAAAAGACATCATTGTTAGTCAGGGCTGAACCAAGAATGGCTTACGAACTTCGGCGAGAGTTCAGACAGTTCCTGAGCACTTCGGAAATCAGAGATCAATTAGCCATTTATAGAAGGAGAATCGTGAGGCTCTACCTCAACTTGTTTGCAAATATAAGGAATCAAGCGCTAGTCGGATGTCTCAAGTGCATTGAGGCCTGTAGTGCGGAGTTACAGGAAGGGGACCCCTTTGAGTACAAGAAATTTGTGGTTGTTGTTACATGGGTGCCATAATATGCTCAGATTGTGCTGACACTGGGGGCGTTCTGGATTAGCCTCATGGTCAAATTCCCTTTGATATGGTTGTCATTGGAGGAGTATCAACCAGATTATCGATTATGTGATTACAAAGAGGAATCTTAGCCACGTGAGTTAATGGCCGATCAAGGATTCAGAGCTCCGGGTGATGATACTGCTGGTGCCTACAATTTCACAAATTTACATCGAGGGCACAGTAGAAGGAACTGAGATTCTGCATGGGGACATGCAGTTGCTTCAGTCAGGGGGAGATATTGGGTGCGGTTTTTTACCTATTTTTTGCACATTCTTTCCCCTGTTTTGACCTTTCTGTCCTCCAGGCTTGTGCCCTTATATGACTAAACTCCCTATTTCCTTACCTTTTTAATCCATTTTATTGTCATGTTACTTTGCTGTATTTTACCAAATGACACGAGGATTTATTCCTTTTTGTGGCTAACTGGAAGAGCATTGAAGAAGTATTTTGGGAAGTTCTTATTCTCAAGTTTTGGCTTGCGAGAACGAAGCTATGAAGCATACAGGCAGCAGGGATTAACCGTAGGAAAGGGTAGAATGGTTCGTTGTTACATATTGGATGTTGTTACACCTCGGGTGGATCCGCTATCACACTAACAGTGTTGTCATCAATTACCCTGCGTCATCCCGAACCACCATTTGTTCAATGTTGTTGCACCGAAGCTGGAGAATGTGAGTACAATTCCACATAACAGTTGTCGACAGTATGGATTGTTTATTTTTGAAGCAACAAGAATCAAACAATTGCAACTGATGTATATTTATTTAGCAATAGGTTGTAACTTCTTTATTTTTTATCAGTATGAGAATCGGGAGATTCTCATGACTGGCCTGTTTTCTAATTTTGGGTTGTAATAATTATAAAAGACTCGACTTTTTCATGTAAAAGAGATGGCATATAGAAGAGTATTGTTACTCTGCTTCTGTAATTCTGAATTTATTTTAATATCAATTAGCATAGTGCTGTTGTTATTTCTTTCCAACTAATCCGTTAATCACTTTCATGTTCTTCCTGCACCCTGCTGAGGAGGAAGGGCCCTCCACTTTGGCAGGGATTGCAGTGATATAGATAGTGTACATTCTAGTTTAGTTCATTGATTTATGGTTTCTTGTTGTTGCTGTAAAAATCATGGATTATATTCACTGTTTTTTCTATTTATCTTATGCTATTACACTGTGTTAATCAACAGAATGGTAGTAATTAGCTGGAACAAATGTTAGTTCTTATGTGGCATGCCTTTACTTTGATAGCCATGAGTTGTGATTTAATTCTGTAGAGTGTTTTTTATATCTACACGCGTGGTTTGATTCAACAATTTAGATCAGCAACATCTTTTATAGTTTTCTGCATTTTCTTATTCTTGGCTGGAGTGTATCGGCACAGACAGTGCAAACTCCATTGAAACATCAAGACTTTCCCTGGGTTGACAATTAATGTTGCAATCTGAGTCAATTAAGGTTGATTAAAATAGCACTACAGGTACCATTGTGGGTGAGGAGAAGATGTCCTTATATTCTTCCACGACCGTATCCATATGCTTATGTTGCATGGAGGAAACCTTCCCGGGGGCCATGGATTTGGCTATGATCTTCCCCTTACTTTGAGAGTGAATCAGAAAGAAAAAAAATTTCCCAGTCTGGGAGATGATCTTACTGCATTTCGTAGAGATATCAAAGAGATGGCGGTAGGCGGGGCTACCTCTGGTATCCTGTATAACTTACTACCCAAATAAATAATAACAGAGTGGGGTCTAGAGTCATATACAACATGTCGCTTCCATAAGTAGGGTTGTCCTTATAATACATCAAAAACTTCAAGAGTATCAACATCACACAGTACCTCATCTGTGAAGGGATTGATACTATAGGGAAGGCGACACTACTACTGACATGGAGATCTCGCCCTTGGTGAAGCCACCCAATGGTGTATGGAAGCAGATTTGTTATAGTCAGTAGGCCCAGTCACTTCATGACGTCTATTGAAATGAGGTTCTTTTGGCTACTGTGATCAACAATGAACTACAACGAAGAACCCTTCGCCCACATCTATGAGTGGAATAGGCATTCCCTCTCCTCTAGATCTTCATGGTCAATATTCTGGATCTTGGTAGTGGCCACAGTTGCACTGGGATCCATATCAATGATCTACTTCCATTTTTCATTCCCCTTATCGGGTCCTGACTCAGAGTCAGAACATGCGTCTGAATTGGAAGCCTTCATCTTAGCCACCAATGACTGCTTGGTCCCACACTCACTTGTGTTGTGAGTGAAGCTCTTATGGAACTCACATCACTTTCCTTTGTCTTTCTTTGTCTTCATGGTGTTGTTCTTTGCTTATTGATTCAACGGGTTATCTTGGGTTGCCCCTCCTTGTGTTTTCCCTTTGCTCTTCCGTTTGGGGGTGCCTTTCCCTTGCTTTGGATTTGCAGATCCAAAGTCTTACTTTTTCTGTTTAAACTTCTTCTCAATCTTGACAGTGTATCAATACGTCATGCCAAGCGTTGAGATGTTTAGGGACTCCATCTCATCTTGGACGTACCTATGTAGGTAGTCATGGTACTTGAGTACCAAATGTTTCTCAAAATCCTTGATACCCAACTTCATGCGAAGGGTATGAAAAACATTGGTAAAATCTGGCATGTCTTGGTCCCTTCCCTGCCACAACATGGTCCTCTTTATGTATTTATCCTCATAGCTATTGATAGGGTAGTACTTCTCCTTGATGGCATCTCGAAATGAATTCCAAGTGGGTGCAACCGAAAATAGTGAGGGTGTACTTTCATCCTTCTTCTCACAATAGGTTTCTCACTAATCCTTGACGTGGGGGGCAACTTTGAGAAGTGCAAAAGTAATCTTTTCGCGGCTGGAAAAATCATGAACAAAAAAACATCCTTCTAGTAGATTTAACCATTTATCTACGATGTCCACATCTATCTAACCATCAAATATGGGTATGTCAAAGTTAACTTGTACCTTAAAGGGTGTGGCGCTTCCAGAGTAGCTTCTGGAAGGTGATGCGTCAACTTTGGGTAGCTACTGAAGGATATGGGCAATGTTGTCCATCATCGCATCCCTCTGTCACTTGAGGCCTTCTTAAGCCAATATTTTGAAAGGATCTCCTACCCCCTCGTCTTCCTTATTTTCCTCTAGGAGAGGTCATCAAGATTTGCGAGGATGGTCTTGCAAAGGTTTGACCAGTTCGAGCCCTAACTCCTTATATCCCAACCGCATTGGGGACATACAAATAAATACAAAGAAAGAGAATACCGCTTTGATACCACTAATCTAAACTTAAATAAGAATGCAACAAATTACAAATATAACCATAACTATAAATATGCAACAGAAATAACACTTCATTTCATTAATATCAAATACTGAAATATGCTGACAAACAAAATGGAAAGAAGACTAGCTTGGGTGATGGTAGCTTATCTCTGAGAAGGGATGTGGTGGAAACATGCCTCTAAAATGTGTTACAATGAGACTCGAAGGCCTATTTATTACTGATAAACAATGGAAAATCCTAAACATACAAAAACAAAACCCTAGGAGATGAAGCACCAAAACTATTGGCCCCGTTTGGGTAAATTGGTACATCAATTTCCCGAGGTCGTAACTTTGGCATAGGATCTTTGTTTAACACACATAATACCTCATTATAAATATCTTTATGAGGACTACAACTTTTGAGTGGAAAAAATTAGATAAAGGGTCATGTTGGCCTCGATTTTCCCCAAAAAACTTCGTTTAGGGCCTCAAAACAGCTCTGGAAGTTCAGGACCCGAAAAAATTCCAACAATAGTAAATTGTGCTACAATTAAGGAAACTGAAAAATTGAAAGAGATAGTGGTGGGGGTCCAAGTGGAATAGATGGGTGGCCACCAAAATCCACCTGGATCATATTTTCTATATATTGGGCCATTAGATAAAGGAGCACCAGATATCAATTCAATTAAGTGTTTGATCTGGTAATGGAGAGGAACCCCCATATGTGTCGTGGTTATATCTTTGTATGTCTCTACAATATTTTCCACCTAATTTTTTTTTGTAGAGAGGCCATGTGTTGACATTGATGTGGTTGCAATGACCTTCCTTTCTCTTTATGAATTAACCATGAAGAGGAAAAAAATTGTAGTCTGAGAGATTACCTTTTCGCATTATTTTGTTGGGATCAATGGAATTTTAGTACTCAAAACTACCTCTAGTACCTTGTAGAGCCGACCTCCTATAGTGACAATGACACTACTATGATGACACTCATAAAAAACATGATGTTTCCAATACAATTTTGTCCGAAAAGAACAACACAAACCTTTTTTGGGGAAACATCATAAAATACCTCATCTTTGAAGGGTTTGATGGCATAGGATGGGTGTCATTCCTAGTTGGCATAGATGTTTCATCCATGGATAAACCAACCAATGGTGTATGGTTGAAGATGTGGCACTATGAACAACTTCAATCTCTTGATGACCTCAGTTGACATTGGGTTCTTCTAGCTCCCGCTATTAATAATGAAGTGTAGTGGTGTCCCCTTCACCCATATCTATGATTGCAAGAGGAACTTACCCTCTTCAAACTCCTTTGAATATTCTGGATGGTCTTTGTACTTATTATGGTAGAACTGGGTTGTGCATCAATGATCCACTTTCCTTTATCCTATTCTAAATCAGAATCAAATCTAGAGTTTATTTATTTTTCTTTAAGCTCTACCAACATCATTTGTTTCAATAAAAATTCATGAGTGTTGTGTCAGGGTTTTTTGACGAAGTAACACTAGTTTCTAGTGTCCTCTTTTGATCCATTAACCCTTTTTACCTATGACTTGGGATGGTTGTTTTAAGGTTGGATCTCCTTGCGATGTCCCTTGTTTGACGATTTTGGAATGTCATTTCCAAGCCTCTATTGCAATTAATTTGCAGACTCAAACTCCCACTTATTCCTCTATTTATATTTCTATTAAATTTTCATAGCATATCAATAAGTGAATCCTAGTGAGGATATGTTCAAAAAACACATATCCATTTCTCTGTACATGTGTAGACCACTATGGTACTTTAAAACTAGGTGCCACTTTGAGTCTCTAATACATATCTTTGAGCACAAGGTATGGAAAACATTGGTGTACTTTGATATTTTCTAGTCTCTCTCCTATCACAGAGTTTTCCATCTTGTGTACTATTTAGCATAGTTCCCTACAGGGTAGAGTTCCCCCTTGAAGGCATACAAAATAGATTCCTAAGTGGGTCCTGACTTGAATACTGTAGACTCATATTTTTTATGTCTCTCCTAATAACCTTCCCACCATTCTTTCACATGGGGAAGGGCTTTCAAGAGCACAAAGGTGGTCTTTTAATTGTTGATTTTTTTTTTGGATAGAATAATATTATAATCTGTAAACTGTCATGGATATTCGACTAGAAATTTTTTCATAACGTATATGATAATCTTATATTAAAAATTCTTAATTTATACACCATTGCAATGTTATGAAACCTATATATTTGTAAATTTAACTATAATTAGTGCATGCATGCAAATGAAAATTATGCATAAAAGTATAAAACAACAAAATAAGCTGACACACACACACAATAAGACATAATATATGCTTTGGGAAACCCTTTCGGGAGAAAACATAGTTGGAAGGTGAGGTTGCTTCGCTCTCTTTCTCTATCTAGAAGTAAGGCTGCAGGTACAAAGAAGTAATGCATGTGGCCCTTGGGCTACTACAGTGCATAGATCCTCTCTTTGTGCTCTACATCAAATCTCTCCTAGATATATTTTCTCAACTATGGAACAAAATTCTCTCATAATAATGGAATTGCCTCTTCCTCTTAGTGGCTCAGTTATAACACAACCTGATAGCCTACTAGTGGTTAAGTTTGAATACATCAACTCTTAACTAGAGTTACAATATAGACTCTTCTAGAGTATTTTACATCACAAACATGTGTCTAGCAATTTTTCCATGAATAATGGGGGTTGACACGACATCCTCTCAAACTATAGTGGTGAAAACAGGAAGGTCAACTCTTAAGTGGCATAACTTTTTCATACAAACTCTGATTGGCACGCTTCTTGTGTCATTGGAAATATATTTTCATGTAAAATAGCATGAAAAGGTGCGGAACTAAAGTGACAAAGTTTTCCCCAAAAAAAACATCATTTGATGCCTCAAAATTCTCCCATAAGGTTTCAGACATTGTTTTTCCAAACTAGGTCTCACTGGTAAAAACTATCCCATGAGCTTATTCGTCCACCTTTTCCACTCTTGATGCATCGAGATGGATGAAAAAAAATGTAATGATCCAATCTGGATCATATCCATTTAAAAAATTTAATCATTTTTCCAAAACATCTACATCTATTTGGTATTTAAATAAGGAGACATTTTTGAAAACTTCTAACTTGAACAATGTTGTACCTGTAACACACTCAACCGCTAATGTTGTGTTATGGTTGTAGGGCATAAATAAACTTGACCTTCAAGATTTATTATGAAGATGGGGTTATCAAATTTTCCTCTTTCCTCCATAACCTAAAATCACATCTCTCATAATTTCATTATATTCTATTCATCAAGAGCTTTCCAATGGTATACATTTCATCTCATTTTTAGTTCTAGGCATAAAGTTATACTTATTTGAAAATTTACCCTTTTAAAGCCACATCATCATCCATACATCCCATGTAGCTGAAATGTTGTGGCCCTTGGCCACATGCCACTCCCAAAATGGTTTGTGTTCACTGTCAGACTATCATACTAGACCCCCACCATCACAATATTTTCCATTACAGGTTCTATTTCAAAATCCCTCGATGTTTCAGTATCTCAATACTCTGATGGGAAGATATTCTGATATAGAAATATCCATCATTATATACCTAATGGTGCCAATATTCCAATATGATTAATTAATCTAACATGTTGATATCCAACACAGAATGTTGTTATATTGGTGAATTCCTTCTAATTACAAACCCTTGCAATTTGTCAATATGCCACTAAGTCGATTCCTAGCTCAGCATGCCACCTCATAAATGTGACATCCAATCAACATCCAACATATGCATTTTTTGATGTGCTTGACACATGCCACCATTAACCTGTATATTGAGATATTAAGATATTAGATATTTTCCAAGGCACAACCCTCATGAAGTCCCAATCTATCGATATGTTGATATGAAAACTCATCCTACCACGTCATCTTGCAACATCCAATCACCACCTAACATGTGACAGGTGTTGACATGTGGCACTTGTTTATGTGTGTCATGTGTCACTCATAGTTATACAGTTCACATTCAAAAAAGGATCAATTTGGGTGCCATGTATCATCACATGACTTTGTCATGTCCTCATTCATGGAATCATCATGACATCAATATCTCAAGTCGCTCGATACTACAAGTTTTGGTGTTGTCAAATAACATGCCCAATTAAGAGAGACTTTGATTTGAAGTGTAATTCCATCAATTGAAGAAAATCCATATTGAGATTTTCCATATAATGTGTATTTCTAACTATATGATAGTTTTATATCTAGTAAGCCCCTTTCCAAATTGTTCTTCGTCCTATCTCCCATTGGACCATGTTACTAGGGGCTAAGTCTGACACTTTTGAACCCAAATTTTCACAACATAAACCTAGTTACTCTCGTTATTTCGGAGCTCTTCATTGCCTTAAAAACCAATCAATTCACTTCTTTTAAGAAGGTAGCTTGAAGCCTCTTCATCTCAATTACTTATACTATAAGGAGGTCCATATGATAGATTATCTTCCATAGAATACAAAGCCTTAATCTCTCATCATCATATAGGTTTCACCCCACCATCATGGTCTACATAATGACTTTCCCTGATAGCTTTCATAAAAAAGGAATTATGTGTATATTTGTATAAAACCATGATAACCAAATCTAAACCTTCCATTTATGAACATACAATACATAGAAGTCACAATTAACATTAGAGAAATTATTTTATTGTATACAACATTATTTTTCATAAAAGGAATGCATATCAACATTCAAGAACATTAAACACTACACTTAAATCACTCCTTAATCATATTCAACAAGAGATTACAAAAACTTTCAACCTATCATTGCATGCATACAGAGTGAATCTAGCATATAATTTCATCATGAAGCATTTAATAACATTTAAATTCCATTTACAAGTAAGGAATACACTTATATGTTCCACTTAAAATTGTTGCAAACTAAATAAGGGACAACCACTCTCCACCCAACCGTAGGCACAACTATACCATAGGTTTCTTATAGTTGACCACCCCAAGCCATATCTAATGTTTGGAGGATGCTTCACTCAGGGGATTTCAATAAAGGGTGAATTCAATGTATAACGTATGGAGGTAGTTCTCTTTAATTTTCATGAAATGGAGTGTTACCACTCAAGCACTGAGTCTAGGCTAATCACACAACACAATATGGACGCAGAAGTCCCTCACAATGCAAAAGGAAATCCCTTCATTACTTCCTATGTACCTTGGTGATTCTCCTTATCTATAGTGCTTCACATGCACAAAAATAAATAAACAAATGAGTTCCATTTGGTCTTCTCAACTTATTTTGAGGGCCTCCTTGCCATTTACCTTATCTAACACAATTCAAGTAGGGACTCTATGATCCATAGTCAAACATGTGATTACTAGTCACTTGCTCACAATGGGTTCACAAACTACTACCACTCTATGAAAAATGTTGGTTTCATAAGGATTCACATCCACATAGACTCATATCCCCAATTTTTGACCTCAAAATGATATAATGGCATTCTCTAGTATCTAATGGTTACAATGGAATTCTCCCCCTCGTGATTGATGCCTCATTTATGATAGTTTTGTGGTTGCTCCTCAGGTTGCAGAGTCAACTACATGACATGCTACATAGTACACAACCCATGATTGGGGAAGTTTAATACCTCCTCCCCTATCTTCCTCATAACTACTTGAAATTTAAGCAGCGTAGCTTGAACATGAAGGGTCATAAACATTAATTTTATAAAGATAAGAAACTTCCCAATCCACCCTACAATCTCCTTTAAGTAAGCTATCATTTCAAACTTTTGGATTTGTATAGGTTGTTCCTCTTATTTAGCCTCAACAATTTATAATTAATTTTAACAGGATATTGACATAAAATAATTTTGGCATGATATCCATGTTGGTCTTCTAGAATTACCATCCTTTAATTACATTTACAAAACTAGGGGATTAGAAAAGAGATACGGAAATTCCCTCCCCCTTAAAGGAACATTGTCCTCAATGTTCTACTATATGTGGAACTAAATCTATTTATGAAAAAAAGGGTATGTCTTCTTCATGGTTTGATCTAATTCCCATGTTGTTTCATTTTCTCCTCAATGCTTCAATTTCACCTTGGTCCTTGACCTATGTGATGACTTGATTCTAGAGTGTGGTCTCCCTCCCATTAGGTTCTAGATAGAATTCTCCCTTGATTTACACCTATATAAAATCCAAATAAATTATATGATTACCATCATGTATATATATTTTAAGAAAGTTTATATGAAACACATAATGTGCCTTGATTATGGGAGACAAGGAAATTTTGTATGATATTGGCCATATTATCTCCAAGATCTAGAAGGGTCTACAGTATCTTGGTGATTACTTGGCACATGACCCCAAGTTTAAGGAACTAAATTTGGCATTACTATGAGATATACATACTCTTCTATGAAAAATTCCTTATGATTTCTTTTTTGGTATGCATAACGCTTTTGTCGATCTTGAGCTACCTTCAATTTTTACCTTATGTTAATTACTTCCTATTCCATCTCTTTTAACATATATTTTTCCTGAGTGTGACTCTATCTAGTGGATTATCCCAACTAATTGGGATATTACACTTATTTCAATCAAGGATTCAAAAGGGCTCATCCTTAATGACTCATGATATCCATTATTGTAAGAAAATTCTACTATGTGCTAGAAAATCTTCCCACTTCTTGGGTCAGTACATAACATACATCTAGAGTATGTCTTCCAATATTTTTTTCATCCATTATATATTGCCATTAGTTTGAGGGTGATAGGTTGTGCTAAATTCTAATTGGGTTCTAAATCCTGTAAAAAAGGATTTCCAAAAAATTGATATAAATTTTTCATCTCGATTAGATACGATATTCTTGGGCATGCCATGCAATCTAAAAATTTCCTTCTTGAAAATTTGGGAAATTTCATTTACCTTACATGTATACTTCATAGGTATGAAGTGAGCTATCTTTCTCAACTTATGCATTACCACTATGACCACATCATGCTACTATGGGTTCTTGGTAGATCACTTAATGAAGTCCATGCATATGAATTCCCACTTCTATTATGGGATCGGTATTGGTTGCAACAATCCTTCTAGGTGTTTGCATTCTAATTTGACTTGTTGGAATTATAAAAATTTAGTAATGCATTCAAAAAATTCTCTCTTCATTCTTGGCCAATAATACCATTTCCAGGTTGCTGATATCAACTTTTGATATCTTGGGTGACCTGCATATGGTATTCTATGAAACTCTTCCACTATGAACTCCTTTCATTCAACTATATTAGGTATGTATAGTATTCCTTTGTACATTAATAATCCATATCCAATTAGCTAATAATTTCTTCCAATTGGCCCCCTTGGCCTCTTGCTACAATCACGCACTTACATTATGGAATTTCTCATCTTCCTATCGTGCTTCTTTGATTTTTTCCTTGATCTTTGTCTCAGATGTACTAATGGGTACCATGTGTATTACTTACATGCATCTACTCACTACATCGGCCACTCAATTTTCTTTTCACTTTTTTTTTCCCTAGTACAAATAGGGCCAAAATCTAATCGCTATTAGTCGATTATGCGACTTATTGGCATCGACTATCTGACACATTCGTGCTCCTAAAATTGTCGTTGGAATCCTATTGAATAGTTGATAGTTTAGTAACCGTAGGATGTTCAACAGTACATATGTCGATTATCTGACACATAAAAAGGTTTAAATGGTCATTAAAAAATTGACGTTTAGAAGTCAGCTTTTTTGACGCTACAAATTGTCGGATATCAGATGGAACGAACATCAAATATCTGATAGGTCTCACACTGGTCCACACTTAGATATTTGACAAATAGATCAGTTTTTCTGATAGGAAAAGCTAACCTTTAGGCATCGGATAATCAATGACATAGGTAAATAGTGTGATAGAAGTGTTGTCACTCTGATGCTTGCAGACCGACAGTGAATATTGGGATATGCAATGGACGAGATTTTTGTCCGAAGGGAGTGTTAAACTCTCAATGCTTCTATTCGTCGATTCTAGCATCAAATATCCAACAAGTATTCTGACCAACAGGCATCAAATATTTGATAGGTTTCCTCCATCGTCGAATATTCGGCAGAGGCCTGCGCTTTTTAAAAAGTCTATTACATCGAATATTCGATGGAGATATGCATTTAAAAGAAAGTATAATACACAATACTATTTTGAAGACTATAAGAAGTGGCATCAGTCACCATAAGACCACCTTCTAAGCATAATTTAGTTATATTAGCAACTACACTAAGAGGTGCAAAAGAATGTTGATATAAATTCATAAGTCGATATTTCCAAAGTTAGGCCTCTGATCACACATGTCGAGTACAAAAGACAAGTGGCATTGAGTTGTGTTAATCAGTGACATATATCCTACTTTTATTAATGATATCAACAACTACATGAGCAAGAAGATGAGATAAGTCCCAATAATAAATATGTTATTGGGACTTACATTGTAATCATCATACATCGTTTACCAAACCCCTATTAGTGAATTACAACTTTTATGAGGAAGACAATTAATGTATGAAAACCCCATGTGAATGAATTCTCTAAATAATTAGTTTCCCATAACAAAAAATATGTCAGAATTCCTCTCCCTCCTATAGAATTTTGATATTACAAGATAATGGACACTACAAAATTGGGTACTACAAGGTAATTTCCAACAATAACACCAATACACATCATATCGTGAAACCACATTATAATTCATTTTATTCATCTATCAATAAGTTGTTGAACTTCTCACAACTCATGTTCCTTGACTAGATTTAATTTTTTTTGTCGCACTACATTTATGCATATTTCTCTATAGGAGGGTGTATAAATGATTACATATAGAGAAAGGAGATTTCACTACAATTTGTTTAGGAAACATACAATGCAATAGCGAAGTTATGTACTCATTTCCATTTAACCATTCCAATTGAACACTCCTCTCAATTGAATAGAATATTCTAATGAATCTCTTCTATCCAATTATTCTAAAATAGAAGGGAATTCACTTATATCTGTAATTGGGATATTCCTCTCGAAATAGTTTTTTTACCTCAATCATCTATAATATACTACAACATTGCAACCTTCTTGTAGAATTATATAACACATGATTCTGAAATGGGGGAGACCTTTAATCATATGGAATGCACTAATCCCTCCAAGATCTGCCAACACCTAGAGGTGGTGGAAATTTTTGACAGATACCATTGGTAGATTATTTTAAGAAATTAAGAGGATTTAATGATAATGTAACTAGAGAATTTTTTATCAATTTTAAAAAAAATAGACAAAAAATAGATATATGACTATTGTTAAGGGGGTTGAATTTTTTGTGACTAAAGGCATTATTATTAAGGTATCTTGGATGAGGTAGCATATTATAATTTTAAAATACATCTCCTATGAATGAAGGCTAAGTATAGTTTATGTTTATGAATTCAGTCTCCTATACCAACTAGACACCAACCACACTTATAACTTGTAGAGACCATAAATGTACCATACTTCCTCCTAAAATCCATAAATGTAATGATTCTTGAGGCAAAAAAAGGGGGTAAACATGAGTTTCTATCCCATCATGGGCTCATTCAACTACCGGTTTGCCATACTTTGGATAAGTTGGAGCACATTTTATTTTGGATTGATTTTAGAGATATGGATAGGAAATATTTCTTGGAGAACCAAGAGTAAATGAAGGATAAGGATATTACAAAAAGGGGAAAGAATAAATTCACAAGTCTAGGGTGCTATAAACATAAGGCAAAGAAAAATATCAAACTATAAAACTCAAATAAGGAAGTTGCAATGACCCTAATCAAGTTAAGGAAAACTACAAAACTCAAAAGGAGCACACCAATCGTAGATTTAGATACATAGGTCTAGAGAAGGAATATAACAAGATAAAAATGGATATTTGTATAAAAAGAACCACCTTTCACAATAGTGATGCAAATTGAAGACTCACCCTACCCTACAAATCACCTTCAATAAACCAAGAAATACGTCAAATAGCACAAGCATCCCCAATGGGATAAGCAACCTTACCAATAGTCACAATTAATGGTCCAAGAAAGGATAATCCTACAATCTTGCTGCTTCATGCATAGGGCAAGATGAAGTTGTGTCACATCTAAATGAAAAACATTGATTACTACGGGATGATGCTACTTTATCTTGTCAAAAAAAGAGACATTCCCCATCTTTCATCCTTCCAATATAGGAACACCATTCCCCATTCAAATTACAAGTTGTTAAAGTAAGGGCTACAATGTGCAAGAAATTGGTGCAAACCATGAGCAAGGTATGGGTTGGGATGAATATTCAACCCACTTCCCTTACTTAGACCAAAACTAGATTTTGACCAAACAAAAGAGGATCAACATTGGAAAAGAATTAAAGAGGAAACATGATTTTATCATCAACGGGAAGTGTTAGGCCCCTATACTACTAGTGTAACCCATTATTGTTATTAATACAACCCACTTATTATATTGATGTACCCATGTAGTGCCCATATTGTTACTATTGTGCCACATAGAAGCCCACTATTGTTATTATTGTGCCCTTACGTTATTATTGTTATGTCGACTCTGATTAGTTATGACCCCTTAGACTACT
Organism: Pinus tabuliformis; assembly: GCA_031772625.1. Taxonomy (NCBI): domain Eukaryota; kingdom Viridiplantae; phylum Streptophyta; class Pinopsida; order Pinales; family Pinaceae; genus Pinus; species Pinus tabuliformis. The sequence goes on from CM062811.1 coordinate 275,172,486, forward strand.
ATATATAGAAAGGAGGTCTTTTCATTTGTACATCCAAGAATTTTTCATTTATGTAATGTAAAGGAGGTTGCCCCCTCGAATAGGCTGAATTATAAGGCATTGATCTATCTTTTCTATCTTTTTCTTGAGCTGGTCCATAACATTTGGTATTAGAGCTTTGGATTCTAGGGTTTCGCTGCTCCAAACAGGTCATCGTGGAATTTTTGCTATAACTTTTTTTTGCAATGTTTCAGAAGCTAAAAACAAAACCCATTGAGAAGAAATCGCATTGAATCTTGGGTCCGAATTTCAAATCTTTTCGCACTATATTTGTGGAGATATGATCTAATGAAGTTGGTATTTTTGCAGACTCCTGAATTACATTCCAAACAGGTGACCTGGGGAAAACCATCATAACTTTCTCTCTGAGCATTGGATTGAAATTTCGTAAGAAGTTATAGAAATAGGACGGACTATAGTTTCTTGTATATCGTTTTTAGAGCCAAAGGTCGAAACAGGGACACGTGGCACGTCGTACAAGTTTGCTCTACTAAACTAGTCTATAATCAGGTCACTATGGGAGAATTGACATAACTCTTCCTTGGAGAATCCAATTGGGATCAGATTGGTGGCATTGGAAAGAGGACATAGAGGGCTACTACAGGTCACAATTTCAAAACTGGATGATCCAAAATTACAGAGATACATCAGAGGCAATATCGAGCTCCTACAAAGTGAAAAAAGGTGTGTAGATCCTTTTAAATTTTTGCTTAAAATTGGTTTGAAAATTTATTTTGAAGGAATTCAAAGGGAATAGTAGAGCATTATTATTGGTAATGGATGCCCCGAGGAAAGAAAATGCAAACACCTAGTAAGCAACCTAAAAGCCCTAGCATGACTCATGAAGAGGAAGAAATGCTACATGATATATCAAAATTACAAGAACAAGTGCAACAAATGTCACACTCACAAAAGCTAACAGAAGCTAAGATAAATGGCGTGGAATCTAAGATAAAGGGCATGGAATCTAATATGGACAAGTTGAAGATAGATTTGAAGATAGATTTGAAGAGAGACATGGCAGATTTGAAGACAAATTTGACAAATTTTCTACAAGAAATACTTACTAATGGTGAAAAGGTTGTAAAGGAAACTCATGATGCGAAAAAAAAGAAATGTTAATCATGATTTAATAGACTCTAATGTGGGATCGAAGACCCACCATATTCTAAAAATCGATATGAGGAAGTTTGATGGCAAGGATCCCGCAACATGGATATTGCAGATGGAGCAATTTTTCGATCTCAATAATGTGCAAAACACACAAAAGGTACGTATTGCAACTTTATATTTGGAACCAAATCAATTTGTGTGGTATCAATGGCTTTTCTCTCGTAAAAAAATTATCACTTGGGCAATTTTCATGGAAGAATTGACAACACATTATGAGGATACAAAAAGAAACACTTTTTTTAGCCAATTGATAAGTCTCAAACAAAAGGGTTCAATAATGGAGCACATTGAGGAGTTCCAAAAATTGAACATAAGGGTAAAAAATATTTTAGAGGAGCATAGGATTGATATGTTCATAGGGTCTTTAAAGGATAATATCCAACATGATGTTCGCCTTTGGGAACCTGATTTATTAGAGAAGGCATTCAGGTTAGCAAGAAAAATGGAAAGCAAAATTATGGCAACCAGGAAGCGTACCACTCACAACTATAAATATGGAAGTGTTGTTGCCCCTAATCTTCCAAAACCTATAAGGTTGACACCACAACAATTGGAAGAAAAAAGAGAAAAAGGGCTTTGTTACAGTTTTGATAGCAAATACACTAAAGATCATAAGTGTGTTGAGAAGAAATTATTCTACATAGATTGTGAAGAGGAAGAAGAAAAGGAGCAAGAAAGGTCAAAAGAAGAGGATATACTCCAAGAACAAAGCCTAGATAAAGAAGAAATGAATCCGACCATATCTTGTAATGCATTGGCTGGAATTACCACTCCTCAAACCATCAAGATAGAAGGATAAATCAAGAAGAAAAAGGTAATAGTGTTGATTGATTCAATAAGTACCCACAATTTTATTGATTGTAAGGTAGCAAAAGAATTGAATTGCTTCTTATATCCAGCACCTGAGTGTCAAGTGATGGTTGCAAATGGAGGAACAATAAATTGCTTTGGAAAGTGCCATAATATCAAGCTATTGATGGGAGAATATGTATTGACTAGCCCAATGCTTTCCATTCCAATGGGAGGTGATGATGTTGTACTAGGAGTCCAATGGCTACAATCCTTGGGTGCAATAGCTTTTAATTTTCAAGAACTTTTCCTGAAATTTTCTATGGAAGGAAAGGAAGTTGAATTAAGGGTTATTGCAGGGAAACCAAGAAAGATAATCAGCTCTAACGGTATGACAAAGCTTCTAAAAAAGGAACAAAGGGGTGTAATTGCACAATTATGTTCACTAGATGTTTCCACATTGGAATCATCTATTTCTCCAGATCTCCAAAAATTCTTGAACAATCATTCCAAGGTATTTGAGATTCCCAAAGGTCTCCCACCTATTTTTGATCATGATCATGCTATTCATCTAATTCCAAGAAGTGTTACTCCAAACATTAGGCCATATAGATATCCCTATGCCCAAAAGAGTGAAATTGAACGTATGGTTGCAGAAATGCTAGAGGCAGGTAGAATTCAACCAAGTCAAAGTTATTTGTCTGGTCCAGTAGTATTAGTGCACAAGAAGGATGGATCATGGTGCATGTGTCCAGATTATAGGGAGCTCAACAAGCTCACTATTAAAGATAAGTTTCCCATTCCTGTCATTGATGAATTACTGGATGAATTGCATGGATAAGTTTACTTCACCAAGTTGGATCTTCGTTCAGGATATCATCAAATCACAATGAAGACTGAAGACATTCCGAAAACATCATTTAGAACTCATGAGGGTCATTATGAATTTTTGGTCATGCCTTTTGGCCTTACCAATGCACCTTCAACATTTCAAGGTTTGATGAATTCCATTTTCAAACCATTCCTTAGAAAATTTGTGTTAGTATTTTTTGATGATATACTAATCTACAGCAAGTCTTGGAAGGATTATGTTGAACATGTTGACAGGGTGCTACAACTATTGGAGGAGAAATAATTATATGCAAAAAGATCCAAATTTTTCTTTCGAGTAGAAGAGGTGGAATATCTGGGTCATATTGTATCTTATGAAGGAGTTAAGGTAGACCCTAGCAAAATTAAAGCCATTAAGGAATGGAAAATCCCCACATCCATAAAGCATCTGCGAGGATTTCTTGGGTTGAAAGAGTATTATCGCAAGTTTGTTAAGGATTATGGGAGAATAGAAGCACCTCTAACAACATTATTGAAGAAAGATGCATTTTCATGGACTCCAGAAGCAACAAAGGCCTTCGAACATCTTAAAGAGGCAATGTGCCAAGCACCAGTCTTAGCTACACCAGACTTCACAAAAACCTTTATTGTGGAATGTGATGCTTCAGGAAATGGAATTGGTGCTGTTTTAATGCAAGATGAAAGACCCATTGTTTTTGAAAGTTTTCCAATCAAGGGAAAGTTTTTACACAAAGCTATTTATGAGAAGGAAATGTTGGCAATAATACATGCACTTAAAAAATGGCGACCTTACCGAATGGGAAGACTCTTCAAGGATGAGGATGTGGAAGCATTATTTTGCGTTATTTCTATTATCCAACCAAATTGGATAAACGAAGCAAGGGATGAATGGAAGAAGGACGAAGAAGTATGGCCACTTATTCAAAAGTTGCAAAAGATCCCAATTCAAACAATATTGCCAAAAATTGAAGAGGAAGGAAAAATCATATTGGAACTTGGAGTAGCCACAGAAACAAGAACCCGACGGCTACGAAATTGATCAATTTCATAGTATCTCATCAAGTGGAAGAACTTACCGCTAAAGATTCCATATGGGAGGACAAAAATTTTATACAAAAGCATCAAGAACTACTCAAGCATTGAGGACAACGCTTTTTTAAGGAGAGGGGCATGTTAGGCCCATATACTACTAGTGTAACCCCTTATTGTTATTAGTACAACCCACTTATTATATTGATGTACCCATGTAGTGCCCATATTGTTACTATTGTGCCACATAGATGCCCACTATTGTTATTATTGTGCCCTTACATTATTATTGTTATGTCAGCTCTGATTATGTTATGACCCCTTAGACTCCTATATATAGGAAGAGCTCTTTTCATTTGTATCATCCAAGAATTGTTCATTTATGTAATGTAAAGGAGGTTTCCCCCTCAAAGAGGCTGAATTCTAAGGCATTGATCTATCTTTTCTATCTTTTTCTTGAGCTGGTCCATAATAGGAAGTCACTAGATATACATCCCAAGATATCAAACAATAATGTAAGAAGAAACATGACCAAGATGAATAACATAAATAATAGAAACATTAAAAGGTACATTTTCCAAAGTATTGAGGGGCCTCTTAGGCTCATAACATGTCATCATACATAAGACATTAGGCATTAGGTAAATATGGATACATATATGAACTAATGTAATAAATGGTTAGTTGGATTAGGTGCAATCATTTCAACCATCCTTTCAATGTACAAACACATATGAAGAATGAATAGAAAAGTGGTTGGTTAACCTTCCCAATATGATATATTTGTTATGTAATTAATTTCAACTATTGAAGATAGTTGAATGTTTAGGAACTAACTTCTCTAAAAAAACACATTACTAGCAGTATCTAAAATATTATACTAAATTCAACATTTAATGTTGACAATAGATGAATGTTGTGGATAATATACCTTGTATATTACATAATCTCCATTATAAAAAAGGTACAATGGTTCAATTCCTTCTTTGTTAAGAAAGAGGAAAACAATAATTTCTTAATCCATGTATTTATGGACCACTGAATGGGAAAAAAAAGCTATGACATCCCATTAGAACAGAACTATATTAGAAAAAAATGTATGGTAAGAACTTATGTTATTACACTCTAGGCTACATAGATAGTAAAAGGCAATGAACTTACAACTAGAAGTACCAGACAGAAGTCCTAAACTTACGAAGATAAAATTAACTATAGTCACCTTTGGAGATAAAAATTGTAGTATAAGTTCTATGGAGAGTTGCAATGTCAAGATTGGTATATATGTGTACACACCTCAAGTCCATACAATTCAGTGAGCCAAGAAAAGCTACAAGTGTCTCTCTTGAAGATCTCTACAAATAATTTTTGATGAAAGTAGTCGATATCTTAAGACATGTACACCACATAACAAAAAAGGAAGGATTCCTACAGCTAGAATTCTTTGCATGAAATTAATAAAAGTTACTATAACCCATGAAGACAGTTTGACATGAAAGAGCAGGCCTAACAACAGTTTCCATGATCACAAAAGAAAAAGATACAGTCTCTAAGAAGGAACTATCTCGTTTGCTCAGTGATGGGAAACTTCAAGTTATGTAGCAGTAAAGATATGCTAACAAATAATACCTTTTACAATCACCTTCATGAAGTCCAATTCTAATCAGTAGTGAATAAGACACGTTTATTATATAACTACACAAAATTCACCTTGGAACAAACAAACAGAAGGATCAACGTCTACAAGCAAGTGATGTAGACCATGAAAATGTTATGAGGAATTCTATCTAGCATATTTAGTGTTGGCTTGAGGGGGCCTGACCCAGGTTCAGCGTTAGTTAGCCAAACAAATCCCTACACTACTAGCCCTTTCGGTATCAGCCCACAGAGTGTGGACTGAAGTCTCACCCAAAGTATTATGGGGGGATCCTGGAACCAAATTTTCGCACCCTTGAGATGGTTGTGATGTTAGTTTATTCCAACTAAACCTGACTTCATGTAGGTTTCTTATCCCTGTGCTCTACACTTCAGTACCTTCGCAAAATGTTACAATCAACTTTCGCGTAGCCCTAGCTAGGGGTTGAAGTCCTTTCGCGTTGTTAGGGCAACGAATTGTGATATCTCCCAAACTGGGCTAAGTATCTTACATATCTTATTAACAGATCTTAGTTAGCTTCGCGTAAACATATGTTCTTACTTATGTTCACTTAACCAACACAGTTACATATATTCACACACCATATAAGCACTAGAAGTGAAATTCATACCCAATATAACAAATGCATAAGCAAGAAATAAAGATGCAGAAATTATAGAATAAATCTCTTTATTGATAATTCCAGATGATTACAGACTTGAATCACCCTGCACACTCAATTGCAGACTTCTAGGCCTTTGCACACTCAGTTGCAAAGCCTCCACCTATGGTACGACCCAAGACTTAGACTTCTACTTAAGAGCTATCTCTCATACATGTTCGGTCTTTTTTTCCATTTCTCTTGTGTCTCTGAACTACATAGAGCTTAGCTCTATTTATACGATCCCATGGTCCGCGGACCATGGGTAGATCTTTTACAACTAACATTGCATTATCAAAATAAGTGCCAACAACCCTATGACTCTTTAACATCTACGCGCTTTGTGCTACAAAATGCGGAGTCCTTACATTTGGATTACAAAATTGGACTAAAATATGGTCTTTTAGCCCAAAAAATTTGCTTGGGGGATGTCGCGCCCAACATGCCCCCAACACAAACATTGTGACTTGCCCTCGAGTCACTGTGCAGGTGCGGAGATCTTAGCACGAAGACCTCCCAGCTATGTTTGGATCACCGCAACTTCGGTAACACACTGAGCGGCTGCCTGCTGGACTTCTTCCATCCTTGTTCAGTGACTGCTGCTGAACTGCTGCCCTGAATCTTCTACTGAGTTGCTTGCAGTTGCGCGAGATTTCCTTCAGTGGAGGCTATAATTGTATAAGGCTCATCTATCCATGGCTATAGGCGTGCTTTTAAGACCTCTTATTTGTGTTGAGCGACATCCACTTGTTCCTTGAGTGCCTTTGCTTGTTGCATCCATGCAAGCCACTGCGTAAGGGAAACCGTTTGTGCAGTCCCTTTGACCTCATCGTATTTCTATTGCAGCTTACGTGCCTCTGTCTCTAGGAACTCTACATTCGGGTCCTCCTGCAGAGTGGTCAAGACCTTGAATGCATGTTCAAAGAGTTGTGTGCAGTCCGTTACTGCACTGTCAACCACCATTATCTTTGTTGTAACGCGGTGGTATGCTATTATATGACCTCTAGCAGAGTTGAAGGCCGAGCCCTCAACTACAATTTTGTGATCTGCAGGTTCATCTCAAGAAGCTTGTTTGTGTTTGTCACTTGAAAGCAAATTCAGATTTGTACATCAACTTTCTTTTTAGGCATCAATATTAAGAAAGTGAAAACAAATACATGCATATGTGCATTTCATATTGATAGTCTGCTTGGCTTGATTTAGGAAAAGTGCATTTACAGTGTGCTCCTTGCTCTTTGAGAAAAGATTGTGTCTTTCTTTTCCCCTTGTAGCTAGGATTTTCATTGCTGAAAAGAGATAAAAGTTTTCTTATCATCTTTAGATTGCATTTTAGGAATTACATCTACATCTCGTGGTGATCCCAAAAGGCAAACTTCTAAAAAAGATCAACTTAAAATAAATTGAATGAATCTAACAACGCTTTGGAACTTAATGCACAACATTTAGAGGTCTAGGCTAGAGACGTATTCTGGCATCGTAAAGCCTGGCAACTGTTGTCCTCACTGATGGTTGGGTGATTCCTCCACTTTGAGACGATAAGTGCCAGTACGGACTTGTGCTCCCACGTGCCGTCGAGTATATATTGGGAGACCCCTATAGGCTTAAAACCTTTTATCCATAGGAAGCCGTGTCGGCCGCCCTACTGATCGCAATGCACTGAACACAGCATTCAGGAAGATTGACTGTCATACAGTAAAAATTATTCTGCAGTTTTGCGATTGGTTTGGTACTCCCTCTACCTAGATCTCTAGAGCAGTCCCTTTCGTTGCTTTTTAGACTCCTTAACGGAAAATGTCCATCTGAGCACTTGTCACTTCAGGCTCATTAAAAATCGAAGGAGACTAGAGTCATCTTTTGTTTTTTCTCGACTCTTTAAAATTGAAAAAACAAGTTGTGTCAAAGCGTCTAAAAATTTATTTTAAACGGAATATTCATACCCTTTTCCTACGTTGATCTTAGGTTGAGAAAATGGAGTCTACGAACCAAGGAATTCCCCTTGGTGGAAATCCTAGTCCCTTCTCCTCTTGGGGAGATGTTGGTGCACCCCATATGGCCACATTGTCACTTCCAGGACTGACAATTGGCTTGCCAGTATGGCTCTTCTCAACCAATGTCGTTCAGAACACCACTATTCCTGAACAATCGAATCAACAATTAGACGAGTCCAGAGTTTCCCACCAACCTTCTACTTCCTCTAATTCTTCCTCTCCTCCTTCCTCTTCGCTTGATGTGGCTGGCAAAGCCAAAAGTCAAGTTCCTAAGGAGAATAAGGATAAGAAGAAGAAAGAGAAGAAGGAGAAGGAGCCAAAGGCGAATGGGGGAAAACGAGTGTCGTCTAACGAAAATCCACACACTGCACCGACCAGGCCTAAATCGCCATGTGTCATTTGCAAAGGACACCACTTTCACAGAGATTTTCCTTGCATCCCTCGGATACTGAGGGATTGGTCTCCTCGTTTGCACAATCCGGTGTCATCAACCTCTGATGATCATGTTGAAAGCACACCGTCAACTAGCGAAAGTGAAGCCCCAAGACAAAAAGGGAAAGCTAGATTCCCTTGTAAACTGTGCGAAGGCAATCATGTCGTCCACCGTTGTCCCTTCTTAGACGAAGAAAAAAGAGTTTTGGATGATCGTCCAGTTTCACCGTTACGACTTCCTCCTGGATATAAAAAACTCTTGCCGAGTCCGTCGCTAGTTGAGAATCCAGCTGGCCCGCTCAAGTGGTCGGCTGAAGCGTCTATCATCGAAGATAAACCATCTGAATCCATACTAGACGAAAGTCAAAAGGTCGAGGCGGCAGTTGACCTGGTCTTGCCTTCAGAGGTTTTATCTTCGGATGATACAGTCACTGAAGAGAATAAGGATGACACTGTCCAAATTCTCTTCATCAACACAGACTCCGACGAACATGGGGGCAATCTACCCATTCCCTTACCGCAGGAGGGAAGTTCGTCAGAGCCATACCCGGCCGTCTACTCAGTCCCACCTCCAAGCAACCTAGTTGTCTCCTTCGATTGGAATCAACTAGGCAGACCCCGTTTACCAGGAAGCATACCATTCCGAATTATCGTTCAAATATATAGAATGGTCATGGATGGTACCATCATAGATGAGGGGGATTCTATGAGTATCCTTTCCTCTACTGCTTGGAAAGTGCTTGGTTCGCCATCGCTTTTTCCTGAGATGAGAAATCTGACAGGTTTTGATAAAGGAACCAGTCGACCTTTAGGGATCCTTCCCAATGTGCCCATAACATTGAGAGGGAAGACAGTTCAAATGAATGTAATGATAGTTCAAGGACCCTTGGATTATAACCTACTCCTTGGATGAGACTATATTTATTGCATGGGAGCCATCGTCTCCTCACTCTTTAGAGTAATGTGTTTTCCGCACGAAGGAAGAGTGGTCAAGCTCGTGGACTAGCTTTCATTTCCCAGATCACGCATAGCAAATAGTCATATGCCATCCCTAAATGGTCTCTTCACGCAAGAAATGTCTCACTCTCCAGTCCGTCCTCCCGATGAGCGCGAGTAATTCGGAGGGATATGACTGAAACCCAGGGGGCATGCATCCTGGTCTACTTCGGCAGGAAAACTTCGGGTATAGGGTAGGTTTCCGCGGGAGAATATGACTAGTCTGTACCCCGTCCGTGATTGGAAGAGGGGTTATTCTAGAACAAGATTCTCTTGTCAAAGTTATGTGAGTTGACAGAAATGAGTCACTCGCCTTTGTTTATCTCGGTAGACATCGCCGAAGAAGTGTTTTGTTTGCACCGCGAATCAAGCAATCTTTGGGTAACCTGTAAGAGGTAGGCCTCTCCCGGTAAAACAAATGTTTTGTTGGACTAAAGAAGGGGTAACCTTGAAACCATACTTTATACCTGGGGGCATGCAAACCTTTTGGAGTGCAAGCGAGGGGCGGCTATTTATTTTTTAAATTTTTAGGACCTCTAACCCTTTAAACTCGTAGGATTAGTCGTCACCTAACTTGCATAAAGAAAGGATGTGGGGCAAAAATCTAAAAGTTACCGTTTTATATGAGACATTCTTACCATATGACTGGATTAATCGAGCAGTTTTAGCACATAGTTCAAGCTCGTTAAAAAATAAACATAAGACATGAGCAAATGTTTCCACCCGCGTTTAAGCTCGTTAAAAAATGAACTATTCCCCGGTAAATAACCACCGTGAATGAAGCATTTCAGCCATTAAAGCCTTGGTCATGTTTGCACCGTCACCTCCACTTTTCATTTGGCCGATCGTTCACCTCCATTTGATTGTTTACCCATTTTAAGGAACAGCTGCGAAGAGTGATTTCACTAGCCATCCTTGTGACACTACCGTAATTGGAAAATTCCAACCCTTACCTGGAATCAGCTGCTACCCATTTTATCACTCGTTCCTCAAAAGACGAGTCTTCTTTAAGCTCTTTTCAACTGACTCGTAAAATATGAAAAGATTGCCGAGTTTTGGCCTTCCAGCTCGTTAAAGCGACTGGAAGTGCTATCCCTCCTCTAGATTCTAATATTTTTGGACCAGAGGGATTGTTGCACAAAAAGATCGAGCGCTTGTTTTGTTCGGCTCATTAAAACTATCGAAAATTCATCCCTTCTATATTGTTTTATACTTTTTCAGACTTAAGGGATTAGATGACGAAAAAGGAATTTCGGAGTTACCTTTACGTAACTTTTCAGACTCTCTAAAAATGAAAAGGACCGAGTTATCTTTGTCGTTAAACTCGTTAAAAAGATTAATAGCGACAAACTTGTCTTTAGACGAGAACGAGTTTCACTATCGCTAGGCTCGTTAAAACATAGCAATGGGTTTGCCCGAAGGGCAAATTATAGAACAAGCACATGTTATCCTCCTCAAGCTTGACAAAAATAAAGAGGTACTGGTCAGAAATGACTGGGGAAAAATTGGGAAGAAACTCAAAGAATCTTTATTGGTAGCAAGTCGCTCTTGAACATGACACTTCCACTCCGTACCTGAGTCAGGTTGGGTTGTTTCATTCACCGATCACATCGCCATGGTCACGCCATACCATCCACATTTGGGGTAAATGCTACCAATCCATCACATAAGTGTCGCCGACATGTTCAAGAGAAGTCATCCAGAGAAGTCATCCGTGTCCCATCCACTACCATACATTACACTTCAATCTTTCATGACCGCCATCCTGAACCATATATCATCAGATCGTTTTCACCTCCATCAAAATCATTTTCTCCGTTCCATGTCTTTGATGTGGGATTCATTAAGGCCCTCCTTTGACGGATCTCTTCTTGTCAACTCCAGCTCATTATCCAAGAATTTGATCTAGGAACACCCCATTCAGTACTTTGAAGCTTGCATGCCTCAATGGCAAGTTTCTCACTTCCGGCGACAGGTATACATCAATGACCTTCGACCAAAAGATTTTGCATGGTGTTCGACGCCAAGTCCTTTATTCACACCACGTGAATTGTACTGCAGTACCTTGAGGGTCATCATCATTATCAGTGATTCCTCTCGCACTTGTTAACAGTTTACATCATTGACTGGTAATCAAGCGATGTCTTTCCATGTTCGACTTCAAATCATTTCTCACATGGATCAACTTGTACTTCGAGTGAAGATCGGACAAGATTGAAGACCCCGGATCTAGTTTCATCCATCCGGGCTGCGATATATATTCAGGAAAATAAAGACATTGAAATGTACAACATTGCAGCACAGATAATCATGCTACCAAAAGGATGATGGCTCTATCAGAATCATCAGTCTACCATCAGACGATTGTCTGTCCTATGTACATGAAAATGAATTTATAAAGCTGAGCATGGGAATGCCCGCCTCAGCCAAATCATGAAAACAGTATGAAGATAATGTATTGTATTGTATCTTATTACAGGTCTCCTCCCAGCATTCTCCTCCCAGCATTGAAAGAACTTCGGATCCTCCTAATAAAGCATTTCACCCGATAAGCGGCCTCATACTTTAGGGGGCAACTGTTATAGACATTTTTGTGCCTTACAACTCTAAGCATGAAATGTCCATAAACCAAGGGATCCTAAGTCCCTAAAAGTGTTGTTCCGACCCCTAGAGGAACAAGGTCAACAAATTACAGCTTCTCCCAGAAGTTCTCCACCAGAAACTGCTCAGAATCAGTCAAATCAGGATCATTTCAGCTGCTCCACTAGCTAGCTGCGTTGCATAGCACCCAAGTACACTAGCTAGGTGCGTTGCAATGCACCTAAATGCACTACCAGGGTGCGCTGAGCGGGAAATGACAAATGGCAGTGTCATTCCGCGAGGTGGACGGACAATGGAAGCTTCCAGAATCTTCCCCAATGACACTTGCCTCACTGAGTTCGACCAAGGATGAGTAAGAGGCTCTTAGTCTCCAAGTGGAAGCAAGAACTGACAGACAGAAGCCACTAGTCAAATCATAAGCTGACTCATCCTCTACATACATCTATATATGGATCCCTCATCCCAGAGATCCAGAGGCTAGAATTTTGTACATTGCAGATAATTGTTGTTGGTTTTGAGATAGAGATCAGAGTATTGGGTGATTTATGCTTTGTTGGAGGTGAAGAGGGGATTCCTTTGCTGGGGGGCTGATGCTGGATCAGGAATCATCGGTTGTAACTCCTCCTAGACCTTCTTGTTATATCAATAAAACTATTTGAGTTTCTCCTACATGCTTGTGTATCAATGATGTTTTGTTATATTTGCATGTTTAGCTTAAATCTGATCCTAAGCTATTTATGAATATAAATCCATGTCTTTGTGTAGTTTTCCTCTTCTGTGATCTTGCAGGAACTTGGTGAAGCTGGGCAAGTAAGGGAGCAGGTAGCTGGAAGCTGTCAAAGAGGAGAGAGATTGGATCAAAGGACTAGCGCAAGACACAGGTTGGTTCATCCTATTCCTCTTCGTTTATAGTTCATAAAGAAGAATACGAAAGTAGTTTTCTCTATTTGTTTCTAAGGTACTGTCACACCTTAGTGGGATAGGGGCGTTCTGCGTAGACACTTTTCCCATTAACACCTGAAGGGGATCTAATGGAAAGAAGTGACCGTTGTTAAAAGCCTTCCAATCAATATATAAATGTACATTTATTATTATTTTAATTGGAAATCTTCAATTAAATAATAAAATTTAATTACGTCTCTCCTAATCTAAATTTCTTATTAGCATAATTCACTACCTTCATACCATTTTTAACAGTGTTCTAACATGTGGATTAATTTCCTTTTTGGTGCACAATCGCCGCCTTTTAGGACAATATGGTGCAGTGACCCAACCCCTACAGATCATTCCTACAAACTAAGAATAGTAGAGATTCAGATGAAAGGTTGTACAAACCAACGTATTTTTAAAACAACTAATCCAAGATTAGTACCTTAACCTTTTTCATGAAGATATCATACTGAGAATGTTTGAAAAATGGTGGGAAATCTAGGTAGCGACTATCTCTCTTTTGCGAGGGTGACGCAGAAAGAGTTAAGGTTTCATTGTTTTGAATTTTTTTTTGTTAAATCAGAAAACCCAATATTAATGGAGATATCGATATTTTTTACTAAATTTTGTGATGTGACTAAATGTAGCTTTAACCATTCACCTTAAGTTTTTTTTTACAATATAATTTGCTAAGTCTATTTAATATCTTCATTATCATAAAAACCAACTGTTACAGGGAAAAGTGTCTATATAGAACTGCTCTATCCCACTAAGGTGTGACAACTACCTTAGAAACAAACAGAGAAAAACTACTTTTGTCTTCCCTTTATGAATTATAGATAGAGAGGAACAGAAAGACGAACCTCTGTATTGCGCTAATCCTTAGATTCGATCCCTCTCTTCTTTGATAGTCCTCAGCTACCTGCTCCCTTGCACGCCCAGCTTCACAAAGTACCTGTAAGATCACAGAAGCATAGCACTATACAAAGACATGGATCTATATTCATAAACAATCTAGGATCAGATATAAATTGACCATACAAATGTAACAAGCATCAATGATACAAAAGCATGGAGGAAAACTCAAATAGTTTTTATTGATAAACAAGAAAAGATCCAAGAGGAGTTACAACCAGTTGTTCCGACCCAGCATCAACCTCCCAGCAAAGAAGCCCCTCTTCACCTCAAACAAAGCATAGATCACCCAACAATTTGATGTTTGTCTCAAAAAACCAACAAAAATTCCTTACAATATGCAAAATTCCAGCCTCTGGATCTCTGGGATGACGGATCCATATATAGATATCTGTAAGGGGGATGAGTCAGCTTGTGTTTTGATTAGTGTCTTCTCTCTGATAGTTCTTGCTTCCACTTGGAGACTAAAGACCTCTTACTCATCCTTGGTCGAATTCAGTGAGGTAAGTGTCACAGGAGAAGATTCTGGAAGCTTCCATTGTCTCTCCATCTCGCGGAATGACACTGCCATTTGTCATTTCTCGCCCATCGTACCCCACAGAAGGGAATTTTGAAATGGAACGCACCCTCACAGTGTATTTAGGTGCAATGCAATGCACCTAGCTAGTGGAGCAGCTGAAATGATCCTGTTTTGACCGATTCTGAGCATTGTCTCATGGAGAACTTCTGGGAGAAGCTGTAATCTGTTGACCTTGTTCCTTTAGGAGTTAGAGCAACACTTTTAGGGACTTAGGAGCCCTTGGTTTATGGACATTTCATGCTTGTGGTTGCAGGGCACAAAAATGTCTATAACAGTTGCCCCCTAAAGTATGAGGCCGTTAACCTTTTGGTGTCGGGTGAAATGCTTTATTATGAGGATCCGAAGTTCTTTCAATGCTGGGAGGAGACCTGTAATAAGATACAATACAATACATTATCTTCATACTATTTTTCATGATCTAGCTGAGGTGGGCATTCCCATGCTCAGCTTTATAAATTCATTTTCATGTACATAGGACAGACAACCGTCTGAGTGTAGACTGATGATTCTGATAGAGCCATCATCCTTTTGAGTGGATGATTATCTGTGCAGCAATGATGTACATTCAATGCCTTTATTTCCCTGAATATATATCGCAGCCCGGATGGATGAAACTAGATCCGGGGTCTTCAATCTCGTTCGATCTTTACTCGGAGTACAAGTCGATCCATGTGAGAAATGTTCTGAAGTCGAACATGGAAAGACATCGCTTGATTACCAGTCAATGATGTAAACTGTTAACAAATGCGAGAGGGATCACCGATAATGATAATGACCCTCAAGGTACTGCAGTACAATTCATGTGGTGTGAATAAAGGACTTGGCATCGAACACCACGCAAAATCTTTCGGTCGAAGGCCATTGATGTAAACCTGTCGCCGGAAGTGAGAAACTTGCCATTGAGGCATGCAAGCTTCAAAGTACTGAATGGGGTGTTCCTAGATCAAATTCTTGGATAATGAGCTGATGTCGACAAGAAGTGATCCGTCACAGGAGGGCCTTAATGAATCCCACATCAATGACACAGAATAGAGCAAATGATTTTGATGGAGGTGAAAACGATTTGGTGATACAAGGCTCAGGGTGGCTGTCATGAAAGAATGGAGCATAATGTATGGTAGTGGCTGAGACACAGGTGAATTCTCTGAATGACTTCTCTTGAACATATCGGCGACACTGATGTGATGGATTGGTAGCATTAACCCCAAATTTGGATGGTATGGCGTGACCATGGTGATGTGACCCAGGGAAAATTTTAAGAACCCCCCCTAAATTTATAAATATAATAAATGGGCGAATCTCCATGGTATATAGGAAAAATGGAAGGCGATTTTATCAATAATATAATATGTATATATAATTTTTTGGCGAATCTCTCACCAGGCATGGCGAATATTTTACTCAATTATAAAATCTTGTAAGATCTTGGCGAGTCTTTCATAAAAGTTTGTAAAGTCCTAGTGAATCTTAGCATAGGCGACATGCTGGTTTAATTCCCCCATTTAAATAGGCTACATTCCAGGTGAATACCATGGGTCAATACCATGTGCATTTTTATTTTTATTAATTCTAATATTAGGGTTAATAATGGTTTTTTGCATGGTATTAATAACAATCTAGTCCATGGTATTTGTCCCATAGTATTTTGGCCATAGGTTTCACCTAAATATAACCCATTTTTTGAGTGTTCCTAAATATAAGGTGACTTATGGAGTAAATATAAAAAATTGTTTTATTTGTTTACCATACCTCTCATTTATTTATATTTTTATTAATTTACCATACCTCTTTTACAAATATGGTATTTGGCCCATAGGATTTACTTAAATAAAACCTCTTTCTTGAGCCTTCTAAATAGAACGAGGTTTATGGACTAAATATAAAAAGAGGTTTTATTTATTTTTATTAATTTACCATACCTCTTTTACAAACGTCTAGTTTATTTGTATTTTTATTTATTTACCATACCTTTTGAGTAAGTATAAAAAGACGTTTTATTTATTTACCATACCTCCACTTTACTTATATTTTTATTTGTTTACACCCTTACATGTATATAAGGTGACTTATGGAGTAAATATAAAAAATGTTTTATTTATTTACCATACCTCTCATTTATTTATATTTTTATTAATTTACCATACTTCTTTTATAAATATGGTATTTGGCCCATATGATTCACTTAAATAAAACCTATTCTTGAAAATGGGCGAATGGATTCACTTAAATAAAACCTATTTTTGAAAATGGGTGAATGGAAGGTTGTAAGTCCTAATTTCAAAGGCTAAATTTACCTTTTTTACCCTCTCCCTTAAAATAAGGTGGGCTATTTGAAGTGATTTGTAAAAATGTACTATGATACAAAATATTCGCCCACAAAAAATTTAAAACCCCTTAATTTCGCCAAAGGGCGAACATTCACCCCTAAAATTATCCTTGATCTGACCGGTGAATGAAACAACCCAACCCAACTTGGACACGGAGCGGAAGTGTCATGTTCAAGAGCGACTTGCTACCAATAAAGTTTCTTTGAGTTTTCTTCCCAATTTTCCCCAGTCATTGCTGACCAGTACCTCTTTATTTTTTTCAAGCTTGAGGAGGATAACATATGCTTGTTCTATAATTTGCCCTTCGGGCAAACCCATCGCTATGTTTTAACGAGCCTAGCGATAGTGAAACTCGTTCTCATCTATAGACAAGTTTGTCACTATTAACCTTTTTAACGAGTTTAACGACAAAGATAACTCGGTCCTTTTCAATTTTAGAGAGTCTGAAAAAGAACATAAAGGTAACTCCAAAATTCCTTTTTCGTCATCTAATCCCTTAAGTCCGAAAAAGTATAAAACAATACAGAAGGGATGAATTTTCGATACTTTTAATGAGCCGAACAAAACAAGCGCTCAATCTTTTTGTGTAATAATCCCTCAGGTCCAAAAAGATTAAAATCTAGAGGAGGGATAACACTTCTTGTCCCTTTAACGAGCTGGAAAGGCCAAGGACTCGGCAATATTTTAATCCCTTAAGTCCGAAAAAGTATAAAACAATATAGAAGGGATGAATTTTTGATACTTTTAATGAGCCGAACAAAACAAGCGCTCGATCTTTTTGTGTAATAATCCCTCAGGTCCAAAAAGATTAAAATCTAGAGGAGGGATAGCACTTCTTGTCCCTTTAACGAGCTGGAAAGGCCAAGGACTCGGCAATCTTTTCATATTTTACGAGTCAGTTGAAAAGAGCTTAAAGGAGACTCATCTTTTGAGGAACGAGTGATAACATGGGTAGCAGTTGATTCCAGGTACAGTTTGGAATTTTCCAATCACGGCAGTGTCACAAGGATGGCTAGTGAGATCACTCTTCACAGCTGTTCCTCAAAATGGGTAAACAATCAAATGGAGGTGAATGATCGGCCAATGAAAAAGTGGAGGTGACGGTGCAAACATGACCAAGGCTTTAATGGCTAAAGTACTACATTCACGATGGTTATTTACCAGGGAATAGTTCATTTTTTAACGATCTTAAACGCGGGTGGAAACATTTGCTCATGTCTTATGTTTATTTTTTAACGAGCTTGAACTATGTGCTAAAACTGCTCGATTAATCCAGTCATATGATAAGAATGTCTCATATAAAATGGAAATTTTTAGAGTTTTGCCCCACATCCTTTCTTTATGCAAGTTAGGAGACGACCAATCCTACGAGTTTAAAGGGTTAGAGGTCCTATAAATTTAAAAAAATAAATAGTCACTCTTCGCTTGCATTCCAAAAGGTTTGCATGCCCCCAGGTATAAAACAGAGTTTCAAGGTTACCCCTTCTTCAGTCCGTTAAAACATTTGTTTTACCGAGAGAGGCCTACCTCTTACATGTTACCCAAAGATTGTTCTATTCACTGTGCAAACAAAACACTTCTTCAGTGATGTCTACCGAAATAAATACAGGTGAGCGGATGGTATGGTGTGACCGTCCCTAACATAACTTTGACAAGAGGATCTTATTCCAGTCCAACTCCCCCTTCCAATCACGGACGGGAGTACGAAGGTCATATTCTCTCGCGGAAACCTACCTTATACCCGAAGTTTTCCTGCCGAAGCAGGCCAGGGTGCATGCCCCCTGGGTTTCAGTCATGTCCCCCCGAATCACTCGCACTCATCAAGTGGATGGACTAGAGATTGAGACATTTCTTGCGTGAAAAGACCATTTAGGGATGGCATATGACTATTTTCTATGCGTGATCCGGGAAATGAAAGCTGGTCTATGAGCTTGACCACTCTTCCTTCGTGCAGAAAACACATCACTCTAAAGAGTGATGAGACAATGGCTCTCATGCAATAAATATAGTCTCGTCCAAGGAGTAGATTGTAATCCAGGGGTCCTTGAACTACCATCACGTTCATGTGAACGGTTTTCCCTCTCAATGTTATGGGCACATTGGTGAGGATCCCTAATGGTCGACTGGTTCCTTTATCAAAGCCTGTCAGATTTCTCATTTCAGGCAAAAGCGATGGAAAACCAAACGCTTTCCAACAGTCGAGGAAAGGATACTCACAGAAGCCCTCTCATCTATGATGGTACCATCCATAACCATTCTATATATTTGAACAATAATTTAGAATGGTACACTAGCTGGTAAACGGGGTCTGCCTAGTTGGTTCCAGTCGAAGGAGACAACTAGGTTTCTTGGAGGTGGGACCGAATAGATGGCTGGGTATGACTCTGACGAACTTCCTTCCTGAGGTAAAGGAATGGGTAACTTTCCCCCATGTTCGTTGGAGTCTGTGCTTATGAAAAGAATTTGGACGGTGTCATCCTTGTTCTCTTCAGTGAGTGTATCATCCGAAGATGGAACCTCTGAAGGCAAGACCGGGTCAACTGCCGCCTCGACCTTTTGAATTTCGTCTGGTATGGATTCAGATGGTTTATCTTCAATGATAGATGCTTCAGCCGACCACCTGAGCGGGCCAGCTAGATTTTCAACTGGTGACGGACTTGGCAAGAGTTTTTTATATCCAGGAGGAAGTCGTAGCGGTGAAATCGGACGATCATCTAAAACTCTTTTAGCTTTGTCTAAGAAGGGACAACGGTGGACGGCGTGATCGCCTTCGCACAGTTTACAAGGAAATCTATATTTTCCTCTTTGTCCTGGTGATCTGAATATGAAACTACTTGAAATTCGTTTGCAAGGTATTCAATTCAGAAATAAACATATTTAAAAGCTTCCCATGTCTTGCAGAAATGAAACACATGAATTTTTCAGCTGATTACAACCCATTTAAGCATAGCAGAATTATTTCTTTTTACTGTTTAACACATAAAAACGAATTTGTTCTGCAAAATAAACCAACCACATATGCACAAGAAGTTGATAAAGCAGTTCACCCCCTCCAGGGCTACGTCTGCTGGGTCCAAAGCCTCCAAATGGGCTTGTCCTTGTTTTTATTAAATGCTCAAATTGAAAATACAGCTGAATAGAAGCATCTACAGGAGAAATAGATGGTAGAAATGGATTCATAACACATGAATCCTTCAGGATTGACTATTGGATCACCTCCAATGGATACCTGCAACCCTGTACAGTCTTCCCAATACTGGCCCCTAGTGGCTCCTAGAACTTTCACGGCTCCAAAACGTATGCAAATGACCTCTGATGGCTGTAAGACCTGCACCAATGGCTTCAGAAGGTCGAAATTATCCAAAATCAAAAAAAAATTCGTCCAAAACCGACTTTCTGGGCCAAAGTTATGGCCATTTACTCCAGACTGCCAGTTTCCCCTAAAAGCACTCCAGCTAACTTTAGCTAACTGCAGTTAACCCCGACAAATATGGCAATTCCGCCAATTTTGGAGCGCTCCGCCAAAAACTACGCCATATCTGCAGTCACAATAAATGTCTTCCTCGGGTTGCGTGCTGACCGTTTGGGCTGGCGGTTAGCTTAAGCTCCTGGTTCCGGGTCAAGGTCATATGGAGGGCGGGCTGGCCCCCTTTGTTTTCCTGCCCATAAATATTTAAACCTTAACTTTAATTTGTGCCGCCAATATTTCAAACGTAGCTGCGGTGGTGTAACGGTAAGCATGTTCAGTAGCGTGTGGGAGGTCTCTGGTTCAAACCCGACCAATGCCAAAATCTTTTAAACACACCACACCGCCCATCCAATTTGGCTGACGTCATCATGGGGCCACGTGGCCTCCTCCGGGCCTGCCACGTGGCGGCCTGTAATTGGCTGCTGCAGAGGGAATATTCCCTGGAATATTCCAAGGAATATTCTTCGGAATATTTTTTTTTTAATTAATTTTTTTTAAAAAATCAATTTTCTAATGTTTTGGGCAAGATATTGTTTTGGCCATATCTCCCTCATACGGCGACCGTTTTCCGAACCGTTTGCGGCACCGGAATCGGGAGGATGAGCACTTTCCAGTAGTTCAGCTGTGAACCAGTTCTGAGCACTTCGAATTTTGAGCATTTTTACAACACCTAGGACTTGAGCACCTGATCACCTGGGGCTTCACTTTCACTAGTTGACGGTGTGTTTTCAACATGATCATCTGAGGTTGATGACACCGGGTTGTGCAAACGGGGAGACCAATCCCTTAAGATCCGAGGGATGCAAGGACAATCTCTGTGATAGTGGTCTCCCTTGCAAATGACACATGGTGATTTAGGCCTGGTCGGTGCAGTGTGTGGATTTTCGTTAGACGACACTCGTTTGCCCCCATTCACTTTTGGCTCCTTCTTCTTCTTCTATTTCTTCTTCTTTTCCTTCTTCTCCTTAGGTACTTGACTTTTGGCTTTACCAGCTCCATCAAGCGAAGAGGAAGGAGGAGAGGAAGAATTAGAGGAAGTAGAAGGTTGGTGGGTAACTATGGACTCGTCTAATTTCTGATTCGATTGTTAAGGAATAGTGGTGTTCTGAACGACAGAGGATGAGAAGAGCCATACAGGCAAACCAATTGTCAGTCCTGGAAGCGACAATGTGGCCATATGGGGTGCACCAACATCTCCCCAAGAGGAGAAGGGACTAGGATTTCCTCCAAGGGGAATTCCTTGGTTGGTGGACTTCATTTTCTCAACCCAAGATCAATGTAGGAAAAGGGGTAATGAATATTCCGTTTAAAATAAATTTTTAGACGCTTTGACACAACTTGTTTTTTTAGTTTTTAAGTGTCGAGAAAAAAAAAAAGATGACTCTAGTCTCCTTCAATTTTTAATGAGCCTGAAGTGACAAGTGCTCAGATGGACCTTTTCCATTAAAGAGTCTGAAAAGGAACGAAAGGGACTGCTCTGGAAGTCTAGGTAAAGGGAGTACCAAATCAATCACAAAACTGCAGAATACATTTTACGGTACGGCAGTCAATCTTCCCGAATGCTGTGTTTAGTTCATTGCAATCGATAGGGCGGCAGACACGACTTCCTATGGATAAAGGATTTAAGCCTATAAGGGTCTCCCAAAATATACTCGACGGTACTTGGGAGCACAAGTCCGTACTGGCACTTATCGTCTCAAAGTGGAGGAATCACCCAACCATCAGTGAGAACAATAGTTACCAGGCTTTACAACGCCGGAATACGTCTCTAGCCTAGACCTCTAAATGTTGTGCGTTAAGTTCCAAAGCGTTGTTAGATTCATTGAATTTATTTTAAGTTTATCTTGTTTATGAAGTTTTCCTTTAGGGTTCACCACGAGATGTAGATGTAATTCCTAAAATGCAATCTAAAGATGATAAACAAACTTTTTATCTCTTTTATGCAATGAAAATCCTAACTACTAGGGAAAAGAAAGACATAATCTTTTCACAAAGAGCAAATAGCACACTGTAAATGCACTTTCCTAAATCAAGCCAAACAAACTGTCTATATGCAAATGCACGTGCATGTATTTGTTTTCGTCTTTCTTAGTATATGGATGCTAAAAAGAAAGTTGATGCACAAATCTAAATTTCCTTTCAAGCGACAAATATAAACAAGCTTCTTTTCGAAATCAAAAATAGAGATGATTACGACACCTTACGATTTTGAAATGAATACTTGTTTTTGACACTAGAAAATTATAAATTCAGACCAAAAGCAATAGTAACAGCATAATCAACCATCAACAGCAATCAAACTCTTTCCTACGATTGAAATCGACACTTGCGACAGATTCAAATCGAAGGACGACAGTACGATTATGCTACTTTTTCAAAGGAGAACTGTAAATGACTCAACAAACACACAAAAACATCTACAGTTCTTTTGTACAAAGGAGGCAGAATAACAACAAGGAAAAGGGGTTTCAAATAGACATATACTGATCACAGGCAACAAAATTCAGGAATAGAACTGGAAGGAATGAACCACAGAAACCACAACTGCACAGGGCTAGTCTGATCAGCGCACCTGTAACACAGAGTATCTGAAATGCAGCGCAGGTTGTCCACTCGGGAAGTGCGCTGAAATTCAGAATCTCTTAACAGTACCTGCGCTGGGCCAGAAACGAGACTCTGTTCGGGTTCCGGGTCACAGTTTGCAGTTCAGTTCTTGGTTTTTGGCCGAGTAAAAAGCGATTAGTAATTCAACAATCAGGGGTAGATCTAAGGAGGATCTAAGAGCTATCACAAGGGCAATTAGATAGCTTGTGAATCAGTTGTTTAAATCATAAACAGATCCAGTGAATGGATTGAAGCAGCAATTGTCTACTTTGCATTTGTTATGGCAAATGTAGTGCGAATGCTACTTATAAGTTTATGAAACAAACAAACAAGGAATGATAAACAAACAAACTAATTAGTTCCCCAGTGGAGTCGCCATTTTGTTACAGGGAAAAGTGTCTATATAGAACTGCTCTATCCCACTAAGGTGTGACAACTGCCTTAGAAACAAACAAAGAAAAACTACTTTTGTCTTTCCTTTATGAATTATAGATAGAGAGGAATAGAAAGACCAACCTCTGTCTTGTGCTAATCCTTCGATTCGATCCCTCTCTTCTTTGATAGTCCTCAGCTACCTGCTCCCTTGCACGCCCAGCTTCACAAAGTACTTGTAAGATCACAGAAGCATAGCACTATATAAAGACATGGATCTATATTCATAAACAATCTAGGATCAGATATAAATTGACCATACAAATGTAACAAGCATCAATGATACAAAAGCATGGAGGAAAACTCAAATAGTTTTTATTGATAAACAAGAAAAGATCCAGGAGGAGTTACAACTAGTTGTTTCGACCCAGCATCAACCTCCCAGAAAAGAAGCCCCTCTTCACCTCAAACAAAGCATAGATCACCCAACAATCTGATGTTTGTCTCAGAAAACCAACAACAATTCCTTACAATATGCAAAATTCCAGCCTCTGGATCTCTGGGATGAGGGATCCATATATAGATATCTGTAAGGGGGATGAGTCAGCTTGTGATTTGATTAGTGTCTTCTCTCTGATAGTTCTTGCTTCCACTTGGAGACTGAAGGCCTCTTACTCATCCTTGGTCGAATTCAGTGAGGCAAGTGTCACAGGAGAAGATTATGGAAGCTTCCATTGTCTCTCCACCTCGCGGAATGACACTTCCATTTGTCATTTCTCACCCATCGCACCCCACAGAAGGGACTTTTGAAATGCAACGCACCCTCACAGTGTATTTAGGTGCAATGCAACACACCTAGCCAGTGGAGCAGCTAAAATGATCCTGTTTTGACCGATTATGAGCATTTTCTCATGGAGAACTTCAGGGCGAAGCTGTAATCTATTGACCTTGTTCCTTTAGGAGTTAGAACAACACTTTTAGGGACTTAGGAGCCCTTGGTTTATGGACATTTCATGCTTGTGGTTGCAGGGCACAAAAATGTCTATAGCACCAACCTATATCCATCTTAACTCCACATCTACCACTCTTAGAGGGATGAAATCTATTTATCCCTCCCAGCACTTGGTAGACCCGAAATTAAGATGGATCTATGTGTTGGCATTATGTTTCTGGTATGGCTATGTGTTACAAATGTTGTACTTGATGGCAACTCCCGTGGCAAGGCCCTCATTTTGTTGAAAATAAAGAAGTACGCAGGAAATCAGATCATAAGGTGCGTACCCGCAGGTACACCATGCAGGGACCGCGTCCAGATATGCAGGCCAGCCGTTCAGGAGGTGCGTCCCCCCAGTGCACACATTTCAAGGCAGAGAAAAGCACACGTGGGGTTTCTTATGTTTTACTCTTGGTATTTAGCCGACGATTTTGGGTTATTATGGTGTCGGCTCGTGGTATTGTTCCATGATTTTAGGAGGAGCTTGCCTATATAAAGCAAAGGAGATCACTTGGCTAAGCATCTTTTTGCAATTGAATATCTTTAGATTTGAAATATTGGGTTATGGTCTTAAAAGCTTGATCTATATGAAAGGGAAGTTGAAGGCGAATCTGTGAAGGGTGATCTCTCGAGCGCATGATCAGATCTGAGCAACTATGCCACTCTGGTGGACTGCCTATTCGACCCTAATCAGAAGGACGCAGGTGTTTAACAGAAGAGCTGCGTGGGTACGCAGTGCAGAAACAGGAGATCTGCGTCGGCACGTAGTGCAGAAACAGGAGATCTGCGTCGGTACGCAGAGCAGAAGAAAGATACCTGCGTCGGTACGCAGAGCAGAAGAAGAAGAGCTGCGTGGGTACGCAGAGCGACTAAGGTTCAGGTGCGTCCGCATAGTAAAAGTACGCGGCGCGATAATGTCTTTGGGTGCGCCCCTGTAGTAACAGTACGCAGCGCGATAGTATCCTTGGGTGCGTCCCTGCAGTAACAGTACGCAGAGCAGTTCAAGGAACAGTGCGTGGGCACGCAGTCCGGCAGAAGGGTCTCTGTGGGTAGACGCAGGAAAGGAGAAGGTGAACTGCGTAGCGACGCAGGCCACAGAAGGGAAAAATGCGTACCTGTCTTAAAAATTTTTGTTGATTGAATTTTTCTGTTGATAAGGTGTTCTGGGTTAGTTCTGTTATTGCTGATCTGATAACTGTAGTGAACTGTAACTTTCATGTACTTGATGTTCAATTGATGCTTTATGAAAAGAAGTAGGGGGTTGTAGCTCCCTTCCAGGAGAGACTGGAAAATGAGAGAGAGAGAGTTGTAGCTCTCTGCAGGTTGCAGCTTGCGTACTGGTAAAGGACTGCACCAGTACAAAACCATTGTAAAAGAAGTTTCTAAGTTGAAAGAAGATAGAGACATATTGCAGCAGGTGGTTTTCACCCACATTGGGTTTCCACCTTACATCTTGTGTTCTTTGGTGTAACTATCTGTTTTTCCTTGTTCATGCTCATTATTTTATGGTACTGACATGCAAAAATAATTCAAAGAACAAATAAGGAAGATTGATTAAAAGAATTAGATAATACTGATTCACCCCCCCTCTCAGTATTATTTCCAACAATTGGTATCAGAGCAGGTCCTTCAGAGAAGCTTGATCGCTTGAAGGTAGATCGTTCATCATGAGCAACTACGAGAGAGAAGCATCAATCAGGCCACCGGTTTTTTATGGGACAAACTTCAATTATTGGAAGGTAAGAGTTACTGCCTATCTTCAATCTCTTGGTACAGAAGTTTGGGACATCGTAGAGACAGGCTATGCTTTTCCTTCAGCTACTCCTACAGATACAGCCGAGAAAAAGAAGTATGAAACAAATGCGAAAGCAGTCAGTACTCTATTAGGATGTATATCTCAATCAGAATTCATGAAGGTAATGCACTATAAATCCACAAAAGAGATATGGGACAAAATTGTCACGAGCTATGAAGGAGATGAACAGGTAAAGCGTGCTAAACTTCAAACTCTCAGAATTCAGTATGAGACTCTCAAAATGTATAATGATGAAAGTGTGGCTAACTATTTTCTTCGGGTAGATGAGGTTGTTAATTGTATGAAAAATTTGGGTGAAGAAATAAAAGAGGCTATTGTGGTTGAAAAGGTTCTAAGATCACTGTCCCCCAAGTTTGAATCTAAAGTATCTGCAATAGAAGAAAAGGAAAATCTACGAATTCTTACTATGTCTCAGCTACATGGAATTCTAACTGCTTATGAAATGAGAAAGGGAGGTCCATCAGACAGAAGAGAAGCTGCTTTCAAGGCATCAGGCAAAGGAGATTATTATGAAGCAAGCCACGTCCCAGAAGAAGAGGAAGAATAATCAAATTTTGTCAGAAATCTTCAAAGGGGTTCTGGAAGGTTCAGAGGTAAGTTACCTTTTAAATGCTTTGCTTGTGGAAGAGTAGGTCATTATGCTGCAAAATGTCCTTATAAGGATAAAGGAAAGGAACCTGCTAGATGGAACAAGAAACAGAACGCAAATAAGAAAAGCTACTACACTCATGAAGATAGTGATGGTCTATCAAACAGTGATGAAGATGAACAAGGTAATGAATATAAGTTGTTAATGGCATTTGAAGATGATGATTATATGGATGCTGTAGATGTGGATAACCTTTATGATGAAATTACTAGACTCAAGAGATGTATAGAAGAAAAGAACATGATCATTGATACTCTACAATTTCAAATTGATGAAAAGGAAAAACATCTTGAAAAATTAGAAGGTGAAATTTTTGGTCTTAGAAAAGAGATTGAGAAAACAAAAGCTATTAATCTCAAGTTTGTCAAAGGATCTGAAACTTTGGATGAGATTATCAATGTGCAGCGGTCTCCTCTAAACAAGACAGGTCTGGGCTATAATGGAGAAACTTCTCAAGCATCCACCTCAAAAAGTTATCTTGATGCAGCAAGAAGAAATGAGCAAAAGAACAAAGAAGATCAACAGGTAAAGCAGGAACGAATTACAAACAGAAACTATCAAGGGCAATCCATCTTAAGGGTGAACAAAAGCTACAACCAGCCACAGGTAAAATTTTCTCAATTTGGTTCAAGAATAGATGAAAATAGAAACTACAATCAGTTGGCTGGTAGATTCAATAACCGCAGAAGTTTCTTCAATGGACAATGTTTTTCTTGCCATAACTTTGGTCACAAAGCAGCTCAATGTGTTGCATATAAAACGATCATGACTAGGGAAGCTCAAAAGCAAAGAAGTATGACAGGGATTACAAAAAGGACCTATAACAACTTTTCGGTTCTTGAAAATGAAGTTGAATGTTCTATTTGCAATAACTTTGGTCATGAAGACTTTGAATGCAGGAGCAGGTTTCAGCAGAAAAAGGAACAAGCCTCAAGCACCAAAACATGGAGAATAAAGGAACCTCAAACAGAAAGATGTGGGATAGCATTTTATGCAGAGGGACAGGAAAATCTATGGTATATTGACAGTGGATGTTCGAAGCATATGACAGGTGATAAAGAAAAACTCGAGTCTTATTCTGCTCTAGAAAAGGGAAAGAAAGTCTCTTTTGGAAATGATACTCCTGCAACTATAAAAGGAAAGGGCATTGCTCAGTTAAAAGAAAAGGTCAAGGCTGGAAATGTTTTGTATGTTGATGGATTGAAGCATAATCTTCTAAGTGTCAGCCAGATGTGTGATCAAAGAACCGAGGTTATATTCAGATCAAATGGATGTCTTGTTCGTGATCTTGATACAGGTAAAACAGTGATCAAAGGTAAAAGAACTCCAAATAATCTGTACATATTTGAAGAAGGACAACAACAATGCTATCTGAGCAAGGATGATGAGCACTGGTTATGGCATCGGAGGTTGGGGCATCTAAGCTTTTCACAAATAAGGAAAGCATGCAAATATCAGGCAGTTCGTGATCTTCCAGATATCAAAATTCCTGACAACACCATATGCAAATCATGTCAGTTTGGAAAACAAACCAGAACTAACTTTCCAGAGAAGGAAGGATCAGCTAGCATGCCTCTTGAGTTAGTTCATACAGATACATGCAGTCCATTCAGGAAAAGAACACCTAGAGGAGAAGAATACTTGATATTATTCATTGACGATTTCTCCAGGTTTGTCTGGCTAGGGCTTATGAAGCACAAAGATGAAGCATTCGAAAAATTCAAATTCTTCAAAGCCTTGGTTGAAAATGAATCAGGTCACAAAATTAAGTGCCTCAGATCCGACAGAGGTGGGGAGTTTACCTCAAATGAATTTTTCGATTTCTGTGAAGAACATGGGATAAGAAGAGAATTCTCTACAGCTAGAACTCCTCAGCAAAATGGAGTTGTGGAAAGAATGAACAGAACAGTCCAACAAATGGCTCGTGCTATGCTTGATGAATCAGGAACTCCCGCAACTTTCTGGGGTGAAGCTGCACATGCTGCGGTTGTTATTCTCAACAAAACAAATGTCCGGGTGAACAACACTCAAACTCCTCATGAGCTCTGGAGTGGTAAGACTCCTTCGGTAAAGCACTTCAAAATCTTTGGGAGCAAATGCTATATCAAGAATACTGATGAGCAACTTGGCAAACTTGAACCTAGAGCAGATGAAGGCATTCTTCTTGGTTACTCTCCACATAGCAAAGCATACAAATGCTACAATAAAAGACTTGGCAGAATTGTTGACAGCATTGATGTAGTGGTTGATGAGAAGGGATACATTCCTAGGCAAGTACATCATGAAGAAGAAGATGAAGGCTACCCCCAACAACAGAATAATGAAGAAGAAGAACCTCAAGAAGAACCTCAAGAAGAACCAGAAGAGCAAACAAGAATAGAAGAAAAGACTCCATCCAGATATGTTCAGAAGAATCATCCAGAATCTCAGATTATGGGGCAGAAAGAAGCAGGTGTACAAACAAGAAGAACAGTCGCAGAAGCTTCAAGCTATTTGGCATTACTCTCCTCTACTGAACCACAAAATGTGAAAGAAGCATGCAAAGATGAATGTTGGGTAAAAGCAATGGATGAAGAACTTGAGCAAATCGAAAAGAACAACACTTGGGAGCTGGTTCCTAGACCAAAGGATAAGAATGTTATCGGAACAAAATGGGTCTTCAAAAACAAATTGAATGAAAATGGAGAAGTAATTAGAAACAAAGCCAGACTTGTTTGTAAAGGGTATGCGCAACAAGAAGGAATAGACTTTGAAGAAACCTTTGCTCCTGTTGCAAGACTTGAGGCCATCTGAATGTTCCTTGCTCTCTCAAGTTTTCAAAACTTCAAAGTATTTCAAATGGACGTGAAATCAGCCTTTCTGAATGGAGACCTGGAAGAAGAAGTATACATTGAACAGCCAGATGGGTTCATTCTTGGAAATGATCCAAAACTTGTATGCAGATTGAAAAAGGCTCTCTATGGTCTCAAACAAGCTCCAAGGGCTTGGTACTACCGTTTGGACAAATATCTTCATCAACAAGGTTTTTCAAAAGGATCAGCAGATAGCAATCTTTATATAAAAGTTGAAAATGACAAATTGCTAATACTTGTTGTGTATGTAGACGACATTATTTTTGGGAGCAATGAAGAAGCTATGAGTCAAAGCTTTGCCTCGGTCATGCAGAAAGAATTTGAAATGTCTTTGTTAGGAGAACTGACATATTTCCTTGGTTTGCAAATCCAACAAAAGGAAGGAGGAATCTTTTTATCTCAAACCAAGTATCTCAAACAGATTTTGAAGAAATATGGTATGGAAGATGCAAAACCAGTATGTACACCCATGGTCACAGGATGTAGCCTCAGTGCAAATGATGAATCTGCAGCAGTACATCAACCAACCTACAGATCTATGATTGGAAGTTTACTTTATTTGACAGGTACCCGACCGGACATCATGCATGCAGTTGGAATAGTTGGAAGATTTCAGGCAAATCCAAAGGAGACTCATCTTCAGGCAGTGAAGAGAATTTTCAAATATCTTCAAGGGACTCAAAATTATGGCTTATGGTATCCTAGAGATACAGATCTTACACTTCATGCTTATACAGATGCAGATTGGGCCGGAAGCGTGGATGACAGGAAAAGCACAAGTGGTGGTGCGTTCTTTATGGGTTCCAGACTGGTATCTTGGTTCAGCAAGAAACAGAGTTCGATTGCCTTGTCTACAGCTGAAGCGGAATATGTTGCTGCTGCATCTTGTTGCACTCAACTCCTTTGGATGATGCAGACTTTGCAGGATTTTCAAATCACTTGTACACCACCTATCCCCATCTTATGTGATAACACAAGTGCAATCAGCATCTCAAAGAATCCGGTTATGCATTCAAAAACCAAGCACATACCAATCAAGTACCATTTTCTCCGGGAACAAGTACTTGAACAGAAGGTCAAGTTGGAGTATGTTCCTTCTAAGGAACAAGTTGCTGATATTCTCACCAAACCATTGCCCAGGGACACTTTTGAATACCTCAGGCAAAAGCTGGGGGTTGTTGATGCATCATCTTATTGTTGAACCTCTTCTCATTGATGGTACAGGTTCAGGGGGAGCATATAATGCATTGTTGGCATTATGGAGGGTGTGCAGAAGGAGATCTTGGAAGTAGCTGCAATATGTCTCTATCTCTTTCATGGTGGATTATGGTTCTTTGCTGCAGATCTGGTTCATTTTCAGGGGGAGCATGATCGTAGGGGGAGCATACCCCTTTGCCCTTGATGTCAAAGGGGGAGAATGAAGCTGAGGTTTGTGAGGTTGCCATCAAGTCCAAAGGGGGAGATTGTTGGCATTATGTTTCTGGTATGGCTATGTGTTACAAATGTTGTACTTGATGGAAACTCCCATGGCAAGGCCCTCATTTTGTTGAAAATAAAGAAGTACGCAGGAAATCAGATCATAAGGTGCGTACCCGCAGGTACACCATGCAGGGACCGCGTCCAGATACGCAGGCCAGCCGTTCAGGAGGTGCGTCCCCCCAGTGCACACATTTCAAGGCAGAGAAAAGCACACGTGGGGTTTCTTATGTTTTACTCTTGGTATTTAGCCGACGGTTTTGGGTTATTATGGTGTCGGCTCGTGGTATTGTTCCATGATTTTAGGAGGAGCTTGCCTATATAAAGCAAAGGAGATCACTTGGCTAAGCATCTTTTTGCAATTGAATATCTTTAGATCTGAAATATTGGGTTATGGTCTTAAAAGCTTGATCTATATGAAAGGGAAGTTGAAGGCGAATCTGTGAAGGGTGATCTCTCGAGAGCATGATCAGATCTGAGCAACTGTGCCACTCTGGTGGGCTGCCTATTCGGCCCTAATCAGAAGGACGCAGGTGTTTAATAGAAGAGCTGCGTGGGTACACAGTGCAGAAACAGGAGATCTGCGTCGGCACGCAGTGCAGAAATAGGAGATCTGCGTCGGTACACAGAGCAGAAGAAAGATACCTGCGTCGGTACGCAGAGCAGAAGAAGAAGAGCTGCGTGGGTACGCAGAGCGACTAAGGTTCAGGTGCATCCGCATAGTAAAAGTACGCGGCGCGATAATGTCTTTGGGTGCGTCCCTGCAGTAACAGTACGCGGCGCGATAGTATCCTTGGGTGCGTCCCTGCAGTAACAGTACGCAGAGCAGTTCAAGGAACAGTGCGTGGGCACGCAGTCCGGCAGAAGGGTCTCTGCGGGTAGACGCAGGAAAGGAGAAGGTGAACTGCGTAGCGACGCAGGCCACAGAAGGGAAAACTGTGTACGTGTCTTAAAAAGTTCTGTTGATTGAATTTTTCTGTTGATAAGGTGTTCTGGGTTAGTTCTGTTATTGCTGATCTGATAACTGTAGTGAACTGTAACTTTCATGTACTTGATGTTCAATTGATGCTTTATGAAAAGAAGTAGGGGGTTGTAGCTCCCTTCCAGGAGAGACTGGAAAACGAGAGAGAGAGAGTTGTAGCTCTTTGCAGGTTGCAGCCTGCGTACTGGTAAAGGACTGCACCAGTGCAAAACCATTGTAAAAGAAGTTTCTAAGTTGAAAGAAGATAGAGACATATTGCAGCAGGTGGTTTTCACCCACATTGGGTTTCCACCTTACATCTTGTGTTCTTTGGTGTAACTATCTGTATTTCCTTGTTCATGCTCATTATTTTATGGTACTTACATGCAAAAATAATTCAAAGAACAAATAAGGAAGATTGATTAAAAGAATTAGATAATACTGATTCACCCCCCCTCTCAGTATTATTTCCAACACTATGCTGATAGAATTTCCCCTTTAAATAGTCTATGCTCACATGAATACCATGGTATTACCATGGGTCAATACCATGGGTTATCATAAACCTGGAGCTTAAAAACTACTATTAGTAATTCATAAAAATTAATAAAATTAATAATTGATTTTTTTTTATTTTTTTTAACCAAGTTAAAATGTTTAAGTGACATTAAATTACAAGATCCATTTTTACTCTTGATCTGCCAAGCCCCGAGAGGGATCAAATATTTTTTCACTCTATGTTAGTTTGCATATCACGATATTTGATCTAGAGTAAAGATGGATCTATGCTAGTTTAATTCCCCCTTGCATTCCATGTGAATACCATGGGTCAATACCATGTGCCATCATTATTTTTATTAATACTAATATTAGGGTTAATAATGCTTTTTTGCATGGTATTAATAATAATTTGGCCCATGGTATTTGGTCCATAGGCTTCACCTAAATATAACTTTTTTTTTGAGTGTTCATAAATATAAGGTGGCTTATGGAGTAAATATAAAAAATATTTTATTTATTTGCCATACCTCTCATTTATTTATACTTTTATTAATTTACCATACCTCTTTTATAAATATGGTATTTGGCACATAGTGTTAAATTAAATAAAACCTCTTTTTCGAGCCTTCTTAAATAGAAAGAGGGTTATTTACCATAACTCCATTGTATTTATATTTATATTTATAACTATCATAAATACATTTTCTTGAAAATGAGGGCGAATGAAAGATTGTAACTCCTAATTTCAAGGGCTAAATTTACTTTTTTTACCCTCTCCCTTAAAATAAGGTGGGCTAACCTCCATATCTAATTTTTTTATAAAATAAATTCGAGGCGATTTGTAAAAATGTACTAGGATACAAAATATTCGCCCAATAAAAATATAAAACCCCTTAATTTAGCCCAAGGGTGAAAATTCGCCCCTAAAATTTTCCATGATGGCTATCTTCAGGCAACTCCCATGCCACTGGTACGATCGAAGGTAGGAGCCATGCGTGGTGAAATGTTTTGCCTTGCTCCTGTACCTCGCAACAATTTGTAAGGAACTCGCCGCATAGATAATTTGCCCAGTTGAACTGGACTCCTTCAGCGCATTGGGCTACTAGTGCAATCACTAGAGCGGGCACCTCATCCGTGTGGCACTTCCGCATCACCTTCCCTACTAATATTTGTGTCGTGACCTTGACTATAGAGTTGTTAATGCTAGAGATGGCATACCCTCGCTTCTTCTTCTCTAGCTTGAACTTCTTCTTCATCACTTTAGTGAGGGCCAACTCGCCACCTTTTCCCTCTGAAATGTTGGCTGGATCCCCCCCTAAGTAAGGCAACCATGTAATCCGATGAATTAAGTGGTCTGTAATGGGAATGGGCTCCTCTAGCCACAAACACCCATCATGCAAGAAGCAAAGCAATTGCCTGATGATGAAAACGGTCACTGGGGCATGGTGGTAATGTGGCACCCAGAGTAGGTTAAGAAATCCGACTTTATCTACACTTCTGAGCCATGTCCATGACTCCAATTGAATTGTTCCAGCAGTTGCGTCAATCCTCTGGCGCATTAGATGCTCAGTCGCTAAATGCGGGAAATTCTCATGGTCTGTGAGGTCCTGATATTCAAATTTCAACACAGGAAGCCACCCCAAGTGCGGTCCCTCAAAAACAATATCGTCTAGGAGAAACAGATTTTGTAGAGAGCTCTTGCTCTCATCTATGTCCTTCGGCACCTTGGCTTTAGCCTTGCACGGAGGAACATATTCGGGTAACCGGGTAATAGGGTCCACGCCCTAGGTTTCAACTTCCATCCCTACATCCTCCTCATCCACCAGGATTTCTTTAAATTATTTCTCTTCGGCCTCCAGATTAATGGCCTTCCCCTTTTCCTACAAGGTGAGTTTGGTCCTCTATGGGTTTCTGGGCGAGACGTGCACCGGGATCATAGCCTGCTTATCCTTCTTATGTCTCGGTGTTCTGGGTTATTTAGTGACCTCAACTATCGCTCCAACGCTCTTTGGGGCTTCCACTTCCAAAATTTCCTACGTGGCTTCCTTGGGTGTCAACATCAGTCTAGTTAGAAGGTCTTGCATCTCCTTCGGAAATGTTTCAAACATTGAACTTGCTCTCAAAGCCTCAAAGTTTGTAAGGTCCATATACACTTGATAGCAGAACAACTGAATTTTCGAAATGCCAAGTGTTTTTCACTGGACAACCACTTGCAATTTATAGGGATTTTTGAATTCAAATTCGACCGTTCCCCCCACATTGAACCCATTAATGCTAGATTGGGAGCATATTTTCAAGAATCTAACCCATAATGTTCTCCTTAAATGCCCACCGCCTGCTCCATTTGGCCTCAAACCAACCATAAAATCATGAATAGTGACTAGGCATGATCCATCATACCTATGAGCGCTACTATGTGTAGACTAGGCACGATGTATTGCATAGGCATCAAGGCTTCAACCTCGTATACCAGGCTAAAGGGTGACTGTCCCATCAGTTTTTTGCATGTCATCCAATAAGCCCATAACACTGCAAGTATGCATAGGTCCCAATCACTTCGCTGAGCATTGCATACCTTGGTCAGCACATTTTCAAGCACTTTGTTGGACGCCTCCACTATCCTATTAGCCTGTGGGTGATAAGGTGTGCTCTTTTGATGATACACCTAAAATTCCTCCGTCAGTGCGTTGATCATCTCATTCAGGAAGTACGTACCGTGATCTCTCATCAAGATCTTTGGACATCCAAATCATGTTAGTACATGTTAAAACAGAAACTTCACGGCAGTTGCACCCATGCAATACTTCACCAGCTGCGCTTCTGCCCAACGAGTCAAATACTTCGTTGAAGTGATAATAGACGTCGCGCTTATCTTTCCTTGAGTTTGAATGGGTCCTACAAAATCTATTGCCCACTTTTCGAAAGGTTGCAATGTCATTTGTGGATTCAAACAAATTTCATTCCTTTGCAATGGCCTGCTTACTATTTGACATACATCATTCCCCATCTTGTATAGATTCCCAAAAATGACAAAGAAATCTACTGCGCACACCAC
This sequence comes from Pinus tabuliformis, assembly GCA_031772625.1. NCBI lineage: Eukaryota > Viridiplantae > Streptophyta > Pinopsida > Pinales > Pinaceae > Pinus > Pinus tabuliformis. The sequence continues at coordinate 275,208,180 of CM062811.1, forward strand.
TAATTCCTTCTTTTGCTAGACAGAGTATCCTTTCAGTGCAGTTTGAGTTGCTAGAAGGTGTATTATATCTTCGAAGTGTCTATTTGCGACGCGCATAGTAAAGAGATGCATGTCAGGTAATCCTTCCTCCAAATTAGTAGGTTCCTCACCTGTCTCGATGCGTGACAAGTGATCTGATCGCACGTTCAATCATCTAGGCTTCACAATAACTTCAAAATCGTACTTTAGCACGAAGTGATCTATATACATCTTAAAGTGGCCTCCCAGCAAGTAGTTTCGATACTTCTGGAGTGCATATTCCATAGCTAGCCCTTCATGCTCAGTGGTGGAATAGCTCTTCTCTGCTTTGGATAATCTGTGGCTTGCGAACACGATAGGGTGGTCCAAGCCTTCTCTGCCATCCTATGTTAGTACTGCCGCCAGCGCTATACATGACGCATCGACATGTACATGAAACTCTTTCTTCTAGTTTGGGAAGATGAGAATCGACGCAGTAAACATCTTTTCTTTCAATATATCCAAACTCTTCTTATAGTCATCGTTCTAGTAGAACGTGACATCCTTCTTCAGCAATTTTTCCATTGGCAAGGTGATCTGGGCATAGCCCTTGATAAACTTTCGTAATATCTTGTGTGTCCTAGAGTAGTGCACAACTGTTTCACACTCTTTGGCACTTCCAAGTTTAGAATCACCGCGACCTTCACAGGGTCTACCATCAGCCCTTGTCTGCAAACCACATGCCCTGATTTCCGAAAAGGAACACAAAACAGACACTTCTTGAGGTTGAGCACGATTTGGTATCTTTGACAGGTATCCATCATCAAGTGTAGGCTCACTACATGGCACTTAACAAGCCCAAATATAGTCTAGTCATCAAAATAGACCTCCAAGAACTTATGATTATATTCTTTGAATGTCGCAACAACCATGCGCGAAAATATAGCAGGCACATTCTTCAATCCAAATGAAATTACGACATATTGAAAGAAACCCCATTCAGTTGTGAAGGTTGTCTTGCTCCTATCCTTTGGCGCATTTTGATTTGGTGGTACCCAGAGAACCCATCAGTGAAAGAATATGCTTCCTGACCACCTACATTTTCCAACACTTCATCCGTGAACAGGGTTGGGAAGGGATCATGCACATAGGGATCATCAGTTTTTTGAGATCCATGCATATCCTTATCTCATCCTTCTGCTTTTTCTCTTGCACCATCATTGGGCTTACCCAATCAGATTCTTCCATAGGCTCAATGATGTCAGCTACTAGCATTTTGTCTAGCTCTAAGCGGACCTTCTCCTTGTATTTCAGATTTAAGCGGTAAGGCCTCTGCTTAACTCACTCTGCATTGGGCTTTAACGTGATCTTCGTCACTCCTAGATCTCTAATTAATCCTTTCAAATCCATAAACTTGGTTAGGAATAAGCCCTAATACTCGCGGAGTAATTCAGCAACCTTATCCACCGTCGCGTCATCCCAATAGTCTCTGATCTTCGCGAATTTAGGTTCTGCCTCCGTACTAACGTTCGCATGTTTATTTCTCACCGATGCTATTATATCATGGTTCTCAATCTGTGGTCCTTGAACCTTGTGGTGGCCTTCTGTTTCTGGAATGTGAATCTTCCGTGGATCCTCATCCTCCTCTTCAGTAGTTACATTATAACATTCTAGTGCGCAACTTAGTTGAGTCGCCCATTCAGGATTACTCGGGTCTAAAGGTTCCTATGGTATCATAAAGATGGCTACTTTTACCTCTTGTAGTGCTTCATCAATACTGTCAAACCCATCCTAAAAACTGAATGTCATCATAAATCCTTCACGCATGATATCCCATTCACTTGTCCCAGGGCAGAGCTCTGTTTCTATATACCAATTCATTGGGATAACATCAAGGGTATGAGATAATAGGTGCACCCACTCAGGTTGTGGCTTTTCTCCATAGGCTTGTGTCCACATGGCCATATGCGCGCGCGATCATCCTGCCCATCACACTTATCTGTCAGTCACATCTTAGGCTTCCAAAATCGTGCTTGCATCATTCTCCTACATTCGTGCCAATCATCAAAGCTTCCTTTGTGTGTACCCCACCGTCTTGCAGGCATAGCACGCAGTACTCATTCTGAGGACTGGAAGCATTTATTTTCTGGCACCTCCCTTTCATATGCATCCAAGAAGGTATCTACCTCAGTTATACCATCATAAGTAGGAAGATTTCTTTCCTTTGACGACACACAGTGCAACGATCAGGTCATCATATTGCAATTCAGCGTAGTTACTTCGTGTAACTGATTTCACCAATGTTCTATTTCTTCATTGGAATCTGAAGTGCAGGAACTCTCATGCTCCCATGTAATCTGCCCATCTACGGTGGGATTCACCAAGTCTTGCTCTCGTGCTGTTATCTTATAGATGCAGTCCAGATTATCATCACTTTCATAGTCGTGGATTGGTTCCGTATAGCGCGATCCTTCAGCAGGATCCAGGGGTATTATTATGCATAGTGACTTGTTCTCAAAGACCTTCTTTCACTTCTTCAGGTTGATTACCCCATTCATATCAGTAGCCCAGTCAATTCCTAGGAGCACAGGGTAGTGATTGCTATCATCAACAATCTCTATTACTTCAAAATCTACCTATGCACTCGCTCCCTCAATATACATGGTTACTCCTTACAGTCACCCCATGGGTATGATTTTCTGCTGATTTGCCATCCTCAGCTGAATCAGAGACCATCGCAGCACAGGTCTCCCCATTCGCTTCCATGACTGTTTCAGTAAAACATTTTCATATGATCCCAAATCCAGAATGACTTGATCCATCTCATATTCTCCAATCTGCACGGTGAGTCTCATTTCAAGCTTCGTCCTTGTTTTATGCTTTCTGATCTTTTGTACTACGTGCGGTTCTCCTGGCATGGTCCCAACACATCTGTTGATGAGTACCTATAACCCTTTCACAACCTTACTGTTGTGCAGTAACTTCATACAAGTTTCCAAGAAAGTTGTAAGTATAGAGGGGTCTATCTTTAGCTCAAGCTTATCTTTTCTTCCTGAAGTGGAGGCCTCAATGAAGCTCTTCTTATCTCCCATGAAGGCTTCCCATGCGTGCTCCAAATCAAACTTAGATTATTTCACCAGGGCTTTGTGAACCCAGGTACTATCTTTTGGCTATTTCCCCTTGTCATCTCCCATTGTGATTCCACTTCGGAGCACTATAATTATGTTCAGATCTTCCTCGTGCGGCTCAAACCTCATCATCTGCAGGTTCTGAGTCAGGGGAGGAGGTAGTTCCCCTTTGTCACGTATCCTAGCTATCAACGTAGGACAATATTTTGTTTCATGATCAAACAGTGTGCAATACTTGCACGATGGATGCGTTGGATTAGTGCAATCATGGGCATAGTGTCCTTGCCCTCTGCAATTGTAGCAAATCAACTGTCTGTGACCTCTACCAAGTCCTCCTCCACCTCGGCCTCATCCGCGCCCCTGAAATCCTATCCGCGCCATGCCTGCATTCTGGTCAAAGGGCCACATTTCGGCTTGAACTCTATAGGTGGGTGTTCTATCCATCATCAATTCATAGCTCCTGCAAGTATGCTCATCATGTCCCACCAACCTAAAAAAGTTGCAGAACAACTGTTGCGGTGTTTTCACATACTTCTATAACAAGTGACTATTGTATGTGGCATGTTTTCCTGCTACCTGACAGATAGCGCACCATAAAGTAGGTGCCACGCTAGGTCCTGCTTGAGGTTCCAACCTTAGAGGCATCGACCCTCCTCCTGCAAGGTAATTTGTGAAGACCGGTCAAAGGTCTTTGTCATGACCCTAACTATTGCATTTCAAGCACCATATCTCTTCGCATACCTTGGGTCGAATCGTCCTATCTTGTTTTAGACTTTGCATCTTAAGGCATAGATTCTTCAGCTGCACATGGATCTACTGGACTCTTAGATTAGGATCCTGCATTGGAGTCTCGTGTAGTCTCATGGGAATCTATAGGGCCTCTACCTGAGTTGTTATCTTCTGCTGCGACAGTGCACTCCTTAAGTGTGGTAGTAGCGAAGCCACAAACCACTCGCGATGATGTCCATCTATCAAATTCATCTTGGATTCATGAATCATACATTTCATCCTTTGATCCAGCTCCCAAGGCGTCTCACCTGGTTGCATTGCGATCTCCTTGAATCCCACAATTGACTGCAATTCAGATTTAGGCCTGCTAAATTCCCTATTTAGTGATTCTTGGATGTCCACTACTCTAGCATTCGGGTTATCGTTGGAGTACTTAATATACCAAGTCAGCGCACGATCCTGCAAGGCGCTAACCAGTGGCGCTTTATTTATATGGTCATATTTAACACCTTGAGCTTCCCACACAGCCCTCACAATGAACCAGAATTGGTCTAGGTCCTTATTTCCCAAGCCTTTGAACAAAAGCAACTTCACTATATTTGCCATACTGAATCATGGTGGAGGTGGAGGTGGTACGGGTGAGGTTGGAGGTGACAGCGGTGAAGCTGGTGGTGGTGTGGGCAGAGGTGGTATTCATGGAAATCCTTGTTTTATCAACTGAATAGCACTTCGTGGAGGGACCTTCACAATCCCTTCTTCATCTTTTCGTGGAGGTGAAATCAAGGGGCTATGCTATGGACCCTTATTTCTTTTGTTTCTATAAAGTTTTCTGCTTCGCGTAGCCCTGAACATCAAGGTAGTTGCATAACCCACTTTTCGCACAACAACAATTTAATCCAAGTATCAAAGATTTCACATACTTACCTCGCGGTCCTTTGAAAAAGTGTCGCTCTGCCTTGCTATAGCTGACTGAGGTGTTGACCGCAAATTCTATCACAAATCCTCCTATGATGCAATCGAGCCAATGATTGATAGCGCGGGCGATCTTATCCTCAGATGCTTCCAACCTTCGTACTAGCTTTGGGGTCCAAACAATAGGATCGTCAAGTTTCAACCTTCCTTGGCTATCTGCTAGCTTCGCGATCCACTCGTATAGCTCAATAGGAAAGGAAGCGAAAAATATTTCGTGGATCTCTGTATATAGGTACCTATCTAGCCATTGTTCTTTTGATAGTCGTGGGTTTCTGTTTTCCTGTGCCGCGAACTCTTGAATCCTTCTGTCCAACTAGCCTTCGATTTCTTTCTTAGTTGGATTCCAATGATATGACATCACACACCTCTTATGCAGATTCCAATCTTGACAATGGAACCATTTGTTGGCTTGAGGGCGCCTGACCCAAGTTCAATGTTAGTTAGCCAAACAAATCCCTACACTACTGGCCCTTTCAGCATCAGCTCGTGGAGCGTGGATTAAAGTCTCACCCAAAGCAGTATAGGGAGATAATGGAACCAAGTTTCTGCACCCTTGAGATGGTTTTGATGTCAGTTTATTCCAACTATACCTGCCTTCACACAGGTTGCTTATCCCTCTCCTCTACCCTTCAGTACCTTCGCAAAATGTTACAATCGGCTTGCGCACAACCCGAACAAGGGGCTGGAGTCCTTTCTCGTTGCTAGGGCAGCGAACGACGATATCTCCAAAACTAGGCTAAGTATCTTACTTATCTTATTAACAGATCTTTTTTAGCTTTGTGTAAACAGATGTTATTACTTGCGTTCACTTAACCAACACATTTACATATATTCGCGCACGATATAAGCATTAGAAGTGAAATTCATAACCAATATAACAGATGCATAAATAGGAAATAAAGACACATAAATTATAGAACACTTCTCTTTATTGATAATTCCATATGATTACAGACTCGACTCGCCCTGCGCACTCAACTACAGAGCCTCTACCTACGCTATGACCCAAGACTTAGACTTCTACTTTAGAGCTCTCTCATACATGTTCAGCCCTTTTTTCCATTTCTCTTGTGTCTCTAAACTACTTAGAGCTTAACTCTATTTATAAAATCCCATGGTCTACGGACCATGGGTAGATCTTTTACAACTGAAATTACATTATTAAAATAAGGGCGGACAACCCTATGACTCTTTAACATCTATGTGCTCCATGACCACAAAATGCAGAGTCTTTACATTTGGATTACAAAATTGGACCAAAATATGGGCTTTTAGCCCCAAAACTACCCTTGGGGAATCTTGCGCCCAACACTTAGCACCAAAACCTCATCTATCTCAGGTAAGTACTGCCTTTATATTTTATGATTTGTTTATCCAACAACTTGTCTTGAGTCTGCAAAGGGAAACAAGCTCAAAGAAACAAACAAAGGCAAAGGTATGTATTTATAAGATGTATGATCAATATTTGATTCATCTTAGGGTTTAGAAAATTCAAGATTGGTAGTTTCTATCCAATAGTGTAAAACCATAGGTAACTCATGAAGAACACTAGTCATAAGGTTTTTAAAAGATATTTTGATTTCCAAATTTTAAAATTGGAAACTTTAATTGCCTAGGAAATCCTAGACTGACTTCACAATTTTTGGTATCGTATAGTTTGCTTCGTTGTACTTGTTATTAAGTATTTCAAGTATAAATTGTGATTCATGAGAGAGAGAAATCCAAGGGAAAACCCTACAAGGTTTGTAAAAGGAGCAACTCCAGGTTTGTCTATTTCTAAAAACTTATTTATTAAAATTATTTTAAAGTTTTCCTTGTATTACTAATTATTTTATGTTTAGGATTTCGAATCGTAAAATATTTTTGTTAGGAATATCAATCACTAGATTGAATCTACCTCTATCGTATCTCTTGTCATTTGTTCATTTTTGTGGAAATACTAATTTTTAGGGTTCACTACAAAACTCTAACTTGTTGATGCTTAAAATATATTGTCGATAATATTGAATCCTTAGGATACTTAGGGTTTGTAAGTCTAACATTATTTAGGTTTTTTGGTAATACTTTGGTAAAATCCTAATCTTTTAGGGTTTTCATAAAATGATAAACCTTTAGGGTTTGGTGAATTATTGGAACCCTAGTCAAAATTGCTAACTTTTAATGTTTGTATCCATGCAGAAGACTAGTATGAATCAAACCCTAGATGTAAACTTGTTAGTTCTAGGGGTTGTAATAAAACGTAGTAAATTTTGTCACAAAACTCTGGAAAGCATATTGTTGAAACCCTAGATCTACAATATTTGATTTTGTGGGTGTTGATTCTAGTTTATGGGACTTCTTTCAGTATTAAATTGTTAATACCTAGGATTTGGCTTTGGAATCTAGGGATTATGTTAAAAAACCTAGTAAAAGATATTGAGTTGGATATGAAAGATTATTCAAGTTTAAGTTATGAAATTTTGACTACTTATGATTGATGCTCTCTTCATGTTGATATGGTAACCCTGTATTGATCTCATACTCATGTATATTTGTATTTGGTTACTAGATTTCCACGTACGCAATCTTCAAAATGTTGAAGATGTTCACCTATCTTGAAAATGACTTAATGATGAGCATCATGAAAAGAAGAACCTGATAAAGTCTATTGTTTAGTTAAGGGGGAGCTTGGATACCCACCATGAGTTCATAAGATGTTGATAATAAAGTTGAAGAAGATTTGAATTATTTTTTTTAAACTGAAACAAGATATATGAGCACAATCAAGATAATTGAAGACACCTAATGTTTGTATTAATGTATATATGTATTGAAAGGTTATTTCTAATTGGGGTTGTGTTTTCATAGGATATATCCATGATAAAATACAAATATTTGGAAGAATGCTTGAATAATGGATATATGTCTAGTTTATAGGGAGATATGTAAGCATTTGGGGTTGAGTGCTTGATTCTTGGGGGGACATATGGCTGGCCCATGTGTTGATGTCTAGATTCTGAAGTAGGGAGGGTGGTGTTGGTCATAGAGCTCAAAACTTAGATACGCACCTAGATCCCTCGGTTGGTGTTAGAGTGGAATCATGATTGTATCTATTGTGGTTGAAGCTTGAAACACACATTAGTCCCACCCGGTTAGATACCCTAGTCAAATATCTAATTCAAAAGCATTGTGGCATTGTATGAATATTTATCTTTCTAGATCATTTCATTTTGAGTTCATCCTTGTACCTATATGTAAAAATTATGAATACCTCCCTAGTTAGGGGGGAGTGTTGAAGAATGTAACTAGTATCGATATTCATAATTGTATTTTAGTCATAATAAATAAAACTTAATTATTTTTATTGAATTATTAAAGCATGGGTTCCGTGCTTGGGTCAATGATCAATAGGTCAAGCCTCCATTGTAGGCTTCTAATATTTTTATTTAGTCAAAGTCAAAGTTATTTTTTGTAAGAGACCCTTCTTGGGCTCCTTAAGGTCAAGAAAGGAAAAAAAATGTGTCTAGATATCACCTCCATCAAATCAGTTCCTTCTCCCAAAAGGATTACCATTCATCCTTTAAAGTTGGCCTCCAAATAGAATATAATCAAGTTGGCCTTCATTACAAGCCTACAATTCGACTTCAAGTCAAATTGACTACGTTAGATCAAATGCACAATGGCCAATAAGTATAAATAGCTAGCCTACTATTTTACCCTTTGAAGGAGATAAGTGAAGCATTCATTCAAGAACTAAGAGAAATGATTACAGACCAAGAAATGGAGAGGAAGTCAAGAATCTTAGAACACTATTATAAAGAGAAAGCCAAAAATGTGAATTGAAGAAACAATTACAGGGAGGCCAAAGTTCCACTTTGCAGAGATGATTACAAAAAAGGTTGATACTATTGCAAAAGGAAGGTCGAGATTCCTAAAGCAGGAAGGCCGAGATTTATGAAGTAGGAGGGTCGAGACTAATGCAGAAGGAAGGTAAAAAATTTGAAGTTAAAACAGAAGGAGCCAAGAGCCATGATTGCAAATACAATTGCAGGAGGAACTGGTCTGGTGGCTAGAGTAAGTCTATTTCTTTAGTCAAAGGTTCAAGTGTGTCTCAACCTAATTTAATCTACTAGAGAGACAATTGACTGGGTTTTCTCCTTCATATGGGTTTTTCCCTGCCTATGCACCTACAACTTGTGTTCTTGTCTTTGTGATCTTCACGTTGGAATTTATTTGATGAAAGGAACTCCAACATAATCAACATATAATTTCACAAGTAACTGTCAAGGTAAGAAAAATAAAATTGAAGAATTTAACTCACATAATTCCCTAGATTACTTAACAAACGAGATATATTGGACCTCATTTAAGTCACACAAGTAATTCAGTGTCTTCAAAAAGTATGAGGAAAATTCAGAGCAAGAAAGAGGTGGATGATGGCAAGGAAAGAAAGAAGGTCTAATTTTTTGGATTGTGCATCAATTATTTGTTTGGCAAGCTCACGTGTATGGGAAGAAAGTCATCTCTATTAAAATTTTGAGCTAGAGAAGAGAAAAAGACTGAGTTATAGAGAGAAGTATTTTTTTGGGTGGTTTTCCTATCACTTGGTGAGTTGTCTTGATCAATGGTCTTGGAAGTCTTCCTTGAATTTCTATAAGAAGAATTTTTTGGGGTTTTCCCCTGTGGAGGAGTTAAGCCCTAGCCTAGAGCCTACTTCTAGTGTTCTTGTTTGCATTGTGATATTCTTTATTGGAATTGTCTTGATGATGAACACAAAATAATGATGATGATAATGAACTAACATTATATCATAATAATTATCAATATAACAAGATAAGACATCATAAAAAATACCCTAATTCTATTTGCCCTAGTTTTTCTCAACATCGATGGTCTTGGAAGATTTGAAATGTAGAAATAAAAAATTGATTTAAAAATGAAACACAAAACTAAATCACACACTGGGTAGCCAAGTCCTTGGTGGGCTAAAGTTTAGAAATACTTCGATGAGTTTTTTTCGCATATATGACTCTAACCCTAGTTAATATTTCAAATCCATTTATGTGAATGAAAGTACCTACAAAACAAAGGAATGAGGAGAAGTTAGATGCGATAAATAGTTAATAAAATAGAAGAAAAATCACACTAGTTCCTTATTCCTAATTAATAGAGTAAGACTTTATCTAAATGCCCTCCATGAAAAATGACAGTTTAGGGTCTTTCATTCAAATACAAACATAATTGTGAAAGAAAGACAAATACTACATGATTTTTTTTCATGGAAAAGTTTGGTATTTCTTATAAAACTTTATGTAACTCCCACTCAACCAAGTCATACAACACAAATTTCGAACAAATTTTGTTTTCTCACCTAAACCCTTACTATTTTGAGCTATTTTCTTCAAATAGTTGTTCCACTTCAACATCCAAATTCAAACTATTTGTCCTACACATATTCATGAGACCAATGAGGTAAACTTTGATTTAATTTGACCAAATATTAAATTTAATTGCATGAATAAATAATAATTAAAAATATTTGCGTGCATGAATACTTGAATTGGATCATCTTGGTTTTGAGAATAAATTGTTGGAGTAGTTTAATCTTGGAGCAAGCCTCCCTCCACTTGACGAAGCAGTAGTGAAGTCAACATTCACTTTGTTGTTTCTCTATTGGATTGAGGGTGTTTTTCTCCAATATTATCTAAATCCTAATTTATTCTCTACTGAATAGGGCCAACAACGTGAAGGTGCAAGCTCTCATGGTCCCTCCACCCCCCTCACATCACTCTAAATCACCCAGTACCCAATATATCTACTATATAGTAAATGCTTGAAAGAAACACAATAAGATACATCAAAAATCAAATAGAAAATGTTAATTCATTCATTCGTAAATCCACAAAATATTTCATCTGGATAAATTTTATAATATGTTTACATAATATGAAACAACGTCATGTACATAAAGAGACATATAGAAATTATTCATTAACATGTAACATTCATTCATTCATTCATTAATCATAGACACAAAATACTTCATCTCAAAAACAATTATCATCAAAAATATGTTCTCATAATATGGTACGTGATGTTTCTAATGATATAACTATTACAATCATTTCTTTTTCTTTTTCTTTATTTTTGATGGCCTGGTCGTGCACTCATGACGCTGTCAAGGTTGTCACAAGAGCAGTGGATCATCAACTGTAACAAAAAAGAAATATTAAATTGATATTTTTTTGTTATTATTCATTAATAAAAATGGCATTAAACTTTTGTTTACCGCATGCACTAGTTGACATTGTAATTTTAAAAAGGAAACAATTACCACATTATAAAAACATAAAAGTGTAATTTTGTAGATACTTCTCAAACAAAACATTGATACTGGTGAACACAACCAATATTGCCTCCCATCTTGACCATTCATAGATGCCTCAAATGATACTAGTGAATACGGGAGGCAACATTAGCTGTGTTGATCAATATTGCCACTTTGTTTGAGAAGTATCTACAAAATTTTACTTTTCCATTTTGATATTGGGGTAATTGTTTCCTTTTTTAAAGTTTTGAAGATCAGTTCTAGATTTTTTTAACGCTTGTAATTTTTTTTTAAACATGAATCACTAATGGATTGTGAAGATTCTACAATGGTCGAATGTTGAATATACCAAGAATAAGCAAACAAAGGAAATATGTAGATCTTTTGTGCTTGTTCTACCATTTTGAAGGTACAAGATTTAGGGGAATAGATTTAGAAGGGTTTATATAACATATTTAGGGAAGAGTGTAGTCGATGATGTTTTTGTATGCTTAAAATATTTAGGGAAGAATGTAGTCAACACTGTTGGAATGGTTGCTATATTTTCTACTCTATTCATTGTAACTAATCTATATATTGGTTGCATTTTATAATCTATATTAGTCTAACAAAATTATAACATATATTATTTTCCAATTCATGATATTTTGTGATTATGATGACAATTTAAGAACACATGAGTGTACTATCCATGATGGGATGTATGAATTTTCCTCCACACATTTCCCATGAATGATTATAACCTTGAATGGGATAACACTAATCTATCATCACCATCTCAAAATGACCCAAAAGATGACGATTTACCATGTATGTCATCATCACTTCACATTGTCTCATAGATGAACCCTTATACAGATTATTGCATGAATTTCTGGTAGACCATGCCCTCTACCTAGCCTATGATTTATTATGAGAACATGTGAAAAAAGTACAATTTATAAGTAGGGGATCTTGTCTAAAAAGATCTACCAATTGTAATTTATTCATTTTTTGTCACAATCAATCATACAATAGTTAGAGGGGATGACCTTCCATAAATTCATGCATATGATTAGTATAAATGGTCATTCATGAGATAGTGTGAAGCGATGATGACAAAAATTGTAAAATTTCATTTGTCATGTCATTTTGAGATCATGAGATAGACTAGTGCTAGCCCATTTAAGGTTACAGTCATTGACGGGAAATTTGTGGATGACATTTCATACATCCCATCATAGACATTACACATATATGTACTTGAATTGTCATCATAATCACAAATTGTTGTGATTAGGTAGTGAAGCATGAGTAGCTAGCACCTACATTAAGAATGTGGTAGTTTATGGTGAAGTGGGATAGGTATACAAATTATTATATGGTTGAATTATCATGGTCATAGATTGTGTGAAGGCTCAGTTTAACAGAGTAATCTGATTATAGGCTCTTCGTGTTTGTAACTGAGTTAATTGACTTATACCACAAATTTATCAAATATATGGTATTCTACACCCTCCTTGTATCACAAAAGATATGTTTACATAATATGAAACAAAATCATTCTAATTTTTTGCAATGGAAAAATCACAACTTTTTATTAAGATAGTCTAAAGTTACATGTGCACATGCCATGAGCCATTTAACCCGTCAATAAAAAATGAGGTAATAAAAAAAATGGGCTCTAAATAAAGAAGTGCAATCATTTTTTATCATGTTTCCTTCTTTTTTTTAATACAAAGTTAGTGAGGATGTCTTGATCTTTCCCCCCTACAGTTGTTGTGGTCTCTAACGTAATATTTCTTATTGTTGACCTAGTCCTACGATTATGCTACTACAAGTGGGGGTGAGCTCCAACTGAAATAAGAAACATAAGTTAAATTCATATTTATAGTTATTAATATTACAAATGTTTTATTAATAAAAAGAGTAATATAGTGTTCTTTACCTGCTTCAATAATGGAGGGAAGTGAAATACTTTTGGATGTGACCATATGGTCCTCCTCTTCTCTAGTCACATCAGGTACATGATATGGTGTAGAAAGGTTATACTCAATACACCATTTTCATTTAAATATTTTTAGTTATATTCCATACTACAATTTTTTTATAACACATGAAATACTTCTAGTACTGAGTTGAACATGAGTCTCAGGATTAGGCACACCAGCATTAGTAGGCTCATGTGTTGTATTTACATTTGTTGCCTAATTTTTGCAATCAATCACATTACTTTATGGCCAAAAATAATAAACAATAAATTGTACAAGTAATGACTTATAAATGTTATTCGTTGGTTTTATTTTCTTGACTGTTATGTTGGGTGGTTGAACACTGTGAAGACGCCAAGCTTGTCCTTTGTTCAGCCACAACTTGATAACCATACTTGAAAGCAAGCCTTAGGTCTTCCTCCATGGGAGACTCTTTGAATTGTGTCCCCTACAATTTTTCATCAGAACTTGAATTTTTCTTCTTCTTTGATATTAAATTAAAATTGTTAACAATTTATAATTTTGGATGCAGATTATTTTTTTATATAGTTACAATTTTTGTGGCCATTTTTGAGTAATCACCCAGGCCAGGATTACGTTGCCCATGTTTTCCTATTATATTTTGTGTGGCTTTGGAAGTATCTGGGAGCCTATATTTAAAACATTGAAAAACTTGATTAGATGTCGCAATGATGATAAAGAATCATAATTATATTATTAAAAGTGCACCATACCTTCCTGGTCTGGGTGAGTCTTCCCTACTTTTCAAAGTACCTTCTCATATGCATCTTCCACAAGTACTCTCCACTCCATCTCTGGAATCAATGGAGGGTTCTCATACGACTTGGACCTTTACAATTGAGACCTATACAAGTCCTACAAATATTTTAAATGTAGGTTTGCCTTTGAGGTAACTCTATATTTGTTAAAGGTACCATCACCTAATAGGTGAACTGTCCTATTAATAAGTTCATATTTTAACTTGGAACTTTGGGATTTCCAGTTTATACGAATGGTTGACCCAAATATTTCCAAGTTTATACGATACAAATGCTTATAAAATACATCATTACCTGTAAAATGATATTATCATTAGTTTAAAATAATCACATACTATACATTAATTTCATGTAGGGTGTACTTAATATTTAAAACACTTCTTAAATACTTGGAAGTTTCTCTATTTTCATGGGGACATTGTCATCATCTACCAAAAACGTGATCAGTAGTGATCCTATGATAGTAACACAAGAAGATCTAGGAAAGCTCATTTCAAATTGTGCAATTGATCATGCTCTGCATCCACAACATCATGTGTAGATCCTAACATACTTTGTTAAGGGTGTGCAGATCCTGTTGTGGGTGGTTGAGTAGTTGTAGTGGTCTCAATGACTGATGACTCATTCAAAGGTGGAGCATCAGTGCTGCTACCATTTCTGGTCTGGCCCATATTCATAGCATGAGGATTGTACTTCGCCAAAAAATCCTCTAAAATAAAGAGTTTTTTTATAAAGGATTAGATAACTAAATCATAAACAAATAAATGAGATAATTAAATGAGTTTTTCACTCCATACCAACGAAATTTTTGTAGCAAGGTTCTTATTTCACCTTTTATCTCATTTGTCTAAGGCTCAATCAGAACTAAAGAATTAAGTTTCTTGTTTGCTTTGATTTTAAGTTTCTTATTGCTTGGATCGGATCAGTGGACATAAAAATTTCATCATTAGTAAGCTCTTCCTCATGAGAATTTGTGCACTACTCTAAGGCTGGTGCCTTCCCCTTATCACCATGTTTATCAAATAAGTGTAATTTGTGGTTCATTCACAATTAATCATCATTATATTAATAAGAGACCACTATTGAAATATGTCTAAATTTATATAGAAACTTCACATAGTAAATCACAATCATAACATACAATAGTCATTGTTTACAAGTAGGGTGAAATTGAATACATACTACCCACATAATAGAAATATTTGTATTTATTCTATTCAAATTGTAATCAATGAGTAACTCTTCCCTTGCAGTTATTGATTTAGTGGCACATGCGAATACATAGTTTCCTTCATGTCCCTCGAATATGAAATTGGGTTTCTTATTTGTGGCCTTCCATCAATATACATAGTTGTGCCTTTATTTTCATCATTTTCTTTTAGTTTTATATAAATTGTAGCTGTTAGGTCCCTATAATACTAGTTTACTCCCTCATTGTTATTTTCAATGTAGCCCCCTTATTGTTATTTTTGTGCCCATGTAGTCCCCATATTTTTATTATTGTGCCTCATAGAAGCCCATTATTGTTATTGTTGTTCCCTTACATTATTATTGTTATGTCGACTCTGATTATATTGTGAGCCCTTAAACTCCTATATATAGAAAGGAGGTTTTTTCATTTGAATCATGCAATAATCGTTCATTTATGTAATGTAAAGGAGATTTCCCCCTTGAAGAGGATATTTTTTAAGTCGTTGATATATCTATTTGTGAGTTGGTTGCATAACATTTGGTATCAACGCTTTGGATTCTAGGGTTTCACTTCTTCAAATAGACCATCTTGTTACTTTCAATATAAGGTTTTTTATACGAGGCTTTAGAAGCTAAAAAATTTACCACGTGGATCCAAAATCTCAAATAAATTCATGTAAACATTTTATATCCTCGTTCGCTATATTTTTTTATATATGGTCTATGGAAGTTACGGTTTTTATGGGCTCCAGAAAGAAGTTAGCTGGGAAAAATAGTGATAACTTTTGTTTCAGGCATCAGATTTGAATTCTGTAAAAATTGGATAAAAGTGCACGAACTGTAGTTTTTCATTTACAAATTTTAGGACTGAAGGTTGAAACAGTGACACATTGCATCTCATACAACTTCGCTCCTCATCCAGTCCATAATTAGGTCATCGTGGGAGTTCTGGCATAACTCTTCCTTGAAGAATCCAATATTGATCAAACTTGTGGGGTTGGAATGTGGACTCAGAGATATAACACAAAAATAAATTTTAGAACTTGGAGATCCAAAATTATAGAGTTACAATCATTTCAAAATCGAACTCGTAAAAGCAAGAAAAAGGTGTGTATTGTTTTTTAAAAATTGCATAACTTTTGTTTGAAAAATTAGTTTGAAGTGATACAAAGGGCATAGTGAATCATATATATCTTTGTTTTATTTTAAAGTTTCTCAAAGCAAGAAAATAGAAACACCTAGTACACAACCAGAAGTCTCTATTATGACTCATGAAGAAGAGGAAGAAATGAAACATGATATATCAAAATTGCAAGACCAGGTGCAAAAAATTTCACTCTCACAAAGAGTAAATGAAATGGAAGCTAAGATGGATGGTTTGTAGAATAGTTTAAAATCATACATGGAAGGTTTGAAGGATGACATAGAAGAAAAAATGAAAGGCAACATGGAATATTTGAAGAATGGTTTGAAAGCCGATATGGAAGGTTTGAAGGAAGGTTTGAAAAAGTTGCTACAAGAAATGCTTCCTAATGGTGAAAAGGTATTAGATGAAACTCATGATGAGAACAAAAGAAATGTTAACCATTATTTCATAGACTCTAATGTTGGATTGAACACCCATCATATTCCAAAGATCTATATGAGCAAGTTTGATGGCAAGGATCTGGTAACATGGATAATACAAATGGAGCAATATTTTGTTCTTCATAATGTGCAACACACACAAAAGGTATGCATTGCAACTTTATATTTAGAACCCAATCAGTTTGTATGGTATCGATGGCTTTGTTCTCGTAAACCACTTATCAACTGGTCAATTTTTATAGAGGAAATGATAGCACATTATGAGTATACAAAGAGAAACACCTTCTTTACTCAATTGATAAATCTCAAATAAAAGGGTTCAATGGTAGAGCACATTGAGGACTTCCAAAAAATTGAAAATAAGGGTAAATTATATTCCAAAGGAGCATAGGATTGATGTGTTCATAGGGACTTTAAAGGATAACATACAACATGAGGCTAACCTTTGGGAACCTGATTCATTGGAGAAGGCATTCAGGTTGGCAAGAAAACTTGAAAGAAAAATTATGGCAACAAGGAAGCCTACCACTCACAACTATAAAGATGGAAGTGTTGCTTCCCCTAGCCTTCCACAACCTACAAGCTTGACACCACAACAATTGGAAGAAAAAAGAGAAAAAGCGATTTTCTACAGTTGTGATAGAAAATACACTAAAGGTCATAAGTGTGCTGAGAAGAAATTATTTACATAGATTGTGAAGAGGAGGAAGAAAATGAACAAGAAACTTCAAAACAAGAGGATATACACCAGGAACAAACCCTGGATAAAGAAGAAAGCAATCCAACTAGATCTTGTAATGCATTGGTAGGAATTACCACTCCTCAAACTCTCGAGATAGAAGGACATATCAAGAAGAAAAAGGTAATAGTGCTAATTGATTTAGGTAGTAACCATAATTTTATTCATTGTAAGATAGCCAAGGAATTGAATTGCTTCCTATACCGAGCACGAAAGTGTCAAGTGATGGTTGCGAATTGAGGAACTATAAATTGTTGTAGAAAGTGCCATAATATAAAGCTAACTATGGGGGAATATGTATTGAATAGTCCAATGCTCTCCATTCCAATGGGTGGTGTTGGTGTTGTACTAGGAGTCCAATGCTTACAATCTTTGGGTGCGATAGCCTTTAATTTTCAATAACTTTTCTTGAAATTCTTTTTTGGAAGGAATGGAATTTGAATTAAGGGGTATCACAGGGAAACCACGAAAGATAATCAGCTCTAATGGTATGACAATTCTTCTAAATAAAGAACAACAAGGCATAATTTCACAATTATGTTCACTAGAGGTTCAAACATAGAAATCATTTATTTCTCCAAATCTCCAAAAAGTCTTGGAAAATTATTCCAAGCTATTTGAGGCTCCCAAAGGCTTCCCACCTATTCGTGATCATGATCATGCTATTCATTTGATTCCAGGAAGTGCTCCTCCAATGTAATGTTCCTAAGAGGGACATGACATCCATGCATTAGGCCTTATAGATATCCCTATGCCCCAAAGAGTGAAATTGAGCGTATGGTTGTAGAAATGCTAGAGGTTCGTATAATTCCACCTAGTTAAAGTTATTTCTCTGCTCCAGTGGTATTGGTGCACAAGAAGGATGGATCATGGCACATGTGTCTGGATTATAGGGAGCTCAACAAGCTCAATATTAAAGATAAATTTCCTATTGCTGTCATTAATGAATTATTGGCTAAATTACATGGAGAAATTTACTTCACCAAGTTGGATCTTCGTTCAAGATATCATCAAATAAGAATGAATACTGGAAACGTTCCGAAAACAACATTTAGAAATCATGAGGGTCATTATGAATTTTTGGTCATGACCTTTGATCCGAATTTAAATAGGAATGCAACAAATTACAGATAAAACCATAAATACAAAGATGCAGCAGAAATAATACTTCATTTCATTAATATCAAATACAGAAACATGCTTACAAACATAATGGAAATAAGACTAGCTCGAGTGATGGTAGCTTATCTCTGAGAAGAGATGTGGCGGCTACATGCCTCGGAACTATGTTACAATGAGGCTCAAAGGCCTATTTATTATTGTGAAACAATTGAAAACCCTAAACATCCAAAAAACTAACCTTAGCAGATGAAGCACCAAACTATGGGCCCTATTTGGGTAAATAGGTGCATCAACTTCTCGAGGTTGTAACTTTGGCATAAAATCTTTGTTTGACACGCACAATACCTCGTTAGAAATATCTATCCGAGGACTACAACTTTTGAGTGGCCAAAATCAATCTATAATTTATGATTGTCGTATTTTTCTCCAAAAAATTTCGTTTAGGGCCTAAAAACAGCTCCGGAAGTTCAAGACCCGAAAAACTACCAAAAATAGTAAATTGTACTACAAATAACGAAACTGAAAAACTGAAATGGACAGTGGTGGGGATCCAAGTGGAATAGGAAGGTGGCCACCAACATCGACCTAGTTCACCTTTTGGCCTTACCAATGCACCTTCTACATTTCAAGGTTTGATGAATTCCATTTTCAAACACTTCCTTAGAAAAATTGTGTTAGTATTTTTTGATGATATACTAATTTTCCAAAAAATTTGGAAGGATGACGTTCAACATGTTGATAGGGTGCTCAAATTATTGGAGGAGAAAAATTTTTATGCAAAAACCTCCAAATGTTTCTTTGGAGTATAGGAGGTGGAATAGCTGGGTTATATTGTATCCCATGAGGATGTTAAGGTAGACCCTAACAAAATTAAAGCCTTTAAGGAATGGAAAATCCCCACAGCGATAAATCATCTGCAAGGATTTATCTGTTTAATAGGGTATTATCACAATTTTGTTAAGAATTATGGGAGAATATTAACACCTCTAACAACACTACTGAAGAAATATGCATTTTCTCTGACTCCAGAAGCAACTCAGGCCTTTGAACATCTTAAATAGGAAATGTGCCAAGCACCAGTCTTATCTACGCCAAACTTCACAAAAAACTTTATTGTTGAATGTGATGCCTCAGGAAATGGAACTGTTGTTGTTTTAATTCAAAAGGGAATACCCATTGCTTTTGAAAATCATCCAATCAAAGGAAAGTATTTACACAAAGTTATTTATGAGCATGAAATGTTAGCAATACTACATGCACTTAAGAAATGATGACCTTACTTAATGGGAACACACTTCAAGGTAAAAATATATCATGATAGTCTTAAATAATTTTTAGAATAAAGATTATCTTCATAAGAGCAGCAAAAATGGGTCACAAAGATGTTGGGTTATGACTTTGAAATCATCTTAAAAAAAGGGAAGAAAATGTTGTTGTAGATGCACTCTCAAGAAAGGATGAGGATGTGGAAGCATTTCTTTATGTCGTTTCTATTATCCAACAAGATTGGATAACTGAAGCAAGGTATGAATGGAAGAATGATGAAAGAAGTGTGGGCGCTCATTCCAAATTTGCAGCAAGATCACAGCGCGTCTAATACATTTAACTAGAAAAATGATTCATTATGGTACAAAGATCGATTATACCTTTGTAATA
This sequence comes from Pinus tabuliformis, assembly GCA_031772625.1. NCBI lineage: Eukaryota > Viridiplantae > Streptophyta > Pinopsida > Pinales > Pinaceae > Pinus > Pinus tabuliformis. The sequence continues at coordinate 275,228,357 of CM062811.1, forward strand.
ATTCCCAACTCAAACAAAAGATTCTTATGGAATTGCACACCTCTCCCTTAAGAGGGCACTCAAGATTTTTAAAAACTTACCACATGGTTAAGAAGGAATTTTTTTGGGATGGCCTTAAATCTGATATTCAAAAGTTTGTGGCGGAATGTTTGGTTTGCCAACAAAATAGAGTTGAGACAATTAAGACCCGGGTCTGTTACAACCTTTATCCATTCCAAGTCAACGTTGGGAGGAGGTTTCAATGGATTTTATCACAGGTTTACCCAAGTCCGAAGGAAAGAGTGTCATCATGGTGGTAGTTGGTAGACTTACCAAGTATGCAAACTTTTCTGCATTATCTCATCCATTTAAAGCCAACACAGTTACTACTACATTTATGGAAATAATTCAAAAGATACATGGAAACCCAAAGATTATTGTAAGTGACAGAGATCCCATTATCACTGGAAATTTTAGGATAGAGTTATTTTCTTGTCTGGGTACTCAATTAACTCATAGCTCATGTTATCATCCTCAATCTGATGGGAAAATTGAGATAGTTAACAAATTTTTGGAAGGATATCTTCATTGCTTTGTATATAATAAATAGACACAATGGGTCAAGTGGTTACCTCTACTTGAATGGTGTTATAACACTTTCTTCAACACTATAGCAAAAATGACCCCATTTATGGCACTTTATGGATATCATCCACCATCCATCATATCATCTTTAAGAGGAAATTCTAAGGTTCAAGCAGTGGAAGATCACATCGAGTATCAGCAACTAGTTCTCCAACTCTTAAAGGATAACCTCATTTTGGCATAGAATAGAATGAAACAATAGTCATATCAACATCACAATGAAATAATTTTTGATTTAGGCGACTGGGTATTTTTATAGCTACAACCATACAAAAAATTGTCCCTCAAGAAAGCTAAGAAGGATAATAAATTATCACCAAATTATTATGGTCCTTACAAGGTGTTACAAAATATTGGGACTACAACATACAAATTGGAGCTTCTTGTATCTTTCCGAGTCCACCCAGTTTTCCCTGTTTCATGCTTAAAGAAGGTTATATGTGAGAAGCTCCCAGTTCAAGCAATATTTCCAAAACTTGACGAGGAAGGAAAAATAACCCAAAGAAGTCATGGAAACAAGAACTCGACAGGTAAGAAATCGATCAATTTCAGAGTATCTCATCAAGTGGAAGAATTTACCCACTAAAGATTCCACATGGGAGGATGGGAATTTTATATAGAAGCATCCAAAACTACTCAAGCGTTGAGGAAAACACTTTTTTTAAGGAGAGGGGCATGTTAGTTCCCTACAATACTAGTGTATTCCCTCATTTTTATTGTCAGTGTATCCCCCTTATTGTTATTTTTGTGCCCATGTAGTCTCCATGTTGTTATTATTGTATCCCAAAGAAGCCCACTATTATTATTACTGTGCCCTTACATTATTATTGTTATGTCGACTCTGATTATATTGTGATCCCTTAGACTCCTATATATAGAAAGGAGGTTTTTCATTTGAATCATGCAATATTTTTCATTTATGTAATGTAAAGGAGGTTTCCCCCTCGAAGAGGATAATTTTTAGGCCATTGATCTATCTATTTTGTGACCTAGTTGCATAACAGCAACCACTCCACATCTTCACATACTTTTGGTATATTAGACTATTCATACCCAATCATTTTAGTTGTAATAGGGTTTGACATACTCCATCAATTTTGTTAATCCTCCATAACATACCTTTATGCCATCCATGGAAAGTATCCCCAGACCATGTAATGGTGATGGTGCAATGCAATATATCCTTTCATTAACAGAAAAATCAATGTTTATTTCAAGAAGATCCTTAGGTTCCCATTGTTTCACTTTATGTTCATACCTCAAGGGTGCCTCAATGTCATCTATTCTCTCATTGTCATAAAAACATGACCCCCCTTCAGCGAGAAAAATTTTCATGTTTCTATGAATTTTCTTCTAATCTTTTCACCTCTATTTTATCTTCACCTGATAGATGCTGTAGTATATGTTTGGTCAATTTCTTCTATCATGTTGTCCTCTGAGATGATTCTAGGTTAATTAATCATGCCAGAGCATCTAAAATGTTTTGTTTTCTTTTAAATTTTTTGGATGACCAATGTTATGAACAGTTTGAAAACAGGTGCTTAAACCTTAACAATTGCCAAATAAAATGAAAGGGATGTCTATTTGTCTAAAATAGTTAATTGGCTTAAATTGAGTAAATAGTAGAGACTTAAGGAATTACAACCTACTAAATGTTCAAAAATAATATTTAATTAATTATAAGAAGGAAAGCAGGTAAACAATGTTTTCCTGGTCAACAAAATATATGTAATGGTGTGACAATTTATTGATATAGAGGAGTAGTAACATATAGTTTTATAAACTAATCCCTAATTATTTTTTTTAACTTCACCAGGGGTCTAAGATGGACTGATATTCAATCTGATCTTACCCAAATTTCTGCATAAAGACTTAAATACATGAAGAAAAACATAATGAAATAATCACATAAGAAAAACTTACAAGAAGACAAACTATTTGAAGCAAATTCAGAATCCTTTCATTAATTTGAAGAAAATCTCCAACTCAATTACAATTTTTCTTTGAAAGATCATCTAAGGGTTCAACCCTTAATAACTTGAATGAAGAGTTATTTATACAAAATGAAAGATATTCTAGAGACATTTTTAAACAAAATACAAAAATAGTAAAAAATTATAGGAATTATAAAACTGCTGAGCGCTGGCACTATCTTTAAGGAATTTGTTGGTGAGTTGGTCCCAAAAAGTGCTACCTAGATGTGTGTCAGTTGGGGATGAAAGTTACTCGATAATTTCACATAGGTGATCCCAGCTATCTTCACTTGGTATAGAAAGATTAACCAACTTCCTGTAAATTTCATCAACCTCGGTATACTTGTTGGAAATAATACTGGGAGGGGGGGTGAATCAGTATTATCAAGTTCTTTTAATAAATCTTCCTTATTTATACTTTGAATTATTTTTGCATGTCAGTACCATAAAATAATGAGCATGAACAAGAAAAACAGATAGACACACCAAAGAACACCAGATATAAGGTGGAAACCCAATGTAGGTGAAAACCACCTGCTGCAATATGTCTCTATCTTCTTTCAAATTAGAAACTCCTTTTACAATGATTTTGTACTGGTGCGGTCCTTTACCAGTACGCAGGTTGCAACCTGCAGAGAGCTACAACTCTCTCTCATTTTCCAATCTCTTCTGGAAGGGAGTTACAACCCCCTACTTCTTTTCTTACAAGGACCACTTTTTATAAATTTTCAAACTGGATCCATGAACATCAAATGATCATCAAGTACATGAAAATCACACAGTCAACTGCAGTAACCAGATCAACAATAACAGTAAACTAAACCCAGAACACCTTATCAACAGAAAAATTCAGCCAACAAAAAGTCTTAAGACAGATCCGCAGTTTTTCTTTATCTAGCCTGCGTGGCTATGCACTTCACCTTCTGCTCCCCTACGTATACCCGCAGAGAGCCTTCTGCTGCACTGCGTATCTACGCACCTGCACCTTCTGTCGCGCTGCGTACATATACTGTAGCTCCGCACCTGTGGCTTCTATCGCGCCGCGTACCTCTACTGTAGCTCCGCACCTGCGGCTTCTGTCGCGCCGCGTATCTTTACTGTGCCTCCGCACCTGAACCTTCTATCGCGCTGCGTACCCACGCACTGCGCCTTCTTCTGCTCTGCGTACCCACGCACTGCGCCTTCTTCTGCTCTGCGAACCTCTGATTAGGGCCAAATTGGCAGTCCACTAGTGTACCACAGATAGTCAGATGCCCAGATCTGATCATGCGCCCGAGAGATCACACTTCATAGATTCACTTTCAACTTCACTTTTATATAGATCAAGCTTTTAAACCGATAACCCAATATTTCAGATCTTAAGATATTCAATTTGAAAAAAGATACATTGGCCAAGTGATCTCCTTCCCTATTTATAGTCAAGCCCTCATTCACACCATGGGACAAAACCATCAATAACCAATACAAGGGATCCAAACCGGGGCTAAATTAGATCCTATACCACGGGCCAAAACCATAGAAACAAGAACGGCGGGCTAAATACCACGGGCCAAACATAAGAAACCCCATGTGAGCGCGCTTCTCTGCCTTGAAGTGAGTGAACTGGGGTCCGCACCTTTTACATGGTGTACCTGCGGGTATGTACGCACTTCCTGGCCGACGTACCTGCGGGTCTGCACCTTTTGAACCATTCACCTATGTACCTCTTAATTTCCAACATTTTGAGAGTCTGAAGAGAGCATTGCCACTTAAGAGAGTTGCCATCAAGTACAACACCTGTAACATAGAGCCATACCAGAATAATAATGCCAACAATCTCCCCCTTTGGACTTGATGGAAACCTCAAGATCTTCAACTGTTGGCATTATGATTCTGGTATGGCTCTATGTTACAGGTGTTGTACTTGATGGCAACTCTCTTAAGCGGCAATGCTCTGTTCAGACTCTCAAAATGTTGGAAATTAAGAGGTACGCAGGTGAATTGTTCAAAAGGTGCGGACCCGCAGGTACGTCGGCCAGGAGGTGCGTACATACTCGCAGGTATACCATGTAAAAGGTGCGGACCCCAGTTCACTCACTTCAAGGCAGAGAAGCGCACTCACGTGGGGTTTCTTATGTTTGGCCCGTGGTATTTAGCCCGCCGTTCTTGTTTCTATGGTTTTGGCCCGTGGTATAGGATCTAATTTAGCCCCGGTTTGGATCCCTTGTATTGGTTATTGATGGTTTTGTCCCATGGTGTGAATGAGGGCTTGACTATAAATAGGGAAGGAGATCACTTGGCCAATGTATATTTTTTCAAATTGAATATCTTAAGATCTGAAATATTGGGTTATCGGTTTAAAAGCTTGATCTATATAAAAGTGAAGTTGAAAGTGAATCTATGAAGTGTGATCTCTCGGGTGCATGATCAGATCTGGGCATCTGACTATCTGTGGTACACTGGTGGACTGCCAATTTGGCCCTAATCAGAGGTTCGCAGGTAATTAACTGTGCAAGTGCGGAGGTACACATAGCAGAAGAAGGCGCAGTGCGTGGGTACGCAGAGCAGAAGAAGGCACAGTGTGTGGGTACGTAGAGCAGAAGAAGGCGCAGTGCGTGGGTACACAGCGTGATAGAAGGTTCAGGTGCGGAGGCACAGTAAAGATACGCGGTGCGACAGAAGCCATAGGTGCGGAGCTACAGTAGAGGTACGCGGCGTGATAGAAGCCACAGGTGTGGAGCTACAGTATATGTACACGGCACGACAGAAGGTGCAGGTGCATAGATACGCAGTGCAGCAGAAGGCTCTCTGCGGGTATATGCAGGGGAGCAGAAGGTGAAGTGCGTAGCCACGCAGGCCAGATAAAGAAAAACTGTGGATCTGTCTTAAGACTTTTTGTTGGCTGAATTATTCTATTGATAAGGTGTTCTGGGTTTAGTTTACTATTATTGTTGATCTCGTTACTGCAGTTGACTGTGTGATTTACATGTACTTAATGATCATTTGATGTTCATGGATCCAATTTGAAAATTTATAAAAAGTGGTCCTTGAAAGAAAAGAAGTAGGGGGTTGTAGCTCCCTTCCAGAAGAGATTGGAAAATGAGAGAGAGTTGTAGCTCTCTGCAGGTTGCAGCCTGCGTACTGGTAAAGGACTGCACCAGTACAAAATCATTGTAAAAGGAGTTTCTTATTTGAAAGAAGATAGAGACATATTGCAGCAGGTGGTTTTCACCCACATTGGGTTTCCACCGTATATCTGGTGTTCTTTGGTGTGTCTATCTGTTTTTCTTGTTCATGCTCATTATTTTATGGTACTGACATGCAAAAATAATTCAAAGTATAAATAAGGAAGATTTATTAAAAGAACTTGATAATACTGATTCACCCCCCCTCTTAGTATTATTTCCAACAATTGGTATCAGAGCAGGTCCTTCAGAGAAGCTTGATCGCTTGAAGGAAGATCATTCATCATGAGCAACTACGAGAGGGAAGCATCAATCAGGCCACCAATTTTTGATGGGACAATCTTCAATTATTGGAAGGTAAGAGTTACTGCCTATCTTCAATCTCTTGGTACAGAAGTTTGGGATATCATAGATACAGGCTACACTTTTCCTTCAGCTACTCCTACAGATATGGACGAGAAGAAGAGATATGAAACAAATGCTAAAGCAGTCAATACTCTGCTGGGATGCTTATCTCAAACAAAATTCGTGAAGGTTATGCAATATAAATCCGCAAAGGAAATATGGGACAAGATTGTCTTGAGCTACGAAGGAGATGAAAAGGTAAAGCGTGCTAAACTTCAAACCCTCAGGATTCAGTATGAGAATCTCAGAATGTATAATGATGAAAGTGTGGCTAACTATTTCCTTCGGGTAGACAAGATTGTTAATTGCATGAAAAACTTGGGTGAAGAAATAAAAGAGGCTATTGTGGTTGAAAAAGTTTTAAGATCACTGTCCCCCAAGTTTGAATCTAAAGTTTCTGCAATAGAAGAAAAGGAAAATCTACGAACTCTTACTATGTCTCAGCTACACGGAATTCTAACTGCTTATGAAATGAGAAAAGGAGGTCCATCAGACAGGAGAGAAGCTGTTTTCAAGGCTTCAGGCAAAGGAGACTACTATGAAGCAAGTCACGCACCAGAAGAAGAAGAAGAATCAAATTTTATCAGAAATCTTCAACGGGGTACTGGAAGGTTCAGAGGTAAGTTACCTTTTAAGTGTTTTGCTTGTGGAAGAGTAGGTCATTATGTTGCGAAATGTCCTCATAAGGATAAGATTGACAAAGGAAAGGAACCTGCTAGATGGAGCAAGAAATAGAATGCAAATAAGAAAAGCTACTACACTCATGAAGATAGTGATGGTCTATCAAATAGTGATGAAGATGAACGAGGTAATGACTATAAACTTTTAATGGCATTTGAAGATGATGATTACATGGATGCTATAGATATGGATAGCTTTCATGAAGAAATTTCTAGACTCAAGACATGTATAGAAGAAAAGAATATGATCATTGATACTCTACAATTTCAAATTGATGAAAAAGAAAAATATGTTGAAAAGTTAGAAGGTGAAATTGCTGGTCTTAGAAAAGAGATTGAGAAAACAAAGGCTATTAATCTTAAGTTTGTCAAAGGATCTGAAACTCTGGATGAGATCATCAATGTACAACGTTCTCCACTAAACAAGACAGGTCTGGGGTATAATGGAGAAACTTCTCAAGCATCCACCTCAAAGAGTTATCTTGATGCAGCAAGAAGGAATGAGGAAAAGCACAATGGATATCACCAGGTAAAGCAGGGACCAATTACATAAAGAACAAACAAAGACTATCAGGTAAACCAGGGGCAATCCGTCTTAAGGATAAACAAAAGCTACAACCAGCCACAGGTAAAATCCTCTCAATTTTCTTCAAGAATGAATGGCAATAGAAATTACAATCATTTGGCCGGAAGATTTGATAACCGCAGAAGTTTCTTCAATGGACAATGCTTCTCTTGCCATAACTTTGGTCACAAAGCAGCTCAATGTGTTGCATATAAAGCAATCATGACTAGAGAAGCTCAAAAACAAAGAAGTATGACCGGGATTACAAAAAGGACGTATAACAACTTTTCGGCTCTTGAAAATGAAGTTGAATGTTCTATTTGCAATAACTTTGGTCATGAAGATTCTGAATGCAGGAGAAGGTTTCAGCAGACAAAGGAACAAGCCTCAAGCACCAAAACATGGAGAATAAAGGAACCACAAACATAAAGATGTGGGATAGCATTTTATGCAGAGGGACATGAAAATCTATGGTACATTGGCAGTGGATGTTCGAAGCATATGACAGGTGATAAAGAAAAACTTGAATCATATTATGCTTTAGAAAAGGGAAAGAAAGTTTCTTTTGGAAATGATACTCCTGCAGCTATAAAAGGAAAAGGCACTGCTCAGTTAAAAGAAAAGGTCAAAGCTGGAAATGTTTTGTATGTTGATGGATTGAAGCATAATCTTCTGAGTGTCAGCCAGATGTGTGATCAAGGAACCGAGGTGATATTTAGATCAAATGGATGTCGTGTTCGTGATCCTGATACAGGTAAAACAGTGATCAAAGGTGAAAGAACTCTAAATAATCTATACATATTTGAAGAAGGAAAACAACAATGCTATCTAAGCAAGGATGATGAACACTGGTTATGGCACCGGAGGTTGGGGCATCTAAGCTTTTCACAAATAAGGAAAGCATGCAAATATCAGGCAGTTCGCGGTCTTCCAGATATCAAAATTCCAGACAACACTATATGCAAATCATGTCAGTTTGGAAAGCAAACCAGAACTAACTTTCCGGAGAAGGAAGGATCAGCTAGCATGCCTCTTGAGCTAGTACATATAGATGTATGTGGTCCATTCAGGAAAAGGACACCTCGAGGAGAAGAATACTTGATATTATTCATTGACGATTTCTCCAGGTTTGTCTGGTTAGGACTTATGAAGCACAAAGATGAAGCATTCGAAAAATTCAAATCCTTTAAAGCCTTGGTTGAAAATGAATCAGGATACAAAATTAAGTGCCTCAGATCCGACAGAGGTGGGGAGTTTACCTCAAATGAATTTTTCGATTTCTGTGAAGAACATGGGATAAGAAGAGAATTCTCTACAGCTAGAACTCCTCAGCAAAATGGAGTGGTGGAAAGAATGAACAGAACGATCCAACAAATGGCTCGTGCTATGCTTGATGAGTCTGGAACTCTCGCAACTTTCTAGGGTGAAGCTGCATATGCTGCGGTTGTTATTCTCAACAAAACAAATGTCCGGGTGAACAGCACTCAAACCCCTCATGAGCTCTGGTATGGTGAGACTCCTTCGGTAAAGCACTTCAAAATCTTTGGGAGCAAATGCTATATTAAGAATACTGATGAGCAACTTGGCAAACTTGAACCTAGAGCAGATGAAGGCATTCTTCTTGGTTATTCTCCACACAGCAAAGCATACAAGTGCTACAATAAAAGACTTGGAAGAATTGTTAACAGCATTGATGTAGTGGTTGATGAGAAGGGATACATTCCTAGGCAAGTAAATCATGAAGATATCGAAGAAGATGAAGACTACCCTCAAAGACAGAATGATGAAGAAGAAGAACCTCAAGAAGAACCAGAGGAGCAGATAAGGATAGAAGAGAAGACTCCATCCAGATATGTTCAGAAGAATCATCCAGAATCTCAGATTTTGGGGCAGAAAGAAGCAGGTGTACAAACAAGAAGAACAATTGCAGAAGCTTCAAGCTATTTGGCATTACTCTCTTCCACTGAACCACAAAATGTGAAAGAGGCATGCAAAGATGAATGTTGGGTCAAAGCAATGGATGAAGAACTTGAGCAGATCGAAAAGAACAACACTTGGGAGCTGGTTCCTAGACCAAAGGATAAGAATGTTATAGGGACAAAATGGGTCTTCAAAAATAAATTGAATGAAAATGGAGAAGTAATTAGAAACAAGGCCAGACTTGTTTGTAAAGGGTATGCGCAGCAAGAAGGAATAGATTTTGAAGAAACTTTTGCTCCTGTTGCAAGACTTGAGGGCATCCGAATGTTCCTTGCTCTCTCAAGCTTTCAAAACTTCAAAGTATTTCAAATGGACGTGAAATCAGCCTTTCTAAATGGAGACTTGGAAGAAGAATTATACATTGAGCAGCCAGATGGTTTCATTCTTGGAAATGATCTAAATCTTGTATGCAGATTGAAAAAGGCTCTTTATGGTCTCAAACAAGCTCCAAGGGCTTGGTACTATTGTTTGGACAAATATCTTCATCAACAAGGTTTTTCAAAAGGATCAGCAGATAGCAATCTTTATATAAAAGTTGAAAACGACAAATTGCTAATACTTGTTGTGTATGTAGATGACATTATCTTTGGCAGCAATGAAGAAGCTATGAGTCAAAGCTTTGCCTTGGTAACGCAGAAAGAATTCGAAATGTCCTTGCTGGGAGAACTGACATATTTTCTTGGTTTGCAAATCCAACAAAAAGAAGGAGGGATATTTTTGTCTCAAACCAAGTATCTCAAGCAGATTTTGAAGAAATATGGCATGGAAGATGCAAAACCAGTATGTACACCCATGGTCACAGGATGTAGCCTCAGTGCAAATGATGAATCAGCAGCAGTGCATCAACCAACCTACAGATCTATGATTGGAAGTCTACTTTATTTGACAGGTACCCGACCAGACATAATGCATGCAGTAGGAATAGTTGGAAGATTTCAGGCAAATCCAAAGGAAACTCATCTTCAGGCAGTAAAGAGAATCTTCAAATATATTCAAGGAACTCAAAACTATGGCTTATGGTATCCTAGAGATACAGATCTCAAACTTCATGCTTATACAGATGCAGATTGGGCCGGAAGCGTGGATGACAGGAAGAGCACAAGTGGTGGTGCATTCTTTATGGGTTCCAGATTAGTATCTTGGTTCAGCAAGAAACATAGTTCGATTGCCTTGTCTACAGCTGAAGCGGAATATGTTGCTGCTGCATCTTGATACACTCAACTCCTTTGGATGATGCAGACCTTGCAGGATTTTCAAATCACTTGTATACCACCCATCTCCATCTTATGTGATAATACAAGTGCAATCAGCATTTCAAAGAACCCAGTCATGCATTCAAAGACCAAGCACATACCGATCAAGTATCATTTTCTCCGGGAACAAGTACTTGAACAAAAGGTAAAGTTGGAGTATGTTCCTTCTAAGGAACAAGTTGCTGATATACTCACCAAACCATTGCCCAGGGAGACCTTTGAATACCTCAGGCAAAAGCTGGGGGTTGTTGATGCATCATCTTGTTGTTGAATCTCTTCTGATGGTTGGTTGTACGCAAGGCTCATCTGGGGTATATGCGTACAGGTGCTGGGTTGCGGATTGATCGAAGACCGAATGGCACAAGTTCAGGGGGAGCATATAATGCATTGTTGGCATTATGGAGGAAGTACAGAAGGAGATCATGGATGCTGGTCTGAATATTGCTGCAATGTGTCTCTATCTCTTTCATGGTCATTTATGGTGTTTGGTGGATTATGGTTCTTCTTCGCAGATCTGGTTTATAGTCAGGGGGATCATGTTCTTAGGGGGAGCATAACCCTTTGCCCTTGATGTCAAAGGGGGAGAATGACGTTGAATATCTTGAGGTTGCCATCAAGTCCAAAGGGGGAGATTGTTGGCATTATGATTCTGGTATGGCTCTATGTTATAGTTGTTGTACTTGATGACAACTCTCTTAAGTGGAAATCCTCTGTTCAGACTCTCAAAATGTTGGAAATTAAGAGGTACGCAGGTGAATGGTTCAAAAGGTGTGGACCCGCAAGTACGTCGGCCAGGAAGTGCGTACATACCCAGAGGTATACCATGTAAAAGGTGTGGACCCCAGTTCACTCACTTCAAGGCAGAGAAGCGCGCTCACGTTAGGTTCCCATTGTTTCACTTTATGTTCATACCTCAAGGGTGCCTCAATGTCATCTATGCTCTCATTGTCATAAAAACATGACCCCCCTTCAGCGAGAAAAATTTTCATGTTTCTATGAATTTTCTTCTAATCTTTTCACCTCTATTTTGTCTTCACCTGATAGATGATGTAGTATATGTTTGGTCAATTTCTTCTATCATGTTTTCCTCTGAGATGATTCTAGGTTAATTAATCATGCCAGAGCATCTAAAATGTTTTGTTTTCTTTTAAATTTTTTGGATGACCAATGTTATGAACAGTTTGAAAACAGGTGCTTAAACCTTAACAATTGCCAAATAAAATGAAAGGGATGTCTATTTGTCTAAAATAGTTAATTGGATTAAATTGAGTAAATAGTAGAGTCTTAAGGAATTACAACCTACTAAATGTTCAAAAATAATATTTAATTAATTATAAGGAAAGCAGGTAAACAATGTTTGCCTGGTCAACAAAATATATGTAATGGGTGTGACAATTTATTGATATAGAGGAGTTTATAGTAACATATAGTTTTATAAACTAATCCCTAATTATTGTTTTTAACTTCACCGGGGGTCTAAGATGGACTGATATTCAATCTGATCTTACCCAAATTTCTGCATAAAGACTTAAATACATGAAGAAAAACATAATGAAATAATCACATAAGAAAAACTTACAAGAAGACAAACTATTTGAAGCAAATTCAGAATCCTTTCATTAATTTGAAGAAAATCTCCAACTCAATTACAATTTTTCTTTGAAAGATCATCTAAGGGTTCAACCCTTAATAACTTGAATGAAGAGTTATTTATACAAAATGAAAGATATTCTAGAGACATTTTTAAACAAAATACAAAAATAGTAAAAAATTATAGGAATTATAAAACTCCTGAGCGCTGGCACTATCTTTAAGGAATTTGTTGGTGAGTTGGTCCCAAAAAGTGCTACCTAGATGTGTGTCAGTTGGGGATGAAAGTTACTTGATAATTTCACATAGGTGATCCCAGCTATCTTCACTTGGTATAGAAAGATTAACCAACTTCCTGTAAATTTCATCAACCTCGGTATACTTTTCAAAAGTAGGCTTATTAACAAAAATATGTTTGATTTCATGCTTGATTATTAAATCAAAATCCAAAGCTTCTAAGATTTCCTTCCCTGTAAGGTGACCCTTTGTACCTGCAAATCTAGCTTTATCAGTTGCAATTGAATAAATCTTTTGATAATATTCCTCCAAACTGATCAACCTGTCATTTGGTGCCACTAATCATGGTAGTCCACTCTAGTTGAGTAATTTAATATTGAAATGAAACCTTTGGAAAATACTATTCAAGGCTTGGCACTTGGTCTCTAACTGAGTCATGAGATTCTTTTTCTGTAAAACCTTCTTAATCTCCAAAATATTTTCAGTCCTATCCACAATACGTATTTGCTCCAACCAAGCTCTGGTTTTCGAATTTAGAACTTTAATCATGTCTGTGGCTTCACTTGGTTTATCCTTAAGAAGTTCTCTAACTTCTTCAATAGTTGTTTGGCACTTATTTATCAGCTCTTCCTGTTAAAAAATAATATGTATGGAGGGCCAAACTTTAGTTATAGCCTGACTGATGTCTGTTCAAATACTTTCCTTGTCTTGGGCCAAGGTATGAGCCATTAATGATTCATTTTACAACTCTTTTATCCTTTTGGTCAATATATGGGTATTTTGCATCTCTTCAACATAAAGAGTGTCATTTTTAACCTTCTAAGCCTCCATAATCTTAAATTTCTTATGAAGCCTTTCATTCTCTTGTCTCTAGTGAGACAGCTCATGTATGATATTGTTTAAATTTCTTGCTATTGATGTAGAATATGATGTTGCTGATGTCGATTCCCCTATTGTTCTTGACAATGTAATAGGTATAACTATGATTGGAGCTATGGCTAGTTGAGCAGATTCCTCTTTTTCTTTAAGCAATTTCTCAATTTTCTCTTCCATTGTCTTTATCTATACATTTTTCTTAATGATCATCTTGAGCATTTCTTCTTTGTTCTGCTCACTTTCTGATATCTCCTTGGTTTGAGGATCCTCTGTAGAAGGTAGTTTGAGTTGCTTCCTTAATGTTGAAATGTCTGCATTCTTCTTTCTAATAATGTCCTCTGTAGCTTTAACATCAGTGGGATCATACCCAATTTTAATCACTAAATCTTCTAATGATTTTACCCTGTTATCCTTTGCCAAAGAGGATATCTTTTCTATCTTTAATTGTGATTGTACATTTGAAAGAGTTGTCCTGAGTTTTGATAATTCCATAGCAGTGTTGGTCATGGTAGAGAAAAACATCTCACCATACTACCTATCCATATCCATCTGATTGATTGGATGTATCTGGTTGGCATCGAAAGAAAATGTAGTCTTCTTATAATCTAAAGAAGCCTTTGGAAAAGGCACTTGAGCTTGTAGGAATGGAATTTCCATCCTTCCTTTGTCATTGTCAAAAGTTGTCAATAACCTATGTTGTGAATTTGATGTTTGTTTACAAAACTGAGCATATACATTTGCCTTCAAAGATTCATTTTTCTGTTTAATTTCAAGTAAATTAGTGGAGATGTTTGGCTCTTCTTGCTCACTTTCTCCTGCAGACTGGGTGATGTCCAACAAATTCTGTGAAACTGAAGAAGAATATGGAGGAGTTATTGTAGTTTCTTTTGTCCCTGTAGAATCATGTGAATCATCCAAATTGATGATTATATGGTCTTTCTGACTTAAACTAGTATGGCCTTTGGATTCAGTCCTTGATTTATTCTGATAATGAATGAATTATTTTTCACCTTTTCTTGATGATGAAGATTCATCTCTAGGCCTCTTTTCCTGCTTGCTTTGAGAAGTGAGAGTTTGGAGGGTAGAAGGAGGTAAATTTTGTTCCTCTACTTCATGAAGTGTATATTCCTCCCACTATTCTTGATTTATGTACTTTTCAATACCTGGTCTTGGAGTATGATTGTAAAGTGTGGTTTTGAGTTCCACCCTTAAGTTGGAGATTATACTGAATGGGTCATAAGACCAGGTGAAACTTAGCTAGAATCCCATCTATTTGAGGATTGAATCTACTTCAATACCTATTGATTTGGTATTACAAATAAATGATCCTACCTATGACTTGATTTTGAGTTGATATTTCCTCCTCCCTGAAATAAAATGAAGTTCATCCATATTAATCATTTTCCTAATATATTCCAGAGAGAAAATTCTCATTGGAACATATTTGGGAAATTTGTATGGAGCTATTTAACAGCCATACACTCTAATCTATCTATAATTCTGGTAAAGATACCAGTCCCCTGTCTTGACTTGGTCACTCAGATGCAGGATCCTTTTGATTTCTAGACTGATCCTAGGTTCGGTCTGGCTGCTGAGAATCTGTGCATCTGGATGAATAAAATAGTCAATGAAATCTGAAAACCTAAAATCAATTGAGTTCCTCCTGATCAATGAAGTCCATTGTGTGACTGCTTGAATCACTTGTTGATCATCCTACTTGTGTAAATCTATAGACAACCTGTCTCCCTGTTCAAAAAGAATCATATGTACTAGCACAAAGGATTATTTAAATACTCCTTCAGTAGTAATTTTCATTAATTGTTCATGCATACTTTTAGACAAAAATTGACTGTAATTATACATGAAAGAAGGTTTGTTTTCTTTGGAGAAGATGGATAGATAACCTAGGATAGATTCATCTACCCATTGATCTATTTGGTAACCTAACAAGGAAGAAACTAAGGAAATTATGTGTTTATCTCTCTCAGGGAACATGGATGTTGGATATGGTGTGTTATTTTTAGGAAGTTTAACATCTTCTGGAAGGAAGATCTCAAATATTTGAGCTTTTTGGTGAGCTTATGGTATAGATCCATTAAAGCAGTAGTGGAGAAAAATTTCAGGGAATTATTTTTAGGGATAAGAAGCATCTTGTTGATAGTTTTAGGGGTGATGGATATCATAATGTCTCCATTCTAAGCTACCGCGGTTCTCTATAGGGAATTGTACTTAGCTTGACACCACATGACTAAGTTAGGAAAAGGATGGGTTTGAGGAAACATATACATGGGCAATAAAGTTTCCCATAAGTTGATTTCATCTTCAAAGTCATGATAGGTCTTCTTTAACCAATGGTGCAATTAAAACATGTCGAATTTTCACTCTGTGTCTGTAATTTTGAAGAACTGGTCAGCCAAGGGAATGTGATCAGTGTCTAGGGCATCAGAGGCTTTGGTATTTTCCTGTGATGAATTTTGACTAGTAGTGGACTGATATTTTCTCTTAGGATCCATTATTTACAGAATTAGGAGCAAGAAATAACAGAAGGTTTAGGAACGAAAATACCTGACAGAGAAGGAATATTTCTTTTTGATGGTAATTTCAGCTATGCCGCAGATCATAAACGATAAGCAATTCAATTTTTTAAACCAATGAACCTGAATAAAAAATAAATCAGGGAAAATCATGTATCGGGGATGAAGGGCTTATTTATAACCGAGAATGGATTACGATTAGGGTAAACCATTTACTAAATGGGAGGATTTTCATTTATGGCCAACAGGAGAATATAACGGCTAGAAGAAACGGATAGGTGGATAGTCTGCAACGGATATGGAAACGTGGAGTTAAATGATTGGGGGCACGAGAAAGGGAATGATGTTGGCAGATGATGTATGCGTAGAGTGGATAAGAGGATTTCGAAGGGCGGGGGGGTAGTGGTAAGTGGTAATGAGTGGGGTGGTATGAAGTGAGGACGAGATGCCACGTTGCGAGGAGTCTATGTGAATGAAAACTGCTTTTCAGCTCCCCCCCATCGTTATTGCGCAATGGTGGAAGGGGGTGCGAAATGGCTTCCCCTCCATTGTTCTGGGTGGGGAAGTGGATCACCATCCAAAAGTGCCTAGTAGTTAGCGTTTCGCGACAAAGTGGGCTTGTCATTTTATGACTTTAGATTATAACATAATAAAATTTTTAATATGTACAAAAATTAATCACCCTTAAGAGGTATTTAATCACTAATCAATCCAACCTTAAACTAATATATCTTTTGGCCAAATTTTGAGAATGTTAGACCAAATTTATTCTATTCTATCCTATCTAATAATGTTCTACCAAGATTAAACAATTTGGTGAACTTATTCACTAATATAAAACATAAATTTAAATGATTTGATCATGATTAAACAATATGATTCAAATCAAACAAAAGGTTGTGGCATTTAAACAAGTTGCACACAAAACCTTAATTTATTACAATGCAATTTATTTCTTTGAAGTGGCATTTAAATAGGCACACTTATACAAATTTTGATTTTCTTTTGATGGGGTTTCATTTCATCTCTTTTTTTTTTCTATTTTTTCATTTTCATTTTTATTCTTTATTTTTTCATACCCTCTTTTATAAATAAAAAATAACTTATCAAAAATAAAGGATGTTACAACATATCCTACCTGAACTTTCATCACTTGTTGAAGATAGATTTGACAAATACTGTTTGGTTGAATGTCCTATAACACTCCATCAAATGAGAGAAATTATTAGCAAGTGTCATAAGGGACATTGAGAAACGTCTTGAAGAAACCACAAGAACATTATATTAGTTCAAGTGAGTTATAAATAAGTTATTTTTGTTTAAAATATTGAAGTAAAATTTAAAACTTGAGAACTTGAGAACCTATTCATCCTAACCAATGAACTCACTAGATAACTTGAGAACTCAACATAATGTGATATCATTTAATCCTCCATTACAAAAAATTACCCACATACTTTGATATCTTGAAGAATGTAACTAGTTTCGGTCTTCATAATTATCATTTGACTCATGTCATAATGTAATTAGTATGTATCTATCAAAAGAAGAAGGAAAATTACTTTTGTAAAGCATGGGTTTCATGCTCAAGTCACTTTGTCATTAGGTCAAGCATCAATTGAATGCTCCTAGGGTTTGTCATGAGTCAAGATTCCTTGTCATATTGTAAAAGAACCTTGCCAGAATTTGTATCGAGGGAAGAAAGTTATTTTTAAATTAGAAATGTCTAAAAGGCTCCCAGGACCAAGTCGACTAGCCAAGGAAAAGTCAGCCTAGAGAGGGATAATGGAGCCTCTTGGAAAGGTTATATAAATATGGATCTTCGACCTATTGAGAGACACATCAAGATTTCGAAAGTTTGTAATTTTTCTTCTAATGTTCACACATGTGAATACCCTAGGGTTTATAGGGTTTCCTCAAGTCCAAAATTGTAGGAGGTGTTGCAAGTTGCCTTGGTGAGCACGAAAGGCTAGAAGATCCATCATCTTGAAGAGATATTATTTCGTTGCCCTTGGAGATATTGTTTTACTACACTTGGAGGACTGGAAAATCTCATCATGAAACATATATCATGAACCATAGTTCTCTTGTTGTCATCGTGTATCAAATGAAACTTTGTCCCAAACTGAGCGAGAAACTCAAAATGGCAACATAATTGGTGTTTCTCCTATGGCTTAGTTGAATCAACATGCTCATGTCTATTGGGAAATGTAACTAGTTTCGGTCTTCATAATTTTCATTTGTCTCATGTCATGATGTAATTATTATATATTGATCAAAAGAAGAAAGAAAATTGTAAAAAGAAAATTTTATAAAGCATGGATTTCATACTTGAGTGTTTGGTTAATATGTTAGGAATCTTGTCTTGAGTCAAAATGTCATTTTCATTATGTAAAGACCTATTTGGGCACTTGTATCAAAGAAAGAAAATCATTTTGTATTTTGGAAAAATGTTTATAGTGCTCCCAAGCATAGGTCATCTAGCTAGCTGAATTTTCCCTCCCATTGGGCTTAAAGATACCTTGGAAGGCTATATAAAGTAGGAATTTGACTCCTTTGAGAGACATCAAACATGCACTTCATTTTAGAGAAATTATGTGGATAAGAAGGAATGTGTAGTACAAAAGAAGGAGAGATGAGTTTAGTTTAGGAGCAATCTGCCCTAGAAGACATTGAAGGTCTGTAACATGAAATGTTCCTATTGAAAGTTGTAGCTAGTATTGGTCTTCATAATTGTATTTGGCTCATAACATGATGTATCTCTTATGTACTTATCAAAAGAAAAATAAAAGTATTGTAAAATAAATTTTATTTACCAAAGCATGGGTTTCATGCTCAAAGTTTGTAGTTTCTAGGTCTAAGCACCCATTGAGTGCTCCAGGGTTTCTATCTTGATTCAAATTTTATGTCATGATGTAATAGACCCAATTGGACTCTTGTATGAATAAATAAAATATTATTTTGATGTTTAGAAAATTCCATAAGGATCCCATGACCAAGTCGGTCATCCATGATAAGTTCGGCCTAGAGAGGCCCATTCTAGCCCTTGTGAAGATTATAAATAAGAGGACTTTGACCTCTTATAGTGACACACATATTGAAATTTTATCTTTGATAGAAAATTAGTGTGAGGAGGCTGTAGAGCTGTAACTAGGGTCTCCCACACCACTAATTATCCCACATTAATAAGTCAATCCGGGAACGTTTTGTTATTGCAAGGAGTAACTCAATCCGAGGCTATTTGTCCGAGTAATGCTCGGTAGTATAGTGTCCTAATGATTTGAAAGGAAACAGATGCTAAGCTATAACTAAACTAACCCAAAAGATAGAATCATACAAGGCGGTTGATCAGTCAAGGGTACGGAAGCAATAACCCATCCCTTTAGAAACTGATAAAGAAAGGAAATCAGAGCATGGACTTATAGGTCTGGGGCTAAGCAGCGTCTTGCTGAGGCTCACTACAGCCTTAGGCCTGCTCTCACACTAAGAACAACAAAGGCAGGTAAATCAAGCAGCGGAAAGTAAAATGGAACAGCAATCTGGAAATGGAACAACAGTAAAGAAATGGAACAACAGTAATGAAATGGAACAACAATAATGAAATGGAACAGCAGTAATAAAATGGAACAGCAATCCTCAACCGTATGTACACGTTCTATACTACTATAGCAATCTGAGAGTAATGGATGATATGGCTATGTTTCTGAACGAAGTAATATTGCTTTCAAGTCTTACAAATACTATTTCACATGGATCTGATAACAATAACATTCATACCAACATTCCGTTACAGAAATAGCTGAGAGATGCAATTCAAATAGATCCACTTATACAATGCAGAGACATGAGATAAAGAACTCATTCAGATATCAATTATAATGAAGCATAGTATATCACATAAAAGATGTATCAGATTACTTAAATAATGGAAATAAACAAACCACACACAAATCACAGTATAATACAAAAGCAAGTGTCCTTCGGAGCTGGGCCCTTGGCTGCCAATGGAACACTGCCTTAAGTTACTCCAGATGCAGAGACGAAATGAACACCGTCTTCTATATTAATCGCATCAACAAAAGTATAACAAAGTCAGGTCTCAGCGAGACTCAATGATCACAAGTGGTTCTGAAACTTAGAATTACAAAAACAGTCGTCCCCACGCTCAATGGCGCGGTGCCTTTATATAACAGAAATGACGGAGGTATCTAGATAATCAAAAGATAAGTTAAAGCAGCGATTCCTCAGGATCAGAGATCCTGAGGGATTCGCTAATCGTTCGATTCTTCTCTTTCCCTTCTTGCGTTCTCCGACTCAGTATCCTGCATTCTTTCTCTGGGCTATTCGGCTCTAATTTTACTTGATCTTGTCCGCATCCGGTTCCCCGTTGGAGGGACAGTAGTTATTTTCCCTTTGCTTCTTGCTTTCAATCGTCGATCCTTTGTTCCCACGTCTTCCTGCATAGAAAACGTCAATTATTAGCACTTGAGCTTCCTTTATCTATTGTTGCACATTTTATCAAAACCCTTTATCTTCTTTGAACTCATAATGCAGAAAAGGTTACAATTATTATTGAAAAACACTAGATTGCTAGTCAAAAGCATACCTTCCAGGTGCTCCACACACCCCCCTGCTTACCCTGTTTCATGGCCTCATGAAAACATTGTAGTTGACATGCAAGGCGGTGAGAGAATAGGCCGGAGAAGGGATCTCGTGAGGAGGCCGGCAACCGTGATGAGCAACTAGATGGTCAAAGAACTGATCTATTTGATCTGCAGGCATCTCATATAAGGCCTGATATCCAGGTGCAGGGTGCCAAATAATTGGACTGCGAAATCGATACCCTAACCAGGATGGCCCTGCTTGCAGAATCCGTTCCCCATAAAGGTTCAATCGGCTGGCAGCCAGCTCAAAATTCTCATATTTGAATGGTTCCCTGAGCTGGATGCTTGGACTAGAGGTCCGGTATTGAAATTTTGCAACATCGAGGGCAAGATCTTTAATAGTCAGGAAATATTCCAGACCATTTCGGATCAATTCTTCGTGCATGGGTCCTATTATCTCAATGACACCTGGGATCCTCATAAGACTCCTATGCTCTCTCCATAGCGTCACTGGGTCTCTAGGTTCAGCTCGTATCCACAAGTCTAGGCTATTTTCTTGTCTCTGAAAGGTGTTATAAGCTCTGAGCCATTTCACCTGATTAACCCCAAATGAGATGAAGGCTTGGAATTGTATATCGCCAACAAAAGGGCCAGGATTTAAATCAGTTTCCTGGTCTAGCACAAGATTGTGTAGGTAAAACTCGCATAATAACCTTTGAACTTTAACTCCATAGTGCTTGCAACAGTCTATAAAATCATTAACAGTGTTGATATGGATAGGTGCTCTTGCCCTAACGGCTTTTATTTTTAATCTCAGATATAGTTCAAGCAAAAATAAAGCATAATTTTTAGCAGGGGCCCTACAAGTCAAAACGTCATTATATAAGGAACACACGGTGTCCATCTGCTTAACAACACTATCTAATCGACGAGTTACCTTAGCAACCTTTTCCTGCTCCTTCTGCCATCCTTCAAAGGCCTGGCTCTCAGACTGACTGATGTCTCGAAGTTGCTGTTGGAGCTCTTCGTATCTTTCCTTGGGGACTGTCTGTTCTCGCAACTGCTCAGCTTCCTGTTGGGCTTCCTTCATCATTTTATGCAAGGTTCTGGTTTTTGGGTCCTTCTTCCACACAGCCGTAGAGGCTGGAAGTTTAACCTGGACCTTCCTATTACGTTGCTTGGAGTTTAGGACCCGAATTACGCCCGAGGGTGGTGCTTCTGTTTGGACTTCTTTGCTTTCTGTTTCCTTCTTAATGCGAACAAAGGGTTGCTGTGGTCTTCCTGCCATCGGAGCCTCTTGCTGTTCCATTGGAATATCCATTCGTTCTTCAAGGCCAGATGGAACAGCAGTCTGTCCCTCCGCGCTATTTGGAACAGCAGTTTGTTCCTCCATGTCATTTGGAACAGCACCCTGTTCCTCATTATTATTTGGAACAACAGACTGTTCCTCGGCAGTAGGTCTCCTGATGGGGTTTCGACCATCAAAGCGAATTCTTGTCCTCGGGGTTCTTGCTACCGTGGTCCTCCTCCTTTTCCCTGCAGTCTTTTGTATTCTCAGACTGGCTTTCAACATTCGAATTTGCTGCCGGAGTCTGGCTATAGTGCCCAGCAACCTCTGCTGCTTCTTTCTTAATTTCTCAATTTCCCTTGTCTCGGCAGAGGGTTTGGTTCTCAAGCTTGCTTCTTCTTTATCTGGGATATCTTCCGGCATCCTGGGGACAGATTGTCCCAGATTGTTATCTTCCATTTCATTATCATAACCAGGCAGGTTTTCTTCCCCTGCCTCTTCTGCATGCATTTCCTCGGGTAATTCTTCTTCTGTGGGACCGTCAGGGACACCTCCTGTGCTAGGGGCCTGGCCATATTCTCCCATATTGGCCAGAACTGCTGCCAATTCCTCTTCACCTGGAGGGTCTTGCAACGGGCTACCCCCTGGCTATGCAATTTCTTCTTCCTGATTGCCCTGTTTGGTGGCCTCTTCTCCCTCAGAGTGTTCATGTCCTTTTTCAATTTCTCCTTCCGGCTGGTCAGTCCCGGTCTCCGATTGCTCGGCATTTCCTTCGGAGGGTCCTCCCTCTGATTCTGGAGGTTCATCCGCAATTTCAATTGGCTGGGTCGTTGTTCCCTGAATACTTTCCAACCTTCCTCGTATCCGGGCCAGCCGAGCTGACTTCCTTGGCCTCTCAGGTTGGTCGGGTGTACCAGCAGGTTCCGTGGATTTCTCTGGTTGTTCTGGCGTATCGGGAGGTTGTTTCCGTTTTGAAGCGGCATGTCTTTCTGCTGCTGACTTTTTGCGTTTCTCTAATCGTTCCGGCGTGCTAGAGGACTGTTCAGGTTTTGGGGGTGGTGCAGCCGATCCTCCTTCGACTATTGCGACCAGTTCCTCCCAAGTGCTTTGCTGTTGAGTGAGACCGTGGCTCACTATCAACCGAATCAGCCCATGGTGGCTAACGACTATATCTATGTGCTGGGCCTTTTTCAGGCTTTGGGCCGCGTCATGTAGTAGCGAATTTAAAAGTGCAGGGAGATTTACAGAACATTTTCCTTTTAAAACAGCTAAAAGTTTCAGGTGACGAGGTCTTACCACGTCTTTTCTCCCTTCGCAGGTGATATAGCTTTGTACTGTCTTCGCTAGCTCGGTCCAGGGTTCCCCTAGTGTTGCCGGCAGAACTCCTTTCCCTTTGACTGTCAAGCTTTGGCCTTCGTCCTGGAAAATTTCCATAGCTTTTTGTAATCTTTCCTTCTTCGGCGTCCATATGGGTCCAGCAGCTGGTAATCCTGAGACTTCTGCGATGATATCCTCTGTAACCTCTATCCGCTTTCCTCCTACTACGGAGTAGTTTTCCTGCAAATTCTGCAGGAATTCCAACGCTACTGCTTCGTTTGATTCTTGCAGGCGGTTGAAGTAATTCAACCATCCTGCGTTTTCCAGGATTTTGCGAGCAGCAGCGCAAACTGTCAGCTTGTGAGGTTCGCTTCGGACCGTCTTTCCACCCATGATTCAACTCAGAAATGGAACTCAGAAATGGAACAGCAACTGTTTGCGGTATTTGCGACGCAGAGGGGATGATCGATGCCAATTTTGGAAAGGATCACACAGGGCATGCAACAAAAAGAAAAGATCGTGGACGGCAGTCTCCGTGGGATGGAATCATCATACCGTTAAACCATGCCGTCGGACATTATCTTGCCCGAATGGTATGCAGCCACGTAATCCATGGAGTAATGAGGTTACTTCCCCCCCCCGCGATCTGATAGGCTGCCCACAGCCGTCAAAGAGAGGAGCAACAGCCAGTCGGGAGTGCAATCATCAAGTACATCATATGAAATTATGCCATGTTGTAAAAAAACAACGAAATGCTGAAACCGAGGCAAAAAGGTGGATCGCGTTTTATATAAGCCTGCGTGATATAATGAGGAACCGAGGGTTTGGACGTCTTTCAACTATACGAAGTCTCCAGTAGTCATTGTCAGTTCCGTTTCCATGATCGGTGGTAATATTCATGCGATAGATATCGGGTTGTGACATATGATACATGCAAAGGATATAAGAGACAGAAAGATTTAATATCATACCTCTAGGTGTAAATATTACGACTTCTATGCCATTAACATAGCTATGTTGCCAACAGGTGTTCATAACCTTGGTAGAGTTGTTTATTTCACCCTCCGGAACCATGATCCTTTGTGTATATTCGAAAGAGTGCTTTGTCAAAATGCAGGCCATTATGCTGGCTTGGTGACCAGATAGCCATAATGCCATTCACAAGGTAGGCGTGAAACGTGGTCAGGCCGGCTCGTGATGAGACCCCCTGTTCCAAGGTTTGCTTGTTAATTTACCTTCAGACCATATCCCTGGTGTGGTGGCCGTTATGGGAATGCCACTTCGCTTCCATCCTTATGATCATGGTAGGCCGGCTCTTAATGAGACCCCCTATCCTGCATTTGACAATTTTCATATTTTGTTTATGTTTTCTTTTGCAGAGAACCTCTCTTGTTTATTTTCACATAAGGGTGGTTCCGCACTCCTTAAGAGCGGGGAATGGTGGAAGAAGTCTTACGATCCCAACAGATAGATATAAATCGTTCGTTCTTACTCCCAAGTAATGATCAAAGAAAGATTTTTAGGGGAATCATCATGATAAAGATCACCAATGACAATGGCACCGGTAAATGATAATGACAGCGAAGATGAAAAGTTCACGTCCCTCCTCTTGTCCTTTTATACATACTGGCTTCATAGTGATAGCGATTTATGATGTGCTGATTTCGGTATCTCATGGTTTATGTTCACCGCATAAGTCCATTGCTGTATCTAAAAGATTGAGGAGACCATGGTCGCAAAGCATCCTCCATAAGGGCGAAAACATGTCAATGGCATTCCTGAGAGAAGAATTCATTCGTAGGATACCATTTCTTTGAGAGGAACAACGGAAAATCGCAAATGTTGTTCCTTTTGAGAAAGGAATAGCAAAGACACTCAAATGCTGTTCCTTTTGACAAGGAACAGTAGATGCACTCAAGTGCTATTCCTTTTCGCAAAGGAACAGCAGGAACACACAAGTGCTGTTCCTTTTCGCAAAGGAACAACAGGCACACACAAGTGTTGTTCCTTTTCGAAAAGGAACGGCAAAACACACAAGTACTGTTCCTTTTCGCAAAGGAACAGCAGGAACACGCAAGTGCTGTTCCTTTTCGCAAAGGAACAGCAAAAAACACACAAGTGTTGTCCCTTTTGACAAAGGAACAGCAAAAAGCACAAGTGCTGTTCCTTTTCACAAAGGAACAGCAAAAAGCACAAGTGTTGTTCCTTTTCGCAAAGGAACAACAAAAACACTCAAGTGCTGTTCCTTTTCGCAAAGGAACAACAAAAAGCACAAGTGCTGTTCCTTTTCACAAAGGAACAACAAAAACACACAAGTGTTGTTCCTTTTCGCAAAGGAACAGCAAAAAGCACAAGTGTTGTTCCTTTTCACAAAGGAACAGCAAAAACACACAAGTGCTGTTCCTTTTCGCAAAGGAACAGCAAAAACACTCAAGTGTTGTTCCTTTTCGCAAAGGAACAGCAAAAAGCACAAGTGTTGTTCCTTTTCACAAAGGAACAGCAAAAAGCACAAGTGCTGTTCCTTTTCACAAAGGAACAACAAAAACACACAAGTGCTGTTCCTTTTCGCAAAGGAACAGCAAAAACACTTGGAATACAAGTAAAAAAAATCAAGGAAACATATATACAAGATGTTATGTACAAATTATGAAAATGAATTTCTTAAATTATAGGTGAGGAAGATTTCGCTTCCTCTCCTAAGATTTCCATATCAGTATCTTGTCGCAGCTGCTGACAGAAGGATTCCCGAGTGAGTGGCTTCCGATAAAGGCGAACTCGGTGGCCATTTACTTTGAATGCATATCCAGAACCGTCAATTGTGATCAGGGTAAGGGTCCCATTATCGTGTACCTTCTGGATTTCGTATGGTCCTAACCATCGAGTCTGGAGTTTCCCCGGGAAATCCTGAAACCGAGAGTCGTATAACAGAGCCCAGTCTCCTTCATGAAAGACTTTATTCTTGATAAGTGCATCGTGCCATTTAGCTCGCTGCTGTTGAATCAATGCTGTATTTTGTAATGCAGAGAGCCTGATTTCGTCCAATTCATTAATCTGCTGTAATCGATTGATTTGTGCCTCACTCAGATCTAGGCCGACTTCCTGTGCAGTTCGTAGCGTTCGGATTTCGAATTCTATGGGGAAAATTGGCTGCTTTCCAAACACTAATTGATAAGGTGAATAGCCTGTAGTACTTCTCCATGTGGTTCTGTAGGCCCACAGTGCCTCAGGTAGTCGAGCGGCCCAATCTCGCCGATGCGATGCAATGGTCTTTGTTAAAATTGATTCTATTACCTTATTACTACTTTCTACTTGCCCATTTGCCTGCGGATGGTATGGGGTAGTGATCTTATGTTGGACATGGTAATTGTTAAGTGTTGCAACTAATTTATTTCCAACAAATTGTGGTCCACCATCGGTGATTAATTCTCTCGGAAGTCCATAACATACAAACAAATGGAACAAGAATTGTATCACAGAGTCTTCTGTAGCCCTAGGTAATGATTCGGCCTCGACCCATTTAGTAACATAGTCTGTCGCCACCAGAATGTATGTCCTCTGATTTGATGATGGATTGATGGGCCCAACGAAGTCCAGAGCCCATCGTTCAAATGGCTCAATGACCAATTGTGGTCTCAGAGGCATTTCATCGGCTTGGCCAGGTTTTCCTGCTCGCTGGCAGCTGTCACAGGCTTGTGCAAATTTTTTCGCATCCTTGAAAATTGTAGGCCAATAGTATCCCGTCTGCAATACTTTATGTGTTGTTCATTTTTCAGCGAAATGTCCCCTGCATGGCCCGTCATGGCAAGCTTTTAGAATGTCGAAGATTTCGTCTTCTCGAATACACCTTCTGATTTGCATGTCTGCCCCTGTATGGAACAAATGGCCTCCAATCCACGAAAACCGAGTGCTTTTCTGAACAATCTGCTTGTGTTCCTGAGGGGTTAAGTGTTTTGGTAGCTTACCGACTGCAAGGTAATTAGCGACATCAGCATACCAGGGTGTTCGAACAGCAACAGCAAACAGGTGCTCGTCAGGAAATTGATCTTCCACTGCTGCTGTTTCAATTGCTTTCGGTATTCGTGAGAGGAAATCAGCTACAGGGTTCTCCTTGCCAGGTCGATCCTTGATTGTGATGTCGAACTCCTGCAATAAGATCAACCACCTGGTTACTCTAGCATTCGTAACAGGTTTATTTGCCAAATATTTGATAGCAGAATGATCTGTATATAACACAACAGGATAGCCTGTAATATAATGTCTAAATTTGTTAACAGCATGTATTACAGCCAGGAATTCCTTTTCAGTAACAGTATAATTGAGTTCGGCAGAGGATAAATTTTTGCTGATATAGTAAATAGCATATGGCTTCTTATCCTCTTCTTGCCCCAGGACTGCACCAATTGCTGTATCCGAGGCATCAGATGAGATTTGAAATGGCAAATTCCAGTTGGGTCCTCGAAGGACTGGGGCTGTTGATAGCAGGTTCTTCAATTCCTTAAAAGCCTGGTCGCATTTTTCTGTCCACAAGAAATCAACATTGCCAGTTAAAGCATATAGAGGTGCAGCAATATGTGAGTAATGTTCTATAAATCGTCTGTAATACCCAGAAAATCCAAGGAAACTGCGTACCTCTGTTTGAGTAGTGGGAGTAGGGATGAGCAAAAGAATTTGAATTTTGGCAGGGTCTACCTGGATGCCAGCTGCTGAAATATAGTGCCCTAGAATGAGCCCTTCCGTCATCATCATGTAACATTTTTCGTGGCTCAGGCAAAGTCTGGTAGCGATACAACGTTGTAGGACTTTTTCCAGGGTATCCAGAGCTGGGTCAAAATCATCTCCATATGGTGTAAAGTCATCCATGTACACCTCAAGTCCGTCGTTTATTAGGTCTGCAAAGATGCTGAGAACAGCCCTTTGGAATGTAGCAGGGGCATTGCATAGGCTGAAGGGTAGTACTCGATAGGCAAACGTTCCCCAAGGGCAAGTAAAGGTAGTTTTATCCTGGTCTTCAGGGGCAATTTGGATTTGGTTATATCCGCTGAAGCCATCCAGGAAAGAAAAAAATTTCTTCCCTGCCAAAGTGTCCAGTACTTGATCTATAAATGGGAGGGGAAAGTGATCCTTCTGTGTGGCCTTATTTAACTCCCTGTAATCCACGCAAATCCTCCATTTCCCATTTTTCTTGGGTACCACCACTATGGGAGAGACCCATTTACTGTCAGAGATGGGGTAAATAAAATTAACATCTAAAAGTTTCTGAAGTTCGGCTTTTAATATTTCTTTTAGATGGGGGTTGAGTCTTCTTTGTGGCTGACGAACAGGTCTTGCATCCTTCTCTATATAAATGTGGTGGGTGCATAATTGAGGATCAATCCCCTTCATGTCAGGGTAATCCCACGCAAATGCTCCCTTATATTTTTGTAACAGATTAACAAGCTTCATTTCTTGATCTGGTGTAAGGTTGACGTTAATATTTAGAGTCTTACCAGGTTCAATTTCCACTACTTTACTATTGGCAACAACAGTTACTGGTATTGTTTGGTCATGCAGATCTTTTAAAGGGTCTTCTTCTAGCTCACTATCAAATGCTGCCTCTATCATAAAACACTGTGTGTGAGATCTAGATTCAGTTTGACTAATGAAGTTATTGATGGCATCATCTTCTATTTGATCTTTAAAATCTAAAGCCTTCTGTACAGTCAATGGGGCTCTGATATTGTTAGTAAGGTATGACACAGGATACTGATTGGTTTTGATCATTGGCAGGCTTGGCTGTGCTGGAGGATATAGAACTAGAATTTTAACATCTGGTCCTTTAGTTATAGTCATTTTTCCCTGCCGGCAACCAATGTAGGCATCGGCAGTAGCAAGCCAAGGTCCTCCTAATATTAGCGGATGTCCATCTAGTCGGGTTTTTGGATTAATTACCAGGAAATCAGTTGGATATTCCCAGGAATCTACAGAAACCATGACATCATATAGAGTACCTTCGGGTCGAACTACAGATCGATCTACCAATTCTAACAAAGTAGAAGTAGGTTCTACTGATGTGATGCCAAGCTTTTGGCAGGTGGAAGTTGTCAAAATATTGATTGCAGCTCCCAAGTCGACTAAAGCGTTAGTCAGGGTTTGACCATAGATTTGGACAGTTACAATTGGGTTCCCGGGATCTTCGTATTTGATAGGTGTCTCTTTTCCTGATAATAGGTCGGATAAAGTACCAACTACTTGGACTCTAGGGTTAGTAGTTGTATTCCTCCTTGATTTTTTTATGCACAGTTCTTTTATAGTTTTTGCGTATATAGGAATATCTTGAATGGCTTGGAGGAATGGAATCTTTATGTACAGATTTTGTAACTCTCCCAGAATGTCAAAGTCTGGAGTTTGTACAGGTCGCGGTATGACTAATCGTTCCGAGAAAGGAGGAGAGGATGTACTTGCTTGTTGATGGGTCTGCTCTTTACTTTCATCCTTTTGTTGTAGCGGTTGTTCTATTGGTAACTGATCTTCAATGTAAACTGTTTTGTCTCCCTCTGTTTCTATTATACGTCCAGATCGTAACTGAAGATCATTGCACTCCCTTAGGTCAGGTCCAATTTCTGATGTGTCTATGATTTGGATGGATTGGACTGGTCTATTATTATTAGGATTGGGATTGGGTTGGGCTGGGAGTTGCGGTCTCAGATTAGACTGGGGGTTTTGTTGTAAGGCTGGCAGAGTTGGTTGAGGGAGTGGAATAGTTCCTGTTGACTGATATGTCGATCTTGGCCAATTGGTCTGCCAGGGTGAACCTTGTGAAGTAGGGGGAATCCATTGCGGAGGATATGAATTGTTCTGCCAATATGGTGGGGTATAAGGAAAATTTGGCCAACCGAATTGGCCTGTCTGATTCATCCATGGATTCGGAGAAGGAAACGGCTGTGATGACCAATTCGGGACTGGGGGTGTAGATTGGTTTTGCCACATACCATATTGCTGAGCATTATACTGTGGAGGTTGAAAAGAAGAAGCTGGGTCCGAAAACATACCTGATTGCCTAGGTTGCCATTGGCGACGTTGGTTAACAAAGTATGTTGGTTCTGATTCTTCTTCTGCTTCCTTGTATACTGCCTTCAATCCAGGAAGTGAGGGGCAGCTCTCAGTAAGGTGGTCTTTCGTACAGATAGCACATGCTTGAACTGTATCTAGTGGACATTCCTTGTGGCTGTGTTTTCTTCTGCATCGGGGGCAGAAAATTGCCAGATTTTGCTCTGCCTCCATTTGCTTTTGTTTAGCCTACACAATATCAAGCTGAGTAGTTAATGTCCCTAGGATATCAGTTTTAAAATTTTCTAATAAATTCCCAAGTTCTACACGTGTTACCCCTTCTGTTGATATTTTGTTATCTCTAACAAACCTATCATATTCTGTTGGTTTTATCCTTGTGCTACCTCTTGAACTCCTAATGCATAAATTAATGATATCAGCAAAATTCTCTTGGTAAATATCCCCTTTTCCCATGATATTCAACGTTTCAATCCACTATTCTTTCATACCTCTAATTAATGCAGTTTTCAACACATTATCAGACAGAGGTAATGATGCATAGGGGGATCTCTGTAAATTATACTGGAAGCGTTATACATATTCCTCTAGAGTTTCATTTGATCTGGCTGTCATTTGGAAAATTTCATCTTTCAATTCTCTTGACCTACAGTAATCCTGATATTTCTTGAGAAAGGACTCTTTCATTTGCTCCCAATTGTTTATGACTCCACCACCTAGACCCATAAACCATCTCAGAGCTGCTCCCTTCAAAGTAGAGGGGAACAACTTTAATTTCTGGGGGTCAGTGGTGTAATCATACCCTCTACATAACACATCGAATTCAAATAAGAATGCATCAGGGTCCTCTGATGTGAGTCCGTGAAACGTTGGGATGTGTTGAAGAGGAATCGCCTTCATGGGGGCATTTGCAGCAGAATCTACTATAGGATATTGCAATGTAGAAGTTTGGGTATTTGGCTGATTCTGCGCCATGGGATCGAATATGTGCCAATATCCTTCCGGAATTTCTAGGAGGGTGTTCCTAGGTTGAGAAGGGGCGGCCTTGGCAGGGGCTGTTTTAATGACACTTCCCTTATCTGGGATTTCTATCTGAAGGAATGGGGTGCCTTCAGTATTGATTCTAGCCGCGCTCCCCTTATCTGGGTTGTTTAACAGCTGGATTATCCTAGAAGGAGATTTTGGTTCCTCTATTTCCCCTGTTTCCCCTTCTCCTTCACAAAGGTTGCTTAAGTTCCCTTCTTGCAGCCGTTCTGACACAGGATTTTCAATTTCTTGGAAGTCCTGTTCATCAGTCTGACTATGCACCTCAGCGTAGGCTCCAGATGGTGATGCTGTAGCCTGAAGGGAACTAGTAGGCTGCTTAGAATGAATCTTTCTGAGGCCTACTGATGGCTGAGATTCAGTTTTCTTATAGATTTCGTCTATGAAGGTTGTTCGGCCAAGGGTCACCGGTCCTTTGGCTTTTTCAGGTTTGGCTGGGGGTTTGATATTCTTTTCTAGCTTTTTTTGCTTAGTCATGCACTCTAAAAACTACTAAATCCTATCAACCAGCAATTCTACTAAGAGAGTGGACGGTGGAGCAGGGCTTTTACATGCTCCGTACGCAGGTTCTTACCTTCCATTTTTAAAATCCAACTCCCCCCTAGCAGATTTGTGCACTACTCTGTAAAGGGAAAATGGCTATTACTCCTCCCCGGCAACGGCGCCAAAATGTAGAGCTGTAACTAGGGTCTCCCACACCACTAATTATCCCACATTAATAAGTCAATCCGGGAACGTTTTGTTATTGCAAGGAGTAGCTCAATCCGAGGCTATTTGTCCGAGTAATGCTCAGTAGTATAGTGTCCTAATGATTTGAAAGGAAACAGATGCTAAGCTGTAACTAAACTAACCCAAAAGATAGAATCACACAAGGCAGTTGATCAGTCAAGGGTACGGAAGCAATAACCCATCCCTTTAGAAACTGATAAAGAAAGGAAATCAGAGCATGGACTTATAGGTCTGGGGCTAAGCAGCGTCTTGCTGAGGCTCACTACAGCCTTAGGCCTGCTCTCACACTAAGAACAACAAAGGCAGGTAAATCAAGCAGCGGAAAGTAAAATGGAACAGCAATCTGGAAATGGAACAGCAGTAAAGAAATGGAACAGCAGTAATGAAATGGAACAGCAGTAATAAAATGGAACAGCAATCCTCAACCGTATGTACACGTTCTATACTACTATAGCAATCTGAGAGTAATGGATGATATGGCTATGTTTCTGAACGAACTAATATTGCTTTCAAGTTTTACAAATACTATTTCACATGGATCTGATAACAATAACATTCATACCAACATTCCGTTACAGAAATAGCTGAGAGATGCAATTCAAATAGATCCACTTATACAATGTAGAGACATGAGATAAAGAACTCATTCAGATATCAATTATAATGAAGCATAGTATATCACATAAAAGATGTATCAAATTACTTAAATAATGGAAATAAACAAACCACACACAAATCACAGTATAATACAAAAGCAAGTGTCCTTCAGAGCTGGGCCCTTGGCTGCCAATGGAACACTGCCTTAAGTTACTCCAGATGGAGAGACGAAATGAACACCAAGTCTTCTATATTAATCGCATCAAAAAAAGTATAACAAAGTCAGGTCTCAGCGAGACTCAATGATCACAAGTGGTTCTGAAACTTAGAATTACAAAAACAGTCGTCCCCACGCTCAATGGCGTGGTGCCTTTATATAACAGAAATGACGGAGGTATCTAGATAATCAAAAGATAAGTTAAAGCAACGATTCCTCAGGATCAAAGATCCTAAGGGATTCGCTAATCGTTCGATTCTTCTCTTTCTCTTCTTGCGTTCTCCGACTCAGTATCCTGCATTCTTTCTCTGGGCTATTCGGCTCTAATTTTACTTGATCTTGTCCGCATCCGGTTCCCCGTTGGAGGGAGAGTAGTTATTTTCCCTTTGCTTCTTGCTTTCAATCGTCGATCCTTTGTTCCCACGTCTTCCTGCATAGAAAACGTCAATTATTAGCACTTGAGCTTCCTTTATCTATTGTTGCACATTTTATCAAAACCCTTTATCTTCTTTGAACTCATAATGCAGAAAAGGTTACAATTATTATTGAAAAACACTAGATTGCTAGTCAAAACCATACCTTCCAGGTGCTCCACAGAGGCTAGAAGACAAGAAATCACCTTGGAGAAGAAAAGAAAAATCTCAACAAAATAAATAAGTTTGATCTCCTACTTTTATTGGTCGACTCGCACAAGTTTCTATGATTCTTGGGTTACTTGAGGTTTGATTTTTTGGAATACGAAGTTGCAAACCTAAATGATGAAGCCAAAATTTATAGAAGTTCGATTCTTGGTAAGGTCAAACTTCTTAACTCATTGGAGATCTTGTTTTTTTCAAGGAATATTGTTTGGTGGTTGACTTGGTATTAGGAAGTCTTTGTCTAGCTTGTTTAGTGGTTGGCTTGGTCTTGGGAAGTCTTTGTCTGGATTGTTTGGTGGCATTTTTTTTTATGATTACTTGGTATATAAATTCAATCACTATTAAGTTTTATTTTATAGGAATGAAATTTTGCTTTGTTGGAATTAAATGTTCCTTTTACAAACATTCGGGCATTATAAAATTAACCTGTTGTTTATGTGCAACCTGAAAAACATAAGATGATATTCAAGTGTAACCCATCAATTATTATAACCATCTCATAGCATGTAACTTCTACCTCAAACAAAAATGTTTAGATTGAAACTCTAGAATATGACTTGGTCAAAGACATGAAGAGAATTATAGCTAATATTTCTCTATATGAACCGTCAAAACTTACTTAACAGAAAGGGAGAAAAAATATTTAAAGCCTTAGAAGATAACACAAATAATATTCATATAGGAAATACTGAAAATAATTCATCCAAAAAAGTAAGTTACATTAACGTAGCATTGATCAAAGACAAGTTTGCTCTGCATACTCCTCCCTTTAACCTCTCCATGTGCTCTATTAAAGAACATTGTCGTCACTATAAGTTGTTTTATAATTTGGTTGAATTACAATTTTGAGTAGTTTTTCAAGGTTATGGCAAAAAAACATTATTAGGGTTTGAAGTAAGCTTTGTTGAAGAATTAAGTAGTGTCAGTCTTCATAATTATAATGATGTCATGACTAAATATATAGTTATTGTACTTGTCAAAAGAAATAAAAGAAAATATTTTTCTGTAAGAAGAAAATTGGTTTATTATGAAATGGGTTTCTTTCCCATTGGTAATTTTTCCTATGTCAAAGCACCCATTGAGTGCTCTAGGGTTGTGAAGAAGTGTCAAAGTCAAGTTCATGATGTAAAGTCCCTTAAAGGGCTAATGTATCAAAGAAAGGAAATATATTCTATGTAAAAAGATTGGTCTAGAAGCTCCCAAAAGGACAAGTTGGCCTAGAAGAGGCCTAATTTAGCCTTGAAGAAGCCTATTTATTTCAGCGGCTCTCAAAACACAATATAACTAACAACTTTTAAACTCCACACAAATTTTCATCAGTTGGAACTTTATTTCAATGGCTCTCAAAACACACTGTAACTAACAATTTCTAAACTCCATGCAAATTTTCATTATAAAGAGAAACAAGCCTCTTAGGAAAAACAAATAAGTAGTGAGAAAGTTAAAAATCAAGAACCAATTCTTAGCATCTGTGTTGATCAAAATTATCATATTTACATGAACTGTATTATGTCAAAATTTAATCTAATGCAGAACCAAATTTGGCACTGTACCACAATTAAAAAGCATAGCTCAGAGGTGGGGCTGGAGTACCTAACACTTACTAAAGACATTTTATCCTCTTTCTCTTCTCTTCCTTGGGCCCTCAAGCTAGCTTTCCCTTAGATCTTGTCATGATAGCAGTGGTGTTTCCTCTTGCAACTTAGATGTGGGTGGAGGCTCTTCCTCTTGCAACTTTGAGGTGAGATGAGGCAAGCGAGGGGCGATGATGGAGAACAAATACCACTTGCAGTTCAGAGGTGGGTGGAGGTGGGCTTGAGCTAGGGAGATGCAACATTCTTTCCTCTTTCATCTCGGAGTTTGGCGGAGGTGGGCTTGGGCTAGGGCAATGGTATAGGCGTTTCTCTTGTAGCTCAGAGGTAGGCTCAGGCTAGGGAAATGACGGAGGTAGGATTTTCTCTTGTAAATCAGAGGTGGGAAGAGGTAGGCTCAAGCTAGGGAAATGGTGGAGGCTTTCCTATTGCAACTCGGAGGTGGGTGGAGGAGGGCTCAAGCTAGGTTAATAGGGCTTTGGAATTTGTTTTAATATTTATGTGTGGAGGTAGGCTTAGGCTAGGTTAACAATGATTGGGCATTTCTTTTAATATTTATGTTATATATATGGCTATTATGTTGTGTTTTGTTTTTTTTTGTTATTTTTATTTTTATTTTTAATTTATTTATTTTTAAATTTTAAATTTTAATTTCTTTCTTTTCTACAATACTAAATTTAATATAATATTATTTTTTTCATATTATAATATATATTAAAATATCATGATACATTAAACCCTAGATATGTATGGATGGAATAACAAAGACATAGAGGTGGAGAGATAGAAGGAGTAATAAGGGAGAGATGGAGATAGAGTGAAGGAGAGGGGAGAGAAGGAATTGAGAGAGAGAGAGAAGGAGAGGAGTGAGAGAGGGATAGAAGGGTAAGAGAGAGGGGGAGGGAGACACAAATATGGATGGGGGGAAGAGGAAGAGAGAGAGAATGAGAAAGGGAGGGAGATAGTGATAGGATTGGAAGGCAGAGAGTGAGAGAGTGATGGGGTGAGAGAGAGGGAGGGAGATAGTGATAGGATTGGAGGATAGAGAGCGAGAGAGTGATGGAGGGAGAAAGAGGGAGGTAGGAGAGAAATGGAGAGAGAGCAAGGATGAGAGGGATGACTTGAGATAGAAGAGGAGAGAGGGAGAGATAGAGAGGAGAGAGGGAGAGATAGAGAGGAGAGAGTGAGGGACAGAGAGATGGATTTGGAGGGGGAGAGAGGGAGGGAAGAAGAAATACACAGAGAGAGAAAAGTGGAGAAAGAGTGAGAGGGAGTGATAAGGGAAAGATGAATATTAGAGAGTATGTGTGATTGGTGGTCATATATATAGAAAGACAAAGAAGGATATATGGAGAGAAAGGGGGGACAGAAGGAGAGAGGAAAAGAGATAGTGACAGAGTTGGAGGGTGGAGAGAGAGAGAGAGAGAGAGAGAGGGATATGGGAGAGGAAGGGAGAGAGAGAAAGGAGAGAACGATAGAAAGAGAGATATATAATGAGAGAGGGCGGGGGAGAAAGAGATGGAGTTGGAGGGGGGAAGAGAGGGTCGCGGTAAAAATAAAGTGATAGAGAGAGAAAGGTCAAAACATAATTTAAGTAGTTTCTAGCAAGAAATAAATTTCAATTGATTATATTTATGTATGTCTATAAAGAAAGTATTAAGATACAAAACCAATAATCCAAAACGTGTTTATGCATTTGTTCATCATATTTAGATAAGGAAATTTTAGTGTCAATTTTGAAGTTAGGGTGGAACTCCCAAGTTGTCAATGTAGATCTTAATAAATGCATTGAACAGTAACTAAATGATAGTAAAGAGGCTACATTCTTCCTCATTTGGAAATTCATCATTGCACAAAAGCATGAAGAAATAAAAAATCAGGATACTTTCATAGACATAAAAAATTAAATCTCAGGTGGGGAAATGAATATGGTTAATGTTTAAAATTAAATCATAGGTGGAGAAATGGTTAGGATAAATTTTAAAGATCATTTGAACCCAAATATAGAATTATTGATATCGGGGGGTGAAGTTTATAGGAGGTATAGAAGTTGATGTGGCATAACAGAGTTGGGAGTGAGAGTTCCAAATCATAAAGTGAATGTGTGTTTGGGTGGGAATTAATCCTGTGGAACTCAATTTATAAAAATTTATGAGTAATATAAGTTTTTTAGCTTTACCCAATGACTAAGAGAACCAAGAGAGGATAAAATCTATAAGGGTGGAAGATAGACCTCAAGGAACCCATTG
This sequence comes from Pinus tabuliformis, assembly GCA_031772625.1. Lineage (NCBI taxonomy): Eukaryota > Viridiplantae > Streptophyta > Pinopsida > Pinales > Pinaceae > Pinus > Pinus tabuliformis. The sequence goes on from CM062811.1 coordinate 275,265,557, forward strand.
AGTAAAAAAAATGTCCAAGTGGACATGAAACCAAAAGTCGTAGAAACAAAGAATATGATATATGAGGTTGAAGAGAACCTTCAAAAATACTTAACACCATGATGAATGGAATGAAACTTGTTTGGACTAAGTGTTTAAAATATAACAAGAAAATAATAATAACTCAGAACATATTTTTCATTTTATCCACTTCGTGAAAACTCATTTTAGAAAATAAGAATAATTCAAAACATATTACTAAGTTATACACTTTTCTGAACCCTCGCATATTTGTATATGAGTCTTCAAACCCTCCCATATTCATATATGAGTCTTCAACCCTCCAATAATGTTAATGCATGCATCTACTATAACCATGTAAAATTTCAATGCATACAAGCACAAATTGAAAAACTTTCAACATTGGCCTCTTTCATAGTCACTATGTGTGGGGTCAATTAATTAAAGCATAATTTCAAATAATTTGTAAATGTTAAGTGGTGGATTAGTACTTAGGGTAGGAATGCAACAGGTAAAATAACCTTGACACCAAGAGAATAAGAGAGACATATAATAAATTATGTGTGATTCATTGAGGCATGATTCCTTTTCATATAAATGATGGTGATGTTGATGATGATGAAAACAACTACGATTATGTTTATGAAAATGATGATGATGATGATGATGACGATGACGATGATGACGATGATGTTGATGTTAAAGATGATGTGGTTGAAAAATATGACAATGATGACAATGATGATGTTGATGAATATGACAAAGATGATGGTGATGATAACAATGTAGTTCATGATGACAATGATGACAAAGATAATGATGAAGAGAAATAATTTTTCTCAAATGGAAAGGTAAGGGGTTTTCTCAACTTATGGACTATGAAGTAAATTATAATCCCACAATTGGTAAATAGTAATAAATAATCTCATCTTATTGACATTTATATATGCTATAATTTTGTCAATTTATTTTTCATTCTTTCTATACTTCATATTTGAGCCTCAAAACCCTCCCATATCTTCAATTCATGCATCTACCATAACCATGTCAAATTTCAATGCATACAAGCACAAACTGAAAAAATTTCAACGTTGGCCCCATTCTCAAGTCATGAGTAGCCATGGGCCCATCAATCAATTTTAAACCAACTTTTAACACCCAAAAATTAATTTAGTCAACTTTCTAAAAATCACTAAGACCCCCTTGTGGGAACTCTATTAATGGGAAATCATGGCCGACATTACTTCTTTTTTTCGGGTCCCGTTTGCCAAGTCGGGCCAACCCACCAAATTGTCGCACGAGCGCCATTATCGAGCAGGCACTTTGGCATGCCCAACATGTGACACCCCATGGACGCCCCGCCTTCGTTTGGGCACGTCCAAGTCATGGGCATTCACCCTGCTATGCAAATCAATGAACACAAATCATTATCTCATCAATGACACCAAAGTATAATTGTTTGTTATTTCCATTTTGCATGATCAATCAATTATAAATTGACTTTTAACACTGAAACATTGATTCAGTTAATTTTCTAAAAATTATTATGAGACCCCCTTGTGGGAAATTTATTCATGGGAAGACATTACTTCTTTTGTGTGGCCACCCCTTTCCATGTCGGGCTGACCCACCAACTCATCACACGGGCACCCCTGCTAGGCAAGCATCTTGGTTTTCCTAGCACGTGAGGGAACTCGGGTGCCCGCATTTGTGCGGGCGCACCTAAGGCATGGGTGTTGACCCTGCTATGAAAATTAGTGAACACAAATCATTACACCATCAATGACAATAAAATATCATCATTTTTTATTTCCATGCTACATAATCAATCAATTATAAACACAATTTTACCACCCAAATATTAATTTAGTCAATTTTCTAAAAATCATTATGAGACCCCCTTGTGGGAACTCTATTCATGGGAAGTCATGGACTGACCTTACTTCTTTTTTGCAGGTGCCACTTTCCAATTCGGGCTAACCCACCAACTCGTCGCACGGGTGCCCTTGTCGAGCGAGTTCCCTGGTGTGTCGACCAACATGCGATGATGCCCCCATGGGCGCCTAGGAACCCCACCTTCGTGCACGCATGCCCAGGGCGTGATCATTCACCCTGCTATGAAAATTAGTGAACGCAAATCATTAACTCATAAATGACAACAAAATATTATAATTGTTTAGTACCATGCTGCATAATCAATCAATTATAAACCGATTTTTTACATTGAAACATTAATTTAGTTAATTTTCTAAAAATCATTATAACGCAGGAAGTACCTTCGAATACCCATAGTATTCATATGAAATGCATAAACCTATTTACCCCAGGAATTTCAGACTTCCTGCCGAGTCAAATCTTCATAAAAATTATGGTTTAAGGCTCCCTTATGTAAAATCCTATGCGGAAACGATTTCATAAACTAACCACAGTCTAACCACTGAACAATCCTTTCATCGGGACTCTATACTCCACAGCCATAAACCTTTCGCATATCCTTAATGCCCGCACATATAACCAAACCCAACTCTTTAATCTTTGGTTATATTGGACTTAACTCATAAACCCTTCTTATTTCTTTGTTTCTACTATAAATCTTATATAATAGAAATACTCCACAACATACGTAATATTACCTTTTCGCATTTCTTTCAGCCTTTGCACATTTCTCGAGGCTTCCCTTTATCGCAATCGCGGGATTTCAACTCTTAAGAACTTGGCATTGGAACTCCTGATCTGTGGGATGCAATCACACTTTTCCTTCATTCCACGACCTTTATACATTTATTTCCCGACCATTGATTTACTCCATTAATCCATCGCTATCACAATTCTCGTGAATCACACTAACATACATTATTCCTTTCGCATCTGATATGTGATAACACAAATAGACTTCAAAACACATAAACCGTGCTTAAACCTTCTTGGGTCCACTCTAACATTGCACATCACAATCACAAATCACAATTGTTAAGGCCCACAGTACATCTACTATGGAATATTGCGACGCGATCTAATTGCCGATTGCATCAGACTTTGCACATCGCACTTCGCACTTTCTTAAAGCCCAAGGTTCATTCCTCATAAAAGAAATATTTCAATGCAGGAATAATCGATGATCTTCCACCATTGATCAAAGCAATGATCTAATGGTTAGCATTGACATTTCATATCGCAATCGCTTAATGTTGCCTTATTGGTGCCTTACCCAGGTTCAGAGTTGATTTAGCCAAACAAATCTCGGTACTACTAGCCCTTTCAGAAACAGTTCTTGGAGCGTGGACTGAGGTCTCACCCGAAGTATTATGGGAGGGTGCTAGAACCAGGTTTCCACACCTTGGAGATGTTTGATGGGTTCAAGAGGTCCGTGGTTCGATCTTGCGCTCAAGTCGCTTCCTGCACTTTCCCTTACTTCGCAGCCTGATATACTGCCTTCGTGCAGCCCTACTCGGGGACCGAACGTTACTCTTTTATGTTATTACCCAAGTCCTTACTGGTGTTAGTTGATTATTTTAGCCTACTTTCTTGCTTTAAGTTATACTTAACAATATAAACCATTCTTACAGGTGCGCACAGTAAATAAAAAATATATTTGCAAATTATAACCAACATGCATTAACTTTAGAATAGATACACAAAATGATAACCAACTTCTCTTTATTAATTCCTTCCTCGGTTACAGACTCAACTCCACCCTATGCACTCAGCGACAAGGGTACGCACACTTAGTTACAGACTACTAGGCCTCTGTGCACTAACCTGCAGAGCCTTCTCCTACTATACGACGCAAAGACACACGTAGTCACTCAAACTCTTTCCATTTCTCTACTTTTCTCTATATTTTACACTTAGAGCCTCACTCTATTTATACAATCCCATGGCCCGTGGACCATGGGTAGGACGACACTACATTACAAGACTAGGGCAGACAACCCTATGACTCTATCATACATTTCGCGCTCTGCGACCGCAATTCGCGGAGTCTTTACAACAATATCGGGTCAAAACTTAGGCTTTGAGCCCCAAAACATTCCTTGGGGGGATTCCATGCACAACAATCCCCCAACACAAAAATTGTGACTTTCCCTCCAGTCGCTCTGTCGGCGCAGTGATCTTTGCACGGAGTCCTTCCAACTGTTCTCAAACTGTGCTGAGGTCAGCAGCGCACTGAGCTGCTGCTTGCTAGATCTCGTGCATCCACTATTCTGAGACCTCTGTGTCTGAACTGTTTCCATACATCTATACCGATATCTATTGCATATTTTTATAGTCCCATGCCTTTGTCCAAATCCTTGGAGCGTGAATTTGTGGAGTCTTTACAACAATATTGAGTCAAAACTTGGGCTTTGAGCCCCAAAACATTCCTTTAGGGGGTTCCATGCCCAACAAGCCCTCAACACAAACATTGTGACTTTCCCTTGAGTCACTCTATTGGCGTGGCAATCTTTGCATGAAGTCCCTCCAACTGTTCTCCAACTGTGCTAAGATCAACAGCGCACTGAGCTGCTGCTTGCTATATCTGGTGCATCCGCTATTCTGAGACCTTTGTGTCTGAACTGTTTCCATACATCTATACCGGTATCTGTTGCATATGTTTATAGTCCCACGCCTTTTTCCGGATCCTTGGAGCACGAAGACTGTGCTTCTTCCAGCTAGTCAAATAGCCGATCCACCCATGTAGGTCTTCAAGTGGCTGCCATTCACCTTACCTGGGAAAGGTTCACCATTTAGTTTGACCAGTTTTACTGCACCTCCGTCTGTGACCTCCTTAACCATGTATGGTCCTAGCCAATAGATTCTGAACTTTCCCAGGAATTTTTCAAACTTACTGGCATACAACAACACTAAGTCATTTACCTTGAAGGTGCACAACTTAATATGGCGATTGTGCCAGGCCTTTTCACGCTTCTTTTGTACCTACTGATGAAAACCATCTAGGAACTATTCCTCCTCAAGTTCTTCCAATTTCATGAGCCTTTCTTCCAGAGCTTCGCGGTCCGTCATACCTAGGAGTGTGGTTATTCATAGACTAGATACAATATACTCCATCGACATGATAGCTTCCATGCCGTAAACTAACCGGAAAGGTGTTTGTCTCCTTAGTTTCTTTCACGTTGTCCTATAAGCCCATAGTGTTGCAGGTACGCAAAGGTCCCAATCATTTCACTACGCGTTACACACTTTTGTTAGTGCAGTCTCCAGTATTTTATTGAACACTTCTACTGTCCCATTGGCTTGTGTGTGATATGGTGTGCTTTTTCTGATGATACACCTGGAAATCTTTTATGAGCATGCTGATGGTTTCATTCCAGAAATGTGTACCGCGATCACTCATTAAGATCTTCGAACATCCAAATTGGGTCAACATGTGTTCAAACAAAAAATTCACATCCGTAGCAGCCGTGTAGTCTTTGACCAACTGTACCTCCACCCAGCGCATCAAGTACTCCATCGCGGTGATGATGTAGTGAGCATCGGTTTTTTCCTAGGGTTTGATAGGTCCCACAAAGTCGATTTCCCACTTTTCGAAGGGCTGTAGTGTCATTTGTGGATGCAAAGGCATCTCGTCCCTTTGTGATGGTTTACCAATTATTTGACAGATATCGCAGGCCTTACAGTGTGCTTTTGAATCTTGATGAAGGATTGGTCACCACAACCCTACGAGGAGAATATTTTGTGTTGTTTCTCATCCTGCATAGTGTCCTCCTGCAGCGTCCTCATGTGCTTCCATGAGGATCTGACTTTGTTCAAATTCAGGAATGTACCTTCGCAATATCTCATCATTATCCATTTTGTATAGTTGCCCTGTGATGACAGAAAAGTCTGCCACACGCACCACCAATTCCTTCTTCTGTTGAACGGAGTAATCCTTCAGCACAGTCCCTATTGTCAGAAATTGGATGATATCTTAGAAGTGGCCATCCACACTGCGCACAACAAAGAGTTGTGCATCAGGTAATCCTTCCTCCAAACTAGTAGGTTCTTTGCCAATCTCAATATGCGACAAGTGATCCGGTCCTGCGTTCAGTCGTCCAAGCTTTACCACAACCTCAAAGTCATATTCTTGGAACAATAAGAGCCACCTACAGATGCGCCCCCAAACACATGCTTATTGACCAAGTATTTGAGCACGAAATGGTCTGTATACATCTTGAAATGTCCTCCCAGTAAATAGTGCCGGTATTTTTGCAGCACATACACCATAGGAAATCCCTCACATTCGGCAGTGGAATAGTTCTCTTCTGCTTTAGACAACCTGTGACTCGTGAATGCGCTAGGGTGATCCAAGACCTTTGCACCCTCCTGTGTTAGTACCACTCCCAACGCTATACATGACGCGTCAACATGGACATGAAATTCCACATCCCATTTTGGGAAGACCAGGATGGGCGCAGAGGCCAATTTCTCTTTTAGTACATCCACGCTCTTCATGCAATCATCATTCCAGCAAAATGTGACATCCGTTTTCAACAACTTCTCCATTACTGTGGTGATCTGGGCATAACTTTTGATGAACTTATGGTAGTACCCCATATGTCCCAGGGTAGCGCGCAACTGTTTAACACTTCGCGATGCTTCCAAATTCAGAATCACTGCAATCTTCATGGGGTCCACCATCAGTCCCTGTTTGCAAACCACATGTCCCAACAGGTTCCCAAAGGGAACGAGGAATGTGCACTTCTTAAGGTTCATCACAATCTGGTGTCATCGACAAGTGTCCAGCATCAAGCATAAGCTTTCTACGTGGTGCTTAACCAATCCAAAGACATTCCAATCATCCAGATAGACCTCCAGGAACTTTTGGATGTATTCTTTGAATGTGGCAAAAACTATGTGTGAAAAGATGGCTGGCACATTCTTCAACCCAAACAGCATAACGGTGTATTGAAAGCAGTCCCATTCCATTGCAAAGGTCGTCTTGATCCTATCTTTCGGCGTTATTTTGATCTGGTGGTACCCTAAGAACCCGTCCATGAAAGAGTATGCTTCCTCTCTACCAAAATTTTCCAATACTTTATCTGTGAAGGCGGTCGGGAATGGGTCATGCACACAAGCATCATTCAATTTCTTGAGGTCCACACATATTATTATCTCACCCTTCTACTTTTTTTCCTATACTACCATAGGGCTTACCCAGTCGGATTATTCCATCGGCTCAATAATTCTGGCCACGAGCATTTTGTCTAGTTCTATGCATACCTTTTCCTTGTACTTTGATTCCAAGTGGTAAGGCCTCTGCTTAACTAGCTTCACGTTAGGTTTTAGGGTGATCTTCATCATCCCTAAATTTCCAATAATCCCCTTCACGTCCATGATCTTAGTCAAGAATAAGTCTTGGTACTCGTGAAATAACTCAGTAACCTTATCCATCGTGGCATCATCCCAATAGTTACCGAGTGTTGCATACTTCGATTTGGCCTCCATCCCAATGTTTAACTATTTTGTTTTTACCAGCACGTTGATGTCAAGATCTTCAATCAATGTTCCTTGAACCTCGTGATAGCCTTCCATTTCTGGAATGTTGATTTTTTGGGGATATTCATCATCCTCCTCAATGTTTAAATTGTAACATTCCAGTGCGCAGCTCAGTTGGGTCACCCATTTAGGTTTCAACACTTCCATTGGCTCCTGAGGTATTTTGAAGATAACTACTTTTACTGCTTGCAGCACATCATCAACAATATCCCACTAACGATCCTCAAACATGAAGGTTAACAAGAATCCCTCGCACAATATATCCCATTCACTCGTGCCATGGCGGATCTCTGTCTCAGTATACCAATTCATAGGTACGACATCCAGGGTATGATAGAACATGTTCACCCACTCAGGTTATGGCTCTTCCCTGTAAACCTTGGTCCATTTTGTGAGATATGCACATGGATCATCCTGTCTGTCATACTTTCTTGTTAGCCTCATCTAAGGCATCCCAAACCACATGTGCATCATCCTTCTACATTCGTGCTAGTCCTAAAAACTTATTTGATGCATACCCCATCATCTTGTGGGTGTAGCACATAGTGCCCATTTTAGAGCATCAAAATGCTGCTGTTCTGGTACTTCTCTTTCAAATTTTTTCAAGGAATCATCCACCTCACTCAATCCGTCATACTTAGGTAGATTTCTTACCTCTGTGGCCACGTAGTGCAGCGACCTGGTTATCATGTTACAATTGAGCATGGTTACCTCGTGTAAGCGATTCTTCCATCGTTCTATTGCTTCATCCAAATCTAAGGTGCAGGTGCTTTCACGCTCCCACGAAATCCTACCATCCGATGTTGGATTCACCCAGTCCTGCTCCCGCGTGGTTATCTTGTAGGGATAGTCTAGATCGTTATCGTTGTCACAGTCGCGCACTGTCTCTGTGTAGCACGATCCTTCCCCAAGGTCTAAAGGTACCACTACGCGCAGTGACTTTTTCTCAGAAATCATCTTATGATTCTTTAGATTTATCACTCCATTCATGTCAATGGCCCAATCTATTCCCAGTACCGCGGGATAGGGATTGTTGTCATCAACAATCTCTATCACTTCGAAATCTGCAAGCGCGCTTGCACCTTCGATATCCACCGTGATTCCCTGCAATCTTCCCATGGGTAGAATAGTTTGCTAGTTCACCATTCACAATTGAATAGGAGACCATTGCAACATGGGCCTACCCATGCACTCCCATGTGTGCCTTGGTAGGACATTCACGTCCGATCCTAGATCCAAAATCACTTGATCCATTTCATATTACTCGATTTGTGCGGTCAATCTCATCTCCCTTCTTATTCACATTGTGTGCTTTCCGAGCTTCCAGACTACACGTAGTTCTCCTGGTCTAGCACATCTAGTGATGAGTTCTTGCAGTCCCTTCATAGCTTTACTGTCATGCAGTAGCTTCATGCATGTCTGCAAAAAGGTAGTGAGCATTGATAGGCCCATTTCTGGTTCTAGTTTGTCTTTACTACCTAAAGTGGAGGCCTCCGTGAAGCTCTTCTTAGCTTCTATGAATGTCTCCTTCGCACTCTCTAAATCAAATTCTGGTTCCTTTGTTGGAGTCTTACAAACCTAGGCACTCTCTTCGGTTTGCTTACCTTTGTCATCTCCTGTCGTAATACCACTTCAGAGCATGATATTTACATTTTATTCTTCCTCACATGGCTCAAACCTCATCGTTTGCAGGTTCTAAGTTTGGAGAGGTTGGAGTGCTCCTTTATCGCACAACCTCGCTATCAGCGTGGGACAATCCTCTGTCTCATGATCAAACTGGGTACAATATAAGCATGATGGCCTCATTGGATTTGTAAAATCACGAGTATAATTCTCGGGCCCTCCGCAATTGTAACAAATCAACTATCTGTGACCCCTTTCTAGTCCCATTCCACCTCGACCTCATCTGCACCCCTGAAATCTAGTGCCCACCATACTTGCATTTTGATTGAGGGCTCACGTTTTGGTCTTAACTTTGTAGGTAGGAGTCTGATCCATCATAAATTTATAACTTCTACAGGTACACTCATCATGGCCTATTGACCTGCAAAAATTACAGAACAACTGCTAGGACATCTATGTATACTTCTATAATAGATGGTAGTTATATGTAGCATGCTTCCCTCCTATCTGACAAATCGCGCACCATAATGCAGGGGTTGCGCTCGGTCCTGCTTGTGCCTATAGTCTCAATGGCATTGGCCCTCCTCTTGTGAGGTAGTTTGCGAAGACTGGACAATGGTCCTTGTCATGTCCCTGGCCTATGCACTTTATGCACCATACCTCCTCGCGTGCTTCTGAGTGAGTTGTCCTGTCTTGTTTCAAGCTTTGCATCTCAAGACACAATTTTTTCAACTGCGTGGATCTGTTGGATTCCCAAGTTAGGATCTTGTATCATAGTCTCTTGTAGTCTCATTATGATCTCCAAGGCCACAGCCTGAGTGGATAGCTTCTGCTATGATAGTGCGGTCCTTAGATGCAGCGTTAGCGATGCTACAAACCATGTGCGGTGTTTCCCATTCGTCAAGGTCATATTGGCTTCCCAAGTCATACACTTTAGTCTTTGATATAGCTCCCAGGGGGTCTCACCTAGAAGCATCACAATTTCCTTAAATCTAATAATTGACTATGTCTCTGATTTTGGCATCTAAATTCCCTGTTTAGTGCAGCTTGGATATCTGCGATTCCTGCGTTTGGGTTGTCATCGGAATTCTTAATGTACCACATCAGTGCGTGATCCTGTAGGGCGCTGACCAGCGTTGCTTTCTTTATGTTGTCATATGTGACTCCCTGCACTTCCCATACAGCCTTTACCACGAACCAAAATTGGTCTGGATCTTCATTCCCTACTCCTTTGAACACCGACAACTTTATTGCGCTTGCCATATTGAACTGTGGTGGTGGTGGATGTGGTGTGGGTGAAGATGGGGCTGAAGATGGTGAAACTAGTGGTGGTGTAGGTGGGGTTGGTATGTGCAGAATTTGTTGCCTTATTAAACTGATCGCACTTCTTGGTGAAACCTTTGTGAGCTCTTCCTCGCTTTCTAATTGAGGTAAAATCAAATGACTAGTTTCTAGTTATCTACTACATTCATTTTTGTAGATCCTCCCACTTCGCGTAGCTCCAAACATCAATCTATTTGCATAACTCGTTTTTCACACAGTAGCATTTTAATCCAAGTGTTCAAAGATTTAACATACTTAGCTCGCGGTCCTTTGAGGAAGCGTCGTTCTACCTCACTATAGTTGATTGAAGTATCTACCGCGAACTCGGTCATAAACCCCCCTATAATTTGATTGAACCAATGGTCCACAGCATGTGCAATCCTATCTTCTGATGCTTCCAGTCTGTGCACCAACTCTGGAGTCCACAAAATAGGTTTATCGGGCCTACACCTTCCTTGACTATCTACTAGCCTTGCGATCCACTTGTACAACTCAGAGGGGAAGGATGTAAAGAACATTTCATGGATTTCCGTATATTAGTAGTGCTCTAACCACTCTTCCTTTGATACTCACGGATTCCTACTTTCCTACACCGTGAACTTGTGAATCTTCTTGTCCAACCAGTCTTCAATTTCTTTCTTTGTTGGATTCCAGTGACACGACGTCAAAAATCTCTTATGCAGATCCTGGTCCCGGCAATAGAACCATTTGTTGGCTTATTGGGGCCTGACCTAGCCAAACAAATCTCGGTACTACTAGCCCTTTCAGCAACTATCCGCAGAGCGCGGGCTGAGGTCTCACCCGAAGTAGTATGGGAGGGTGCTAGAAGCAAGTTTTCGCACCTTGGAGATGTCTGATGGGTTCAAGATGTCCACAGTTTGATCCTGTGTGCAAGTCACTTCGTGCACTTTCCCTTACTTCGTAGCCTGATATACTACCTTCATGCAGCCCTGCTCGGGGACCGAATGCTACACTTTTGTGTTATTACCCAAGTCGTTACTGGTGATAGCTGATTATTTTAGCCTACTTGCTTGCTTTAAGTTATACTTAACAATATAAAGCATTCATACAGGTGCACATAGTAAATAAATAGTATATTTGCAAATTATAACCAACATGCATTAACTTGAGAATAGATAGACCAAATGATAACCAAATTCTCTTTATTAATTCCTTCCTCAGTTACAGGCGTGACTCCACCCTACGCACTCAGCTGTAGGGGTCTACGCACTCAGCTATAGAGCCTTCTCCTACTCTACGACCCAAAAACACACTTAGTCGTGCTCAGAATATTTCCCTTTCTCTAATTTTCTCTATCTTTTACACTTAGAGCCTCGCTCTATTTATACAACGCCATGGTCCACGGACCATGGGTAGGCCGACATTACATTACAAGACTAGGGCGGATAACCTTGTGACTCTATCATACATTTCACACTTCGCGCCTGCAATTCGCGGAGTCTTTACAACAATATCAGGTCAAAACTTGGGCTTTGAGCCCCAAAACATGCCTTGGGGGGATTCCATGCCCAACACGTAAGGCCGAGGATCATCACTCCTGTGATATGTTGCGATACAATACCATTTGCTCCATTTGCTACAACTTAGTCCTAGTCGTTGATCTATTAGATCCAACGACTCCTGTGCGTCAACACTTCACTCGTACATTCGTCTCTTTACTTAGGTTTTTACACCATTCTTCAATGTTATCTGTGGTTTCAGGTTTTTTCAGTGGTTCTTGTCTTTCGCTATTCTACTGCGTGACTCTCTCCTGAGCTTAACTTCGTGTGTTTCTTTAATTAATGTCCCTCCAAAACATTACTAGATCCTTCAATCGATTCAACGATCCATTACATTCCTCTGTATCATTCTTCTCCTCTGTGTTCTACTTGAACTTCGCCTACATACATATATTATGCAAACCTCTGATTCATACATAATTTATCAATCAATGTTCAAACCACACACCTATACAATTTAGGAATCGAATTCTTTGTATTTATGAACAAATAATTACATAATGAGACTCTTTGTCTCTCTGGCCTGATTTTCTAATTAGTGGCCTCTGTTTCTCAATCTTCCCGTAGGCTTACAATCAAACCTCTAACTCTCTAATTAGCTAACCAGCTAACCATCTAACCCCTGTCTATGCCTTTTAGGCTTACATTTATACAAAAGGATTCTACAACCAATTCCTGATTTAGATCCATAAACTCCTCAACAAAATCCTAAAATCTCTTCCTTATCTCTAAGGATCCTCTCTAATCCACAAAATCATGAACTAACTCCTAATCTAAGATTTACAATTAATTCTCAAATCCCTCAATCTCTCAACTATCCTAAATCTCTCATATTCTCCTACATTCAAGAATATTTACAAATATGCCTCACTATTCTTAATTAAATACCTATTCTAGCTTCTCTCATTAAAATCACTCAAAACTCTTAATAATTACATTAATTCAACACTTAGGAAACCAACTTCCTTGAAAACAAAAGACCCCCTATGTCTACTAAAATACAATGATATTATTGAGCTGAATGATCCTACATCACATCATGGGACCCCTTGTGGGAACTTTGTTTAGGAGTAGTCATGGGACAACATTACTTATTTTGAGCGAGTGCTCCTTGCCGAGTTAGGTTGACCCACCAACTCATCGCATCGGCTCCCATGCTGGGCAATCACCTTGGGGTGTTCAACACATGACACCCCCATAGATACTAGACGCCTTGGCATGTTGAGCACGCAATGCCCCTATGGGTGTCGGGCACCCTCGCGTGCCCAATTTGACATGCCCCCATGGGCGTCATGCACCCTAGTGTTCCCAACATGTGACACCCCCATGGGTGTCAAGTGCCCTGGCGTGCCCAGCACACAATGCCCCCATGGGAATCGGGCTCCCTCGCGTGCCCATCATGCGATGCCCCCATGGGCGACTGGGCACTCGGCCTTCGTGTGGGCACAACCAAGGCACATGTGTTTCCCTTGCTATGAAAATTAGTGAAAACAAATCATTAGCTCATCAATAACAAAAAAATATTACCATTTGTTATTTCCATGTTGCATTATCAATCGACTATAAAATGACTTTTAACACTGAAACATTAATTTTTTAAAAATCATTATGAGACCCCCTTGTCGAAACTATGTTCATGAGAAATCTTGGACTGACATTACTTATTTTATGCAGGAACCCCTTGCCAATTTGGGTCAAACCACTAACTCATCGCACGAGCACCCTAGCGTGCCTAACACATGACACCCCCATGGGCATCAGGCACGTTGGCGTGCCCAACACACAATGACCCCATGGGAATTGGGTGCCCTAGCATGCCCAGCATGTGATGCCCCCATGGGTGTTAAACACCCTAGCTAGCCTAGCATGTGATGTCTCCATGGGTTCTCAAGCACCCGCCTTCATTTGCTCATCAATGACAGCAAAATATTATAATTTATTAGTGCCATGTTTCATAATCAATCAATTATAAACTGATTTTTAACACCCAAACATTACTTTAGTCAATTTTATAAAAATTGTCATGAGACCCCTTGGTGGGAGCTTTGTTCATGGGAATTCTTGGGCCAACCTTACTTCTTTTATGCAGGCTCCCCTTGCTAAGTCAGTTCAACCCACCAACTCATCGCATGGGCACCCCTACCGGGTGGACATCTTGGCTCGCCCAGCTCACAATGCCCCCAAGGGTTTTCGGGTGCTCTGCCTATATACGGGTGTGTCCATGGTGCAAGAATTCATCCTAATATGAAAATTATTCAACACAAATCATTAGCTCATCAACGACAACAAAATATTATCATTTGTTAGTACATCCATGCTGCATAATCAATCAATTATAAACAAACTTTTAACACCTAAACATTAATTTAGTCAATTTTCTAAAACTTTTTATGAGACACGCTAGTGGGAATTCAATTCATAGGAAGTCATGGGTTGACCTTACTTTGCATGTCTGCCCAACCACCATGTCACTTGGTCCACACATCTCCCAACTAGTCTAGTACATCTGCTTAATGAACCATTAAAGTCAAAAATGGAAATTATGGTATAAACGTAAATGAGCTTCTCTTCGTTTCAGGAATAATATATTTTCTACTTATCAAGGCCAACCACATGAATGTAGAATATCATATGGCCCCTCCCCCCCTTCACATCACTCTCAATTACTCATACTTAATCTATCTACTATAATATATTTGAAAGAACAATAGTAACATTCAAACATAAAAACTAGGAAAATAAAAGTTTAAGATGAAAGAAAGAGAACAAACAACCTGAAAACATATAAATACGTACCTCGTACTTTTCAACATTTTGATATCATGAATATTCTTCCTCATCTATCTCATCATCTGTATCATCTAGCTCATAATTCATATATAAATGATTCACCATATCAACATCATCATCATCATCATATAGAGCATGCCCTTCTACATTTGGTTCAACTTGTTCAAGTTCTTCTTTCGACACAATGCCAATATCATCTAGTTCATCGAAATTAACATTTCCTCAATTAACATATATTCCTTGAACTTCTTTTACATCTTCTTCTCACACTGCATGAACCCTCTTCTCCTCTACATCATCTTCTTCTTCAATTTCATCTTCTTCTACTACATTATACTTTACAAGCCTTCCTCTAGGATCATATCTAACAATATATGACCATCCCGCTTTACCTAGAACATCTACATAAAGTACCTATTCACATTGGATTAGAATAACATATCGCTCTAATCCTGGCTCAAGATTCCTTGTATCAACCATGGTAAATCAGTTAGCATGCTCAATAATAGTTCTATCAGGGTCACATTCATGGATTCGTATCCTAAACCATTTGACATTGAATAGAACTATTTTTAAGTATTCAAAGTCACACTGAAGTATATCATGAAAATACCTATATTTTTTTATTTTCAGAGAGTTATGGATATATGCCACCTCTAGAGGAAACATTGATAACTTGAAATACTGCATTTATCCAACTATAAGAGTTTTTCATCTTTTCAGCCAACCTTTTGATGCGAAATTTATGGTAATTGCACCGCATTTTGTTGTGGTGTTTCAACTTCAATCCATAAAACACATAAAAAATGAATTTTAATTGATAAGAATTCATATTTATACTTGCAAAATTTGAAAAGTAAGAAAAAAACATGGCATATGCATCAATATAATTGTAAGAAAACTAAGTAGTATGGGTGAATATGCTTGCCTGATAATATTTTAAACCATATGCTAAATCAATTTCCCTTTGTGTAAGATTGGTATCTCCACTATATTGAGCTTATTTGACCAATGAAGACACACCATACCATGATAACCTACCATTATTAGCTTGTTTGCATCATTCAATCCATACCTTCATCCAATATTTATTGTTCACAATGTATAAATGTATTGCATCCCACTCTCGACCAGTTGTATTAAAATAAAACAATTCACATATATATATATATATATATATATATATATATATATATATATATATATATATATATATATATATATATATATATATATATATATATATAGATATATATATATATATATATATCTATATATATATGTATATATGTATATATGTATATATGTATATATATATATATATATATATATATAATCATTTACCATGTTATATATTCACAATAATGGAATATGCAGGAAGACTAAAAATTAAATAAGTACGATATACATAAAATAAATAAATAAATCAAATGTGTTATAAATCTCCACTATCTACTTACATCTCACTTTTCTCATTCTAACTTTCCCCAATAGTTTCTCCCCTTCAAAATTTTCCAGGGAGTTGACATCCCAAATGCCACCCAATATATTAACACCTTTTCCCATTTCATCACTATATTGATGAATATAAACCATGGTCTCATATACCATATTTCCCTCTACCATATAACCCTCAGGATGTGCTCTTTGTTTGACCAAATCCTTCAGGGATTTCAAGTGCCTCTCAACCATCCGCATTGATCTTATTTGTATAGGTCCACACTTTTCAATCTTCTCAGCTTGGTGTATGAGGTAGTGTTCTTTTGCATTGAAAAATGTTAGAGGTAGAAACTTTTTCGTTTCACACATTAAACAAGGAATTTGTTTTCTCCATTACTTTATATCTTCTTTATATATTTCTTTAGATGAAAACCACCTACAAATGAAGCAAGCAAATCACAGGTTTCAAATATATATATATATATATCTATATATATATATATATATATATATATATATATATATATATATATGTATATGTATATATATATATATAGTACACGACAACAAGAAAAACACATGTAGTGAACAATATGCGACACAACAACTTATTGAACAAATTACACTTTGCAAATAAATCTCCACTTACCTCATGTATTTTCCAAGATCATATATAGCTTGTTTGAAATTGTTGTCAAAGTTTTCTGGGAGAGATAAAGTAGAACATAATGTAACAAAAATAATTATCGATCATTATTTTTTCCCAAATTAGTAGGAAAAAAACACTAATTAACAAGATGTTTCACCAATGTACAAAATATATATACGCCAAAATAATTACCTTAATGAATGTATGCCAATCATGAGTTTTTACCCCACCTAATTCAACTTTCTTTATTAGGATTCTTTATGTTTGAAGAAGATCCAGTTGGAAATTTATTTTTTTCAATAACCTCTTTACCATGCTTGCTTTGCTACGTTTTCAATAACCATGGAAGGGTCCTTATATTATGGCCATCTCCATCACTATTTGAATGAATCGCACTTTGAAATGCATGGTCGGCCTCCTTAATGTCATTACAAATCTTGACAATTTTTTCTTTATATCTCCTTCCATCTATGATTCACCATAAGGTATATGTCACATTCTTCCCGATGTGCATTGTATCAAAGAAACAATTTATAGGTGCTCATGGTAGGGTAGTATATTTAATTTCTTGGGATAACTTTTCATTCCTCATGGAAGTGCCCTATTATTAATCCCTTCATGAACTACAACGTGAATCATAGCTAAAGATATTATAACAACAATATAACATGTCAATTAGTACAAGAAGAAAATGCCATAAAAAGATAAAATAATCCAAACATATAATGTATATTGATACATAGAAAATTCAATCCATACCTTGAGAGACTCTATTATATTGCAACTTCCATGCATGATGTGGCATTCTCTGCGGTCTTAATCTAGTATCTTCTTTCCTAGTGAAAATATGCTTTTCAGTACTTCAGTACCTATGGCTTTTAGAAAGGAAGTGCCTATACTCATCAAATGCATCCTCTCCTAAGATTCTTGAACAACAATATTTAATCTAAGAAGCACAAACTAGACAAGCAAATTTACCGTTTGTTTGAAAATCTGCAAGAGATGGAATAATTTTTATATCAATTATTTTAAGTATCTACAATGAAGATCGAACTATTTAAAAACCATACTTGAAATGAACTTCATAAAATTAAACACTATTAAAGTGGAGGTTAACATTATAACATACCACGTAAATGTGTTAGCCCTAGCGCATCGTAAATTGTCCATACAAGCATTGCATGGAATTCAAATTCCCTATGTGCAACTAATGTTCTAGAGATATCATACATAGTGACATTGTTCCATAACTCCACTAACTCATCGATAAGAGGATCAATATATACATTCATATATTTAACTTAGTACTTACCTAATTGATTGAACATACAGTACATAATTACTACATATATGAGTAAATTAACAAAAAAATATGGGACAAAAATATGAAACAAATAAGAAAAATGAGATGTTATTGTGCTAATAAATGTATTATAAACAAATTAATACCTAGAAAAATCATTGTCAACATTATGTGCTCCCTATTTATTGACTTCTATGGAGGAATTTTATTGTTTATAACAAAAATGTGTCACATTGAGTAAGTATATCTATCCAAATGGATTGACACCAGCAGCTGCTAATGAAACCCCTAAGATTATGAGGCTCTCTTTTAAATTCTGGCCACTTTTCCTCTATATTCCTAAATGTAGATCAATCTCTAGGCATTTGAATAACACCATCTTCATTTCTATTCCTTGCATGGTAATCCCTAAGTTTTTTTATGATTTTGCACCTAAAAAGTAGTCGCAGATGTGGAATTATGGGAATATAAGGAAGAACCTTGCGATGCACCTTTTTTGTTACTTCTTCGGTTTGATATTTATTCTCATCACATTTTGGGCATTTTTATTTCAATGCATGTTCTTTATAATAGAGAATATCATCATTAGGGAATGCATGAATATCTTTATACTCCATTCCAATATCTTTCATAATGGCATGTAAATCTTAGTACATACAAGGTAAAACATTTGATGGTGGTAACATAAATTCACCTAATAATCTACGACATAAAAAAATAGTATTGGTTAAATTACCAAACAATATTAATACATATTGCATCCAAATGTTACAAAATAATGAAATGATGCAGATCAACATACTAACATTAAAAATAACGGAAAAAATAATTGCTTTATCATGTATATAGTATTGAATGTCACAAAATATATTACATACCTTAGGATTTGTGTCACACATGTGTTGGACAAACCATTCAGCACCTTTAAGTTGACCAGCAACAATAGAGCAAAGAGAAGAGATGTTTTTCATCCTTCATAAAGAGGTTTAGTTGTCATCTCAAGTATAGGTAAATCAAAAGCACGGTCATCATACTGGTTATCATCATCATCCATTCCATCATTATTAAATGTTTCTTGGATCAACTTTTTTGTCCCGTCTTCTTCAACTATGTTATCAACGTCATTATCTTCTTCCATAGTATCATTAGATTGATCCTCAATATTAATCACCCCATGTTCTTGAAAAGGTGCTTGTACTACAACCACCTCTTCCTCATTAAGCAATTCCCTAGGCGACTGATACTATACAATTACTATCAATAAAGTAATATTAGTATACATAGAAAATATTGAAATAGCTATATAACAACAATTTACAAATATAATATATAAGGAAAAAAAGGACAACAAAGACAAAGAGAAATACAACTTAGGTGATACCAAGAAACAAAGACAACAAATCAATGATGATGCTTATGCAATTTATCAAGATATTTAAGAATATGTTGAAAAAATCTAATAAAGATATTACTTTTCTTGACATGTAGGAAGTGAGACACTTTATGAGATATATAGTAACAACCATAGTAACAAAATTATTGATCTTATTTTGCATTCATCATTGTAATGTCATATTATTTCTTAATTTCATATTTTGCATAATATACTTTAAAAACTTATTAATAATTCTCCATAAAACCCATGATTGACCCCTAAATCCTCTAGGTCCAAATTAACACCCTAAACATAAATTAACCCCTTAGCACATTAAAACCATTCCCCTAATACCTTAACACCTAACCCCTAACCCCTAAACCCTTAAATAATAACCCGTTATCCCTAAGCCTGTAAATTAATTAATCCCTAACTCAACCTAACCCCTTAAACTACCCTAATGAAAATAATCAAATAATACTTGTAGTCCACATCAAGATGAAAACATAGTTCAAACACCTCCCAAAAGAATATTATAAAATACATTTACAATAAAAACATAATACAATTTACAATACAAAGACATACGATCTAAAATACAATATACATATAAACATTTGCAAAAACAAACTAGAATACAAAGACATATAATAAATAATTTACAAATGGATGATATTGATGTCCGCCTTCAACATGTTCATAGTCTCTACAATGATTTTTAGTTGATTTTATTAGAATTCTCCTTGGCCTGAAGCCCTTGCAATTTATAAAAGTGCAATAACATTTTCCATCCTCATAATCCCTCGAGGTCGATCCCATGCATCCTTGGTATCCTTGAGCAGTTATGTGACATTTTTTGCCACCAAACTTTCAGTGATGATTTTGTTCAAAAATTAACCTCAAAATAAGCCTACAACCTTTCAAAGCAATCCCAACTAATGTCTATATCTATATATATATATATATATATATATATAGATATATATATATATATATATATATATATATATATATATATATATATATATATATATATATATATATATATAGTTTTAATCAAAATCACAAGACACGGATCTACACTACTGCTCCGCAGACATTAATTCACAATTTAGAACAAAAATTTCAGAAATCCAAGAAGAAATAACATAGGTGCAACAAGTATTTTTATGTAGGGAAAACAATATGCCAAAAACCCCAATGTCTTTTGCATTAATCAAATGAAATAGAGATGTATTACAATTTCTTTGCTCAACTAAACTCACCCTGCAAGTGCACAACCTATCTCTCTACTCATTGAAGGCGTATGACCCAGACTTAGTCAAATTTTCCCTTGACTTGAGCTCCTATTTCCTTGCACTATTCCTTGAGGAATTAGACCATATTATTTACGAAATTCCCTCAATTGAATTACACAATTATTTAGGTTGATCATATGACTACATGCTGTTAACACCCAGGTTGTTCCCTTTGACTCCCAAGGGAATACGGCCGGGGTAACCACTAACCCATCTTTGGTTACAGCTCCTAGCCAAACTGTAATCAGAGAGGGCTCTCTCTTTATGATTTGTCTCTGTTCTGATAGTGTTTTAGGCTAGGTATGATTTTCAAAAAAAAAAATTCTTTGTATTTGGTTGGAGAATGTTTCAGTCAAGATATATATGTGCTCACACTAGAATGTTATAGGTCATTGGGCATGGAGTCAGTGGTCCTTTAGATGTTTTGTGTGCTATGTTGATATGATAGTGATGCTGCAGAGCTGGATAACTTATCTGGGAAACAACGCTTTGGAATTTTGATTAAGTGTGATGTATTCAGTTTATGAAAGGCAATTAAGAATCTTTCAATAAAAGGATGTGTGAAGAAGTGAGAATATTATTTAGAAGCAACTAAGAATTTCTAGATAAACATTCACAGTTATTGAATTAACACAAGCATGAGCACTCAAGATTTCATGTCCATGGTTAATTCAGAAGAAAACATTTACAGCAATAAAAGATTGAGCACAGAGTGTTATGAATCATGTCCTGTACTATTCCTTTTCTCTATTGCTAGATTTGATGAAAACATGAGTATGCAATAACATAAGAAGACAAACAGAGATTAAGAAGACTTATTATTCCACCAGATAGCATAAGAATTCTGCAACAGCACGCAGGTCATCAGCAAGACATCAAAACTTCAGGGAATCACTGAGCTAGCCTAGCCCTTTGTATTAGATAATTATGAAAGTGTACAATATATTTTCCTCAGAGTAAAAATTACCAACCCCTTATGCGTTACTAAGGGGGGTATATATACAAAATTTACATGAAAAATATCAAGGAAATGAGTTAATGGTTCATTGATGTTATGCCAACTCCTGGAGCGTTGTAGCTGAGAAGGTTAATGCTGTAATAACTCTTCAGTGCTTTAGCTGTCAAAATGGTCAGAGACTGTTGACTTGGTGGCTGCTGGAGTTGGCTGAGGATACACTGTCAAAGATATGCGTTTTTTCTTATCCTTTGGGCTAGCTGTCGTTGTACATGTGCTGAGTCATTTTTCAGCTGCTTTAAATGCTAACCTTTTTCTGTTGTTTGTCTTCTAGTGAGCTGGGGATGGCAATGACCGAGCAACTGAGGCTAACGTGGCAAAATTTGAAGCATTGCCTGCCACCAATCCTCCTTAGGCATTTGATGTCTTCGAATCTTAATCAAAGTTTCGTCGGCCTCTGTATACCTGTAAAAATTAGGAGGAATTTCAAAAAGGTGCTTCACCTCACTCTCAATAAAAAACAGGCCTTCAAGTTTATTATATAAGCTCTGTCCTGTTGGAGGCCCTGTTTCCTGAGAGGTACTGGCAGATGCAGTGATTTGGTTTTCAATATAAGCTGCCATCCTGTTAGCAAATTGATCTCGGGAGATCAGCTTTCCTGCACTGCTTAGTAGGTTGGGCAGTCCTTTTGCTTGCAGTGCTGCCATCTTATGTTGGTACTCATGTACTTCAGCTTGTATCTCAAAGCACTTTCTCTCCACTATCTGTACATAATTCCTGAGAGTGAGCACTTTCTTGGCTGTAAGGACGGCCTCTGTTCTGTTGACTATGCCCATGGCTGCCAGTTCCTCCTTTTCTTTCCTGTTCAAAAAATCTATCATTCTGTTGGCCTGTTCTGGCTTGTCTCGCAGTGTTGTCTTGGCCCTCTGAATCTCTGTTTGTGCTAGGCCAATTAAATCCATCTGCTCATGTATGGTTTTAATTGATCTCCATTGTTTATCGATGGATTGGCCAATTTTGGCCCACAGAATTCTCCTTATTTCGGCCATGGCACTTTCCAGATTCAGCTCCTTTTCCAAGGCCTTTATCTTTTCTTTTAGGGCCTTTATTTCTCTGCTTTGTTCTGCCACTGTTATATTTTATTTTTCATATTTGGCATCTAATTCCGCCAATTTTTCTTTGGCCTTCTTTATTTCATCTGCCTGGAGCTCCATTTCCTTAATGGCCTTGGTTAATTCTTCCACACTTGCACTGGAGCTTGGAGCTGTTGCTGCTGCTTCTGTCGTAGGGGCCACTGCTACCTCTGTAGTTGTTGCAGTGGTTGAAGTAGTTGGAGGAGCTTGGGATGTAGATTCTCCCTGTTTATCTTGCAATGCTCCTTCAAGCTCCTTCTCCAAATCGAGGACCTTTTGATTTAGCTGCATTATGAGGTCCAGTTGCTCATCAGCCTGTTTTTCCTTTTGTAGCTCAGCTGTTTGAGGGTGCTCTGTGGGCTGCAGCTTTAACCTCTTCTTCAATGCATTGAGGTCATCTTCTTTTTTCTTCATAAGGGCCTTTACACCCTTTGGATCCTTAGGATCATGCCCTAGGTCAACAATAATGTCCTCTAGTGACTTTATTCTGTTATCTTTGGCTAGGGAGGACATTCTCTCAAAATCCAACTGAGTGTTGGTATTTTTGAGTGACTCTTTTAGCTCATGGGCCAATGTTGCCCTCTCCACCAAGGTTGCATAGACCATTTCTCCAGTCTGTTTGTGGAGTTCTATCTGGTCCATGGGATGGATGTCTTTGGCTAGGACCTCCACCCTTGTCTTCACATAGTCTGCTGCTGATTTTGGATGGGGCACTGTAGGCTTGAAATGGCTGAGGATCATTTTCTCCTCCTGGATGTCATACACCGACATTAGCCTTTCCTTTTGGGCTGGTGTGGCATTGAGAAATTGTTTATAAACCTCCACCCTCAGCAGGTCATTCTGTGCCTTTATTTGTTTGAAGAAGTCCTTAGTGCCTTTGGGCTTCTTGCTCTGCTGTGAGGAGGATGACACCTCCAAACCCAGTTGTAATCCTTGCTCCTGCTGAAAGGAGCTTGTCCCTGTGTGCTGGCTGCCCTCCCTGTTTTTCCTTGAACTGTCAAGGAATTCTTCAGTGATGTCTTCTACCTCCGGGGAATCAGCTCTTGGCCTCTTGGTCTGGGGTTGCTGGGAGGATCCACTAGCAGGAGTGGACTCTTCTCTGGCTCTCTTCGTACCCCTGTCCTCTTGTGCTGGGGTCTGCAAAATTGGAGCTGTGGGTGCCTCAGTTTGTGGAGGGGGAGTCTGCTCTTGCTGTTGCTCCGGTTGCTGCCCTTGTGGCTGTTCTTGTTGCTATTCTTGTTGCTGCTCACTTGAAGGGGCAGACTTTTCTTTCATGGTTTCTTCCTCAGCAGCCATTATGCCTTTCCCTTTATCTGTAGTTGGTGCTGCTGTGGAAGGTTCCTGTGCGACTGGTGCAGTCCTTGAGGCCGAGGTCCCTTCTCCTGCTGAATAAGGCCGTTTGAAAGGTACCTGCTGCACAGAGTCTAGGTCAATAGTTTTTTCAAGCTCCTTTACATTCTTTAGCATTGTCTCTTCTTCAGTTAGTTTTTCAACTAGAGTACCCTGCTGCCATTCTTGCTGGTTGGCATATCTTTCAATGTGTGGGTATTGACAATGCCTATAACCTAGAAGCCTGTACTTGGTTCTTCTAGCAGTAATGAAGCCTTCAGGGTCATAAGGGACCCACCGAAAACTATATGACAGCTTGTATTTATCTTTGAGGATTAGGTCGGCATCTTCCCATCCTTCTTTCTTATTCATGATGAAGGGGCCCAACTGGTGTTTGAACTTGAGGTGGGCCTTCTTTTTGGAGCTGTGGAAGTGGGTGAGGTCGGACTGAATCAACTGCCTGTAATACTCCAAGGCAAATAACCTCATAGGCACATATTTTGGGAGCCTATATGGACAGAGCTCACAACCATAGACTCTGATGACTGTATGATTCTCATATAGGTACCAATCACCTATTTTGTATTTTTTGGAAAGCTGCAGAGCTTTCTGTATCTCAGTTGATATTCTGGGAGGAGGGGACCTCATCAATAGGCAAGAGACTGGGTATACAAATTGGTCAACAAATTCACAATAGGAATAGGGTGAATTTGAGACTTTGTGACAGACAGAGGTCCAGAAGATAACAGATCTTCTTTCCCCTCTATAATCTAGCTTTTTGATGTAGCATGGAAAAGCCTCAGACTGATAGTACATGAAAAGGTGATAGATGTAAGCCGAGTACTTGAAGACACCCTGTCTATCCACTTTGCCCAACTGATCATGGATCTTGTTAGCTATGAACTTGGCAAAGTTATATTTGCGGGCAGGGGGTTGGCCTGGGCTGTAAGCAGCTAGCAATACCAGCATTGTTTCATCCACATGCTCGTTGGTTCTGTATCCTAGCACATAAGCAATCATGTCCAGTAATAGTCTGCCTACTTCAGTAAAATAGACATCCAGATAAGGAGGTGGCCCTGTAGGCTGGCACTCAGGTCTCATGAATGTCCTGGTGACCTTCTGAATCTCCTCACTAGTCATCTTGGCACCAGTGTCCAGCAGATAATTCATGGAAAATGGGAACAACAGCTCTGTCTGATCAAAATGGAGCATTTTATTGATGGATTCAGGATTAATGTAAAAGAGGATCCTCCCAGATGGAGAGCTAATAGCTCTGTGCTGCACATCATAGTTTTCTGCACATAGGCGAATGATCTCAGGAAAGACATTGACAGAGGGGAGACAATAGTGTGGCAGGTTTGACTCCCATATCCCATATGTATCATGACCATTCAGGTAGTCCTCTCTCAATTTCCTGAAGGTCTGCAGAAAGTCCCTGTTACCCACAAAGTCTTCAATGAGGTAGTCCTTGTCAGCAAAGGGCAAGGCCTCCAGGTCTTTATTTGGTGGATTTAATGGAGCTACACTGAGGGCTGAGGGTGCAGGGGTAGCCATTGTATAATCTGATTTTGAACAAGGTGAGTGCAATGGATTGCAAGGTTCCTCAGAGCCTAAGTGATAGACTCACTGTAGACAATGTCTGAAATGTTTTTCACAGTGGAAAAGGCAGGCTTGTTTCTGCAGTTTTTGGTAAATTCACAGGGATTGTGAATTGCTAGGGGTAAATTGCAGAGGGTATGTGAGATTTACTTTGGTAAGAAGCTGCAGCTGGTCTACACCCGGCAAAAGGGAACAATTCCGGGCACCTCGAGGACAAATTCACAATTTTGGTCCGCGAATTGTCTGTTTTAATGTTAAATTATGGTGCTGGGGCAATGCAGGTTACCTTAGCTCACTTTTAGGTAGCAGACAGAGTTTAATTTGGAATTTGACAAGTTCTTTAATGGTAATTTGCAGAGAAATGGTATGTATGGGCGAAATGGGAAAATTATGGTGAATACCTGGATAAAATCGCTTGACAAGCCTACGGGCCGAACTGTGAAGGCTCAATGTAGCTGAGTTGACAAGCTTGGACGGTCGCAAATTCAAATTTGGAGGTTCGGGAACAATCTGGCGCGGAAGTAGCGACAAGAGCTCTATGTATTTCGCTCGAAAATGACATAAAACGGCTATTTCGGGCATTTATAACGACAATTTTGGTAAAAACGGGTTATTGGCGCTTTTCCGCCGATGACGTCAGCATGACGTCATGGCGGGCCCGGGTACGGAGGGTGACGTGGGTGCTGAGGTGGAGGCCAGCGTGGCCGGACACGGTGGCTGGCGGATAAGGTGGCAGGGCTACGTGGAGGGCCACGCGGCGCGGGGCGGGAGATGGTCCGACGTCATGGTGACGTGTAGGTGACGTAGGAGGGAAGGTGGTAACGGGGAGGGTGGTAAGCGGTTTCCCCGCACCACCTTTGGGCAAAGGCGGTATCGGGGAGGGGGGCTCCGAACAACCCCGCCGCCTGCCACGCGTCCCATGTACGGGGCGGAAAACCACCGTTCCCCGGACGCTAAAGGTCGGCAGATCCAAATCTGGAAATACCCGCCCACCGTTGGATCGGGGGTGGCAGACGATGGATGGCTGGCGGGCCTCCCGACGGATCGTGCATGTTGGGGGGGTCCCGCCGGCATATTAAAATATTCAAATTAATATTTTGGGCAGAGAACTTTAGGTTTAAGGGTTTTTTGTGGGTTTTTCGGGGCAAGGGTTAATCTGAGGGGGGAAGAAGGGTTAAAAAGTGGGTTTTAAGCAGAGGGAAGGGGTTTTTGTGGAATTCTTGAGCAGAGGTGAGGTGAGGGCTTAGGGGGAGGTTATCACTCCAACCAGAGGTTAGAGCAATCCCATGACAGGGTTGACCATAGTCCCTGGTGGACTAATGTCTCCCTTTAGACAAACTTATTTAGCTATAGTGCTAAAAAGGGAGGATATTTATACAAAGCTAGGGATTTATACACCATGGTGTTATAATAGTAGGGAAAAGGTAACATAGGGGATTTAGATAATAGAAGTAAGGGGTTAATATGGATGGAAAAGGTGACTGAGGAGTGAAATCACTAAGTTTATGTGCAGGTAACTTAGCTTAGGGAGTAGATCAAAATAAAAAGATTTTTAGACAAGAAATGTGGCTTTTAAAGGAATAAGAACCACAATAAAACCTCAAATTCTTCCCTGAATCTCAACTGATGAAGGGATGTTAGTAATGAATGTGAAAGGGAAAAATGTGAAGTTAGACATGCTCCTTTGCTTTGCTGCAACATGATGGAGAAGAAGACCTTCTCAATCCATTGATTTTCCTTTGTGAATAGGTTAGAACACATTCAATTGTAAGGAATGACATTTCTGCAACCCCATCTGCCTACCCATCTATTTGCCTAGCATTTTTTGTTTCTTCTTGGAGGGTGCACTTAGACTTGCAGACCCTTATTTGCCTTTTCTTTTCTCTTGGCTTTTTCTTTTGATTTTCTATCTAGAATTACCTTATTGCTTCCAAGGTCCCAGATTAAGCAGTTGGGAACCTTAATTCTCTACCTAAGCTACTGGTCTGCCAAGATTAAACAGTTTGGACAGACTTCTTTCTCTATTCTACAACAGAAAATTGAAACATGGCATGATCCAGATTAGGCTTTTGGATCATCCATCAAAACTTAGTCACCACAAAGCTATATACACACCTTGTCTCTTTTTTTGGAAATATGGGATCTTTGTGTCACCAAAGCAGAGCATATTTGGAACTTTCTTTGCCAATCATGAAATATGAAACCTATTGATATAGGTAGCTAACAGTGGCTCCACATGGGGATGGATTTTCCATTTGAAAGGCCAAGAACAGCAGGTCAGAATGCCTTGGGCCCTTGACTGCTTTTAAAACTTGAAGTATGCTGCTTTGACATGCCAAATTGTACTCCTCCCATCTTGGTAGATCTCTGAACTCATTTGCCTTTTGCTGATAACTAATGAAACTTGAGAAACTATATTTTTACATTTTAACAGAAAGTAATATATACACCTGAATATGTACAAGGGAAACTCAGGCTGCACTTATGGGTAGTAGTCAAAATAGTGCTTCAACATCCTGCCATTCACAGGACCTTCATCCAAATCAGTTTCATCAAGACTTTTAAGGAAGTAAGTATTGTTTCCTTGTACTGCTTGAACAGCAAATGGTCCTTTCCAAAGGGAATCAAACTTTCCATGTTTTCCTTTGTCTTCCCTTCTTGAATCCCATTTGAGGACTTTGTCACCAACGTTGAAATCTTCTGCCTTGGTCCTTCTGTCAAAGGCTTTCTTTAACTTTTCTTGTAAAACTTGAACTCTGTTATAAACTTGGTCTCTAGTTTCCTGTAAACATATTATTTGATTAATTCTTCTTTGTATATCATTTGGTTCAGCTTGACTTTCTTGCAGTAGTTTCATAACAGGAACCCCTAGTGATGAAGGGAATTTGGCCTCTAGTCCATAGACTAACTCATATGGGCTGACCCCAATTGATCTCTTGGTTGTTAGTCTATCTGCCCATAAGGCATTCACAAGCTTCTTGTGCCAGTTCTTTTTATTTTCTTCCAGTACCTTTTTTATGATGTTCACCAGGCTTTTATTTGATGATTCAGCAAGGCCATTTCCTTGAGGATAGTATGCAGTAGAATGGCCCAAGGTAATATGAAATTTGAGGCAGAAATTCACCATCTTCTTTGATCTGAAGGCAGCAGCATTGTCTGTTATTATTTTATCAGGACAACCAAATCTAGCAAGAATATTGGTCTCAAGGAACTGAATGATAGTGGAATCATTTGCTTGTCTGCATGGAACAGCTTCAATCCATTTAGTAAAGTAGTATGTAGCTGTTAGAATCCATCTATGTTGGCCTGAAGATGAAGGATGAATTTCCCCAATGAAATCCAAGCCCCATTGTTGAAAAGGTCTCTCTGTTGCAACAGGCCTCAAAGGGAGTGGCAGTAACTTTCTCTTTCCCTCAAACACTTGACATTTATGACATGAGGTGGTGAATTTCTTGACATCAGAGAAAATGGTGGGCCAATAGTAACCAGCCCTCAGTATCTTATCCACAGTGGACTTCCAATACAAGTGTCCACCACAGTCACCTGCATGAAATTCTTTGGTGACATTGTTAGTCTCATTCTCAATCAAGCAGTTTAACAGTATACCTTCATGGTTTTTCCAAAGCAAATTGCCATTTATAACACAAAATTTAGAAGCTTTCATTTTTAGGAACCTACACTTAGTTCTGGACAATCCTGGTGGAGCACACAGGTTTTGTAACACATAACATATATCAGAATACCAAGGGGATTGTTCAAAGGCTACATTGATCTTTGGAGTCGCCAGCTCCGGTTCATTGTCCAGCTGGTTTATGTCTAGGGCTTGGAAGTTTGCTTCTGTCATCAGTTTGGCCAAACCTTGCCCTTTTATTAGTTTTGTAGGTTTTATTTCAATGTCAAATTCCAAGATGTTGGCAATCCATTTTCCTCTTCTGCCCTCTAAATTTTCTTGAGTAAGTATGTCTTTTACAATGGGACTTGGCACATAAGCTATAACATGGGAATAAAGGATGTAGATCCTAAAGTCTTTAATGGCCTTGACCAAAGCATAAGCTTGTTTCTCCATGATTTGATATTTCAGAGGTGCATCTCTAAGAGCTCTGCTAAAGAAAGCAATGGGTTTCTCATTTCCTTGGTCATCTTTTTGTAATAAAACTGCAGCAATAGTATGCTGAGAGGCAAAAGAGAAAATGATAAATTCCCTGTCAAACTGAGGATTCGTTAAGACTGGAGTTTGGGTAAGGGCCAATTTTATGCCTTCAAAGGCTTGATTTGCTTCTACTGTCCATTTCACTTTTGAATCCTTTTTTAGCATGTTGTTTAATAATCTGATTAGTTCTGCTAAGTTTGGGATAAACCTTCTTAAGAAATTAATTTTCCCTAAGAAGGCTTGCAATTCTTTGATGTTTCTTGGGTGGGGCATTTGCAAGATAGCTTGTATCCTACCTGGGTCAATTCTGATGCCATCCTTTGAAATGATATGCCCTAATAGCTTACCTTCTTCCAAACCAAATAGAGACTTCTTTGGGTTCAAGGAAATTCCATATTTCCTACATGTTAGGAAGATCTGTCTCAAATGTTTCAAATGTTCTTGGTCTGATTTTGAGAAAGGTGTGAGGTCATCCAAATAAATGACAAGGAAGTCATGAATCTCTTTGGCAAAAGCAATATCCATTGCTCTTTGAAATGTTGCCCCTGCATTTTTCAATCCAAAAGGCATTTTTACATATTTAAAAGTTCCCCATGGGGTTGTGAATGCAGTTTTGTCTTGATCATCAGGGTGCACTAGGATCTGATTAAAGCCTGAGAATCCATCAAGTAATGAGATCCTTGATGCTCCTACCACTCTTTGGAGAATGTGATCCATCTTAGGTAAGGGATAATTGTCTTTGAGGGACACTTGGTTTAGATTTCTAAGATCAACACAAAGTCTTATTTCACCAGTTTTCTTTCTTGTAGGCACCAAATTTGAGATCCAATCAGAAAACCTGATTGGTGCTATGATACCAGCCTTAAACATTTTTTGTACCTCTTTCTCAATTGCAGGGAGGAGCATAGGGTTTATTCTTCTCAATTTTTGCTTAAATGGCTTTTGATTTGGCTTGAGAGGGATTGTGTGTTGGATCACAGAGGTGTCATAGGATTTCAAGTCCTCATAACTCCATGCAAAGACATCCTGGAACTCTTTGAAAAGGTCAATGTATTTGGGCTTCTGATCAGGAGGTAGGGATGCAGACAATTTTATTATCTTGGGCTTTTCCATGGTTCCAATGTTGCATTCCTCGATGGCAGAGTTAAGGGGCTGCATTTTTGGTTTTCTAGGGACATCATTTGAATCAAAAATATCCTCTAGTGGAGTTAGGCCTGTTGGAAGAAAATTATCTTTCAATTGTATCACTTCAGCTTCAGCATCAGCCACTTCTTCACAACCGATTTGTTGAATTTCTAGTATGTTGTTTTTGTTGAAAATTGTTGGATGTAGGATTTGGTTAGCTGTTTTAGGTGATATTGGCTTATGATTCTGTTGATCAGGTATTTGTGATTGACTTGCTCTTTCAAGTATTTGTGATTGACTTGCTCTTTCAGTGTCAATATTTAGTCCTACAAATTCTTGTTGCAAGGTCAAGAAATTATTTATTTGTGCATCATCTTGAAATACTTGCCAGTCCTTGACATTGTTTGGGACAGAAGGTCTGTGTTTTACCTCAGCTGTAAAGCAATGGTGGGGCTCAAAAGGTAGCTTGCAGGTACTTGCAAATGTGGCCAAGCTATGGGCATGCAGATTATGGGTTCTAGGAATTTTGGTAATCTGGAATTCAGTGAAGGACTGTAGTAGTTCAGCAGCAGTAGACCTATAAGATCTCAGTCTTTTGTCATTAGTAAAAAAATTTCCCTTTACTTGTTGGATGATCAAGTCTGAATCTCCCATAATTGAAACCTTTATGGCTTGTAAGGATTTTACTAGCTTAAGGCCTAACAAGAGAGCTTCATATTCTGCCATATTGTTGGTGCATCTGAAGTTTAACCTATAGGCTCGGCCCTCTGCATGACTGTTTTGTTTATTATGTATCCAAACCCCTGCTCCTGCCCCTAACTTGTTGACTGACCCATCAAATTCAAGGAACCATAGGATCTCTTGTTCTGGGGGAGACTTAATAACTTGTCTGTGATCTGGGATCATAAGTTGAAGTTCTGGTTTTTCACCTGGTTTGTCTTCTAGGACAGTCTGATCACTTGCTTGAATTAGCTTGATTTCTAGAGCAGCAGCTTGTTCATTAATATCCTGGTCTTGCTCAAGTGTTTTGGTTTCAACATCATTATTTGTAAGACCTGTATTGTCATTGAAAAGAATATATGAGTCTATATCAGAATGAACAGCATATATGGGAAAATTTTGAGGTTTTTCTTCACTGCTGACCATGTATTTCATAAGTGTTTCTCTGTATAGTCTTTTTGGTTGCCCAAAGACAGAGATGGTTGCATATGACATGTCTAGTTGTAGGGAACCTTGGAGTTTAGCCCCCCATGATCTTGATAACAGCATCCCATATTTAGGTGGGATATCAGCAACCACAACATCCATGAGAATTGTTTTATTTGGGTACTGAACAAGGGACACACATAAGTCTTTTATCAAGCCTAGACACTTGACTTGGCTGGAGTCAAATGAGAATAGGTCCTTATATGGTCTTGTAATATCTAGATTCAATCTTTCCATGACTGATTTGGGCATCAAGTTGTGAGAGGCACCTGAATCAAACATTGCATTGTGTAGTATCTTATCATGAACATGTAAACTGACATAAAAAGGTAAGATACCTGCAACGACTGTTTTTCCATCAACTTCTGGACCGAAAAGCAATTCTGGGGTGTCATCTAACACATTTACATTATCTTTATTACGAGTTAGCTAAAGGGACTTCTTGATTTGTTGTCTATAAATGTCATGCTTGGCTAGTTCTGAAAGAGGGACAACTACCTTCAATTTGCCAATTTCAGCTTCTAAGTCAAAGGGTCTTTCAGATTGGATCTTGGTGTTGTGGGTGGCAGCCTTTTCCTTGTTCACTAGGTTTTCTTCTTGATTCTTATCTTGATCTTGAAGCTTGTCCTTGTTACTGACCTCTTGAGGAATGTTAGTTGGGTTGGGCTGCAAGGGTGATGACTCTACTGGTTGCTGTTTTGAGGGAGAAGTTACAGCTATTTCCTCAACTGTTACCTCATCTGTAATTGGACCAGTTTTGTCACTTGGTTCTGTGATAATAGCTTTCTTAGGCTGTGTTGTGTCCTTTGTCTTGTCAGGCTGTGTCACATTTATAGTTCTGCTTCTTAGCTTATATTGTTTATGAACTTCATAAACAGCTGTGTCATATCCTTGTTTAAAGTCAAATGACTCACCTGACCTGGTTTGGAATTGCTGAATGTCATCATCTTTATGATCCTCTTGACTTAGAAAAACTTGCTGCTCATCATTCAGGCCCATCAGGTTAATGTGGGTGTCATCTGTTTGTTCATCCGAAGTGGATGCCTCAGTATAGTTTTCCTGGAAAGGAGGTCTTATGTCTGGGTCAGAACCGGTCTTGCCAACGTTTGGGTTTTGATTTCTCCTAAAGTTTGGATTCCTGTTAGGGTTATTTTGTGGTGCATCCCATGATGACTTTCTCTCAACTGATTCTACTCTGTCCCCCAATCTCTTCATGCCAGTGAGTATTGCATCCAGTTTTTGATCAAAGGCTGAGGGTTCTTCTTTGAAGGTGGTTCTCTTTTCTAATCTTGCCCTGTTTCTTTTAGCAATCAGGTTAGCCTCTACTGTGACAGCAACCTTTTGGGCTTCTTCAAGGGTTTCAGGTGCCCTTTCTTTCAATTGATATGCCATATCAGGGTCAAAACCATCAGGAAATTTATACAAGGCTAAATTAGGGGGAGGTCTTAAATTCTGTGGTATTGCGTTATATACATTATTGAATCTTGCACAATACTCCAATACGGTCTCTTGGGGACCTCGTTTGATTGTGTCATATTCACCAAGTATGTGCAGGGGATCTTTCTTCTTCTCCCACCTATTAGTAAAGGCTTGATAAAGGTCATCAGGAGTTGTGATGGTATTTGCAGCTAGTGATCTAAACCAAGTTCTTACATCCCCTGTGAGGCTCTGAACAAAGATTCTCATTCTCACACTGTCATCATCTATTTCATAGTTTTCAAAGTGGTCTTGCATCCTTCTGGCATGCTGAATTGCTGTGAAAGGGTCAGTGGAGTCAAAATATGAGATCTTGGATTGATAATCCTGAGGTAGAGCTGGAGCATTGGCAGGTAACTACAGGGGTGCATATCTATTAGCCATATTTGCAGGATTTAGAGGGTTAATAGGGATAGCATGAATGACTGGTATAACAGGGGTAGTGGGAAAGGTGGAAACTAGAGGGTTGGTCAAGGGAATATGTGCAGTGGATGGAGGTGTGAAAGGAGGGCTTTGAGATGTGGATGGTGAACTGGGGGAACCAAGGGTAGACTGAAATAGAACCTTGATTGGAGTTGGAACAGGGTTTGGATGAGCTGTCTCAGGACTTGAGTCAGCAAGGGTCTCCTGTTCCTGCTGCTTCCTAATGATCTTGGGGATTGTATTAGGATTTTCAAAAATAGCTGGTGGATTGGGGTCCGGGTTTGACCTAGTATGTCTAGTTTCCCTTTTAGGAGCCAGCTTCTGAACTTATTTTTGATTTTTTAGGATTTTTAGAACTGTTTCAAGGGACTGCTCAAACTTTTAGAACCACTGTCTATAGATAGACAACAGTTGAAAAATAAGATGTCCCCAGTGGAGTCGCCAATTATGTTAACACCCAGGTTGTTCCCTTTGACTCCCAAGGGAATACGGCCGGGGTAACCACTAACCAATATTTGGATTATAGCTCCTAGCCAAACTGTAATCAGAGAGGGCTCTCTCTTTATGATTTGTCTCTGTTCTAATAGTATTTTAGGCTAGGTATGATTTTCAAAATTTGTTTTCTTTGTATTTGGTTGGAGAATGTTTCAGTCAAGATATATATGTGCTCACACTAGAATGTTATAGGTCATTGGGCATGGAGTCAGTGGTCCTTTAGATGTTTGGTGTGCTATGTTGATATGATAGTGATGCTGTAGAGCTGGATAACTTATCTGGGAAACAACGCTTTGGAATTTTGATTAAGTGTGATGTATTCAGTTTATGAAAGGCAGTTAAGAATCTTTCAATAAAAGGATGTGTGAAGAAGTGAGAATATTATTTAGAAGCAACTAAGAATTTCTAGATAAACATTCACAGTTATTGAATTAACGCAAGCATGAGCACTCAAGATTTCATGTCCATGGTTAATTCAGAAGAAAACATTTACAGCAATAAAAGATTGAGCACAGAGTGTTATGAATCATGTCCTGTACAATTCCTTTTCTCTATTGCTAGATTTGATGAAAACATGAGTATGCAATAACATAAGAAGACAAACAGAGATTAAGAAGACTTATTATTCCACCAGATAGCACAAGAATTCTGCAACAGCATGCAGGTCATCAGCAAGACATCAAAACTTCAGGAAATCACTGAGCTAGCCTAGCCCTTTGTATTAGATAATTATGAAAGTGTACAATATATTTTCCTCAGAGTAAAAATTACCAACCCCTTATGCGTTACTAAGGGGGGTATATATACAAAATTTACATGAAAAATATCAAGGAAATGAGTTAATGGCTCATTGATGTTATGCCAACTCCTGGAGCGTTGTAGCTGAGAAGGTTAATGCTGTAATAACTCTTCAGTGCTTTAGCTGTCAAAATGGTCAGAGACTGTTGACTTGGTGGCTGCTAGAGTCGGCTGAGGATACGCTGTCAAAGATATGCATTTTTTCTTATCCTTTGGGCTAGCTGTCGTTGTACATGTGCTGAGTCATTTTTCAGCTGCTTTAAATGCTAACCTTTTTCTGCTGTTTGTCTTCTAGTGAGCTGGGGATGGCAGTGACCGAGCAACTGAGGCTAACGTGGCAAAATTTGAAGCATTGCCTGCCACCAATCCTCCTTAGGCATTTGATGTCTTCGAATCTTAATCAAAGTTTCGTCGGCCTCTGTATACCTGTAAAAATTAGGAGGAATTTCAAAAAGGTGCTTCACCTCACTCTCAATAAAAAACAGGCCTTCAAGTTTATTATATAAGCTCTGTCCTGTTGGAGGCCCTGTTTCCTGAGAGGTACTGGCAGATGCAGTGATTTGGTTTTCAATATAAGCTGCCATCCTGTTAGCAAATTGATCTCGGGAGATCAGCTTTCCTGCACCGCTTAGTAGGCTAGGCAGTCCTTTTGCTTGCAGTGCTGCCATCTTATGCTGGTACTCATGTACTTCAGCTTGTATCTCAAAGCACTTTCTCTCCACCGTCTGTACATAATTCCTGAGAGTGAGCACTTTCTTGGCTGTAAGGATGGCCTCTGTTCTGTTGACTATGCCCATGGCTGCCAGTTCCTCCTTTTCTTGCCTGTTCAAAAAATCTATCATTCTGTTGGCCTGTTCTGGCTTGTCTCGCAGTGTTGTCTTGGCCCTCTGAATCTCTGTTTGTGCTAGGCCAATTAAATCCATCCGCTCATGTATGGTTTTAATTGATCTCCATTGTTTATCGATGGATTGGCCAATTTTGGCCCACAGAATTCTCCTTATTTCGGCCATGGCACTTTCCAGATTCAGCTCCTTTTCCAAGGCCTTTATCTTTTCTTTTAGGGCCTTTATTTCTCTGCTTTGTTCTGCCACTGTTATCTTTGAATTGTCATATTTGGCATCTAATTCTGCCAATTTTTCTTTGGCCTTCTTTATTTCATCTGCCTGGAGCTCCATTTCCTTAATGGCCTTGGTTAATTCTTCCACACTTGCACTGGAGCTTGGAGCTGTTGCTGCTGCTTCTTTCGTAGGGGCCACTGCTACCTCTGTAGTTGTTTCAGTGGTTGAAGTAGTTGGAGGAGCTTGGGATGTAGATTCTCCCTGTTTATCTTGCAATGCTCCTTCAAGCTCCTTCTCCAAATCGAGGACCTTTTGATTTAGCTGCATTATGAGGTCCAGTTGCTCATCAGCTTGTTTTTCCTTTTGTAGCTCAGCTGTTTGAGGGTGCTCTGTGGGCTACAGCTTTAACCTCTTCTTCAATGCATTGAGGTCATCTTCTTTTTTCTTCATAAGGGCCTTTACACCCTTTGGATCCTTAGGATCATGCCCTAGGTCAACAATAATGTCCTCTAGTGACTTTATTCTGTTATCTTTGGCTAGGGAGGACATTCTCTCAAAATCCAACTGAGTGTTGGTATTTTTGAGTGACTCTTTTAGCTCATGGGCCAATGTTGCCCTCTACACCAAGGTTGCATAGACCATTTCTCCAGTCTGTTTGTGGAGTTCTATCTGGTCCATGGGATGGATGTCTTTGGCTAGGACCTCGACCCTTGTCTTCACATAGTCTGCTGCTGATTTTGGATGGGGCACTGTAGGCTTGAAATGGCTGAGGATCATTTTCTCCTCCTGGATGTCATACACCGACATTAGCCTTTCCTTTTGGGCTGGTGTGGCATTGAGAAATTGCTTATAAACCTCCACCCTCAGCAGGTCATTCTGTGCCTTTATTTGTTTGAAGAAGTCCTTAGTGCCTTTGGGCTTCTTGATCTGCTGTGAGGAGGATGACACCTCCAAACCCAGTTGTAATCCTTGCTCCTGCTGAAAGGAGCTTGTCCCTGTGTGCTGGATGCCAAGGATAATTTTAGGGGCGAATGTTCGCCCTTTGGCGAAATTAAGGGGTTTTAAATTTTTAGTGGGCGAATATTTTGTATCATAGTACATTTTTACAAATCACCTCAAATATCCCACCTTATTTTAAGGGAGAGGGTAAAAAAGGTAAATTTAGCCCTTGAAATTAGGACTTACAACCTTCCATTCGCCCATTCTCAAGAATAGGTTTTATTTAAGTGAATCCATTTGCCCATTTTCAAGAATAGGTTTTATTTAAGTGAATCCTATGGGCCAAATACCATATTTATAAAAGAGGTATGGTAAATTAATAAAAATATAAATAAATGAAAGGTATAGTAAATAAATAAAACATTTTTTATATTTACTCCATAAGTCACCTTATATACATGTAAGGGTGTAAACAAATAAAAATATAAGTAAAGTGGAGGTATGGTAAATAAATAAAACGTCTTTTTATACTTACTCAAAAGGTATGGTAAATAAATAAAAATATAAATAAACTAGACATATCTTAAATAAATAAAACCTCTTTTTATATTTAGTCCATAACCCTTGTTCTATTTATGAAGGCTCAAGAAAGAGGTTTTATTTAAGTGAATCCTATGGGCCAAATACCATATTTGTAAAAGAGGTATGGTAAATTAATAAAAATATAAATAAACGAGAGGTATGGTAAACAAACAAAACATTTTTTTATATTTACTCCATAAGTCACCTTATATTTACGAACACTCAAAAAATGGGTTATATTTAGGTGAAACCTATGGCCAAAATACTATGGGACAAATACCGTGGACTAGATTGTTATTAATACCATGCAAAAAACCATTATTAACCTTAATATTATAATTAATAAAAATAAAAATGGCACATGGTATTGACCCATGGTATTCACCAAAATGGCACATGGTATTGACCCATGGTATTCACCTGGAATGTAGCCTATTTAAATGGGGGAATTAAACCAGCATGTAGCATATGCTAAGATTCACTAGGACTTTACAAAGTTTTATTATTTAGTGAAAGACTCGCCAAGATCTTACAAGATTTTATAATTGAGTAAAATATTCGCCATGCCTGGTGAGAGATTCGCCAAAAAATTATATAAACATATTATATTATTGATAAAATCGCCTTCCATTTTTCCTATATACCATGGAGATTCGCCCATTTATTATATTTATAAATTTTGGGGGGGTTCTTAAAATTTTCCCTGCTGGCTGCCCTCCCTGTTTTTCCTTGAACTATCAAGGAATTCTTCAGTGATGTCTTCTACCTCCAGGGAATCAGCTCTTGGCCTCTTGGTCTGGGGTTGCTGGGAGGATCCACTAGCAGGAGTGGACTCTTCTCTGGCTCTCTTCGTACCCCTGTCCTCTTGTGCTAGGGTCTGCAAAATTGGAGTTGTGGGTGCCTCAGTTTGTGGAGGGGGAGTCTGCTCTTGCTGTTGCTCCAGTTGCTGCCCTTGTGGCTGTTCTTGTTGCTGTTCTTGTTGCCGCTCACTTGAAGGGGCAGACTTTTCTTTCATGGTTTCTTCCTCAGCAGCCATTATGCCTTTCCCTTTATCTGTAGCTGGTGCTGCTGTGGAAGGTTCCTGTGCGACCGGTGCAGTCCTTGAGGTCGAGGTCCCTTCTCCTGCTGAATAAGGCCGTTTGAAAGGTACCTACTGCACAGAGTCTAGTTCAATAGTTTTTTCAAGCTCCTTTACATTCTTTAGCATTGTCTCTTCTTCAGTTAGTTTTTCAACTAGAGTACCCTGCTGCCATTCTTGCTGGTTGGCATATCTTTCAATGTGTGGGTATTGACAATGCCTATAACCTAGAAGCATGTACTTGGTTCTTCTAGCAGTAATGAAGCCTTCAGGGTCATAAGGGACCCACCGAAAACTATATGACAGCTTGTATTTATCTTTGAGGATTAGGTCGGCATCTTCCCATCCTTCTTTCTTATTCATGATGAAGGGGCCCAACTGGTGTTTGAACTTGAGGTGGGCCTTCTTTTTGGAGCTGTGGAAGTGGGTGAGGTCGGACTGAATCAACTGCCTGTAATACTCCAAGGCAAATAACCTCATAGGCACATATTTTGGGAGCCTGTATGGACAGAGCTCACAGCCATAGACTCTGATGACTGTATGATTCTCATATAGGTACCAATCACCTATTTTGTATTTTTTGGAAAGCTGCAGAGCTTTCTGTATCTCAGTTGATATTCTGGGAGGAGGGGACCTCATCAATAGGCAAGAGACTGGGTATACAAATTGGTCAACAAATTCACAATAGGAATAGGGTGAATTTGAGACTTTGTGATAGACAGAGGTCCAGAAGATAACAGATCTTCTTTCCCCTCTATAATCCAGCTTTTTGATGTAGCATGGAAAAGCCTCAGACTGATAGTACATGAAAAGGTGATAGTTGTAAGCCGAGTACTTGAAGACACCCTGTCTATCCACTTTGCCCAACTGATCATGGATCTTGTTAGCTATGAACTTGGCAAAGTTATATTTGCGGGCAGGGGGTTGGCCTGGGCTGTAAGCAGCTAGCAATACCAGCATTATTTCATCCACATGCTCGCTGGTTCTGTATCCTAGCACATAAGCAATCATGTCCAGTAATAGTCTGCCTACTTCAGTAAAATAGACATCCAGATAAGGAGGTGGCCCTGTAGGCTAGCACTCAGGTCTCATGAATGTCCTGGTGACCTTCTGAATCTCCTCACTAGTCATCTTGGCACCAGTGTCCAGCAGATAATTCATGGAAAATGGGAACAGCAGCTCTGTCTGATCAAAATGGAGCATTTTATTGATGGATTCAGGATTAATGTAAAAGAGGATCCTCCCAGATGGAGAGCTAATAGCTCTGTGCTGCACATCATAGTTTTCTGCACATAGGCGAATGATCTCAGGAAAGACATTGACAGAGGGGAGACAATAGTGTGGCAGGTTTCCCTCCCATATCCCATATGTATCATGACCATTCAGGTAGTCCTCTCTCAATTGCCTGAAGGTCTGCAGAAAGTCCCTGTTACCCACAAAGTCTTCAATGAGGTAGTCCTTGTCAGCAAAGGGCAAGGCCTCCAGGTCTTTATTTGGTGGATTTAATGGAGCTACACTGAGGGCTGAGGGTGCAGGGGCAGCCATTGTATAATCTGATTTTGAACAAGGTGAGTGCAATGGATTGCAAGGTTCCTCAGAGCTTAAGTGATAAACTCACTGTAGACAATGTCTGAAATGTTTTTCACAGTGGAAAAGGCAGGCTTGTTTCTGCAGTTTTTGGTAAATTCACAGGGATTGTGAATTGCTAGGGGTAAATTGCAGAGGGTATGTGAGATTTACTTTGGTAAGAAGCTGCAGCTGGTCTACACCCAATAAAAGGGAACAATGCCGGGCACCTCGAGGACAAATTCACAATTTTGGTCCGCAAATTGTCTGTTTTAATGTTAAATTATGGTGCTGGGGCAATGCAGGTTACCTTAGCTCACTTTTAGGTAGCAGACAGAGTTTAATTTGGAATTTGACAAGTTCTTTAATGGTAATTTGCAGAGAAATGGTATGTATGGGCGAAATGGGAAAATTATGGTCAATACCTGGATAAAATCGCTTGACAAGCCTGCGGTGCGAACTGTGAAGGCTCAATGTAGCTGAGTTGACAAGCTTGGACGGTCGCAAATTCAAATTTGGAGGTTCGGGAACAATCTGGCGCGGAAGCAGCGACAAGAGCTCTATGTATTTCGCTCGAAAATGACATAAAACGACTATTTCGGGCATTTATAACGACAATTTTGGTAAAAACGGGTTATTGGCGCTTTTCCGCCGATGACGTCAGCATGATGTCATGGCGGGCCCGGGTACGGAGGGTGACGTGGGCGCTGAGGTGGAGGCCAGCGTGGCCGGACACGGTGGCTCGCGGACAAGGTGGCAGGGCTACGTGGAGGGCCACACGGCGCAGGGCGGGAGATGGTCTGACGTCATGGTGACGTGTAGGTGACGTAGGAGGGAAGGTGGTAACGGGGAGGGTGGTAAGCGGTTTCCCCGCACCACCTTTGGGCAAAGGCGGTATCGGGGAGGGGGGCTCCGAACAACCCCGCCACCTGCCACGCGTCCCATGTACGGGGCGGAAAACCACCATTCCCCGGACGCTAAAGGTCGGCAGATCCAAATCTGGAAATACCCGCCCACCGTTGGATCGGGGGTGGCAGACGATGGATGGCTGGCGGGCCTCCCGACGGATCATGCATGTTGGGGGGGTCCCGCCGGCATATTAAAATATTCAAATTAATATTTTGGGCGGAGAACTTTAGGTTTAAGGGTTTTTTGTGGGTTTTTCGGGGCAAGGGTTAATCTGAGGGGGGAAGAAGGGTTAAAAAGTGGGTTTTAAGCAGAGGGAAGGGGTTTTTGTGGAATTCTTGAGCAGAGGTGAGGTGAGGGCTTGGGGGGAGGTTATCACTCCAACCAGAGGTTAGAGCAATCCCATGACAGGGTTGACCATAGTCCCTGGTGGACTAATGTCTCCCTTTAGACAAACTTATTTAGCTATAGTGCTAAAAAGGGAGGATATTTATACAAAGCTAGGGATTTATACACCATGGTGTTATAATAGTAGGGAAAAGGTAACATAGGGGATTTAGATAATAGAAGTAAGGGGTTAATATGGATGGAAAAGGTGACTGAGGAGTGAAATCACTAAGTTTATGTGCAGGTAACTTAGCTTAGGGAGTAGATCAAAATAAAAAGATTTTTAGACAAGAAATGTGGCTTTTAAAGGAATAAGAACCACCATAAAACCTCAAATTCTTCCCTGAATCTCAACTGATGAAGGGATGTTAGTAATGAATGTGAAAGGGGAAAATGTGAAGTTAGACATGCTCCTTTGCTTTGCT
The DNA here is from genome assembly GCA_031772625.1 of Pinus tabuliformis. Lineage (NCBI taxonomy): Eukaryota > Viridiplantae > Streptophyta > Pinopsida > Pinales > Pinaceae > Pinus > Pinus tabuliformis. The sequence goes on from CM062811.1 coordinate 275,307,984, forward strand.
GCAACATGATGGAGAAGAAGACCTTCTCAATCCATTGATTTTCCTTTGTGAATAGGTTAGCGCACATTCAATTGTAAGGAATGACATTTCTGCAACCCCATCTGCCTACCCATCTATTTGCCTAGCATTTTTTGTTTCTTCTTGGAAGGTGCACTTAGACTTGCAGACCCTTATTTGCCTTTTCTTTTCTCTTGGCTTTTTCTTTTGATTTTCTATCTAGAATTACCCTTATTGCTTCCAAGGTCCCAGATTAAGCAGTTGGGAACCTTAATTCTCTACCTAAGCTACTGGTCTGCCAAGATTAAACAGTTTGGACAGACTTCTTTCTCTATTCTACAACAGAAAATTGAAACATGGCATGATCCAGATTAGGCTTTTGGATCATCCATCAAAACTTAGTCACCACAAAGCTATATACACACCTTGTCTCTTTTTTTGGAAATATGGGATCTTTGTGTCACCAAAGCAGAGCATATTTGGAACTTTCTTTGCCAATCATGAAATATGAAACCTATTGATATAGGTAGCTAACACATGCAACACTTGTACACTCAAGACTAGTCTACAACTAATGCTACATTACCTTGGAATCTCCACCTCAACTTGGTAACTTGAATTCTCTGCATACACTAGATATTTTAGATTGATTGATCATTTAACTAGATCATTGAGTTTGGCTGAAGTCCCACTACTTAAATGACCTTCCACTAGTTCCTCCAAAAGTTGGAACTAGTTTAACTGAAAACAACTTGAGATAACTGACCTGGATTTCTACAAATTAGAAATCATGCATGAAGAACTGGATTCTAACTCCTCCAACTCGAAATCACTAAGTAAACTAGGTGACATAAGCCATTTCACATAGGTTAACATCATCCAAGTTCTCTGCTTTTGTGGAAATTCAATTTTTCTCAATTTAATCAAGGAAAAATCAAATTGCGAATTGCTTGCTGCATTTTTCAACACTCCCTCTTAGCAATAAGGGATTATCAACCACCCCTATCCAACACTTCTGGAACTCGAATTTCCCTCTTAACAAGGCCTTTGTTCAAATATCAACATCTTGCTACTCTGTCGGAATGTACTGCAACAACATTATCCACCTCTGCACACAGTCCCATAAATGGTGATTCGAATATCTATATGCTTGGAAAGATCATGAAAAGTAAGATTTTCAGAGAACTTAATGCAACTATGATTATCATAGTAGATCACAGTTGGATCCTTCATCTAACCAAATAATCCAACAAGTATATTTTTCATCCCTGTCGCTTCACGTGTTTCTTGACTGGTAGTCATGTATTCTTCTTATGCCGAGCTCAGTGCCAAATATATTTACTTCTTGTTGTACTAGGAAACTAATGCAAAACCAACACTGAAAATTATACCTGATCTACTTTTTCAGTTTGATGGACTCCCCACCCAATCTACATCTGTGAAGCCACACAACTTCACTCCCTCTATTCGTCTATACCATAGTCCAAACTAGGTAGTGCCTCTGATGTACCATAAAACATGCTTAGTTTCCCTCTAAAATAATTTGGTTGGCCTAACCATAGTGTGGTGTAGGTAAATTCTCAGTGCAGACACAAACAATTCCTCTAGCTCGAGAGAGTGGGTCTAGCCACAAAAAAACAATCTATGGAAAATATCCTTAAGCTAGAATCAGTTAAGAGGGCCTACCTCTTAGAATGTTATTCCTCTTGGTGATGATCATACTTCCTCACTCCAGCTATCTTCCATTTCCTTCCTTCGAATACCTTAAACAAGAAAACAACAACAACAACAAACATGATAGCATACAATATTGTATTCAGCCTACTTAATAGCTCAAGGAACATTAATTCATAAATATGTAAAATGACAATTCATGTAGGAAATCGATCAATAGTTGCATTTACATAAGTCAGAAAGAGATTACAACCGGTGCCTTGACATTGCTAGTCTTCTCCGACGTATTCGGGTTCCCACACTTCTACTAGCACTTCATGGACAACCCCAACAATGGAAGTTTTAAGGCCTCTTTCGCTATAGTTTCAAACCAAACCAAAAACACATTATTCTCCCTCAAACATACACTATAAATCTACAAGCTATAGATCACTTGCTAATTATTCAAAATCACTCAAAAACTCCAACTAGCTTTTGCTTGGGAAAAGGAGAGGTTTATATAGCTTGGATGAATGGGAGTTGGTTCCTCTCATCATAGGAGAAGGTATTATCTCTAGATTTTTTCCCATCCTAATAGGGGAAAGGAGACCAAACTGACTTCCTCAGCTCCATCCAGCCTAACCATCTACTAGAATTTCATTACGAAGCTTCTAGACATGGAAGCTTCGACTCATTTAAAAAACCTTCCAAAAGAGGATTGGCACGACTGGAAAAGTGCTCAGTGGATCCATACAGAGTGAAGGCTAGTTCTAATCTCTACAAATTGATGCGAGAAGGAAACTGGTCAATGGCGTCGGTCTTGTAAATTGGGATAAAAGGAAGATTCTTGGGAAATGATGCAAAGGGGAATTATTCTGCTCATGAAGAGGGACATATTGGGAGTTTATTCATGATGGGAAAGCATGTTAGGTTCACTATAGAGGTCCTCTAGGATCATGGACAGGGAGTACTGGGATAGTGACAAAATCCTGTGTAACAGATACCCCCTAAAGCATGAAGGCCGAACTAGAGTGGGGTGAAATTCTTTACAAGTTGAAGCGGGGAACCAGCTTCCATCATCAGAAAACTTGCAAGCAAGCATAGATACATATATATCACTGAAAATTTCATAATAATGATACATGAATCATGGTATGGATGCAGCCATCCAGAGAATGATCATGTAAATGGATACAAGGCATGGGCGCAGCCATCCAATAGAAAGGATCACAACAAAACCAAGGTATGGTTGCAGCGATCCAATAATGATAGGGATAACATATAATAACTCATGGTATGGTCACAGCCCTCCATTTGAAAGAGTCATTTATATTAACATGATCATGTCACATCACCTCGCAACCTGGACTTGTGTAATCTTAGCCCAGGGTCTTACGTTCCAAACGATCTGATCAAAGTACAAATACTAACATGTGAATGAATGTATTGAAGTTGAACATGCTAGGAAGCCACTTGATTACCGGTCAATGATGTGAACTGTTAACAAGCGTGAGAGAAACCACCAATAACGATAATGGTTCTCAAGGTACCAGCATCACAGTTCACAGAATGTGAATAATTAAACTGATGTCAAACACTCGTGAAATCACCCGATCGAATGCTAATGATGTGAGATTGTCATCGAGTGCGAAGAACTTGCCATTAGGGCATGCAAGCTCTAAGGTACTAGAAGGGAGTCTCTCGTTCAAATTCCTAGATAATGAGCTGAAGTCGACATGAAGTGATCTACTGAAGGAAGGTCATAATGAATCCTTCATCACTGAAATGAAATGAGAACACAATGAATGAGAGTAATCCAAGATGATTAGATAATGTACAGGTAGGAAAAATTCTCTTGAACTTATGGGTGACACGACTCTGGAGTTTGGCAACATTTGACATCATAGGATCAAAGGTCATGGTGACATGGAAGATATCATATGAGAGGTTTAAAATGGATAACCAAAAACCCAGGGAGGTAAGTGACAGAGTGAGGATGTCATAAAACCCGACATGAACAGCAGATGAGTGTCAATGTTCAAGAGCGACAAGCTACCTCAAGTGAATACAACTGGTGAAATACTTCCAATTTTCCCTCACCATTTCTGTCAAGTACCCCAATTATTTTTTATCGCAAGCTTGAAGGGGATAGCATGTGCTTGCACTATAAGTTCATCATTCGAAAGAAATCATCCTAGTAAGTTTAATGAGCCCTAGGAAGGAGAAGCTCATGATCCTCATGTTGACGAATCCAATGTCATTTAATGGTTTAACGAGTCTGACAAAGGTGTAACTCAGTATCTTTTTCAGGTTTATAGAGTTTGAAAAAGACACGGAAAAGAAAACTCCACATGGTCCCTTTTCATACATTTGTGTCTCTTGAGCCCGAAAAGGTAGAAAACAATACTTGAGTGAACCGCTTGACCATTTCAATCAAGGAGTACCTTTTTCATAAATAGTTTATCATAGCCCTAAAAGGGGTAAATGTATACTGGGTAAACGACATTTTGCAGCCTTTAACAAGTTAAAAACTACAAGAGCTTGGCAATCTTTTCATGTTTTAAGAGTTGGAAAAGAGCTGAAAGTAGACCCCCCATTTTTATTCTCTTTAACGAGTCAAAAAGGGAAAAAATACTCGACAATCTTTTCGTCTTTTACGAGTCAGAAAAGAGCTTAAAGGTGACTCATCCTAGAGGAACGAGTGGTATAAAGGGTAGCAACTAGTTTCGGCATGGGAGGAACTGCTCAAAACATGTAATGGTCAAGAGGCTAGCTAATAAAACCACTCATTGTTATGGTTCCTCAGGAAAGGAGAAAAACAACCAAGTGAAAGCATATGATCAGCCAAAGAGATGGTGGCAATGGAATAAAACAACCAAGGCTCATCTAGCAGAAATCAGTTGATTAAAATGATAATCACAAGATGTAAATCAGGCATGGGTTCATTTTTACACAAGCTTGAACCATGGATAACTTTGCTTGGATTTAGTTTCATGTTTACACAAGCTTGAAATGAAAAATTATGCTTGAGATAAGTTTGCATGCCCCCAGCATAACGGCTCAATTCGAGGTACATGCCCCCCAAGCTTCATTTCATTCAACTAGGTGAATGGAATGAAGGTTCACTTTCGATATCCAAGAAAGACTCGACTGGGATTTTACGAGATCTTAATCAAAGACTCGATTTGGAAAAGGGAGGTGCTTCATTTTTTAATGAGGTTCACACAATAAAAGAACTATCCTTGAGACCCTTTTTTCATTTTTTAACGAGCTTGACACAAGACAAGGAACTATGCTCATTGATTGGATGTTTCATTTTTTAACGAGGTTGACACAAGACCAGGAACTATCCTCATGACTCCTTGTTTCATTTTTTAATGAGCTTGACACAAGACCAGGAACTATCCTCACAATGTTTTTTCATGACCCATAAGAGAAAATGGCTCCAAAGAGGTCTTCACTAGACGGAAGAACCACACTCTGGGAGGAATACATGTCATTTGGTACAAAAGATAGATCTGGTTTGAATGCCCCCAACACATAATGTACAATACCATCTGTGTGATCATCAGCAGATGCAAAGATGGAATGGGTATCCACATAATTGGCCTATGGCGAGGAAGGTACTACTTGCAAACAAGAGCCAATAGGGGACGATGGTTGCAGACGAGGCTCCTGGTGACCAATGAATGACAGCTGATCAACAGTCACAATTCTCCCTTCTCGCGGAAAACAAACCACACGGAAAAGTGAAGAAACAAGAGCTCCCATGACATAAACATAGTCACGTCCAAGCAAAATATTGAAATCTAAGGGACCTTGGAATACCATCACGTCTACATAGATGGTCTTTCCTCCCAAAGTAATAGGGAACTTTGGAAGGACCCCTAAGGGTTGACTAGTCCCTCTGTTGAAAGCCAACATATTCTGAGTGACAGGCACAAGATGTGGGGAGCCCAAAGCTTGCCAAGGAGTAGAAGACATGATGCTAATAGACACGCCTGCCTCTAATATAGTGCCATGTGCTACCATATTATAGGCTTGTACTGTGATCTGGAAAGACACATAAGATGGGAGGTGGAAAAAATTCAATTGAATCCAATCAAAAGAAACGACATAACTACTTGGTGGGGGCATCATATGATTGTCCCCATGCCCTATAGGAGAAGGAGAAGGACTCTCCTGAAAAACTGGGATGTGAGGGTTACTCTTTGATTCATAAGAATTTGAAGAGATGAGAATAACATGAGTAGTATGATCATCACTACTTTCTTCGGGAACAAAGTGAACAACTGAAGGTGGAGCCAAGTCAATACTCATTTTTACCAATAGTTGGTCGGGAACAGACACAAGAGAGTCATGCTCAAGAAGAGGAGGATGGGAAAGAGATGAATCCATGTTAATCTCTTTACCAACTAGGAGAGGGTTAGAAGGAAGCCTCTGATAACCAATAGGAGGTTGGGTTGAGGAGCTGTAAGGTTTTCCAAAACTTTGGAAGATTTATCCATAAGAGGACAAAGGTGAAGAAGATGCTTCCCTTCACATAACCTACAGGGGAATCTAATATTTCCCTTATTCTTACCATCATTAGCTGAAGGTGTAGCATCGACATGATCTCTAGAGGTCGACGGGGATGGTCGATTTAGGTCTTGAGACCATACCTCTAAGACTCTGGGAATGCCAGGACAATCTCGAAGGAGATGGTCACCCTTACATATCTTACAAGGGAATTTTACCTTTTGTGGAGGATCGGAAGGTTTGTCTATGGGAGGTGAATTTGGAGTAACAACTGAATGGATGGCCTCTCGCTTATCTGTCTTGTTCTTCTTTTTCTTCTTCTTATTCTTCTTAACCTCCTGGTTACTGGATTTCAAACTTTCACCAGGCGAAGTAGAAGTGGAGGGTGAAGAAATAGGGGAAGAAGGTGAGAGGTCAACCTTAGAATCAACGTGATGTGGTTCAAATGAAGGAGATGGCTAGGCAGGGGTCGGGAGACTCGGTACCACTGTGGTAAAAAATAACCAGATAGGTAAACCAATGGTTAACCCAGGGAGGGACAACGTTGCCATATAAGGAGCACCAGTGTTTCTAAATGAAGGAGAAGGACCAAGATTCCAATCCAAGGGGAATCCTTGATTGGTAGACTCTAGAAATGTTTCCATTGGAATCCACCTCGCAAACTGTCTCCGCCACTTGTATTTTCTCGTCCATCGCACCCCATAGAAGGTATTTTTGAAATGCAACACACTTCCCGTGTGTACAAGGTCCAATGCATCGCACTCTGGCCATGGAGCAAGTGCAATGATCCATTTTTGACCAGTTCTGAGTAGTTTTTCATGGAGAACTTCTGGGAGACGCTGTAATCTGTTGACCTTGTTCCTTTAGGGGTTAGAACAAAACTTTTAGGGACTTAGGAGCCCTTGGTTTATGGACATTTCATGCTTGGGGTTGTAGGGCCCAAAAATGTCTATAACCGTTTCCCCCTAAAGCATGAGGTCATTAATCTTTTGATGTTGGGTGAAATGCTTTATTGTGAGGATCTGAAGTTCTTTCAATGCTAGGAGGAGACCTGTAATAAGATACAATACAATACATTATCTTCATAATATTTTCATGATCTGGCTGAAGCGGGCATTCCCATGCTCATCTTTATAAATTCATTTTCATGTACATAGGACAGACAATCGTCTGAGTGTAGACAGATGATTCTGATAGAGCCATCATCCTTTTGAGTGGATGATTATCTGTGAAGCAATGATGTACATTTAATGTTTTTATTTCCCTAAATATATATCGCAACCCGAATGGATGAAACTAGATCTGTGGTCTTCAATCTTGTCTGATCTTCACTCGAAGTACAAGTCGATCCATGTGAGAAATGTTCTGAAGTCGAACATGGAAAGACATTGCTTGATTACCAGTCAATGATGTAAACTGTTAACAAGCGGGAGAGGAATCACCGATAATGATAATGACCCTCAAGGTACTGTAGTACAATTCACGTGGTGTGAATAAAGGACTTGGCGTCGAACACCACGCAAAATCTTTCAGTCGAAGGCCATTGATGTAAACCTGTCGCCAGAAGTGAGAAACTTGCCATTGAGGCATGCAAACTTCAAAGTACTGAATGGGGTTTTCTTAGATCAACTTCTTGGATAATGAGCTGATGTCGAAAAGAAGTGATCTGTCACAAGAGGGCCTTAATGAATCCCACATCAGTGACACGGAACGGAGCACATGATTTTAATGGAGGTGAAAACGATCTGGTGATATAAGGTTCAGGGTGGCGGTCATGAAAGGATGGAGTATAATGTATGGTAGTGGGTGAGACATAGGTGGACTCTCTGAATGAATTCTCTTGAACATATCGGCAATACTGATGTGATGGATTGGTAGCATTAACCCCAAATGTGGATGGTATGGCGTGACCATCGTGATGTGACCGGTGAATGTAACAACCCAACCCGACTCGGACACGGAGTGGAAGTGTCATGTTCAAGAGCGATTTGCTACCAACGAAGTTTCTTTGAGTTTTCTTCCCAATTTTCCCTAGTCATTGATGACCAGTAACTCTTTATTTTTGTCAAGCTTGAGGAGGATAACATATGCTTGTTCTATAATTTTCCCTTCGGGCAAACCCATCGCTATTTTTTAACGAGCCTAGCGATAGTGAAACTCGTTCTCGTATATAGACAAGTTTGTCACTATTAATATTTTAACGAGTTTAACGACAAAGATAACTCGGTCCTTTTCAATTTTAGAGAGTCTGAAAAGGAACGTAAAGGTAGTTCCAAAATTCCATTTTCGTCATCTAATCCCTTAAGTCCGAAAAAGTATAAAACAATACAGAAGGGATGAATTTTCGATACTTTTAACAAGCCGAACAAAACAAGCGCTCGATCTTTTTGTGTAATAATCCCTCAGATCCAAAAAGATTAAAATCTAGAGGAGGGATAGCACTTCCTGTCCCTTTAACGAGCTGGAGAGGCCAATGGCTCGGCAATCTTTTCATATTTTACGAGTCAGTTGAAAAAAGCTTAAAGGAGACTCGTCTTTTGAGGAACGAGTGATAAAATGGGTAGCAACTGATTCCTGGTAAGGTTTGGAATTTTCCAATCACGGCAGTGTCACAAGGATGGCTAGTGAAATCACTCTTCGGAGCTGTTCCTCAAAATGGGTAAACAATCAAATGGAGGTGAATGATCGGCCAATGAAAAAGTGGAGGTGATGGTGCAAACACGACCAAGGCTTTAATGGCTAAAGTACTATATTCACGATGGTTATTTACGGGGAATAGTTCATTTTTTAACGAGCTTAAATGCGGGTGGAAACATTTGCTCATGTCTTATGTTTGTTTTTTAACGAGCTTGAACTATGTGCTAAAACTGCTCGATGCGGGTTTATTTTTTAACGAGCTTGAACCCTGTAGTAACACTGCTCGTGGCGGGTTTATTTTTTAACGAGATTGAACCCTACAGTAACACTGCTCGTGGCGGGTTTATTTTTTAACGAGCTTGAACCCTGCAGTAACACTGCTCGTGATAAGTTTGCATGCCCCCAGCATAATAATGCAAATCGAGGTGCATGCCCCCTAAGCTTCATTGCATTCAACTCGGTGGTCGGAATGAAGGTTTACCTTCGAGATCTTCGAAAGACTCGACTTTGATTTTACGATATCATAATCAAAGACTCGATTTGGAAAGGGATTCGTTTCATTTTTTAATGAGGTTGACACAGTAGAAGAACTATCCTCAATACTCCTTGTTTCATTTTTTAACAAGGTTGACACGAGATAAGAACCATCCTCGAACTCCACCGTATTTACAGTATTTGATAGAAAATCAAAAACTGAAGGATGATTAAGTTCATTGGAATAATATTCGTTGTAATCCGGGAGATGGGAACGATGGTGGTAATCTTCCCATGGTGCCTCCCCTATCATCATTGATTGAATGATTCCTTCATCTGTAGAATGTGCATGCGACCAAGGATCTGAAGAGGTTCCATATTCCTTAGACCTATCTATCCAAACACTCGGTGAGTGTTGATGTGGGTTTGCCTCCCAAGCCAAGAAAATTGATTGCTACAATATTTCTAAAATGGCGATGATCCATGCTGACAAAATGTTTAGGAATCTTCCAAATCCATTAGATATAGAAGATTTCATATTGCAGGTTTCCACTGTGGCCACTTCCGCCAAATTACTCGGAGACGGTAGGGAAAAAGTACCCATTAAGGAAGGGTCTTTTAGGAGGCCTACTCCAATATTTTGAAGTGAATTATTGCTTCCATGGATCATTGGAATGCTTCCCGTAACTTGTGAACTGTTGGGGAGGAATGTTTGTTGGTCGACGATTGTAATTCTTCCTTGAAAGGGAAATGCAATCTTCCTAAAGTAGGTCGACACAACTGCAGCCATGGCATATATCCAGGGCCTTCCTAGTAGGATGTTGTAATCGAGGTTTTCATGGATGACCTCAACATCAATTTCTACTGTTTTGCCCCCTAGTTCAACTTGCAAGTTACTTAAAATCCCATATGGAGTGTATGATCATCCATCAAATTCTTTTAATGTCATTGACGATCTCGACAAGGGTGGTGAGCCTAAATTTTTCCAGTAACTCATCGACATAATACATGTAGATGCCCCCTCATCAATAATTGTTCGATGAACAGTTTTGTTGAGGGCTTTCACTTGAATAAGGAAAGCTAGTTGGGCTGGTAATTGAGGGTCATATCCTTTATGATCAAAGGCCACAAGATTGGAAACCATTGGGTCAATCCCACCTATTGCTGATAATAAATCTTGCTTTTGGGAGAGGCAATTTTGCGGTACCTCAAGTGTCGACATAGTGGACGGCGATTGGGCCAGGTCCTCTATTATATTATAATTCTGTGCTACTTTTGCACGAGGATTAAATGTCGATTTGTGTACTACTCCCTTTGGCGACTTTATCATTGGTTCAGGAATGATGGGTGGCACAACTTCGGTCAAAGTTGTTGTCGAACTACTAGGTTGTTCCTTAGCCTTGTTATTCGACAGCTATGGATTCCCGTAATCTTTATTCCCTGTCAAAGCATCATTTTGCTGCTTTGAGATAGACAACATAAGCACTTGGGATCGGGAAGCATTTTGATTAGCAATCAGTTTGGTTTCCGGGTTTGGAAATGGATCAGTCAATACTGCTGAGGTTTTTGAACTCTTAAAGAGTTTCTTAACTTCAGCTTTATGTGGAAAATCTCTCGTCCGATGATCCTCATTGCATATGTGACACCCCGCAGGGGGTTTCCTTTGCCCAGAAGGGTTTGTAGAAGGTATTTCAGGAGATGACTCATCTTGCTTCTTTTTTCTCCCTTTCTTTTTCTTCTTTCCCCCTGGTTGCTTCAGTTGTTTGCCCTTGTCGGTCGACACGGCATTTACTTCCGAGGCAAGAAGTTCCTCATTTGCATTTTGACTAGAAATATTACGGGCCTTTTTAGATGTAGCCTTTATCGATTTTGTGTCTGTTGCGCCAATCACGCCATCGCCGGCATTTGAGTCATTGTTTGATTTAGGAGGAGGAGGAACTGAGAATTCCGGTCAGGAGCATCAAGTATTTTATCGTAGAGCATGCCAGACTGAGTATATATTAAGTCTAGATATTGTGCACGAGTAATAACTTTCTCTTCAGTGACGACTCCTCCCTTTGCCACATCTTCTATGATAGAAGGTAATAATGACTTAATAAACCATTCAGCTAGCAGCTAATCAGGAACATATGTTTTTACCATTCTGCGATGATGTCGCCACTCATGAATATGATCAGATATGTGAGTGGCCGTTGTTTGGTTGAAATTGGTAAGAAGTTTTGTCCCTGTTTCGTACCTTATGGGTAACTAAAAATGGGTTAAAAAGGTTGTGGCTATGGTACTGAAGTTATCAAACGAAGCTCTAGGTAATTCGATATACCATTTTGCTGCGCGACTAGTTAACGTTCTCTGAAAAAGGCGAAGCCTAATCGAATCATCATTTAGGGTGTTTGATGAACACCACAGATGAAAAGTCATCACATGATTCGACGGGTCTTCACCCGGATTTCCATTAAATTTAGGAATATCTGACGGAAGTTTATGTGGAATCGCTGGCCACCAAGGGGCATAAGAAATTGGATCATTCGTCAGCCGGTTTAGATCTGGTAATTCTAGAGTTGCTACAAAGGGCAACTGTTGATTCAAGTTAGGCGAAGCATACCCAGGATAAGATGGAATCACCTGAGCAGTGGGTCTTTGCATACCAGCATAATGTATTTGATGCTGGAAACTTTGATAAGGTTGATGGGTACAACCATTATAGTATGGTTGTTGATAACTGCTTTGGAAATGCAGTTGCTCATTACTTACAAAGACTTGTTGCTCAGGTCCTTGATATGATTGTTGGAATTGCGGTTGTTGAGATTGAATCAGCCTTGGTTGTTGGACCATTTGTTGTTGTCCAATACTAGATGATTGACCAAGATGAGGAGTCATAGTACTTGTTTGAGCCTGAGTCCCTCCAGATAAGGAGGCACTAACCTAAGGTTGTGATTGAGTCGTTGAGACAAGTGGCTGTTGTATTGCAACCTCAGAAACTTGGGGTTGACATACAACAGGTAGCGCTTGTACTTGTGATGCAGTCACCATAGCAGGTATAGTGGGAATATTCGACACATGGTGGACTGGTTGCATTGAATATACAACCCTTGGTTGCTGAGGCAGTATTGGTACCCAACCGCTAGATGTAATTCCAATTTGACCTGAACTTTGTTGTAAACTCCCATATGGTTGTTCTCTGGGAGGGAACAATGAAAAGGCATACTGCCCTCCATATGGTGGAAATCCAGTACTTAAAGGGTAGATTGGCCTTTGAAGACACATTGGATCAATTTGTTGAGTTTCAACATAAGAAATACCAGATGATAATCTGGATGAAGAAATAGGAACTGACCATGTTGTCGAAACAGTCCCTGATTGGACTCCGGCTTGTTGTTGATAACTTGCCGGGACAGATGGTATACCGGCAAACATCGTTGGAGTAGCAGCAGGAGGCTCTGCCGCTGCTGTGTCAGATGACACAGTCCTGGATGTCGACGGTTGTTCAGACATATCTAGTCTATCCAAAAGATTTCCTAGCGATTCTACAAGAACTTGTGATGAAGGGAGACTTAACTTCTAAGACCAACGAGGGAACAATGATGATTATTCCGTTTAAAATAAATTTTAGACGCTTTGACATAACTTGTTTTTTCAATTTTTAAGAGTCGAGAAAAAACAAAAGATGACTCTAGTCTCCTTTGATTTTTAATGAGCCTGAAGTGACAAGTGCTCAGATGGACCTTTTCTGTTAAGGATTCTGAGAAGGAACTAAAGGGACTGCTCTAGAAATCTAGGTAGAGGGATTACCAAACCAATCGCAAAACTGCAGAATACTTTTTATGGTACGGCAGTCAATCTTCCCGAATGTTGTGTTCAGTGCATTGCAATCGATAGGGCGGCAGACACGGCTTCCTATGGATAAAGTATTAAGCCTATTGGGGTCTCCCAAAATATACTTGACGGTACGTGGGAGCACAAGTCCATACTGGCACTTATCCTCTCAAAGTGGAGGAATCACCCAACCATCAGTGAGAACAACAGTTACCAGGCTTTATGACACCAGAATGCATCTCTAGCCTAGACTTCTAAATGTTGTGCGTTAAGTTCCAAAGCGTTGTTAGATTCATTGAATTTATTTTAAGTTGATCTTGTTTATGAAGTTTTCCTTTCAGGTTCACCACGAGATGTAGATGTAATTCCTAAAATGCAATCTAAAGATGATAAACAAGCTTTTTATCTCTTTTGTGCAATGAAAATCCTAGCTACTAGGGAAAAGAAAGACAAAACCTTTTCACAAAGAGCAAAGAGCACACTGTAAATGCACTTTCCTAAATCAAGCCAAACAGACTGTCTATATGCAAATGCACATGCATGTATTTGTTTTCGACTTTCTTAGTACATGGATGCTAAAAAGAAAGTTGATGTACAAATCTGAAATTCTTTTCAAGCGACAAATATAAACAAGCTTCTTTTCGAAATCAAAAATAGAGATGATTACAACACCTTACGATTTTGAACTGAATACTTGTTCTTGACACTAGAAAATTACAAATTCAGACCAAAAGCAATAGTAACAGGATAATCGACCATCAACAACAATCAAACTTTTTCCTACGATTGAAATTGACACTTGCGACAGATTAAAATCAAAGGACGACAGTATGACTATGCTACTTTTGCAAAGGAGAACTGTAAATGACTCAACAAACACACAAAAACATCTATAGTTCTTTTGTACAAAGGAGGCGGAATAATGGCAAGGAAAAGGGGTTTCAAACAGACATATACTGATCACAGGTAGCAAAATTCAGGAATAGAACTGGAAAGAAGGAACCACAGAAGTCACAACTGCACAGAGTTAGTCTGATCAGCGCACCTGTAACACAGAGAATCTGAAATGCAGCGCAAGTTGTCCACTCGGGAAGTGCGCTGAAATTCAGAATCTCTAAACAGTACCTGCGCTGGGCTAGAAACGAGACTATGTTCGGGTTCCGAGTCACAGTTTGCAGTTCAGTTCTTGGGTTTTGGCCGAGTAAAAAGCAATCAGTAATGCAACAATCAGGGGTAGATCTAAGGAGGATCTAAGAGCTATCACAAGGGCAATCAGATAGTTTGTGAATCAGTTGTTTAAATCATAAACAGATCCAGTGGATGGATTGAAGCAGCAATTATCTACTTTGCATTTGTTATGACAAATGCAGTTCGAATGCTACTTGTAAGTTTATGAAATAGACAACAAGGAATGATAAACAAACAAACTAATTAGCTCCCCAGCGGAGTCGCCATTTTGTTACAGGGAAAAGTGTCTATATAGAACTGCTCTATCCCACTAAGGTGTGACAGCTGCCTTAGAAACAAACAGAGAAAAACTACTTTTGCCTTTCATTTATGAATTATAGATAGAGAGGATCAGAAAGACCAACCTCTGTCTTGCGCTAATCCTTCGATTCGATCCCTCTCTTCTTTGATAGTCCTCAGCTACCTGCTCCCTTGCACGCCCAGCTTCACAAAGTACCTGTAAGATGACAGAAGCATAGCACTATACAAAGACATGGATCTATATTCATAAACAATCTAGGATCAGATATAGATTGACCATACAAATGTAACAAGCATTAATGATACAAAAGCATGGAGGAAAACTCAAATAGTTTTTATTGATAAACAAGAAAAGATCCGAGAGGAGTTACAACCAGTTGTTCCGACCCAGCATCAACCTCCCAGCAAAGAAGCCCCTCTTCACCTCAAACAAAGCATACATCACCCAACAATCTGATGTTTGTCTCAAAAAACCAACAGCAATTGCTTACAATATGCAAAATTCCAGCCTCTAACCTCTGGATCTCTGGGATGAGAGATCTATACATAGATATTTGCAGAGGTGTGAGTTAGCTCTGGGTTTTTGATTAGTGTCTTCTCTTTGATAGTTCTTGATGCCACTTGGAGATCTCATTGATCTCTTACTCATCCTTGGGAGATTCTAAGAGGCAAGTGTCCCAGGAGAAGTTTCTGGAAGATTCCATGATCATCCACCTCGCAAACTGTCTCCACCACTTGTCTTTTCTCATCCATCGCACCCCATATAAGGGCTTTTTGAAATGAAACGCACTTCCCATGTGTACAAGGTGAAATGCATCGCACTTTGGCCATGGAGCAAGTGCAATGATCCAGTTTTGACCAGTTCTGAGTAGTTTTTCATGGAGAAGTTCTGGGAGAAGCTGTAATCTGTTGACCTTGTTCCTTTAGGGGTTAGAACAATACTTTTAGGGAGTTAGGAGCCCTTGGTTTATGGACATTTCATGCTTGGGGTTGTAGGGCCCAAAAATGTCTATAACAACGAGCTCGAAAGGACAAACACTCGGTGATATTTTAAATTTAAAGAGTCAAAAAGACAAAAACGACTACTCAAGATAATCTAGGAAAAAGGAATTACCAGGTAACCATGAACTGCAGAATACCTCTTAGCGAACCAAAAAGTACGAGCAGGAAATCTCCCTGAATGTTGTGTTCAGTGTATCATGTTTACAAGGCAACAGAATCGACTTCCTATAGATAAAGTATTGCAAACCTAGTGGGGTCTCGCCTTATATACGTGACGGTATGGGGAGCACAAGTCCGTACTAGCACTATCTAATGCCGAAGCGAATGACAACTGCTAGGTTTAAAGACACTAGAACACATCTCTAGCCTAGACCTCTAAATATAAGTGTTAAGTTTCAATGCTTCCTTAGGTTAATTCAATAGATTTTAACGGTTGATCTTGAATTAAGTTTCAATTACAAGGCCCTACTACTGTCAATCGAAAAAACTCCTACATGCAACTATATGAGAAAGGAAATGTTTGTCTTTGATGAAATTTAACGCTAATTGAGAGATAGGAACACACAATCAATGCAACAATTAAAGAATAAAATCTTTCACTAATAAATCTCCAAAATGCACTAAATCTTCCTATCGAATGCACTTCAACTAGTCCTTTTAATAGTAAAGAGAATTCATTTCTTTTCGAATACAAATGATGATGTGACTCTAGTCTTCAATGATGCTAGCTAATGTAACATATTGATTCAGAAAACTAGAATTATATATTTTTCAATGCAATGATAACATGAATATTTCACAAACACTTCAATGAAAATTTTTCAAAACAATCAACATAAATCAAATGGAAAGCACGAAAAGAGAATTCCTTCCAAACCAATGATGCAATGATTCAATGAAGAACAAGATGAGTAATGTAATCTATGCCCAAAAAGAGAAGCTTAATCAAGAGAAGAACAAATGAAACTTTTCAAACTTGCTTAATTGAAATCAAAGCGATAGAAGGACTAAAAAACAAAAATGCATGAAGTTGCTAACCAACAACTTGACTTGCTGAGCACACAAACAACTGAATGGATGATGACCTAGCTTCCCTAGGGCCACAAACCCTACAAAGACTCATAAAATCAAGTAAAAGAAGGAAAATCAAACAAGCACACAAACCAAGCCAATGAAGATTTCGAGCCAGGGAGAACACAGGAAAAATGACCTAAGAGGCAAAAATTAAGAGGGCAAAACACATTGGTTATGATCCAGGAAAAACCCTAATCTTCACCTACAGGAATTGGAGTGATTGCCTAACTAAAAACAAGCACCAATCAACACGACCGGCATGACTGGTCAGACTAAAACTAGTGCTGATAGGCCTGCTCGGCGTGACTGTTTGGCCAAAAAGAGCGTTGATTGAGGGATTCAAGAAAAAAATAAAAAAAAATTCAAAGGCCAAAACTAGACCTGCCACTGTAAATTTCAGACTCAGAGAAGTAAACCAGGCAAAGAAGAGAAAACTAAAGGGAAATGGTGATATTAGAAAAGTTCACACAAAACCATGAAATGACAATCAATCAAACAGAAGGATTGGCTCCCCAATATGGTTGCCAATTTGTGGTGTGGGTAAATTCTTAGTGCAGACACAAACAATTCCTCTAGCCTGAGAGAGGGTCTAGCCACAAACAAGCAATATATGGCAAATATCCTTAAGTTAAAATCAATTAAGAGGGCCTACCTGTTAGAATGTTATTCCGCTTGGTGATGATCTTGCTTCCTCACTCTAGCTATCTTTCGTTTCCTTCCTTCGAATACCTGAAACAAGCAAACAAAAACAACAACAAATGTGATAGCATACAGTATTGTATTCAGCCTACTTAATAGCTCAAGGAACATTAAGCCATAAAGATGTAAAATGACACTTCATGTAGGAAATCAATCAATAGTTGCATTTATATAAATAAGAAATAGATTACAATTGGTGCCTTGACGTTGCTGGTCTCCTCTAATGTATCTAGGTTCCCACACTTCTACTAGCACTTCATGGACAACCCCAATAATGGACGCTTTAAGGCCTCTTTCCCTCTAGTCTTGAACCAAACCAAAAACACATTATTCTCTCTCAAACATACACTAGAAAGCTACAAGCTATAAATGACTTGTTGATTATTCAAACTCACTCAAAAAATCCAAATAGCTTTTGCTTGGGAAAAAGAGAGGTTTATATAGGTTGGATGGATGGGAGATGGTTCCTCTCATCATGGGAGAAGGTCTTCTCTCTTGAGTTTGTTCCATACTAATAGGGGAAAGTAGCCCAAACTGACTTCCTCGGCTCCATCCGGCCCAACCATCTACCAAACTTCCGTTACGAAGCTTCTAGACATGGAAGCTTCAGCTCCTTAGTTAAAAAACCTTCCAAAAGAGGATCAGAGTGACTGGAAAAGGGCTCAATCGCTCCGTACAGTGCGAGGGCTAGTTTTAGTCTCTGGAAATCAGTGCAAGGTGGAAACTAGTTAGTAGCATCAGTCTTGTAAACTGGGATAAAAGAAAGATTCTTGGGAAATGATGCAAAGAGGAATTATTCTGCTCATGAAGAGGGACATATTGGGAGTTTCTTCATGATGGTAAAGCATGTCGGGTTCATTGTAGAGGTTCTCTAGGATCGTGGAAAGGGAGTACTATGACAGTGACAAAATGTTGTGTAACACATAGCTTGGCACAGCTGGTTGATTGTGTAACACATATCTAGTTGTGTGTTCACAAGATACATTAGTGAACCCACCAAATTTCTACTTCCCAAACATTTTTCTTTACAATGGATTCATATTCCTCCACCATTTCATCAACCCATATAGGTTTCTCTACTGCTTCCTCAAAAAATGATGGCTCAGCCTCTACAAGCCTAGTTCTTAGAGCCATGTAGCCAGTGTACTAATATGGTGACCTTCTCTGCCTGCACTGATTTGGAGCACCCACATTCTCTCTCGCATTCTACACAAGTCTCTTAGCTTCCCTAGTCCTTTTCCTACCTTATCTGGATGGTTCTACTTAAGTGGTTATCTGGTTTCTCCACAAATTCTTGAGGTTCCTCCTTTGGAGCTAAAATATCCTCTTCTGATGGGATCTGAAGCTCCCTCTCAAGAGAGCATCACATGGATTTATCTTCATCAAATGTTACATCCCGTCACACAACTGTCATTCTGAGGGATGGAAATTATACACAGTAGTTGTGGGGAGTTTATATGTAACCCACAAATAGCCCCAATTTTGTTGTTGTCTCTAGCTTCTTCCTCAATCCTATGGAGACATGGCAATAAACAAAGGCTCCAAAAATCTTGAAGTTTGACACATCTATATTTCTCGCTGAGAAAGCCTCCTCTAATGTAATCATGCCTAGAATCTGATGAGGACTCCAGTTCTATAAATATACTACTATGTTGCATGCCTCAGCCCACAAATGTATACGTAGGCCTTGATCATGCAACATCACCCTCATTTCTACCACAATGCTACGGTTCTTTCTCTCATCCACCCCATTCTATTATGGGTTGTGGGGTGCTGTAAACTCTCATTAAATGTCTTCTTTTATAAAGAAACCTTTAAATTCATTCGACACATACTCACCTCCATTATCTGTCCTGAGAGCCTTCAACTTCTTTGCAGTTTCTTTCTCAACCAGTGCCTTCAATTCTACAAACTTGGAGAATGTCTCATCCTTTTTCCGCATGAATAAGATCTAGTACTTCCATGAGAATCCATAAATAAAAATGACAAAATATTTGTGTCTGGGAGTGTAGTTTGTCAAGAAATGTCCACAGACATCAGAGTGGATCCTTTCAAGGACTATATGTCCTTTATTGTCTCGATCATGGAATGTGGATTTTGTGTACTTCCCCCAGGTACATCCTTTGCATACATCTTGTTACTCAAGTGCTCCTTTAGGGAGGCCTATGGTTATCTATTGCATGATCTTCAAAGGGCCGTGATGGAAATGGTCAATTATTCTATGCCAAAGGTCATTGACATCGTGGCTCCACAACTTCTTCGCCTTTGTGCTCAATGTAGCACAATCTTCCACATCTAGCTTATACAGGTTCTTCACACAAACCTTGATCTGCTTCACCTGTCCCATTCTTAGGAATTCCTTTCCTTTGCTAAAGATCACATCATAACCACGACCTTCCAAAAGTGCAAGAAAGACGAAATTTTTCTTTAGGCCCAAAACGAACATGACATCCTTGATCCTTAGGAGGGAACCTGACTCCCTCTAAAAGGTGACCGTACCAATCCCAATCGTGCTATACCCTCAGTCATCCCCCATATCAATGTGCATCTGCAAATATTTCTCCTCAAGGTCACTGAAAAAATCTCTATTGCTCGTCATGTGGAATGATGAACGTAAGTCTAAGTACCACATGCTCGCCATCATTATGTTGGTCATGCACGCAATGAGGGTAAAGTCAAGATTGAACTGTGAAGCCAAATATTCACCTGTTGCTCCTCCTGAGTTCTTCTTTCTTTCCTTCTTGCATGGACACTTCGTGGCATAGTGCTTGAATTCATGACAATGGAAGCATTTAATTTTTTACAAATATGTCTTCCTTCCCCCTTGACTGGATTAGTTTCTCCCTCCCATTCACCAAATCTTGATATCTATGCCAGATCTTGGGAAGGCCTAGAAGGGTTAAGGTTATCAAGTCTTATTTAGGGACATTAACACCATACCCACCAAGTTCATCATGAAACTGTGTAAACATGCTCAAATATTGTGGAATTGTGTCATTCTTCTGCATCTTGATACTTCAAATTTTATCCTTGAGTGCCAGCTTCCTATGGTCACCACTATTCTTGAACAATTATGTCATTGCTTTCCACATAACGAATGAGGTTTACCTTCCATGGATATTTGAGAAAATATGACCTCATACTCCCTCCAAGATGATTAGCCTCACCTTGGCCACATATTTCTTCCACTGAACAAGGTTTTGGGCATTAGATGCTTGAGGTTTTGCAACATTTGTCTTGATGTATTCTAGCAATCCATTGTCATCCAATACTGCCTCCATGTGGTTCTTCCATGCAACAAATTTAGGGGTGCCTTTCAAGGCATACTCTAGGCTTAGTCCATTGAAGGTCATCTTCTCATCTTTGAATAAATCCTACTACACTAATCTTCAAATTAGACCCTCTAAGAAACAAATTTGAATTTCCTACTCTAATGTGAATCCAACTTTGATACAAGGTAGAAATTATGTTGTATATTTTCAATTTCTCATGAAGTTTTGACCAAAATCACAAGACACAGATCTACACTACTACTCTGTAGACATTAATTCACAATTCAGAACAAAAATTTGAGACATGCAAGAAGAAATAACACACATGCAACAAGTGTTTTGATCCGGGGAAAGAAATCTACTAAAAACCCCATGCCTCTTTCATTAATCAAATGAAATAGAGATGTATTACATTTTCTTTGCTCAATTTTGTTAACTCTATAAGTGCACAACCTATCTCTCTTCGCACTAAAGGCCTCTGATCCAGACTTAGTCAAATTTTCCCTCAGCTCAAGCTCATATTTTTCTTGCACTATTCCTTGAGGAATTAGACCCTATTATTTAGTAAATTACCTCAATTGAATTGTGTAATTCCTTTAGGTTGATCATTTGACTACATGCAACACGTATACACTCAATACTAGTCTACAACTGATGTTATACTTCCTTGGAATATGCAACTCAACTGGGTAAATCGAATTCTCTGCATTCACTAGCTATTTTAGACTAATTAATCCTTTAACTGGATGATTTCTGATTTTCACTGAAGTCCCACTGCTTAATTGACCTTCCACTAGTTCCTCCAAAAGTTGGAACTAGCTTAACTGAAAACAACTTGAGATAATTGACCTTGATTGCTACAAATTAGTAATCACACATCCAGAACTTAACTCTAACTCCTCCAACTCTAATTTATTGAGTAAAATAGGTGACACAAATCATGTCACACAAGTTAACATCATCCAAGTTATCTGTTGATGCGGAAATTCAAATTTTCTCAATTAATCAAGGAAAAATCAAATGGAGAATTTCTTGTTGCATTTTTCAACACACACACAGACACACACATAGATAATATTATATTTTATTGTAATATTAATGTTATATTTATTTTAATTAGTCAAACTGATCAATGTAAAGCGGTCCAATATTAGACGGTGTCAGCGCAAAAACCCATTAATGGCGGAATTGAGCATTATGCAATGATTATTTTCCATTTGTAGGAAATTAGACAACACATTTTCATATTGGATATAGTGTCAAATTTTCGATGGTAAATGAACTCCCATCAATTATTCGACGTCAAGAGGGATTATAGGAAAACATTGAATAATCAACGGTATAGGGGATTTCATCGAATATTCAACCATTAAATAACTCCACTCGGATATTCGATGGTCATTGGGAGTTTAGGAAAAAAATAAAAAAATCATTTAACTTCCGACACTTTTTCCAGTTTTAGCCATTCCGTCGGATTCCACAGTTAGAATTTCCACCCAAATGTAGTAGTGGTTTGATCTTCAAATCAAATTTTCTAGTAATTTCCATCCAACTAGCTTTCTTGGAATTCAATATGGGTTGATCAATCAAATACCTTTACCAATTGTGATATTTCATCAACATGAATTTACTTCTAATAAGCTGTGCACTATGGATTCAAGCTCCAAATCATTTGTTACATAATTCCTCTTATGTCCGCTTAATTTATTGGACTCATAGTTGATGACATGTCCATCTCACATGAGCAATCCACCAAGTCCCTCTTTGAACACATCAAATAAATACAAGAAACTATTATCTAGGTCCACAATATTTAAGACATGGGCATGTGTGAGAAGGTTTTTCAGTTTTCCAAAGTTAATTATGCACTCTTATGTCCAACGAAACCTTACTTCCTTCTTTTACAATGTTTTAAAAAGTGTCAATATTTGAGAATCCCTTAATGAATCTCCTGTAATATCGTACTAACCCCATAAAAGATATTAAATCTATTACTTTATAAGGAACAGGCCACTCTAGTATGTCCTTGATATTTTCAAGATTAACTTCTACTCCTTATCTTGAGATAACATGATCAAATTAGTGCACTTGAAATTGGAAAAAACTTCATTTTCTAAAGTTAGTGTGTAGTTTGTGCTTCCCAGTGATGGGGGAAAATGACCCAACAATAGTTAGGGGTTCTCTTCAGTATGAGGTACCAACTAGACCTCATGCCCTTTAGTGTAAGAAACCCATCTAGATTTTGGCTTGGTAACTATTCTTTATTTTCAATAATGATGTGAGATATGAGGGAATCATAACAATAGAGGTATATAGAATCTAAATTAAAACTAACTAATGCACTAAGATGATAATTGTCTATGCAATGACAACAATAGTAAAAGATAAAGAATAAATATGAAGTAATGAGACAATAAACACACAATTGCATGGGAAAGGAAAGAGTTAGTTGTAATCCAGGACAACAATAGGTGCTTAACTTGCTAGAAAAAATGAATAATAGTCATCATTTAGATATAACAAGTACTGATATATGAAAGTACAAAAAATAAAACATGTGAAATAAACCATATAATTTACAGAATAGTCCATAACTTAGTAGTATGCATCTCACAAAGTACACACATACATGAACTATTCATAGATTGTAAGAACATGGAAAAGATGCATGTGATCATACAGTTCCAACAATGACCTTTTAAGGCTTCTCCATGTTATAATCCAGAAATATAGCTTCACAAGCTTCTTATCTCTAGTCTCCAGTGATTTCAAAGTGGAATAAGAAATACTAAAAATGGGAATCCCCTTCCAATATTTTTCCTACGTGAAAAATCCAAAGGTACCTTCTTACATAGAGCTTTACATTATTTATAAATTTGAGTTAGTAACTACCTTTCTGATTACTCAAGTTCAAGGAAAATTTCAAGGATGGAAATTTTTCTTGAAGTTTAAAAACATTGGCGAATCTCACTAATCCCTAATATGCAAACTATAAAATGTTTATTGATATATTTGTAAAATTATTCAAATTTATAATTATTTTATATATAGTCTCTATATAATGTTGGAAATTTTAAAGGTAAAATAAGTTTATATTCTAAAATTTGTGCAAATCGTCTTTTATAACAATTGGAAATCGGCGAAACTTTTTTGTAGAAAAATCATGGAAAATTAGCCCACTGGGCGAACATTAGCCCCTAAATTTTTCCATGCTCAAGTTCCTATCAGGTGAGTTACAAGTTTCAACTTCTTATAATTTTACAAATGTAATAAATGAAATCATTTTGAAACTATCAGGAGTGAGGTTGACATCTGTTACATTCTAACATAATCTCCAGATGAGAACATCATGATGGCTTGAAAGTATGCCACCTAGACTTCACAGTGTGTTGTAATCATTTTGTCTTTTTTGGATGGCTGACTTTACATGATCATGTAACATTCTACTATGTTTTTGGACAATACTAACACATTTCTTTTCAATGGGCCTAGGAGTGAGTGTAGGGAAATATGTTATTGACATTTTTCCACTAATTGAGCCTCCTTCTTCTCTAGTTTCTCTTGTAAATTCAAATGTAACACCCTCCTCCCACATTTACCTAAGCTAATCGGTCCACCGGGGTAAACATGTGACAAAGAGTTACTATGATATGATTCAACTCCCCATGTATAGTTAAGTAAGTAGAATTGACATGATAAGACCAATATGGCCTTCCTCAAAAGCAATAGAACCTTTAGGAGCCAAACAACCCCTTGAGGTGTCCAAAAATTTAGAGAACCTTATTTTCACTGACCTAGAGCCTTAGTCTCTCCCATGAAAAGGCATGCATATGGCTAAGACCCTCCATTCACTCCCATAGCAAGGTATCCATGCAATTGTGGCCTTTTTCAAGCAGTTCAGTGCTAGTGACCCCAGATTCTGTGCCACTTTTTTGGGGCTAGGACTCATACCACTACGCAGAACTTCATGAAAATCATATATATAATAAATAACATTTGAAAAAAGGTTACTAAGGAAAAAATTTGAACAAGTACTTGATGTGACCCCTAATAGAAATGGCAGACATTTCATCAAACATATCATAAACATGAAATCTATATGTCATAACAGCAGATTTGAACATAGGGATCTCATACTTATCTTAGAATGTTCAAAGAGGACTGATAGATCCTCATAATAGATGCATTGTTATCTATTTGGTCATTCATTCATTAACATTTCATATACTAACCAAAACATGATGAGAGCCATATATCATAGCTGTCATAAAACATACTTATAACCAACAAATATATATATATATATATATATATATATATATATATATATATATATATATATATATATATCAATGAGGAAACAACCATTAAAGCCACATAATGACAAGAACATTTACTCATAAAATACCAAATAAAAAGGAGCTCTTATTAACATATGAAAATCCAACCAACTCAGGGACTTCCACATACCACATAACAATAGATTGGTTTGAACCAAATCTCTCTTTCATCCAATCACCTCCACGCCATATTCCAAGCATGAATGTGGGATCTCATGAAACAAATCAAACAAAACCAAACCAGGGATTCTATAGGCCAAACCAACTCAACACTCAACCATTGATTACACCTCATGGTCAAACATCACTAACCATCACCATATCGGTATCTACCTAAGTTTTCTAGGGCTCTTGAGCATTTTTTCTAACAAAGGCTTCAAGGACTAGTAACTCAACCCACACCTTTTGTTTGGCTGCAGAGTGTTTGTCCAACCAGGGCTTCGAGGACTAGTAACTCAACCCACCAAGGTCTCCAAAGCATTTTTCCAACCATGTCTTCCAAGACTAGTAACTCAACCCAAGTTTTTACAGGGCTTCCAAAGCATTTTTCCAACCAAGGCTTCGAGAACTAGTAACTACACCCACAAACATAAGGAACATGAGACCCAACTAGAAAAAAAAACAAGGAAAGAAACCAACAACACCATGGATATCCAAGAAATGGAAAGGCTAGGAAAAACCATTGTTAATCCAAGCAATCCTCCATGCCAATGACAGATAATAACCAAGAAACCACATGTATGTGTCATCCATGCCAAAACTAGCAAGGAAATCATACATGAAACTCGATACCTGCAAGAAAAACCCGCTATAACTATTGATCATGATGCCCTCTTGTGCTTTCATGCTCTTTCTTTGCCTTCTTGCTCCAAATCCCAAGTATACCACACTCCTCCAAGGGTGATCTAAGAAAACTTGAAGTGTCCAAGAGTATGAGAGAGAGAGTAGAAAATGAGAGCTCCAAAATTGAACTCACAAAAAGCTACAAACTAATCCTCGGAAGCATTTTTATTAAAGAGGCCTCTATTTTCTTCAGTTTTCCATTACTTTCCTTCATTTTCGTCCTCACATGGAACCCGTGACCTTTCACCTCCCTTTTCTCCTATTTTTCATTATTTTCGTATATAAAATGCCTCATGCCTTTCCAAAATTGTTTCCATTTACTTTGCCAATTTCCATAGCCATTAATTAATCACAAGTGATACCCATCACTATGCTTTTGCCCAACATTCAGCTTGGAATACGTGTCCCATGACCTTGGTTATTGTTTTTCCTTTATTAATTTTATTACATGGATTTTTAACCAGGGTTGTTACAAAACCCTCCCCCTTAGATGAACATCGCCCTCAGTGTTCAATGACACCTACAAACAACAAAATTTTTGAAAAGAAAAACATACTACCCATGGAGCTTTATAACTTATCTCATTGTAGAATTTACAATGATCATCTTGCTGAGAAGAAAACCAACATCAGAAGCATAACAACATGACAGCCATAACAACATGACACCCATACCTCTTATTGGAGCTTTATAACACAACTCATGGTGGTATTTGCATCCATATACATATATACACATATACCAAAACATTATACCAAAACATATGTTAAAAACATTCTCTCAACTAGTGAATAGAGCAGGATACATAGCCCACATATGACTAACCATCTCCCATGTAGCTTCAATGGGCCCAAAGTGCTTCCACTACACTTTAACCTGCTTGATTGCTTAGTTTCGAAGCATGGGCATATTTCTCTATAAAATGCACTGAGGTTCTAGTTGGAATTCTCCTTTTGTATCCACCTACAACACATACCAGACAATCACATGATCAACATCTTCAACATACTTCTTAAGCAACGACATGTGGAAAACATCATGGAAATTCACAATTGGAGGCAGTGAAAGTCGATAAGCTACTCATCCAATCCTCTCAAGAATATTGAAAGGTCCATAAAATCTAGGTGCCATCTTGGCACATCATCCAATTCTCAAGGAGCTATTTTGAGGATTGATGCGCAAGTACACTTGTTCCCCAACTTGAAATCCCCTAAACATACTGTTTTGATCTACATAACTCTTTTTTCTATCATGTGTTTCCTTTATATTATTCTTGATTAACTACATTTCTCGTTCCATCTCTTCGAACATGCTCGTTCCTATCAAAACCCTGTTCACTATATCACTCCAACGGATGGGAGTATTATAACTCCTCCCATAGAGTGCCTCAAACAAAATCATTCTCAGTGACTCCTAATACCCATTATTGTAATAAAACTCAACCAATGGAAGGTACTTCTCCCAACTCCTCTATTGATGCATCACATACATCCTCAACATGTCCTCCAATATCCTGTTGACCCTCTCTATCTGTCCATCTGTCTGCGGATGATAAGTTGTGTTGAAGGCCAACATTGTACCAAAACCTACAAATAACTCTTTCTAGAACCTAAAAGGGAACTTAACATCCTTGTCTAAGAAAATCTTCTTCAGAACACCATGCAACCTTACTATCTCTATAATGAATACCTATGCTACATCATTAGCTGAATAAGTAGACTTCACTGGAATGAAGTGAGCTACCTTTGTCATCCTGTCAACGACAACCATAATAAAATCATGTTTTCTAGATGTCTTCGACAAACCTGTAATGAATTTCATGGAAAATATCTCTCATTTCCACTTTGGAATCAGAGTCATCTATAGTAGACCACCTGTATGCTTACACTCTGCTTTTACATGTTAACAATCCAAGAACCTAGAAAAAAACTCTACCACTTCTTTCTTCTAGTTTGGCCAATAGTAAAGCTTCTTCACCACAATTAATGTATTTTGATATTCTAGGTGACCTGAATATGGCTTAGCATGAAATTCCCTCAAGAAAAGCTTCTTTATCTCACTGTCACCTGGCACATATATCAAGTCCCTAAATATGACCAAGCCATTTGTTGTGAGACGGTAGTCCACATCTTGATCACCTGTACCTTGTTGTAACCTATGCATAAGCTCCCTATACATGTCATCATGTTGTCTTGCCTGCAATATCTGATCTTGTAAATATGTCCCATAGTAGCTCATAGTTGCTATGTGAATTACCTATACTCTCCCACTAAGAGCATCTATGACCATGTTCTCTTTCCCCTTGATGTACCTGATCCCAAAGTGGAACTCATTTATCATGGCCATTCATCTAGCTTGCATGCAATTCATATTTGGTTAGTCAAATAGATACCTCCATCCACTGTGACCACTCATCAAGATGAACCATCATCCAAGAGGATAGTGTCTCCACATCTTCAAAGAATGGATTATCATTGCCAAATCAAGATCATGTGTCAGATAATTCTTCTCATGCTCATTAAGTTTCCTTTATTCATAACATACTATATGTCCTTCCTGCATCATGACTCCACTAATTCCTCTCTTGCAAGCATCTGTACATAACACAAACTCTTTGTCTAGATCTGCAATATTTAGAATGGACATTCATTTGTCCATTCAAATTTCTTACCTTCCTTTGCAATGATGTAATATGATGAGAAATCTGTGAGAAGTTCCTGATGAAACTCCTATAATAACCTGCTAATACCATGAATGATCTTACCTCATCCACATTCCAGGGATTTTCCCACTCCATGATAGCCCTTATCGTTTCTGTATCCACTAGTATGCCATCCTTGGAAACCACATGTCCCAAGTAATGTAACTTTGCCTGAAAGAGACTGCATTTACTGAGTTTAGCATACCACTGATTCTTTCTCATAAATCTCAATATTGCTGCTAAATGTTTGACATGTTCTTCCTCATTCTTAGAATATACCAATATATCATCAATGAGTATAATAACAAAATTTTCCAGATAAGGATGCAATACACTATTCATCAAGCACATAAAAGTAGTTGGAGTGTTAGTCAAACCTGTTGGCATTATGATACAGGTGTTTTCCTTGGTGGCAACTCACTCAGATGATAGATCATAGTGCAGTAGGTCAATAGCAAAGAATTAATGATCAAAGAGAGGTATACGCAGGTTCACCTTGACAAAAAAGCATATACATGCGAGTTAACAGACCAAAAGGAGCATATAACATACACACGCACTTTCATAGAAGGAAAGGCACGTATATCTTGGAAAACTAAGTTTTGGTCCAAGGTATTTGGTCCATGGTATTGGTCCAAGGTATCGGGTCTGAAGTATTGACCACAGGTATTTGGTCCAAGGTATTGGTCCTAAATGGTTTTGGTCCATTGTATTGAGAAAATCTTAAAACTATAAAAGGAGGAGAAGATTATCAGGCCAAGGTGTGCAAGTATTGAATACCTGATGAAGTGTGAGATCCAGTATGCAGGTTATGGGTTTGTGATGCTTTGCTTGATCTGAACCAAGGATGCACCTATGTGGATGATGATGGATGATGGATTGGGATCATAAGGCTTGGAATGTATTATCATTATGTGGTTTGATCATTGATAGACTAGATCTGAATACTGACGCATGTTTTATTCTGCAAATGTTATGATCTGGGTATGACTGAATTATGAAATAGTTGTGAAGTGCTAAGTTAGTATTTGCAGATCTATACACGGGTTCGCTTTGGTAAAAGCGCGTATACACACTGGTTCGGTTCATCAAAGTCGCGTATACATTATGAAATGTGATATTTGAATTTGCAGCCGGTTCTAGTGGTTGTTGTAGAGTTCTGGGTTCTGCTCTATGTTCTGGTTTTGATGACAGTATTCTGAATGTTCAATGGTGATTGTTTTTTAGCTTCAATGTTGTTGATGGGTCCAGTATGAAAATTGGATGAAACGTGGCCTTCATATATTCGTGTTTTGATCCAGGAGTATCTAGTCTGAAAATTTATGAAACATGGTCCCTGGAGGAAGAGCGAAGGTTGGAGGCTTCAGTAGGCCGGCGCCTACGTACTGGTAAACATGTCGGCTAGTACAAGAGCCAGGGGGTTGGAGCTCCCTTATAGTAGTAGCTAGAAAACGAGAGAAGGTTGTAGCCTTCTGCAGGTGGGTGCCTACGTACTGGTATGAGTCTGCACCAGTACAAGATTGTAAACAGGTTTTTCTTATATTAAAAGGAAGACAACATCAGGTGGTTTTTGTCCCGCATTGGGTTTCCACCTTACATCTTGGTGTTCATGTGTGTTTCTTATGTGTGATGATCTGTTCTATTTTTACTGCACCTAGTTACTATTTATATGGTTAATTAAGTTTTGATGCATTGATTAAAGATCAACATATGATGAATTAACTGAATCATAAGTTTGTTGGATATACGCTAGTTGCATTAAACACAATTGCGTGTACACACGAGTTCCCTTAACTGAAGTAGCATATATGAATCTGATTGTTGAAATGAAAAAGTTATTGATTTACTAATATTGATTCACCCCCCCTCTCAATATTATTTCCAACAATTGGTATCATAGCAAGTCCTTCAAAAGAAGCTTGATCGCTTGAAGGGAGATAAAATGAATAAGCAAGAGAGCATGGGATCCATCAGACCGCCAATCTTCAATGGGAGAAATTTTTTTTACTGGAAAATAAGAACCACAACATATCTACAATTGCTTGGAACGGATGTTTGGGAAATTGTGGAAAAAGGATATACATTTCCAACAGTAATTCATATAGATACGGCAGGTAGAAAGGATTATGAAACCAATGCCAAAGATGTCACTATTTTATTGGGAAGTTTGTCAAAATCAGAGTTTGTCAAGGTCATGCAGCTCAAATCCAAAGAAATATGGGACAAAATCATTCTGAGCTACAAAGGAGACTCTCAGGTAAAATGTGCTAAGCTTCAAACTCTCAGAATTCAGTATGAAACTCTTAAGATGCATAGTGATGAAAGCATAGCTAGTTACTTCCTACGTATAGATGAGGTTGTTAATTGTATGAAGAATTTGGGTGAAGAAATTAAGGAAGTTGTCTTAGTTGAGAAAGTTTTGAGATCCTTGTCTGCTAAATTTGAACCCAAAGTTTCTGCCATAGAAGAAAAACAGGATCTGTAGAATATCATTGTGATGCAGCTTCACAGAATCTTAACTACCTTTGAGATGAGAAAAGGAGGACCATTAGATAAGAGAGAAGCAACATTTAAAGCATCAGAAAAAATAAATGAAAAACTCTATGAATCAGGACACATCTTAGAAGAAGAAGATGAGGTAAATTTTTTCAAGCAACTTCAACGGGGTTCTGGAAGGTTCAAAGGTAAGCTACCTTTCAAATGTTTTTCTTGTGGAAGAGTTGGTCATTATGCTGTTAGATGCCCTCATGACAAAGGGAAGATGTCTAAAGAAGGTAATAGAAGTTATTATACTCATGATGATAGTGATGGCTTGTCCAATAGTGATGAAGACAATCAAGAAATTAGACTACTCATGGCATATGAAAATAATGACTCAGAAAAGGAAGATTTCCTTAAAGAAATCAGTCAACTTAAAATCAGTTTGGCAGAAAAGGATACAGTCATAAACATAGTGACACATCAACTCACTGAAAAGGACAAACACAATGAAGTGTTAGAATGTGAAGTGGTGAGTCTAAGAAAAGAACTTGAAAAGACAAAGACTCTGAATCGTAGATTTGCTAAAGGATCAGAAATGTTAGATGAAATCCTCAAAGTTCAGTGTTCGCCCATTATAAAGACTGTTCTTGGTTTTCATGAAGGTGAATCTAGTTCACAAGGTAAGGTAAGAAACTCCAATGAAAAATTTGAGATGCTCAATAAGGAAATAGAAAGTCAACCACATCAACAACCAAGGAAAGAGATTCTTCAAAGAAAATCTGTTACTCCTAACTGTGGAAGTAGTAGTTGGTTATTTCCTTCAAAGAATGATGTTGAATGTTTTATATGTCATAATTTTGGACATGCTATAGCCAAATGCAGAAGAAGAATGGTTCAATATCATCACACCTAAAAATCATCAAGTTCCAAGTACTTTAAGGGATATTGCTTTTCTTGCAATATGTTTGGTCACAAAGCTATTGATTGCAATAAAAGGAATATGAAACATATAAGATGTTATGAGTGTAACAAGTTTGGACATAAAGTAAAGGAGTGCAGGAGAAAAATTCGGACACCAAACCAAAAGAAGAATACATCATCTCAATCCCAGGTATTGAAGAAGACAAAATTATTGTCAGAAAGATGTGGCATAGCTCAGTTTGCAGACATGACAAACCCAAGGGAAGCTGAAAGTGTAAAACTTTAGTTTTCAAATTTTCATATGCACTTGATATGAAGAGAAATCTCATATATATGCGAGTTAGATGTTGCACAGTCGCGTATATGGTGTTCTGAAGAAAAATCAGTGGTACAAACTACGGAAAAGGAGTCTGATATGGTTCAGTCACTTATCTTCTCTAGTTGATGATGGTATGGCACAGGTTCAAGGGGAGCATATGCTTCGAATAATGCATTGTTGGCATTATGGTTAGAAGTCTTTGGTAATGATTCTTATGTGGCTAAATGATACATATTGCTACTTATTGTTGGTTGGTCAAGAGAATGGTATTGCAGGTTACAGATGTTGTTGTCAGATGCTTATGGTGTAGATCATATATGGTGTATGATAGTTTCTGATGACTATCATGGTCTTGTTTAGATTGTTGGTCCTTGTTATAAAAGTCATGTATATCATTTGATGTAAAGGTCATGAAAAGACCTAATTTGTAACCCCACTTTGCATGGGAAGGATGATGTAATAATTTCTATTTCATTCATGTATAAAAATTTGGTATATCCCCACTTGGTTGGGTGGATGAGTCAAAAATGGTGTATCCCCACTTGGTTGGGAGATTGATGTATGTATGAGTCATTGGTGATAGGAAGGTCATACTCACATAGTTGAGTCACAGAGTCATGTTGTTCTTTTGAATATATTTTTGCAGACTCTGCATGTGCTCAGGGGGAGCAAGGATGGTTTAGTACATCTTAGCATGTACAAAGGGGGAGTTCGATTAGAGAATTCAACATGTGCTCAGGGGGAGCATGGACGGTTTAGTGCATCTCAGCATGTACAAAGGGGGAGCTCAATCACAGATTTCAGCATGTACTCAGGGGGAGTATGGACAACATAATGTATATCTAGGGAGAGAATATCTTGGTCCGCCCTTTTCCCTTGATGTCAAAGGGGGAGAGTGACTTGGTGTTGTTGTTTCCATCAAGTCCAAAGGGGGAGATTGTTGGCATTATGATACAAGTGTTGTCCTTGATGTCAACTCACTCAAATGATAGATCATAGTGCAGTAGGTCAATAGCGAAGAATTAATGATCAAAGAGAGGTATATGCATGTTCACCTTGACAAAGAAGCATATACACGCGGGTTAACAGACCGAAAGGAGTGTATAACGTACACACGCCCTTTCACAGAAGGAAAGGCGCGTATATCTTGGAAAACTAAGTTCTGGTCCAAGGTATTTGGTCCATGGTATTTTGATCCATGGTATTGGTCCAAGGTATCGGGTCCGAAGTATTGACCCTAGGTATTTGGTCCAAGGTATTGGTCCTAAGTGGTTTTGGTCCATGGTATTGAGAAATCCCTAAAACTATAAAAGGAGGAGAAGATCATTAGGCCAAGGTGTGCAAGTATTGAATACCTGATGAAGTGTGAGATCCAGTATGCAGGTTATGGGTTCATGATGCTTTGCTTGATCTGAACCAAGGATGCACCTATGTGGATGATGATGGATGATGGATCGGGATCATAAAGCTTGGAATGTATTATCATTATGTGGTTTGATCATTAATAGACTAGATCTAAATACTGACAGATGTTTTATTCTGCAAATGTTATGATCTGGGTATGACTGAATTATGAAATAGTTGTGAAGTGCTAAGTTAGTATTTGCAGATCTGTATGTGGGTTCGCTTTGGTAAAAGCGCACATACACGCTGGTTCGATTCATCAGAGTCGCGTATACATTATGAAATGTGATATCTGAATTTGTAATTGGTTCTAGTGGGAGTTGCAGAGTTCTGGGTTCTGCTCTGTGTTTTGGTTTTGATGATAGTATTTTGAATGTTCAGTGGTGATTGTTTTTGAGCTTTAATGTTGTTGATGGGTCCAGTATGAAAATTGGATGAAACGTGGCCTTCATATATTGGTGTTGTGATCCAGGAGTATCTAGCTTGAAAATTTATGAAACGTGGTCCCTGGAGGAAGAGTGAAGGTTGGAGCCTTAAGTAGGTCGGCGCCTATGTACTGGTAAACATATCGGCCAGTACAAGAGCCAGGGGGTTGGAGCTCCCTTCCAATAGCAGTTGGAAAATGAGAGAAGGTTGTAGCCTTCTGCAAGTGGGTGCCTATGTACTGGTATGAGTCTGTGCCAGTACAAGATTGTAAACATGTTTTTCTTATATTAAAAGGAAGACAGCAGCAGGTGGTTTTTGTCCCGCATTAGGTTTCCACCTTACATCTTGGTGTTAATGTGTGTTTCTTATGTGTGATGATCATTTCTGTTTTTACTACACCTGGTTACTATTTATATGGTTAATGAAGTTTTGATGCACTGATTAAAGATCAACATATGATGAATTAACTAAATCATAAGTTTGATGGATATACGCTAGTTGCATTAAACACAGTGCATGAACATGCGAGTTCCCTTAACTGAAGTAGCGTATATGAATCTGATTATGGAAATGAAAAAGTTATTGATTTGATAATACTGATTCACCCACCCCCCTCTCAGTATTATTTCCAACAAAACCAATTATAACTACAACAAATCCATAATTCCCATACTTGTTCCAGAAGGAAGTCTTGTGGATGTCCTCTTCCTTAATGTGTACTTGATGGTATACCGATATCAGATTAATATTCGAGAACATTATTGCTCCCTTCAATTGATCAAAAAATTCATCAATCCTTGGGAAAAGATACCTGTTCTTGATGGTCACTTTTTTCAATTGCCTATAATCAATGCATAACTTGAGAGTACCATCCTGCCTCTTAAAAAACAACACCGGTGCACCCCAAGATGATACGCTTGGCCTAATGTATCCCTTGTCAAGAATTCCCTTCAACTACAACTTAAATTCCACAAACTTTGGTGTGCTCATCTTGTATGGTGCCTTTCATGTTGGTGCTTCCCCTGGTACCTGTTATAGCACCATTTTCCACTCTTGGTAGATTTTATGCTCTGATTATGGCCTAGGGAAACCCCTCTTTCCAGACTTGGTCCCAAATTTTAAAAACAGTGTCTTAATCCATATACGCTACTTTTCCCTGTGATAAAAGCGTGTACACATGAGTCAACATATAACCAACCCACGTACATATTTTAAAAGAATTAAAAAAAAATCCTTAATTTTGGGTGGAGTTCACGGGTTTTACCTGTTACTCACCTCCTATTTCCCATGGCCCAACCAATTCCCGACTGAAAAAACTAATTTGGAGAAGTATAAATAAACCTCCAAGGGAAGGCCTTAAGGGAGAAGAGATGAGATATTGATACTATAGTGAGATTATCCCTGATCGAGACTAACGAATCCCTGTGCCTCCTTCACTCTCCAAAGCTTCACGAAACCCTTGTTTCCTTGTTATAGATATCCTTCATCTTGCTTGAGATATCCTTGCATTGGTGATGGAGGAAGATTGTTGAAGGCCGGGAAAGGACATATCTGAAGGACAGTTCCGCTTGGATCCAGAGAAGGATTTAGGTTGTATTTCTCCACTTTACTTGTAGCTAGCTTCAATAAAAGGAATGTTGTTTTGTTTCTGATATTAAATGTGTTTATGCATCAAATTATGTTGTAATTCATTTATGAATCTTATATTGATGTATAATTGGTCATTCATTTATATGATTAAGGTTAATATCATGAACATGCTTTATGTTTCTACTGTTGTATATGTTCCATTTGAATAATTTTCAGGTTTCAAGAACATCAGGAGAAGCTGAGGGTTTGCACCCTGTGGGATCTACCCAAACGTAGGACATCCGGGTAAGGATACTCCTACACAATTCAGTAGAATAAGCATTTAGGTTGATTTCCTAAGCATTTCTTGTTGTGGTTTTCCCTCTTCTCTGTTGGGGTTCTCAACCCAAAGCCCTAGGGTGGTCTCACCTGCAACAGAATTAGCGACTCTGATGGGGATAAAAATCTTGCTATTCCTGGTTTGGGTTATTTGTTCTCAATCAAGGTTCAATGTCTTCATTGCTTGCTTTTGCAGTATTGTTTGGTCCATCAGTGTCCCAGGCATCAAGTCTGATCTTCCTGATCAAACTTTGATTTTCTTTTCTAATTAAGCTGTGTATACATTGTTTCATTTTATTAAAGTAGCATATACATGTAGGTTTCTTTAAAGAAGACTTGCGTATACGTGAGTTTCCTATATTAGAAACGTGTGTGCACGCTTCTGTGTCTTTACACAATCACGTATGCAATTTTTTGAATTATTTTTTCAAATATATCTGCCTAGTTAGGTCTACTACGTGGTGATTTATGCTATTGTATGGTCATTTGCTATCTGGAGAACTCAGTTTTCCTCCAAGCTTTCTTTTTCAAAAATTTCCTTCTCACTGAAAAGATTTTGCCTAGGATTGCTTCTTAAGCAAGCTTCTAGTTTGTATCTTGGGTTAAAGGCTTCGTTTTGAAGTTCTTGGTTGTTTTGGTCTTCTAGAACATGAAATTGTTTTCAATTTCATTTTCAGCCCAGATTTCAAGTTCACTTGCTTTGCTTTCCCTTGTTTGGTGGCCTAGTTGCTTTTCTTTCTTTTTCTTGAGTCTTTTTGACAAGTTTGAAAGTATTTCTTTCTTGGCATTTTTGTCAGTTTGTCAAATTTTTTGCTACTATTTGGATCAGTTTGTGCAATTTTGTAGTCTTTCTTGTTCAAGTTTCATTCCTTTTCGAATTTATAACTTGAGAGATTAAAAGACTCCTTGTGCTTATTTATTGATCTTTCGAGTTTTAGTAGTACTTTTGTGACCTCAAAAAGTTGCTTTTGTTTCCTTAAAATAAAATCACAAAAACATTGCTTTTGTTTTCTTTTTCCCAAGCTTTTGGTTTATGGTTTCTTTTGTTTTATCGTTGAAAAGAAAATTGTGATATTTTGCAATTTTTTATGCTTGCTTTGAAGAGAGATTTGTGTTCAAATTTTTTCCCTCTTCATTTTTAAGTTAGATTATTGTCTCTATAAATTATTGGATTTACTTATGAGTGTTGTTTAGGATCTTGCATCATCATTTTGACTTGCATTAGGTTAGTTTGTATTTTAAAGCATTCTTAGTCCCTTTTGGTTTTTGGGTGTGTGTGGATTGTTTCAGAAAAGAAAAGAAAAATATTTTTCTTATATATAGGTTTTTGTAGAACCCAAGTAGAAATCACTCTTCATCGAAGAAAATGACTGCATTCATATAGTTAGTTTTCTATTGGTTTCTTTTGCGTCATAAAAACATCATCAGTTTCACTTTCGTAATTCCCCCTGACTTAAAGTATAGCCATATAAAATGAAGTGATTAATAAAATGAATTGGACCTTTTATTGTTGTCATTAGCAAACACCAACAAGTTTAGGTTCATTAGGGCCTTGGATTAGGTGAGTGGAGAGTTAACTCTCCAAGGCCGCTCAAATTACAAAACTTAGAAGTTGAATAAAGAGTGAAACACAATATCATTAGAAAGACCGGGAAAGATCTGTGACTGGGAGTTAAGCATGAGGGAGAGTGAAGACAAGGAAGAGAGATACCCGCTCTCCTACTTGTTGGATCTTGCGTCACGACTGTTCCACCCAGCTTTTGATATGAGTTGGCATCCATAGTTTCCTTTCCTAGGGATAACATAGGTGGCTGTGAAGGGGAATCCTATGGCACTTGAGGCTGGTATTGCATAACATTCAGCAGTACTTCTGGAGGGTACCCTTGTGAAGCTTGGGTGCTTGCACCGACAAAGGCTGTTGTCTGGAGTTCAGCATAACTGCTTCTGATACCTTCGTTAGTAGGCCTGGGGCGTAATTACCCCAGTCTATTTTCAGAAGGCCCTTGATTTTGGCTTTCTTGTATTTTGGTGTCTGGTCCTAATCACTCGGAGCAGAAATACTTGAAAGTTGTTTGATTGCTTGTATATTTAGGGACTTATAGAGAGTGATCTTTTCTCCTAGTTGGCCTAGCTTTAAATTTTTTTTAGTCTTTAAGTAGATTTCTTAAAAATAATTCAAAGTGGCTAATCGACCAGCTCGTTGGTCTAAGAGACTTCTTGGGCTATCACCTACGAGTCCTGAGTCTTCTCCTCGAAGGCGTAGGAGCAATACTGCCAGCGGCTTTCAACCAGTGGAAGCAAGCGCATTGGAGATTGAACCTTCGGTTGGAGTCATTGATTCATAAGATAGACATGGTACAAGTAGAGAGTTAGAGAGGAACATTCTAGTTCTTTCTCGAGTCATCTTCCAATTAGAATACAATATTGAGGTTGAAGAGCTTTCAGAGCCTATTGCAGCTCCTAATTCTCCTCTTCCTCCTAATCATCAAGACGTTTTACTATACGTTGGAACTCCAACCAACAGGCCTTCGAGACCAGGTTTACATCGATCAGTTCCTTCGATGATCACTGTTGGAAGCACGACATCCACAACAAGTGCCAAAAGTATGCAGACTCCTGTATCTGTACAAGGAGGAGGAACAATGTCTATACCTTATGTTACTCCTAGCACTGCTATATTTGGTTCTACTTCCATTCCATCTTTGAGTGGAGGTTCTCAAGTTGTTGCCTCTCACATTGGATTTTTCCCTTTTGGAATGCCGACTAGCGCAATTCCATCGATTTCGTTGAGTATTCCATCAGCCACCTCCACATCCATGGCAAATGGATCAACTTCTTTTCAAGGTTTCCTGTTTAGGGGTGGTCATATACCACATTCCAACCCAACTGTGGGATCAATGCATTTTTCCTTTACAAGTTAAAGTTATAATCCATTTCAAAGTTTGAAAAACCCTGCAGTTAGTGGGTTAGGAGCCGGGAATTAATTTTATTCAGTAAACAAGGGAATATGTTGTATTTGTCTATCAGTTATTTTCATAATTTTTATCCCTTTGCTAATGCATGGAACCCTTCTTAGAGGCTCTTTGCTCCTTTTAATACTTCTCTAGGGGGAAACTTTACCAGTTACAGAGGTTTTTTGGTAGGAGTTGGTCAAAATATAGTTTTTTCTGGGCCATAAGGGGCTCTTTATGGTTTAGTTGGGTCTACGAGTTACTTCAGGCAACCTAGTGCCTTCACAAATCCAGGCCATTCTTTTTAGAACACTGGGAGTTCGTCCCACACTGAGCAGAATCCTCAGGGTCCACCACGACTCCCTTTTCTAGAAACATTAAACTTTCCAGATCTCTATAAGTTGACTAATGATCCGATTAGGTATAACCCGGTTTGGCCTCTAGTCCCAACCAAACTACCCTCAAATATGCCAAAATT
This sequence comes from Pinus tabuliformis, assembly GCA_031772625.1. Lineage (NCBI taxonomy): Eukaryota > Viridiplantae > Streptophyta > Pinopsida > Pinales > Pinaceae > Pinus > Pinus tabuliformis. The sequence continues at coordinate 275,347,383 of CM062811.1, forward strand.
CGAGGGTAAGACTGGTGAGGATCCGGGAGACAACATAACCACTTTTCTCTTATGGTGTTCATCCAACTCCTTGATAGACGATTCAATCAAGTTGATATTATTTCAACGTACCCTAACTAGAAATGTGGCTAAGTGGTACATAGAATTTCCAGGGGTCACCTTCACTTCTTTTGGCAATTTGGCTACTATCCTTTTAAACCATTTCAAGTTGCCTATCCGTTATGATGTTGGAACTGAGCTTTTGGCTAATTTTGAACAGGATCAAGAAACCCACATTTCGGATCATATCCAGGAATGGAGGAGAAGGAAGAGGCTCATCAAAGCCAAAATTCCACAAGAATTCCTTCTTGAATGGTTTCTTAAATCATTACGGCCTGACATCTCTAAGGACGTGTCCCTCTCTGGTGTTTCATTGAAGAGTAGGCTATTTTCAAGGCCCAGTAGTTAGAATTGATCTATTATGAGTCTGGGGTTCTTCAAAAAATTCTATCTGACACTCCTAGATCCAAGGTGGATATAGCCAAACCAAAGTCAGGTCCCCATTCCAATGGGCTAGTCGAATCAACTAATGCCAACACGACTAAGCTACTAAATCAATTGTAGAAATTGTCTTTACAAATTGCTTCTATGAAGCATCGTCACCTGTATCTACACCTTCCCAACCGACGTATATAAACGTCGTCCAAACTTCCAACCCCAAAGGAAACCAACAATCTGATGGGAAGAAGAAAGGACGAGGTAGGAAAAAGGGCTAGGATGGGAAGGGCAATGCAAAAAAACTCGGCAATGATGCCAAAGGGGGTAGAAAAGAGTCCAAGAAAAATTTAAAATTTCCATGCAAGTTATGCAATGGGGATCATTTGACTCATCTCTTCCCTAAGATCCAAGACGCTCAACGCTTGTTAGTGCAGCAGGGGTCCTCTAGCTCCTAGGTTGTCCTCACTAACCCTTTTCCCCAAGGCCATCAATTACTTGCTGGCGCAAACTCAGATGTTGGTACCTCCATAGGGGGCAACCAGGAAGGGGATAATTTTTTAAATATATTCATAATGAGCTCACATATCAATGTCGTCACATGATCACGTGATTACGGGGAATCAAAATCATCTAAGGCTAAGTCTACTTCCGATTCTTTAGAGCTGCTCCATATTGATATGCCCTATGTTGAGTCTATACCTCAGATGCCAAAAGGATCCACAAAGCACTCAACCATTAACCCTAATGTTAGAGTAGCCCAGAACTACTCGATTGTAGAAGATCTGGATCAAAGTCCTTGTGCTATGTTAGCATTAGAGGTACTCCAGTCATGCCTTGCTCAGAGGAGTGCATTACTCTTGGCAATCAGAGAAGTAGATCCAAAAAATTCTCTTATGCTCACTTTTGATATGTCAAATGTCAAAAAGAGACTTCCCCATCATATGGCTTTTCAGATAAAGTCTACATATTGAAAGACCAACATCTTTTGAACTGTTATCGATGAGGGAGCTTCCACATGTGTGATGTCCATGTCATGTTGGAAGGCCATTGGATTGCCTCAAGTTGTTCCTTCACCAACTCTATTGACGGCATTTGATGGACATTCTCATATGCCGCACGGGATTATTCCAACCTTTCCCATCTGTGTTGGGGAAAGGTGGTAAATATTGAGGTAGAAATTGTCGATGTAAACCTAGATTACAACCTCCTCTTAGACAGGAATTGGATTTACAAGATGGATGTCATAGTTTGATCATTATTTCGCATCCTTTGCTTTCATCATGAGGGGAGCATTGTGAAAGTTGATCAGATGGACTATTCTCCAGGTGACTCCCATGCATCTTTTGATTCTACTGTTCCATTAGTGAACAATCCTAGGCAACCTATAGAGAATTTAGGAGTTGGGATGTACTCTTATTTAATGGGTATTTTTTTATCTTCCTTCTCTTATAGCTAGAATCAATGCTATTTCATCTTCCAAGGGACCTTCTCGAAAAGAGCTCTTTCGAACTCATTATTTTTCAGACCCTTGGCCTTTACCTTCATCTAACACCACATTAGATGGAGGGAAGGTAGGTGGAATGGCATGTCTTATGTCTGCAGCAAAAGTTGCTTATCAGTCTATTGTTAATTTTGCAGACTCCCATCCTACTCCTTTCTCACCAAAGGAGTTAGATGGAGATGTGGCTTCGGCGTGGACCCTTGACTCAACTTCGGCTTAGGATTGCTTATAAATAGTCTTACCATATGAGGAAGAAATCCTAGAAGCAATTATGGGTGTCGATAGACCATGGGATGATCTATATCATCATTCATATTTCCTCCCTCATTTGTGAGAAATTGAGTCAAGTTTGTCCTGTCCTTCTAGTAGTGATGTTCATATAGTTTTAAACCCTTTGGCCCCAACACAGTTTTCTACCGAAGGTAACATGTATGTTATCTCACAAACTGTACCAGTAAACATCTCTAGGAATCCTAACATAATAAAAAGTTTCTTCATCGAAGCTGATTGTTCCCCTAATGAAATTCAAATTTATACCAATCTCTTCAAAGATTTTCGTGATGTGTTCACTTGGAATTATGCGGAAATTCCTGGAATTGATCCATCTATACTCTAGCATGAGATCAAGACTTACGAAAATGCTAAACCTATTCATCAAAAGCTTTGACCGGTCAATCCTAGAAAAGCAGTAGCTATTAAAGCTGAAGTTGAAAAGCTGCTCAAGGGGGGCTTTATATACCTCATTCCTCTAATAGAGTGGGTCTCTAATCCAGTCCCCGTAGACAAAAAAAAAGGAATGATCTGAGTATGCATTGGCTTTAGGGACTTAAATAAGTCTTGTCCAAAAGAAAATTACCCCGTACCCTTTATTGATCAAATTATTGATGAATGTGCAGGTAATAAAATTTTCATGGATGGATTCTCTGGTTACAATCAAATTACTGTCCGTCCATAAGATCAACACAAGCCAACCTTTATTTGTCCTTGCGGTACGCTTTCATACAAAAATATGCCTTTTGGCCTCAAAAATGTTGAAGCCACTTTTTAGCAGGCCATGTCTTACACTTTTCACGACATTAAACATCTTATCGAAGCATACCTAGATGATTTAGCTGCTCATTCTTGAAAGAGAATTGATCATCCTAAGCATCTTCAGTTGGTTTTTGAGCGATTTAATTTTTATAAAATCCGGTTGAGTTTGAATAAATGTGTTTTTGCAGTCACATCAGGTCGGTTGTTAGGATTCACAGTATTAATGAAGGGGATTCATGTTGATCCCTTCAAGGTTGATGGAATACTTCAGTTGCCTCCCCTATCTTCCATACGTCAACTTCAAAATCTCCAAGGAAAGGCAAATTTATTGAGGAGATTCATAGCCAATTATGTCGAGATCACAAAAGGATTTATGCTTTTTCTTAAGAAAGGAGTCCCATTTTTATGGGATGATTTCGCTCAACGATCTTTTGATGCATTGAAAAAATAATTAACCTCTACTCCATTATTGAGTCCACCTAATTATCGCAGAGATTTCCTGTTGTATCTCGCTACAGCATAATCAACCATCGGTATGGTTCTATTTCAGGAATATGATGCCTGATCTGAGCATGTAGTCTACTACTACTATCTAAGTCGAGGCTTGGTAGGCCCTGAACTACACTATTCTCCCATCGAGAAATTGGCTTTGGCAGCTGTCCATGCTGTCCAGCGGGTTCAGAATTACATTCTGCTTCAAAAAACATTTGTCTTAGCAGCCGTCAATCCATTTCAATTTGTTCTCAGTATGCGAGTTATTGGGGGCAAATATAATAGATGGATTGTCATTATGCAATAATTCGATCTTTAATTCATGTCGGCTAAATCTATGAAATATTTAGTATTTGCAAAGTTGATATCAGAGTTGCCTTGTGAGGAAGAAATTATTATCGAGGAAAATTTTCTCAATGAACATTTATTTCTTATTTCTTCATAAGATCCTTGGTATCGGGATATCCTTATATATCTCGAGACTTCGAAGTTTCCACCCACTTTTTCCAAAGATGAGCATAGAAAGTTGTGTCACCTCGCTAAGAATTATGTTATTATAGGTGACACATTATATCGTCACGGGATTGATTCAATCCTTAGGCGTTGTTTAACTTTGGAAGAAGCCGAGTCAGTTCTTAATGATTTCCACAATGGAGCTTGTGGCGGTCATCTATCTGGGCTTGCAATAGCCCAAAACATTTTTTGACAAGGCTACTTTTGGCCTTCAATTTTCAAAGATAGTGTTGAAGCGGTCAAAAGATGCCATCCTTGTCAAGTCTATACTCAGAAAATGCATGCACATCCAGGTCCTCTTTTCCCTATTATCACCATTCGTCTTTTCACGAAGTGGGGCATTGATTTTACTACTTTTAATCCACCTTTGACAGGAAATCAAAAGTACATCATTGTGGCAGTAGACTACTTTATGAAGTGCGTTGAGGCCATGCCAACTTTTAAAAATGACAGTGAAACAATGGCCTTGTTTCTCTTCAATCAAGTTATTTCACGATTTGGTATCCCTAAAGAGATTGTCACTAATCATGGCAGTCATTTCCAAAATCAATTGATATTTGAATTAGCTCTCAAGTTGGGTTTCCGGTAGGAGCATTCATCTTCGTATTATCCTCAGGCCAATGGGAAGGTTGAAGCCATGAACATATCCCTTAAAATCATCCTACAAAGGATGATTGACAAAGCTAGATCCAATTGGCACATCATGTTGTATCTGACACTTTGGGCATATTGAGCGTCAATTAAGACTACCATTGGCTTTACTCCTTTTCAACTGGTTTACAGGTTAGAATCTATCTTTCCTATTGAATGTGAAATTCCTTCCCTTAAGCTAGCTGTTGATCTTCTTCCAGAGACTTCTAGTCTCAAGGAGCGCCTCGTTCATTTGGAGCATCTTGATGAGAAGCGTCAAGATGCTACCACAATAAATGAAGCCCATAAAAAGAGGGTAAAAACTCAATACGGTAAAGTCGTCTGTCCTATAAATTTTTCTGAAGGTGACCTTGTATTGGTCTAAGATCAAGAAACAGATGCCTTGGGGACAGGTAAGTTTAAGTCTATGTGGTACGGTCGCTTTATGGTTAAGCGAGTTTTGAAAAATAGAGCTTATGAATTAATTGAATTTTAAGGAAACAAGTTGGCGGAGCCCAGAAACGGGCTCTACCTTAAGAAGTACTTTGCTTAGGCTTCGGCTGAGCACTTGTTTGTATATATTGTATGTTTGTACATATCTATCTATCAGTTTTAGTGATGTTGATATTTTTGATCTGCTTTGGCAGGTATTGATGGATGATTCAGTATATCTAGGATTTGTTGATGGTGTGAGTAGGCATACCCGAAACCTTGCTTCCATGGCTTGGGTGATTTATTATCCATCTGGATAATTGATGGTTTCAAGAGGAGTATGTATCAATCCTGCTTCGAATAATATTTTTGAATATACTTCTGTTATTAATTTTCTATTTGAAGCGATATCTCTTGATATTTATTCGTTAGTGGTTTATTTATACTCACAACTGGTGGTATCTCAGCTGAATAACATTTATCAAATACGAGATCCCTATTTTTATCACCAATTTTTAAGAGTACGATTATTGCAACAATCATTTATTTATATCACATATTTTCAAGTCCACGATCACGAAATTCCTTAGTTGATTCTATTGCTAATCAAGCATTGGACTGCCATATAAATCATTCATCAAATTAAAAAACATAAAAGATAATCGAAGTATCATTTGTATATATGATCATCATAAAATTGCATGTGCATAGATAGAGTGTTTTGGGACAAAATTCCCTACAAAATTTGGGTGTATGCCCATCATCATGTCTTGTCATAAAAAAATCTAATAATTTATCTAGCGAGCTCAGGATGCGCAACTAGAAAATAAACAACGACATTGGCCAAATGTTGGAAGAGCCATACCCAGTCCCGTGGTACTCCTACCACGCGACGCTACATCTCCTCGGGCAGTTCCTCTATGGCTATCATGGGTACTTGGTGAGTTAGTCTCACCAAGTTCCCCTGAACTGAATGGAGAACTCTCTCTGTCTCAGTTGTAGCCCCTTCGGCATCTCTTCCATGACTCCTATGTTAGGGAAATCCATCAGGTCTCACTTGGCCCACATCTAAAACATGATCAATATATTTTGTAAGTGTCTTGTCCCATCAAAAATATTTTTAAGTTCATTTATATTAAAAATCCAAAAAATATTAAGAAATTTAAAATTTTAAAAATTGTTACCTATAGCGTCCCATGGTGCATTCGGTGGTAATACTAAATATGGATCTCCTCAGAAATCCATCCCAGCATAGGGGAAGTCATTGACTTTGATGACCTGTTGATCCCACCATGCGTAAAACTCATCGTCAAAAGTTGTCATGGGGACTTCACCACCCCCTAGGCATTTCATCAGGTCAGCCCATCTGCCCATCTGTGGATCCCTCAAGCTACTGATAGTCGATAATACCTTGGGTTGAAGCCTAGGTACTTTCTCAAAGAAGAATGAGCATAAGATTGTGCCATACCCAAAATTCTTTGTCTGAACCTTCTGAATGGAGGTCAGATGGTTCTTCAAATTAGTTAGTAGAGGTGTGCACCAATCAAACACTGTCGTGAGACATTCCACTACTATGCTTATAGATACTCGTGTGGCTTGATGTAAAGCAGCAGAACCATTTACCCTCGCAATGCTAAATAGTAGAATTTTCAAGGACAAACTCTTTACGTGCTTGATTGGAATCTGGCTTCCAATATTTTTAGGATGACTGGGACAATATATGTGGACGTGGTCTTCTACACTAAGACTACCCCTCGTCCTGCCAGTAGAATGCACTACCTCTCCCCTTTGAGAAAGACCAGTAATGAAGTAAATATCTTCGATCTCGATCCTTAGGGGCATCTGATCGATCATGAATGCATCATCCTCTGCACTCCAGTAATGTATCAACAACTTAAGAAATCATGTGTTTTCTTTCATATTTGGCATTTTAAAGAATTTTAGCAAGCCATGGCCTCTTAAAGCATCCAAGGAATTTTCGTCCTCCAATACTTGGTTATCAATAGAACTATGCTCCCTTTCTCTCCAGGTGATGGTCATCCCGCCCAAAAAATATGTTTCAAACCATTAGATTTATGTTTTAAAATTTTTACTCATGCACACGCGGGTTGCCTTTTTACACAGTCACGTGTAGGGCCCTCGTATTCATGGGTTACCTGTAGTCAACCCGCGTGTATGAAGATTTGAAATTTTTGACATATTTTCCTATGGTCAAAACTTGGAAAAAACATCTAAAAAGTATCAAAAATAATTAAAGGCATGATATAAGAGTTACCTAGAAGTTTTGGAGTGATTTGAACGGTTTAATTGGATGGAGGAAATTGTTTGATTTTGTCTCCACAACTCCTTGATCAAAACACAAATGAAAAAACTGTGAGTCCAAAAGTATTTATATAAGCTGAAAAATAAAAATTATTTTTTCAAAAGTTGATTTTTATCTTATGGACTTTTTTACCTTTTGGCTTGGAGTATCGAGAATGGGTTGTCTTTACAGGAAATTTTGGAGACTTCTTCGAGAAAGGGTTTTTGTCCCATGACCACAGACCTGTCATAGCAGGTATCATTTTCTTACTGCCATATAGGTTAGGGAATACCACTTTTCGTTGCATTTTGCATACTAGCCTCCATACTACGATATGTTTGCCATAGGGTCGACCCCATCGTGCCTTGGTTCATAAACTATTTTCACTCACCAACTTTAAAATCATGATGCAATGGTAGAGCCAATCTTTACATGGGAATCTTAGTTAGATCCTTGCTAACATTTGTTTCCCATGCTGCTATATTGAGTAGGCTCAGGAATCCCCTTTAGTCCCACCATGACTTATGCGTTGAAGACTCATTCTCGTTATTTTGCGCTATTTTCTAGCCTTATACCCTAGAGGTTCCTTGGTGTTGATTTGTACTGTTGCATTGCATATTGACTATTTTCACCTTTTGGCCTTGAGCCGGCTTCACTTGGACTCATGTTTAAGCCACTTTTCGACCATGTATTCTGCAAAATCAACCTTGCAATAATTTAGCCTCTGCGACTTGACACACCCTTTTACCCATGGAAAGAGCATTCCTTTGAGTGTCCTTGACCAATTTCACCACCTTGGATTGAGCATAGGAATGTTATCCTCCCAGGAACTAGAACATTTGTTTTTTTGACACTTGTTCTTTCCAATGTACTATAGCATTCTTTTATTCTTTTTCAATCTTCCTATAAAAGAAAAAGAAAAAGAAAATTATATATTCCAAAAAGATCAAGAAAGAGACATTATTTCCATATTTAATGGCAGCTAGAGTCAGTTGTGTTGCCCTTGAACAAAGCACTCAAAATTAAGTCTTTCCTCCATTGGGACGGGCTTTAGTTTGACTTAGGAGAGCCTTAACCTTGTTATTGAGTCAGTACTCCTCCGATTGGTTACCTCTTCCAATTATATGCAGAGTTTTCTTATGCCTCCTGCATGACAAACTTATACAAAGTTATCATATGATACCATATAATCACAGTTGAGTCACGCTTTTGTTCAAGGGAAGTAAACCTGAGTCGGCCTCTCTACGGTGTCCCTTGAACTAATTTTCAGTCGGCCATCCCTAGTTGCCAGTGTCATGTTCGTTATCATATCATTTTTATTGGTCCTTTGATCGTGCCGGTTTGAGAGGGTCTCCATTGACTTCTTACTGGTGGGTCTTGCTCTTATCGACTACGACAAATTTCTCTAAGGGAAGATCCCCTAGCCCTATTTTCATTATTGATAGGTCACCTTGTGCTCAGCATTGATTAGTATCATGGGTCTTTGACTGAGTGGTTTCCCTTATGTTCGACATCAACCTTCATTATCACACATTGGGATTCGTTCAATGCCTTGGTTTCCATTTGACCCTATTGGTGGATTGCTCGCCTCTGTGTCAACTTTCATTATTGGTTGATTCAAAGGGTTTCTATCGTTCACTAGCCACATATTGTTTACACCGGAAACATGCTTCGGTTGGGTTACTACATCTTTGTTTGTCTAATTCCTTCCACATTATTGGCCTATGGGTTACACTCGCACTAGATTGATGAAGGATGCCTTAATGCCTTCCTTATAGTGGATCTTTTCCCATCGACTTCAACTCATTGCTCTGGGAAAGAGATCTAGAGTCCATTTGGTAGTACCTTAGAGTTTATAGTCATTAGTGGCAGATTCCTTCGCTACCAACAGTGGGAAAACATCATTGTTTCCTGATTGATATATTCTTTCAAGTGTTCGACTACAACTCATTTATTCACACTTGTCAGATTTTACAGGGTACCTTGACTCTCATCATCATTATTGGTGAGTAGCCTTGCGTTTTTTAATGGTATACATCAATGACCAATAATCAAACACTTTCTCATGTGGTCAACTTCAGATCATTCATTCCCATTGTGTAGAAATGTACCATGGCAGTCAGTGAAGACCTCGGGTTTGCATCAGCATGTCTTGGTTCACTTGTCAATTGCTTCGGTTTCTACTAGTTGACACTATCCACCTTATATGATGTAGTTCCTTACAGTGACATCTTATATGTTGGCACCCGAGTTTCCGTGCAGTACCATTTACTCCATCATGTTCACTTGGTACTATTTGGATCAGTTTCATACTTCAACATCATTGATCAGGTCTTTATATGTGATATTTAGACATGTAATTTCTTGATTATGATCAGATGATCCATTATGTATTTGTAGTTCCTTTATACTTGTATGCATATTAGATCCGCTTTTGTACTTGACATGTGGACATGCTTTACTATTTCTGAGCATGGGTATGCCTGCCTCTGACAATAGTTTTTTTCTGATCTCTTTCAAAGGCTTGGCAAGTTGAATTTTGGTGAACTCCTCCTTGGTCTCGGCATGATTCCTTCTATACACTTAATACATTTCGGCCATGACGTACCCCTTTTGACCTCATATATTAGGGGACATATGTTATAGCACCATTTGCCACTCTTGGTCCCAAATTTAAAAAACAATGTTTTATTCCCTATACGCTACTTTGCCCTGTGATAAAAGAGTGTACACGTGAGTTAGCAAATACCCAACCCACATACATATGTTAAAACACTTTAAAAAAATAAATTTCCTTAATTTTGAGTGGAGTTAACGGGTTTTACCTGTTATTCACCTCCTATTTCACGTGGCCCAACTTTTTCCCAACTAAAAAGACTAATTTGGAGAAATATAAATAAACCTCCATGGGAAGGTCATAAGGGAGAAGAGATGAGACATTGATACTATAGTGAGATTATCTGCGATCGAGTCCAACGAATCGCTGTGCCTCCTACACTCTCTAAAGCTTTAGGAAACCCTTGTTTCCTTTTTATAGGTATCCTTCATCTTGCTTGAGATATCCTTGCATTGGTGATGGAGGAATATTGCTAAAGGCCAGGAAAGAACGAATCCAGAGGAAGGTTCCGCTTGGAGCCAGAGAAGGACTTAGGTCATATTTCTCCACTTTACTTGTAGCTCACTTCAATAAAAGGAAAGTTGTTCTCTTTCTGATATTAAATGTGTTTATGCATCAAATTATGTTCTAATTCGTTTATGAATCTTATATTGATGTATACTTGGTCATTCATTTATATGATTTAAGGTTAATATCATGAACATGTTTTATGTTTCTACTATTGTATATGTTACATTTGAATAACTTTCAGGTTTCAAGAACATCAGAAGAAGCTGAGGGTTTGCACCCTGTAGGATATATCCAAATGTAGGACATTTGGGTAAGGACACTCCTGCACAGTTCAATAGAATAATCATTTAGGTTGATTGCCTGAGAATTTCTTATTGTGGTTTGCCCTCTGCTTTGTTGGGGTTCTCAACCCAAAGCCCTAGGGTGGTCTCACCCACAACAGTACCAACTCAATCGAAAATTCCACTTCCCTATGAGGCAATAACTCTAAAATCTCCACTGGAAACACATCTTGAAGCTAATGTAAAATTGGATACCTCCTCAACACATTTCTGTCCTCAACTTCCTTACCTTTGTCACTAGAAATATGCAATGCAAATAACACACACCCTTTCCTAAGGCTGTGCTTTGCCTGCATAGTTTTCACCATTCTAACTGATGTTTCCATCTTTTTACCCTACAAGATTCTTTATTCCCTATTTTCATCCAAGCACTCAATGCATTTTTCATAAAAATCCACTTTGGTCCTATGAAGATACAACCAATCCATACCATAAAGCATACTATATGATCCCAATGGTAGTACATTTAAATGTCCTAAGGTAGTGTTGTAGCTGCTACAATACCCTCCAAAATTTTGGCTTACACTCAAGTTCAGAGCCTTCCTTGGTCGTGCACATCGTTGTTGCAAACACCGAAACTCATTTCATGTACTTCCTTGAAGTGTTTTTCTCCCCTTTGCAAGTTAGGTATACTATCATATTTTTTCATGATTGGTTGTCACACAATGTGTAGAGCTTGTTCTGATGGTTTCGAGGGTCTATATTTTTTGTTTATAAGTTTTTCTAACCATTTAAACATTTTTCACACTCATTCACAAAGTTTTGAGCATTGTCGCACAAGTGTCATCATGGTCATCACAAAGTGTATCTTAAGTGTCGCACTTGTCGTGACTAGTCATAAGGTTGTCACATAGAGATAAATGCATTGTTTATGTGTCATGGGTTATCTATGTTGTTGTTTCCTCAAGTATTCTAAGAATTAGGGAGTTTCAAGGTCTAAAATGGGCCTCCTAAGGAAATTATAAAATAATAGTGAAAATAATAAAATAATAAACTAATATTAGATTACATCATCAAATTTTAGAGGGAAAAAAAGAAAAAAAAATCAACTTGTATTTTCAAATTATCTCCCTATGGGTTTACTCAAATTTTGAGTGAAAACACTCATCGGATGCGGAATTTGATTCCTCATCCAAGGAGTACCCATGTTGCATACTTTTGATGGACCCTGCTACAGAAAAATGAGGAATTAATGAAAAACCGATGTTTCAAGTATTTCTCATTTTTTGTGCAGCAGGGTCCATCAAAAGTATACAACATGGGCATTCCTTGGATAAGGAATTAAATTTTGCATCCAATGAGTACTCATGCTCGACATTTGAGTAAAACCTTAGGGAGATAAGTTGAAAATACGAGTTGAAAAAGTAGTTTTATTATTTTATTATTTTTTAATATTTTTAATTTTTTACTCCAAAACTGGTGAATCATCCCCCATGGTTGACATCATCATCTTGAATCCTGTTGGTCATTATAAATCTTATTTTGGTTGTATTAGGAGGCCCATTTTATACCTCAAAGTCCCTTAATGTGTGAGATAACAATCGAAACTTTATCACCTCACACGCTAGTCTCATTGGTTTGACACATAAACATTTCCAAAGAGGCTTTTCGACCAGCAACTTGACTTGAACCAGCCTTCCTAGACTACGCATTTCACAGTTCCAGACCTCAAGGTGTGACCTTCCCTCTTGGAACTGCACAATGCATAGCCCATGCCTCTCAGGGCCGATGAACTACGATGTTCCTATCCTCAAGGACCTTTCTTAGCCTTCAATATCATGCAATCATTCCTCCCAGCCTAACCTGAACTATGCACTACGCAATCACAAGCATTAGTCTCTCTCCCTGAGCCTCTAAACTGCGCAGTTTTGTAGTTTCCTAGTCCCCCTTGCCTTATTCTAGATTGCAAAAAAAATTTCCTTAGTCTCAACTCCGTAAATTGTTCCCTCACACTGGACTGTGCAAATGTTTCCCTCAATCTGGCCTAATCTATGCACTGCAGAGTTTCAATGATCAAGCCTAACTCTAGGTAGCTTGAACTGCATAATTATGTAGTCACTGGACCCTCTCTCCTGACTTGCCATCCAATCTCGACCCAGTTTACGAATCCAAATTCTTTATCTTAGACTAAGGGTTTTAAGACTGATATCATCTCATCATGATTCAATTGTAGATGCATGTACTCTCACACACCATGATAGGATGGTGAGGGGTGAGATGCACAAGGGAAGCATGTTGATATACATCTTTGTAGTTGGGCATGCAAGCTCATCTATCAAAGAAAAGCAAAGGGACACCAACTTATGAACAAAACTCAAGACTTAAGATCATTAAGGTTTTCTATTACCAGCCATGAGGAGGTGGAAGACAAGGTGTTCTCAAGAATACATCAAAGATGCAACAAAAACAGTAGCTTGATATTGCCACATTATCAAGCAATCCATGTCTGTAGTGTCATGTCATGATGTGTCATGAGTTTTCATATGCCACATCATCATTGTGGACCATGTATATTATATTAAAAAATTATTGTAAAGTGGAAGCCCAAAGCATGCACATGACTATGGAGAAGCATGTAATTTGAAAAGTCATAGGAAGTTGAATAGACATGAGGTTAGTCAAAGAGTCACAAAGTGGAAGCATCACCCCTTGGTTATATATACACCCTCATTGTATAAGCAAGGGACTTTTTCACCTTGACTCCTCCTGCAAAGCATTAGAGAGATAAGCTAGTTCTTTGAGGAGTAATGAGTGGCTCCAATGTTCCACTATTGGAGCTAGTGATGTACATATTAAACACATGTCTTGGAATTCTTACTTAATAATAGAAGCCTTCAAGGCTAGTATATTCTTCATGCATGGATTATGAATGTTTGTAAGACTAGTCTGTGGATGTTTGTATTTCATGTTTTCTTTCACATGTGGTAATATAGTTGAACTATTTTGGTTATTTTAGTACTTATCTTATTGAGAATGTGTTTTAATGGTTGTTATCGTTGTCCCATCCTTGTGGAATATTCTACAAAATATTAGACATGTCTTTCTTCATTTGTTGGTTTTAACGACAGTCACTTCCTTTGTGGACTATTGCACTGGATGTTAGACTGATTCTTCTGGTTCATGTGTGTCTCTTCTTGGGTGGTACTACTACCTCTCACATAGAGGCTCAATTTTCTCCCCTCTCTACAATAGAATAATCTCGACACGTTTACAATTGAACACTCACCAGGTATACCTTCTTACTTTTTGAAGACACCATTGCATCCCTCTCTCGTGCTGACAGTTAGAGCCAAGGGATATCTTTGAGATATATAGAAACCAGGCTGATATTCCAAATGGGGCTCCTACACCAAATGGTGTGAGTTCTGATTGGGACTTCACATGGGGGAGACCCCTTGGTTGACGGATTCACAGCATCGTCAATGTGGTGCTAGAAGGACTGCCAGATGATAAGTTAAGCTCGTTCAATCTGGTTTGAATCTCTTACATAATATGGATCACCCTCAAATATTATTGTTAGGGTGTTTCTCTAATTTTTTATTTCATCAATTTTGAATCCCCAATGAGCCTCTCTATCACTTGTCCTAGTTAAATATTTATGGTGAGGATGGAACATCCATAACCGAGCACATTTTTTATTTTCTTGAGTTTTGTGAATCTTACGAAATCAATGATGAAGAGTTGATTTTGTGTTTTTCTTCCTCACCCTTGAAGGTCGTTTTAATCGATGGTGCCATACCATGCCACATGATTCCATAAATTCTCTTCGTAAATTCCTCGGAGAGCTTCATCAAGCCTTTGATAGGTATAATTATTGAGATGTTTGTAGAAGAATCAATCTCTTAAGAATGAAGTCCAATGAGTCAGTTGAGGATGATTTTGCTAATTGATTCCTTCACCTTTCTTGTGAAATTCATGAAAATGAAATGAATCAGGACTTCTTGAAGAAGGAGTTTGATCTCTTGTTTCTTATATCTTTACACGGTGAACCTGAACCCCCTGATTTTCCTATTCCCCCAACACTTGTGAATCATGAGACACCCCTAATTTTAGATGAGGAATATACTGCCCCTTTTGTTACTTTTCCTCCTACTTTTCTAGTCCCGATGCGAGTACCTCCTTACGGGGGTTGTAAAGTTCAGAAATATAAAAATCAAATTCCTAATTCATCTTCTCATTTTTCTTATGCTTTTCATGATTCAAATTCAATGGAGGAAATTCCATAATGGCTCATGAAGCCTATGGTGAAGACTAACTCCTCCATTCCGCAATATGTTGTCACTGTTCATAGGTCTAGTCTTGAATCTAATCTAGATTTTTATTATCCTCTATCATCTACATGCCATCACCTTTGTACCATGACCTGCTCGATCAATCTTCTCCACTAGCTACTTTTTCACACTCTCTTAATTTTCACGTTACTGGTCCAAATTGCAATCAGGTGAAATGTGGTCACATTACATAGGTGGGGTACTAGGAAGGTGGAGATGCTTTCAATATTTCATATCTTTTTTAGAATCCTCCATGTCAAAACAACGTTCTTCCATTCTCAGATGATTTTCATCTTGATAAAAAAATCAAATGCAATCAATTATTTCAATCAATCTATAGCCTTGGGCAACAACCATTCCAATGATGATGGATTTATTAATGCATGAAATCACGAATGCCCAAGTGCATCAACTGATATTTTGGTTTCTGATGAATATTTTACTTTGGATCCAGAATCTAATTCACTCAAAGAAGATGTGCTTATTGAAACTTCCTCATGATCTCACTCTCCCTTGTGCTCTACCATCTGCGATGCATCTACTTGCGATGGGGGTACTCCATGTTCCTCAAGTCCATAATCCGATGAGTTAGCCTCTCAATTGGCACAATTTGGTAAGATTATCCATGTGAAAATGAAAACAATCAAATCTTTGAGTACTCTTCCCAGCCCTCATCATCTCTTTACTCGCATGAAGGCAACTCTTCAAATCAGGTTTCCCATGAAATTTCTTCGATTCATTTATCTTTGAATTTGCAATCAGAAGAATATTTCAACTTGAGTAATCTAGATGTTGAATTTAAAAAATCTGGTCAAATCAGGGACATAGATGGCATCCACCTAGTGAGCAGTAGCTTTATTGAAACCATTGGTATCAACTATCCTTAGAACATGCATGATCTAGTTCAATCTTCAAGATGCGATTTTACAATCTTGGAAATTTTTGGGGCCTGCTAAGGAGTCAAGGTACTTAAAATTCCATTGATGGTTATGTTAGGATCTCGTGACTCTGGTAAGGCCCCCAAACTAAGCCAGATCTATTTTTTCCTGCACAATCCTTCTCTTTACACAGTTTCATTCCATGAAAAATTATTTTTGAAAACTTTTTGGTATTTCGAGTATGATCTTTGAAATTTTCAAGATTTTACTTTTGATCGGATTCAAGAATATTTTGCAGTTTATTCATCTTCATGCAAATCTCTCACATCAAACTTGAGTTTGGAATGTTTTCCTCTCATAGAGTCATGGAATTGCAAAGTTGATCATTCCAAATACTATCTTTGAATATGATCATTATTCTATCTTTGATGACTATCATTCATGTTATCTCTTTCCCACCATCATATGCAATGGAATTGTTTTTACATTCTTCCGTATTCATCTTTTAACATCTCACTATTCGGATTTTTGTCAAGCGGTTGGCGCACTTTAGTCTCTATTGATGGTTATCTCAAGTCCTCACTATCTCAACATGACTATGGAATATGATCAGATATATTTTCCCTCACAATATTCTCATTATAATCACACGCCTCTAATTGAAAATCCAACTTTTCAAAGATTTCAAGGTTTTCAAGAGGATCATCATGAATTTTATGATCCAATCGTTGAATGGTTTGGGAAATCTTACTGGAAATCTCCATTGCAATAAACAGGTTTCGCCCTTTTTGAGTGCTTGCTACGCAGGGTGACACAGAAGAAGGTGCTTTCACAAAAATTCTTCGAGTGGTTTTTCTGATTATGCTTTTCGTCGAAGAGGTAAGAATGCGGATTGCATGAAAGTAGTGGTTGTGACACATCTTTCTACCCACAGGTAAGACCTTCAAATGTTTGTGCAAGTTATTGAATTTTTTATCTTTTCTCTTGCACATTTCTTTATATATTTTTTCATTGATCGCATATTTGTTATTGCAAGTCGGGAACAATTACGGTGGCTACATTGGAAATTCCATTATATGTGACCCTAACCTTCTAGTTGTTAGGTTAGGAGTAGGATTAGTTGCATCCTAGTTTTCCTTATATTTTACTCCTCTTGGGTTGTTCTCTTTAGTCTCTATTGTATTTTCTTACTTTTCTCTTGCATTATGCTTTGGTTTAGCTTCCTTTTTGTGTGTTGTATTTCCTTTCATTTTTATTTTTTGTTTTTCTTTCTCGTTGTTTGTCTCCTTTTGTTTCCATCATGTGAATAAGTGTTGTGCTTGGACCTATTTTGGCTTCTTAGTATGTGTGTAGTTGAAGTCTAAAGTGTCTGGAGACACTTCAACATTTGGCTAACCCCGAATCCATCATCCTTGTGTTGGCTATATATTTTGGGTGATGAAGTTCCAACAGAAAATACGATCCATCTGTAAGGATAGTTTTGGTCCAACCATGAACCCATGTCTATTTCAAAAACCTCATCCCTAGACTTAGTATTTATGTTTTAGTGTCTTCATGCTTATCCAACTAGTATAAACGCAAAAGGGGAAAAACCCTAAACAAGAAAACCTAAATCAGAGGCCAATATATGCATCTCTGAAGGAACAACCTCTTATGCTTTCAATAAGTCGAGATCCCTCTTCTACCCCAAAATAAATAAGTGTCAATTCACATATCTCTTAAAATAAATAAATAAAGGAAAAATAAGAGAAAGGCTTCCTCTGTAGAGAGGTGAAGCAAGCAACTCCGCCAAGGTATTGTCTAGGATCACTGGCAGTGGAGAAATGTTTTTGTTCTTGTGTGACTCTGCCGGGGTACTGTCCAATCCTACTGGCAGTGGAAAAACACCAAAGATGAAAAATTATACTTTGAAAATACTAAGCTCGTAGTCGAATCAACCATCGGTATGGTTCTGGTTCAGGAAGATGATGCCTTATCTGAGCATGTAGTCTACTATCTAAGTCGAGGCTTGGTAGGCCCTGAACTACGCTATTCTCCCATCACGAAATTGGCTTTGGCCGCTATCCATGCTGTCCAATGGCTTCGGAATTACATTCCGCTTCAAAAAACATTTGTCTTAGCAGCCATCAATCCATTTCAGTTTGTTCTTAGTAGGCAAGTGATTGGGGGCAAATATAATAGATGGATTGTCATTTTGCAAGAATTTGATATCGAATTCATGTCGGCTAAATCTAAGAAATATTTAGTATTTGCAGAGTTGATATCAGAGCTGCCTTGTGAGGAAGAAATTATTCACAAGGAAACTTTTCCCGATGAACATTTATTTCTTATTTCTTCAGAAGATCCTTGGTATGGGGATATCATTATATATCTCGAGACTTCGAAGTTTCTACCCACTTTTTCCAAAGATGAGCATAGAAAGTTGTGTCACCTCGCTAAGAATTATGTTATTACAGGTGACACATTATATCGTCACGGGAATGATTTAATCCTTAGGCATTGTTTAACTTTGGAAGAAGATGATTCAGTTCTTAATGATTTCCAAAGTGGAGCTTGTGGCAGTCATCTATCTGGGCTTTTAACGGCCCAAAACATTTTGCGAGAAGGCTACTTTTGGCCTTCGATTTTCAAAGATTGAGTTGAAGCGGTCAAAAGATGCCATCCTTGTCAAGTCTATACTCTGAAAATGCACACACATCCAACTCCTCTTTTCCCTATTATCACCATCAGTCCTTTCATAAAGTGGGGCATTGATTTTACTACTTGTAATCCACCTTCGACAAGAAATCAAAAATACATCATTGTGGTCGTAGACTACTTTACGAAGTGAATTGAGGCCATGCCAACTTTTAAAAATGATAGTGAAACAACAGCCTTGTTTCTCTTCAATCAAGTTATTTCAAGATTTGGTATCCCTAAAGAGATTGTCACTAATCATGGCAGTCATTTCCAAAATCAACTGATGTTTGAATTGGCTCTCAAGTTGGGTTTCTGGTAGGAGAATTCATCTCCGTATTATCCTCAGGCCAATGGGAAGGTTGAAGCTGTGAACAAATCCCTTAAAATCATCTTGCAAAGGATGATTGACAAAGCTAGATCCAATTGGCACATCATGTTGTATCCAACACTTTGGGCATACCGAACGTCAGTTAAGACTACCACTGGCTTTACTCCTTTTCAACTAGTTTACAGGTTGGAATCTATCTTTCCTGTTGAATGTGAAATTCCTTCCCTTAAGCTAGCTGTTGAGCTTTTTCTAGAGACTTCTAGTCTCGAGGAGTGCTTTGTTCATTTGGAGCATCTTGATGAGCAGAGTTGAGATGCTTCCACAATAAACGATGCCCATAAAAACAGGGTAAAAACTCAATACGATAAAGCCATCCGTCCTAGAAATTTTTCTGAAGGTGACATTGTCTTGGTCTACGATCAAGACAAAGATGCCTTGGGGGTAGGCAAGTTTAAGTCTATGTGGTATGATCCTTTTATAGTCAAGCAAGTTTTGAAAAAATAAGCTTATGAATTAATTGAATTTGAAGGAAACAAGTTGGCGAAGCCCAGAAATGGGCTCTAGCTTAAGAATTACTTTGCTTAGGCTTCGACCGAGCACTTACTTGTTTGTATATATTGTATGTTTGTACATATCTATCTATCGGTTTTAGTGATGTCAATATTTTTGATCTTCTTTGGCAAGTACTGATGGACGATTCAGTATATCTAGGATTCACTAATGTGCGAGTAGGCATACCTGAAACCTTGCTTCCACCGCTTGGGTGATTTACTATCCATCTAGCTAGTTGATGGTTTTGAGAGGAGTATGTATCAGTCCCGCTTCGAATAATATTTCTGAATATACTTCTGTTATTAATTTGTTATCTGAAGCGATATCTCTTTATATTTATTCGTTAGTGGTTTATTTAAACTCACAAATAGTGGTATCTCAGTTGAATAAAATTTATTGGATAGAAGATCCCTATTTGTATCGCTAATTTCTAATACGATTATTGCAACAATAATTTATTGATATCACATATGTTCAAGTCCATGATCAGAAAATTCCTTAGTTGATTATATTGCTAATCAAGCATTGGACTGCCATATAAATCATTCATCAAATTAAAAAAACATCCAAAATAATCGAAGTATCATCTATATATATGATCATCATAAAATCTCATGTACATAGATAGAGTGTTTTGGGACAAAATGCCCTACAAAATTTGGGTGTATGCCCATCATCATGCTTAATCACAAAAAAGATTTGATCATCTATCTAGCAGGCTTAGGATGAGCAGCTAGAAAATAAACAACGACATTGGCCACATGCCGGAAGAGCTGTACCCAGTCCCATGCTACTCCTACCACGTGATGCTACATCTCCTCGGGCAGGTCCTCTATGGCTATCATGGGTACTTGCTGAGTCAGTCTCACCAAGTTCCTCTGAACTACATGGAGAACTCTCTCCATCTCAGCTCCAGCCCATTCGATATCTCTTCCATGATGCCTATGTAGGGGAAATCCATCAGGTCTCACTGGCCCCACATTTGAAACATGATCAATATATTTTGTAAGTGTCTTGTCCCATCAAAAATATTTTTAACTTCATTTATATTAAAAATCCAAAAAATATTAAGAAATTAAAAAATTGTTACCTATAGCACCCAATGGTGCATTTGGTGGTAATACTAAATATGGATCTCCTCAGAAATCCATCCAGACATAGGGGTAGTCATCGACTGCGATGATCTGTTGATCCCACCATGCGAAAAACTAATCATCAAAATTTTTCCTAGGGACTTCACCACCCCCTAGGCGTTTCATCAGGTCAGCCCATCCGTGGATCCCTCAGGCTATTGATAGTTGATAATACCTTGGGTCGAATCCCAGGTACTTTCTTAAAGAAGAATGAGCATAAGATTGTGTCATACCCAAAATTCTTTGTCTGACCCTTCTGAATGGAGGTCAGATGGGTCTTCATATTATTTAGTAGAGGTATGCACCAATCAAACACTATGGTGAGACATTCCACTGCTAGGCTCATAGATACTCGTGAGGCCTAATGTAAAGCAACAAAACCATTTACCCTAGCAATGCTAAACAGTAGAATTTTCAAGGACAAGCTCTCTATGTGCTTTATTGGAATCTGGGTTCCAATCTTTTCATGATGACCAGGACAATATATATGGATGTGGTCTTCTACACTAAGACTACCCCTCGTCCTGCCAGTAGAATGCACTACCTCTCCCCTTCAAGAAAGACTGGTAATGAAGTAAATATCTTCGATCTCGATCCTTAGGGACATCTATTCAATCATAAATGCATCATCCTCTACACTCCATTAATGTATCAACAACAAGAAATCGTTTGTTTGCTCTCATATTTGTAATTTTAAATAATTTTAGCAAGCCACGGCCTCTTAAAGCATCCAAGGCATTTTCGTCCTCCAGTACTTGGTTATCAATAACACTATGCTCCCTTTCTCTCCAGGTGATGGTCATCCTGCCCAAAAAATATGTTTCAAACCGTTAGATTTATGTTTTAAAATTTTTACTCGTGCACACGTGAGTTGCCTTTTTACACAGTCACGTGTAGGGCCTTCATATACGTGGGTTACCGATATTCAACCCACGTGTACGAAGAGTTGAAATTTTTGACATATTTTCCTATGGTCAAAACTTGGAAGAAAACATCTAAAAAGTATCTCAAATAATTAAAGGCATGATATAAGAGTTACCTGGAAGTTTTGGAGCAATTTGAACAGTTTAATTGGATAGAGGAAAGTTGTTTGAGTTTGTCTCCATAGCTCCTTGATCAAAACACAAATGAAAAAACTGTGAGTCCAAAAGTATTTATATGAGTTGAAAAATAAAAATTATTTTTCCAAAAGTTGATTTTTCTCTTATGGACTTTTTGACCTTTTGGCTTGGAGTTTCAAGAATGGGTTGTTTTTATATGAAATTTTGGAGACTTCTTCGAGAAAGAGTTTTTGTCCCATGACCGCAGACCCGTCATAGCAAGTATCATTTTCTTATTGCCATATAGGTTAGAGAATACCACTTTCCTCTGCATTTTGCATACTAGCCTCCATACTACGATATGCTTGCCATAGGGTTGACCCCATCATGTCTTGGTTCACAAACTATTTTCACTCACTGACTTTAAAATCATGATGCAATGGTAGAGCCAACTTTTATATGGGAATCTTAGTTAGATCCTCGCTGACATTTGTTGCCCATGCCGCTATATTGAGTAGGCTCAGGAGTCCTCTTTAGTCCCACCATGACTTATGCGTTGAAGACTCATTCTCGTTCTTCTGCACTATTTTCTGGCTTTATACCTTAGAGGATCCTTGGTGCTGAGTTGTATTGCTGCATTGCATATTGACTATTTTCACCTTTTGTCCTTGAGCCGACTTGACTTGGACTTGTGTTTAAGCCACTTTTTGACCATGTCTTCTGCAAAATCAACCTTGCAATAATTTAGCCTCTGCAACTTGATGCACCCTTTTACCCATGAAAAGAGCATTCCTTTGAGTGTCCTTGACCAGTTTTGCCACCTTGCATTGAGCATAGGAATGTTATCCTCCTAGGAACTAGAACATCTAGTTTTTTTGACACTCGTTCTTTCCACTATACTATAGCATTCCTTTATTCTTTTTCAAGCTTCCTATAAAAGAAAAAGACAAAAAAAAATTATATATTCCAAAAAGAGTGGGAACGAGACATTAGTTCCATATTTGATGGCAGCTAGAGTCAGTTGTGTCGCCCTTGAACAAATCACTCAAAAGTAAGTCTTTCCTCCATTGGGACGGGCTTTAGTTTGACTTAGGAGAGACTTAACCTTGTTATTGAGTGAGTACACCTCCGATTGGTTACCTCTTGCAGTCATATGGAGAGATTTCTTATGCCTCCTACATGACAAACTTATACAAACTTAGCCATATAGTCACAGTTGAGTCGTGCTTTTGTTCAAGGGAAGTAAAACTGAGTCGTCCTCTCTGCAGTGTCTCTTGGACTAATTTCCAGTCGGCCATCCCTAGTTTCCAGCGTCATGTTTGTTATCACCTCATTTTTATTGGTCCTTTGCTCGTTCTAGTTTGAGGAGGTCTCCATTGACTTCTTGCTAGCAGGTCTTGCTCTTATCGACTATGACAAATTACTCTAAGCGCAGATCCCCTGGCCCTATTTTCATTATTGATAGGTCACCTTGTGCTCAACATTGATCAGTATCATGGGTCTTTGACTGAGTGGTTTCCCTTGTGTTCAACATCAACCTTCACCACATTGGGATTCATGTAATGCCTTGGTTTCCATTTGACCCTATTGGTGGATTCCTCGCCTCTTTGTCATCTTTCATTATTTGTTGGTTTAGAGGGTTTCTATCGTGCACTAGACACATCTTGTGTACGCCGAAAACATGCTTCGGTTGGGTTACTACATCTTTGTTTGTCTCATTCCTTCCACATTATTGGCCTATGAGTTACACTTGCACTAGATTGATAAAGGATGCCTTAATTCCTTCCTTCTAGTAGATCTTTTCCCATTGAATTCAGCTCATTACTCTAGGAAATATATCTAGAGTCCATTTGGCAGTACGTTAGGGTTTTCAATCATTAGTGGCAGCTTCCTTCGCTATTAACAGTGGGAAAACATCATTGTCTCCTGATTGATATATTCTTTCGAGTGTTCGACTACAACTCATTTATTCACACTTATGAGATTATACAGGGTACCTTGACACTCATCATCATTATCGGTGAGTAGCCTCACGTTTGTTAACGATAAACATCAATGACCAGTAATCAAACAATTTCTCATGTCTTCGACTTCAGATCATTCATTCCCATTGTGTAGAAATGTACCACGGCGGTCAGTGAAGACCTCGAGTTTGCATCAACATGTCTTGGTTCACTTATCAATTACTTTGGTTTCTGCTAGTTGACACCATCCACCTTATATGTTGGCACCTGAGTTTCGGCATAGTACCATTTATTCCATCATGTTCACTTGGTACTATTTGGATCAGTTCTTGACTTCAGTGATCAATTTCATACTTCAACATCGTTGATCATCTCTTTATATGTGATATTCAGACATGTACTTTCTTGATTGTGATTAGATGATCCATTATGTATTTGCAATTCCTTTATACTTGTATGCATATTGGATCCGCTTTTGTACTTGACATGCAGACATTCTTACTATTTCTGAGCATGGGTATGCCCACCTCAGACAACAATTTCTTTTTGATCTCTTTCGATGGCTTGGAAAGATGGATTCTGGTGAACTCCTCCTTGGTCTCGGCATGACTCCTTCTATACACTTAATACATTTCGGCCAGCATGTACCCCTTTTGACCTCATATATTAGGTGGCATCTATTATAGCACCATTTGCCACTCTTGGTAGATCTGATTCTCTGATTATGGCCTAGGGCAACCCCTCCTTCTAGACTTGGTCCCAAATTTAAAAAACAATGTTTTATTCCCTATACACTACTTTTCCCTGTAATAAAAGCATGTACACGTGGGCCAAAAGATACCCTACCTGCGTACATATGTTAAAACACTTAAAAAAAATAAATTTCCTTAATTTCGAGTGGAGTTCATGGGTTTTACCTGTTACTCACCTCCTATTTCCCGTGGCCCAACTATTTCCCAACTGAAAAAACTAATTTGGAGAAGTATAAATAAACCTCCATGGGAATGTCTTAAGGGAGAAGAGATGAGATATTGATACTATAGTGAGATTATCCCTGATCGAGTCTAACGAATCCCTGTGCCTCCTGCATTCTCCAAAGCTTCAGGCCCTTGTTTCCTTTGTTATAGATATCCTTCATATTGCTTGAGATATCGTTGCATTGGTGATGGAGCAAGATTGCTGAAAGTCGGGAAAGGATGGATACGGAGGACGGTTTCGCTTGGAGCCAGAGAAGGACTCAGGTTGTATTTCTCCATTTTACTTGTAGCTAACTTCAATAAAAGGAATGTTGATCTCTTTCTGATATTAAATGTGTTTATGCATCAAATTATGTTGTAATTCATTTATGAATATTATATTGATGTATACTTGGTCATTAATTTATATGATTTAAGGTTAATATCATGAACATGTTTTATGTTTCTACTGTTGTATATGTTCCATTTGAATAATTTTCAGGCTTCTAGAACATCAGAAGAAGTTGAGGGTTTGCACCCTGCAGGATCTATCCAAACGTAGGACATCCGGGTAAGGACACTCCTGTATAGTTCAGTAGAATAAGCATTTAGGTTGATTTCCTGAGCATTTCTTGTTGTGGTTTGCCCTCTGCTCTGTTGGGGTTCTCAACCCAAAGCCCTAGGGTGGTCTCACCCACAACCGTACCAACTCAATAGAAAATTCCACTTCCCTATGAGGCGATACTCTAAAATCTCCACTGGAAACACATCCTAAAATTACTGTAAAATTGGATACCTCCTCAACACTTTTCCTTCTTCAACTTCCTTACCGTTGTCACTAGAAATATGCAATGCAAATATCACACACCCTTTCCTATGACTGTGATTTTCCTGCATAGTTTTCACCATTCTAACTGATGTTTCCTTCTTTTACCCTACAAGATTCTTTGTTCCCTATTGTCATCCAAGCACTCAATGCCTTTATCATAAAAACCCACTTTGGTCCTATGAAGATACAACCAATCCATTCCATAAACCATACTATATGATCCCAATGGTAGTACATTCAAATGCCCTAAGGTAGTGTTGTAGCTGCTACAATACCCTCCAAAATTTTGGCTTACACTCAAGTTCAAAGCCTTCCTTGGTCTTGCACATCGTTGTCGCAAACACCAAAACTCATTTCACGTACTTTCTTGAAGTGTTTTGCTCCCCTTTGCAAGTTGGTTATACTGTCATATTTTTTCATGATTGATTGTCACACAATGTGTAGAAGCTTGTTTTAATGGTTTCGAGGGTCTATAATTTTTTTTATAAGTTTTTCTAACCATTTAAACATTTGTCACACTCATTCACAAAGTTTTGAGCATTGTTGCACAAGTTTCATCATGGTCATCACAAAGTGTATCTTAAGTGTCACACTTGTTGTGACTAGTCATAAGGTTGTCACATAGATGTAAATGCATTGTTTATGTGTCATGGGTTATCTATATTGTTGTTTCCTCAAGTATTCTAAGAATTAGGGAGTTTTGAGGTCTAAAATGGGCCTCCTAAGGAAATTATAAAATAATAGTGAAAATAGTAAAATAATAAAATAATATTAGATTACATCATCAAATTTTAGAGGGAAAAAAGAAAAAAATAATTCAACTTGTATTTTCAAATTATCTCCCTGTGGGTTTACTCAAATTTCAAGTGGAAACACTCATCAGATGCAAAATTTGATTCCTCATTGAAGGAGTACCCATGTTGCATACTTTTGATGGACCATGCTACACGAAAATGAGAAATACATGGAAAAACGTTATTGCAATCACGATGTTTCATGTATTTCTCATTTTTTGTGTAACAGGGTCGATAAAAAGTATACAACATGGGAACTCCTTGGATGAGGAATTAAATTTTGCATCCAATGAGTACTCCTGCTCGAAATTTGAGTAAAACCTTAGGGAGATAAGTTGAAAATACGAGTTGAAAAAGTAGTTTTATTATTTTAGTATTTTTTAATCTTTTTACCTTTTTACTCCAAAAATGGTGAATCATCCCCCATGGTTGACATCATCATCTTGAATCCTATTGGTCCTTATAAGTCTAATTTTAGTTGTATTAGGAGGCCCATTTTATACCTCAAAATTCCCTTAATGTGTGAGATAATAGTCGAAACTTTATCACCTCACATGCTAGTCTCATTGGTCTAACACTTAACCATTTCCAAAGAGGCTTTCCAACCAGCAACTTGACTTGAACCAACCTTCCTACACTGTGCACTATGCAGTTCTAGACCTCAAGGTGTGACCTTACCTCTTGGCACTGTGCAACGCGTAGTCCCTGCCTCTCAGGGCTACTGCACTGCAATGTTCCTATCCTCAAGGACCTATCTTAGCCTTCAGGATCATGTAATCATTCCTCCCAGCCTAACCTAAACTATGCACTACGCAATCATAAGCATCAATCTCTCTCCCTGAGCCTCTGACTTGCACAGTTGTGTATTTTCCTAGTCCCCCTTGCCTTATTCTAGATTACAAAAAAAAATTCCTTAGTTTGGACTCTGCAAATTGTTCCCTCACACTGGACTGTGAAAATTTTTCCCTTAGCCTGGCCTAATCTGCGCACTGTGCAATTTCAATGATAAAGATTAACTCTTGGTCACTTGAACTGTATAATTGTGCAGTCACTGGACCCTCTCTCCCAACTTGTCATCCAGTCTCGACCGAGTTTATGAATCCAAATGTGCTCTCTTAGACTAAGGGTTTTAAGACTGATATCTTCTCATCATGATTCAATTGTAGATGCATATACTCTCTCACACAATGATAGGATGGTTAGGGATGAGATGCACAAGGGAAGCATGTCGATATACATCCTTGTAGTTGGGCATGCAAGTTCATATATCAAAGCAAAGCAAAGGGACACCAACTTATCACCACAACTCAAGACTTAAGATCATTAAGGTTTTCTATCACTAGCCATGAGGAGGTGGAAGACAAGGTGTTCTCAAGAATACATCAAAGACGCAACAAAAACAATAGCTTGATATTTCCACATTATCAAGAACTCCATGTCCACAGTTTCATGTCATGATGTGTCATGATTTTTCATATGCCGCATCATCATTGTGGACCATGTATATTATATTCAAAATTTATTTTAAAGTGGAAGTCCAAAGCACACACATGAATATGGAGAGGCATGTAATTTAAAAAGTCATAGGAAGTTGAATGGACATGAGGGTAGTCAAAGAGTCACAAAGGGGAAGCATCACCCCTTAGTTATATATACACCATCATTGTATAAGCAAGGGACTTTTTCACCGTGACTCCTCCTGCAAGGCATTAGAGAGATAAGCCAGATCTTTGAGGAGTAATGAGTGGCTCCAATGTTCCACTATTGGAGCTAGTGATATACATTTTAAACATGTGTCTTGGAACTTTTACTTAATAACAGAAGCCTTCAAGGCTAGTATGTTCTTCATGCATGGATTATGAATGTTTGTAAGACTAGTCTATGGATGTTTGTATTTCATGTTTGCTTTCACATGTGGTAGGATAGTTGAACTATTTTGGTTATTTTAGTACTTATCTTATTGAGAATGTGTTTTAATTTTTTTATCATTGTCCCATCCTTGTGGAATATTCTGCAAAATATTAGACAGATCTTTCTTCAATTGTTGGTTTTAATGACAATCGATTCCTTTGTGGACTATTCCACTGGATGTTAGATTGATTCTTCTGATTCATGTGTGTCTCTTCTTGGTTGGTACTACTACCTCTCACTTAGAGGCTTACTTTTCTGTCGTGTCTACAGCAGAAGAACCTAGACACATTTACAATTCAACACTCACCAGGTACACCACCTTACTTTTCGAAGACACCACTGCATCCCTCTCTCGTGTTGACAGTTAGAGACAAGGCATATCTTTGAGATATATGGAAGCCAGGCTGATATTCTGAATGGGGCTCCTACACAAAATGGTGTGAGTTATGATTGGGACTTCACATGGGGGAGACCCCTTGGTTGACGGATTCATAGCATCGTTAATCATGGCACTAGAAGGAGGGCCAGATGACAAGTTAAGCCCGTTCAATCTGGTTTGAATCTCTTATATAAAATGAGTCATCCTCAAATATTATTATCGAGGTGTTTCTCTAATTTTTTATTTCATCAATTTTGAATCCCCAATGAGCCTCTCTATCACTTATCTTGGTTGAATTTTGATGGTGAGGATGGAACATCCATAACCAAGCACATTTCTGATTTTCTTGAATTTTGTGAATCTTACGAAATCAATGATGAAGAGTTTGTTTTTGTGTTTTTCTTCTTCACTCTTGAAGGTCATTTAATCGATGGTGCCATAACTTGCCACATGCTTCCATAAATTCTCTTCGTAAATTCCTTGGGGAGCTCCATCAAGTCTTTGATAGGTATAATTATTGAGATGTTTGTAGAAGAATCAATCTCTTAAGAATGAAGTCTAATGAGTCAGTACAGGATGATTTTGTTGATCGATTCCTTCACCTTTTTTGTGAAATTCATGAAAAGGACATGAATTAGGACTTCTTGAATAATGAGTTTGATCTCTTGTTTCTTATATCTTTACATGGTGAACTTGAACCCCCTCATTTTCCTATTCCCCCAACTCTTGTGAATCATGAGACACCCCTAATTTCAGATGAGGAATATACTGCCTCTTTTGTTACTTGTCCTCCTCCTTTTCTAGTCCTGATGTGGGTACCTCCTTACAGGGGTTGTAAAGTTTAGAAATATATAAATCAAATTCCTAATTCATCTTCTCATTTTTCTTATGCTTTTCATGATTCAAATTCAATGGAGGAAATTCCAGAATAGCTCATGAAGCCAATGGCGAAGACTAACTCCTCCATTCTACAAGATGTTGTGACTGTTCATATGTCTAGTCTTGAATCTAATCTGGATTTTTATTATCCTCTATCATCTACATGCCATCACCTTTGTACCATGACCTGCTCGATCAATCTTCTCCACCAGCTATTTTTTCACACTCTCTTAATTTTCACGTTGCTAGTCCAAATTGCAATCAGGTGCAACATGGTCACATTACGTAGGTGGAGTAGTAGGAAGGTGGAGATGCTTTCAATATTTCCTCTCTTTCTTAGAATCCTCCATGTCAAAACAACGTTCTTCCATTCTCAAATGATTGTCATCTTGATAAAAAATCAAATGCAATCAATTATTTCGATCAATTATTTCAATCAATCTATAGCCTTGGGCAACAACCATTCCAATGATGATGTCTTTATTAATGCATGCAATCACGAATGCCTAAGTGCATCAGCTGATCTTTTGGTTTCTCATGAAGATTTTACT
The DNA here is from genome assembly GCA_031772625.1 of Pinus tabuliformis. NCBI lineage: Eukaryota > Viridiplantae > Streptophyta > Pinopsida > Pinales > Pinaceae > Pinus > Pinus tabuliformis. The sequence continues at coordinate 275,377,374 of CM062811.1, forward strand.
TTAGATCCAAAATCTGATTCACTCAAAGAAGATGTGCTTATCGAAAATTCCTCTTGATCTCACTCTCCCTTGTGCTCTACCATCTGTGATGCATCTACTTGCGATGGGGGTACTCCATGTTCCTCAAGTCAATAATCCGATGAGTTAACCTCTCAATTGGCACAAGTTGGTAAGATTATCGATGAGGAAAATGAAAACAATCAAATCTTTGAGTACTCTTCCCAGGACTCATCACCTCTTCACTCGCATGAAGACAACTCTTCAAATCAGGTTGCTCATGAAATTTATTCGATTCATTAATCTTTGAATTTTCAATTAGAAGAATCGTTCAACTTGAGTAATCTGGATGTTGAATTTGAAAAATCTGGTCAAATCAGGGACATAGATGGCATCCACCCAGTGAGCAGTAGCTTTATTGAAACTAGTGGTAGAAACAATCCTTAGACCATGCATGATCTGGTTCAATCTTCAAGATGCGATTTTACAATCCTGGAAAGTTTTGGGACCTACCAGGGAGTCAAGGTAGTTAAAATTCCATTGATGGTTATGTTAGGATCTCGTGACTCTGGTAAGCCCCCTGAACTAAGCCAGATCTGCTTTTTCCCGCACAAGCCTTCTCTTTACACAGTTTCACTCCATGAAAAATTATTTTTGAAAACTTTTTGGTATTTCGAGCATGATCTTTGAAATTTTCAAGATTTTACTTTTGATCGGATTCAGGAATATTTTTCAGTTATTCATCTTCATGCAAATCTATCACATCAAACTAGAGTTTGGAATGTTTTCCTCTCATAGAGTCATGGAATTGCAAAGTTTATCATTCCAAATACTATCTTTGGCCCAGGGAATCATGCCTATCAGATTCATCTCTTAATAGTCATCTCCTCGTTTTTCTTGAAAATGTCATATTGCAAATCTTCATCCTCTTCAGTAATAATGAATGCATGTGTCATCACATGAATCAAGATCTTCTTCATTCACCATGTCCTCACTGGTCTCATGTATTTTTTGTGTTGGTATCCTTTTTTCATTCTTTTCCTGATTATGATGCTTGCATAGTTTGTCACTAGTTACATGAAAACGGTTTGTCACATTCGTCTTGTGAGCAACTTGGTTTGATTATTCAGATCATTCATAAAACTTCTCTAATTATTTTATCATCATTTACTACAACTCAAAATTTGATGCTTTAATCAACTTATCTGATCATTATTCTATCTTTGATGACTATCATTCATGTTATCTCTTTCCCACCATCATATGCAATGGAATTGTTTTTACATTCTTCCGTATTCATCTTTTAACATCTCACTATTCGGATTTTTGTCAAGCGGTTGGCGCACTTTAGTCTCTATTGATGGTTATCTCAAGTCCTCACTATCTCAACATGACTATGGAATATGATCAGATATATTTTCCCTCACAATATTCTCATTATAATCACACGCCTCTAATTGAAAATCCATCTTTTCAAAGATTTCAAGGTTTTCAAGAGGATCATCATGAATTTTATTATCCAATCGTTGAATGGTTTGGGAAATCTTACTCGGAAATATCCACTGCAATAAACAGGTTTCACCCTTTTTGAGTGCCTGCTAAGCAGGATGACACAAAAGAAGGTGCATTCACAAAAATTCTTCGAGTGGTTTGTCTGATTATGCTTTTCGTCGGAGAGGTAAGAATGTGGATTGCATGAAAGTAGTGGTTGTGACACATCTTTCTTCCCACAGGTAAGACCTTCAAATGTTTGTGAAAGTTATTGAATTTTTTATCTTTTCTCTTGCACATTTATTTATATATTTTTCAATTGATCGCATATTTGTGATTGTAGGTCTGGAATGATTATTGTGGCTATGTTGGAAATTCCATTATATGTGACCCTGATCTTCTAGTTGTTAGGTTAGGAGTAGGATTAGTTTCATCCTAGTTTTCCTTATATTTTACTCCTCCTGTGTTTTTCTCTTTAGTCTCTCTTGTATTTTCTTACTTTTCTCTTGCATTATGCTTTGGTTTAGCTTCCTTGTTGTGTGTTGTATTTCATTTCATTTTTCTCTTTTGTTTTTCTCTCTTGTTGTTTGTCTTCTTTTGTTTCCATCATGTGAATAAGTGTTGTGCTTGGACCTGGTTTGGCTTCTTAGTATGTGTGTAGTTGAAGTCTAAAGTGCCTTGAGACACTTCAACATTTGGGTAACCCCCAATCCATCATCCTTGTGTTGGTTATATCTTTTGGGCGATGAAGTTCCGATAGAAAATACGATCCATCTGTAAGGATAGTTTTGGTCCAACCATGAACCCATGTCTATTTTGAAAACCTCATCCCTACACTCAGTCTTTATGTTTTAGTCTCTTCATGCTTATCCAACTAGTAGAAACATAGAAGGGGAAAAACCCTAAATGAGAAAACCTAAATCAGAGGTCTCTATATGCATTTCTGAAGGAACAACCTCTTATGCTCTCAATAAGTCGAGATCCCTCTTCTAACCCAAAATAAATAAGTGTCAATGCACATATATCTTAAAATAAATAAATAAAGGAAAAAGAAGAGAAAGGCTTCGTTTGTAGCGAGGTGAAGAAAGCCACTCCACCAAGGTACTGTCTAGGATCGTTGGCAGTAGAGCAATGTTTTTGTTCCTGTGTGACTTTTCCAGGGTAGTTTCCAATCCTACTGGCAGCGGAGAAACACCAAATATGAAAAATTATACTTTGGAAATATTAAGCTTGCAAGCTACTCTACCCTTCCCAACTCAAAACATTTTGCTATCATTGAATCTTATGTTATGTTCAATCGTAAAGGCATAAAGGGAACCATGTCTATTCATGGGGTAAGTGGGGAGACCAAAGTAATCTGCATGATGAATCAATACTCCTTGAAGAACAAAGGCCCTACCTAGAAGAAGTTAACCAAGGAAATGAAGTTGGTTGTCACCAATGTTGTAGTTGCTACAACATCCTTCAAAATTTTGGCTTACACTCAATTTCAAATCCTTCCTTGGTCTTTCACATTGTTGTCACAAACACCGAAAATCATTTCATGTACTTTCTTGAAGTGTTTTTCTCCCCTTTGCAAGTTGTGTATATTATTGTCTTTTCACATGATTGGTTGTCGAACACTGTGTAGAAGTGCATTTTTATGGTTTCGAGGGTCTATCTTTCTGTCTATGAGTTTTTCTAACCATTCAAACATCTTTCACACCCATTCACAACATTTTGAGCATTGTCACACGAGTGTCATCACAGTCATCACAAACTGTATCTTAAGTGTTGCACTTGTTGTAACTAGTCATAAGGCTATCACACAGAGGTAAATTCATTTTTTAATGTGTCATGGGTGATATATGTTGTTGTGTCATCAAGTATTCTAAGTGCGAGATCATTGTTGAAACTTTATCACCTCACACACTAGTCTCACTGGTCTGACGCTTAACCATTTCCGAAGAGAATTTCTGACCAACAGCTTGACTTCATCCAGCCTTCCTGGACTGTGCATTGTGTAGTTCCAGACCTCAAGGTGTGACCTTCCCCTTTGGCACTGCGCGATGTGCAGTCCCTAGCTCTCAGGGTTGTTGCACTGCACAGTTCCTATGCTCAAGGCGTTGTCTTGGCCTTCAAGATTGCGTAATCATTCCTCCGAACCTTACTTGAACTGGGCATTGCACAAGTAAAAGCATAAATCCCTCTCCACGAGCCTCTAAACTACATATTTGCACAGTTACCCAGCCCCCCTTGAATCAATCTAAACTGAGCAATTATTTCCCTTAGTCTGGATTGCGAAAAATTTTCCCTCAGTCTGGCCTGAGATGCACACTCTATACTTTCAGTGATCAATCTTGACCCTTAGTCACTTGAAATTTTCAACTACACAGTCACTAGACCCTCTCTCCTGACCTATAATCTGGTCTCGGCCCAATTTAATGATCCAAATTATCTATCTTAGACTAGGGGTTTTTAGATGGATATCGTCTCATCATGAGTGAATTATAGATGCAAGTACTCTCTCACACCATGACAGGATTACTAGGGGGGAGATGTAGAAGGGAAGCATGAGAAATACATCTTTGTAGTTGGGCAAACAATCTCATCTATCAAAGAAAACCAAAGGGACACAAACTTATGACCACAAATCAAGACTAAGGATTATCAATTTTTCCTATCACTGGACCATGAGGAGGTGGAAGACAAGGTGTTCTCAAGAAGACATCAAAAACATGATAGTAGTATTAGCTTAACATTGTTAGATTATCAAGGAGTCCATGTCAGCAATGTCATGTCATGATGTGTCAGGAGTTGTCATATGCCACATCATCATTGTGGACCATGTATATTATATTCAAAATGTATTGTAAAGTTGAATTCCAAAGGACACAAATGAATATGGAGAGTCATGTAAGTTTAAAAGTCATAGGAAGTTGAACAGTTATGAGACTAGTCAAAGAGTCACAAAGGGGAATCATAACCCCTTGGTTATATATACACCTTCATTGTATAAGCAAGGGACTTTTTCACCTTAGATCCTCTTGTAAGGCATTAGAGAGACAAGCTAGTTCTTTGAGGATCAAGGAGTGGCTCCAATGTTCCACTATTGGAGCTAGTGATGTACATTGTAAATATGTGTCTTGGAATTTTTACCTAATAATAGAAGCCTTCAAGGCCATCAGATTCTTCATGCATGGATTATGAATGTTTGTAAGACGATTCTACGAATGTTTGTATTTCAAGTTTGCTTTCACATGTGCTAATATAGTTGAACTATTTTGGTTATTTTAGTACTTATCTTATTGATGTGTTGTAATGGTTGTTATCGTTGTCCCATCCTTGTGGATTATTCTACAAGATATTAGATAGATATTTCTTCATTTGTTGGTTGTAATGATCATTGCATCCTCTATGGACTATTTCACTAGATGTTAGACAGACCCTTTCAATTCATGTATCTCTCGTCTTGGGTGGTACTATTACCTCTCACTTAGAGGCTCACTTTTCTCCCCTCTCCATAGTAGAATAACCTAGACACATTTACAAATTAACACTCACTAGGCACACCTTCTTACTTTTCGAAGACACCATTGCATCCCTCTCTCATGCTTACAGTGAAAGCCAAGCTATATATTTGGTATATATGGCAACTAGGTCGATATTCTGGATGGGGCTACTACACCAAATGGTGTGAGGTCTAATGAGGACTTCACATCGAGGAGACCACTTGGTTGATGGATTTTTAGCACCATAAACAAGTAGGTATACCATTCAACACAAATGCACAAGTTCTTACCCAATGATGAACTCTCTTCTTTGTACTTGTAGCCAACTACACTAACCAATAATCTACATTCACTTCTTTATTCAAGCCACACTTATCCACCAAGTTAGGATTAACATAACTATAATTAGATCCAGGGTCAATCAAAATAGAAACAAATTGATCAAAAATATTACCATCCATATCAATAATAGACGCCTGGTGATTTATCTACTTGTTCTCCAATGTTGGATATATCTATGGAATACTTTGTCCATTATTCCCCATTGTTTGCATTTCTTGTGCATTGTAGATCTACGGTCTACAACCTTGATCCTATGGACAATCTCTTCTTCGATGCTCTCATCCACAAGTCCAACACTACAATTTCTTCTGGTCATCACCCTTGTTCTACTCATCAAAAGGAAATCCTTTTCTTCTATCAGTTGCATTGAAATTCTTAGGTGGTGTTGTATTCTCTTTGTTACCTATGTCCTAAGTTCTAGATCGCTTCTTATACCATTTTCCTTTATTCTTCTCATTACCTTTCTAGTCCTAATTAGTTTCAAATCTGCACTTTGATTTCTCATAACAATTCTTTAGCTTCCTAATCTCTTCCTCCAATGATCTAGACTCATAGAACTCAATCATGTCCTTGAATACTACCAACAACCCACTAGTGAATCTCTAGATCTTGGCCTTCTCCTCCTTGAGGTAAGGCACGTATCTCAATAGATACAAGAATATGTTAGTGTAATCCTCATAATTCATAGATCCCATCTTCAGCTCATAGAATTATTTTTCCCTGTCATCATATTATCTCTCTAATAAACACTTCTTCCAGAATAATCTCTTGAACTCACACCAAGTCAAATCCTCTTTCCAAATGCCTCTAACATATTTTACATCTTCCGACCAAATTTTTTCTTTACCTTTAAGACTAAATGTATCTATTATGGAATTCATGTTTTTTGAGTAATCATGCAATCTGAAGAACTTATTCATCCCAAGAAACCATGCCTCTACATCCCGTGACTTTTTCATTTCCCCATCAAATGTAGGTGGATTTTCTTTCTTGAACTCATTCAAAAAATATCCCCTGCCACACCTCCTATAAGGATGATAGGAATGATGACCATGATACCTTTTTGAACTAGAACTAGAGTAAATCCCATGCCCAATGGCTCATCTATCAAGTGTATCCAAGAATATTCCATCTCTAACGGTGTCATATCTATTTGACCTATGCCCACCATGTGACCTATTACCATATGCTCCATTAGTCCTATCCTCCTATCCATGATTGATTCTAAGTGGTCCTTGTCTCTACAAGTCCAACAAGCTCTGAAGAATCATCACTTTGACCTCTACTTGTTTCTCATGTTCCCTAGCAAGTCTCTCTTGTGATTGAATGATTCATTCATTATCTTTTTTGCAACTCCTTATTTATGCCTTCAAAATTCTCGAAGTGTCTACTATGTCAGGAGAATATCCCTCACCATGCTACTCATCTTATCTATAGGGAGAATTTTGTGAGCTATGGTCTACCATCTTGCTAGTCATATTTGATCTTCTCACCCTGCAAGGTATATCATGTCAACTAAACCAAATCATAATAAAACCAATGTACCTCAGTTTAGTTTAGTGGAGGATATCTCATATGCAAGTTCAACCAGATTAGTGCAATACATGTATAATAATAATCATCACAGAATATAGACATCATCTAATTCATCATTCAATTACCATGCATGATGCCACGACTACACACCAACTAGTCACAATTCTTGCATAACAACATATGCACAACACAGCTACATACACAATACATACAAAAACTAACATGCATTCATGACAAAAACATACTGACAACAACACCATCAAATTTTGCATGACATCACAACGGAAACATGAACACCACCATGCATACACAATGATCACATAGACCACAAGTGTAAGGACACATATGCAACTGACATGTACATATGACAACACATTCATCCAAGGAGAATAGAAACGAGACATCACCCAAGGAGAATGGAACCATGCTCTAAAACCACTCTATAATACCCTCCTCGCACAATTACCCAAGATAACTGATCCACTGGGGTAAACATGTGAGGAAGAGTTACTATGACATGATTCAACTCCCCATGTACAGTTAAGGAAGTGGAATTGACATGACAAGACTAATCTGACCTTCCTAAGAAGCTACAAAACCTTCAAGAACCAACCAACCCCTTCAGGTGTCTAACCCTTGAGAGAAATTGATTTTTCACTAACCTAGAGCCTTAGTCACTCCCATGAAAATGAATGCATGCAGCTCGAACCCTCCAGTCACTCCCACAGTAATGAATCCATGTGACTATGACCTTTTTAGGCATTTCAGTGCGAGAAACCCCGAATTTTGTGCCACTTGTTCGGGGCAATGACTCAGACCACTTCCCAAAACTTCATGAAACTTCCAAAAATGATAAATAAAATTGAAACAAGGTTACTAATGAAAACACTTGAATAAGGACTTCATCTAGACCCTACTAGCTGTCGTGGCGGAAAAAGTCGTTTGTGCGGACACAACTGACCTCCCTAGGAGTCTAAACTCTCTAGCGACAAACAGGACAAAATGGAGTGATCTTTCTCTAAATATACCTTTTAAAACATGAAAACTACAAGTGTTTAGGCTTACCTTATTCCAAAACGCTGTTGTTGTAGTTTGTCCTTGCCGATCCGGATGAGCTCCTCCTTCACATCAATTCCTGCAACCACAAACAATCAAACAATTACCAAGCACTTGCATCTCATATAATAAAACATATATTCAACATGCAGACCAAGGAACACATGAAATAACTCATTAACACAAGCTATTGAGAAAAATGAACCAGTTTGTATTAATAACGAAACAAAGAAACTCTTACAACCTGGCCTTGGTGTTGTGCAAGTTCCTCCCAGGGTCCATCAAGGGTTTTCCTCTACTTTGACAAAGCTCACCCACTTCCAAGTAGAATCAAGCAAAGACAATCTCTCCTCACAAGGTTCTAAATGGGAGTCCTAATTCCTGCAGCATTTACCCAAAGAAAATGTATAGCTTCAACCTCCCCTCCCTCTAGCTCAATGCCTTTATTTATAGTGCTGTAAAGAGGTTATTCAGGTCCACCATCAATGGGATAATCCCCCTCTTTGGGTGGGATAGCTCCCTTATTGATGGGATAAGTTCCTCCTTAATAGAGATACATGAACCAACTGGAGGCGCATCCAATTCATCAAACCGACCTCTAGAAAGTTCTAGAAGTAACCACAAGTAACTTTTTTAAGATGAAACTCGTGCATTTTGCCTTTTACAGAAGGACGCACCTGTCCCTTAACATACAGAGCATCCAAAGACGCACCTTTTGTGAACATTGTGAGCGTCCCCGCAGGTAAGGCTAGAGAGAACCTGCGACCCCAGAGATAAACATATTTTTGACAAGACTTTCTCTCTTCTTTGAGTTTGAGATGGATAGCAGAGGCATAAGACTTGCCTAAGAGGGTAGCATGACTGTTGATTGAGCCATACTAACTGTAAATAGTCATGGTGACATTTTTTAGTGTAACAGATTGCCCCCTAAAGTGCGAAGCCTGGAATAGATTAGGGTTTTGTAATTCTAGGAAGGGTGAAGCGCTTTATCATTTCAAGGATTGTCTTGTGGATGACCTGGTTGGAACCTGCAATTTTCAACACAAAATACATGTATAAGATTATATCATCACTGAGGTAGGCATTCCCATACTCAGATTCAAAACTTTAACTAAAGGACTAACTACTCTGATACAGGAATGATCTTGCAGTACATCATTTTTATAGACTTTTGTAGACACAGTATGGACGCAGCCATCTGTTTATGATTAGTCTACATAGATAATGAATACAAAACTCCTCGCAACCTGGATGGTAGAAACTAGATCCAGGGTCTTCACTTCTACTTCCCGAATTGGTACGATTCTAGCCATGTGATTAAATGATTTGATGTCGAACATGTTAGAAACCACTTGATTACCAGTCGATGATGTAAACTGTTAACAAGCGTGAGAGAGACCACCAGTAATGTCAATGGTTCTCAAAGTACCAAGTACAACCCGTGAAATGTGAATAGATGTTTTGATGTCGAACACTTCACGAAATCCTTTGATCGAAAGTCAATGATGTAAACTGACGTCAAAGGCGAGAAACCTGCCATTGATGCATGCAGACTTCAAGGTACTATCGATTCCTAAGTCATCTTTCTAGATAATATGCTGATGTCGATAGAAAGTGACCCGTTGCAGGGCAAGCCCGCAACACGAAATCATTGTTCAAGTTGAAGAAATGTTGCTGTAAGGACTGACTCAGGGATGGTCAAATGGATGACAAGTATTTTGCAGATGAAAGTTTTGCTTGCAGACCTCTTGAACACATAACGACACGATAGATGGCTTGGTGACGAATAACTCAAAGTTAATCCCCGGAACCCGGTTAAAGACTTTCAAAGTGGTTTGATCAATTGTGAGGTAAAAGATTTCCCAACCCAGGTGAATGAAAAAGTGTCGTGTTCAAGAGTGGTAATAAAGTTTCTTTTGAGACAAAAGGTAACAAACAGGTTCATTCTTCTCTCTTTTCCCCCACCATTTCTGGCAAGTACCTCTTTATTTTTAACAAGCTTGAGGAGGATAACATATGCTTGATTGTAAGCTCATCCTTCGGACGAGTCCAACCTAGTTTAAATTCGAACCCTAGGAAGGAGTGGTTCGTTCCTGTTTGTAATTGAACAGGTCCTCTACTGTAAAAGTTTAACGAGCCCAGTATAGGAGAAACTCGGCGTTTTTCAATTTTAGAGAGTCTGAAAAAACTAAAGGAGACTCCACGTTGAACTTTTTCGTATATTTGTGTCCCTCAAGCCCGAAAAAGTATAAAATAATACCTGGGGGAACCGCTTGATCTTGTGACCAAGGAGTACTTTCATAATTAGTGCCACTGACCTGAAAAGTAAAAAGCGATCAAGGACACGTCGTTTTATTTCCGTATCGAGTTTGAAACGACAAAAACCCGGCAATCTTTTCCTGATTTTACGGTCAGAAAAGAGCTATAAGGGGACCGTCTTTTAATTCCGTTTTAACTAGTGTAAAAGAAACGCTCGGCAATCTTTTCATGTTTTAGGAGTCTGAAAAGGGCTTAAAAGAGAACTCCAAGGTTTCACTTTTTCGTAAGTTTTAACGAGTTCGAAAAAGGGATAAAAATGTACTCATGGTTTTCACTTTTTCGTAAGTTTTAACGAGTTCGAAAAAAATGATAAAAATGTACTCATATGGCCGACTTTCAATTTAATTTACGAGTAGGAAAAGATGGAAAGAACTCGGCATTTTCATTTGTTTTACGAGAATGAAAGATAGCAAAATAATCTCGGTATTTTCATGAGTTTAACGAGTCTTGAAAATAACTAAAATTAACTCGAGATAGGTTTCATTTTTACAAAAGCTTGAAACAGATAAAAACTATGCTTTATGCCCCCTAAGCGTAACTGCTAGAGCGCATGCCCCCCTAGCTTCATTTCATTCAACCAGTAGGATGAAATGAAGGTTCAAGTACGAGATCATTTGAAAGACTTGACCTAAAACTGTAAGAAAATTATGCAAAAAACTGAAATAACTAACCTAAACACTTAACATTTACGAGATCTAGTCAATCTCTTGACTCAATTAGAGGAGGATTTGTTTCATTTTTTAACGCGTTTGACACAGGAAAAGAACTATGCTCGGATTTAGTTTCATGTTTATGCAAGCTTGAAACAAAAAACTATGCTTGTTATAAGTTCACATGCCCCCAGCATAAAGATGCAAACCAAGGTACATGCCCCCCAAGCTTCATTGCATTCAATGAGGTGGATGGAATGAAGCTTTACTTTCAAGATCTTGGAAAGACTTGTGGGAGTTGTTTCATTTTTTAGTGAGGTTGACACAGGAAAAGAACTATCCTCAAAACCCTTGTTTCATTTTTTAAACGAGCTTGACACAAGATAAGGAACTATGCTCGTAACTACTCTACAATCTACCTAAAAAAAACTTTACTCTAAAAACCTTGATTCATTTTTTAACGAGCTTGACACAAGACAAGGAACTGTGCTCTAAAATCCTTGATTCATTTTTTAAGGAGCTTGACACAAGACAAGGAACTATGCTCATAACTACTTTCTACAATCTACCTACTTAACCTACCCTTGTTTCATTTTTTGACGAGCTTGACACAAGACAAGGAACTATGCTCAAAAAGTTCGCATGCCCCCAGCATAATGATGCGAAATGATGTACATGCCCCCCAGGCTTCATTGCATTCAACCGGCTGGATGAAATGAAGGTTTACTTTCAATATTTAACTTGAAAAGGGAGTTGTTTCATTTTTAAAGAGGTTGACACAAGAAAAGAACTATCCTCATACCTGATTCATTTTTTAACGAGGTTGACTCAGTAACAGGAACTATCCTCAAACCTGATTCATTTTTTAATGAGGTTGACTCAGTAACAGGAACTGTCCTCAAAACCCTACTTTCTACAATCTACCTACATATCCTAAAATCTAGCTGATTCATTTTTTAATGAGGTTGACTCAGTAAAAGAACTGTCCTCATGCTAGCCTATTTCATTTTTTAACGAGGTTGATACAGGAAAAAACTATCCTCGTTCCATCCAGTTTCATTTTTTAACGAGGTTGAGAGAGGAACAAACTATCCTCGTACTCACTGATTCATTTTTTAACGAGGTCGACACAGTAAAAGGAACTTTCCTCGTACCATTGATCATGGCTTCCAACTGGAAGAAAGACATGTCAATGGACACACCTTGATCATGGCTTCCAAAAGGTCTTCATCCGAAGGAAGAATAGTTTTTTGGAAGGAACACATGTCAAGGGACTCAAAAGGGATAAGAACATCGTGTTCAAGTAATCCCATAGAGTTTTCCATGTCAATTACCGAATCTAAATCAACAGTGAGAGGCTCACTTACATTGGTAACTGAAAACATGGGACCGGTTGCCACATAGTTAACCCGTGGCAGGGTAGATACCACTTTAGAATCTGGAACAGTTAGGGGTGTCATATTATTGGTAGTTGAAACAAGACTAGGGAACGAAAGCTGGTCTACAGTCACAATACTGCCATTGTGAGGGAAAGACATCACGCGAAAGAGTGTCGATACGACAGCTTTCATTGCATAAACATAGTCTCGCCCAAGGAGTAAATTGAAATCCAAGGGACCTCGAACTACGATAAGATCAATACAGACAGTTTTACCTTCCAATGTAATGGAAAACTTAGGAAGGATCCCTAAAGGTTCACTAATGGTTCTGTTAAAAGCTTTCAGATTCTGCGTAATAGGCGCAAGCTGAGGGGAACCCAAAGCTTTCCAAACAGCTGAGGATAAAATACTAACAGAAGCACCTTCAACTACCTGAGTACGATGTATGTCCCTACCACCAGCCTTGACAATGATTTGGAAAGGGATGGAGGAAGGAAGACGAGGTTCTGTCAGTCTATTCCAATCAAAGGAAAAGACCTCAGTACTTGGAGGGGGTTCTGTAGAAACAGGTGAAATGCCCCCCGGCATAGAAGAATCCGATGTAACAAGAAGAACATCAGCGGTATGAAATTTACTCTCGAAAAGGAGAGTGTGATCGACCGAATGTGAAATTGAATCGACCACTTGATCAACTAATGGATCATCAACCTGAGTGACATGAGTTTCACTCTCCAATGGGAGAGTGTGATCGACTGTACTTGAATTTAGATCAATCACTCCGTCAGTTGACGGTAGGTTGGGAGAAAGTTTACGGTAACCAGTTGGAAATTCTTGCTGTGGAACAGTAAGGTTTTCCAATAATGTTGAGGCTTCATCCATGTGAGGGCAAATGTGAGTTTGATGACTCCCTTTGCATAACTTACAAGGAAACCTAACTTTACCCTTTTTCCCAGGAACCTGACTATCACTGGTTGATGGATCAATGGAAAGTTGATGAGATTTTTCTGACCATACTTCCAAGACCTTTGGAATACCAGGACAATTGACAAGGAAGTGGTCACCCTTACAAAGCCTGCAAGGGTATTTAGGTTTACGGTGCATGTCGGAGTTTTCCTCAACACAACTAACACTTACAACCATGGTTGGTTGGTTGACTTCTTTCTTATCTTGCTTCTTTTTCTTCTTCTTCTTCTTCCCTTTCTTCTTCTTCTTAGCCTCCTGGTTACTAGCATCAAGGCTTTTACCAGGCGAAGAGGAAGAAATGGAGGAAGAAAAATTAGGCGAAGAAGGTAAAGGGTCAACAGAAGGTTGGTGATGTTGAGATGGTGAACTCTGTTGAGGTGAAGCATCCGGTTGAGATGGAACAATTGGAGTATTTTGGGCCAACGAAGTTGAAAATAACCATATCGGTAAACCTATTGTAAATCCAGGTAATGACAAAGTAGCCATATAAGGAGGACCAACATTTCCAAAGTAAGGAAAAGTACTAGGATTCTCATTAGGAGGGGTTCCTAGGTTGATAAATTCCGGAACATTTGCCATTATATTCAACTTCAGTGAATTTTATTAACAATTTAAAACTAAAATTAACAACTCACAATTCACACTTAACAACTAAAATTCACAATTCACACCTATGGTCTCTAAAAGTAAAAACAAACAAATTAACACGCGCTATCAAATCTAGGAGTCAAACCACACACAAACAGTAAGCTCTCCGGACCGAAAACACTAGTTGGTGATGAAGCCCAACCTCGCAGAATTCAGTACAGAAATGGCGGGTGGAACAGTTACCCTGGCAACCTGCTTAATGAATAGACCGGCACAAGTTCCTCCACTTTAACCGTCTCGAAGTGAAGTGAACCCCCCGGAAAATCCAAGTGAGTATAACCGACGTCTGCTCCAGGTACAGTGGGACCTTCCCTCCACCGTCACCTCGGTAGAACCCTAAAGATTATGGTCACTAAGGTCACCAACAGTAACAAATACACCTGGGGGAACAGTCTAAACTCCGACAGCACGCAAGGGCAGAGTAGCAAGCTCAATCCCCTTACCGGCTCCTTGACAGTAATCCAAGGTTTACCGATAAGTGACCCCTGGCTCCTCGACAATGGTTAATCCGAGGTTTACCGTTTGTAATACGTACTGTCTGGCATCGTTCCCAACGAGGGGGGAATGATCCCCTCACTGGTTCGGACACGAGCTCGTGCTTCTCCTTTAAGAGGAGCTTTCCCAGAGTGCAATTGAAACAATTGGATTTATTCTACTCAAGATAAACTATCTGTTTGGTTTTGTAGTCTTGGAGAGTTAAGTACTCACCTACTCCAAGACCCTAGCCTAAGCTATGTTGGTGTTTCAGAGCCCTAGAAATGTAAAAATTACTAGATGAATTTTAATTAAGCGCTGTGTTATTAAGGCTGTTATTACTCAAATGGATAAATGGAGATGAAACCAATGGTGTTATGACCCGACTCAACTGAATGCAATCGAATATGATAATGCAATCCTTTCAATTCGATGAATCCTAATTAAAGTAAGGAGAGAGTTTCCATTCACTTCCAACAATGCAAAAATTGATCACTAAGAGAAAATACAACAAATTCTCTAATGCACTAATGTTTTCAAGGAAAACTAATGCAAATCAATTCCAAACCATTTTTTTATTTTTATTTTTGTGTAAATTCAAATCAAAGAAAGCTGATCTAAATCTACGATTGATTTTTCAGAATGTAAACTATGCAATGGTAATCTAAGCACAATTCACTTGAAAAGTATGCAAATGTAATCTATGCACATTTTTCATTCATATTCTGAAGATGAGAATTCTAATTATGCAAATGTGATCTATGCAAGAGAATTCTCAAACACAAGATGATTCTAATGCAATCTAAGAACCAATCAAGTGCAAGTCGAGAAAATTGGGTGAGAGTTCCAAAGATCATAAAATAAAAACACTCAAAGGCGATTAACACTCATACACAATTTAGCCAAAAACACAAGCAAAAACACAAGCAAAAAGATGCAAAATTGTGAAAGGACTGAGACAAACCTCCAAGTAATGACCAAAGGAAATCAAATCAAGAATTTCTCAAAAAAGAGACTCAGAACACCCAATTGATGAAAGCTTAAAGCAGGAATGCCAATGAAACAAGCTTAGGTGAAGATTCTTGGCAAGGGACTAATGGATCTGGGCAGTAAAAACTAAGAAAAAGCAAAATCTAAGGGGAAAAAATGCAAAAAATGGATTTTTCTTAAATTTTAGCAGGGGACGCAGGCAACCAGTTACACCAGCTGCGGGCCCGCTCTGTGCACACTGCGAAAGTGCGTCCAGGGACGCACTGTGCAACACTCAGAGGGTGCGTCCTTCTGAAAAACTCAAGAAAAACCAAAATAAAACTAATCCTAAGCTAACCCACCCAGAAACAGAAACACAGAGCCAAAAACCAGAAAAATAAACCAATTTTCTCAGAGCAAAGTTCACACAAAGGAAAAGACTTTTCTCATTAATGGAAACTTTCCCCAGCGGAGTCGCCAATTTGTCATGGCGGAAAAAGTCGTTTGTGCGGACACAACTGACCTCCCTAGGAGTCTAAACTCTCTAGCGACAAACAAGACAAAATGGAGTGATCTTTCTCTAAATATACCTTTTAAAACATGAAAACTACAAGTGTTTAGGCTTACCTTATTCCAAAACGCTGTTGTTGTAGTTCGTCCTTGCCAATCCGGATGAGCTCCTCCTTCACATCAATTCCTGCAACCACAAACAATCAAACAATTACCAAGCACTTGCATCTCATATAATAAAACATATATTCAACATGCAGACCAAGGAACACATGAAATAACTCATTAACACAAGCTATTGAGAAAAATGAACCAGTTTGTATTAATAACGAAACAAAGAAACTCTTACAACCTGGCCTTGGTGTTGTGCAAGTTCCTCCCAGGGTCCATCAAGGGTTTTCCTCTACTTTGACAAAGCTCACCCACTTCCAAGTAGAATCAAGCAAAGACAATCTCTCCTCACAAGGTTCTAAATGGGAGTCCTAATTCCTGCAGCATTTACCCAAAGAAAATGTATAGCTTCAACCTCCCCTCCCTCTGGCTCAATGCCTTTATTTATAGTGCTGTAAAGAGGTTATTCAGGTCCACCATCAATGGGATAATCCCCCTCTTTGGGTGGGATAGCTCCCTTATTGATGGGATAAGTTCCTCCTTAATAGAGATACATGAACCAACTGGAGGCGCATCCAATTCATCAAACCGACCTCTAGAAAGTTCTAGAAGTAACCACAAGTAACTTTTTTAAGATGAAACTCGCGCATTTTGCCTTTTACAGAAGGACGCACCTGTCCCTTAACATACAGAGCGTCCAAAGACGCACCTTTTGTGAACATTGTCAGCGTCCCCGCAGGTAAGGCTAGAGAGAACCTGCGACCCCAGAGATAAACATATTTTTGACAAGACTTTCTCTCTTCTTTGAGTTTGAGATGGATAGCAGAGGCATAAGACTTGCCTAAGAGGGTAGCATGACTGTTGATTGAGCCATACTAACTGTAAATAGTCATGGTGACATTTTTTAGTGTAACACTAGCCATGATGGGCATTTTTTCAAACATTTCATAAACATGAAATCTACAGGTCATAACAACAAATCTTAACATAGGGATCTCATACTATCTGAGAATTGTCAAAGAACACTGGAACATAGGGTTCTCCTCATAATAGTTTCATTGTTATCTATCAGGTCATTCATTCATTAAAATTTCATATACTAAACAAAACATGATGAGATCCATACATCATAACTGTCATAAAACATGCTTATAACCAACAAATAACTAGAGATATATTAATGAGGAAACAACCATTAAAGCCACATAATCGAAAGCACATTTACTCATAAAATACCAAAGGAAAATGAGCTCTTATTAACATATAAAAATACAACCAATTCAAGGACGTCCACATACCAGCCAACCATAGATTAGGCTGAACCAAATCTCTCTTTCATCTAATAACCCCTATGCCATATTCCAAGCATGAATGTGGGATCTCATGAAACAAATAAAAAATAAACAAAGTAGGGCTTCTAGAGGCCAAACCACCTCAACCCTCAAGATTTTTATTCCACCTCATGGTTAGACATCACCATATCAGTCTCTAACTAACTTTTCCAGGGCTTCAGATCATTTGTTCCAACCAAGGATTCCAAAACTAGTAACTCAACCCACAACTATTGTCAAGCTCCAAATTGTTTTTCCAACTAGGGATTCCATTACTAGCAACCCAACCCACCAAGTGCTCCAAATCGTTTTTCCATCCAAGGCTTCCAGGACTAGTAACTCAACCCAAGTTGTTATAGGGCTTCCAGAGAATTTTTCCAACAAAGGCTCCAATAGCTAGTAACTCAACCCACATCCATAAGGAACATGAGAACCAACTAGAAAACAAAAGGAAAGAAACCCACAACATCATGGCTATCCATGAAATGGTAAGGCTAGGAAAAGCCACTACCAATCTAGGTAATCCTCCATGCCAATGACATGCCAAAACTAGCAAAGAAAGTATACATGTAACTTGGTACCTACAAGAAAAACCCGTCGTAGTTGTTGATTTTGATGCCCTCTTGCACTTTCTTGCTTTTCCTTTTCCTTCTTGCTCCAAATCCCAAATATGTCAGACTCCTCCAAGGGTGCTCCAAGAAAACTCTATGTCCAAGAGAGAGAGCGAGTATAAAATGAGAGCTCCAAAACTGAACTGACAAAAAGCTACAAACTAATCCTTCGAAGCCTTTTTATTAATGAGGCCTCTATTTTCTTCAATTTTCCATTATTTTCCTTCATTTTCTTCCTCACATGAAACATGGGACCTTTTACCTCCATTTTCTCCCATTTTCCATAAATAAAATACCAATAAATGCCTCATGCGTTTCCAAAACCTTTACCATTTCCTTTTCCAATTTCCATAGCCATTAATTAATCATAAGTGATCCCCATCATTATGTTTTTCCTAACATTCAGCTTGGAATACGTGTTTCGTCACCTTGGTTATTCATTTTTCCTTTATTAACTTTATTACCTGGACTTTTAACCAGGGTTGTTACATCAAAGCAACAAATAACAATGATGGAGGAATATGACTATTGTTGTATTAATTTTGGGGGATAACATTGAGGTCTTAAGACATTCTCTAGTACTTTTTTACTGCTAACCTACAACACATAGTACTCATATATGAGTGCCTTCCTCATTTTTCAAATCCTTATAGGTATAAAAATGAAGATATTGGAGAATATCCCCCTTGCATTCAATAATTATTCAAACTCTTCGCTTACTCCTCTTCACTATGCTTGACTTTGACATGGACCCCAATTCATGGAAGTATTCATTCTATTGATATGTGTCGTTGTTCCAACTGATTAATAATATACAATAATTCTTACAATTTAGGACTTCACTTCTTGTCCATATTTCAAAGTGATAGTCTCGGGATTGAAATATTCTACATAATCAAGGAAAACAACATTCACCCATTACAGAGATTAACCTATCATGATGAATGCAGAGAATTGAGGGACCTAGTTTCCAAGGCATGGTTATCTTTATCCAAAATTATCCATTCAATAGTGATATATTTCCATCATTATGCTTTTCTTTATATTATTTATGCACCTTAATATGAAATGCACCTTATATTTTTTCATTCCCACACATTTAGACTTGTAGAAAAATAAATAATTGTAAAAATCATAAAATTAACAAATTAAAAAATTAGAGAAATATTAAATATAACACAATGCTTATCTTTGAGAAACGTAACTGACTAACTATAGACCTCAAGAATTTCTCCTAGCCATAGACCACACTATTCATAACCTTTTAGAAACTAGCCACCTATAAGTTGAGGATTTGACTCCACAAGGACTTTTACTTACCTAAAGCTAGGTACATATCCAATACCAACATAATCAGGCTAAGGTACCAAACCAAAAATTCTCCCACCAATAATCTCACATCTCGTATTAGCCCACTTAACCCAATTAGTGCACCACCTTCTCCACACCCACATTCCATTGGGTTGTGTCACTAGCCTTCCAAGGTATCTAACTCAACAACTAGGAACATTCCAAATCATTGTGCTTCCTAAGAGTTTCCAACTTCCCGTAAGGTCTTCCAAGTACCTACCTGGCCTCACACAAGGGAACCTGAACCCTTATCCTTGAATATTTCTCAGGTTCTATCTGTGTTCCACATGTCATAGGTCATCCCTTATTTCCCCTCCTTGGACTTCCATCCTCCCCCTTTCAAAAATGGTGTCTCCATCCCCCTATGTCTCTAACGCCCTCATTTTTACATGCATGTCCCTCCCATGACACATGGCTCCCTCTAAAATCACTTTTGTACTTAATGTAAAAGCATATGTACTATTGACTTTTTATTATTTTAATAATAAGTTAGCCATGTAGACTTAATCCCTTCATCGCTTATCCCTTAGCCCCCATTCACACTCACGGAGTCTTAGCGACCCATAATCTCTTTTCTTATAAGTTCTATATTAATGATCTCTTTTATTAATATGCATGTGATTATATATTTACAAGGTTAGGCTCTCTATCCTTTTAGTATATAGGCTCACTAGCCTAGAATCACAAAACATTCTATCTTCAAACCATATAACATAGGCATGCAAGCCTAAAACCATGTATCCATAGGCACATAGACACCAAAATACATATCGAATGACTACCCTAAACATGATATGTAAATCACACAAAGGTTTCATGGTAAGGGTATTATATTCCCCTCTCCCTTATTTATACATTGTCCTCAGTGCATTATATACACTTTATATTTACAAAAAAATCCATTCAAAAGGATGAGGGTACTCTACCCTTATAGCATATTTATACTCCTATGTGGAATCTTCAGGACCAAAATGTGTCCACTACACCTTTACTAAGGCAAATGGCTTGATTCTATCACACTTTGAGCTTCTTGTCCAAAATTGCCACTGGTTTGACCTAAAAGGCTCCCTAAGGATCCATATAAATAATTTTCTTGTCAATTACATGATTAGCATCAAGAACATATGTTTTAAGCAATGAAATTTGAAACACATCATTAATATGCATGGATCTTTGTAATTATATTCTATATGCAAATGGGCCAAGCCTCTACGATTTCAAATGGCCCACAAAATCTAGCTACCATCTTTGTGAAACCACCCAATTTCAGTGAGTTTTTATTTTTATTCACTCATAAGAAGACATGATCACCAACTTTTACTTATTTGTTCAACTTGTGCGTATATACATAGTTTTCCTATATATCGTTGGAAACCTACAACTTTTGCCTAGTTTTCCCTATTTTCTCTTCCATTTCCCTAAGCAAGTATGGCCCAACAATGGTCGTTTCTATTGAGTTGTCCTAATGCAAAGTTAGGTCACATTTTTTTCTATACAAGGCATCAAATGGTCTCATCTCCAACAATGTCTGGTGCCCATTATTATATGAAAATCCCACCAAGTGAAAATAATCTTCCCATTTTCATGGCTTCTCCATCACATACATTCTCAACATGCCTTCCATCACCTGATTGAGTCTTTGATTCTAACCATCTAAATCTGGATGGTATGTCGTACTAAAATTCAAATTGTTTCCAAATCCCTTGAATAAACCTATCCAAATATTTGATGTAAATTTGGGATCCCTATTAGGAATAATCTCCTTAGGCACACCATGTAACTTGGAAATTATATATATATATATATATATCTATATATATATATATATATAGATAGATAGATATATAGATATATAATTGTCGTATGTGTTGACTCTAATGGAATAAAATGGGAAGTATTGGTGAGTGTATCCATCACCACCATGATGGAATCACGCTACCTCATAGTCTTAGATAGACTTGTAATAAAATCAATGGAAACAATTTCCCATTTTTACTCGGGAATAGATATTGGTTATAGCAATCTAGTTGGATGCCTATGTTATGCCTTAACCTTTTGGCATTCTAAAAACCTAGCTATATAATCAACCACCATCTTTTTTATGCCTATCCAAAATTATTGTTTATTGACTACTGAAATAGTCTTTTAGTACATTGGGTTCCCAACATAAGTTACTTTGTGTATCTCGTTCAACACTATACAATTCAACCCATGCAAATTCGACACATAAATCCTTCCCTTATACATGAGGATTCTATCCTCTTTCAGTTCATAATTCTTTTATCTTAGCTACAAATGAATTTTAGATTGTTCTCCTTTTATTTTTTATATATTTCTAATCAAGGTTTTGAACCTCTAAAATTTTGATTTTTAAATCAGGTTTACATACACTTATGGTTGTAGCGTGCAATATATGCACTCTTATACTAAGTGCATTATCCATCTTATTGTCCTTTCATTTTATATGTTGGACGTCAAATTCATAATCCACAAGGAATTACAACCATCTAATTTGTCTAGAATTCAAATTTGGTTGTCCAAGTAAGTGCTTCAGACCATGGTGGTCTATTCTTAGTTCAAACTTATTTCCTATGAGGTAATTCCTTCACATCATTAAGGCAATTATGATTAAATTCTAATTCCAAATAATGAATTGGATAATTTATTTCATGTTCCTTCATTTTTATTGATTCATAGCATATCACATGCCCATTTCTCTTAAGCATTCCTCAAAACCCCTTATTACATGCATCAGTGCATACAATAAAATATTCAATTGTATAAACTATATTTAGTAACAGTGCATTTGTTAATAAAAAAATGAAATGTTAAAAGGTCTCTTTGCATTTATGAGACCACTCAAATTTCACACCCTTCTTTGGAAAGGAAGTGATAGGATATGATATTTTTGAGAACTCTTCAATAAATCTCCTATAGTATTCTACTAGGCCCATGAAGGATCTAAACTTTGTCACATTTTTGGGTGTTGAACACTCTATGATTTCTTTGGCTTTCACTAGGTCCATACAGCCACCCTTTCTTATGAAATTATACGACCCAAATACTAAATTTAAATTTGATAAAAATAATGTTTACTTAGATTGTCATAAAAATGATGTTCTCTAAGTACTTGCAACATTGTTTACAGTTTCTTTTCATGCTCTTCCTCATATTTTGAATACACTAGGATGTCATCCAAAAATAAAATGACAAACTTATCAAAATGATTTAAGAAAATGCCATGGAAAACCCAAATGGTAATACCACAAATTCATAATTTCCACATCAAGTTTTAAATGTTGTCTTGTTGATGTCATCATCCTCAATTCTTACTTTATGACACCTTGATCTTAGATCAATCATGGAAAACACTTTATCTCCCTTTAATTGATCGAAAAGGTAATTTATAATCAATACACAACCTTAGTGTACCATATTTCCTTTTAACAAAGAGCACTAGAGCACCCAAAGGTGACACACTTGGGTGTGTGTACCCTTCTTCAGAATTTCTTCCAATTGCATATGAAACTCCTTAACGGGTATTTATAGGTATCAAATCTATTGATAATTCAACATCCCTTTTAGGTGGTAAACCTAGGATCTAAGCAAATATATCTTCAAATTCCTTAAGTACCCAATATCTTCAATATTTGTTACTTTGTCCTTGGTTACCTCTTCCATGAGAGGTGCATAAATTTGGCACCCTTTTCTAAAAAAATTATTCAATTGCATGGATGATATTTCTCTAACAAAAATTAGCCTTGGAATTCCCTATACTTATTTTTCTTCCTCCATTAAGGCAAGTGAATTCCTTATTATAACAATCTAGGACCACATGGTGTTTTTCCAACCAATCCATATAAATTAGGAAATCATATGAACCCAATGGTATAATGTTAAACTCCATAATTGTGCTCAACTCATTCACATTATTTTGAAATTCCTTTAGAGTTTTATTGATCCTTCTCTTATCCCCTATACATAATTGAACTTATAAAGTCCTACCATGCTTTGTTCTCTTCAAATTAAATCTCTTAAGAGGTTGAGGACCAAGATAAGTATGAATAGCTCCATAATAAATTAAAATGTAAATGGGCTCGTTATTTATCTTACCTTTGATTTCAATCATATGAGCATGGTGATCAAACTACATGTTTTCCATTGATGCATAAATTTTGGGCATGCTTCTACCCATGTCCTCTACTATATCAGCTCCTTTTATGTAGTGTATAGTCCTCATCCAATATCCTTTATGAGGGTTCTATCTATACATGTGTTCTCCTTCACAGCCTCAACAATTGATGGGCTAAAATAATGTTCTTTTTCCCAACAACTCAACTCCCCTTGGTTCACCTTGCGCTACCTGAGTTTGTTGACTTTCTTGGGAACTAGTTTTGAAAAATGAAGGTTTATATCCCATTATCTTTTCTCCACCTTGGATCTTTTCTTGTCATCCAAAGATTTCTAGAAGGATATTTTATTTCAACCCTGTTCATAAAGGCACTTTACCTTCCTCATGGCCTTATCCAAATTCTTAGGATCATGAAAATTTAATTTTGTCACTATAGACTGATGAAAAACCACTTACAAATATTTTTATTTTGAGATTTTCATCCTTCATAAATCTAGCATGCATCAATAGTTAAGTGAACTTTCATCCATATTCATCTATTGCCGTATTCCCTAGCTTGAGTTCAAAGAAAAATTGCATTTTCCTTTCATAGTAAGCTTATGAAAAATACTTCTTTTGAGGGAACCTTTTATGTTGACTCTATGATATCTTCTTCTCATCTAAGTGTTTGACTTCCTTGAGTTTTTCCCACTAGAGGTTTTCCCCTCCATTCAAGTGATAAATTGAAATTTGTACCTCAGAGTTGGATGAGTAATTGTGCAATTGAAAATAATTTATCATCTCTAGCAACAAACCTTTATCTTCCTTTCCTTTCTTATGCTCACCATTAAATGTAGGAGATTTAATCTTCCTAATATCTTCTTGCAAGTTATCCACGTTAGGCTTCCTTCTTTTTGTTTAAATGGAAATACAATTGGAATATTAAGATATTTTGAGGAAACATAATATTTTTTGGTTGAATGTCTTGGTGAGTGATTTTTCTACCTACCAACACTCTTAGAATTCCTTGAATTTCCAGCATCCCCCCTCCTAACTTGGGAATTGTGTTCCTTTGCCTCCTTGAATAATATTTCTTGTCCATTCTCCTTTACAAATAATTTAGGATATATAAAATTTGAGTACTAAATTTTTTTTTATTCCTTCATCAGTATTTCATTATCAACCTTATAGTTGAAGCCCTCCATATTGTGACTCCTCATGGTCTCCTCTAGGTCACTATTCTCTGAGCTACCTCTTCCATGTCCATTTCACTCTATTTCTATATTACCCATGCTAGAATTCATTCCTATAGCCTTTTATACCTATTTTTTCTTAGAATTACCCATGTAGAATGCATTCCTCTAACCTCCTATTCATACAAACCAAAATTCCAAGTTGATAGGTGTATACTTCTCATTTACAGCTTTCTATTGACTTCTCTTGAGTCCTAATCTGAGCCCTGGTTACAGAATTACATCTCCTAGATCTAAACTTACATTCAATTTTTCCTCATATTATTTTGTAATTATTATCTGTCATATATGCCTCCTCTTTGCACTCCCTCCTCCTTTTGAAAAATACATGTACTTTTTTTTATAATCCTTAGTCATTAATAGACATGAATTGATTTGCATGTATTTCCTTACAAAAGTTGGCATACTTGCAACAACTTCTTCTATCATTCAGTCCCCACTTGGACCCTATAGTTAATGTGGAGCTTTTCTGTTAAGTTTCATTCATTCTATCATACCCCAACCTTCTCATAGCAAGGTTCCATTGTAATTTTCCATACCATCCCCCAGATATTTTGGATGTTATTTTTTTTGTTTCCTATTTTACCAAAGTTTTGATACTCTATGTTTTAGTATTATCAACTATTGTGCCCAGATAGCAAAAGTATTGTCATTTGATAATGTCTTATCATACAAAAGTGATATTATACCATAAATTTATTTATAAATTATCCTAATATGGCTTGACCATCAATATGTCGATAAGTTGACCCTTTGATGGTGTTATTTAACGGGTCACTATTTGTCAAATTGTTATCCTCATAATGGGATAGAAATATGAAGCACTTTTTCCAAAAAACAATAGTATCTAGATATCCCAGTAAGTGCTATGGAACAAAACTTGGTCCTTTCACTTGGCCATGTCACTACCACATAATGGCCCCATCATTTTCACTATGAGCTTACCCTATCAGCTACCACCTTATCCAGCATCACCATGTGTTTTCCTTGTCATCGAGCTTGCTTGTCACTAATTCACCTATTACATCATCCTGCCAACTTCACACCACCGTGCTTCATGATGTCATCATGTTGCTTTATAAACACAATATCAAGGGGGTCCCCAAGTGGTTTTTTGAATTATTGTGGGTGGAGGGAAATCACTTAAGGCCATCAATCTAGTGCCTTCTACATATGTTCATGCTCTTTAACCTAAACTTGATTAAATGATGATTCCACTTTAATGATCTTATAATTACACATTAACCTATAATTACACTTTAACCTATGATTACTCTTTAATCACCAATATTAATCCATCTTATGGGAGTGAATCTCCTGTAAATGCCTTTTCGATCAATTATAATGAGAACACAATTCTGAGGATATTGTTGTCTTGAATATTCAAACCTATGACTTATGTCCATGAGCATGTGACTTTGAACCTTCACCGAGAATACCCCACAATATCATGTTTCATTCACGAATTTGGTCAAACCATGAATGTGTCATTTTTAATTTCCACCTTTCCTTGAGAATTTTTTATCAAGAAACATGTAGAGATGCTAACCATTTTCCTATGGCTCAGTTTTTTAGCATAGAACCATGTTAAATTGAACCAAAATACACTATAGAGTTTCATTTCTATACTCCATTCTTTGATTTCGTGAAACAGTTTACAAATAGTAATTTCATCAAACACTGCGCAAACATTATAACAAAACAATTTTGTCTATATCTGGCCCATATATGCGTAGGGGCTCTGATACCACTTGCAATGTCCCTATTCACTCAATAAGTATTTTCACTACCTCTATGAATTAATCTATGAAAGATTTTTCCTTGATTTTATACTTGTACCTCTAATACCATGAATAATTTGTGTCTGCCAAGGCATCCATAACATGCCAAAACCATTTATCTTCTCTATTTCCATCATTCTATTCTACTTTATATGCTCAATTCACCTTAATATGTAATGAACCTTATTCATTGTAGCATATTTAGACATGTACAAACACATAATTGTAAACAACATGAAAATAAAAAATTAACAAATTAGAGAATAATTAAATAGAACACAACACTTATCTTGAGAAAATTCACTGACAAACTACAGATCTTAGATGTTCCACCCAGTCATTGATCACACTCTCCATCGCCTTTTAATGGATAGTAAACCCTAAGCTTGGGATTTGACTCCATAAGGATTGAAAATTACTTATTGCCAGGTACATATTTAGTACTAAAATAATTAGGTTAAGGTATTAACCCAATTGTTGGACTTATGACAAATGTGTTTTCCTTGATGACAACCTACTTGATAAAGATGTCAACATGATGATTATGCAGATGCTACAGGTGATATGGACAAAGGAATATCAGTTCAAAGACAAAACAATGCCAAAGGTGAATTTTAGGAAAGTATATGTGGGTCCTATGAATAAAATTTACATACATACGCGGGTATGGTAAAGAAAAGTCACATATAGTTTCCACAGCATGGTATTGTTAATACCAAGCGTTGTCGCTTCCAGAGACAACCTTGAATTGCTTACAAGACCAGTGCCTGGTAACATCTATCTTTATGTGTCTTATATGCTCTTCAAGAAACCGGAGACATCATATACATCCTATACACATAGTAATTACAAATATACAAATAAAAACATGGATTGGTTCCTTCATCCAAGGATATAAGCCATGCATTTTTGGTATCCTTTCACATATACAACTCATAGGAATATAAACAAAAACTAGTCGAGGTTGAGTAATTCGAGGAATTATAGTTTAATCAGCTTTTGCAAAGTAATGAAAGAAGCGAGGAAGACTAATTCATCACATAGAGCTTGAAACCTCAAGATTTCTATACTTATCTGAGTTAAAGATAAACATATGGATGTAAGAGGAATGGATGCTATGATTTATGGAGCACAAATTTAAAGATATAATCTCAGAATTACATACAGGCATGTGCATTAACTAGTAAACACAAATGAATCCTTAAGATCATATGACATATTTCTGGCGGCTACAATTTCATGAAATCAGAGAGGAAATGTGAACATAATGGAAGTTAAACAGAAAAATAACATATTTAATACTCGAAGGCTGGAATCGCCACTATTTCATTTATAATCTGAAAGTTGCAAATCTAGAATTAACACCACTTCAGAAATTACATCAGTTTTTCCAAAGAATTCAGAACCTTTTCTAAGTGTTCCTTCCTCCCTTTTATAAGGAAAGGGGGAGCAAGGAAATCTGTTACAAAAATATCTTTTGGCTAGAATTTACAACTATCTGTATGACTAGCTACCTCAGTGTGAAGCTTCTAGTTGTTACAACAGTAAGATACCTTTCTTGAAAATAAAACAGAATAACAACAACAACAATCAAAAACAACAAAAACAAATTAATCAACGAAACTGAAATGATGGTCCTAAAAATATCCCCATGCCACTCTTCTTTGTTGGCCTCTGGTCTAAGCATGTTTCTGGTAAATCACGGTTAATCCTCTCTCGATCCGTTCCTTGTCACTTTTAGCTTTTAATAGTCTTGTTCCTTCTCTTTCACGAAGTGAGAGTGGTTACCCATCATGGCGATAGCAGACTCTGAACGTGGCTACCAAGTCATCCTCCCTCCTAGAATCCTTGTAAAACACTATCAGTACCCTGATAAGCCTCGTGATGCAACTATTGTGTAATATGAAGGAGTGTGAGGATGAGTGGTTTTCGAAGGGGGGTGTGAACAGTAAGTGGCAAGTGAGGGGGTAGGGTGTGAAATGATATGAGAGGGACATTTAGCAACAGGGCTTGATGGGGAAACCAATTTTTCAGACCCCACCTTACTTATAAAGGGAAACAGGACGGGGTGGGGGTGGGGAGGAAGACCTGGGAGTCATTGATCTAGGTAGAGTCAATCTGGGTCATCCAGATATGGGGGATGTTTATTCAATATGCGTCCAGACTGGGACTTTGAATTGTGAGATTGTCGATTGCCAATATGCGAGATTGATGATGTCATCAATGCCATGTGTCGCTTCTTGAGTGGTGACACGTGGCACCCGAATATATCCCCATAATAACCCTGAAAATGTCAGATCTATTTGCCAAGTGTCCTCCATACTGCCACATCATGCTAATGTCAGTTACCATGTGTCTTTCTGAGGACCAATCATATGCTCCCATGTGGCCCTACTAGAAGAGAGAGAAAGAACCCGCCTGCCTTTGGTTTTTCACTGAATTCCTTTGTTAATCATAATCAACCCTTCCCCAACACTTTTAACGTTTTTGGCGTTCGATAGTTTTACAACACTGTATTTGTTCACAGCCTTTGAAAACATCGATTTTCAATCTATGATATAGCTCTCAGTGTGATTGTCGATTTGCGATGTGCTAGAATCTCCAATTGTGATTTGCAATATCGGCGATTGTTGATCGCTTCCCTCATTGCACTCCCCCATGGCTACTTTATAAAAAAGTATATTTTGATTTGTGATGCACTCCTAGAGTGTGATATTGGCGATCACTATTATACCTTGCTGATATGTCTTGATTGTTGGGACCTCCGATATGTGATTGCGATTAGCCTTTACCTTTGGTATTTTTCTCTTTGTTTTCTAACTTTCAAAGGGTAACTTCAACAGGCCTTATCTTTTGATCCCTAATTCCATTTTTGGACTTCCACCTACCATTGGAAAGCTTATTCTAGGCACCATGCAAAGCAGAGGGCCTAATTTAGCTTTGAGAGTTCCTGTGGCTTGAAAAAATGGCTTCATACTTCACTTCTATTTAGAACTTGGGACAACTAAAAACTCATGATGCAATGAGTGATAACATTGGCTCCAACTGGGGACAGTGCCTTGCTGGCGAGGTGTTGAGAACCTGCAGACCAATAGCCTTCTTTCCATTAGGCATGGAGTCTTCTTAAACAAGTGAAAATTTTGTGAAAGTGGAACTTTTAAACAAAAAAATGGAAATTTCATATGATAATTACACACACACACACCAATATTTACAATTAGTGCAATACAGTACCTTTTAATTTTCAAAATAAATTTTGAGGAACTAACCATTCACTGGTAGTTTCAACGATTCACCTTCCAGATTATCGAGTAGGTAAGTATTATTTCCTTTTTCTTCTGAAATATTGAAAGGGCCAAACTATAGTGCATCAAATTTTTTGTGCTTACCTTTTTCTTCCTATTGAACATCCATCAGAGAACTAAATCTCTCAGTTAAAGAGGTCGACCCTTAGCCTTTTTGTCAAACAGGGATTTTATCTTCTGCTGGCAATTTTCCAATTTAGTCCCCACATGTTCCCTATTTTCATGGAGCTCCACTAGTTGGTTTATCCTTCGTGTCAAATCACTTGTCTCCTCCTCAGCTTATTGCAGTAACTTCACCATTGGCATTGTTAATTGGATTGGGAAGTCTGCATCCTTACCATACATAATCTCAAAATGCGATTTTCCGGTGGAGCGTTTAGGAGTTACTTGGTTGGCCTAGATTGAAAACTTCAATTAGGTGTCCCAATTCCTCTGATTTTCGGTGATGGTCTTCTTCAACACTCTCACAACAATTTTATTTGAGGGCTCAACTAAACTATTTCCTCGGGGATAGTAAGTTGTGGAGTTCCCTATGATGATATTGAATTTCTGACAGAATCTGTTGAATTTTTCCGATTTGAAGACTTGGGCATTGTCAGTGATAATTTTGATGGGGCAACCAAAACGCAATAATATGTTCTCCTCCATGAACTTAATTACCACTGAGTCTATAGTGTTTCTAGCTGGGATGGATTCTACCCACTTGGTGAAATAATATGTGGTCATTAATATCCACTTATGTTGGCCACTAGAAGGTGGGTTTATCTCTCCTATGAAATCTAGTCCCCAGTGCCTGAAAGGTTCATCCACATGCACTGGAATCAGAGGAAAATGAGAGATTTTTTGTCTCTCAGCAAAGACTTGGCACTTCTGACAAGACCTAACTTGTAAATGCACCTCTCCAAACAATGTAGGCTAGTAGAATCCCACCTTGAGGATTTTGTGAGTTGTGGTCTTCTAGCTGTAGTGACCTCCACAAACTCCCCCATGAAATTCTTCAATCACTTTATGGGTTTTTCCCTCCACTAATCATAACAACAAAACTCTCGTCGCATCCTTCCAGTAGAGTTGACCATTCGATATGATACAATTTTGGGTTTGTAGTCTCAAAGTCTTGTACTTAGATTTATCTACCCCTAGTGGGCACCTTAGGAACAAGAGATAATGGATGATATTATTGTACCAGGGTGACCCCTCATATTTAGCACAGATATTTTTTTTGACTTTTTAACCCCATTCTACAGAACTTCTTCTTTTTCTTCCTCTGTTATCAGGTTTATTCCCAAATCTTGGCAGATAGATTATGATAAAATCCTGGCCAACCCCTAACCCTTTATGAGCTTAGTAGGATTTATGTCCAACTCATATTCTTGTATCTTTTCTATCCATCTACCCCTTTTTCCTTCACTATATTCTTTCACAAGGATATCCTTGACCGCTGTCGTTGGGATAAATGTTGTGATTTCTGATTGTAGCACAAACATTCGAAATGCGTTCAAAGCTTTGACTAGTGGATATGCTTGTTTCTCCAAGATGTTATATTTCAGCTCAACATCCCTCAGGACTTGGTTTAAGAAGGAGATGGGCTGCTCATAACCATCTTTATGCTTCTGTAGTAGAACTACAGTAATAGATGTGGAAAAGCAAAAGAAAAGATATGAAAAAGTACAAAGTAGTCAAGGCTGACTAGTACCAGTGCTCCAACAAAATCTTGTTTGATTATGGAAAAAGACTCTCAAGAGTTAGGGCTCCATTTGACTTCATTCTCCTTTTTTAGCATATCTGTGATACCCTTCACTATTTCTGCATAGTTGGGTATCAACCTTCTCAAGAAATTAATCCTCCCCAAGAAGACTTGGACCTATTTCTTATTTCTGGGCAGTGGAATTTGACTAATAGCTTCAACTTGCTTAGGGTCAATCTTCACTCCTTCTTGTGCTACTATGTGTCCTAGTAGCTTCCCCTCACTCAAGGAAAACTAAGACTTCTTGGGATTTAAGGACAACCAATACCTCCTGCATTTCTCAAAGGTGAGTTTCAGGTGGAGGATGCGTTCTTCATTGGTTTTAGAGAAGATTGTGATATCGTCCAGATATACCACTACAAACTTGTCTTGCTTCCCTACAAAATCTATATCCATATCTCTTTGAAAAGTGGCCCCTGCATTCACAAGACCAAAAGGCATGTGAGCATACATGAAAGTCCCACAACAAGTGGTGAAAGTAGTCTTCTCTTGATCATCAGGATGGACTTCCACTTGGCTGTAACCAAAGAACCCATCCATCACGGACATTCTAACTGATCCCACCACCTTTTTTAAAATATAATCCATCTTAGGCAGTGGTTAATTGTCTTTCAAAGATGCCCTGTTAAGGTTACAAAAATCTACGCATAAGCTTACTTCCCCATTCTTTTTTCGGACTGGGACTAGATTGGACACCCACTCTGAGTACCTTAAATGCACTATGATTTTAGCCTGTAGAAGTTTCCTCACTTCTTTTTCAATAGAGGGGAGTAAGAGTGGATTAACCTACCTGAGATTCTTCTTGCATGGCTTTATCCCACTCTTCAAAGGAATCTTATGTTGTATGATGTTAGTATAAAATGCTTTTAAATCCTCATAAGACCAAGAAAAAACATCCTTATAGGTTTTGAAAAGATTTAAATACCTTTGTTTGTATCGTGAGGGGATTCCCTTTGATAGTCAGACCATTTGGGGTTCATCTTCTGGGTCGATATTGCAATCTTCTACTTGCTCGTCCATCTTTGGAGCCATTGTTTTGGAGGCTCCATCATTCTAGTTAAATAATTTTTCGAGTGGAACTAGCCCATGAGGAATAGTATTCCCTTCCAGCTATAGAATTTTCTGTCTAGCCACCATGTTCTCCCACAAAGTTGGTTCTGGATCTATCTCTTGTTCCTCTTCCTGATCAATAGTCAAGCCAGTGAACTCCCCAAATACTTCTATAAACCGCTTGACCTGCTCATCATCCTCGAATACCTGCCAATGCTTGACATTATCAGGTATAGAGGGTATGTGTCTGACCTCCACCTCATACTTGAGAAGGGTATTTTGAGGAGATTTGAAGTTGTTTTTTTGCTACGGCAAGGGAATCAACCATTATGTTTTCTTCTCTAGGCAGAAATTGGATATTAAAGGCCAGGAATAAATTATCAATTAAATCCCATACTTCATTCTGGTAAGTCCTCAATCTGAGGTGTTTGGCCTAGCAGTAATTTCATATCTGCTTTACAATCCATTCAAAGTCTCCATGCATAGTTAAGTGTTCAATATTTATATTCCTCGTTGTTTGTAGCCCAAGGAGAAATGCTTCATACTCTACCACGTTTTTGGTTGCCTCAAACTCTAGCTTGAATGAGAGGGGTTCCAAGCTACCCTTGGGATTTACCAACAATACTCCTTCTCCATTTCCTTCTTTTGAATTAGCTCCATCAAAGTATAGTTTCCATACTTTGTTTTTATTTATGTGTTGGTTGTCTAACTGCATCGTTAGATGTACCTGCGTTTCTTATAAGATGGTCTCATATTCTTCTAAGACCAGGGAGGAGAGATCACTTTCTTTTTCATATACAAGAGATTTTCTAGAACCTTCAGTTGGGGTCACGGTATTTACAAATCTAGACTCTTTGTACAACCTCCTCTCTTTGCCTCCAAAAGTGGGAATAGTGGCATAAGTTAGATCTAATTTTATAAAGTCCCCCACCTTGGAACCCAAGGACCTAGATAGGAGCATGCCGAATCTAGGGGGAATATCTTCCACCACTATGTTCATCACTACACTCTTTACAGGGATCTAGGCCAGGTTTACCACCAGATATTTTATCATTCCCAAGAATTTGACTCTCTTAGAGTCAAAGGAGTATAGGTCCTTGTAGGGTCTAATGATCTGCAGGTCGAGTTGTTCCATCATGGCCAAGGGCATGAGGTTATTAGAAGCTCCAGAGTCCAACATAAAGTTGTGAAATAAGAGGTCATGGAATACCAGGGTCACATAGAAGGGTGCAGTGTAATAGTCAAGTTCTTCAACATGAGGCCCAAAAACAACCATTGGTCTCTCTTCTTGAAGGTTTAAATAGTCATGGGTCTATACTGAAGTTGATGGAAGCATGAACTTAGAGATTTGAAATTTATACATGGGTTGTTTTAGAATTTCAGTTAGGTGAACAGGGATCTTTACCTTCTCGAGTTCCTTCTATATATTGAATGCAGACTAGCCCTTTTCTATGCCTCCCAGCTCTATTTCTTTTTGTTTATTGCTAGTAGTTTTTATCAGAATGGGTTCCTTCTCTTTTATATGTTCCTTAGAGTTATTGCATTCCTTATTTAGGGATGATTTTACTTTCGGTGGATCAGTGTTCAACTTCCCTTTTCCTTTATATAATACTAGGAGAGTATTTTGGGGAGAAGTTTCCACTTATTGTTCAGTTTCCCTCTACCTCTTTTTTGAATATCTGAGGTCATAATTTTTATATATCTATGCTTGCATGAAATATGCAATATTTTTACAATAATCCCCTATGACCTCCTCATTTGATGTTTCTCTATCAAGACACATCTCATGGTCAGCCATGCTTTCTTGTTCCTCTTCAGAGAAGGAGGAATACACGCTTCCTTATGTCTCATGTGTATCTAGAGTTTTTTCATCTCTATCATCTTCTAGATACATAGGAGGAGGGATCTGATCAAGTTGATATTTTCTTTCCCTTTGCAGTATCTACAATGGTGGCCTTCGGTACTATGGGTTGTGCCCTTAATCTTTACCTTTAGCATTCTATTTAGGGAGATTCTTGTCTCGAGCTCAAGCTTCACCACTTTGTGTGATAAAATCTTAATGAGTTTCTCCATTTCTTCCCACTTTAGATCTGGTGATTCTTTGTCTTTCCTAGAGGAGGATGCTTCTTCTTTCCCTCTTTTCTTCTCATGAGGATTATGCTTTCCTCTTGACTTCCCTGTCGAGGTGAAATTTTCTTCCACCTCAAGAGTGTCCACTTGGAGTTGATCTAAAGTATGAGAATTCCTCTCCCTCAGGGTAAAGCCAAAATCAAACTCAAGGGCTCCCACAAATACTACACGAGCAGAATCTTGAGGAGGCTTTATCTCAATGGGCAAGTTATTATACTACGTATTGAATCTTTTTTTGAATTCTAATATATCCTCTTCAGGCTTCTTCCTTATAGCATTCAACTCGGTGAAGACATATTCGTGATGTCTCTGTTCAACCCACATTTCTGTGAAAGCGTTTTCGAGTTATTCCCAAGTGGTGATAGATGCATTGGGTAGGGATTTTAACCATTTTCTAGCTTCTCCATCATGAGATGACACAAAGAGTCTTAGGACCACATCAAGTTATTCTACATTTATAGTTTCAGCAAAGGCAAAAAATACTTCAATGTGTCTCTATGTAGTATTTTTGTCTTCCCCATTGAACCTAGGAAAAATATTTAAGTAATCCTGGGGCATGGCACTTATGGGTTGAAGTAAATCAAGAGGGGCATATTTATTCAGTAAGAAACCTAGAACATGTTGGCATTATGATACAAGTGTTGTCCTTGATGGCAACTCACACAGATGGCGGATCATAGTGCAGTAGGTTAGTAGCAAAGAGTTGATGATCAGACTACAAAGAATGAAGAAAGAAGAGTATATATGCAGGTTCACTATATACCAAGTCACGTACATATGCAGGTTATACGTAGGTTCACTACGTACCAAGTTGCGTATATATGCAGGTTCGCTATATCCCAAGTAGGGTATACACGCAGGTTCACTATATACAAAGGCGCGTATACACGCGGGATTGTTGATCAAAAGTCGTGTATGCGTATGCACGCATTTTCATGCACGGAAAAGCGTGTACATGTGGGAAAGCTTATTTTTGGATCCGTGGTATTTAGACCTATGGTTTTGGTCCTTGGTATTGCATCCAAAATGTTGAACCCAGGTATTGGGTCCCTAGTATTAGTTCTCAATGGTTTTTGACCATAGTATTGAGTAAGGCCTAAGACCATAAAAGGAGAAGAAGATCATTAGGCAAAGGCATTGAGAGAGTCTTGAATATCTGATGAAGCATGAGATCTAGTATGCAGGTTATGGGTTCATGATGCTTTGCTTGATCTGAGCTAAGGAGGAATCTCACTGGTTGATGGAGAACAAGATCTAAGGATAGATCGAGATCAAATGGTTTGGAATGAATCATCTCTATATGGTTTGATTATGCTTGTTCTAGATATGTATACTAATGCATGTAATGTTCTGATCTAGGTATAACCTAAGTTTGAAATAGCTGCTACTCATGAATGAATATTTACAGATGTATACGCTGGTTGACTTTGATAAAAGCACGTACATATGTAGGTTATATACATCTAAATAACATATATCATATACACTATCATATTTGAAGTTACAGGTGGTTCTGGTAGTTGATGCAAAGTCTGAGTTCTAGTGATTGTTTACTGGTGCCAGTATTATGCATATTCAGATTGGTTGATTATGTTTAGCTTCAGTATTGATGGATGAGATCTATAATGGATCAGGATCATAATGACTTATCTTTATGTGATCTGATGGACTAGATTTGGTTGCTAACATGCGTATTATCCTTGTATATGTAATGATCTGGTTATGTCTGAAGTTAGGAAGTGCAACAAAGACATAAGTAAGTAATTAATGACATATACGCTGGTTCGCTTTGGTGAAGCTGCGTATACACGCTGGTTCAACTCTTCCAAGTAGTGTATGCACTCTAATGCATGATTTTTTGATGATACAGTTAGATCTGAACATTGTTGCAGAGCTCTGTGTTCTGGTGATTGCAAGTCGTTGACAGGGTGTCAGTGATTCATTATTGGGTGATTCAAAGATTGATGATGCTAGTTTTGATTGATTGTGTGCTTCAATGATATTGATGGGTCTAGTATGAAAATTGGATGAAATGTGGCCTTCAGATTATGGTGTTGTGCTTCAGGAGTATCCAGTCTGAAAATTTATGAAACGTGGTACCTGGAGGAAGAAAGAGAAGGTTGTAGCCTTCTATAGGTCGACACCTACATACTAGTACATCAGCTAATACAAGAGCTAAAGGGGGTGGTAGCTCCCTTCCAGTAGCAGCTGGAAAATGAGTGAAGGTTGGAGCATTCAGTAGGCCGGCACCTATGTACTAGTAAAAGGATCGGCTAGTACAAGAGCTAAGGGGGTGGTAGCTCCCTTACAGGAGAAGCTAGATAACTAGAGAAGGTTGTAGCCTTCTACAGGTAGAAGCCTGTGTACTGGTATAAGACTGCACCAGTACATAATCATTTTAAAAATAATTTTCCTATTAAAAAGAAGATTGAGACGACTTGCAGCAGGTGGTTTTCACCCACATTGGGTTTCCACCTTACATCATGGTGTTCATGTGTGCTTCTTGTATGTGATGATCTGTTCTATTTTACTGCTCCTGTTAACTATTCATATGGTTAATAATGTTCTGATGCACTCATTAAGGATCAACTAACTGAATCATAAGTCTACTGGATATACGCTTTTTGCATTACACATAGTTGCATATACATGCGGTTTGCCTTAACTGAAGTAGCGTATATGAATCTTAATATGGAAATGAAAAAGTTATATTGATTTGATAATACTAATTCACCCCCCCCCCCTTCTTAGTATTATTTCCAACAATTGGAATCAGATCAGGTCCTTTGGTAGAAGCTTGATCGCTTAAAGGAGATTCGTAGATCAATGGGAAAGAAGCTTAAGAAGAAAGTTCCCAAGAAGAAGAAGACATCTAAGAAGAGCTATGATAGTGGGAGAATCAATTGGGGAATATGTGGAAGAAGCACTTCAGATTCAGAATCACTTCAGAATGAAGATGAACAAGCAAAAGAACTATCAGGTATGAATTTTTTATCCTCTGGTGATACATTTATCCATCCATTTGAAGATGATGAAAGTGATAGCAAAACAACTGAATTTGCTCTTATGGGTGAGCAAGAAAGATATCAAATAGAGGCAGAATTTAAAAGGCTTACAGAGAAAATTAGAGATTAACAATATCTATTGAACAAAAGGGGATGTGCCTTCAAAGAAGAAGCTACCAAACTAAAAGCTCAACTAGAGGAAGGAAACAAAGTAAGGAAGTTATTCAAGGACAAGGAAGATCAATGTCAAAAGTTGCAGGATGAAGTGACATCATTAAGAAATGAAGTCAATGAAAGGAGCACAACAATCAAGAAACTCAAAGATAGATCCAGTTACTATGAAAGTCTTGAAGCTACGATCCTCTCGTTAAAAGAAGATCCTGAAGAATAAAATAAGCAGAATAAAGAACTACTCCAAGCTCTTGAAAAGCAAGAAAACGAAGTTCTTGAACTAAGACATCAGTTGGAAGAAGGAAGAAAAGCTGAAGAAAACATGAAGAAGCAGTATCTTGAAAAGGAAGAGCAACATCAGGTTGAGGTAAATATTCTAAAAGATAAATTAGAAGAAAAGGATAAGCTCTTACGATTTCAAGATAGTACTAAGATCTTGGATGATATTCTTAGTAGTCAAAGGTCTCCTACTATCAAAACTGGTCTTGGTTTTCATGAATCTGTTGAAGGAGAATCTAGTTCACAAAGTAAGACAAGGGACTCTAATGAAAAATCTTAAATTCTCAACAAGGAGATGAGAGGTCAATTCCATCAACAACCAAGGAAAGAAATTCTTCAAAGAAAATCTTTTGTTCCTAACTATGGAAGTGATAATCGGTCAATTCCATCAACAACCAAGGAAAGAAATTCTTCAAAGAAAATCTTTTGTTCCTAACTATGGAAGTGATAATCGGTCAATTCCTCAAAAGAATAATGTTGAATGTTATGTATGTCATAATTTTGGACATGTTGCAGCCAGATGCAGAAGTAGAATGGTTCAAGACCATCACACAGAAAGCTCATCACGTTCCAGGTACTTTAAGGGATATTGTTTTTCTTGCAATATGTTTGGTCACAAAGTTGTTGATTGCTATAGAAGGAATATGAAATATATGATATGTTATGCATGTAACAAGCTTGGACATATAGCTAAGGAATGCAGGAACAAAGTACGGGCACCATACCGAAAGGAGAAAACATCATCACACTTGAAGATATGGAAGAAGAAGGAAGTACAGTTAGGAAAATGTGGCACAGCACAATGTACAGACATAACAGACTTAGAGGGAACTAAAAGTGTGAAACTTCAGTGTTCTAAATCTCATACGCAAGTTTCATGAAGAAAAGTCGCGTATATATGCGAGTTAGACACTACACAGTTGCGTATATGTTAGTTTGAGGAAAAGCAGTGGGAAAGACTCAGGAAAAGGGTCTGATATGATTCAGTCCATTATTCGCTCTATTTGATAATGGTTATAATCTACTAATGATGTGTTGAAACGTCTTGATACTTGTAAGATGTTTAGAAATGTTTTGATCTTAACTTGTGGTTGATGATGCCTTGATACTTCTTGCTGATATATGCATGATCAAATCTGACAGTAAACAAGATGGCACAGGTTCAGGGGGAGCATATGCTTTTAATAATGCTTTGTTGGCATTATGATGTTCCCAAGTGATGATACTTGGATGATATATAAGATCATGCAGATCTTGATGTTGATGAGATGGCTATGGCGTTTATCACATATGATACAATGTGAATGATTCGGTTGCTGGTCTAGATGTTGTTGACAGATGCTTATGGAGCAGATCATACATTGTGACTATCATGGTCTTATTTAGATGTTTGGTCTCTATTATAAATGTCATGTAAAGGTCATAACAAGACTCTTGATGTAATAGTTTGTCTCTATCTATTGTAGTCATTTGATGAATCTCTTTTGGTCATATGTTGTAATTTGTACCCCCACTATGCATGGGAAGGATGATGTAATATTTTAGTCATGTATAAACATTTGGTATCTGGTGTATCCCCACTTGGTTGGGTGGATAAGTCAATATTGATATATCCCCACTTGGTTGGGAGATGGTGTTGTTGGGAAAAGTATCCAATTCGGAATGCCCCTATCCCACTCTAAGGTGTGATAGTGCCTTAGCAACAAACGAGGTAAACTAATTGAGTATTCTTCTTTATGAAATGTAAATGAGGAAGAAGGATCTAACTAACCTGTGCCTTCCGCTAGTTTGTCGATCCAAATCACTCCTCTCTTCAGTAGCTCCCAGCTTCTTGCTCCTTCACCGGCCCAGCTTCACCGAATTCCTGCAAGATCACAAGAGAGAGAAACTACACGAAGATACAGATATACATTCATAAAAAGCTTAAGATCAGATTAAGCTAAACATGTAAGCATAACAAAACATCATTGGTACACAGCATGTAGGAGAAACTCAAATAGTTTATTGATATGATAATAAAGTCCAAGAGGAGATACAACCAAGTGAGTTCCGATCCAGCATCTACCTCCCAGCAAAGGAATCCCTTCCTCTCCTCCAACAAAGCATAAATCACCCAATGTACTAATCTCAATCTCAAACCAACAGAAATTCTCTGCAAAGTACAAAATTCCAGCCTCCTGAACCTCTAGGTGAGAGATCCATATATAGATGTAAGCAGAGAGGATGAGTCAGCTTATGCTTTGACTTGTGGCTTCTCTCTAACAGTTCTTGCTTCCACTTGGAGGTTGAGAACCTCTTACTCATCACTAGTCGAATTCATTGAGGCACATGTCATTGGAGAAGATTTTGGAAGCTTCCAGGTTCTTTCCACCTCGTTGAATGAGCTTTCCATTTGTCATTTCCCGCTCAGCGCACCCTGGTAGTGCTTCCACCTGCGTTGCAGTGCACCTAGCTAGTGTAGACTCTGCATTTCAACGCAGGCAGCTAGTGGAGCCTCTGAATTGATCTTGAATTGACTATTTCTGAGTGGTTTTTGGTGGAGAACTTCTGGGAGAAGCTGTCATTGGTTGACCTTGTTCCTTTAGGAGCTCTAACAACATCTTTAGGGACTTTGGATCCCTTGAATTATGGACATTTCATGCTTATAGCTGTAAGGCACAAAAATGTCTATAACAGTTGCCCCCTAAAGTATGAGGCCGTTTATCGGGTGAAATGCTTTATTAGGAGGATCCGAAGTTCATTCAACGCTGGGAGGAGACCTGTAATAAGATACAATACAATAAATTATTTTTCATACTGTTTTCATGATCTATCTGAGGCGGGCATTCCCATGCTCAGCTTTATAAATTCATTTTTATGTACATAGGACAGACAATTGTCTGATGATAGACTGATGATCCTGCTAAAATCATCATCCTTTGGTAGGATGATTGTCTGTGCTACAATGCTGTACATGTCAATGTCTTTATTTTTCCTGAATATATATCGCAGCCCGGATGGATGAAACTAGATCCGGGGTCTTCAAACTCGTTCGATCTTCACTCTAAGTACAATTCGATCCATGTGAGAAATGTTCTGAAGTCGAACATGGAAAGACATCGCTTGATTACCAGTCAATGATGTAAACCGTTAACAAGCACGAGAGGAATCACCGATAATGATAATGACCCTCAAGGTACTGCAGTACAATTCA
Source organism: Pinus tabuliformis (assembly GCA_031772625.1). Taxonomy (NCBI): domain Eukaryota; kingdom Viridiplantae; phylum Streptophyta; class Pinopsida; order Pinales; family Pinaceae; genus Pinus; species Pinus tabuliformis. Next base: position 275,418,624 of record CM062811.1, read on the forward strand.
CGTGGTGTGAATAAAGGACTTGGCGTCGAACACCATGCAAAATCGTTCGGTCGAAGGTCATTGATGTATACCTGTTGCCGGAAGTGAGAAACTTGCCATTGAGACATGCAAGCTTCAAAGTACTGAAGGGGGTGTCCCTAGATCAACTTCTTGGATAATGAGCTGATGTCGACAAGAAGCGATCCATCAAAGGAGGGCCTTAATGTATCCCACATCAGTGACACAGAACGGAGCAAATGATTTTGATGGAGGTGAAAACGATCTGATGATATATGGTTCAGGGTGGCGGTCATGAAAGAATGAAGGATAATGTATGGTAGTGGATGGGACACGGTTGACTTCTCTGGATGACTTCTCTTGAACATATCGGCGACACTTATGTGATGGATTGGTAGCATTTACCCCAAATATGGATGGTATGGCGAGACCATGGCGATGTGACCGGTGAATGAAACAACCCAACCCGACTCAGGCACGGAGTGGAAGTGTCATGTTCAAGAGCGACTTGCTACCAATAAAGTTCTTTGAGTTTCTTCCCAATTTTTCCCCAGTCATTGCTGACCAGTACCTCTTTATTTTTGTCAAGCTTGAGGAGGATAACATATGCTTGTTCTATAATTTGCCCTTTGGGCAAACCCATCGCTATGTTTTAACGAGCCTAGCGATAGTGAAACTCGTTCTCGTCTAAAGACAAGTTTGTCGCTGTTATAGACATTTTTGTGCCTCACAGCATTGAGCATGAAATGTCCATAATCTAAGGGATCCAAAGTCCCTTAACATGTTGTTCCTACCCCTAGAGGAACAAGGCTAACAAACCACAGTAATTCACAGAAGTTCTCCACCAAAAACTGCTCAAAACAAGTCAATTCAGGATCATTTTAGTGGCTACACTAGCTGTTTGCGTTGAATGTCAAAGCCAACACTGGCTACCTGCGTTGAATGTCAAGTGGAACACTGGCTACCTACACTAAACGAGAGTGGACATGTGGCAGGCTCATTTCTCAAGGTGTCAAAACCCAGGAAGCTTCCAAAATGACACTTGCCTCAGGGAATTCGACTGGTGATGAGTAAGAGGTTCCAAATCTCCAAGTGGAAGCAAGAACCTCCAAGTGGAAGCAAGAACCTCCAAGTGGACTCAAGAACTGACAGAGGGAGAGGACACTAGTCAGATCTCAAGCTGACTCATCCTCTCTCAAAACATCTATATATGGATCTCTCCTCCATGAGATCTAGAGGCTGGAATTTTGTTATTGCAAAGAATTGTTGTTGGTTTGAGACTGGAATCATTGGGTGCTTAATGCTTTGAAGGGGGTGAAGATAGGAATTCCATTTGCTGGGAAGGAGATGTTGGATTGGAGCCTTCTGGGTTGTATCTCTTCCTGAACCTTGTTATTCATCAATAAAGCTATCTTGGTTTCTCCTATATTCTGATGTATTTTTGATGTATGAATGCATTAGTATGTTTAGTTTATTTCTAATCCTAAACTAGTTATGAATGTGAATATCTGTCTTTGTGTAGTGTTCTTCTCTTGTCACAAGTAGTTGTTCTCTTGTCGCAAGTAGCTGTTCTCTTGTGATCTTGCAGGAACCTGTTGAAGCTGGACGAGCAAGAAGGCAAGTAGCTGTGAACACCCAAAGAGAAGAGAGACCGGATCGAGGGACAAACGGAAGACACCGGTAAGTCTATTGATCTCTCTTCTTTCACATTTCATAAAGGAAGAAACCAGAATAGTTGTACTCGTTTGTTGCTAAGGCACTGTCACACCTTAGGTGGATAGGATCGTCCTGCATAAGCATTTTTCCCCACAACAAATTGGCGACTCCATTGGGGAGATTTGTTTAGTCATTTTATTTGTGTTTCTATCATTGTCTGTTCCATAGACTTGACAGCAACAATCGAGCTGCATCTTTCCCGGATGCAAAGTAGACAGTTGCTGCTTTGATCCAATTGCTGGACTTGTCTATGATCTGAACAATGGACTCACAAATTATTTGATGATCCTTTGTGATAGATCTTAGTACCCCCTCAAAGCATCCCTTTGATTACACCTTGCTTGTTGCTTTTATTTGGCCTGAAACAGTGAATTAAATAGCAATCTGTGACCCAGAACCTGTGGGAAACGAGAGTTTCTCCTTCAGCGCAGACCCAGTGAAGGGATTCTGCATTTCAACGTAGGTCCCGTGAAGGCGCTGAATGTCAAAACCCCTGTGTTGAGGTTGCGCTGAACCAGTTTGTCCTTGTGCAGCTGGGGTTCTCTGCTCTGTTTTGCCTTGTTTTGATCTCTGATTTTTGCAGCCTGTAACCAGCATAGGTACCAGTCTGATAACTCCTTTTCTCTGCTTAGATTCTGCCTCCTTTTGTACAAAAAGACTGTGAGTGTTTTTATGTGTTTGTGGTGTCATTTACAGTTTTCCTTTGCATGAGTGAAATAATCATCCTGTAGCCCTTGATTCAGATCTGTTGATTGTGATCTTAGAAGAGAGTTCATTGGTTGTTTGCAGATTGCTTATACATTTACTTTTGCTTATTGGTTTGAATTTGTCTCTTTTAAGTGTCGAAACAAGTCTTTATTTCGAAAATCGTTAAGTGTTGTAATCTCTTCTACCCTCTCTGATTTCGAAAAAGTAAACTTGTTTGTATTGATCATTTAAAAGCAAATTCAAAGTTGTACAAAAAGCTTTCTTTGTAGGCATCAATACTAAGAAAGCAGAAAACAAACACCTGCATTGTGCATTTGCATTTTGATAGTTTGCATGTTGGATTTAGGAAAAGTGCATTAGAGTGTGCTGATTGCTGTTTGAGAAAAGATGGTGTCTTTCTTTTCCCTTAGTAGCTAGGATTTTCAAAGTTGAAAAGATATAAAGCTTGCTTATCATCTTTAGACTGCATTTAGGAATTGTATCATACATCTCGTGGTGAACCTTGAAAGGCAAACTTCTAAAAAGATCAACCTAAAATAAATTGAATGAACTTAACAACGCTTTGCAACATAACGCACAACATAAAGGTCTAGGCTAGAGACGTGTTCCGGCGTCGTTAAGCCTGGTGACTGTCGATCTCGTGGATGGTGGGTGATTCCTCCTGAGGGACGATAGCGCCAGTACGGATTGTGCTCCCACGTACCGTCGCGTATATATTGGGAGACCCCTATAGGCATAAAACCTTTATCCTTAGGAAGCCGTGTCGGCCGCCCTACTGATCGCAATGCACTGAACACAGCATTTAGGAAGATTGAACGCCCGTAGCCTAAAAAGTATTCTGCGGTTTTGCGAAAAGTTTGGCACACCCTCTGCCTAGAACTCCAGAGCAGTTCCTTTTGGCCTTTTTCAGACTCTATAATGGAAAAAGTCCATCCGAGCATTTGTCACTTCGAGCTCGTTAAAACATCGAAGGAGACTAGAGTCATCTTTAGCTTTTTCTCGACTCTTTAAAATTGAAAAAGCAAGTTGTGTCTAAAGCGTCGTTAAAATTTATTTTAAACGGAACAATCACCCCTATTCCTGCGTTGATCTTTAGGTTGAAAAAATGGAGCACACCAACCAAGGAATTCCCCTTGGCAGAAATCCTAGTCCCTTCTCCTCTTGGGGAGATGTTGGTGCGCCCCACATGGCCACATTGTCGCTTCCAGGACTGACAATTGGCCTGCCAGTCTAGCTCTTTTCAACCAATGTCGTTCAGAACATCACCATTCCTGAACAGTCAAGTCAACAGTTAGACCAGACCAGAGTCGCTCACCAGCCTTCTACTTCATCTTCCTCTCCTCCTTCCTCTTCACTTGACGGAACTGGTAAAACAAAAAACCATGTTCCTAAGGAGAAGAAGGAAAAGAAGAAGAAAGAGAAGAAGAAGAAGGAGCCAAAAGCGACTGGGGGCAAACGAGAGTCGTCTGACAAAAATCCACACACAGCACTGACAACGCCTAAATCGCCATGTGTCATATGCAAGGGAGACCACTTCCACAGAGATTGTCCCTGCATCCCTCAGATACTAAGGGACTGGTCTCCCCGTTTGCACAATTCGGTAGCGTCGACCTCTGATAACCATGTTGACTGCTCACCGTCGACTAGTGAAAGTGAAGTCCCAGGATAGAGAGGGAAAGCTAGATTTCCCTGCAAACTGTGTGAAGGTGATCACACCATCCACCATTGTCCCTTCTTAGATGAGGCTAAAAGAGTTCTGGAAGATCGCCCGATTTTACGAGCGCAACTTCCTCCTGGATATCAAAAACTCCTGCCAAGTCCTTCACTAGTTGAGAACCCGGCTGGCCCGCCCAGGTGGTCAGCCGAAGCACCTATCATTGAAGATGAACCGTCTGGATCCATGCCTGAAGAAAGTCAAAAGGTTGAGATGGCAGTTGACCCGGTTTTGCCTTCAGAGGCTCTATCTTCGAATGATACCATCACAGAGGAGAATAAAGACGACACCGTCCAAATTCTCTTCATCAACACTGACTCCGACGAACACGGGGGCAATGCACCCATTCCTTTATCGCAGGAGGGAAGTTCATCAGAGCGATACCCGGCCGTCTATTCGGTCCCACCACCAAGCAACCTGGTTGTGTCCTTCGACTGGAACCAACTAGGCAGACCCCGGTTGCCAGCAAGCATACCATTCAGAATTATCGTTCAAATATACAGAATGGTAATGGCTGGCACTATCATTGATGAGGGGGCATCTGTGAGTATCCTTTCCTCTATTGCTTAGAAAGCGCTTGGTTCGCCAGCGCTTTTACCTGAAATGAGAAATCTATCAGGTTTTGATAAAGGAACCAGTCGACCTTTAGGGATCCTCCCCAATGTGCCTATAACATTGAAAGGGAAGACCGTTCAGATGAACGTGATGGTCGTTCAAGGACCCTTGGATTATAACCTACTCCTTGGACGAGACTATATATATGGCATGAGAGCTATAGTCTCCTCACTCTTTAGAGTAATGTGTTTTCCGCATGAAGGAAGAATGGTCAAGCTCGTGGACCAACTTTCATTTCCCGGATCACACATCGCAAATAGTCATATACCATCCCTAAATGGTCTATTCACGCAAGAAGTGTCTCAACCCACGGTCCGTCCTCTTGATGAGCGCGAGTAATCCGGGAGGATATGACTGGACCCCAGGGGGCATGCGTCCTGGTCTGCTTCAGCAGGAAAAATTTGGGTATAGGGTAGGTTTCCGCGGGAGAATATGACTACTCTGTACCCCGTCCGTCTAGGAAGAGGGGTTGTTCTAGCATAAGATTGTTTTGTCAAAGTTATGTGAGTTGGCGGGCATCGTCGCTCACCTTTGTCTATTTCGGTAGACATTGTTGAGGAAGTGTTTTGTTTGAAAGATTAACGAGACAATCTTTGGGTAACCTGAAAGAGGTAAGCCTCTCTCGTTAAAACAAATGTTTTGGCGGAAGTGAAGTAGAGGTAACTTTGAAACTCTGTCTTATACCTGGGGGCATGCAAACCTTTTGGAGTGCAAGCAAGCGGCGGCTATTTATTTTTTAAATTTTTAGGACCTCTATCCCTTTAAACTCGTAGGATTAGTCGTTTCCGAACTTGCATAATGAAAGGATCCGGAGCAAAGCTTACGTAAGATCTAAGCTCCCTAAAAAATAGCATCTTCAATGAGACACTCTTATCATATGACTGGTATATTCGAGCAGTTTTAGCACAAAGTTCATGCTCGTTAAAAAATAAACGCAAGATCCGAGCAGTTTTAGCACATAGTTCATGCTCGTTAAAAAATAAACATAAGATCGAGCAAATGTTTCCACCCGCGTTTAAGCTCGTTAAAAAATGAACTATCCCGGTAAATAACCACTGTGAATGTAATATCATCAGCCATTAAAGCCTTGGTCGTGTTTGCACCATCACCTCCACTTTTCATTTGGCCGATCATTCACCTCCATATGATTGTTTACCCATTTTGAGGAACAGCTGCGAAGAGTGATTACACCGAGCCATCCTTGTGACACTGCCGTGATTGGAAAATTCCAACCTGTACCTGGAATCAGCTGCTAACCCTGTTTATCACTCGTTCCTCAAAAGACGAGTCTTCTTTAAGCTCTTTTCAACTGACTCGTAAAATATGAAAAGATTGCTGAGTCCTTGGCCTTCCAGCTCGTTAAAGGGACCGGAAGAGCTATCCCTCCTCTAGATTTTAATCTTTTTGGACCTGAGGGATTATTGCACAAAAAGATCGAGCGCTTGTTTTATTCGGCTCGTTAAAACTATCGAAAACTCATCCCTTCTGTATTGTTTTATACTTTTTCGGACTTAAGGGATTAGATGACGAAAAAGGAATTTTGGAGTTGACTTTATGTACCTTTTCAGACTCTCTAAAAATGAAAAGGACCGAGTTATCCTTGTCGTTAGACTCGTTAAAATCATTAAATAGCGACAAGCTTGTCTTTAGACGAGAACAAGTTTCACTATCGCTAGGCTCATTAAAACATACCGATGGGCTTGCCTGAAGGGCAAGTTATAGAACAAGCATATGTTATCCTCCTCAAGCTTGACAAAAATAAAGAGGTACTGGTCAGCAATGACTGGGGAAAAATTGGGAGAAACTAAAGGAAACTTTGATGGTAGCAAGTCGCTCTTGAACATGACACTTTTCCTCCGTACCACAATCGGGTTGAGTTGTTTCATTCACCGGTCTCATCCATGGTCTCGCCATACCATCCATATTTGGGGTAATGCTACCGATCCATCGTATCAGTGTCGCCATATGTTCAAGAGAAGTCGTTCAGAAAAGTCAACCGTGTCCCATCCACTGCCATACATTATCCTTCATCCTTTCATGACCGCCACCCTGAACCATATGTCACAGATCGTTTTCACCTCCATTAAAATCATTAGCTCCGTTCCGTGTCACTGATGTGGGATTCATTAAGGCCCTCCTTTGACGGATCGCTTCTTGTCGACATCAGCTCATTATCCAAGAAGTTGATCTAGGAACAACCCCTTCAGTACTTTGAAGCTTGCATGCCTCAATGGCAAGTTTCTCACTTCCGGCGACAGGTATACATCAATGACCTTCGACCGAAAGATTTTGCGTGGTGTTCGACGCCAAGTCCTTTATTCACACCACGTGAATTGTACTGCAGTACCTTGAGGGTCATTATCATTATCGGTGATTCCTCTCGCGCTTGTTAACGGTTTACATCATTGACCGGTAATCAAGCGATGTCTTTCCATGTTCGACTTCAAAACATTTCTCACATGGATCGACTTGTACTTAGAGTGAAGATCGAACGAGTTTGAAGACCCCGGATCTAGTTTCATCCATCCGGGCTGCGATATATATTCAGGAAAAATAAAGACATTGACATGTACATCATTGCAGCAGATAATCATCCTACTCAAAGGATGATAATTTCATCAAAATTATCAGTCTACCGTCAGACGATTGTCTGTTCTATGTACAGAAAAATGAATTTATAAAGCTGAGCATGGGAATGCCCGCCTCAGCTAGATCATGAAAGTAGAATGAAAAATAATGTATTGTATTGTATCTTATTACAGGTCTCCTCTCAGCATTGGATGAACTTCGGATCCCCCTGATAAAGCATTTCACCTGATAAACAGCCTCATACTTTAGGGGGCAACTGTTATAGACATTTTTGTGCCTCACAGCATTGAGCATGAAATGTCCAGAATCTAAGGCATCCAAAGTCCCTAAACATGTTGTTCCTACCCCTAGAGGAACAAGGCTAACAAACCACAGCAATTCACAAAAGTTCTCCACCAAAAACTGCTCAAAACAAGTCAATTCAGGATCATTTCAGTGGCTACACTAGCTGTTTGTGCTGAATGTCAAAGCCAACACTGGCTACCTACGTTGAATGTCAAGTGGAACACTGGCTACCTGTGCTGAACGAGAGTGGACATGTGGCAGGCTCATTTCTCAAGGTGTCAAAACCCAGGAAGCTTCCAAAATGACACTTGCCTCAGGGAATTCGACTGGTGATGAGTAAGAGGTTCCAAATCTCCAAGTGGAAGCAAGAACCTCCAAGTGGACTCAAGAACTGACAGAGGGAGAGGACACTAGTCAGATTTCAAGCTGACTCATCCTCTCTCCAAACATCTACATATGGATCTCTCCTCCATGAGATCTAAAGGCTGGAATTTTGTTATTGGAAAGAATTGCTGTTGGTTTGAGACTGGAATCATTGGGTGCTTAATGCTTTGAAGGGGGTGAAGATAGGAATTCCATTTGCTGGGAAGGAGATGCTGGATTGGAGCCTTCTGGGTTGTATCTCTTCCTGAACCTTGTTATTCATCAATAAAGCTATCTTGGTTTCTCCTATATGCTGATGTATTTTTGATGTATGAATGCATTAGTATGTTTAGTTTATTTCTAATCCTAAACTAGTTATGAATGTGAATATCTGTCTTTGTGTAGTGTTCTTCTCTTGTCACAAGTAGTTGTTCTCTTGTCGCAAGTAGCTGTTCTCTTGTGATCTTGCAGGAACCTGTTGAAGCTGGACGAGCAAGAAGGCAAGTAGCTGTGAACACCCAAAGAGAAGAGAGACTGGATTGAGGGACAAACGGAAGACACTGGTAAGTCTATTCATCTCTCTTCTTTCACATTTCATAAAGGAAGAAACCAGAATAGCTGTACTCGTTTGTTGCTAAGGCACTGTCACACCTTAGGTGGATAGGATCATCCTGCATAGGCATTTTTCCCCACAACAGTCGCTATTAATGTTTTTTAACGAGTTTAATGACAAAGATAACTCGGTCCCTTTTCATTTTTAGAGAGTCTGAAAAGGTACGTAAAGATAACTCCAAAGGTCCTTTTTCGTCATCTAATCCCTTAAGTCCGAAAAAGTATAAAACAATACAGAAGGGATGAATTTTCGATAGTTTTAACGAGCCGAACAAAACAAGCGCTCGATCGTTTTGTGCAATACTCCCTCAGGTCCAAAAAGATTAAAATCTAGAGGAGGGATAGCACTTCCGGTCGCTTTAACGAGCTGGAAAGCCAAAACTCGGCAATCTTTTCATATTTTACGAGTCAGATGAAAAGAGCTTAAAGAAGACTCATCTTTTGAGGAACGAGTGATAAAACGGGTTAGCAGCTGATTCCAGGTAAGGGTTGGAATTTTCCAATCACGGCAGTGTCACAAGGATGGCTAGTGAAATCACTCTTCGCGGCTGTTCCTCAAAATGGGTAAACAATCAAATGGAGGTGAATGATCGGCCAATGGAAAAGTGGAGGTGACGGTGCAAACACGACCAAGGCTTTAATGGCTGATAATGTTACGTTCACGGTGGTTATTTACCGGAGGATAGTTCATTTTTTAATGAGCTTAAACGCGGGTTGAAAAACTTGCTCGATCTTATGTTTATTTTTTAACGAGCATGAACTATGTGCTAAAACTGCTCGATGCGGGTTTATTTTTTAACGAGCTTGAACCCTGCAGTAACACTGCTCGTGGCGGGTTTATTTTTTAACGAGCTTGAACCCTACGGTAACACTACTCATGATAAGCTTGTATGCCCCCAGCATAATAACGCAAATCAAGGTGCATGCCCCCCAAGCTTCATTGCATTCAACTTGGTGGTTGGAATGAAGGTTTACCTTTGAGATTTGGAAAGGGGATTGTTTCATTTTTTAATGAGGTTGACACAGTAAAAGAACTATCCTCATGACTCCTTGTTTCATTTTTTTAACAAGGTCGACATAGGATAAGAACCATCCTTGAAGCCCACTGTATTTACAGTATTTGATAGAAAATCGAAAACTGAAGGATGATAAAGGTCATCTTGAGTATCTTCTCCACAATCCGGGAGAAGGGAACGATGGTGGGAATCATTCCATGGTGCCCCGTCAATTACTATTGATTGGACAATTCCTTCGTCGGTGACACGCACTTGCGACCAAGGATATGAAGGGGTACCATATTCTTTAGATCTATCTATCCAAACGCTTGATGAGCGTTGATTTGGGGTTGCCCCCCAGGCCAAGAAAATTGATTGCTACAATATTTCTAAAATGGCGATGATCCATGCTGAAAAAATGTTCAGGAATCTTTGGAATCCATTAGATATAGAAGATCTCATATTGTAGGTTTCCACTGTGGCCACTTCCGCCAGATTACTCGCAGGCGGTAGGGCAAAAGTACCCATTAAGGCAGGGTCTTTTAGGAGACCTACTCCAATATTTTGAAGCAAATGATTGCTTCCATGGATCATTGGAATGCTTCCCGTAACTTGTGAACTGTCGGGGAGGAAAGCCAATCCCACCTATTGCTGATAATAAAGCTTGCTCTTGGGAGGGGCAATTTTGCGCCAGGTCCTCTATTATATTATAATTTTGTGCTATTTTTGCACGAGGATTAAATGTCGATTTGTGTACTATTCCCTTTGGCGACTTTATCATTTGTTCAGGAATGATGGGTGGCACAACTTCGGTCAAAGTTGTCGTCGAACTACTAGGTTGTTCATTAGCCTTGTTATTCGACAGTTGTGGATTCTCGTAATCTTTATTCCTTGTCAAAGCAACATTTTGCTGCTTTGAGATAGACAACATAAGCACTTGGGATCGGGAAGCATTTTGATTAGCAACCAGCTTGGTTCCCGGGTTTGGAAACGGATCAGTCAAAACTGATGAGGTTTTTGAACTCTTAAAGAGTTTCTTAACTTCAACTTTATGTGGACAATCTCTCGTCCGATGATCCTCATCACATATATGACACCCCGCAGGGGGTTTCCTTTGCCCCGAAGGGTTTGCAGAAGATTTTTCAGGAGATGACTCATCCTGCTTCTTTTTCCTCCCTTTCTTTTTCTTCTTGCCCCCTGGTTGCTTCAGTTGTTTGCCCTTGTCGTTCGACATGGCACTTACTTCCGAGGCAAGAAGTTCGTCTTTTGCATTTTGATCTGAAATCTTACGGGCTTTCTTGGACGTAGCCTTTGTCGATTTCGCGTTTGTCGTGCCAATCACGCCATCACCAGCGTGAGAGTCAATGTTTGATTTAGGAGGAGGAGGAATTGAGAATTCCGGTCTAGGGGCGTCAGGTATTTTGTCGTAGAGCGTGCCAGACTGAGTATAGACCAAGTCCAGATATTGCGCACGAGCGATGACTTGCTCTTCCGTTACGGCTCCCCCCTTTGGCAGATCTTCCGTGATTGTAGGAAGTAAGGACTTGATAAACCATTCAGCTAATAGCTGATCGAGAACGTATGTTTTTACCATCCTACGCCGACGTTGCCACTCATGTATATGATCAGATATGTGAGTGGCCGTTGTCTGCTTGAAGTTGGTAAGGAGTTCTGTTCCCGTTTCATACCTTATCGGTAATTGAAAATGGGTTAAAAAGGTTGTGGCTAGGGTACTAAAGTTGTCGAATGAAGCTTTAGGCAATTCGATATACCATTTTGTTGCCGGACCAGTTAACGTCCTCTGAAAAAGGCGAAGCCTAATCGAATCATCGTTTAGGGTGTTTGATGAACACCACAGATGAAAGGTAATCACATGATTTGACGGATCTTCACCCGGATTTCCATTAAATTTAGGAATATCTGATGGAAGTTTATGCGGAATCGCTGGCCACCAAGGGGCATAAGCAATTGGATCATTCGTCAGCCAGTTTAGATCTGGTAATTCTAGAGTTGCTACAAAGGGCAACTATTGATTCAGGTTAGGCGAAGCATACCCAGGATAAGATGGAATTGCCTGAGCAGTGGGTCTTTGCATACCAACATAATGTATTTGATGCTGGCAACTTTGACAAGGTTGATGGGCATAACCATTATAGTATGGTTGTTGATAACCGCTTTGGAAATGCAGTTGCCCATTACTTACAAAGACTTGTTGCTCAGGTCCTTGATATGATTGCTGGAATTGTGGTTGTTGAGATTGAACCAGCCCTGGTTGTTGGACCATTTGCTGTTGTCCAATACTGGATGATTGACCAAGATGAGGAGTCATAGTACTTGTTTGAGCCTGAGTCACTCCAGATAAGGAGGCACTAACCTGAGGTTGTGATTGAGTTGTCGAGACAAGAGGTTGTTGTATTGCAACCTGAGAAACTTGGGGTTGACATACAACAGGTAGTGCTTGTACTTACGACGCAATCACCATACCAGGTATAGTGGGAATATTCGACACAGGGTGGACTGGTTGCATTGAATATGCAACCCTTGGTTGCTGAGGCAGTATTGGTACCCAACCGCTGGATGTAATTCCAGTTTGACCTGAACTTTGTTGTAAACTCCCATATGGTTTTTCTCCAGGAGGGAACAATGAAAAGGCATACTTCCCTCCATATGGTGGCAATCCAGTACTTAAAGGGTAGATTGGCCTTTGAAGACACATTGGATCAATTTGTTGAGTTTCAACATAAGAAATCCCAGATGATAATCCGGATGAAGAAATAGGAACTAACCATGTCGTCGAAGCAGTCCCTGATTGGACTCCGGCTTGTTGTTGATAACTTGCCGGGACAGATGGTATACCATCGAACATCATTGGGGTAGCAGCAGGAGGCTCTGCCGCTGCTGTGTCGGATGACACAGTCCTGGATGTCGACGGTTGTTCAGACATATCTAGTCTATCCAAAAGATTTTCTAGCGATTCTACAAGAACTTACGATGAAAAGAGACTAACTTCGAAGATCAACGAGGGAATGGTGATGATTATTCCATTTAAAATAAATTTTAACGACGCTTGGACACAACTTGCTTTTTCAATTTTAAATAGTCGAGAAAAAGAAAAAGATGACTCTAGTCTCCTTCGATGTTTTAACGAGCCCGAAGTGACAAATGCTCGGATGGACTTTTTCCATTATCGAGTCTGAAAAAGGCCAAAAGGAACTGCTCTGGAGTTCTAGGTAGAGGGTGTGCCAAACTTTTCGCAAAACCGCAAAATACTTTTTAAGGTACGGGCTGTCAATCTTCCCGAATGTTGTGTTCAGTGCATTGCGATCAGTAGGGCGACCGACACGGCTTCCTAAGGATAAAGGTTTTATGCCTATAGGGGTCTCCCAATATATACTCGACGGTACGTGGGAGCACAATCCGTACTGGCACTTATCGTCTCTCAGGAGGAATCACCCAACCATCAGTGAGGCAGACAGTCACCAGGTTTTACGACGCCGAAACACGTCTCTAGCCTAGACCTCTATGTTGTGCGTTAAGTTCCAATGCGTTGTTAAGTTCATTCAATTTATTTTAGGTTGATCTTTCTTAGAAGTTTTCCTTTTTGGATCACCACGAGATGTATGATACAATTCCTAAATGCAGTCTAAAGATGATAAGCAAGCTTTTATATCTTTTCAACAATGAAAATCCTAGCTACAAGGGGAAAAGGAAGACACAAACTTTTCTCAAAGAGCATAGAGCACACTGTAAATGCACTTTTCCTAAATCAAAGCATGCAAACTATCAAAATGCAAATGCACATATGCATGTATTTTTTTTCGCTTTCTTAATATTGATGCCTAAAAAGAAAGCTGTTGTACAAATTTGAATTCGATTTCAAGTGAAAACATAAACAAGTTCCTTTTTCGAAATAAAAAAGACGATTACGACACTTTATGATTTACTTGTTTCGACACTAGAAATGCATAAATTCAAACCAAAAGACAAAAGTAAAAGCTCAATCAACTGTGAACAGCAAACAAACTCACTCTTAAGATCAAAACGACACTTACGACAGGTCTAGATCTAAGGGCGACAGTATGACTAGTTTACTTTTGTAATGGGAAACTGCAAATGATGTAACAAATACACAAAGAACAAATACAGTTTCTTTATACAACTGAGGCAGAATTGAGGCAAAGAAAAGGGGTTTCAGATAGGTACACTGACTGATAACAGGCTGCAAAAAATAGAGATAAAACTGAGCAAAAGGAAATAGGGAACCATAGCTGCACAAGGCAAATGCTGATCAGCGCACCCTCAGCACAGAGAAACTGAACTTCAGCGCAGGTATCCTTCACGGGACCTGCGTTGAAATGCAGAACCTCTTCACAGAGTCTGCGCTGAAGCAGAAACGAGAGTTGTTTCTGGGTTCTGGGTCACGGTTTGCAGTTAAATCTACAGTTTTTGGCCGGATTAAAGCTATCAATTAGGTACAATTAGGAGGATGATTTAAAGGAGGACTAAGATCTATCACAAAGGGCTGTTAGAGCACTTGTGGATCAGTTTGTTCAGATCATAAAAACAGGCCCAGTGAGTGGACTAGAGTGGCAGATCTCTACTTTGCATTTGAAAACAGCAAATGCATTTCGATTCGGCACTCCTGAGTTTATGAGAAGAACAACAATAGAAACACAAATAAACTAACAAGATACTCTCCCCAGCGGAGTTGCCAATTTGTTGTTGGAAAAAGTATCCAATTCGGAATGCCCCTATCCCACTCTAAGGTGTGATAGTGCCTTAGAAACAAACGAGGTAAACTAATTGAGTATTCTTCTTTATGAAATGTAAATGAGGAAGAAGGATCTAACTAACCTATGTCTTCCGCTAGTTTGTCGATCCAAATCACTCCTCTCTTCAGTAGCTCCTAGCTTCTTGCTCCTTCACCGGCCCAGCTTCACCGAATTCCTGCAAGATCACAAGAGAGAGAAACTACATGAAGATACAGATATACATTCATAAAAAGCTTAAGATCAGATTAAGCTAAACATGTAAGCATAACAAAACATCATTGGTACACAGCATGTAGGAGAAACTCAAATAGTTTATTGATATGATAATAAAGTCCAATAGGAGATACAACCAAGTGAGTTCTGATCCAGCATCTACCTCCCAACAAAGAATCCCTTCCTCTCCTCCAACAAAGAATAAATCACCCAATGTACTAATCTCAATCTCAAACCAACAGCAATTCTCTGCAAAGTACAAAATTCCAGCCTCCTGAACCTCTGGGTGAGAGATCCATATATAGATGTAAGCAGAGAGGATGAGTCAGCTTATGTTTTGACTTGTGGCTTCTCTCTGTCAGTTCTTGCTTCCACTTGGAGGTTGAGAACCTCTTACTCATCACTAGTCGAATTCATTGAGGCACGTGTCATTGGAGAAGATTCTAGAAGCTTCCAGGGTCTTTCCACCTCGTTGAATGAGCTTGCCATTTGTCATTTACCGCTCAGCGCACCCTGGTAGTGCTTCCACCTGCGTTGCAGTACACCTAGCTAGTGTAGACTCTGCATTTCAATGCAGACAGCTAGTGGAGCCTCTGAGTTGATCCTGAATTGACTATTTCTGAGTGGTTTTTGGTGGAGAACTTCTGGGAGAAGCTATCATTGGTTGACCTTGTTCCTTTAGGAGCTGTAACAACATCTTTAGGGACTTTGGATCCCTTGAATTATGGACATTTCATGCTTATAGCTGTAAGGCACAAAAATGTCTATAACAGATGGATGTATGTATGAGTCTTTGGTGATAGGAAGGTCACTTATGATGTATAGAGTCATGTTCTTTCTTGTAGAACATCTTTTTGCAGACCTTCCATAAAGTCAGGGGGAGCATGAACAACACACTTCAGCAGAGCAGAGATTTCAGCATGTACTCAGAGGGAGCATGGACAGATTGGTACACCTTAGCATATACAAAGGGGGAGCTCATTCAGAGATTTTAGCAGGTACTCAGGGGGAGTATGGACAGCGGAATGTTTATCAAGGAAAGAGAATATCCTAGTCCTCCCTTTGCCCTTGATGTCAAAGGGGGAGAGTGATTTGGTGTTTTTGCCATCAAGTCCAAAGGGGGAGATTGTTGGCATTATGATGCATGTGTTGTACTTGATGGCAACCCACTCGTAGAAGAACATCTCACTTATATATAACTAGATGAATCTACAGAAGAGATATTAGATGTGACAGAATACATGGGATGCAGGATTGCTCAAAGGAATCAGATGATAGTTCTCAGTACGACAAGTTAGCTTTCCCATCAAGTCTAAAGGGGGAGATTGTTGGCATTATGATACAAGTGTTGTCCTTGATGGAAACTCACACAGATGACAGATCATAGTGTAGCAGGTCAGTAGCAAAGAGTTGATGATCAAAATACAAAGAATGAAGAAAGACGAGTATATACGCAGGTTCATTATATACCAAGTCGTGTACATATGCAGGTTATACGCATGTTCACTATGTACCAAGTCGTGTATTTACGTAGGTTCGATATATACCAAGTAGGGTATACATGCAGGTTATACACGCAGGTTCATTATATACAAAGGCGCGTATACACGTGGGATTGCTGATCAAAAGTCATGTATGCGTATGCACGCACTTTCATGCACAGAAAAGCATGTACATGTGCGAAAGCTTATTTTTGGGTCCGTGGTATTTAGACCTATGGTTTTGGTCCTTGGTATTGCATCCGAAATGTTGAACCCGGGTATTGGGTCCCTAGTATTGGTTCTCAATGGTTTTGGACCATAGTATTGAGTAAGGCCTAAGACTATAAAAGGAGAAGAATATCATTAGGCAAAGGCATTGAGAAAGTCTTGAATATCTGATGAAGTATGAGATCTAGTATGCAGGTTATGGGTTCATGATGCTTTACTTGATCTGAGCTAAGGAGGAATCTCACCGGTTGATGGAGAACAAGATCTAAGGATAGATCGAGATCAAATGGTTTGGAATGAATAATCTCTATATGGTTTGATTATGCTTGTTCTAGATCTGCATACTGATGCATGTAATGTTCTGATCTAGGTATAACCTAAGTTTGAAATAGCTGCTACTCATGAATGAGTATTTACAGATGTATACGCTGGTTGACTTTGATAAAAGCGCGTACATATGCATGTTGTATACATCTAAATAGCGTATATCATATACACTATCATATTTGAAGTTACAGGTGGTTTTGGTAGTTGATGCAAAGTTTGAGTTCTGGTGATTGTTTATTGGTGTCAGTATTCTGCATATTCAGATTGGTTGATTATGTTTGGCTTCAGTATTAATGGATGAGATCTATAATGGATCAGGATCATAATGACTTATCTTTATGTGATCTGATGGACTAGATCTGGTTGCTAACATGTGTATTATCCTTGTATATGTAATGATCTGGTTATGTCTGAAGTCAGGAAGTGCAGCAAAGACATAAGTAAGTAATTAATGGCATATATGCTGGTTCGCTTTGGTGAAGCTACGTATACACGTTGGTTCGGCTCTTCCAAGTAGCATATGCACTCTGATGCATGCTTTTTTGATGATACAGTTAGATCTGAACATTGTTGCAGAGTTCTGTGTTCTGCTCTGTGTTCTGGTGATTGCAGGTTGTTGACAGGGTGTCAGTGATTCATTATTGGGTGATTCAGAGATTGATGATGCTAGTGTTGATTGATTGTGTGCTTCAATGATATTGATGGGTCTAATACGAAAATTGGATGAAATGTGGCCTTCAGATTATGGTGTTGTGCTTCAAGAGTATCTAGTCTGAAAATTTATGAAACGTGGTACCTGGAGGAAGAAAGAGAAGGTTGTAGCCTTCTGTAGGTCGACACCTATGTACTAGTACATTAGCTAGTACAAGAGCTAAAGGGGGTGGTAGCTCCCTTCTAGTAGCAGCTAGAAAATGAGTGAAGGTTGGAGCATTCAGTAGGCCGACACCTACATACTAGTAAAAGGATCGGCTAGTACAAGAGCTAAGGGGGTGGTAGCTCCCTTCCAGGAGAAGCTGGAGAATGAGAGAAGGTTGTAGCCTTCTGCAGGTAGAAGCCTGTGTACTGGTATAAGACTGCACCAGTACAAATCATTGTAAAAAGAATTTTCTTATTAAAAAGAAGATTGAGACAACTTGCAGTAGGTGGTTTTCACCCACATTGGGTTTCAACCTTACATCATGGTGTTCATGTGCGCTTCTTGTGTGTGATGATCTGTTCTGTTTTACTGCTCCTGTTAATTGTTCATATGGTTAATAATGTTCTGATGCACTCATTAAGGATCAACTAACTGAATAATAAGTCTACTGGATATACACTTGTTGCATTACACATAGCTGCGTATACACGTGGTTTGCCTTAACTGAAGTAGCGTATATGAATCTTAATATGGAAATGAAAAAGTTATATTTATTTCATAATAATGATTCACCCCCCCCCCCCGCTCTCAGTATTATTTCCAATAGAACAACCATCTCGATTAATGGGGGAGGATTAAGATTTACAGGAGGAACTTGGGTCAAAATCACAGTGGTTAGAGTAGCTAGACTGAGAGCAGTGTGAATATTATTTTTATTGAGGATCTCTTTACCTTTTCCAATCTTAGGAGGAGGAAATGAAACTACAGGTTTCATTACTTATATTTATTCCCCTTTGATCTCTACTTTGGGGGCACGATGCTCTAGGTTATCTTCTGTAGGGTATTTAAGGACCTTAGGAGTTAAATATGTGCCATGACTGAAAATGTATTGGGCTTTCGATGAGGAGGCTTCAAAGGATGATGAGGAAGTAGTATAGGTAGTAGGATTTTTCTCCTTCCAGAATCTCTTGGAAATTAATTTCTTTGGATCAGATACATAAGGTTTTTTCTGCTGAGAGGTATTTGAGTGAGTGTGAGGCTTTCTAAAAGCCAGGATGATAAATTATAATAAGATTTATGGAGTCGCCAAGGTGATGAGGATGTAATAAGAACGTCTTTGCTCTCCTACACAAAGAGTGATTCACTTGTTGTATCCCAGGGGAAAAATTCTTCAATACGTTCCCCATAAATGACGCCAAAATATGTTGTCACTTCCAGAGACACCCTTGGATTACTTACAAGACTAGTGCATGACAACATCTATCTTTATGTGTCTTATATGATCTTTAGGAAATCAGAGACATCATATACATCTTATAAACATAGTAATTACAAATATACAAATAACAGCATGGATTGGTTCCTTCATCCAAGGATATAAACCATGTAGTTCTGGTATCCTTTCACATATACAACTCACAGGAATATAGACAAAAACTAGTAGAGGCTGAGTAATTCGAGGACTTACAGTTTAATCAACGTTTGTAGAGTAATGAAAGAAGAGAGGGAGAAGACTAAACCATTACATAGAGCTTCAAACCTGAAGAGTTATATACTTATCTGAGTTAAAGATAGACATATGGATATAAGAGGAATGTATGTTATGATTTATGGAGCACAAATTTAAAGATATAATCTCAAAATTACATACAAGCATGTGCATTAACTAGTCAACACAAATGAATCCGTAAGAGCATATGAAATATTTCTGGCGGCTACAATTGCATGAAATTATAGAGGAAATGTGAACATAATGGAAGTTAAACATAGAAATAACATACTGTAATACTCGAAGGTTGGAATTGCCACTATTTCATTTATAATCTGAAAGATGAAAATATGGAGTTAACACCACTTCAGAAATTACATCAATTTTTCCATAGAATTCAGAACCTTTTCTAAGTGTTTCTTCCTCCCTTTTATAAGGAAAGGGGGAGCAAGGAAATCAGTTACAAAAATATCTTCTAGCTGGAGTTTACAACTATCTGTATGACTAGCTATCTCAACATCAAGCCTCTAATTGTTACAACAGTAAGATAACTTTCTTGAAAATAAAATAGAATAACAACAATAGCAATTGAAAACAAAAAAAACAGAATTAATCAACGAAACTAAAATTATGGTCCTGAAAATATCTCCATGCCACTCTTCTTTGCTGGCCTTTGGTCTAAGTGTGTTTCTGCTAAATCACGGTAAATCCTCTCTCGGTCAGTTCCTTGTCACTTTTAGCTTTTAACAATCTTGTTCCTTCTATTTCACAAAGTGGGAGCGGTTACCCATCATGGCAATAACAGACTCTGAACATGGCTTCCAACTCATCTGCCCTCCTAGAATACCCATAAAACACTATCGGCACCCTGATATGCCTGGTGATGAAACTATGGTGTAATATGGATGAGTGTGAGGATAACTAGTTTTCGAATGGGTGTGTGTGCGATAAGTGGTAAGTGAGGGGGGGTTGTGAAATGATATGAGAAGGACACGTAGTGGCAGGGCCCAGCGGGGAAACCACTTTTTCAGACACCCCCCCACCGATAAAGGGAAACATGATGGGGGGGACGAAAAGACCTAGGAGCCGTCGATTTAGGCAGAGTCAACCTGGGTCATCTAGAGATGGTGGATGTTTAATCAATATGCAGCCGAACTGGGACTTTGACTTGCAAGATCGCTGATCACCAATATGCGGGATTGATGATGTCATTGGTGACACATGTCCTCCATACCGCCACATCATGTTGATGTCAGCTACCATGTGTCTTTCTCGAGACCACTCCTGTGTTGCCACGTGGCCCTACTGGAGGAGAGAGAAAGAGACCGCATGCCTTTGTTTTTTCACTGAATTCCTTTGTGAATCAGAATCGGCCCTTCCCCAACACTTCTAACATTATCAGCATTCGATGGTTTTACGACATTGTATCTATTCGCAACCTTTGAAAACACCGATCACCAATGTGCGATACAAATCTGAGTGCAATTGTTGATTTTCAATGTGCTGGAACCTTTGATTGTTATTTGCGGTATCAACGATCGCTGATCACTTCCCTTGCTGTGCTCCCCTCTGGCTACTTTAGAAAAACGTTGATTGCGATTTTCGATGTGCTCTCGGTGTGTGATATCGGTGATGCCTATTTTACCTTGCCGATATGTCTTGATTTTTGGGACCTTCGATATGCAATTGTGATTAGCCTTTACCTTTGGTATTTTTCTCTTTGTTGTCTAGCTTTCAAAAGGTAACTTCAAGAGGCCTTCTCTTCTGTTTCAAAAGTCCATTTTTAGACTTCCACCTACCATTGGAAAGCTCGTTCCAAGCACCATGCAAAGGAAAGGGTCTAATTTAGCTATGAGAGCTTCTATGGCTTGAAAATGGGCTTCATACTTCAATACTATTTGGCACTTGGGACAACTGAAAACTCATAATGTAGTGAGTGACAACACTAGGGATCTTTACCATGCCATTAGCCCATAGTAATGAGTATGATAATGGATATTTGATCCTATCAAAAATACCATCAACATTACTAAGGGATTGGCCTAAGGAATTTGCTAAGGCCTAATCTATATAAGGAGATGGAGATCAAAGTGTTAGGTGTGTAAGTTTTGTGCTTTATATGAATGATTTCATCTTAAATAGGTGTGCACCAAGGAGCAAGGAAAAGACATAGATCTGAAAAATCTGAAGTATGGTATCATATGAATTTGCTTGATTTTCTTATTAAAAATATCTAAATTTGATAGATCTATGGTGTTAATGATACTCTAACATGAATATGTGATCGTAAGCGATGCGAAGTATATTCTATGGTCACAGCAAAAGCATGAACCAGTGATTTCAAATATATATGTGGGTTTGCCTCTGAAATACTATGTACATACATGGATCTTCGTTTGAATATTCACGTATATTTTCTATAGTGTGGATAGATATATATGTAGGTGTCAAGTATTAAAGGCGTGTACATACTCAGGAGTGCTTTATAAGAGTCACATACATATACTAGTGTTTTGCAGGATGAGATGATGATAATGGTTATTCTATTTTTTTATGTTTACTGTTTTTGTCAATGAAGTCTTTCTCATAATAATCTATGTTTGAAAGAACTGTTTAAGGTAGCATATATTAGGCCACCATGTTTAATGGAACCAACTTGGTTCTCTGGAAAGTCAAAAAAAGAGCTTATCTACAGTCACTTGGAGCTGCTTTTTGGGCAATCATTGAAGGAGGCTACCAATATCCATCCTCCATTCCTAAAGATGAAGTAGAAAAGAAAAAATATGAGACCATTGCAAAGGCTTCAATGCTCTGTTGGGAACCTTGGAAAAATTAGAATTTATGAAGGTTATGTAGCTAAATACAATAAAGGCTATATGGGACAAGGTCATCCAAAGTTATGAAGGTGATACTAAGGTAAAGAGTGTCAAACTTAAAACATTTAGAATTCAATATGAAACTCTCAGAATGCATAGTGATGAAAGTATTGCAAGTTTCTTTCTTAGGTAGATAAGATTGTTAATTCAATGAGAAATCTTGGTGATTAAGTAAAAGATTCAATGCTTGTTGAGAAAATCCTACGATGTCTAACCCCAAAATTTGATTTGAAAGTATCTTCCATTGACGAAATGTAGGATTTGAAGAACCTTACTATTTAACAGCTTCATGTGATCTTAACAATTTATGAAATGAGAAAGGGGGGTCCCTCATATATCATAGAAGTAGCATTCAAAGCTACTTCTAAAGGCAAAGAAAAGGAGGAGCTTAAGGAATCAAGTTATGTATCTTATGAAGAAGAGGAAAACTTTATAAAGAAATTCCAAGTAGGAACTAGAAGATTTAGAGGTAAGCTTCCTTTAAAATTCTTTGCTTGTGGAAGAGTTGGTCATTGTGCTCCTAAATTTCCTTATAAAGAAAACCATGAAAAAGGGAATAATTCTGCAAAAGTAAATTTTAGAGGAACATTTGAAAATAAGAAAAGTTTCTACACATGTGCAAGATTGGGATGGTCTTTGGAATAGTGAAGAAGGTGAGTCTAATCAAGAATATCAATTACTTATGGCATTTGAAGATAAATTTATTAATGAGTCTGATGATATTTTTATGGATGCACTAGAAGAAAAGGATAATCTCATTGAAGAAATAACTCAACTTAAAATTCATCTAGAAGAAGCTAAATTAGCAAAAGAGTCACTGAAGAAACAAATTCTAGAAATGGAGAGGAATAATGAAAAATGAGAACTAGAAATAGTAAGTATAAGAAAGGAACTTGAGAAAAAAAAAGGTCTAAACCTTATATTTTCCAACGGATTTGAAACTTGTTGACAGTGTTGGACCCACCAACATTAAGGGGATCTCCCTTGTATGAATTCCCAAATAGTCCTCAAACCGTTTGGAGTAGGAATCCCAACAATGGGTGGTAGTGTAATGCCTTAACCACAGTAGTGGATAGAGGTAAGTATGATAAATTTTGATGAGAGAAATCATGTGACCCATGCAGAGATTCAAGTGTGATGGATGAAGTTTCTAACACACGAAGGGGAAAAGGAAGTGCACCCCTTAGAAGCCTTTAACAGTAGGAAGCTTGAAAGGAACACATGAGTGGAATGACATCATAGGCTAAAATGAAAAATAGTCCACAAATTAAAGTGATGATTTAATCCAACAACATGCATTCAACAATATTCATAAAAATGTATAAAAAATATTTCATAAGCATATGCGTAAGTTAAGTAACATACATTGTTAAAGCAACCAGAATCATCCAACTACATTAACAACATATGCATGAAAGCGTGTTAGCTCTGATATTATTATAAGTGAAATTTCCATCCATACATACACCATTGACGAACACTAGCCCCAATAGTAGAACATTACAGTCAATAACACTTGCTCCTCCAAAGAAGTATACTCACTCTACGCTATGGAGAAGCTAAAGCTCTTCACAATACTCCCAAGCGTTCTCTAAGCATAAGCCTAGCTAAAATCTTGGCTCCCAAAAGCATGTTCTATGTGTTATGAGGTTCTATTTATAACAAAGGGTGGGGTGACCCTTGACATTCCCCTTTGTGACTCTTTGACTCCCCTCATGACTCTTCAATTTCCTTACAAGTAACTCATTACATAACATGATGACCTTTCACATTCCACTATGACACTTGGAATTTCACTTACAACAAATTTACAAATAATATTACATTTTCCACATGTACCCATATAAGACAAAATACACTAGAGATAGCCTAGAAAGACAAAACACTATGATTCTGAAGTTGGGGAAAGACCAACTCGGAAACCTCCACTTGGTGCTTCTTAGTCACATATTGATGCCAAGATTGGTACTGTATGATTGTATCCCCAAATTGTTGTATGGTGTCTTTCTGAAAGCATACTCTTGCCTCCATGGCATTTGGGTATATGTTCTTAGAACCTATACCCAACTCGTCCTGAAGCATGTACAGCATGGCATTGACATCGACAGGACCATCGATGTACTTCTGCATGTTGTGTGTGTTCAGCTCCAGGGCCTCCCTGGCAGCCTCTTTTCTTAATTGCTCCATGTTCTCATTGATCTCTAATTGAACATGGTTCTTAGGTTTAGTATTAGTGAGGGAACCGATTGATAGGATCCTGTGCTTTCTCACCATGACATCCAAAATATTGTACAACTGTATATATGACGCTTGTATGCTATTGATGAATGGGGCGAGTTTCTTGTAGTTCTGGATCAACATTTAGACCTTTTCCTTCTCCATCTTTGCTTGTGGCTTCATCTTCTTTACAAATTCAAGTGGGTCCCCTTTGTACAGGATTGTCCACTTTTGTACATGGTTGATGGAATCATGTATGTTCTTGAGATTTTGAACAAACGCTTTTCTCTGTTGTTGTAGGCCATGCACATGAACAACTGCTTTATGCATAGTAAAAAATCTATCATAGATCTTCCACATGGTACCCTCAAGTGTTGATACTTCAGTGAGTATCACTTTCCTCATCTCCCCCAATGCGGAAATTGTATTATTCTCTGATGCTTGAAGTTATTCTACCTATATCTTGGCATCCTACAAGTTCTTTTCCACTTGTTCATTTTTGGTCATCAGGTACTTAACATTTGAGCTTGTTGCTCCTGCATAGGCCAAGCTGGCTTCAATAAGGGTAGTTGGATGCTTCCTAGTGTCTGAAACTATCACCCTTTCCTTTATGAATGTAGGTGATGCGTGATCATCCGGAAAGTGCTTCCTCCATTCCTGTACAATCTTCTTATGTAACTCGTCAAATGATATATTATACACATTCATGACCGAATCATCATTAATGAGAACAGTATCTCCTTTCTCTCTCAAGACTGGATCTAACAATGGAGGTGATGGATACTAATAGATGACCTCTAGTGCTCTGGGCATAATTTCAGTGTCTTCCTTCTATTGATCTTGTTCCAACTCCATTCCTATATTTTCAATCAGTTGCTCAATCAGCTCCTGATCCTGCATTTTTTCACCCTCTTCCTCAACTGATAGTCGTTCTAACTCATCGACCTTTATCAACATTGTATTCTCTGTCATCGTGCCTTGCCTTTGTTATTTTTCCTACTTCTTCTTCTCTTCTTTTTCTCTCCTCCTTAGCTCTTGTTCTTCCTTCAACTTCTTCTTTGTCTCCTGTAGCATCAGTTCTAATTCTTGCATCATCTTCTTTTCTCTCTTTCTTCGCTCTGCTCTCTTTATCTATTTCTCCCTCTTTTCTTCCCCTGCCAAAGCTCATGTCTCTGTGACAGAATCTTCTCTCATCTCACATCTTTGCTCAGCCTCTAGGTTCTCAGTAATCTTCATGTTTCCCTTGTCTTGCACTGGATTTCTACCTATTTTTGTTGTTGTTGTTGCTTCCTGGGCCGTTGTTATCTACAGAGAAGCTTTCCAAATTCCTATTAAGTTGGCTGAGGCATTGAGTCTAGAGACATTGTAACAGTACCTCCAAGGGTCCTCCTCTAGCCAAGGACATGTCCCATGGATCCATGGAAAGTACACTCTTGCACAGTGGTCCTTGAAAATACGGTGAGGATCATATGGATTTTCATTATCTCCTTAGCCTCAGCATCTTCATCTTTAAAGCTCTTAATCTCGTATAATCTGATTCACAAAGGAAGAACATGCCATGGTCCTTTCTTCTTCTTATGCAGTCCTGCCGACAACCTTGTAGAGAGGTGATATGAAACTTCTTGCATGATCAACTTGTCAGTAGCGTACCTTGGTAGAACATGTGGAGGCTTCTCTCCACCAAACACACTGATGAAGGTTCCACCTGGTGAGTTATACCAATCTGTAATGTTAACTATCGCCTCCATTGCTTCTCGGGACATGCAAGGTCGATCCTACTCAAAGATAAGCTTGTACGACAGGATTATAAAATGGTTAGTTAGCCTTGCCATCACTCCTTTATAGTTGTAATTGGAAAGAAACTTGAAAGAGATGTTGATGGTAGTCTCTTTTGGTGTCCATGTCCATCTCATGACAGGGAACTGTTATTGGGCACAGATTGCATCCAGTAAGTATGCGGACATGTAAAACCTTTCTTTCTCATTCTTGGGTAGATTTTGAACCTTAGCCACATGGATCTTCAATTGATGGGCCAAAAAATTTGACCAATTGAATGGCTTCTTGTCACTCACCAACTAGTCCAATAAGACTACCAACCCTTCAGGAAAGGCTTTTGTTCTCTCTTGACCATATTTTCTACAGGCAAAGGTGATCAAGAATTGATAAGCCTTCCTAAGGGACTTTGTATTGTAAACGTAAGTGGGTGTCTGTCTAAACTATGATGGCATTTTCACCCAGCGCTTGACCATGTCTCTAGTATTCACATGGATATGGGTGGAATAGAAAATTGAATCCATGCACTTCACCAACTCGGGAAAGTGATACATCTGCTGAAATTTTATTGCCCTGAAGGTGGCAAACTCTCTCCCATTGGCATTTCTCAATGTCATAGTTTGTTCATATGTGTGTGAGACAATCCATCTGATAATGTCCACACATGGGAAGGTGAGGTACTTGCACACAACCTTGTAAAATCCTTACCATTGGATACTAAGATAAACATGGAAATCCTCTAAGACTTCCTTGAAGTTCTTTGCAAAAGTATCTTTGATTTGTTTCCATGTCAGTGTTGAACCCTTCTCAATGAATAACTCAGTATCTACATAAACTAGAAAATACATTGATATCTACTCAACTTCTTCCCCAGTACTTCTCTCAATGTTTTCCTTGATGCATCTCTCTTAGATTCCATGTGAACTGCAACGTTTGAAGAGATGCTCAACAACATTTTTACCTATGGGATAGAAAGGAAACTCAAGGAAAGAAAATGTCAGCTTAAAAACCAAATAAACTTCAAGATAAGATCAAGAAACAAGTCGGCCTTGTTAGAGTCAATCTTGTCAGTCCTCGGTCAGAGATCAAAACTCTTTTTGCATTTCATTTTTAGGTGTCTCGCTCCATTCACTCAACTTCATTCTGCTAGGGGCATGCCATAACCTGACGAAAGTGCCTTACCATTCATTCCCCTCATGTCTTGTACCTGTTGGCTCAGGTCTTTTCATCAATGTGTATTCAAGTCCATGAAAGTCAATGTTTGATCTTTTAGTGGATGAGAGTCATTTCGGTCATTAAGTCTAGGGATTAGTCATTAGGTCTTCAAACAATGTCCAATAAAGCCAGCAAGGCTAGAGTGAGGCTCTTATGAAGTTGCGATTCAAATACTTTCATCGTCATGTTGATAGAATACGACTGTTCTTCAAAACTCTGTTTTGAAGAAAAGTCAGCAATTTGTCATTTGTAAAAAAATTCAAAAGTTTCTCAGTGGATTTCTCCAAGTGCAGCCATAGTCTCCTTAGCCAAATTCCATTTCGGCTACCCCTGCAAAAAATTGCCAAAAAATTTCGTCATTTTAGTCAAAGAAATCAAAAGGAAGTGTGAAAAGCAGAGTTGTATTAAATTGTGAAAAAGTGTCAAAGTGAAAACATTACAAAATGGGCTTTGGAGGAAGAAAAAATCAAATCCAACTCTTGCAACATATTTCTCCAAGTTATATAAATCATTTATGTCAAGTTACATTCAAGAAATCTTATTGCAAAGTCGAATTTGGAGGTTGGAGAGAAAACTACCGTTTGGAAAGGCCGTGACTATGTTAAGAATTGGAGGGCGGCGCACAGGTGGAGTAGCGCGGCGCACAGGTGGAGTAGCACGGCACACATAGAGTGCGCGGTGAACTAGGGATATCCGCCCAGTGTTAATTTGAATGGGCGCGACGCACACAGAGAGCGTGGCGCACTAGGTTCTTGGCATGGCGCATATACACAGAAGCCCGATTTTTCTCAGAATTTGCAACCAATCGCCTTCAATCCCTTGAATTTTCTAGGTGGGGTCAATCTCTCAGTGTTTTATCCATTTTTATGTTAGTATGATGATAGTAAATGGCAGCTTATGGTTGCACAAAAACTCTTAAACCCTACCACTTAAAATCATCAAAGCAAATGTTGTTAGGGTTACAAAGTCATTGTGTTGGTGCCAAGGTTCTTCCCCCATTTCATTTTTCCTTCTTGCCCTCATTCCCTTCTTCCCTATTCCACTTTTTCCATTTCTCCCTATCCTAAAATGCTACTAAAATCCTATTCCCTATCCCCTCCGCACATTTGTCAAAGGTAAAACCCCAAACCCTACCCCATATAAATTTTCCTAACACCCCAAACCCTACCCTATATAAAATCTTCTAAACTCCCTACTCCTTAAATAAAATTCCTCTTCATAGCCCTAATCCCTTCATATTATTCCCCTTCCTAACAGTCCCTTGTTGCATTTTCCCCTTGGTGGCAGATTTCAACACATCAAAAAGAGCAGTTCAAGCACAGTTCATACACAGCAATCATCTTGTCTTCATGGTATTTTGTATAGCAGTCATGGCATCTGAGCATTCATCGGACTATGAGGTGGAAACCCAAAGTGACTCTCCCTTGGAAGAACAGGCACCCCGGAGGCCTCATAAAAGTGGCAGACATGTGAGAGAGGATCCAACCACCCTTACAGAATTGCAGGCCTGTCATCTTGCTATGTCATGTTTTCAGCATCAGTCATGTTATGAGTTTTGTCAAAAGGTAGCTAGTGTCCAATTTCGTCATGAGTTGGCTCATATTTTTGTGCTGCACTTACACGGAGATCAAGCTATCCTGGCTGGTGTCACCTTCACACTTACACCAGAATTTGTCTCATTAGCAATCGGTATATCGAACTTTGGCGAACCATGGCATAAGAAACAGAAGATTGACTGGCAGCATTATGAGCCATACATCAAAACCAGTTTCTTAAGGCATCTCAAGAGAGTGTTCCCATTCCAATATCTAAAGGATGAATATGCTCCACTAATGAGATTGATCATGAAATATTTCAGCTGTGAGGGACGGTTCTCTTGTCTTTATGCTTACCACATCAGGTTGCTCATGCATTTCACCAGGGTACGGATGATGAACATTCCGTATTTCATTTGCCGGAACATAGAGAGGATGACCACCTTTATATAGCGCAAAACACCTCAGCAACAACTTAACAGTGTCTATCATTTTGCTCTTATCAAGATTTTGGTGGTTCATCAACTTGGATTGCAGGGCATCACTTGGGATGATTTCATTTCGAGTGATTTCTTCAGAGCTTCACAGGGAGTATCAGAGGTTAAGCATGAGGGTGAACCTTCTCATCAGTATGAGCACCATGAGATTACTAGTGTGCCGGTTTTCATCACATATCAGAAGGGCACCAGATGTTTGTTTGCAGCGGCAAAGCGAGTGTTATCTCCGCCTGGGGTGGAAGGGGCCTCGTTTCCTCCATCAGCATCACAGGAACAGGACAAAGGTAAGGAGCCAATTTAGGATGAAGGGCCTTTAGGTGAGCCATCATGTGAATGAGAGGCTGAATTCGTTCTCCTTCATGATGATGATACAGAGACGGATCCGCCAAGTGCACAGCTTAAAGAGATCATCCAGGAGCAGCAAGCAGAGATTCAAGCCTTGTCCCTTGATTTGGAAAGAGCCAAATGGAACATGAAATATTTGGAGCAGAGGAACAAACAGCTTGAGGATCAGCAAGCGATCATGGAGCTACAAAACATTCGCGAGAATCGCCAATCCACGCAAAGGAGAAGAGTTGAGCTCACGTCATTGGAGCAAGAGATTAATGAGGATCGGGAGGCCAATTTCGAGAGAGTTAACATGCACTTAGAGAGGCTAATGGACAAGGCTGAAAAGGACCATGCATTGCTGAGACACATGGATTTCCACTACATGGCGCGAAACAAAGTGTGCAAGGCCCGAATCAGGAATTTGAAGGCGAAATTGAGGAAGGCAATCAAGAAGCAAAAGAGGCAAAGGGAGCTCGATCGACTTTAGATATTGGCCGAGGCCTCTTTAGCCCAGCATAAAACTTGATAAGGAATCTCCCACCCAAATTTCAAGAAATTTGGGGCATTTTTTGTGTTTTTGGAAATTTTTGTACAAAAAACAGGGTTTTTCTCCCTGTGCGCCGCGCCACCTGGCGCGCGCTTACACTAGGGAGCTCCAAATGAAAAAAGGTTTGCATTTTTGGATTTTCCATGAAAAATCATGACTATTGGTACATGGCCAAGAAGTTTGGGCCAATCTTGAGTCCTCAGGAGGTCAAAAACACCCTAAAAATGACCTCTCTGCCCCTATTTTGACACACAGGAAGCAGTCTTGGGAGATTGCAGTTTTGAAGGGGAAAATGGGCACCAAATTCAGAAATTCCACTTAGGCTGGAAATTAGATAGACATGGCTTTCCAACAAGCACACTTGGGCTTAATTTGGACTTCATAAGGTGCCTCAAAACCAGCTCCAAAGTAACGCAACGCATACAGTTTTTGGCGCGGCGCACAGAGACCCAAAGGCCAAAATCACTCCCGCTTTGTGAAATTTCGATTCACAATTTTCTCCAAGTGGGCCCGCTCATTTACAATAAATTTTTCTCGGCATCAAAGGCAAAGTTTAAAAAGCATTTCTGGCTTCTATCCAACTAGCCAAATGAAGGCGAACAGCCACCCACAAAATCTATGCTCATATTTGCTTTTTTCTAATTGGTCTTCATAGAAAATTAAATGTAACTATTGATGGTTGGCTCTTCATTGCCTGGGTTGATCAACCTTCTCATGACAAAGCTTATTTATTGTATTGAGAGTCATTTTGTAAAGGGTTGGAATTTCTGGGAAACTGTGGGAGAGAAACCCAGTCACTCACTGTACATTTTGACAGAGAATTAATGAAAGATTGCAGCTCTGGTTCATGAGATCCCTATGGCGTGAGTTTAGCAAATGTATCTTCTTTATGTTTCATATGTATTTCGTTATGTTTCATATTTTCATTCATATTCATTTCCAGTGAAAGCTTTCTAAGTAAAAAGGTAGAATTCAGTGTGCTGCTCTTCCTTGGGATAGTTTTCACGTTCTATGTTTTATTTTGTTGAAAAGGATTCATGTATTTATGCCCTTTTCACACTCTTAAACAATCTCTCCACTTCATGTTATTTTGAATCTAATTGCTAGACTTTTCGCCTATCTTGCCTCATGAAATAATCTGCGTCTTTGAGTTAAATTCTCTGCTCATGTTGTTCCTTGGTCCCACACATCCCAGAAAACTCAGTCATTTGTCAAAATACCTCTATCATATCCATTTAACTAGCCTAAAATCAATATTCATTTTTGAGTCATCTCAGACCCTATTGTTTATTTTCCTGAGTGTGACCTGGAGAGAGCCCTCTCCTGTTCTGATAGGGCTAGCTACCAGACCGAGCGTGGTTTGTGGTTACCCTGAATGTTGCCTTCCTTCAGCCTAAGGCAAATTTAGGTGCTAACATAGTGGCGACTCCACTGGGGAAGAAATTCTTTGTTTGTTAGTCTTCTCCGTTGCGTAAATGACAAGCTTAACCTACGAACACCCCATACTTCTGATAATTATAAGCTTCCGGATGATAATTTTAGGATTTGATAGGCTGAGTAAGTTGTTCATGTCCTTCTAATTTTTTCAAAAATATCATGCTGGCTTCGAGACGATATACCAGAGCCAATCTAGATCTGGATCCTCCTCATATCTACGAAAACCCCAACTTGATTCCAAGACTCCTTCGTTAAGAGAGCTCTATAACTCCCGTGTTCAAATCCCATTCATGTCCTGAAAATTTTGAGTATCGTGAAGAGCTTGAGTTCGATGAACGGTTTGAAATATCATTGTTCGAGACCAAATCCGAAAGGGCTGTTGACTATACTGTCCCCGATCCACAGTTTCTTGTAGACCTAGAAACTGAAAGGGCTAACTGGTCAATTGATAATTATATTGCGACACAGCTTCAAACACAAATTTTTAATTTCCTACAAACTGCACACACCCATCCAACACCTCCAAGACCAAACCCACCAAGAGTGATTGCTGCCCGTTTTTCACCTCTTGTGCCGCCTCAGGTTCTAGATGATATGCCCGCAGATTATCAAAGCAAAATCCCTTTTTTTGATGGTGCCCCTCACAGCGTTACCGCTTAGCAACATGTAGACAGAATGGCATATTTCTATGACCTTCATGAGATCGATGCAGAAAATGTAGCAATGAGACTCTTTGTACAGACATTTTCAGTTGAAGTTAGGAAATGGTTCAGAGGTTTTACGGTTGCACGTATCGCTACCTTGGCCGAACTGCAAAGACAATTTTTAGACCGTTGGGAAGTGAAAAGGAATCCTCTTCAAATTCTTGCTGAGTATGAGCAGATCAAATGAAATGCTGGTGAGTCGGTCCAAGACTTCTGCATTAGATTCAATTCCGTTTATAATGAAATTCCTGATCATCTAAAGCCATCTGTGGGACTAGCTATGATGAAATTTCCAGATGGTTTTGATGCTGACATGGCTTATCAATTGAGAGAGAGAGAGCCGGCCACAATGGAAGACATGCAGAAAATCGTGGTCAAAGTTGAAGCAAATCTGTTGTCCAAGAGAGCTAGAGCAAAAGCAGAAAAGAAGGTCACAGTCAAGGAAGAGTCTTCCTCGATGGATCAATTACTCAAGAAGGTAGAGCATATGCTTGAAAGGGTGAAACTCGACAAACCTGAGCCACAAGTTAGAAATCCTAACTTCTGTGGCCAACAACAGCCATAATATAGGATAAGGCAGAGAGATCAACGAGCCCAAGATCAAACAGCACAGCAGCCAGTACAGACACCTCTGCAGCAAAATTTTGTGAATGGACCAGAGTTTGATGAGGAAGGGAAGGTAATAGGGGAAGAGAACCACTTCTTTACTCCTGATGATTTGCCTACTTACATTACTGAAGAGGAGGAGTATGTGGAAATTTCATCTGCACACAAAGATGTAGATTTCATTCTATCAAGTGACACAGTTTTGGAAGAAGAATCAGTGGAGTATCAAAGAGGCTATATGAATTCTCTGTCTGCTCAGCAGTGGAAATATTCACTTAGAAATAGAGATGTTCTAGTTAACCCAATTCAGAATAGGAAGGAAGTTTCGGCATCAAAGAATGATTCGTCAGTTGCACAAAAGAAAGGAAAAGAGGCACTTGGACCTGACAGCAGCAATTCACCATCAACAGAAAGTCAAATCAGCAAATTGTATCGAGAGAAAAGGAAAGGAAAGAAGTCTCGGTCAAAGAGGTAGAAAAGGCTTCCGCTTTTAGTTTGGAGAATGAAATTTCTAAATTGAAGGTATCAACCCGAAATGATTTTTGGGCCAGCATTGAATGGTGAGTCTCCAGATAATGATGTGCCACCTTTTTGTATCAGTTTAAGATTGCATGATTTTGTGTTACACAATGCCATGTTCGATTCCGGAGCTTCTCACAATCTCATGCCCAAGGCTATCATGGATAAGCTGGGTTTGGACATCACCTGGAAATACCATGATCTCTATTCGTTTGATTCCAACAGAGTAAGATGTATCGGGCTCATCAAAGACTTGGTTGTAAGTCTGGATCAAATCCCAGTGAAGAATGTTTTGATGGATATTGTAGTAGCGGAAATTCCTCCCAAGTTCGACATGCTTCTTTCCAGGTCTTGGGCAACAAAATTGAAAGGGACACTACAACTAGATTTCTCCTATGCAACAATTCCGGTGTTTGGCCAGATGAGAAAACAGTATCGGGAACAAAAAATGAAATACATGATTACAAGCAAGGAGAAACCCATTAATCATCTAATTAATTATGTACATACAGATCTAAAGTCTTTTGTTTTGTATTCAGATAGTTTTAATGATGTAGATAGTCAGTTAGTTGAAGCAGAAAGCATTCCAGAAATAGTAGAAAATTTTAGAGAAGTTTTGGAGAAAGAAGGACGAGGACAACAAAACACCATTGAGAAATCAGCTGAAGATAATGGACAGCAAGCAGGAAAAACAGAGCCAGCAGAATTTCAGCACTTGGAAGAAGAGGAAGAAGGTTTGTTGACCATGGATTTCGACGATGCAGTGGGAAATGGTGGTGCTGGAATTGGTATTTGGGTATGTAGTCCTTTCTCTGCCCCGGACAAGGTGCCTAGTAATGTGCGGGTATGCTCTTACAAATTAGCTTTTGATTGTTAGAACAATGAGGTCAAGTATGAAGCTCTGATTGCTGGCCTAAAGATTCTAAGAAAGCTGAATGCTAAGAGGATTGCAGTATATGGCGACTCTGAATTGGTGATTAAGCAGGTCAGAGGCGAATATCAAGCAAAGCATCCTCGGATGCGGGCTTAACGGAATGCAATCCTAGACATCTTGAAAGAATATACCTTGACATGTGTGCCTCGTGTTCAAAATAACATTGTTGATGCTCTTGCTAAGGCAGCCAGTAGTTTGAAGATTCCAATGAACTCCAGTAATAAATTCGAAATCCATGTCAAGCATCGTCCGACTGTCCCCGACAATCAGAGGTATTGGCAAGTCTTCCAAGATGATGAGGAGATTGATGATTTTCTGCAAAACAAAGGTAAGTTCAAAGAGACCTCAATTGATGAAGAAAATGATGATGGAAAAGATGAGGTGCAAATCAATCAAATGGACGTATTGCAGCTGAAGGATAACATCATCCCTAAAGGCTTGATACCTCTAGAAGAACTCTTTGATCAAGATGACGTAGCTCGAAAACCAACATTGCAACCAACAAAGAAGGGTGTTGAAGAGGTCAATATCGGAACAACTGCTAATCCTAAAATGGTAAAACTGTCTAAAGCATTACCACAGAAAAATGAAAGCCAAATATATCAGTTTGATGTCTTCATTTGCTGACGTGTTTGCTTGGGATTATTCTGACTTAAAGACATACGATACTAATATCATTCAGCACACTATACCCATTAAGCCTAATCAGAAACATTTTAGACAGAAGTTGAGAAGGCTAAATCCAAAACTGCTGCCATCAATTGAAAAGGAGATAAACAGGTTATAAAAATCAGGAATCATTGTTCCCATCAGATTTTCGGATTGGATCTCCAATTTGGTGCCTGTGCGGAAGAAGACAGGTGAGATTTGCTTATGCATCGATTTTAGGAATCTCAATAAAGTTTCATTGAAAGATAACTATCCACTGCCCAAAATGGATCATATACTTCAATGAGTAGTTGGGGCATCTCGTATGTCACTACTTGATGGTTATTCTGGATATAACCAAATTTCAGTCCATGAATATGACCAAGACAAGACAGCATTCACTACTCCATGGGGAACTTTTCGTTACGCTAAAATGCCTTTCGGTTTGAAGAACACGAGTGCCACCTTTCAGCGGGAAATGGACTTGGCTTTCGCAAATGAGAAGGATGTCTTTTTTGTTGTATACCTTGATGATCTGACGGTGTTTTCAAAATCTGATGAAGAACACATGCATCATCTGAAAACTATCTTTCAAAAGTGCAGAAAATATGGTCTATTGCTAAATCCGAAAAAGAGCTTGTTTGCCATGGAGGAGGGAAAATGGCTTGGGCACATTATCTCAAAAGATGGCATTCGTATCGATCCTGCACGTGTGCAAGCAATTCAACAAATTGATCTGCCCCGGAATAAGAAGGAGATTCAATCGTTCAATGGTAAAATGAATTTTTTATTCCGCTTTGTACCTAATCTTGCTAAGCACCTAAGAGAGATCACAAACATGCTTAAGAAGGACAGCCAAGTGAAGTGGACAGAAGAGGCTGTAAAATCTTTCAATTTAGTCAAATTGGCTCTTTCCTCAGCTCCAGTTCTAATCAGCCCGGAATACACTCAGGATTTTATATTGTTTTCATTCGCTTCGGAGCATACTATGGCAGCGATGTTGATGCAGAAAAGAGATGATCACGAAAGACCAATTGCTTTCTTCAGCCGAACTATAAGAGATGTAGCCTTAAAGTACAATATCATTGAGAAGAAAGCTCTCGCACTTGTGAAAGCATTGAAAGATTTTCGGGTATACATTTTGCATTCTCATATTTTGGCTTATGTTCCTAACGCTACTGTCAAAGATGTTTTAGTGCAGACTGATCTGAAAGGAAGACGAGGCAAGTGGATCACAGCTTTATTAGAATATGATGTGGAGATAAAGCCCACAAAGCTGGTTAAAGGACAGGGATTAGCAAAGTTAATGGCCGAATCAAACTTGCACGCCTTAGACATAAATCTGATCGCTGCTATGTTCGATGAGAATGAGGAAGGTTTGTCAATTCAGGTATCTGAAATGTTTTCTCTTTCTCCATGGTATTCAGACATCATATATGTGCTTCAAAATTTGTCACCACCACCCGGAATGACTAGAAACAAAGCTAGAACTCTCAAATTAAAGGCTTCCAAGTTTTGCATTCTAAATTTTGCACTTTATTGGAAAGATCCCAGTCATGTTCTTTTGAATTGTTTGGTGGAAGAAGAAGCAAAGAAGGTCATGGAGGATTTCCACGAAGGGGATTGTGGTGGTCACCTTTTTTGGAAAACAACCACAAATAAAGTTCTGAGAGCAGGATACTATTGGCCAACATTTTTTGCTGATGTATATAAGGTTGTCAAGAGCTGTCATAAATGCTAGATTTTTGAAGGAAGGCAGAAATTACAGCCTTTGCCGCTTAAGCCCATTGAGGTGAGTGCCCCTTTTCAGCAATGGGGGTTGGATTTCATTGGTGAAATTCATCCCGCTTCTTCCGGTCAGCATCGATGGATTCTCATGGCAACATAGTACTTCACGAAATGGATCGAAGCAATTCCCACCAGACAAGCTACAGCTGCGGTAATTATTTCATTCCTTGAAAATAACATCTTGTCTCGCTTTGGTTGCCCGAATAAGTTAATCACTGATAATGCAACAACTTTCAAATCAAAAAGGATGGTAGAGTTTTGTCATAAATATCACATCATTTTGGGTCACTCAACTGCCTATCATCCGCAAGGCAATGGATTGGCGGAGTCCTCTAACAAATATTTGGTCAACATCATTAAGAAGCTACTGGAAATCAACAAGAAGAGCTGGCATAAGAAGTTGGTCAATGCACTTTGGGCAGATTGGGTCAGTCAGAAGAAATCCATTGGTATGTCCCCCTTTGAGCTTGTGTATGGAGTTGATGCCTTGTTTCCTACCTCTCTCGTAGCCCCGGTAGTCAAACTTCTTCAGGAAGCCGGCAGTGAAGATGATCCTATGCAGAGAAGATTGAATCAAATGATCCATTTGCAGCAAACCAGAGAAGAATTTTTCCAAAACACATCCAAGTTGCAGGAGAAAATTAAGAAAATTTATGACAGAAAAGCAAAGGTGGACAAATTTCAGCTGGATGATGTAGTACTGAAATGGGATGCAAGGAATGAGGAAAAGGGTAAGCACGGTAAATTCGAGAATCTCTAGAAAGGTCCCTTCAAGATTGCAGCATATCGGGGGCAAAATGCCTTTCTTTTGAAGGAAATGAATGGGGAAGATTGTCCAGGAGGGTCGATCAATGGTTGGCTGCTCAAGCGATACCACTTCTAAATTTTTTCTACTGTTTCCATTGTCACTGTAAATACCATACTATTTCAGTTTTGGTTTGAGTTTGTCTAGTCAGTCTTTGTGACATTTTAAGTCCAAATTTGAGTCAGTCCGAGTCAAGTTTCAGTCAATAAATGAGTCAAGAGTTGGGTGTCGTTTGTCAAAATGATGACTCCATAGCCCAATGGACGAAGGCACTGTCTGCTCTCCCAAAGATCTGCCATTCTTGGCACCTCCAAGGAGCTACCATCCCCCATTGGAGCCAATGTTAGAGTCAGTCTTGTCAGTCCTCCGTCAGAAATCAAAACTCTTTCTGCATTTCATTTTTAGGTGTCTCGCTCCATTCACTCAACTACATTCTGCTAGGGGCATGCCATAACCTAACAGAAGGGCCTTACCATTCATTCCCCCTCATGTCTTGTACCTACTAGCTCAGGTCTTTTCATCAATGTGTATTAAATTCCGTGACAGTCAATGTTTGATATTTTAGTGGATGAGAGTCATTTCGGTCATTAAGTCTAGGGATTAGTCATTAGGTCTTCAAACAATGTCCAATAAAGCCAGTAAGGCCAGAGGGAGGCTCTTATGAAGTTGTGATTCAAAGACTTTCATCATCATGTTGATAGAATACGACTGTTCTTCAAAACTTTGTTTTGAAGAAAAGTCAACAATTTGTCATTTGTAAAAAATTTCAAAAGTTTCTCAGTGGATTTCTCCAAGCACAACCCTAGTCTCCTTAGCCAAATTCCGTCTCGGCTACCCTTGCAAAAAATCGCCAAAAAATTTCATCATTTTAGTCAAAGAAATCAAAAGGAAGTGTGAAAAGCAGAGTTGTATTAAATTGTGAAAAAGTGTCAAAGTGAAAACATTACAAAATGGGTTTTGGAGGAAGAAAAAATCAAATCCAACTCTTGCAACATATTTCTCCAAGTTATATAAATCATTTTTGTCAAGTTATATTCAAGAAATCTTATTGCAAAGTCGAATTTGGAGGTTGGAGAGCAAACTGCCGTTTGGAAAGGCTGTGACTATGTTAAGAATTGGAGCGCGGCGCACAGGTGGAGTAGCATGGCGCACATAGAGTGCGTGGCGCACTGGGGATATCTTCCCAGTGTTAATTTGAACGAGCGCGATGCACACAGAGAGCGTGGTACATATACATAGAAGCTCGATTTTGCTCAGAATTTGCAACCAATCACCTTCAATCCCTTGAATTTTCTGGGTGGGGTCAATCTCTTAGTGTTTCATCCATTTTTATGTTAGTATGATGATAGTAAATGGCAACTTATGGTTGCACAAAAACTCTTAAACCCTACCACTTAAAATCATCAAAGCAAATGCTATTAAGGTTACAAAGTCATTGTGTTGGTGCCAAGGTTCTTCCCCCATTTCATTTTTCCTTCTTGCCCTCATTCCCTTCTTCCCTATTCCACTTTTTCCATTTCTCCCTATCCTAAAATGCTACTAAAATCCTATTCCCTATCCCCTCTGCACATTTGTCAAAGGTAAAACCCTAAACCATACCCCATATAAATTTTCCTAACACCCCAAACCCTACCGTATATAAAATATCCTAAACTCCCTACTCCCTAAATAAAATTCCTCCTCATAGTCCCTAATCCCTTCATATTATTCCCCTTCCTAACAGTCCCTTGTTGCATTTTCCCCTTGGTGGCAGATTTCAACACATCAAAAAGGGAAGTTCAAGCATAGTTCATACACAGCAGTCATCTTGTCTTCAGGGTGTTTTGTATAGTAGTCATGGCATCTGAGCATTCATCGGACTATGAGGTGGAAACCCAAAGTGACACTCCCTTGGAAGAACAGGCACCCTGGAGGCCTCATAAAAGTGGCAGACATGTGAGAGCGGAACCGACCACCCTTACAGAATTGCAGGCATGTCCTCTTGCTATGTCATGTTTTCAGCATTAGTCATGTTATGAGTTTTGTCAAAAGGTAGCTAGTGTCCAATTTCATCATGAGTTGGCTCATCTTTTTGTGCTGCACTTGCACGGAGATCAACCTATCCTGGTTGGTGTCACCTTCACACTTACACCAAAATCTGTCTCATTAGCAACTGGTATACCGAACATTAGCAAACCATGGCACAAGAAACAGAAGATTGACCAGCAGCATTATGAGCCATACATCAAAACCAGTTTCTTAAGGCATCTCAAGGGAGTGTTCCCGTTCTGATATCTAAAGGATGAATATGCTCCACTAATGAGATTGATCATGAAATATTTCAGCTGTGAGGGACGGTTCTCTCGTCTTTATGCTTACCACATCAGGTTTCTCATGCATTTAAACAGGGTATGGATGATGAACATTCCATATTTCATTTTCCAGAACATAGAGAGGATGACCACCTTTATACAACGCAAAACACCTCAGCAGCAACTTAACAGTGTCTATCATTTTGCTCTTGGTGGTTCATCAACTTGGATTGCAGGGCATCACTTGGGATGATTTCATTTCGCGTGATTTCTTCAGAGCTTCATGGGGAGTATCAGAGGTTAAGCATGAGGGTGAACCTTCTCATCGGTATGAGCGCCATGAGATTGCTAGTGTGTCGGTTTTCATCACATATCAGAAGGGCACCAGACGTTTGTTTGCAGCGGCAAAGCGAGTGTTATCTCCACCTGGGGTGGAAGGGGCCTCGTTTCCTCCATCAGCATCACAGGAATAGGACAAGGGCAAGGAGATAATGCAGGATGAAGGGCCTTCAGGTGAGCCATCAGGTGAACAAGAGACCGAATTCGTTCTCCTTCATGATGATGATACAGATACGGATCCGCCAAGTGCACAGCCTAAAGAGATCATCCAGGAGCAGCAAGCAGGGATTCAAGTCTTGTCCCTTGATTTGGAAAGAGCCAAATGGAACATGAAATATTTGGAGTAGAGGAAAAAACAGCTTGAGGATCAACAAGCGATCATGGAGCTACAAAACATTCACGAGAATCGCCAAGCCACGCAAAGGAGAAGAGTTGAGCTCACGTCATTGGAGCAAGAGATTAATGAGGATCAGGAGGCCAATCTCGAGAGAGTTAACATGTGCTTAGAGAGGCTGCTGGAAAACACTAACAAGGACCATGCATTGTTGAGACACATGGCTTTCCACTACATGGCGCGAAACAAAGTGTGCAAGGCCCGAATCAGGAATTTGAAGGCGAAATTGAGGAAGGAATCAAGAAGCAAAAGAGGAAAAGGGAGCTTGATTGACTTCAGATATTGGCCAAGGCCTCTTTAGCCCAGAATAACACTTGATAAGGAAGCTCCCACCCAAATTTCAAGAAATTTGGGGCATTTTTGGTGTTTTTGGAAATTTTTGTGCAAAAAACAGGGTTTTTCTCCCTGTGTGTCGCGCCACCTGGCGCGCGCTTACACTAGGGAGCTCCAAATGACAAAAGGTTTGCATTTTTGGATTTTCCATGGAAAATAATGACTGTTGGTACATGGCCAAGAAGTTTGGGCCAATTTTGAGTCCTCAGGAGGTCAAAAACACCCTAAAAATGACCTCTCTGCCCCTATTTTGACACACAGGAAGTAGTCTTGGGAGATTGCAGTTTTGAAGGGGAAAATGGGCACCAAATTCAGAAATTCCACTTGGGTTGGAAAGTAGACAAACATGGCTTTCCAACAAGCACACTTGGGCTTAATTTGGACTTCAGAAGGTGCCTCAAAACCAGCTCCAAAGTAGCGTGACGCATATAGTTTTTGGCGCGGCGCATAGAGACCCAAAGGCCAAAATCGCTCCCGCTTCGCGAAATTTAGATTCGCAATTTTCTCCAAGTGGGCCCGCTCATTTACAATACATTTTTCTCGGCATCAAAGGAAAATATTAAAAAGCATTTTTGGCTTCTATCCAAGTGGCCAAATGAAGGCGAACAGCCACCCAAAAAATCTATGCTCATATTTGCTTTTTTCTAATTGGTCTTCATAGAAAATTAAATGTAACTATTGATGGTTGGCTCTTCATTGCCTGGGTTTGATCGACCTTCTCATGGCAAAGATTATTTATTGTATTGAGAGTCATTTTGTAAAGGGTTGGAATTTCTAGGAAACTGTGGGAGAGAAACCCATCACTCACTGTACATTTTGACAGAGAATTAATGAAAGATTGCAGCTCTAGTTCATGAGATTCTTGTGGCATGAGTTTAGTAAATGTATCTTCTTTATGTTTCATATGTATTTCGTTATGTTTCATATTTTCATTCATATTCATTTCCAGTGAAATCATTCTAAGTAAAAAGGTAGAATTTAGTGTGCTGCTCTGTCTTGGGATAGTTTTCACATTCTATGTTTTCTTCTATTGAAAAGGATTCATGTATTTATGCCCTTTTCACACTCTTAAAAAATATCTCCACTTCATGTTATTTCGAATCTAATTGCTAGAATTTCTGCCTGTCTTGCCTCACGAAATAATCGACGTCTTTGAGTTAAATTCTCTGCTCATGTTGTTACTTGGTCCCACACATCCTAGAAAACTCAGTCATTTGTCAAAATACCTCTATCACATCCATTTACCTAGCTTAAAATCAGTATTCATTTTTGAGTCATCTCAGACCCTATTGTTTATTTTCCTGAGTGTGACCCAGAGAGAGCCCTCTCCTGTTCTGGTAGGGCTAGCTACCAGACCGAGCGTGATTTGTGGTTACCCTGAATGTTGCCTTCCTTCAGCCTAAGGAAAATTTAGGTGCTAACAGGCCTCATGATGGGAAGGATTGTGAAATCATGGCTAACAGAGCTCACTAGCTGACTGTGGGACCAACGTATTACGTAGTCCAAGGAGTCAATCAGGAAGCTTGATGACTGGAACTACACAATGTGCAGTTCAATCTGGGCCAAGCTCGGGAGAGACTACACCTTGTGTAGTCTCAGTTGCCAAGTTGTGAGATTGGATTTTGGAATTACGCAATTGGAGCCAACCTAAGATAGGATTCGTACAATTCCTGAAGCCAAGGCAAAGGCCTTGAGCTCCCAGATTGCATAGTGCATGCTGTGAAGTGTGAGATTTAGGAAAGGGGACCCAAATCTGCCAATGGGAAGTGTGAAAAACAAGAAGATATGAATTATGG
Organism: Pinus tabuliformis; assembly: GCA_031772625.1. Classification (NCBI taxonomy): domain Eukaryota; kingdom Viridiplantae; phylum Streptophyta; class Pinopsida; order Pinales; family Pinaceae; genus Pinus; species Pinus tabuliformis. Next base: position 275,461,168 of record CM062811.1, read on the forward strand.
TGAGATTTTGAGTGCATATCTGACTAATTTTTTATACATGTGTGTGAAACAAGTGCAAGAATCAATTAAACTGAAGGAAAATGAAGCATGTGAAGAGAGTCGCCACAACGGTGATCGTTGGTGAAAAAATAGGAAAACACATGAGACACTTGGGAAAGGAAATCTAAAACTTGAAACAGCGCTTATAAAAGCTAAAACAAGTTAAAAATCTAACATCGTTCATAGAAACAAGTGAAACAACACTCTCACAAGCTAAAAAACAAAAAGCAACAGAAAAAGTAGCAAAAGACGAGAAAATCAAAAATCACCTTGAAAAGTTACAAGGATCACATCGAAGGTTCCTTGATCTCCTCAGCAATGCTAGAGCTCCAAGTTCGAGTTTTCAAATGAGATCTAGTAGTGTCGATTAAATATATTTTTTCAAGTAAGTGTTTATGACGTGCATGCCTAAAATGAAGAAAAAAGTGGCACTTGGCGGCAATTTCTAAAATAACTCAAGTGCCTCCTTCAGGTTATTAAAAATAGATCCCTATTTTTTAGGGATGATTTTTTATTTTTTCTTTTTTTTTTTTTTGGGAAAAACTACCATGCATTTCCCGAAAATATTTCATAGTTCTAGGAAGGACCACGCAACTCTCTGGCTCATGTACTGAGCAGTTTCTGAGCACAGTGGGTTTTGCGCGATTTCTAGGCTCAGTGGCTCTATGCTACCTCTCATGTACGTACAATTTCTTAGCTCAAGGTTGGCTACCATTCAACACTACGCATTTCCTGAGCTCAAGGCTCACTGGCAGTCAAGTCTGCGAATTACCAAGAGTAAGGCCAATTTCCCTCAAGAATTCTGCAGTTCTCTAAGGCAAGCCTAGAACTATCAAGGAACCAAGTCAAGAGATCAGCTTGTGGGTTAGAAAATGAACTAAGTTAGCAAACATAAGCCAAGATGAAAATAATAAGGCTCATTCGAAGCATAAGTACCTGGATCAGTGCAAGAAGAGTTGTTTTGGTTTAGAAGGAAGGCTCCAAAATCAAAGCATAGGAAAAAATTTGGATGGTGGTTGTAGCTGCTAACACAAGACCCTAGAAGAAATAATCAAAATACAAAACTATCCTCTAATAAAGACAAGTCTTGGAAATAATGTATAATCATCAAAAACTATAAAATCTTATGAAATAGGTAAAGGAAGCTATCTCAATGCAGTAAAGGGAAGCAGTCAAAAAAATTCCAAATCTCGACAAAGGAAGGAGAGATCACATGTCTCTCAGGTAAACCATCCTTACCACACTCAAAATGCAAATTATACAAAAATGTACTATACTCCCAGGAATTTCTACTTCAACGACGAATGCTTCACTTGTAATAATTTTGGTCATAAGGTTGCTTAATGTGTCGCTTATAAAACTATCATGACTAGAGAAGCAAGAAAACAAAATAATGAGATTGGATTAAATAAATACTCTTACAACACTTTCTAACCTCCCAAGATGAAATAAAATGTTCCTTTTGTAATAACTTTGGGCATAAAGAGACCGAATGCATAAGAAAAATGATACCAACTCTTCAAAATGAACAAAAGAAAAAAAAATCTAAGGTATGGAAAAAGAAAACTATAGAATCTGAAAATTGTGGCTTAGCTTTGTATGGAGGAGATCAAGAAACTCTATGGTGATAAAGATAAGTTTATGTCCTTTAATGAAATAAATAAAGAAAGGAACATAACCTTTGGAAATAACCCACCTACTGTTATTAAAGGGAAAGGAAACATTTTTCTAAATGATAAGGTTAAAGCTGGAAATGTTTTATTTGTTGATGGATTAAGACATAACTTGTTGAGTGTTAGTCAAATGTGTGACCAAGCGCATTAAGTTGTTTTCAGATCAAAGAATTGTGTGTGTGGAATATCAATACAAGTAAGTTAATAATAAAGGGAACAATAACGCCAAGTAACGTCTATGTCTTGGAAAAAAGTTGGCTTTGGCATAGAACATTGGTACATCTAAGCTTCACCCAATTATACAAATCAAGCAGAATGGGAGCAGTACGTGACTTGCCTAACATCTCGCTGCCAGAAAACAACATATGCAAATAATCTCAATTCAGTAAGAAAAATAGAGTTCAGTTTAATGCTAGATAAGGTACTTCAAATAAGCCACTTGAACTTATTCATGCTGATTTGTGTGGTCCTATGAGAAATAAGTCTCCTAGAGGTGAACAATACCTCATATTATTCATTGGTGATTTTACTAGAATGTGTTAAATTGGCTTATTGAAACATAAACATGAAGCATTTGATAAATTTAAAGTCTTCAAAGCTTTAGTAGAAAATGAGTTGTATTTAAAAATCAAATGTCTTGCTTCTTATAGAGGAGGAGAGTTTATATCGGATGAGTTTTTTGAATATTGTGAACAACATGTTATTAAGAGGAAGTTTTCTATAGCTAAAACTCCTCAACAAAATGGAGCGGCAGAAAAAATGAACAGAATAATCCAACAAATAGCACATTCCATGCTTTATGAGTCTGGAGAACTTCGTACCTTCTAGGGGGAAGCAACATATACAGTCGTGAATATCCTCAACAAATCTCATATTCAGGTAAATAGTGATAAAAATCCTTATGAACTATGGTTTGGTAAGCCTCCAACTGTCAAACATTTTAGAGTTGTTGGAAGCAAATGTTAGATAAAGAATAATTATGATAAGCTTGGAAAGTTTGAATCTAAATTTGATGAGGAATTCTCCTTGGATACTCCTCTAGAAGAAAAATATATAAATGCTACAATAAAAAGGCTTCAAAAAATTGTTGAATGCATTGATGTTGTAATTTATGAAGCATCCACAGGTACCAAAAGAGAAGTACCAACAAATGACAAACTTATTTCAAAAAAAATCCAAGAGGTTGTAGGAGAGGGAACTAATGAAACACCATAAGAAGGAATTGAAAACATAGAAGCATTAGAAATGAACCAGTCAAGGTATGTTTAGAAAAATCATGTAGAATCTCAAATTCTATGTGAAAAGGAAGTTGGAGTACAAACTAGAAGAACTCTCGATGGAACTTCTAGTTACCTAGCCTTATTATCCATAATTGAATCTCAAAATGTAAATCAAGCAAGAAAAAATGAATGTTGAGTTAAGGCAATGGATGAAGAACTTGATCAAATAGAAAAGAACCATACATGGGAGTTAGTATGAATACCTTATGATACAAATATTATTGGGACAAAATGGGTGTTCAAAGACAAACTAAGTGAAAATGGAGAAGTAATTAGAAACAAAAAAAAAAGACTTGTTTGCAAAGGCTACACTAAATAGGAAGGAATAGACTTTAAAGAAACATTTGCGCCTATAGCTAGACTTGAAGCCATAAGAATGTTTCTTGCACTTTCAAGCTTTCATAACTTCAAAGTATTTCAAATAAATGTTAAATATGCATTTTTAAATGGGGATCAATAAGAATAAGTTTATATTGAACAACCTGAAGAATTTATTCTAGGCAATGATAAAAATCGTGTTTGTAAGATTAAGAAGGCTTTGTATGGATTAAAACAAGCTCCTCATGCATGGTATTCTCATCTTGACAAGTATCTTCAACAAGAAGGTTTCAAAACGGGGCTGGCAGAGAACTTCCTATATATAAAATTTGATACATATAAACTTTTAATAGTTTTTGTTTATGTAGATGACATCATTTTTGGATGTAATATAGAAACTATGAGTCAAGAATTTTCTTCTGTTATGCAACAAGAATTTGATATGTATCTACTTGGTGAACTAACATACTCTCTTGGTCTTCAAGTTCAACAAAAAAAGAATGGTATCTTTCTCTGACAAACCAAGTACCTCAAGAAGATTTTGAAGAAATGTGGAATTGAAGACTGCAAGCCTCTATGCACACCAATGGTAACAGGATGCAATCCTCATTCAAATGATGATTCTCCGTGAGTAAATCAACTAGAATACATATCTATGATTGGAAGCTTGCTCTACCTTACAATCATGAGACCAAATATTATGCATGCAATTGGGATTGTTGGATGGTTTCAAGAAAATCCTAAAGAAACTCATCTTGATGCAGTCAGAGGATATTCAAAAGTCAACATTTTGATCTATGGTATCCCAAAGATGAATATTTTTCACTTCATGCTTACACAGATGCAGATTGGACACGCAACACTTAATAACTAAAGAGTACTAGTGCAGGATCATTTTATTTGGCACCACACTTTGTTTCATGGTTCAGCAAAAAAAAAGCTCCATTGCTTTATCTATTGTTGAGGAAGAATATGTTTCTGTTGCATCTTGTTATACTCAAATTTTATGGATGATGCAAACATTGCAAGAGATTCAAATCACTTTTCTTCCACCTATACCTATTTTATGTGATAATACTAGTGCCATAAGTATTTCGAAAAATCTTGTCATGCACTCAAAAAGAAAGCATATTCCCATCAGATATCACTTACCGAGAGAACAAGTGCTTGAACAAAAGGTCAAATTGGAGTATGTTCCTTCAAAATAACAAGTTGTAGATATATTTAGAAAGCCACTTCCACATGATTCCTTTGAATATCTCATGCAAAACTAGGAGTGGTCTCTGCCTCCTCATTCTATTAAATATTCTAACAGATATTTCATGTTCAGGGGGGATTTGTTTCGTAAATTATTATATGCTACTTTCTGTACACGGATATCATGAAGGACAGTGGCGTATATACGCGAGTTTGGTTCTAAACAGTAGTGTATGTTTCTCTATATTGAAGAAACAATGGGACAGTCTTAGGGAGAGGTTCTGGTATATTTCAGTTAGTTGTTTTTTGGCCCTCTATTTCTAGTATTGGTTGGTTACAGTGTGTTGATATTTAGATGCTACTTAGAAGTGATATTGGATTATGATGGTTATGAGTTGTTGTTGTTGTTTTTGGATTTACTAATGGACGAATTGGATGTCATCAAACCTTACAGTGAATAAGTTGGAACAGGTTTAGGAGGAGAATTTGCTATATTTCTACTTGGCATTATGATTTCTTAATAATTCTTTGTTACATAATGATTCTTATGATTGCTGATGTTCATGACACTTTTCTTCTTGAATTGTTGGATGATGACTATATGTTGCTTGAGAAGTTGATTATGTTATGTTGTTGTATGATGATGTTGTAGGATCCTATATGGTATATGATGGTTTTTGAATACCCTCATGGTCTTGCCTTAATTTTGGTCATAAATATCATATTTGTCTCTTGATGTAAAGGTCATGTAAAGACCCATCATGTAATCATTATAAAACTTAGTCATGTTTGGACTATTGGGGTCAAGTCAATTATGTATGTAATCCCATTATTTTGGGCATTTGATGTAATGTTGAGTCAAATGTGTCACCCCATTGTGTTGGGTAATTAATGTAAGCATGAGTCCTTTGAGGTAGGAAAAGTCATATTTAATTGATTCATAGAGTCATGTACTTCCTTGAAAAACATTCAAATATTTGGCATATGCTCAATGGGAGCTTGGTCCATATTCATATTCAACATATCATCCCGGTGAGCACCAGTATTGCAGCAATAATGCGGAAACCCCGGGGTTTCCTACTTTACTTTTATCAACCCAGTAGTTCGTAACAAACTTGGAAGCGACAGTGCTATATGCACAAGTACTAGTTCTTACTGCAGGCTGTCAGTTGGTCAACTGGTGCAAGATCACTAGGAGCTCAAGCCAACTTCTATGAATTCCAGAAGAAGCTTTATATGTGATGAAAGAAAGGAAAGCTTACTCTACAAAGGCTACTCTACTTACAGAAAGAGAAAGAAGACTGAAATGCAAAGTAAACCTAGCAAACCCTAATTAACCAACTAATCCTATTTTTGTAGAAAGAGAGATGAAAAACCATGAAATGAATGCTATTACTTAATCTAGGAAGCAAACAACATCTACTCAAGCTATTTCTAGAAGGAAATGAGAAAAAAACATCTTTTTGGATTTTTATGTATTTTTAGGTGAAATTGTCATGCATGTAATTTATTTGTTTGTGAATGTGGCAGTGATTAGGTGGCGATGGAGGGCGACTTTGGAGTTTGCAGAGGTGTAGGAAGGTGTGGATGGGTCCTAGGAGGTCCCAGGTGGCCTTTTGGAGGCTTTTCCTGCAATCAGACTTCAAAAAGACACCTATAGGAAAATCTACAGGAGGCTGCAGGGGATCTACAGGAGGTCTACAGGAGGATGTCGAGTATTGTTCTAGAGGGTTTTGAAGGTATGAAAATGGGTGGAAAGGCTAGCTAATGGCTAGGAGGATGTGTTAATGTGTCTAGGGTTCATCAAGAAGGATTAGGGAAGAGAAAGATGGTTGGACTTGTTCAAAGAAAGAGAGGAAAGTTTATGAGAAAAGTGCAGAAAATTAAGGCAGATTTGTGAGGGACTTTGGATGACCTTTGCAACATAGATCAAAGAGAGATGGTGATGGAAGATTGTTTGACTTATTGTGAGCAGATATTTACTGCAAGAGAACTAAAAATCAAACACTGAGACTAAGCAAGCAAAGAAACTATCTATACCAAAAAAGCAAAACTATTCATCAAGCTAGTCTAAATTCTGATCTAGGAAAGTAAATGCTGAACAATACTATATGGAAAGAAAACATGGAAGGAAATTTATTGCAACGATAGAAATGAGCATGATGAAATAGATCTACAGCAAAACATTAACCTCCTAACAAGCTGCAACACTAGAAATCCTATGGCAAAGGCAAATCTGTGTTTTTTGTGGCAACAAGAGGGTCTTGGCCTCAGTTCATGATCCCAAAGGGAGGAAAGGAGGTCAAGGATTTTCTGATGGCCTTTTTGAATCTTCTTCTATCACTGTTCAACCTTCTACAACAAACTGAAATGGAAACAACCTTTTAAATCACCAAAAGTAACCTATCCTTAACCAAGAAATAAATATATCTAACAACAATGGATTCATAAACTGAAACAAACGTATAAATACAAGACAAGAGGTGCTTGGATGCTTGGATTGGGCCCTAACCCAAGAGCTTCAACCCTTTGAGGTAACTCAGTGCTAGCTCGAACAAGATCTCATCTTCATTATCAAAATAATAATAGCATTACATGAAACTATCCACAAAAGTAAGCTCGAAGTTGAGCAGAACAAAATTGCAACAAAAGTTTGAAAAGTGGACTAAAATTCAACCTAATGAGACCCTAGGCCTCTCTACTTATACAACTGAAGCTCCCAATAGCTTCCTTAAAATCAGGGATGCTTGACTCCCAAAACTTGAGATAAACAGAAGTTATCCTCCACTTGCTCAGCTGCCTCTATGGTGCATTGATGTGGTTGCTTGTGCTCCGAGCTGCGTGATGGAGAATTCGAAGTGGGGAGTCATAAATGAGGGGGATACCCTCCTATAAATCCTCTCCCTTGTCTTCTTCGAGTATTTTCTGCAAGATGTCCATTAAATCTTTGACTTTGTCTCCAAAATTGACCAAAATTTTGCATTAAACACACATTAGACTCCATGGCATAATGACCAACCCAAATCACTCTATTAGCATAAATATAATCAAAAAACATGCAATAAACTAATGAGAATTATGGATTAAGCTAGGTTAGGAGGAAAAATGAGCCCATATAATTACCCATTTATGGGGCTCATCACATCCCTACAGTGATCCTCTCTACAAAGGGAGAAGGAAGTCTTCATTCACCATTGATCATCCCTTTTTACTTAATGTCGAAGCGGGAGAGTACTTTGGTGTTTGGAGTAGAATTCTTGGAGAGAAGCTTGGTATGTCTACAAATGTGTGTATCTATAGGTAGTGGTGACCAAACACCAAAGTGGTTGCCATCAAGTCCAAAGGGGGGTATTTTTGGCATTAACTAATGTGTTATCCTTGATGGAAACCTACTTGATAAATATTCCAACATGGTGATTATGCAAATGATACAAGTGAGATGGACAAAGGAATATTAGTTCAGAAACAAAAAGCTTTTAAAGGTAAAGTATAGGAAATTATATGCGGGTCCTATGAAGAAATGTCGCATACATATGCGGGTATGGTAAAGAAAAGTAGCGTACAATTTCCACACCATGATATTGTTAATACTAGGGGTCTTTACCATGGTAGTATCCCATAGTAATCAGTGCGATAATGGATATTTGATCCCGTAAAATAATGTGATCAATATTACTAAGGTATTTCCTAAGCCCTAAGATATATACGAATTTTTAGATTCAAGTGTTAGGTGTGCAAGTTTTGTGCTTTCTATGAATGATTTCATCTGAAACAAGTGTGCACCAAGGAGTAGAGAAAAGAAACAAATCTGCAAAATCTGAAGTATGGTATCATATGTATTTTCTTGGTTTGCTTATTAAAAATATATAATTGTGATAGATTTATGGTGTTAATGATACTCTAACATGAATATGAGATGGTAAGGGGTGTGAAGTATATTCTATTGTTGCAATGAAAGAATGACTAAGTGATTTCATATCTATATGTGGGATTGCATCTGAAAGATCGTGTACATATGAAGATCTTAATATAAATAGTGGCATACATGTGTGGATGTTTGTTTGAATAGTCATGTATATTTTCTATAGTATGGAAATATTTGTACACAAGTGTAAAGTATGAAAGATGCATACATGCGCAGAGTGATTTATAAGATTCGCATACATATACTAGGGTTTTACAGGATGAGATGATGATAATGGGTGATATGTTCTGTTATGTTTACTGTTATCTGTCAATGAAGTCTTTCTCATAATAATATATATTTGACAGTATTTTTTGGGATGAATTGATTATGAATTAAAAGTTGGCTAAGTGATGATATTGTTTTGTGATAATATGTATTTGGCTTCAATATCTGTTTGGGTGATTGATTTGGTAGCACAGTGATTTAATTCAATTACAAATATTTTGATATATTTACTCCGATATACTTTAGGAGAAGTGTGTACATATGCAGGTATGATCAATAACAATAGTGTATACAATTTGATGCATATTTGATCATGGTTTGTAGTGGAAACAATTGGTTTTTGTGATGGGTAAAAGTGTTTGACTCAGAATATTGATGAGTGAATATGCATTGGTATGATTTATACTGAATTGTTCAAGTTGCATTGGTTACATTACAAAATTTCATGATCCATTTTTGAGTAGTTGATTTCATATTTGTTGAGAGTGGATCTAGTTTGAAACATTCTAAAAAGTGATTCATAAAAATCTAAGGATAATAGTCTTCACAAAGGGGGTGTTGGGCATGGAATCCCCCCACAGCATGGTTTGGGGCTCAAAGCCCAAGTTTTGGTCAAATGTATTGTAAGACTCCGTGAATTACGGGCGCGAAGTGTGAAGTATAGGATGAGTCATAGGGTTTTCCGCCCTAAGTATTGTAAAGTAATGTAATGCCATGTCGGCCTACCCATGGTCCACGGACCATGGGATTGTATGAATAGAGCGAGGCTCTAAGTTGTAAATAGAGGGAATAGGAGAGATAAATATGCATGGTTCAAGCATAGAGTAAGAGTCTAAGTGTATTGGGTCATAGTAGTAGTAGGAGGCTCTGCAACTGAGTGCACAGAGGCCTAGTAGAGTCCGCAACTGAGTGCGCGGACCCCCGCAGTTGAGTGCGCAGGGCGGTGTCGAGTCTGTAATATTGACCGAAGAATAATAAAGAGAAGTTGATTCCTATTTCCATGTATCTGCTTATGCATTGCCTTCTTTACAATTATACTATTTTATTTATCACGCACACTGATTGATTACTGGATATGTTATAATAATCATTATGCTTACACAAATAAAGTTAAGTAATCGGGTAATAACAAATTAAATAGCAAGGAACTTGGGTATAATATGGGTTGCACCCCGAGTAGGGCTACGCAAAAGCAGCATCACAGGTTGTGAAAGAATAACAAGTGCACGTAGCGACGTGCACGCAGGGTCAAACCATCGACCTCCAAAAGCTCATCAGACATCCCCAAGGTGCGGAAACCTGGTTCTAGCACCCTCACATACTACTTCGGGTGAGACCTCAGTCCGCGCTCCACGAAATGTTGCTGAAAGGGCTAGTAGTACCAGAATTTTCTTGGCTAAATCACCTCTGAACCTGGGTTAGGCCCATACAAGCCAACAAATGGTTCCATTGCCAGGACTGGGATTTTCATAAGAAATGTCTGATGTGGGGCCACTGGAATCCAACAAAGAAAGAAATTGAAGAGTGGTTGGACAAGAAGATTCACAAGTAGATGACGTAGGAAAACAAAACTCCGCGAGTATCTAAGGAATAGTGGTTAGGGTGCTACTTGTATATGGAAACCCACGAAATTTTATTTGCATCCTTTTCTTATGAGTTGTATGAGTGGATTGCGAAGTTAGCAGACAGCCAGGGAAGGTGTAGGCTTGACAAACCAATAGTGTGGACTCCAGAATTAGTGCGCAGACTAGAAGCGTCAAGAGATAAGATCGCGCGAGCTGTGGACCATTGGCTTGACCAAATAATAGGAGGATTTATCACTGAGTTTTTGGTAGACATGACCATTAGCTACAGTGAGGCAGAGAAACGTTTCCTCAAGGGAGCACGAGTTAAGTATATTAAATCTTTGAATGCTTGGATTAAGATGCTATTGTGTGAAAAGCAAGTTATGCGAATAAATTAATGTTTGGAGCTACGCGAAGTGGGAATATCTACAGAAGCAGAGGTAGTGAAGAATTAGAAACCAGTCCCTTAATTTCACCCTCACAGGAAAGCAAGGAAGAGCTTGCGAAAGTTTCTTCAAGAAGCGTGGTCAGTTTGATAAGGCAACGAATTCCATGTTTACCACCTCCACCCACACCACCACCCATCTCACCATCCTCACCTCCATCTCCACCCACCCCACCTCCACCACCACCATAGTTTAGTATGGCGAGTGCGATCAAACTACCGGTATTCAGAAGAGTGGGGAATGAAGATCCAAACCAATTCTGGTTCGTGGTAAGAGCAGTATGGGAAGCACAAGGTGTCGTGGATGAAAATATTAAGAAGGCTACGCTGGTGAGCGCACTGCAGGATCGCGCATTAACATGGTATATAAATCATTCCAATTGTTATCGGGAAATCTAGTGTCCACTCGGAGCTGCTAGTCTCACTAAGACTGGTAGCTATCTTAGAAACAAACAAACTAAAACTACTTTCATTTCCCTTTATGAGAAGTAGATAAGAGTGGAATGAAGGACACCAACCTCAGTCTTGCACTTGGTTCCTTGCTCGATTCCTCTCCCTTCTGACAGATCCTTGCCGCTTCTCCTTCATCTACCCAGCTTCAAAGAGCACCTATGGAATCAAAGCAGCATAATACTATCGAAGAATAGAGATCTACAATCATAAACAATATAGGACCAGTTGTATATTGACCACACAAATGCATATATCATCAAACATACAAGAATGTGGAGGAAAACTTGAATAACTTTATTAACATCAAGAATAAGCAAAGAGGATTACAACCAATTGTTCTGACCTAGTGTCATCCTCCTGCATGAAAGCCCTTCTTTCACCTCATGAAAAGCTTAGATCACCCAACACTATGATATTCCAACAAGAAGCCAACAACACTTCCTTACAAGATACAAAATTCCAGCCTCTGGATCTCTGGGATGAGGGATCCATATATAGATGATTGCAAGGGGGCGAGTCAGCTTCTGGGATTTTGATTAGTGTCCTCTCTCTGATAGTTCTTGATTCCACTTGGAGATTGATGATCTCTTACTCATCCCTGGGAGAATTTAGAGAGGCAAGTGTCACAGGAGAAGTTTCTGGAAGATTCCGTGATCATCCACCTCACAAACTGTCTCTGCCATTTTTCCACTCTCACCCATCGCACCCCATAGAAGGGCTTTTCAGTATGCATCGCACCTCCTGTGTGCATTAGGTGGGATGCATCGCACTTTGACCATGGAGCAGGTGAAATGGTCTAGTTTTGACCAGTTCTAAGCAGTTTTTCATGGAGAACTTCTGGGAGATGATGTAATTAGCTGACCTTGTTCCTTTAGGGTATGAAACAACACTTTTAGGGACTTAGGAGCCCTTGGTTTATGGACATGTTTGATTGGGGTTGTAGTGCCCAAAAATGTCTATAACACCAATGACCACCCAAACGCAAGAATCATAGAAATCCAAGCTGCGCTAAATAGGGAATTTAACAGGACAAAGTCAGAGATGAAATCAATCATCAGGTTTAACGAGATCACGATGTTCCTGGGTGAGACCCACTTGGATCAAGACTAAAGGCTGAAGAGTACAATTCACAAAGCCAATATGACATTGACAGATGGACAACATCACGCATGGTTTGTAGCATCACTGACACCGCACTTAAGGATGGTGCTGTCACAACAAAAACTTTCCACCCAAGCCGAAGCTTTAGAAATGGCGATGAGATTGCATGAGACCCCTATACAAGACCCTGGTTTAGGAGTCCAACAAATCCACGTGTAATTGCAAAATCTGTGTCTGGAAATGCAAAGTTTGAAACAAGACAGGACACCTCGGCCAGAGGCACGTGAGGAGGTATGGTGCATAAAATGCAAAGGCCAAGGGCACGACAAGCACCACTGTCCAGTGTTCGCAAACTAATTGGCAGGAGGAGGGCTGATGCCGTTAGGACCTGAGGCACAGGTAGGGATGAGCGCAGTTCTTGCATTATGGTGCACAATCTCTCAGATAGGAGGAAAACACACTATGGATAATTGTCATCTATTGCAGAAGTATACATAGACATACCAACAATTGTTTTGTAATTTCTGTAGGTCGGTAGGCCATGATGAATGCACCTACTGAAGCTATGAACTAATGATGTATCAGACTCTTACATATAGGGTGCAGACTGAAACGTGAGCCCTTAACCCAAATTCAGGGATGGCGCGCGCTGGATTTCAGAGGCGTAGTCGAGGTCGAGGCGGAATGGAACTAGGAAGGGGTCGTGTACAACTAATTTGTTACAATTGCGGAGGGCTAGGGCACTATGACCGTGATTGTACAAACCCGACAAGGACATCATGTTGGCACTGTACTCAATTTGATCATGAGGCAGAAGACTAGCCTTTGCTGATAGCGAGGATGCACGAAAAAGGGGTATTTCAGCCCCCTCTGACACAAAATTTGTAGATGATGAGGTCTGAGCCACGCGAAGAAGACCCAAATGTAAACATGATGCTCAAGAGCAGTATGACCATGGGCGATGATAAAGGGAAGTAGCAAAAAGAAAGCGGGTGGGTTTGCAAGGCTCCTATAAAGGAACCTGAATTTGATATAGAATGCATGAAGGAGACATTCATGGAAGCTAAGAAGAGCTTCACGAAGGCCTCTACTTCAGGTAGTAAGGATCAACTAGAACCAGGGATGGATCCTTCAATATTCACTACCTTTCTGGAGACATGCATGAAACTATTGTGCAACAGCAAGGTAGTCAAAGGACTACAGGAACTTATCACTAGATGCACGGTATCAGGAGAACCGCGTGTGGTCTGGAAACTTGGAAAGCATACATTGCGCATAGGAAGGGAAATGAGGTTGACTACGCAAATCGACGAGTATGAAATGGATCAAGTAATCCTGGATCTCAGATCAGACATGAATGTACTACCAAAACAAACATGGGAACACATGGACAGACCCGCACTACAGTGGTCCCCTATCCAGTTATGAATGGCGAACCAACAGAAGATTTTGCCCATGGGAATATTGCAAGGGGTAACAATAGATATTGAAGGTGCGAGCACGCAAGTGGATTTTGAAGTGATAGAGATTGTTGATGATAGTCATCCCTATCTCCCACTACTAGGAATAGACTGGGCCATCGATATGAATGGAGTCATAAATTTGAAGAAGCGCAAAATGATATTTGAGAAAAAGTCACTACACGTAGTAGTACCACTAGATCCAGCCGAAGGAGCACGATACACTGAACCAATGCATGACGATGATAGTGATGACGATCTCGATTATATTTACAAGATAACTATTCTAGAAGAGGATTGGGGGAATCCGACTGCAGATGGAAGGATTTCGTTGGAGCGCTAAAGCTCCTGCACTTTGGATTCAGATGAAGAGATAGAGCGATTGCAAAATCGACTGCATGAAGTAACAACGCTTAATTGCAACATGATGGTTAGATCATTGCGCTGCATGACAATAGAAGCAAGGGATCTGCTGACATATGATGGGTTGTTAGTGGTGGATGAAATCCTGAGAAAATTTGAAAGCGTAGTACCAGAATAGCAGTGGTTCGATGAGCTGAAGTGGGCATTGTGCGCAACGCTCACACGATGGTGGGGTACGCATCATGGAAATTTTGAGGATTAGTGCAGATGCAGAAGAATGATGTGCCTATGATTCGGGAAACTGCAGATATGGCTAGTAGAAAAATATGACGGACGAGATGATCCACACACACACCTCACAAAATGGACCAAGGTCTACGGGGAAGAGCCACAGCCTGAATGGGTACATTTATTCTATCATACCCTATATGTCATACCCATGAATTGGTATATTGAGATCCAGCTCTGCCATGGAACAAGCGAATGGGATGTCTTGCGTGAGGGATTTATGTTAACCTTCACGTTTGAAGATCGTTGGTCAGATACTGTTGACAATGCACTACAGGCAGTAAAAATAACTATCTTCAAAATACCCCAAGAGCCAATGGAAGTACTTCAGCCAGAATGGGTGACATAGTTGAGTTGTGCACTAGAGTGTTATAATGTAAATGTTGAGGAGGATGATGAGGACCCATGAAACATTAACATTTCAGAAACAAAAGGTTGTCATGAGATTTGTGGACCATCACTTGAAGACCCCGATATCACCGCACTGCTAAAGACAAAGCAGGTCAACATTGGAACAGAGGCAGAGCCGAAGTACGCAACGTTTGGGGACTATTGGGACGATGCCACGATGGATAAGGTCGTTGAGTCAATCCATGAATGCCAAGACTTGTTCCTGACCAAAATTATGGACTTAAAAGGGATTGTTGGCAATTTAAGGATGATGAAGGTCACCTTGAAACCCGACGTGAAGCCAGTTAAGTAGCGGCCTTACTACTTGAATCCAAATTATAAAGAAAAGGTCTGTGATGAATTAGACAAAATGGTCGCAGCCAGAATTATTGAACCAGTGGAAGAATCTGACTGGGTGAGTCCTATGGTAGTACATGAGAAAAAGCAGAAGGGTGAAATAAGAATATGCGTAGACTTGAGGAAGCTAAATGACGCCTATGTACACGATCCATTCCCAACACCATTCACAGATGAAGTACTAGAGAATGTTGGCGATTAGGAAGCATAATCATTCACGGATGGGTTCTCAAGGTACCATCAGATCAAGATCGTGCCGGAAGATAGGAGCAAAACGACCTTCGCAACATAATGGGGCTGATTTTAATACACCGTTATGCTGTTTGGACTGAAGAACACGCCAGCTATATTTTCGCGCATCGTGGTAGCCGCGTTCAAAGAATACATCCACAAGTTTTTAGAGGTCTATCTGGATGATTGGACTATCCTTGGATTAGTTAAGCACCATGTAGCAAGCTTACGCTTGATGCTGGATACTTGCCACCGACACCATATTGCGCTGAACCTTAAGAAGTGCACATTCCTTGTTCCCTTTGGAAACCTACTGGGACATCTGGTCTGCAAACAAGGACTGATGGTGGACCCTGCAAATATTGTTGTTATCCTATATTTGGAAGCACCGCGGAGTGTTAAACAACTGCGTGCTACCTTGGGACACACTGGATACTATAGGAAGTTCATCAAAATTTATGCCCAAATAACCGCACCGATGGAAAAGATATTGAAAAAAGATGTCACATATTGTTGGAATGATGATTTCATGAAGAGTTTGGATGTCCTCAAGGGGAAACTAGCCTCTGCTCCAATCCTGGTCTTCCCAAAATGGGATGTGGAATTTTATGTACATGTTGATGCGTCGTGTATCGTGTTGGGAGCTATACTCACACAAGAGGGTGCAGAGAGTGTGGATCACCCGAACGCATTTGCGAGTTGAAGATTGTCCAAATAAGAAAAGAACTACTCTACCACCGAGCCTGAGGGGTTGGCAATGGTGTACACACTCCAAAAATACCGACACTATTTACTCGAGGGACATTTCAAGATATATACCAACCATTCCGCGTTGAAATACCTGGTGAATAACACTGTGTTTGGGGGGGTGCATATGCAGATGGCTCTTAATATTTCAAGAATATGATTTTGAGGTCATAGTCAAGACGGGACCCCTAAATGCAGGGCTGGATCACTTGTCATGAATTGAGACGGACAAGGAACCCACGAATTTGGAGGAGGGACTACCTGATGCACAAATCTTTGCAGTGAACGTCACGGATGGACACTTCAAAGATATATTCCATTTTCTAACAACAGGGACTGCGCCGAAGGAATTCTCATTCCAACAAAAGAAGGAATTGGTCATGCGCTCAACGGACTTTTTCGTCATTGCGGGGCACCTCTACAAGATGGGCAACGATGAGATATTGCGAAGATACGTAATTGAATTTGAACGAGGTCAGATCCTCGCGAAAGCACATGGGTCACTATAGGAGGACACTATGCAAGATGCACGACTGCATAGAAGATTCTTCACGCAGGGTTATGGTGGCCGACCCTACACCATGATTCGAAACCGCACTGTAAGGCTTGCGAT
Organism: Pinus tabuliformis; assembly: GCA_031772625.1. Classification (NCBI taxonomy): domain Eukaryota; kingdom Viridiplantae; phylum Streptophyta; class Pinopsida; order Pinales; family Pinaceae; genus Pinus; species Pinus tabuliformis. Next base: position 275,477,880 of record CM062811.1, read on the forward strand.
ATATATCAAAGGACTGGAAAACCATCATGAAGGGATGAGATGCCACTAAATCCCCAAATGACACTGCAGCTGTTTGAAAAATGGGAAATTGACTTTGTGGACCTAATCAAACCTCAGGGAAAAACGAGTGCGTGCTACATCATCACCGCGACAAACTGCCTGACACGATGGATGAAAGCGTAGCCGATCAAGGACTGCATGACCACTATGGCTACGATGTTTTTGTTCGAAAACATGTTGACACGATTTGTCTATCGAAAAATCTTAATGAGCAATCACGGAACACATTTCTTGAATGAAACCATCAGTGCAGTCATAGAAGAGTTCCAAGTGCATCATCAAAAAGGTACACTGTACCACCCACAAGCCAATGGGACTATAGAGGCATTCAACAAAATATTGGAGACTGTGCTGACAAAAGTATGTAATGCACAATGAAATGATTGGGACCTGCTTGTACTTACCGTCTTATGGGCATATTACATGAAAACATGCAAGAAATTGATGGGACAAACACCTTTCTGGTTAGTCTATGGCACAAAAGCTGTCATGCTGATGGAATACATCGTACCTAGTCTGCGAATAGCAGTGCTCATACGCATGACAGACCACGAAGCTCTGGAAGAAAGGCTCATGCAATTAGAAGAACTCGAGGAAGAATGGTTTCTGGTTGGATTTCATCAACAGGTACAAACATAGCATGAAAAGGCCTGGCACGACCGCCATATCAAGTTGGGCACCTTCAAGGTAAATGACTTAGTATTGTTGTATGAAAGTAAGTATGAAAAATTTCTGGGAAAATTAAAAATGCACTGGATGGGACCATATGTGGTGAAGGAGGTCACAGATGGAGATGCGATCCAGCTAGTCAAACTAAATGGAGAACCCTTCCCAGGCAAAGTAAACAACAGTCGCTTCAAACCCTACACATGTGGGTTGGCTCTCTGACTAACCAACTGAAGCACAGTCTTCACGACCCTAGGAGCCAGACAAGGGCGTAGGACTATAAAAACATGCACTAGATGTCGGTACCAAGGTAAGGACACAATTTAGACATGGATGATTCAGAAGCAAGAATGTAGCAGGTCCAGCAAACCGCAGAAAAGTGTGTCGCGGACCTCCGAGTAGTACGAGACCAGTTAGAGGGGCTCCGCACCAAGATTGCCACACCAACAGAGTGACTCGAGACGAGTCACAAATTCAGGGAAAATTTTAAGAACCCCCCCTAAATTTACATGTATAATAAATGGGTGAATCTCCATGGTATATAGGAAAAATGGAAGGCGATTTTATCAATAATATGATATGTATATATAATTTTTTGGCGAATCTCTCACCAGGCATGGCGAATATTTTACTCAATTATAAAATCTTTTGTTTATTGAATACACAAATGAAATCATTGCATTTCTTTAAAATATCTTTTGAAATCAAAATTACCGAAATTACATATCGATAATGTAGTGGGTGTAGGATAAAATTCACTCGTGCCATTCACAGAAGGCATGAGAAAAAACCTAATACTATATGGTGTAGGATAAAATTCACTTGTGCCATTCGCAGAAAGCATGAGAAAAAACCTAACACTATATATAAAACCAAGAAAAATTCAAATTCATCACTTCTAGGGACCTCGTAACCACCCTGCCAATACACAAGTATGTTCCTATTTTCAATTTGAAAAATTACCCAAATTACAATCTGTTTACTCCAACATATGTTGGAAAGTTATAGAAGGATGACTAGTGCAATCAATCCATTCCTTTTAGCTCTGGATTTGTTTCAGTTTAAAACAGAATTATACAAATATACTTGTCCAATGTCTATGCTTTAACCATTCACCTTAAGATGTTTTTACAATATAATTTCCTAAGTCTATTTAATATCTTCATTATCATAAAAACCAACCTATATCCATCTTAACTCCACATCTACCACTCTTAGGGGGATGAAATCTATTTATCCCTCTGAGCACTTGGTAGACCCAACATTAAGATGGATCTAAGATGATAGAATTTCCCCTTTAAATAGTCTATGCTCACATGAATACCATGGTATTACCATGGGTTATCATAAACCTAGAGCTTAAAAATTACTATTAGTAATTTATAAAAATTAATAAAATTAATAGTTGATTTTTATTTTATTTTTTATTTTAACCAAGCTAAAATGTTTAACATACATTAAATTACAACATACATTTTTACTCTTGATCGGATCAAATATTTTTTCACTCTATGCTAGTTTGCATATCATGATATTTGATACCTCTCGGGGGTTAGTAGATCCAGAGTAAAGATGGATCTATGCTAGTTTAATTCCCCCATTTAAATAGGCTACATTCCAGGTGAATACCATGGGTCAATACCATGTGCCATTTTGGTGAATACCATGGGTCAATACCATGTGCTATTTTTATTTTTATTAATACTAATATTAGGGTTAATAATGTTTTTTTGCATGGTATTAATAACAATCTAGTCCATGGTATTTGTCCCATAGTATTTTTCCCATAGGTTTCACCTAAATATAATGCATTTTTTGAGTGTTCGTAAATATAAGGTGACTTATGGAGTAAATATAAAAAAAATGTTTTATTTGTTTACCATACCTCTTGTTTATTTATATTTTTATTAATTTAGCATACCTCTTTTACAAATATGGTATTTGGCCCATAGGATTCACTTAAATAAAACCTCTTTCTTGAGCCTTCATAAATAGAACGAGGGTTATGGACTAAATATAAAAAGAGGTTTTATTTATTTACCATGCGTCTAGTTTATTTATATTTTTATTTATTTACCATACCTTTTGAGTAAGTATAAAAAGACGTTTTATTTATTTACCATACCTCCACTTTACTTATATTTTTATTTGTTTACACCCTTGCATGTATATAAGGTGACTTATGGAGTAAGTATAAAAAATGTTTTATTTATTTACCATACCTCTCATTTATTTATATTTTTATTAATTTACCATACCACTTTTATAAATATGTTACTTGGGCCTTTGGCCCATAGGATTCACTTAAATAAAACCTATTCTTGAAAATGGGCCAATGGATTCGCTTAAATAAGACCTATTCTTGAAAATGGCCGAATGGAACGTTGTAACTCCTAATTTCAAGGGCTAAACTTAACTTTTTTACCCTCTCCCTTAAAATAAGGTGGGCTATTTGAGGTGATTTGTAAAAATGTACTATGATACAAAATATTCGCCCACTAAAAATTTAAAACCCCTTAATTTCGCCAAAGGGCGAACGTTCGCCCCTAGAATTTTCTATGGTCACGATTATTGTGTTGGGGGCTGTTGGGCATGGAATCCCCCCACGGCAAGGTTTGGGGCTCAAAGCCCAAGTTTTGGTCAAATATATTGTAAGACTCCGCGAATTATGGGCGCGGAGCGCGAAGTATAGGATGAGTCATAGGGTTGTCCGCCCTAAGTATTGTAAAGTAATGTAATGCCATGTCGGCCTACCCATGGTCCACGGACCATGAGATTGTATAAATAGAATGAGGATCTATGTTGTAAAGAGAGGGAACAGGAGAGATAAATACACACGGTTCGAGCATAGAGTAAGAGTCTAAGTGTAATGGGTCGTAGTAGGAGGAGGAGGCTCTGCAGCTGAGTGCGCAGACCCCTGCAGCTAAGTGCACAGGGTGGTGTCGAGTCTGTAATATTGATTGAAGAATAATAAAGAGAAGTTGATTCCTATTTCTGTGTATCTTCTTGTGCATTGCCTTCTTTACAATTATATTTTTTTATTTATCACGCGCACTGATATGATTGTTGGATATGTTGTAATAATCACTAGTTTTATGCAAATAAAGTTAAGTAATCAGGTAATAATAGATTAAATAGTAAGGAACTTGGGTATAATATGGGCTACGCCCCAAGTAGGGCTGCGCGAAAGCAGGATCACAGGTTGCAAAGGAATAACAAGTGCGCGTAGCAACGTGTGTGCAGGGTCAAACCGCGGACCTTCAGAAGCTCATTAGACATCCCCACGGTGCGAAAACCTGGTTATAGCACCCTCCCATACTACTTCGGGTGAGATCTCAGTCTTCACTCCACAAACTATTGCTGAAAGGTCTAGTAGTACCTGGATTTGCTTAGCTAAATCACCTCTAAACCTGGGTCAAGCCCATACAAGCCAATAGGGGGTTGTAGCTCCCTTCTAGTAGGAGCTAGAAAATGAGAGAAGGTTGTACCCTTCTACATGTATGAACCCAGGTACTAGTTAAATTCTACGCCAGCACAATATTGTAATAAGATTGTTTTTAAGAAAAGAATAAGACAAAGACAATAGCAACGATGGTTTTATCCCACATTGGGTTTCCACCTAAAATATTGGTGTTCATTTGGCTGTGTGTATTTATTTTATATCATATTCTTAACTTCTCATACTTACCGTTTAATTACTGAATAATAGAACAATAATGCACTGATTAATGTTGTATAGATGATCAGATAAGTTATCTTGATATACGCATGTTTCTGTAGTAACAGTCGTGTACATACGCTAGTTGTCTTTACAAAATTCGCATATAATAATCAAAATAAGAAATTGAAATTGAAAGTATGTAAAATAATAATTCACACCCCCCCCCCTCCCCCCGCCCCCTTTAGTATTTTTCCTAACAATTGGTATCAGAATAGGTCCTTCAGAAGAATATTGATCGCTTGAAGGAAGATTCATCAAGACGAGAAATCAAGAGGGAGTAGCATCTATCAGGCCACCATTGTTTAATGGAACCAACTTGGTTTTCTAGAAAGTCAAAACAATATCTTATCTACAGTCACTTGGAGTTGATTTTTGGGAATTCGTTGAGGGAGGCTACCAATATCCATCATCCATTCCTACCGATGAAGCAAAAAAGAAATAATATGAGACCAATGCAAAGGCTTCAACACTCCATTGGGAAGCTTGGAAGAATCAGAATATTTGAAGGTTATGTAACTGAATACATCAAAGGCTATATGGGACAAGATCATCCAAAGTTATGAAGGTGATACTAAGGTAAAGAGTGCCAAACATCAAACATTTAGAATTCAATATGAAACACTCAGAATGCATAGTGATAAAAGTATTGCAAGTTTCTTTCTTAGGGTATATGAGATCATTAATTCAATGAGAAATATTGGTGATGAATTAAAAGATTTAATTCTTGTTGAGAAAATCTTGAGATCTCTAACCCCAAAATTTGATTCGAAATTATCTTCCATTGAAGGAATGCCGGATTTGAAGAACATTATTGTTGAACAACTTCATGGTATCTCAACAACTTATTAAATGAGAAAGGGGGGTTCCTTAGATATCAAAAAAGCAACATTCAAAGCTACTTCTAAAGGAAAAGAAAAGGAGGAACTTAAGGAATCAAGTGACATGTCAGATGAAGAAGAGGCAGACTTTGTAAAGAAACTCCAAGTAGGAACTACCAAAGTTAGAGGTGAGCTTCCTTTGAAATGATTTGCTTGTGTAAGGATTGGTCATTATGCTAATAAATTCCCTTATAAAGAAAACCATGAAAAAGGAAGAATTCTGCAAAAGTAAAATTTAGAGGAAGGTTTGAAAGCAAGAAAAGTTTCTACACGCACGCAAGATAGTGATGGTATTTTGAATAGTGAATAAGGTGGCTCTAATCAAGCATATCAATAACTTATGGAATTTGATGATAAATGTATTGATGAGTTTGATGATGTTGTTATGGATGAACTAAAATAAAAAGATAATCTCATTGAAGAAATAAATCATCTTAAAATTCACCTAGAAGAAGCTAAATTAGTAGAAGAGGCACTAAAGAAACAAATTCTAGAAAGGGAGAGGCATATTGAAAAATTAGAACTAGTAATAGTAAGTCTATGAAAGGAACTTGAGAAAAAAAATGTCTAAACCTTAGATTTTCCAAAGGATCTGAGACCCTAGAAGAAATCATCAAAATACAACACTCTCCTCTAATAAAAACAAACCTTGGATACAATGGATAATCATCAAAGACTATAAAATCTTCTGAAAAGATATCTTAATGTAGTAAAGGGAAGCAATCAACAAAATTCCAGCTCTCAGCAAAGGAATGAGGGATCAAATGTCTCTCAGGTAAACCATCCTTACCACACTCAAAAGGGAAACTATACAAAAAGGTACTATACTCCCAGGAATTTCTACTTCAATGGTCAATGCTTCACTTGTCATAATTTTGGTCATAAGGTTGCTCAATGTGTCACTTATAAAACTATCATGACTAGAGAAGAAAGAAAACAAAATAATGAGATTGGATTAAAGAAATACTCTTACAATACTTTCTCACCTCTCCAAGATGAAACAAAATGTTCCTTTTTCAATAACTTTGGGCATAAAGAGACTGAATGCAGAAGAAGAATGAGACCAACTCTTCAGAATGAAAAAAAGGAAACAACATCCAAGGTATGGAAAAAGAAAACCATAGAATCTGAAAATTGTGGCTTAGATTTGTATGCAGGAGATCAAGAAAATCTATGGTACATTGACAGTGGATGCTCAAAGCATATTAAAGGTGATAAAGATATTTTTATATCCTTTAATGAAACAAATAAAGAAAAGAATGTAACCTTTGGAAATAACTCACCTGTTGCTATTAAAGGGAAAGGAATTGTTTTGCTAAAGGATAAGGTTAAAGCTGGAAATGTTTTGTTTATTGATGGATTAAGACATCACTTGTTGAGTGTTAGTAAAATGTGTGACCAAGGACATGAAGTTGTTTTCAGATCAAAGAATAGTGTAGTACAAAATATCGATACAGATAAGATCATAATAAAGGGAACAAGAACTCCAGGTAATGTCTATGTCTTGGAAGGAGGCCAAGAGAATTGTTATTGGAGAAAATCAAAAGAAAGTTGATTTTGACACAGAAGATTATGACATTTAAGCTTCACCCAATTATACAAATCAAGCAGAATGGGAGTAGTATGTGACTTTCCTAACATCTCTCTGCCAAAAAATAGCATATGAAAATCATGTTAATTCGGTAAGAAAACAAGAGTTTAGTTTAATGCTAAAGAAGGTACTTCAAATATTCCACTTGAAATTATTCACACTGGTTTGTGTGGTCCTATGCAAAAGAAGTCTCCTCAAGGTGAACAATACTTCATATTATTCATTGATGATTTTACTAGAATGTGTTGGATTGTCTTATTGAAACATAAATATGAAGCATTTGATAAATTTAAAGTCTTCAAATCTTTTGTAGAGAATCAGTTAGATATAAAAATCAAATGTCTTAGATCTCATAGAGGAGGAGAGTTTATATGAGATGAGCTTTTTGAATTTTGTGAACAACATGGAATTAAGAGGCAATGTTCTATAGCAAAAACTCCTCAACAAAATAGAGTGGTAGAAACAATGAAAAGAATAATCCAACAAATGGCATGTGACATGATTGATGAGTCTGGAGCGCCTCATACCTTCTAGGGGGAAGCATCACATACAACCATGAATATCCTCAACAAAGCTCATATTCGGGTAAATAGTGATAAAAATCCTTATGAACTATGGTTTGGTAAGCCTCCAACTATCAAACATTTTAGAGTTTTTGGAAGAAAATGTTACATAAAGAATAATGATGATAAGCTTGGAAAGTTTGAATCTAGAGCTGATGAAGGAATTCTCCTTGGATACTCCTCTAGAAGAAAAGGATATAAATGCTACAATAAAAGGCTTCAAAAGATTGTTGAATGCATTGATGTTGTAATTGATGAAGCATCCACAAGTACCAAAAGAGAAGCACCAACAGATGATGAACTTGTTTCTACAACAAGCCAATATGTTGTAGGAGAAGGAATTAATGAAACACCAGAAGAAGGAATTGAAAACACGGAAGCATAAGAAAAGACTCCGTCAAGGTATGTTCAGAAAAATCATCCGGAATCTCAAATTCTAGGTGAAAATGAAGCTGGAGTAGAAACTAGAAGAACTCTCATTTGAACTTCCGGTTACCTAGTCTTAATATCCAAAATTGAACCTCAAAATGTAAATCAAGGAAGAAAAGATGAATGTTTAGTTAAGGAAATGGTTTAAGAACTTGATCAAATAGAAAATAAAAATACATGGGAGTTAATACCAAGACCTCATGATAAAATTATTAATGGGACAAAATGGGTGTTCAAAAACAAAATTAAAATGGAGAAGTACTTAGAAACAAAGCAAGACTTGTTTTCAAAGGCTATGCTCAATAAGAAGGAATATATTTTGAATAAACATTTGCACCTGTAGGTAGAGTTGAAGCCATAAGAATGTTTCTTTCACTTTCAAGCTTTCATAACTTCAAAGTATTTCAAATGGATCTTAAGTCTACATTTTTAAATGGGGATCTAGAAGAAGAAATTTATATTGAACAACCTAAAGGATTTATTCTAGGAAATGATAAAAATATTGTTTGAAAACTTATGAAGGATTTTTATGGATTAAAACAAGCTCCTCATTCATGATATTCATGTCGTGACAAGTAACTTCAACAGTAAGGTTTCAAAAAGGGGTCAACATACAACAACCTATATGTAAAATTTGATACAGATAAATTTCCAATAGTTGTTGTTGATGTAGATGACATCATTTTTGGAAGTAATATATAAAATATGAGTCAAGAATTTGCCTTTGTTATGCACCACGAATTTGAGATGTCTCTACTTGGTGAACTAACATGCTTTCTTGGTCTTCAAATTCAACAAACAAAGAATGGTATCTTTCTCTCACAAACCAAGTACCTCAGGCATATTTTGAAGAAATATGAAATTGAATACTACAAGAATGTATGCACACCAATGGTAACAGGATGTAGTCTTAGTTCACATGATGATTCTCCTTCAGTTAATCAACTAGAATATAGATCTATGATCACAATCTTTCTCTACCTTATAGGCATGAGACCAATATTATGCATGTAGTTGGGATTGGGATTGTAGGACGATTTTAAGCAAATCCTAAATAAACTTATCTTCATGAAGACAAGAGGATATTCAAGTATTTACAAGGAACTCAAGATTTTGGTATATGGTATCCCAAATATGCATATTTTGCACTTCATGCTTATATAGACACAGGTTGGGAAGGTAATATTGATGATCGAAAGAGTACTAGTGGAGGAGCATTTTATTTGGGACCATGCTTGGTATCATGGTTTAGTAAAAAACAAAGCTCCATTTCTTTATCTACTGCTAAGGAAAAATATGTTGGTGATGCATCTTGTTGTACTTTATTTTTATGGATGATGTAAACATTACAAAACATTCAAATCACTTGTCCTCAACCTATACCTATTCTATGTGATAATACTAGTTCCATAAGTATTTCGAAAAATCTTGTCATGCACTAAAAAACCAAGCATATTCCCATCAAATAGCACTTATGGAGAGAACAAGTGCTTGAATAAAAGGTCAATTTGGAGTATGTTCCTTCAAAATAACAAGTTCCATATATATCTACAAAGCCACTTCCACGTGATTCCTTTGAATATCTCAGACAAAAACTAGGAGTGGTTTATGCCTCCTCATTTTGTTAAATATTTTGATAGATATTTCATGTACAGGGGGAGTTGTGAATGTAACTTATTACAGACTACTTTTTGTACGCGGATATCATGAATGACAATCATGTATATACACGAGTTTGGTTCTAAACAGTAACTTATGTTTCTCTATAATGAAGAAATAATGGGATAGTCTCAAGCATAGGTTCTAGTATATTCCAGTTAGTTGTTTTTTGGCACTCTATTTCTATTGGACTATTACTATCTGTTGATATTCAAATGCTACTTAGAAGTTATATTGGCTTATGATGGTTACCAATCATTGCTGTTTTTTTTTCTTTACTAATTGATGAGTTGGATGTGATCAGACCTGACATTGAATAATTTAGCACAGGGTCGGTGGGGCATTTGCTATATTTCTACTTGGCATTATGATTTCTTAAGAATTCCTTGTTACATAATGATTCTTATGATTGGTGATACTGATGACACTTTTCTTGTTGAATTTTTGGATGATGACTATATGTTGTTTGAGAAGTTGATTATTTTACACTTCTTTATGATGATGATACATTATGATGATGGAAGATCCTATATGGTATATGATGGTTTTTGAAGACCCTCATGGTCTTGCCTTGATTTTGGTCATAAATATCATATTTGTCTCTTGATGTAAAGTCCATGTAAAGACCCATGATGTAATCATTATAAAAATTAATCATGTTTGGACTATTGGGTCAAGTCAATTATGTACATAATCCCATTATTTTGGGTATTTGATGTAATGTTGAGTCAAATATGTAACCACATTGTGTTGGGTAATTAATGTAAACATGTTTCCTTGGTGATAGGAATAGTCATATTTAATTGAGTCATAGATTCATGTGCTTCCTTGAAAAACTTCTAGATGATTTAGTGTATGCTCAGGGGGAGCTTGGTCCATATTCATATTCAAAAGTTCACCCCTACAATGATCCTCTCTACAAAGGGAGAAGGAAGTCTTCATTCAACATTGATCAACCCTTTTCCCACGATGTCAAAGGTAGAGATTAGCTTGGTGTTTGGAGCATAATTCTTGGAGATGAGCTTGGTATGTCTACAAACGTGTGTAGTGGTGACCAAACACCAAAGTGGTTGCCATCAAGTCTAAAGGGGGAGATTGTTGCAATTCTGACTAATGTTTTGTCATTGATGGAAACCTACTTGATAAAGATGTCAACATGATGATTATGAAGATTCTACAAGTGAGATGGACAAAGGAATATCAATTCAGAGGAAGAAAGATGATAAATTTGAAGTTTAGGAAATTATATGTGGGTCCTATGAAGAAAAGTCACGTACATATGTGGGTATGGTAAAGAAAAGTTGTGTTTAGTTTCCACACCATGGTATTTTTCATACCAGGGGTTTTTACCATGGTATTAGCCATATTAATGAGCGCAATAATGGATATTTTATCACGTCAAAGTATACAATCGACATTACTAAGGGATTTGCCTAACATATTGGCTAAGGCCTAAGCTATATAAGGAGATGGATATCCAAGTCTTAGGTGTGCTAGTGTTGTGCTTTCTATGAATGATTTGATCTGAAATAGGTGTGCACCAAAAAGCATGGAAAAGAGGCAGATCTGCAAAATCTAAAGTATGGTATCATAGGTATTTGTTTTATTTTATTATTAAAAATATCTAACTATAATAAATATTTGGTGTTAATGATACTCTAACATGAATATGGGACACTAAGGGGTGTGAAGTATATTTTGTGGTCACAACAAAAGCATGAATCATTGATTTCAAATCTATACACAGGTTTTCCTCTGAAAGATTACATACATGCGTGGATCTTCGTATGAATAGTCACATATATTTTTTGTAGAATGGACAGATATGTACACAGGTGTCAAGTATGAAAGGCATGTACATACGCAAGAGTGCTTTATAAGGGTCGTGTACATCTACTAGGTTTTCAGGATGAGATGATGATAATGGTTGATCTGATCTACGATATTTATTGTTGTCTGACGATGAAGTCTTTCTAACAATAATTTTTGTTTGATAGTACTATTTCGGCTGAATTGATTATTAATATTAATTTGACTAAGTGATGATATTGTTGTGTAATAATATGTATTTGGCTTCAGTACATGTTTGGGTGATTAATTCAGTAATCAATATTTTGATATCTGTACGCAGGTATTCTTCAGGATAAGTGCATACATACATAGGTATGATCAATAACAATAGTGTATACAATTTGATGCATATTTGATCACGGATTGCAGTGGCAGCATTTGGTTTCTATGTTGGGTAACAATGTTTGACACGGTATATTTATGAGTGGGTATGCATTGGTATGATTTATACTAAATTGTTCAAGTTGCATTAGTTACATTAGAAGATTTGATGATCCTTTTTTTAGTAGTTGATTTCAGAATTGTTGAGAGTGGATCTAGTTTGAAACATTCTGAAAAGTAATCCATAAAGAGCTGAGGATAACAGTCTTCACAAAGGGGGTTGTAGCTCCCTTCCAGTGGGAGATGGAAAACAAGAGAAGGTTGTAGCCTTCTAAAGGTAGGAGCTTGGGTACTAGTTAAATTTTGCGCCAGTACAATATTATAAGAAGATTATTTTTAATAAAAGAAGAATACAGAGACAACAACAGCGATGGTTTTCTCCCACATTGGGTTTCCACCCTAAAAATCTTGGTGTTGATATGGTTGTGTGTGTTTATGTTCTATTTTCTTCTTAAATTCTCATACTTACTATTTAATTGATGAATAACATAACAATAATTCATTGATTAATGTTGTACACGTGATCGGATTAGTTATCTAGATATACACAGGGTTCTGTAGTTACAAACATGTACATACACTAGTTTCCTTTACAATAGATGCGTATAATAATCAGAATAAGAAATTGAAATTGAAAGTGTGTAAAATAATGATTCACACCCCCCCCCCACTCTCAATATTTATCCTAAAAATTGGTATCATATCAAGTCCTTTACTGAAGAAGCCTTATCACTAGAAGGAGGATTCATCAAGATGAGAAATCAAGAGGGACTAACATTTATCAGTCCACCATTGTTTAATGGAACCAACTTGTTTTCCTAGAAATTCAAAACAAGCTCTTATCTATAGTCACTTGGAGCTGATGTTTGGGAAATCGTTGAAGGAGGCTACCAATATCCATCCTCCATTCCTACAGATGAAGAAGAAAAGAAAAAATGTGAGACCAATGAAAAGGCTTCAAAGCTTTATTGGGAAGCTTGGAAGAATCATAATTTGTGAAGGTTATACAATTGTATACAAAAAAATCTATATGGGGCAAGATCATCGAAAGTTATGAAGGTGATACTAATGTAAAGAGTGTCAAAATTCAATCATTTAGAATTCAATATGAAACTCTCAGAATGCATAGTGATGAAAGTATTGCAAGTTTCTTTCTTAGGTTAGATGAGATCGGGAATTCAATGAGAAATCTTGGTGATGAATTAAAATATTCAATGCTTGTTAATAAAATCCTAAGATCTCTAACCCAAATTCGATTTGAAAGTATCTGCCATTGAAGAAATGTAGGATTTGAAGAAACTTATTGTTGAAGAACTTCATGGGATCTTAACAACATATGAAATGAAAAAGGGGGGTCCTTCATATATCAAAGAAGCATCATTCAAGGATAATTCTAAACGAAAATAAAAGGAAGAGCTTAGGGAATCAAGTTACGTATTAGATTAAGAAGAGGAAAACTTCATAAAGAAACTCCAAGTAGGAAGTCGAAAATCTAGAGGTAATATTCCTTTCAAATGATTTTCTTTTGGAATGGTTGGCCATTATGTTGCTAAATGACCTTATAAAGAAAACCATGAAAAAAGGAAGAATTCTACAAAAGTAAATTTTAGAGGAAGGATTGAAAACAAGAAAAGGTTATACACACACACAAGATAGTGATGGTCTTTCGAATAGTGAAGAAGGTGAATTTGATCAAGAATATCAATTACTTAAGGAATTTGAAGATAAATGTATTGACGAGTCTGATGATGTTTTTATGAATGCGCTAGAAGAAAAGGATAATCTCATTGAAGAAGTAACTCAACTTAAAATTCATCTAGAAGAAGCTGAATTAGCAAAAGAGGCACTGAAGAAACAAATTATAGAAAGGGAGAGGCATAATGAAAAATTAGAACTAGAAATAGTAAGTCTGGGAGAGGAACTTGAGAAAACAAAAGGTCTAAACCTTAGATATGCCAAAGGATATAAGATCCTAGAAGAAATCATCAAAATAAAACACTCTCCTCTAATAAAAACAGGTCTTGGATACAATGGAGAATCATCAAAGACTATAAAATCTTTTGAAATAGGTACAAGAAGTTATCTCAATGCAGTAAAGGGAAGGAGTCAACAAAATTCTAGCTCTCAACAAAGGAATGAGGGATCAAATGTCTCTTAGGTAAACCATACTTACCACACTCAAAAGGGAAAATAATGACACTAACTCTTCAGAATGACAAAAGACGACAATATCGAAGGTATGGAAAAAAAACCATAGTATATGAAAATTGTGGCTTAGCTTTGTATGCAGGAGATCAAGAAAATATATTGTACAAAGATAGTGGAAGCTCAAATAATATGACAAGTGATAAATATAATTTTATGTCCTTTAAAATAATGTCACTTTTGGAAATTGTCTAGAAACTGAACGGAGAGCAATGGCAGGAATTCGTGAGCTTAGGGTTTCAGAAGACCGGTTTGGTGCCGCCGCCGCCCCCAAACATCTGCTGGATACTGGAACGGCTTGGAGCCTAGCCGCGGGAGCCTCAGAGCTCGAGGCTACCCTCAGGACTTGGCCTGGATCCTCTGATGGAAAGAAGCATAAGGATTCGAACCAAAGCAATCAGAACTGGAGGTTTTCCCCCCCCAATTGTCTCGGATCGTTTTCCACAGGACGGCCCTGGACACCCCTCTTCATTGTCCGGGGTTATATTTTTCAAAACAACCGATCCACACAGTTACTTTTTGATGCGCCCTCCTACGCGGATGATTTGCCCTGCGTCTGCGTCAATGGGAAACAGAGCCCTGTACCTCTGCCCCATTTCGATACACCGCGGGCCCGATCTACCGCGCTATGGCAGTCTACAAATGGCTTGGTTGAAGACCAATTATGGGGCCGGATATTGGATCAGATTTACCTGTGGTCTGAGGCTCCTCTGTCCTCGGCGGGGACAGCGTTAAATACAGGGTATACTCAGAGCGGCCAGATTGATGAGGCCTGGAAGCTTTTATATGGAATACAGGAGGAATGTGTCGAACCCAAATCGATGACCGAGGCATCCCCCATAGCGGCATCCTCATCAGATCTACGTTTCCAAATCTTTATAAAGCCCCCCTCTGGGAAATCAACCCCAATCTGGGTTCGAGCTTCAGACAAAGTCTCAAAACTGAAGAAAATCATCGCCAATCACATTGGCCTCCCGGAAGGATATCAACATCTGCTCTCAGAAGGCAGATCGATACAAGATCACTGGGCAATAGGCCACTACAACATTAAGCCAGGATCTAACATTATTGTCAACATGAGGCTTCGGGGAGGTGCAGCAGCCAGCGGATCACAGATTCCAGGCTCCTTTCGGGATGCAGTTAAGGGGAAGGGAAAAATGCCGACCAAACCAAATCCACCACCAGAGCAACCAGGGCCACATATAGTAGATCAAAAGTTGGATTATTACGAGCTCAAAGTTACTATACCAGAGGTAAATGCACTACACTCTGAACTCTCAAAACATGCTATTATATGTAGATTTAATGGTTACTGGCCAAAATCCGATGCTTTACATCAATGGATATATTCCCGCTGGACACCAGAATGCGATATATACCTATGTTCAAAAGGGTTTTTCATTGTAAATTTCCACACAGAGGAAGAAAGGGATAGTATCATCAAGGAGGGGCCTTGGTTTTGGGGTAATGCAGGCCTCTTTGTTACCCCTTGGTTTGCTGATTTTGACGCAAACACTATGAAAATCACAACAACACCTGTTTGGGTGAGGCTTCACAACCTCCCATTACATTTCTGGCATCATACTGTACTATCTGCGATTGGGGATTCCTTGGGGAAATTCCTAAAAATTGACGAAGACAGATATAGCAGAGGGATTTTCACCTTTGCCAGAATTTGCGTCGAAGTGGACTTGAGTCAGGGGCTGTCAGATAAAATTTCATTAAACTATAACAACACGGAGTGGATACAACCCCTCGACTATGAAAACACTGCATTCAGATGCCGCAGCTGTCGGCAAACAGGACACCTCCAAAATTCTTGCCCACTGGCCAGAAAGAATCCAAAAGGAAACAAGAAACAGCAAAAAAAGCCAAATGGGTGGCAGAATACAGAACCGCTGGAAGAAGAGAACATTCAGACAGAGCACACAGCAAACCAAGAGGAACCGGATATAAATATGGAACAGAACGGCACACAGGAAAAAAAAGCACCAGACCCACAAATGGAGGATCATTCTCAGCACCAGAAAATTCCACAGCTGGAAGTTAGTGGCAACAAAAGAACTCATGGATCTGAAGGATCAGAATCCGACAAAGAACCTCCAGCGAACACACAAGTATACCAACAGGCCATCATTGTTCCCCCTTCTGACTCTCAGGGTTGGCGTAGGGTGGAGAAGAAGAAGGGCAGAAAAGTATAGGCTTGATGTAGTTGTAAACATAATTTGTTATTTTTATTAGTGTTTTTTGTCCTTTTCATGGACAGCTATCTGCATATGCGCTAAGCATCTACAAAATGTAATTTATTTCAATATGAATATAAATTACGACTTTTTCTACGGGAAAAAAAAAAATTATGTCCTTTAATAAAATAAAGAAAGAAAAGAACGTAACCTCTAGAAATAACTTACCTACTGTTATTAAATGGAAATGAATTGTTTTGCCAAAGGATAAGGTTAAAGTTGGAAATATTTTTTTTTATGGATTAAGACATAACTTGGTGAGTTTTAGTCAAATTTGTGACCAAGGGCATGAATTTATTTTCACATCAAATAATTGTGTGGTACGTAATATCGATACAGATAATCTATCATAATAAATGGAACAAGAACGATAGTTAATGTCTATGTATTTGAAGTTGGCCAAGAGCATTGTTACTTGAGTAAATTAGAAGAAATTTTTCTTTGGCATAAAATATTAGGACATCTAAGATTCATCCAATTATACAAATCAAGCAGAATGGGAGCAGTACGTGACTTGCCTAACATCTCTCTGCTTGAAAACAACATATCCAAATCATGTAAATTCGGTACGAAAACTAGAGTTCAGTTTAATGATAAAGAAGGTACTTCAAATAAGCCACTTGAACTTATTCATATTGATCTATGTGGTCCTCTGAGAAAGAATTCTCCTCGAGGTGAACAATACTTCATATTATTCATTGATGATTTTACTAGAATGTGTTGGATTGGCTTATTGAAACATAAAGATGAAGAATTTTATAAATTTAATGTCTTCAAAGCTTTAGTATAAATGATTTAGATTTAAAATCAAATATCTTAGATCTCATAGAGGAGGAAAGTTTATATTAGATGAGTTTTTTTACTTTTGTGAACAACATGGTATTAAGAGGAAGTTTTCTATAGCTAAAACTCCTCAACAAAATGGAGTGGCAGAAACAATGAATAGAACAATCCAACAAATGGCATGTGCCATGCTTGATGAGTCTAGAATGCATACCTTCTAGGGGGAAGTAGCACATATAGCCGTGAATACCCTCAACAAAGCTCATAATCGGATAAATAGTGATAAAACTCCTTATGAACTATGGTTTGGAAAGCCTCTAACTATCAAACATTTTAGAATTTTTGGTAGCAAATGTTACATAAAAAATAATGATGATAAGCTTGGAAATTTTGAATCTAGATATGATGAAGGAATTCTCCTTGGATACTTCTCTAGAAGCAAAGGATATAAATGCCACAATAAAAGGCTTCAAAAGATTATTGAATGCATTGATGTTGTAATTGATTAAGCATCCATAGGTGCCAAAAGAGAAGCACCAACAGATGTTTCTACAAGAGGCCAAGATGTTGTAGAAGAGGGAACTAATGACACACTAGAAGAAGGAATTGAAAACACAAAAGCATCATAAAAGACTTCGTCGAGGTATTTTCAAAAAAATCATCTCGAATCTCAAATTATAGGTGAAAAGGAAGTTGGAGTACAAACTAGAAGAACTCTCATTGGATCTTCTAGTCACTTAGCCTTAATATCCACAATTGAACCTCAAAATGTAAATCAAGCAAGCAAAGATGAATGTTGGGTCAAGGCAATGGATGAAGAACTTGATCAAATAGAAAATAACCATACATGGGAGTTAGTACTAAGACCTCATGATAGAAATATTATTGGGACAAAATGGGTTTTCAGAAACAAACAAAATAAAGATGGAGAAGTAATTAGAAACAAAGAAAGACTTGTTTTCAAAGGCTACGCTCAATAGGAAGGAATAGAATTTGAAAAAACATTTGCAGTCGTAGCTAAAATTGAAGTCATAAGAATGTTTCTTACACTTTCAATCTTTCATAACTTCAAAGTATTTTAAATGGATGTTAAATTTGCATTTTTAAATTGGGATCTAGAAGAAGAAGTTTATATGAAAAACCTAAAGGATTTATTCTATGCAATGATAAAAATATTGTTTGCAAGGTTATGGAGGCTTTGTATGGATTAAAAGAAGCTCCTCATGCATGGTATTCTCGTCTTGACAAGTATATTCAATAGTAAGGTTTTAGAAAGGGGTCAGTAGAAAACAACCTACATATAAAATTTGATACAGATAAACTTTTAATAGTTGTTGTTTATGTAGATGACATAAATTTTGGAAGTGATGTAGAAACTGTGAGTCAATAATGTTCTTATTTTATGCAACAAGAATTTGAGGTGTCTCTACTTGGTGAACTAACATACTTTCTTGGTCTTCAAGTTCAACAAGCAAAGAATGGTATGTTTCTCTCACAAACCAAGTACCTCAAGTAGATTTTGAAGATATATGGAATTGAAGACTACAAGCTTGTATCCATACCAATGATAACAGGATGCAATCTTAGTTCATATGATGATTCTACTTCAGTAAATCAACTAGAATACAGATCTATGATCAGAAGCTTACACTACCTTACTGGCACGAGACCATATATTATGCATGCAGTTGGGATTGTTGGATGATTTCAAGAAAATCCTAAAGAAACTCATCTTCATGCAGTCATTAGGATATTCAAGTATTTACAAGGAACCCAAGATTTTGGTCTATGGTATCCCAAAGATGTAGATTTTTCACTTCATGCTTACACAGACGTGTATTGGGTAGGTAACATTGATGATCGAAAGAGTACTAGTGGAGGAGAAATTTATTTGGCACCACGCTCGGTTTCATGGTTCAACAAAAAATGAAGCTCCATTTCTTTATCTATTGTTGATGTAGAATATGTTGTTGTTGCATCTCGTTGTACTCAACTTTTATGGATGATGCAAACATTGCAAGACATTCAAATCACTTGTCCTCAACCTATACCTATTCCATGTGATAATACTAGTGCCATAAGTATTTCAAAAATTCTTGTCATGATCTAAAAAACCAATCATATTCCCATCGAATATCACTTACTTAGAGAACAAGTGCTTGAACAAAAGGTCAAATTGGAGTATGTTCCTTCAAAATAACAAGTTTCATATATATTTACAAAGCCACTTCCACATGATTCCTTTGAATATCTCAGATAAAAATTATGAGTGGTCTCTACCTCCTCATTCCGTTAAATATTCTGACAGATCTTTCATGTTCAAGCAGAGTTGTGACTGTAACTTATTACACTCTACTTTCTGTACACGAATATCATCAAGGACAGTCATGTATATATGTGAGTTTGGTTCTAAACAGTAGTGTATGTTTCTTTATAATGAAGAAATAGTGGGACAAACTCAGGGAGAGGTTCTAGTATATTCCAGTTTGTTTTTTTTTGGCCCTCTATTTCTGGTATTGGTTTGTTGCAGTTTGTTGATATTCATATGTTACATAGAAGTGATATTGGCTTATGATGGTTATGAGGTGTTTCTGTTGTTTTTGGATTTACTAATTTATGAGTTGGATGTGATCAGTCCTGACAGTGAATAAGTTGGCACAAGTTCAAGGGTAGCATTTTCTTTATTTATACTTGGCATTATGATATCTTAAGAATTCCTTGTTATATAATGATTCTTATGATTGGTGATGTTGATGACACTTTTTCTGCTAAAGTTTTGGATGATGACTATATGTTTCTTGAGAATTTGATTATGTTATACTGCTTTATGATGATGATACATGCTGATGATGCAGGATCCTATATGGTATATGATGGTTGATGAATACCCTCATGGTCTTGCCTTGATTTTGGTCATAAATATCATATATGTCTCTTGATGTAAAGGTCATCTGAAGAGCCATGTAATCATTATAAAAATTAGTCATGTTTTGACAATTGGGGTTAAGTCAATTATGTATGTAATCCCATTATTTTGGGCATTTGATGTAATGTTGAGTCAGATATGTAACCCCATTGTGTTGGTAATTAAGTCATGAGTCCTATAGTATGTAATCCCATTATTTCACTGTTGAATGTCAGAGATGAGCTATTGATGAATTGTGAGTTGGTCCCAAACGCAGGTATTCAGTAGTTGCTTTGATTTCAGGATTGCCAGGTTGATCTGAGAGCCTGATTACATCATGTTTAAGTGGATGTAAGTCTATCAGATAGAAACATCCATATTTAATTGAGTCATAGAGTTGTGTACTTACTTGAAAAACTTCCATAAGATTCATCATATGCTCACGAGGAGCTTGGTCCAAATTCATATTCAGTATATCATCCCTATGATGAGCCTATCTACAAAAGGAGAAGGAAGTCTTCATTCAACCTTGATCGGCCCTTTGCCCTTGATGTCAAAGGGGGGGAGTAGTTTGGTTTTTGGATAAAAATGCTTGGAGAAAAGCTTTGTATGTCTACAAATTCATGTATCTATAGGTAGTGGTGACCAAACACCAAAGTGATTTCCATAAATTCCAAAGGGGAGACTGTTGGCGTTATGAATAATGTGTTATCCTTGATGGAAACCTACTTGATAAATATGTCAACATGATGATTATGTAGATGCTACAAGTGAGATGGACAAAGGAATATTAGTTCAGAGACAGAAAAATGATAAAGCTGAGGTTTAGGAAAGTATACGTGGGTCTCGTGAAGAAAATTCATGTACATATGTGGGTATGGTAAATAAAATTAGCATACAATTTCCGCACCATGGTACTGTTAATAACAAGGGTCTTTACCATGGTATTAGCCTATAGTAATGAGCGTGATACTGGATATTTGATGTCATCAAATAATACCATCAGAATTACTAAGGGATTGGCCTAAGCTATTGGAAAATGCCTAATCTATATAAGGAGATGGAGATCCAAGTGTTAAGTGTGCAAGTTTTATTCTTTACATGAATGATTTTATCTGAAACAAGTGTGCACCATGGACCAGGGAAAAGACACAGATATACAAAATCTATGGTATGGTATCATATGTATTTGTTTGATTTTCTCATTAAAAATATCTAACTGTGATATATTTGTGGTGTTAATGATACTCTCACATGAATATGAGACAATAAGGGGTATGAAGTATATTCTGTTGTTGCAACAAAACCATGACTTAGTGATTTCAGATCTATACGAAGGTTTTCCTCTAAAATATCGCATATATACACAGATCTTCATTTGAATAGACATGTATATTTTCTATAGTATGGGAATATATGTATGCAGATGTCAAGTATGAAAGGTGCGTACATACTCAGGAGTTCTTTATAATAGTCACGTACATATACTAGTGTTTTCAGGATGAGATGATGATAATGGTTATTCTATTTTTTTATGTTTACAGTTGTTTTTCGACGAAGTCTTTCTCATAATAATCTATGTTTGATAGTATTGTTTGGGTTGAATTGATTATGAATTAAAAGTTGACTAAGTAATGATACTACTGTGTCATAATTTGTATTTGGCTTTAGTATCTGTTTGGGTAATTGATTCATAAGCACATTGATTCATATTTAGCTATCAATATTTTGAGATATGTACACAGATATTCTTCCAAATAAGTGCATACATACACAATTATGATCAATAACTGTAGTGTATACAATTTGATGCATATTTGATCATGGTTTACAGTGGAAGAGGCTGGTTTCTATGATGGGTAACAATGTTTGACTTGATATATTGATGAGTGGGTATACATTGGTATGATTTATACTGAATTTTTCAAGTTGCATTGGTTACATTAGAAGATTTGATGATCTAGTTTTGAGTAATTGATTTCAGAATTGTTGACAATGGAACCAGTTTGAAACATTCTGAAAAGTGATCTACAAAGAATTGAGGATAGAAATATTCACAAAAGTGGTGGTAGCTCCCTTCCAGTAGGAGCTGGAAAAAGAGAGAAGGTTGTAGTATTCTGAAGGTAGGAGCCTGCGTACTAGTTAAAGTTTGTGCCAATACAATATTGTAAGAAAAATATTTTTAATAAAAGAAGAAGATAGAGACAATAGTAGCGGTCATTTTCTCCCACATTGGGTTTCCACCTAAAAATCTTGGTGTTCATATGGTTGTGTGTGTTTATGTTCTATCTGCTTCTTAACTACTCATACTTACTATTTAATTGATGAATAAAAGAATAATAATGCATTAATTAATGTTGTACAAATGATCAGATAAGTTATCTAGATAGACACAAGTTTCTGTAGTAACAATCATGTACATAAATTGTTTTCCTTTACAACAGTCACGTATAATAATCAAAATAAGAAACTGAAATTGAAGGTGTGTAAAATACTAATTCACCCCCCCCCACTCTCAGTGTTTTTCCTAACACCAGCGACCTACTGCTCATAGTCTCACATCCCTTCATAGACTCAGAGATAAGTTAGGAATTTTTTTACCAAAAGCCCCCCTTCTAAGCCTCTAAGGAGCAAACAATAGTAGTCAACTAATTTTCCAACATTACCTTTTATGGTAGGGAGTTTTGAGACGTATCTAAAAGAGAAAGCTATAGAATTTGAAAACCTTTTAGAAAGAGGTATCTTCCCATCTCATTGTACAATGGATGACAATGGAGACCTACCTAAGGTATTTGAATTTCTTATCAATTATACTAATGGAAAAGCTAAAATGAAGAACATCAATCCATTAGTACTTTCCTACTTCTTTGGACTAACCATTAAGGATCCTAAAACTTCTATTTTATTTTATTGTGTTATGCAAAACTTATGATTATCTTACAAAAAAATAGAAACTCAAGATCATTCCTTCTACCTTGAAGGATGGATATTTAAGATGGTTCATGAGCCTTAAGGTAATGAAATTACCACTTAGGAGAAAATGAAACAAGAATACAACAAAAAATATAGAGATTATTATCGAACTGAAGACATGAGGGATGATAACTTTCAAATGATCCAAGGATACAATGAATCCTTGGAGGATTTTGAGGAAAGATTTCAATTGAGCCAAAAAAGAGAACACAATTGTACCCTCGATGATGACTCCCTAAAACTTGTTTCTAATAAGAGGAGTAAGGGAAGATTTGGTGGAAACATTGAATCTCTTGGCCAATGAGGACATTTACCAGCTAGAATATGCTATTATCAAGCATATTTTCAAAAATAATGCTAAGGCTAATAAGATGAAACGTAGATTTGAAATAAATTTGGTAATCCCTTCTATTTCTTTCCATGTGCTTATAAAAAATGAATTGGAAGAATGTTAGAAGACATGAAGACAAATATCTTGCACTCTTTAGCTATACAAATGGACACATTGCAAGCTAATAAAAATAAAGAAGAGGTAGAAAGGGTATTAGATATGTTTTGTCCCAATTGCACCAAAATGCACCCTTAGAATGAGTTCCCACTTAATCATATATAAGTATGCACACTTTGTGGAGAAAAGCACTCTACTTACCTTTCCAATATTGAAAGTTGTTTACCAAGAAGCTAAGGGGAGCATGGAATTAATACGTTCCATTGCCCAGAAGAGACCAAAAACACCAAGACCTTATCAACAAGGTATGAGTTATAACTCTTCCTAGTATTTCAATAATTACCCTACACAATTTCAAACTCAACTTTGGCTCCCACCTAGTCCCTCACCTTTTTCCAAGACTTTCCCATGGTAGTAACTAAGTTAGCTTTCCATCCCTCCTTACCAACCATTATAGAATTCGTATCCTCATTGGAATAATTATTCCTCAAGGATTGAGACCTCATACAGCTCAATCTTCAGCCTTAATTCCTCCTTAACAACCTAGCCTACCTCAGAACACTACTCCACCAAAGAAACCTTAGATTTCAACCTAGCCCACCCAAAATCCTAACAATAAGCACGCACAACTTGTTTATAATGGTAAGTGAAGAATTCAAAAATATAACAATTTTATTGACAAATAATGTATTTAAAGGCCTAGAAGAAGAAAAATGAATATCCCCACAAGAATTGTCATAGTACAACTAATTGATCTAATGATTGGGAGGATGATTGTTTCTAATTACTTGGATCCTAAAATCTTAATTGTTGATTTGCATATCAATCAAATAGTACTTCCAAACACCTTGATTGATCCAGGATTTGCTATCAACATCATGAATATGGACAACATGTTAAAATTTAATCTTTAAGACTCCTTAAGAGAAACATCTGTTATGCTTGAACTATATGATAGATTTATAGTGAAGCTAGAGGTATAATAGAAGATCTAATGGTTTCCATGGACTCTTGGGAGTACCCCATTGATTTCCTAGTTTTACAACTGAATACTAAGTTGAATGGATATCAACTAATTTAAGGAAGGCCCTGGTTAGCTATACCATAGGTCTATATCAATTGTAGGGCTAGTAATATTACTAGGACCAATGGGAAATCCCATAAGCAACTTGTATTGTATCCTCCTCCATGGTTGAGGAATATTTTCCTCTCTAGTTGGAAGATGAAGAAGAAGACAATGAAATTGTCTTGTCATCCTATCTTTCTTGTATCATTGGAAGTAACTAAGGAGCAAGCAAGTTGATGAAGATGACTTGATTAACAATTTTACGCAGAATAATTTTCCAGCTCTTATGTAAATGAATGGCCTAAAATATGATAAACGCATAGGACAACCTAGCATCTCAGAAGGCTATCAGTGATAAAATTTATTCAATGTTGTATCTAATAAAAATAACACTAAAAAAATTGAAACCTTCGCCTCCACGTTGGTAAAAAACAACATTTCCCTTACTATTAATCAAGAACAAGAGCTGGTCACTATTTTTGGGAAAGCATATTGATGCTTTTTCATGGGTTTATATGGGGATAAAGGGGATCCAACCATCCATCTATATTAGTCACATTTACATTAAATAAGTTCACAAGCCCATCTTCCAGCCCTAGAGAAGTATGAACCTACACTAAAGGACATTGTCAAAGAAGAACTACATAAGCTCTCTGATGTTGGGTTTGTTAGTCCTTACAATCTCCTAGGTTGGAAAGGAAATCGAGAAGGGTAACCTCAAACCACTTCAGCTCAGTAGCTAGCCCTACTGAGCATGAGAGGGATCTCTTTAAGTCTCTTATTATTGATATGACTTTAAATCAAATGAATTTTAGGCTAGATATGTGTATTTATTTGTTTTTTTGTTAAAATTTGTGTTTTAGGGTTTGTTGAACTTAGGGTTTGGAGCCACAAATAGTTCTAGGCTATAGGATTGCAGGAGAAAATATGACGAGTTAGATATCAAATGCCATGGTGTATTTAGAATATTGTTAGTGTAGTATAGAGGAGAAAGTATAGAAGAAACTAATGAGCATAAGTAAACATGATTTCATTAGCTTGGGAAGACATAAACATAACTATGAAAAACCAGATAAACAGAACTTGATAAACAAGAATTCAGTATATTTCAATGTAAGGCATCCATAGAAAGAAGAGATATCATGTAGATAAATATGTTTTAAGCATTAGAAAACAAATAGAATGAACAAAAAACACCATGAACTCATTGGGCTAGAGTTCCTTAAAAATAGTTGCAATTGTATCTGTATTAGCTAAAAACATGATTACATGCAAGCCTCCTCCACAAAAAATCCAACCCTCTTCTCCTCAAGAGAAATCATACATATATACTCTCTTAGACCACTTTCACACCTTCAGGAGTCGAATTCCTTGGTGGAGGAACTGACTCCAAGATTCTCTCAACCAAAAGGTGAGAGTGAGAAGGTGAAACTCAAACACTTCATGGAGAGTTTATTTAGGAGTTTGCTTCTTTTATGAGGCCTAATAAACATAAAAAACAACCTATGATGTACATTTATTAATGCCTACATCACCTAGCCTCAAAAATACTTCCATTACATAGAAAATCTTGACTTTGACTGAGTCAAACTAGAAACTAGAAATTTTACACAGTGAAATTTACAAATTAAAACAAAGAAAAGTATAGAAGCGCAGCGCTGACTTTGAGCTACTTTTCAGGTGCCTTCCATGGGTCAAAATGCAAAACTCAGAGAACCGTCAACTAGCCATGCAAGACTAGTTTCCATAACAGTTTGAATTTTTTAATTTGGACCATGGGAAGGCCTTCAAATATCCATTCTCCCATGGTCACTCCCTGTGTGTAGCACCTATCAAAAAAGGGTCCAGAATGCTAGTTTTTTGCCATTGCTTTGTACTTTTCTCCAAAATTGAGCCACCTCTGTGAAATCTGAGAAAATGGGTTTTTAGAGGATGGAAAGATATTTCCAAAAATATAAACTTTTCCTCAAATCGAGGCCTGTGTAAAAAGGGCAGCGCTAGGGCGCTGCACTTCTGGAGCAACTGATTTTCTGAATTTAGCCCAAAAATTCTCAAAAAACTTAAAGTGCTCAGAATTTGCTCAAAATTGGATGGAAGGTGTAAAAATATGTTTTTTAAACCTTCATAGATGCTTCAGCAAGCATCTCCAAGTTTCCCTCATCCTTTTGGTCTTTTTTGGCTTCTTTAAGCTTGTTTTCAAGTTGCTTAACCTTGACATTGGCGATCATGTTTTGAGCTTGGTAGTGGTGCCATATTTCTGAGCAACTGATTATCTCTATTTCCCTTCTCAAGCGGCTCCACTGAGTGTTGATTCACCCTGTTGAGCCAATATTCCTTGTCTTGATCGACCTCAAGAGAAATCCTATCCTCTAGGTCTAGGTCTTCAGTCAATAGAATGTGCTCTTCCTCTTCTTGCAATTCTTTCTTTAGGCCCTTTGTTCTTGTCCTCTTCCTCTTACCTCTTCCTCTTGCTCCTTTAGGTTCGCTTGATTCCATGATCTCTTTGCCTTTTCCAACCTGCTGCAATAACTTGGCTTGTTCTTTTTCCATGATCGATTCCTTTGCTTTGACCTGACTATTCTCCTATTCAAGGAATGAAATGACATATTTTTCTCTTTCCATATTAATTGTATGCTCCTTGATTTGATAGTATTTATCTCTGATTGTATGTTGTATTCTTGAATTTTGATCCTCAACTTCTGAATAAACTAGCTCAAACTCATGCTCAACTGTGTCTTTATCTTTCGCTACAAGTCCATGCTTTGTCGATGAAGAAGGCTTGGCCCCTTTCTCACCATGAGAAGCAAACACAAGCCTTTGTCCTCTCTTGTACATCTTGGTCACCTTAGGTCTAGGTGCTTGAGTTTTCTCCATTGATTTGCTAGAGGGCCCCACCTCCATTTGTTGTTTTAGCACACTAGAACACTGAGCTGCTACATTGGCTTCATGCCATTTTAGGGTTGTTTCTAAAAAGGCTTCCCAAGCCATACCTTTCTCTGCAAGATGGTGAAGGACAATAGTTTTGATTAGAATGTGATGAAACAAGCTTGGGGAGTGCTCTTTTTTCTTCACTTGTATCTTTTCCGACATTTTGGAAATTCGCCTCGATAGGTAGTTACACATGTTGAGTGGCTTTTGAGAGGTGAAATGCATCAGGAGGTGAATATGATAAGCATACAACCTGGAGAATCTTCCTTCACATGTAAATAAATTCATGACATTCTTCATCAAAAGTGCATATTTCTCCAACAAGTATCTAAAAGGCATAATGTGAGCATGTTTTTCCCTGTATGGTGTTTTTAAGAAAGGCTTGTAGTATTCAAGATCTAGGCTCATTCCTTTCAACCAATATTCACCATTGTTTGGCAGCCCTGTAGCAAATGAAATAGAGGCCACTGCAAAAGTAAACTCAACACCAACAATAATAGAACTTTCACCCTTCAGCTGAGTTGCCACCCAATCTGCTAATTGTTCATGAAACCCCACCTCACTCACTCTTTTTCAAAACTCCAAGCAATGTACATCCTCGAAGCACTGTTTGATGAAAGGATAGGAGTTCATTTCATTACAATTTTATGTCTCATATCTAAGGATCTTCCCTCCCTTATGATGTCTTTTTCCTCTCTAGTGAAGATTCTGCCTCCATGATGGCAAAAAACCCTAGCAGCAGGCAATGAAAAATAAAGTGTGAGGTATGAATGGAAATGAAGTGATGTGAAGGGGGATTTTGAAAAAATCATAGAGGAGGTTTGAAAAATTTGGATATGAACTTTGGAAGCTAATGAAAATGAGTGAAGAAACAGTGGAAGAGTGATCTGCTTGCAAGGAGGAAAAACAGGGTTTGTAATGAAAGATACCCAAAACCCTCTAGGAATGAGCTAGGGTTTTACTTTTTGAGGGGTAAAACTTTGTTTTGAGGTGGATTGAATGGTTAAAATGGTTTATTAAACATGTATGCAGGTGTAGGACAAAATTTTACATGTTTTAGAAACCAAAAATAAAAATGGCCATTATCACCCTATCGTTTCCCATGAAAAAATTCACTACAAACCCTAATTTGAAGTGTCATTGGCATGAGATGATTTTGAAAAGAAAATGAGGGATAATGAAGGTTTACTTACTTGTATCTTGGCTTAAAAGTCAATAAAATTAAGCTTTCAAGCCAAAAAATGAAATTTGGGAGAGTTTTGGGTGAATTATGGGCACTCTATCCTGAGCGCAGCGCTTTGTTCCTAAGCGCAGCACTTGTGCGTGACGAAGTTCTTCTGAGCGCAATGCCTCTACTCTGAGTGCAGTGCCTCAAGATTTTTTTCCAAATTTTCCTAGGAAACCGACTTTTTACTCTCTTGGATGGGATAGCTCAATACTCAAGAGTGAATAGGAGGTAAATGAACCAAGTTTGGGGGCTTTTGAGTTTATATAGGGAAAATTATTTCTCTTTTTAAAAAATAAATGGGACCCACCATCCTTTAAAAATTGATTTTTCACTTATGAAAACAGAGTTACCTTTACCACTGAAAACCTGAGCTTCCTTTTACTTTCTTGAGTGCTGGAACTCCTTCTTCTGGAACTTTTTGAACATGAGAACATGATGAATGTGTGAAAATTCACAAATTAATACCCAAGAGCTACTTGTCATGCTTTATTCACTGCTGGATTTATTCATGAAAATGATGGACCTTGGAAACCATAGCGACCTAATGAATGACCTTAGACTAAATGGAATAATGATGATGAATGATATGTTTTCATGATGAAACCTCCATAAAAATGTGATAGGTGACCAGCATGAGTGAATTTCCAAAAGATTGAACTCATCTCTAGACTGACCAAACAGTGACCAAATTTTGCTGTGTAAACTTAGTGACATAAAAAATTTGATTTTGATAGTCTTGACAAGCATAGTAAAACCACATTTGATCCAAGTGACAGGCTAACAAGACTGACACTAACAGGGTTCATTTATCCTATGTTTGATAGTGAGTTGGTGTCTCCTTTGGTTATTTTTTCCCACAATAATGGCAAGTGGAGAATATGTCTAGACTATTGGGTGTTAAATAAAGCCACTATAAAGGATCACATCCATTTACCTTTCATTAATCAAGTTTTGGATGTTTTGGTGGGGAAGAAATCCTTTTTATTTGTATATTCCTTTAGTGGTTATAACCAAATTAATGTTAGTCTTTAAGATTAGGATAAAACCACTTTCACCTGCCCTTAGAGGACATTTTATTATATTTTTTTCCTTTTGGCGTATGCAATGCTCCAACAACATTCCGAAGGGAAGTACTTATTATATTTTTTGATCTCATTCATGATGCAGTAGATATCTATATGGATGAATTTAAACCCTATGGAAACACTTCCAAGAATCTCTCACCAATGTCACTTAGGTCCTTTAGAGGTGTGAAGAGATGAATCTCTTAGTGAGTCATGAAAAATGACACTTTCAGATGAGTGAGGGGGTTGTCCTAATACATTACCAATATAGATTGTTTGATATATATATTTCACTTTTTATTATTTAGATCTTGTTGGATAAGCGTTGTGGCTTCATGTTAAAAGAAATATAGGGATTGAACAATGTCTTCCTTTTCCCTTTCCCTACATCTTTTCTCCATTCTTGCATTATTCATAGCCATGTGAATTGTGTGCTCATTTTTTACTCGACTATAGTGGACAAAGTCCTACAAACTTCTTTACAATGTTGTTGGGCTCCACCTTTGTCATATATCTCCCCCTAATAAAGTAATTATTCTTAAACCATTTTGTTAATAATCCATGTCCATTAAAATCATAAACCTTCATTAACCATCATTATTCAGCATTATACATCTCGTGTGGTTAATATTATTATTATTATTATTTGTGATTAAATATGATTATATTGTAGCTTAATAATGATTTTTTGTGAAGTGTGATCTCTATAGTTTAGTTCAGGTCAGTTTTTGTACTAGTAATTCACTTTTGGTACCTAAAATCATTATTTAGAAATGTGTGTGCTTATAGAAGGAAATCAACCACATGAATTTTGAGGGTGAGGTGCCAACATGGTTCTTTGTTGTTCCATTTTCACCCACGTCACCTGTGTATACCTCCAGTTCATAAACAACACTTTAGCCTATTTTGGAAGTCATTTTTAAATACCATATTTGTGACATGATTTCCAGCCAAATAAAGATCAATGTCATAGTTATGGAATATGGGTTTTGTCTAGAATGTGATAAATTAAGTATAATGTGGGATGTTTTCCAAAAGGAGGTACAGTCTAGGAAATAAGTGTGGTTCTTTATCACGTGTTTGCCTAAATTGTAGTAAAACCTAGAGTTTGAGATTTTCCCTAAAATTGACAAATTTGATTTCTAAGTTTGGGGATTCAGCTTCATCCATTCCTCAATTGATTTTATGTATATATAAGAGATTCATATGAATGGGAGGGGGCGTCGATGTGCAATTACATATTTTTTATGAGAGAATATCGTTAAGATATCTACATCATTTGTAAAAGAGATATGATCCTACCTCTGTAATTTTAAGAAGATAGTTCCAATAACAAATAGATGATGTTTCTACACATAATAATTTAAGTCGATTGATCTCCCTTCAACAGAACCAAGCTAGTTTGGAGGTTCCCTCAACTTGGTAAGACATTGCTCCTTTGTGCATTAGTTAGTTTATAATAACTTTTTTGAATGTTTTAATTTTTGTATGTTTCATTCACAACATGGAATTTACAATTGCTATGTTTGAATTCTTGGTTCTTGAGTGTTGAATCATGGATTCAATTTAGATTCTCTACTCCAAGTGTATACACCATCACATGATTCAATTTTCCAATTTATTCTATTTGTAACATTGTTGATTCATTCCCAAAATATGATAATTTTGTATATACTACGTATAAACATTACCAACATTGAATTCTTGTGTAATTTGCTACAACATTCATTTGATCCATCACCCCAACATTGTCATGGTTCTATTTTGCAACATATAACCTACCTCTCTTGTATAAATCTTCCTTTCTTAGCAATCACTTATATTCACCCATATGGAATTGTTTATAGACAATCTTGATTTATAAAGTTATGCATGGTGTAAATCAAAGTGTTATTGTGTTTCTGTTCACTCATAAATACAAAATGATTTTTTTGCCTACATCACTGATCTCCTTTCACACTGGATCATTATGATTCAACTTGAAACCACTCATATGCTCAATATAATTTGTTTTTCATTCTCTAATTGAACCATTTATGCATCAGTTATACAGGGAATTAATGCTATAGTTCACTTCATTAATCAGTGATTAGATTCTAACCATTTCACCCAATTGCATCTTAATATTGATTCCAAAAGTTAGAATTATTCTCTTTCCTCATTCATCCTCATACTCATTGTGTAATTACTTCATAGTATACTCTTCTTTTTTTATTCATTACCTATTAATGTTATCC
Source organism: Pinus tabuliformis (assembly GCA_031772625.1). Classification (NCBI taxonomy): domain Eukaryota; kingdom Viridiplantae; phylum Streptophyta; class Pinopsida; order Pinales; family Pinaceae; genus Pinus; species Pinus tabuliformis. Next base: position 275,509,759 of record CM062811.1, read on the forward strand.
TTACTTCTTTGTACTTGGTGTATGTAATTGAAGAGCGGTTTTTGAGTTTTATTGCATTCATTTGTGAGTTGTTTTCATATTTCTTTTCTTTCCCTTTTCAATTTGGCTTCCTTTTCTTTACTCTGCACGTAATTTGGTTTCCATCAGTTTGTCAACCACTATAGGAATTACATTGAAGGACAGGAAAATTAAGTTAGTCACTCACAATTAATCATAGAAACATCCTTAAATGAATTAATGTGATTTGTACCTTTATATAACTAATTTCATCTTGTGTCCCAATGAATGAATCCTTGCTGTTAATTTTTAGCAGTTTGCTCACTTTCATTTCTAGATGTAGAAGAAGCTACTACAAGAGAAATCATTGAAGGATGAGGACATGTTAGTAAGATACATAAGAGAAGTTTCACAAACATACATATATGAAATATTATAACCCGAAATAATTATAATACTTATTGTCTCACATCCCAGTGATAGGTCCTACATGGATTTTTCATTTGATTCCATTTATTACATTCTAAAGTGTGATTTGTCGACATTAGTTGTTAACGTAGGCTAGACTAGGATCTGATCCTAATTTATTGTTCTTTCATAAGTTTACAAAATCTCAAATGATAATTTAATGTTTAGCATTTATCCATAAATAACCCAACATTTTTAGTGTCATTTCCAAGGCGATGTTAAAGGGTTAGTGCATTAGTAGTCTAGATTTTCTTGCAAATTATTTTTCTTGATTACCCCAACACTTAATACTTAGAGGAGTGAAAAGGTAAGATGGGATGTAAGAACATGTGTGACCACTTTAGTGAGTCGCGCTGAGCCCTTGTCAAGTTGCTACAATTTGTTTCTTCTATAATGGTATGTTTTCTTTCAGTTTGATTCATGGAAAGGAAGAAGCTAACTCATGTCAACAGATAACTTGATGAGAGTAGGGTTTTAGTAGCACAAGGGAGTCTGAAGACATGATGAGTTTTGTTGTGACAATATTTTCTTTTAGGGTATTTCATTTATTTCTTTAAAGTATAATTTTTTTATTTTGTTGTTGTAAGACCCCCCGCTTTGTACACTAATCCATGTGCAAGAAAAATATTAGCAACCAACAAAGTAGTATTCAAGAATGATCAAGATTTTGAAAGAACTCTCTCAAATCCTAGCAGTAAATGGGATGTTGCCTCTAAGGAAGAGAAAATATTGACAGTATTCAAGAACGTAGCCACCTATCCAAAAGTGATAGAAGAACAAAATATCTATGAGCCACAACTATAAGAAGATCTATAAGCCTCCTTTTATCACCCTTGCCAATTTTCTAGGGGGACAAGGAAACATGGACCACATATGATGAAGAGAAACCATCATAACCTAAGATTGAGGAGCTCCTAACATTCCTATCATCAGACCTGTATGCATCTAAGAGGTCAATCATCTGATATTAGAAGAATCTATATGGCATGGTAGAGGAGGATAATAGAGTGGCTCAAACGAATAAGTGAATCAAGAGAATCATGAATTTATTGAACATTGGTTCCATATGACTATCATATTTAACCACCACTATCTTCTTCGACAACTCTTAACATCATATCATTTGAAGCAATTGGTATCTCATGCTCAAGTATATATTAAAGCATATTTCTCAAACTTGAATATGTGTGTATTTGTAATCCTAGTACACGCATGGCTCCACTTGAAATACTCCTACACTTAAGAAAAGGAATTTTTTTTTTCAAGTAGAGTAGGATAGTTGTAATAGGTAAATAAATAAAGTAGTAAAGAGAAGAATAACTCCTATTGTGAAAACCAAACTCCAGAGTACTCACACAACATCTAGACTAAAGCATTTCCTGAAAATAAGACAACTAGCAGGCAAAGTTCACAATAAGTTTTGTAACTTTATGTTGGTTCATATCTTATATTGTATTATTTAAATAATTTATGTTTTGTATTTTTGTTGGATGATGTTGGATTCCTTAAGGCCCACCTTCAAACAAATATTGTCCCTTCGAATCCATAAAATCATCTAGGATCGAAGTTAGAGATATGTAAAAGTACCTTAGAGTTTCCATGCCTTAATGTCGAATTTCCTGGCTGGAAATCATGGGAATACAACAATTTCCATTTTTCTTCAAATCTTGCATGTGTATCAATGTCAACACATCCATTCGAACCTGTCAAGATGTACTTGGGTACCTTAACACTCATTGACATCAATGGTGAGTTGTCTTGCAATAGTTAATGACATACACTAATGGTTAGTAATCCATTGATTTTTTTCTATGTTTGACTTCAAGTAAATCCATTCACATAGATTGAATTATGAAATAAGGGATAAAATAAGAAGATTATATGCTTCCATAGTATGAACAAAATATTGCAACAATTCCCTTTCTTAGACCCACATGCTCCAATAAAAGGATGCCACTCATTCTTTAACAATTTGCATATGGATAAAAAAACCCTTGGGTTTGGGGGAGATCTTCATCCTCCTTCTAGATATTCAGATTATTTTCATCATCTCTACTATCTTCACTTCATCTCAACCTAGTTTTTCTTTCCTTCAGCAAGTTCTAGTTCAACCAATTTTGATAGATTCATCTCTCATCATCTTCCATTTTTTGAATGGTTCCACATATCTTTCATCATATTCTACTTAATTTTCTAGACATCCTAAAATGCACATCATAATTGAAAGAAAAGTAAACTTGAGGTAAATAAAGTTAAAATATCTTTAATTTACTAATAATTTGGAAAAAATGATGCATAACCACTCCATCACCAACTAGTTACCCTCAACTTTTCCATCATCTACAATAAAATTTATATTTTAATTATAAGACCATGAAAAGAATGAAAGTAAATCTATTGTGGGATACAAATATAAAGAAACATCCATAATGTATTCTCCTTTTACATCACAAAAAATTCATAAATTCATTATCAAAATGTTTTGAATAAGAGGATGAAGTCATTATCTAAGCAAAGAACCACAAGTAAATATTTATCTCAAAATGAAATTAAAATACAGAGTATAAAAGTTCCTAATTTCATATTCACATTGTCACCATCTCCATCATTTCACAAACCATTCTCCATGCTCATACCATTCACCGTCACTCTATGATGGCCCATCCCTTGCTTGTACTCAATTTTCATGACAATTTGTTTCCTTCTCTTTAATATGTGACATTATAATTAGTTGAAAAAAGTGTTTCTCCATAAGAACCAATACCCTCATAAATAGACATTGTCACAAATATCTACTCATGCAAGATAATCAAACAGAGTATACAATGAACAACAAACAAGGATTCCCAAGTTCTTGTTTGCATGAGGCAATGAAAAATCTCATGTTTCAAGGGAGTGTTGGGCTCCGCTTTTGTCATATTTCCCCCCCAATAAATTCATTATTATTAAACCATTTCACTAATAATCCATGTCCATCTACATCATAGACCTTCATTAATCGACATTTATCACCATTTTGTTAGAAAATCATATATTACACAGCAATGGAACACATAAAATATATTGCAGAAATATAAACACAGAAAACACATAAAACAAGAGAGACACAGATATACGTGGTTCACCCAATTTGGGCTATGTCCACGGGAAACAGCTAATCCTTCCTTTTATATTATCCAGCAAACTGAATAGATACAACCTGCAGCAGATCCGTTGTAATTCCCTCTTCACTCTCACACAATCTCCTCTCTCTTTCTCACTCAGAATACCAATCTACATAGATGCAATACAATTCCCTCATATATAGCGAGGGGTTTCCTTCTAGGGAAAAAAAACCTAAATTAAACATAACTTCTACCATCAGATCTTCACCTAATGAACAACCTAGATTGACTATGAAATTACAACATTTTACAGGGAAATTTTACATCTATTTTTAGATTTGGGGGTGCTACCACCGATCCCCCACCAGGGGGGGCTCCTAAAGATCGTTTTCCCCCTCCCTGGACCCCCCTTGCAGCACAAATATTACAGGCGGCATTGCCGCCACATTACGAACTGGGGTCCAATGCGGTGATACCTCTGAATAAAGAAGATAATCAGGTTCCACACCCAACACATTATACGTCTTGTGTGGTCAATAAATTGTTTTTATATGTTTTTAGTGATTAAAGACAATTATATCATATTTTTACTAATGAGAATTTATAAAGTGTGATTTCTATAGTTCATTTTAGTTCAGTCCCTATACCAACAATTCACTTATGGTACCCTAAATCATTATTTAGCATATGTTCATGCCTCTAGAAGGAAATCAACAGCATGGATTTGAGTGGTGAGGTGTCAACATGATTTTGTGTCATTCCATTCACACAAAAGTTGCATGTGTGGAACTTTGGCTCATAAACAAAAATTCGACCCAATTTTAATAAAGTTGTTAAATAACATACTTGTTATGTGACTTCCATCCAAATGAAGACAGATCTTGAAATTCTGAAACATGGGTTTTGTTTAGAATGTGATACATTGAATACAATTTGGGATGTTTTCCAAAAGGAGATAAGGGTGGTTATTTGTCTTGAATTTTCCCAAATTACATTAAAACCCAGATCTTGAGAGTTTTCTTAAAATTTTCAAATTAAATTTTTGAGTTTGAACATTCATTTGCATCCACTCAAGTGATTTTATGTATAAAGAAGACATTCTTAAGACTTGCGGGGGGGGGGGGGTGGGTGCGCGGGGTTGTTCATTAGTGTGCAATTACATATTTTTTAAGTGATATAGATTTAGGAAGGAAAAAAATGAAACATAGATACAAGCAGAAACACAAAGATATAGCAAAAACAAAACTTCAATTCATTAATAACAAAGTATGAAAATTGTTTACATGCAGAATGGGAATAAACCAGCCCAAGCAATGGTAACTTATCTCTGAGAAGATATATGGTGAAAACATGCCTTCTAAACTATGTTATAATGAGGCTTGAAGGACTATTTATTATTGTGAAATAATAGAAAACCCTAAACATCCAAAAACCTAACCCTAGGAGATGAAGCACCAAAAATCGGTGGGGCCAGTTGTGGTAAATTGGTACATCTACTTCCTCGGATCGTAACTTTGGCATACGATCTTAGTTTGATGCATATGATACCTATTTAGAAAATCATATCTGAGGACTAAAAATCTTAACTACAATCCCCTACCACAGGCCATTGATTTTCCCATTTTCCAAAAGAATATCATTTAGGGCCTCATCATGGCTCTGAAAGTTCAGGACCCGAAAAACTGCCTAAAATAGTAAATTATGCTACAATTAAGGAAACTAAAAGAAAAAATGGTGGGGGTCCAAGTGGAATAGGAAGGTGGCCACCAATATCAACTTGGATTAGTCCTCCCCCTTAGGAAGCAATGGTCCCCATTGCGTTGAGTGCCTCCATGAGATGGAAAATTTTTGCTGAACTTGCGCACTAGTGAGTCACTTGCCATGGCGCAAGAGTTGGCCAGCTTTAAAAACTCGATATAGTTGGATCCTCTATTTTTGAGTGCTCTTAAACTATGTGTCCATGATCCAATTAGTTGTGGGCCATAACCAAACTTTTTCTCCCACCTGAAACTTATGGGTCACTCGATGTTGGTCATGTCATTCTTTATATTTGGCATTGGATTTCTCCAAGATTTCATGAGCCTGTTAGTGCATGTTATGAATGCGCTCAATAACGCTGGTAGATTTATCAGCTTTGGACTGAAAATGGGTAGATTCTTCATGTGTAGTTGCAAAAGGAAGTGCAACATCATGGGGACATAATGGTTGAAATACTAGACCCACTTCAAAGGGTTTGTGTCCAGTCGAGATATGGAGAGATTTGTTGTAGTTTTGTTGTACATATGGAAGACTCTCATCCCATGTCCTCAAATTCTTAGATTTGTACATGCATAGTATGTGCACAATAATCCTATTGACGACCTTTATTTGACCATCAGCCTGGGGGTTGAACGCAGTTGATTTGGTGAGCTTGGTGTCCAATAAGGACCAAAGGCTTGACCAAAATGTGCTTAGGAACCTATTATCCCGATCTAATATAATGGTCTATGGGATCCAAAAATGTACCCACACTTGTTCAAAGAATATTCTAGCAGTGGCCTCTATTGTGATACTCTTCTTACAAGTAGCCAGTATGGCCTTCTTAGAAAATCTGTCGATGACCACAAATACACAATCATTGTGATGCTTGGTAGAAGGAAAGCTAGACATATAGTCCATGTATATGGATTCATAGGGCCGACTAGGAGTAGGTAGATGAGTATACAAGCCTTGCTTATTAATAGTTGGGTTCATCATAGGAAGTGCAGGATCTGATGTATTTTCAAACATGCTGTCAAAGATTTGGCAAATAAAAATACTTTTGTAGTATGGCCACAAATTTTCTCCACACTAAAGTGTCCTACGATCCAACTGTAGTGTGCCTCCAAAATCATCTTGGCATGCTTACTTGAAGGAACACAAAGGTGCCCTAGGTAGAATAATAATGCATCATGGAGATGGAAACCTAGAACATGCTTGCCATCCACTAGCATCTGGTATGTGGTGGAAAACTCTGGATCATTTTTCTATAGTTGCGGCCATCTAGAGGTCTCATGGCCACAAGAGTTAAGAAAAATGGTCAGTGCTACAACTGATGGCTAACTAAGGAAATATACAACATGATTGGTCTTGCCCTTCTTATATTTTATATTCAAATGAAATTGTTGCAGATATGTGGACCATTTCTGATGGCGATTATTCCACCAATTCCCTTGGGTCTATATAAGTTGCAAGGGTCAGTGATCTGAGTGGATGACCATCTCCTTCCCCAGAATGTAATGTTTCCATTACTGGAAAACATGAATGATGGAGTACATCTTCTTATCGTAGGTGGGGTATTTTTGAATGGTGTTGGAAAGTGTCTCACTGTGATAGGCCACTGGATTCCCTTGTTGGGTGAGAAATGCACCAATAGCATAGTCAAAGGCATCTATCTCAATTTTAAATGGTTGTTGCAGGTCTGGCAGTGTGAATACTGGTGTAGAGAAGAGGGGGTGCTTCAGCTCAACAAACATATTTTTTTGGGACTTGGACCAAAAAAACTTTTCTTTCGCTCTACCCTTGGTAACTTGACTCAAAGTCCAAGTGATATGAGAGAATCCCAACACAAAGCTCCGATAAAAATTAGAAAGGCCCAAAAAGATGTCTAGCTATGTTAGAGTGGTCGGGGCTGACCAATCTTGAATTACTTGGATTTTAGCAAGATCCACATGCACACCTTTCTCATTAATGATGTAGACTAGATATTGGACTTGACCCATGCCAAATGTGCATTTCTCCCAATTGAATCATAGTTTGTGTTGTTACAGGGTTTGAAGGACCCATCGAATATGTTGCGAGTGCTCTTCTCAACTCTTGTTGTAGATGAGGATGTCATCCAGATAAACAACCATGAACGCGTTGGTGAATGGCTACAAGATTTCATCCATCATCCTCATAAATGTAGAAGGGGTATTTTTCAGCCCGAAGGGCATGACCGACCATTCAAAAATGCCTTCCTTAGATTTGAAGGTGGTCTTCCATACATCTATGGGCTCTATTAGAACCTGGTGATAACCAGACTTCAGATCGATCTTGATAAAATGCTTTTTCCCCTTGAGTTGGTCCAGAAGTTCATCAATCCGTGGGATTTGATACCTATTCCTAACAGTGATTTGTTTTAGTGCCTGATAATCAATGTAGAGCCTCCAGGTCCCATCCTTCTTCTGTACAAGTACAATCAGGCTCCTAGAGGGTGACGATGTGCCCTTTTTGCAGCAACTCCTGAATCTGCCGCTTGATCTCTTCATTTTCCAGAATGGAGTGGTGATAGATTAACCCATTGGGTAGAAGTTCTCTAAGAGTCAGATCAATCAAATTCTTGACCTGACAATGCAAGGGTACCACTGTGGGTGAGGAGAAGATGTCCCTATATTCTTCCACGGTCGTATCCACTTGCTTCTACCGCATGGAGGAACCCTTCTCGATGGCCATGGATGTGGCCACGATCTTCCCCTTACTTTGAGAGTGAATTAGAAAGAAAAAAAAATTCCTGGTATAGAATATGATCTTACTGCATCGCTTAGTAGAGACCAAATAGATGGTGGTAGGCAAGGCTACCTTTGGTATTCTATACAACTTACTGCCCAAAGAAATGAGAACAATGAGTGACCTCAACTCATACACAACATGATGCTTCCACAAGTATGGTTAGCCTAATAATACATCACAAATTTCAAGAGGAGAAATGTCATAAAGTACATCATCCATGAAGGATTTAATGCTATAGGGAAGATGGAACTGCTAGCTAATGCAAAGATCTTGTCCTTGGTGGAACCACCTGATGGTGTATAGTTGCGGGTGTGGTATGGTCAGTATGCCTAGCTACTTAACGATCTTTGTTGAGATGAGGTTCTTTTGTCCCCAATGTTGAAAATGAACTAAAGTGGAGACCCCTTCACCTACATTTGTGAGTGGAATAGATGTTCCCATTCTTTTGGATCTTCAGTCTTAATCTTCTGGATCTTGGTGGTGGAAACAATGGCACTAGGCTACGCATCAATAATATACTTCCCTTTTTCATTCCCCTTATCGGGTTCTAACTCAAAGTCAGAACATGCATCTGACTCTGAATCCTTTAGCTTGGCCACCAGTGACTTCTTGGCTCGACACTCACTTGTGTTATGAGTGGGGATCTTATGGAACTCACACCACTTTCCAGTGTCTTTCTTTGTCTCTGTGGTGTTGTTATTTTCTTACGGCTTCTGGAGGTTGTTAGGTCCCTATATTACTAGTGTAACCCCTTATTGTTATTAGTATAACCCACTTATTATATTGATGTACCCATGTAGTGCCCATATTGTTACTATTGTGCCCCATAGAAGCCCACTATTGTTATTATTGTGCCCTTACATTATTATTGTTATGTCGACTCTGATTATGTTATGACCCCTTAGACTCCTATATATAGAAAGGAGGTCTTTTCATTTGTATCATCCAAGAATTGTTCATTTATGTAATGTAAAGGAGGTTTCCCCCTCGAAGAGGCTGAATTCTAAGGTGTTGATCTATCTTTTCTATCTTTTCTTGAGCTGGTTCCATAACATTTGGTATCAGAGCTTTGGATTCTAGGGTTTCGCTGCTCCAAACCGGTCATCGTGGCATTTTCGCTATAACTTTTTTTCTGTGAAGTTTCAGAAGTCGAAAAAAAAAACCCATTTGAGAAGAAATCACGCTGAACCTTGGGTCCGAATTTCAGAGCTTTTCGCGTGATATGTTCGGAGATATGATCTGAGGAAGTTGGTCTTTTTGTAGACTCCTGAATTACATTCAAAACAGGTGACCTGGGGAAAAGCGTCATAACTTTCTCTCTGAGGATCGGATTGAAATTTCGTCAGAAGGTAAAGAAAGAGGACAGATGGTAGTTTCTTGTATGCATGTTTCAGATCCAAAGGTCGAAACAGTGACTCGTGGGACATCATACAAGTTCGCTCTACTGAACTAGTCTATAATCAGGTCATCTTGGGATATTGTGCATAACTCTTTCTTGGAGAATCCAATTTGGATCAGACTGGTGGCATTGGAAAGAGGACACAGAGGGCTACTACAGATCACAATTTCAGAACTTAAAGATCTGAAAGTACATAGTTACAGTAGTTTCAAGGTCGAGCTCCTAAAATCAAGAAAAAGCAAGATGAGGAAGTTTGATGGCAAGGATCCGGTAAATTGGATACTTCAAATGGAGCAATATTTTGATCTACATGGTGTACAACTATTACAAAAGGTATGTATTGCATCTTCATATTTAGAACCAGATCAATTTTCATGGTACAAAGGGCTTTGTTCTCGTAAACAACTTGTTACGTGGTCAATTTTCACGGAGGAAATGATAGCACATTATGAGGATACAAAGAGCAACACCTTCTTTAGAGCAACACCACAACAATTGGAAAGAGTAAAAGGGCTTTGTGACATAGTGGAAAGCAAAATTATGGAAACCAGGAAGTGTACCCCTCACAACTATAAAGATGGAAGTGTTTTTTCTCCTAGCCTTCCACAACCTACAATGGTTACACCACAACAATTGGAAAAAAAAAGAGAAAAAGGGCTTTGTTACAATTGTGATAGCAAATGCACTAAAGGTCATAAGTGTGCTGAGAAGAAATTATTTTACATAGAATATGAAGAGGAGGAAGAAAAGGATCAAGAAACAACAAAAGAAGAAGATATACGCCAGGACCCCACCCCAGAGAAAGAAGAAATGAATCAGACCATATCTTGTAAAGCATTGGCAAGAATTACCACTCCTCAAACCCTCAAGATAGAAGGACATATCAAGAAGAAAAAGGTGCAAGAAGTGAAAGATCACATCAAGAAAGAAGAAATGAATCCAACCATATCTTTTAATTCTTTGTTCGAAATTACCACTCCTCAAACTATCAAGATAGAAGGACATATAAAGAAGAAAAATGTTCAAGAAGTGAAAGACCACATCGAGCATCAAGAAATGAATCCAACCATATCTTGTAAAGGATTGGAAGAAATTACCACTCCTCAAACTCTAGAGATAGAAGGACATATCAAGAAGAAAAAGGTTCAAGCAGTGAAAGATCACATCGAGCATCAACAACAAGTTCTCCAACTTTTAAAGGGTAATGCCACTTCGGTGCAAAATCAAACGAAACAACAGGTAGAATGTTTTGATGTAGGTGATTGCGTATGTTTACTGCTACATCTCAAGCAAGCTATTTATGAGAAGGAAATGTTGGCAATACTACATGCACTTAAAAAATGGTGACCTTACCGAATGGAAAGACTCTTCAAGGATGAGGATGTGGAAGCATTGTTTTGTGCTATTTATATTATCCAACCAGATTGGATAAATGAAGCAAGGGATGAATGGAAGAAGGGAGAAGAAGTATGGCCACTTATTCAAAAGTTGCAAAAGATCCCAATTCAAAAAATATTGCCAGAAATTAAAGAGGAAGGAAAAATCATATTGGAACCTGGAGCAGTCACAGAAACAAGAACCCGACAGCTACGAAAGCAATCAATTTCAGAGTATGTCATCAAGTGGAAGAACTTACCTACTGAATATTCCACATGGGAGGACAAGAATTTTATACAGAAGCATCAAGAACTACTCAAGCATCGAGGACAATGCTTTTTGAAGGAGAGGAGCATGTTAGGCCCCTATACTACTAGTGTAACCCCTTATTGTTATTAGTATAACCCACGTATTATATTGATGTACCCATGTAGTGCCCATATTGTTACTATTGTGCCCCATAGAAGCCCGCTATTGTTATTATTGTGCCCTTACATTATTATTGTTGTGTCGGCTCTGATTATGTTATGACCCCTTAGACTCCTATATATAGAAAGGAGGTCTTTTCATTTGTATCATCCAAGAATTGTTCATTTATGTAATGTAAAGGAGGTTTCCCCCTCGAAGAGGCTGAATTCTAAGGCGTTGATCTATCTTTTCTATCTTTTCTTGAGCTGGTTTCATAACAGAGGTTGTCCTGGGTCACCCCACCTTGTCTTTGTCCATTGTTATATGATTTGGGGGCACCTTTCCCTTACTTCGGATTCGCAGATCTAAAGTCTCACTTCTTATCTTTAAATTATTACTCGGCCTTGACAGTGTATTGATTGGTGACACCAAGCGAGGAGATGTCCAATAACTCCATCTCGTCCTTGATTTATTTGTGTAGACAATTGTAGTACTTGGGTACCAGATTCCACTTAGAATCCTTGATACCCAACTTTGTGCGAAGGGTATGAAAAATATTTGTGAACTCTAGCACATCTTAGTCCCTTCCTTGCTGTAGTATGGTCCACTTTATGTAATTATCTTCATAGCTTCCAACGGGTTAATATTGTTCCTTGATGGCATCTCAGAAATAATTTCAAGTGGGTGTAGTTGAAAACAATGAGGTTTCTCTCTTGTCCCTTTACTCATAGTAGGTTTCTCACTAGTCCTTAACGTGGGGGTGACTTTAAAGAGTGCAAAAGTAATATTCTCCTTATTGGAAAAATCATAACCAAAAAATATCCTTCCAATAGGTGTAACCATTTATCTATGACATATGCATCTATTTGGCCTTAAAATATGGGAGTTTCAAAGTTTACTTGTACCTTAAGGGGAGTAGTCACTCCAAGGTGGCTTCTAGATGAATATGTGTCATCTGTGGGTATTCATTGAAGGATCTGGGTAAAGTTGTCCATGATCACGCTCCTTTTTCGCTTGAGGGATTCTTCAAGTAATATTTTGAAAGGATCTCCTACTCCCTCATCTTTATTTTCTTATACCATGGGAGGTCATTGGGGTCAATGACATCAGTATTCCAAAGGTTCAACCAGTTCAAGCCCTAACTCCTTACACCCCAACCCCGTTGGGGACATGCACAGAAAAAGGGAAAGAGCGGACTTCTCTGATACCACTAATCCAAATTTATGAAGGAATGAAATGAAATACATATATAAACAGAAACACGGAGATATAATTAAAAATGACTTCAATTCATTAATAGTAAATTACTGAAAATGGTTTACATGCAGAATGGAAATAAATTAGCTCAAGCGATGGTAGCTTGTCTCTGAGAAGCAATGTAATGGCTACATTCCTTTTGAATTGTGTTACAATGAGGCTTGAAGGGCTATTTATTATTGTGAAACAATGGAAAACCCTAAAAATCCAAAAACCTAACCCTAGGAGATGAAGCACCAAACTTATGTGGGCCCCATTGGGGTAAATTGATACATCAATTTCATGGGGTTGTAAATTTGGCATACGATATCTGTTTGAAACGTATGATACCTCATTAGCAAGATCTATTCGATCAATACAACTTTCGACTGCAACCCCCCACTACATATTACAAGTTTTCCCGTTTTCAAAAAAAAATCGTTTAGGGCCTCAAAATGGCTCCAAAAGTTCAGGACTCAAAAATTGCCAAAAATAGTAAACTATGCTACAATTAAGAAACTTAAAGAAATAATGGTGGGATTCCATGTGGAATAGGTGGGTGGCCACCAATATCCACCTGGATAAGTAAGAGAGAACATTATTGAGAGATCTACATCATTTGTAAAAGAAATCTGATCCTACCTCTATAATTTTAAGAAGCTACTTCCAATAATAAAGAGTTGATGTTATATACATGAGTGTTTAAGTTTATTGATGTCCCGTAAAAAGTGCCAAGATGGTTGGGAGGGCCCCTCAACTTGGTAAGGTGTTTCTCCTTTGTGCATTAGTCAGTTTATAATAGAATTTTTGAATGTTTTAATTTTTGTGTGTTTCATTTACAACTTGCAATTTGCAATTATTATGTTTCAATTCTTGGTTCTTGAGTGTTGATTTGTGGATTCAATTCAAATTCTCCACTCCATTTGTATACACGATCACATGATCCAATTGTCCAATTTACTTTATTTTCAACATTGTTGCTCCATTCCTAAAATCCCATACCTCTGTTTATATTGTGAATAGACATTGTCAGTGTTGATTTGTTCTGTAATTTCTATAACATTCATTTGATCCATCACCTTAATTCTGCCATGATTCTATCATTCAATGTATACTCCTCTTTTTTTTAAATGTTCCTTTCTCACCAATCACTTATATTCGCCCCTACCAAATATTTATCTACAAGGTTGATTTATAAGGTTATGCATGGTGTAAAACAGAGTGCTATTGTGTTTATGTTTTTTATGTTCACTCATAAATTAAAAAACAATCTCTTTTCCTACATCATCAATTTCCTTTCACATTGGATCACTACACTTCAACTTGAAACCACTCATATACTTGATACAATTCAGTCCACCCTAATACTCTTTATTTCTTCATTCTTTGATTGAAACATTTATATGCATCAGTTATACAGGGATTAATTGTATATTTCACTCCATTATTTAATGATTAGCTTCTAACCATTTTTCCTAATTGCATCATAAGATCTATTGCATAATTTGACATTGTTCTCTTTCCTCGTTCATCCTCATACTCATTATGTATTTGCTTCATAGTATACTCTTGGTTCTTATCCAATATTGCCTCTTGATTTTATTCTTGCTTTCTTTGTACTTGGTGTATACATTTGAAAAGAAGTTTATGAATTTTATTGCATTCATTTGTGAGTTATTTTCATATTTATTTTCTTTGTGTGTTAAATTTGGTTTTTATATTCTTTGGTTTCCCTTTTAAATTTAGTTTCCTTTCTTTATTTTACACGTAATTTGGTATCTAGAAGTTTGTTAAACACTACAAGAATTCCATTTAAGGACACAGAACTTAAGTATGCCGCTCATGATTAATCATAGAAACATGCTTAAATGAAATATTGTGATCTGAACCTTTATAGTATTGACTTTGTCTTATGTCCCAATGAATCCTTGGCGTTATTTTTCAACGGTATGCTTGCTTTAATTTCTAACTATAGAAGAAGTTACTACAGGAAGAATCATTAAAGGATTAGGACATGTTAATAAGCTACACACAAGAAGTTGAATAAACATAAATATATGAAATATTTTAACCTGGAATACTTATAGAACTTATTATCTCACATCCCAATGATATGTCTTGTGGTCATTTGTTATTTGATTTCATTTATTCCATTTTGAAGTCTGTCTTGTTGGCATTAGTCATTAGCATTGGCTAGAATAGGATCTAATCCTCCATTTTCAGTGATTGCATATCTAATTTTACAAACTATCAGTCGATAATTTAATGTCTATAATTTATTCATATAAATAACCCTACATTTTTGGTATCCTCTCCAAGGAAATGCTAAAAGGATTAGGGCACTAGTAGTCTAATTTTTCTTGCAAATATTTTTTCTTAATTGCCCCAACACTTAAGACTAGGAGGAGTGAGAAGGAAATACAAGAGGTAAGAACCTGCACAACAACTTTGGTGAGTCTCTATGAGCCCTTGTCATGTTGGTACAATGTGTTTCTTTTACAAAAGTGTGTTTTATTTTAGTTTGATTCATGTAAAGGAAGAAACTAACTCATGTCAATGGATAACTTAGTGACAGCAGGGTCTTAGTAGCATGAGGGCCTCTGACTACGTATTCAGTTTTTCTTTGAAATTGTTTCCTTTAGCATATTTCATTTATTTCTTTCAACTACCAAAGTTTTTATTTTGGTGTTGTAAGAACACACCCCCCCCCTCTTGTACATTAATCCATGTGCAAGACGAGGATTAGCAATCAACAAAGCAATATTCAAGAATGATAAAGCATCTAAAACAACTCTCTAAAATCTTAACAATGGTTGGGATTTCTGCCTCTATGGAAGAGAAAATATTGATAGTAGTCAAGAACCTATCTGCCTCTCCAGAAGTAATAGAAGAACAAAATAATGATGGACCACATCCAATGAAGAGCAACCATTAGAACCTAATATCGAGGAGTTCTTGACATGCCTATCATTTGATCAAGTATGCATTCAAGAATCCAATCATATGATAGAAGAATATTCGCATGGCATGGTAGAGGAGGATATATAGAGTGCCTCAAATGAACAAGTGAATCAAGAGCATCATGACTTTATTGAAAATTAGTTCCAGATGACTATCATTAAACCACCACTCTCTTCTTCAACAACTTTTTACATCATATCATTTGAAATAGTTTGCATCTCATGTTCAGATATATATTAAAGCATATTTCTCAAGCCTAAATATGAGTCTATTTGCAATCCCAATTCGCACATGGCTCCACTATAAATAATCCTACACTTGAAAAAATGACTTCATTTTTCAAGTAGAGTAGGATAGTTGTAATAGATAACTAATAAATTAGTAAAGAGAAAAATAATTTATGTTGTGAAAACTAGTTTACTGGCGCAACTAGACCGAGCGTTTCTTGAAAACAAGGAAACTTTCTAGAAAAGTTCACAATAAATTTTGTATTTTTATGTTGGTTCAGATATTGTATTGTATTATTCAAATCATTTATGTCTTTTACTCATTTCGACTCATGTGGGATTCTTTAAGTCTCACCTTCCAACAAATCTCATCCCATCCCATTTTAGAGATATGTAAAAGTACCTTGAAGTCTACATGCCTTAATTATATATGTTGTCGCTAACAATCATGGGAAAACAACAATGTCCCTCAATTGTTAGATCTTGCAGTTGGCTCGACCTCAACACATACATTCACACCTATCAAGATGTACTTAGGTACCTTGGCACTCATTGACATCAATGTTGAGTTGTCTCACATTGGTTAACAAAATACATAAAAGTTCGATAATTCAATTATTTCTTTCTATGTTCTACTTCAAGTAAATCCATTCACATAGATTGAATTTTACCTATAAAGTATAAAAGAAGAAGGTTATATGCTTCCATGGTATCAAGAACATCTTGCAGAAATTCACTTTCTTATAGCCACGTGTTCAACAAAAAGGTTGCTACTCAATCTTAAACATTTTGCATGTGGAAACTAAAACCTTTGGGTTTGGGGGAGATCTTCAGATCCCTTATAGATCTTTAGATTCATTTTAGCATCTCCAACATATTTAGTTTATCTCAACCAAATTTTCTTTCCTTTAGTAGTTTCCATTTCAGCCTCTTTTAGCAAATTCATCTCTCATCAACTTCCATTCTTTCAGCAGTTCTCAAAATTGTTTTTCTTCATCTCCAACTTTCATCCAATCCACATCATAGTTATATAGATATATCATCATGTTATACATAATTTCCACTTCATCCTAAAATTTGCATCAAAATTCAAAACAAAGGTAACTAAAGGAAAAATAGGTATGAATCTCTTAAATTTACTGAGAATTTGGAAACATATGCATAACCATTCCATCCCCACTTACAAATTACTCATCACCAACGAATATCCCTTCTTTTTCCCACCATCTATAATAAACTTTATATTATAATTATAAAATTGTGAAAAGAATGAAAGAAAAAGATATTGTGGAATATAAAAATAAAGCAACATTCATAATGTCTTCTCCTCATACATCATAAAAGATTCTTAAAGTAATTATTTAAATGTTTTGAATAATAGGATGAAGTTATTATCCAATCAAACAACTACAAGTGAATATTGGTCTCAAAATGAAAGTAAAATACAGAGTATAAAGGTGCCTAGTTCATATTCATATTGCCATCATCTTCATCAGTTCCTAAACCATTCTCCATACTCATACTATTCACCATCACTCTATGATGACCCACCCCTACTTGCACTCAATTTTAATAACGATTATTTTCCTTCTTTGTTTTCAATCTATGACAATATAATCAGTTGCAAAGAGTTTTGCTCCAAAAGAACCAATGCCCACATAAAAAGACAATGTCACAAATATCTACTCATTTGAGATAATTGAACAATGTATATAATGAACAAAAAACAATGATTCACAATTTCTTGTTTGCATGAGGACATGTAGAATTTTGTGTTTGGGTGAGTGTTGGGCACTGATTTTGTCATAATCCCCGAAACAAAGTCAGAATTCCTAAACCATTTTGGTAATAATGCATGTCCATCTACATCATAAGCGTACATTAACCATAATTATTCACCATTATACATCCCGTGTGGTTAATACATTTATTTTATGTGTTTTTAATGATTAAATGCGATTATATTGTAGTTTTACTAATGATGGTTTATGAAGTGTGATACCTATAGTTCAATTATGTTCAACCCGTGTACCAACAATTCACTTATGGTAACCTAAATCATTATTTAGCATATGTGCATGCTTCAAGAAGGAAATCAACCACTTGGATCTTAAGGGATGGGATATTAGCATGATTTTGTATTGTTTCATTCGCACCTAGGTCACATGTGGGGACCTCCAACTCATAAGCAACACTTCAGCCCAATTTGGTTTTAGTTTTCAAACAACATATTTGTGACGCGATTTTCATCCGAATGAAGACAAATATCAAAATGATGGAACATGGGTTTTGTCTAAATTTGGTTTTAGTTTTCAAACAACATATTTGTGACGCGATTTTCATCCAAATGAAGACAAATATCAAAATGATGGAACATGGGTTTTGTCTAAATGTGATAAAATGAGTAGAACTCAATCCATTTTCCAAAAGGATATATGGTTGAGGAGATAAAGGTGGTTATTTATCACAAAGTTTTCCAAATTGTGGTAAAACCGAGATTTTGAGGATTTTCTTAAAATTGTCAAATTTAATTTATGAAATTTGAACAATGTAAACTTTGAAACTGGCACTGATACTGTTACTCGTTTCATAGAGATAGTAAAAAAGTGACCCGATTTTCAAAATGGGCGATGCAAAACACACATATTTTTTAGAGCATAGTTTTTGGCACTTTAAATTTTTTTATGTACATTACGTTTTATAATGTTAGTGATTCGTATGCTGATTTAAAAAAATGGTGATTCTGCATCAGACCATTTTTTTAAAAGACCTAATTTTTTACTTTAAATTTTTTAATGTATGAAATGTAAATGATTATTTTTAACTTTAACAATCTTTGACACTTTAAATTTTTTAATGTATTAAATGTGGATATTTTTTTTAAATGTTACATCTTTTACACTTTAAAATTTTTTATGTCAAATTTTTTTTGACAAAAAAAAACAAATATAAAAATATATATAAAAAGACAAAAAAAAAAAACATAAAATGTAAAAAAAAATTATCTAGTAAATCGTAAAAAAAAAATTGGAAAAAAAAAACAAAAAAAAAATTAAAAAACTATAAAATTAAGTAACTAAAAATAGAAAAATTTTAAAAAGAATTAACAAAAAACTACAAAAAAATTAAAAATTAAAAAAATTAAAACAAACTAGATTAAAAAAAATAGAAAAAAAGAAAAGAAAAGAAAAAAAGCCAATACAAATCTAAAAACTATTAAAATCAAGATAAAAAACATAAAAACAAAAACCCTAAAAAACCAAAATATACTCCACAACAAAAAAATAATAATTAATATATATATATATATATATATATATATATATATATTAAAAAAAAAAACCTAAAAACATTTTAAATTTTAAAAAATATATATATTTTGGATTAAAAAAAAAAAACTATTTAAAATTAAAAAAAAAACATATATTTTCGATTTTTAAAAAATAAAAAACATTTAAAAATTTAAAACACATATATGCATGCAGCTCTGCTTCCCAAGGCCACTCCCCCATGGGCGCCTGGGCGGTGGCTATCCAATTCCGGGAATCGGATAGTCACCCCACAGGCGGTCATGCGATGGATATTCGATTCTCGAAATTGGATAACCACTGCCTAACCACCCGCTGGCTATCTGATTTTCGGAATCGGATAGTCAACGCCTGGCCACCCCCACGGGCGGCCGGGTGGTGGCCACCCAATTTTGAGAATCGGATAGCCACCGCTCTGCCAATTTTGAGAATCAGATAGCCACCGCTCCGCCGCCTGTGGGGGTGGTCGGGTAATGGCTATCCAATTCCGAGAATCGGATAGCCACTGCCCGGCCACTCGTGGGGGTGGCCGGATGGTGGCTATCCGATTCCGAGAATCGGATAGCCACCGCCCGACCACTCATGGGGGTGGCTAGGCAGTGGCTATCTGATTCCGGGAATTGGATAGCCGTCGCTTAGCCACCCGTGGGGGTGGCCGGGCTGTGGCTATCCGAGCCACCAGTGGGGGTGGCTGGGCAGTGGCTATCCGATTCCAAGAATCAGATAGCCACCGCTCAGCCACCCGAGGGGGTGGCCAGGTTGTGGCTATCCGATTCTGAGAATCGAATAGCCACTGCCCATCCACCCCCATGAGCAGCCAGGTGGTGGCTATCTGATTCTCGGAAGCAGATAGCCATCCCCCAGCCGCCTGTGGGGGTGCGACAGTGGCTAATAAAATTATTATTTTTTAAATAAAAAATAAATTTTGTTAAATATGTTAGTTGTATTTAAAAAATATATATTTAAATTTTCAATGCTTTTTTTAATTTTATATATATTTCTAAAATATATATATTTTTAAATATTTTAAATGTTATTTAAAAAAAAATAAAAATATATTTATCTTTTATTAATATTAAATATTTTTTAATTTTAATTTTTTTTAAATCGAAATTTTAAATCATTGTCATATCCAAATTTTAAATATTAAAAAGTTTAATATAAAAAAATATATTGTTTTTTTAAATGTTTTTTGATTTTTTTTTTAATTTGGAAATATGTATATTTTTTAAAATTTTAATTGTTTTTCATTTTTTTAGCGTTTTTTTAAATGTTTTTAATCTTAATCTTAGTAGTTTTTAGTTTTTTTTTTGTTAATTTTCTATTTTTTTAAATCTAGTTTGTTATTTTATTTTATGTTTAGTTTTTGTTATTGTTTTTTTAAAATTTCCTATTTTTACTTAATTTTATAGTTTTTTTTTTTTCCAATTTTTTTATGGTTTAGGAGATTAAAAAACAAATGTTATTTTTTTTTAAATATCTTTTTCTTATTATTTGTTTATTTAAATTTTAAAAATTTTTAATTCTTATCTTTTATAAGTTAATTTTTGTTTTTTTTTTCACATTTTTATGATTGATTTTTTATTTTTTTATTTTATGTTTTGGTTTTAATATATATTTTTATTTAAGTTTTGCCATTTTTTAAACTTTTTTTTCATTGTTTTTATTTTTATTTTTATTTTTAATTTTATGTTTTCATTATTTTTTTTGAAATTTTAATGTTTTTCGGAGTCATGATAAAAATTTTTACACTATTATTTCAAAATTTTGAAAATTTACCCTAGAAAAAAAAGGTGTTAGTCTAGCATCAACACTTTTCATTTTAAAGGTGTTTTTTGCACAATTTTTGCACATAAAAAATTGATTTTACTAGCATTTTTTAAAAATGTTGAAAATTGACCCTAAAAAAAAGCTATCATTCGAGTATCAACACTTTTCATTTTCAGGTTGTTTTTTGCACAATTTTTGCACAAAAAATTCGTTTTCACTGCCATTTTTAAATCATGTTCAAAATTGACCCTAAAAAAAAACCATCGTTCCAGTATACACCCTCTTCGTTTTTAGCATTGTTTTTCATGTTTTTCCTGGGTTTTTTGGCCAGAGTTCCCGTTTTGAGTTTATAGTTCCCGTTTCAAAGTTTACATTGTTTTTGGAATTTTGTGTCATCAACTCCTCTACTTATTTTATTTATATAGAAGAGATTCATAGGACTGGTAGGGGGTTTTTGGTGTGCAATTATATCTTTCGTAAGAGATAACATTGTTGAGAGGTCTACATCATTTGTATAATCGATCCAATACTACCTCTATAATTTTGTGAAGTTAGTTCCAATAATAAAGAACTTATGTTTTTATGCATGAATGTATGAGTGGATTGATCTCCCTTCATCAACACAAAGCCAGCTTGGAGGGCCCCTCAACTTGGTAAGGCATTCCCCCTTTGTGCATTAGTTAATTTATAATTATATTTTCTAAATGTTTTAATTTGTATGTATTTAATTACAACTTGCAATTTTCAATTGTTATGGTTCCTTGCTCTTAGAGATATACTTGAGACTTTGAAACAATTCTAACTGATAAATATTCTTGAATGAGGTTGGAATTTGCTTCATCATGCTTGGTCATGGTTTGTCTATATATTGTTCTTCCTCTATGAAAATTTGAAAATTCTTTGTATTCTTCATTCTTTGTCTCTTCCACCATTGGCATATGTTCAAAGATACTGATAGTTCCAAATGGTACAATATAAGTGAATCATGTATAAAAAATCAAACTCTTTTTGGAAAAGAAACATAGTCATCAAAAATAGGGTTTCATGATCAAACTTTGTTTTATTATATTCTAGAAAAATTGATTAGACATGGTTTTCAATATCATACAAATTTTATGGATTGTTACTCTCAATTTATCTTTGATCAATCAACATTTAGAAATCTTCCTACTATCCCTCATCACTCAATATTGTTTTCTTGAAACCAAGGACATAAAAGTTCCACTACATGACAATCAAATGAAAATTCTTATATGTCTACATCATCAAACATGTTTTTGTAGACGACATAAAATCTTTCAAAATATAAAAAGGATACAATACCTTCAATAAGAGGGCTTTCACAGAACATAGCATATTCAATGATATTTTAATATTCAAGGTGTGTAGCTAATACAATTTCAAAAGAAACATAAGTGGTTTATTCCCAATCTAAGCTAAGGATTTCCAAATTCATAAGTAAATTCCTCTATTTCAAAGGTAGAGTATTGATTAGAAATCATATCTTTCACATCTACTTTCCTCAATTCATGACATTAAGTGGAAGATATGTCTCTACGTTTTCCAGTGCTAACCTATCAATACTCTATAACTATCCTAGAAATTAATTCTTCATTTAATACATGTTTTAAATCATCCTTGGAAATATTTCCCTTATATTATGCTTTGAAATTAGATTGGAAAGTAGAAAACCCAAAGAGTAGCATCCGTGATTTATATGTTTGAAAATATTTGTTTGTGATGTTAGGTGTTTGAATTATCATGATGTAAATATGAATTAGAGCACTAAGAGATAATCTCATACAGTTCAAAAACTTTTGCACTCTCTAAATGGTTTTCTTATATGATATATTTCAAAACACTACCTCCTACACTATTAGCTTCAATAAGAGACAAATAATTTTCTTCTACTAACATTGCCTCCTTTAATAATCGGTGTAATGGGTCTATCTTGTAAATCAATTGGGGTGATACATTAACTAGAAAATGGATAGGGTTTTGTAAATTCATCTCATTTCCTAAGGTTATCTCATTTTCTTTAGGGATAGAGAGAAGGTATGAAAACTATTCAAGGGTTTCTTGTGTGGATGCTCTATTACTTTTAGGAAACCTACAATAAATTTTCATAACCCTTTGAAATAAATCACCTATAGGTTCATTTCCATTACTATGGATTCCTTCAAATTCACTATAGAGTTATTCATGATCATAATTTACTTGAGTAATGATAAATAGTTCCATGAATTATTCCCCACTATGAGTTGATTTGGCCAGTAATGTACTATACTTCCAATGCGTGGGTAATTAATTAACATATTTCATTTTATTAAACAATTTTTAAATTCTAATGTCTAACATTAGGATTGATTAAGATGCCAAAATGCAAATAATTCCCTTCACCATCAAACTTGAAGTTTGACAAGAGATTAATTTAAATTACTAGAATGACACCTAAGGATATGAAAAAACTCAAAGGGTGATCTCATAGAAATATGAAGAGGATTCACGGGTTGATTGCAATAATTTCTTGAAATGGCTCCATGTCGATTTTCTTGTCTTTATTTGATGGGTAAAAATGACATTGGTGAATAGCATGGGTTATCCCTAGTGAAAACTTCCAGGTAAATCTCATACCATTTGGAATGAGGAACCCCTCTAAAATGTAGCTTTGTAGCCATTACTGGCTTTGGGTTTTACCAACTATGGCTTGGGTCCGCCATTGATGGCTTTCTAAATTAAATAATTAAATGTAGATAATCTAATATGCAAATGCATTTGTCCAAACATGACCTAATCAAAAGGAAAACATAGAACCATACATTCTCCTATCAATGACCCATTGAATTAGATTCCTAAGGTTAAATAAAAGAATACAATTAACTGACAACAAACCTAGAATAATCTAGCATTAAAATAACCATCTAGACCTATGATAATAGATTTTGACAAACATTTTTAGAGGATAGAAATAAGAATGCAAGAGTTACACACATAAGAATAGTCTATAGAATGAGATACATTATCACACAATTCCAATGTCGAGTAAAAGCAACATAATAACTCTCAACATATACAACAAAGAAACAAGATTTCTCTAGAAAGAGGCTTGGCCAAAAATGGATTCCCCTCATTAAAACTTCATGTAATAGTACATGAAAATTCCAAGACCCAAGATCCCCATCCTTGAACACAATGGCTATTTATTAAACTTCCTCTTGATTATTTTCCTTCTACCTACTTGACTACTGGCCTCCTTCTACTTACAAAATTTTTACTTAAAATCCTAATAGGATGATGGTGACATACTTATAGTAAAAATATTCTTAAATTTCAATTTTCCAAATCATGTACAATTACACCCCAATTTTTGTCCTTTAGTGCTTACAAGCCAACATGGCTTTTGGCACTGGTTTTGCCTACACAATACAATTGACAACTTGCACACCCTAGGTCACTTTTCTTCTTTGATTATAATTTGAGTATGAGGAAAGTCCATTCCTTACTTGAAAAAATCACTTGATCCTTTTCCATTTGAGTTTGATTCCTTCATCAAAGTAGTAAAACTATGCAGCCTAGAAGTCTCTATGCATAAGTTACAAGGGTGATGATATTGTGACATTTCCAATCTAATGGGATCTCTTCCCCCTGCAAAATATTTCATTATTTCTATATTTCCTTTCATGTGAAAAAAATTGTTTATAGGTGTTAGATGTGCTTTAGAAAATGCATCGTGATCTTCCATTGT
Source organism: Pinus tabuliformis (assembly GCA_031772625.1). Classification (NCBI taxonomy): domain Eukaryota; kingdom Viridiplantae; phylum Streptophyta; class Pinopsida; order Pinales; family Pinaceae; genus Pinus; species Pinus tabuliformis. Next base: position 275,534,268 of record CM062811.1, read on the forward strand.
TTCTTTGTATATACGAACCTAAGTATGAATAACTCCTCCCTTACAATAGCATACAACATTATTCCCAAAAAACATTGTAATAATATGTACAAATCAATAGCCCTAAAATATCGTTATGAAATACATGGAAACGTTGTCTGAGAATGTGATTCTCTATATTGAATTTGGTCCAACTAAAATGAAGAAGTCAATCAATAAAAGATTTTTTACTTTGTCATCTTCATAGTGTGTGCAAAGACTGAAAAACATCAACAAAACACCTTGTTGCAACATTAAATCCCCCAATTTCAATTCCTAAAACAAGTTCGACTATGCCATGGCCTTTATTAGAAGAAATGCACCCCATGTCGCATCTTCTTGAACTTTGGAGAAATATATGATGTGTCATATCCTTCAAAACTTTAGAATGACGCATACCATAAATCTTGAATGTTCACCTTTGCGAAATTCTCTTTTACTCATAACATATTTTTTCTTGAAATGATTCATATACAATAAACTTTCTCATGTGCACACTTTATCTTATGCACACCCCCTTGTATTATCTATACTTTGGAATATATTTCATTGCATATTTTAATTTGAACTTATTTTTTATAAGTTCCATTTAAAAACTTTGAATGACGCATATCCATAAAATAAATAAACAAACAGAGCAATTCTTATTTGCACCGCCTCTTGTGTATCATATTTAAAATTGTTTTAGGTATGAAATACCATATCACAATGTAAATTGTTTTATGTGCAATATTTGGCAACCCATGTCTTTATGTGACCCCTTTTATATCTTATCTTATACACCTATTAAGATTTTTTTTTGTCTCATGCGTTTCTACAGCATTGGAATTATCCATACACTTTTGTCTTAATGTGCTACTTTCAAAACATTTTGTCCTTTATGTAATGTGCTCGATTGTGTATCACACTTACTTAAACTGTTGTGTGGTATGATATCGTTTAGAGTATGTCACACTTATACAATTTTTTGGTAGTGTCACATGCATTACTTACACAAATTTTTTACGCTGTGACATGTTTTTGGATTTATGTTTACCTACATCGCATGAAACAAAATTTGGGGTTGATACACATTAAATCTTTGTCTTAATGTGCTTGTACTTTGTGCCTTTTCATAAAAAAATGGATTAATTTTCCCCTCACAAAATTTTGGATTATGCACTTACGTTTAGGGGGTTTGTTGGGTAGAATAATTCATTGAACATTTTACGTAGCTCGATTAATTTCGAGTTAGAAAGCATTTATCTTGTTTGTGAAGTGTCCAATTGAGATGTTCTCTTTTAAAATGGAGAAAGTAGAGGGAGGGATTTTCGGTTATGCAGGTTTACTTAAGATTGTTTCAATGACTCTCCTAAGAAATAAGGCTTATTTGATGAGAAGACTTTGATGTGCATTTTTGTACTTATAAGTTTCAGATTTAAATTCAATTGGTTGCATTAAGTTTATAATTCCACAAAACCCATAGTAAGCTTATTTTGAAGGTAAAAAAATTACTTCAACCAACACCCACAATTATACACAAAACATTTTTAGTAGAAGTTTAGGGCCTCACTTTTGCCACTACTTTACTCAAATTTAGTTATATCAACTCTTCTAACATTTGCATTATAGAAGATTTCAAGATGCCAACTAAAATTGGGATTATATATCAACAATAAAGAGATTTTATCATGTACAAACAACCAATTGACATATGGAGCACTTGGTCTTGATTACTTGGAGGAAGTGTCAATTGTCTTTGAAAAATAATTCAAAATTATCCTAAGCCTTGTGGATGCTATAATCAACCCCAATGATTATATATGGCATTTTCATACGCTAAGGTTAGTTAAAAAAATATATATACAAAATAAAATTGTGACATCGTTAATAAGAATCGATTAAAATGCAAACAAACTCAACAATACCAATGTCATACTCAATCATGACTAGAACACCAATGTTATACTCAATAATTACTCAAACATAAGGTAAACCAAAACAAAAAAAAACTTAAACCAAAGCAACTTATTCAAATAACAAACATTTGATGATTAAAACCAAAAAATCATAATCAATACACAAAATAATCAAAATATTTGATTTAAAAAAAAAAAAAATAACTCAAACCTAATGAAATTAAAAAATTATTAAAAATTTACATTATAATAATAATTTTCTCAAAATTCCAAAAAACTTGGAAAAAAAATTCCATTTCCATTACGCTGGAATAAAATAATCAAAATATTTGATTTAAAAAAAATAAAAATAACTCAAACGTAATGAAATTAAAAAATTATTAAAAATTTACATTATAATAATAATTTTCTCAAAATTCCAAAAACTTAGAAAAAAAATTCCATTTCCATTAAGCTTGAATTCCACATCAAAATATCAATTCCGTTTTTTCCCTCAAAGAAATAAACTCTAGCCAACGAAAAAATATGAATTCACCATTAAATTTCTGAATGTTAAAATAATTATAAAATTGTATAATTTTATTTTATATAATATAAAATAATATTTAAAATAAACATTATTACACAACAAATCAAAATGCCAATTCCTTTTCCACCATGAAATAAATAAACTTTAACTATGTTGTCAAAAGATGTCATTTCACCATTGAAATTTTGGATAAATGTGAAAATAAATATTTCATAATGATAAAAATATATAATTTTATTTTATATAATACAGAATATATTTAGACTAAACATTATTACACCACCAATCATATTTACTATTATTATAAATTCCTTTATTGACGAGGTACAGAATAAAATAATTTGGCATATAATAATATAATATTATCAAAATATTATTCTTATTGGTTAAATAGAAGAGCAATGGATAGGAAAAAGGAGAAAGTGTTGTTTAGATTTTCATTTAAAAAGGTGGAGTAGGAAATCATGGTTAGGTAGTGATTTAAAAGGTTTAAATGTAATATTATTATTTTTAATGTTGGTCATATTTATTATTTTTAGGCACTGATGTCACTTATTGTTTATGGTTTTTTGTGTTGAGAAGTTTTTTTATAATTTAGTGCCGGCAATATTACAGTGGTATAAATGTTTTTAAATCTTTTTATATTGATTTAATTAAAAATAATAAAAGGTTAAAATTAATTAGGTCTAGAGGTGTTTTAAAGTTTAGTATGATGATCATATTGTAGTGTAAACATTTAGTTATCCACTCAATTAAAAAATAAAAGTTAAAAGTAATATAAAGTCCAATATGGGGGAGATGATCATACTGTAGTTGTGTAAATGTTTGTAAACATTTACATATTGGCTTAATTAAAAATTAATAAAAAGTTAAATGTAATATAGATTTCCATATGAGGGAAATATTGTAGTGTCTGTAAATTAGTGTAAACATTTAAACGTGGACTCAATTAATAATAAAACGTTAAAATTAATAAATTTAATTTTTTATACAGTAATTTTGTTTTATTAAATAAAACTACAAATTTTTTTTCATACAAAGGAAAATAATAATACACATATCACATTATAATATATAACATATAAATAGTAAATATAAATTAAGATCAATTTTACCATCTAAATGAAAATAGTGGTCATGTAAACATATTTGAATTTAATTAATAAGCACATAAAAACATAATACTTACCATATACTTACTATATAACCAGATTTTTAACTATGGATATTTAGCTCCACTTTACCATGGATATTATTAACTTGTAAATAGACTTTGTTACAATACCATGGCTTCTCAACACCACATCTCAAAAAACCATAATTCATTTCACAATCAAAATATTTTATACATATTTTATTTTAATGTAATTTTATATTTTTTTTTAATTAAATCTAAAAGATTATAACTACTTCCCAGACATACGCAAATCCTATATCCTCACTATTGCTAAAAATATTAAGTGAATATTCCATAGAGATTAATTTAAGATTTTAATAAAATTTAAAATGAAAATACTTATATATATAAAAACATGAAATTTATATAATATAAATAATATTATTAAGAGCCAACATAGATCCATCTTAAATAAGCATATACCACGCCACGAGGGAATTGAATCTCTTGAGTTGCAAACCTTTCCTCAGTTTTTACACTAAAAACAAATATTGTATTTGGAAAGAATTGATCTATATCAATACTTCCTAAATCAAAATTAAGATAGACCTATATTATATATAGTAATTTGAGTGTTTATTATAATTATTCTTTTTAAAATTAATTCCATGATCTAAATATTATTTCTTATTTTGAAAAATATATTTAAAAAAATATATAATTACCCAAATTTTATTTCTTAATTTCTTAATTTAGAATATATATTTGTCCAAAAAAAATATGATCACCCAATAAGTAAACGACCCTATCAAATATTTATTTTCATAAATCCTTTACTATCTAGACATTTACAAATATGGAAAATGTCACCAATGGATTCAAAATCAACTTCAGACTTTTAGGAAAAGGTTGTTACGGGAACATCTACAAAGGCATATTCCAACACATGCAATTGATGGTAGTGAATGGAATTAATTCCCCACATGTTATACTAGCTTTAATCTCTTAAAAAAAATCCAAACTTTTGTCCTTGCAAATCACTCAAATACCATCCAATCCTTTAACATGTTTGAAGCCTTAGCCCTTACAAGACCGCTATGGAGAGGATATTCATAATATCTAACATGGGAAACATAATTTCCGAAACATATTAATTCCATATGGGATTGACCAGACTTTAAAAAAATGCATACATGACACAAAAAAAAATAACACTTTTCCTAACTTGATATCATATGCCATTATCTTCTTACCCAAATAGTTATTAGAAAGATGGATATATGCTTCAAAGCTCCAAAACTATAGTATGTGGAATTTTCTCCTCTTATAGCTGGGGTAACAAATATTATGTCATTTCCATCTTAAATATGAACCAACCAACATATTTAGAAAAAGCTTGATCATACCAACATAACTTACACGTTAAATATGATTATATAATCTTGAATATGCAAATTCTTCAACTATAATAATCCCCAATGAACATATATCATGCAAAAATTCCCATGTCATACTTTATTGCCAAGATATCACGATTCTCATGATTCTCCTATGATATAACCAACTTATCCTCAAAAGTATCAATGAATTTTTTTCCATCCATATACAAGAGCTCTGGAATGACTTTGTATTTCTAAACCAAATAACCAATTTATGTGCAAATAATATTCAAAATAATACGAAAAATTATGAAACCATCAACTACGTGAATTTCTTGTCATAGTACTTTTTTCTCTATTTAACTTCCAAGATACCTCAGTGCACGTGGTATCTATCCAATGGATAATGTCATATCTTACTACTCATTATGAAATATTGACTGGAATAGATGGTTATACTTTACTAAAGAATTATTAGAATGAAGTGCACTGCAAGGGGCATCAGTAGTTTGAATATTTATGAGTAAAATTGTTCTCTTTTCTACTTAAATTTAAATTTCAGTTTATCACATGTGTACTCTTAATAAGATATATGTTAATTTGTAAATCGTATCTCAACAAATAATCTATGATAAAGGAATTGGTTTTCTTTCGATATATCGGCATAAATCATGAAATCACTATAACACTTTCATCCACAAAAGCACCATGTAAAAATAAAAGAGAATGTGTCCATCAAACATGTTAATATAGAATACATATTCTTTAACACAACTAAGAGAATCCATGCACTAAAAGTAATATTTAGTCCCTGTAAAGAAATTATCTTGATATTCTTCGGTTCAAGACTAGAACTCACTTTAATGCACATTTATAATCCATAGCTTTCACAATCAATTGATTCCGTCCCACAATTAATGAAGTACCTCTCTTGTATGTTGGATCATGAAACAAGGGACATACACAACTATATCAAGAAACCCCTGAGGGGAAAATATATTATAAAAGCATTATTGTTTACATTTGTATTGTACAAATGGTCACAACATAGAATGATAGTTGACCAAAATAATTATGTCCAAATGATATTTTTGGTTGAAACAATTTCCTCAACTTCCTCCAAAATATCTCCATGAATCTCTCCATAAATCTCTTAAACAACATTCATCGCTAACATCACTCATTTCTCCCAATCTCTCATTCTTACAGTATACTAATATAGTTGGTATACCTCTTTACATTTTCATCGCATAATTTATACTTTTACTTTTATTCACAAGGAGGAGTTATTCCTTCATACTCCCCTTAACGAGTACTTGTGAATTCTCTATCTTCAATTATCATTTCAACAAGTCTTTTCTTCATTTATATTCTTCCTCTTTGGCCTCCTACTTTCATGGTCATTTATCTTCAATTTCATTTTTGTATCTTCAAATTCAACCAGCTATTCTATTTTCATTCTTAATCAAATCAACATCCTACTTGCATGAATCAATTATCTATTTGCAACTTGCTTTAAAATGAGAAATTCAACTTTCATCACAATTAAAAAATGCTAATTCTAATTCTATTTGTTGTCCTATGGTTGCAGTGAGGAAAGGATGGGGTTGGAGTGGTCTTAAACTCTTCCCTAATCATGAAATCAAGGCTTGTGGGCCATTATTAAACTTCAATACTCAAGGGTCAAAATATGGAACAAATATGGTTGAAGAAAATGATGTTATAGGTCTGCTACAAGAAGAGTTACATGAGGCTCTGTATTGTGACATAAGGCCATGTTTTGCCACAGGAGGAGGGTTTGAGAGATTTTTGAGGACATAAATGGTGTCTTGAAGGTATAAAAAGGTGGGTGAAGGTGGAACAAGGTAAATGAAAAGTGTGGGAGCCCCTTATCCAATCCTAGTACCTCTCGGAGGTCTAACTTGCACCAAAGTTTGTGCTCATGGTGTCCTCCATCTATCTTAGTAGCGTGGTCTCAGTGGAGAGCTTGGAAGAAATGGGAGACGTCTAGAAGAGAGATGAAGTGGCTCATGTGGATGTAGAAAGGTGTGCTCACCCGCTACAAGTCAACACAATCCCTACAAACCAATCAAACACATGTATCAAATGATCATCATTACAACAAAGTAAATTAACATGGAAAAGATGAGTTGAATTTTATTGAAATCTACTCTAACCTACAAGACAATTCCAATTGCCAAACCAATGTTGTTAACTTGTAAGTTGCATAAACTAAACATGCAGAAAGATTGCACTCCAATACGCACGTATCAAATGATCATCATTACAACAAAGTAAATTAACATGGAAAAGATGAGTTGAATTTTATTGAAATCTACTCTAACCTACAAGACAATTCCAATTGCCAAACCAATGTTGTTAACTTGTAAGTTGCATAAACTAAACATGCAGAAAGATTGCACTCCAATACTTAATAATTTCCAAGAAATCATAAAAAAAATATTTTAGGGTTGTTATTGTAGATCTCTCAATCACTCTTCCCATCAGAGAGGTGATAGGAAAACTTAAAACTCCATGTTTTGCAATATAATATCTACTGAAACAAGAAAATCATTGTAGTAACCTAAGAAGGAACAAGGAATAAATACAAGAGAGGGATTGAAGCCGCTGTGTTGGGCCCAAACCCAAGGGTTTCAACCCTCCAAAACTAACTCAGATGCAGACCAATAGTGAGCTTTCCATTAGTATAAAATAAGAGTCACATACATCATATGAAAAATGAGAATAAAAATGTCAAGCACTTTTCTCTCAGTAGCTATCCCTAACTGCAACGAAAATTTAATCCTAATGAGCTTTTTGGCTGGTTTATTTATACAAAAAGTATTTGAGGGGCAACACCCTTGAAAAGATGAATTCTTCCCTCCCAAATCTCGAGATTTGTGGATCTAGTTTCCTTTGATATTCACATGGACTTGGTATTCCTCGCTACTAGTGAATTCGAGTTGTTGGTGAAGATTATTTGATATCAATCTGAGTTAGAGAGTTAATGAGGTGGAAAAGCCCCCTATATTCTCTTTGGTTGTCTCCATTAATCCCTTGCATAGAAAATATGTCCAAAAATTCTTCTTTTTCCTGCATATTAATCACATTAGTCCATGCAATATGAAAACCCTTTAGTCTTCCTACTAAGCATATTATGGCTAAAACTGTCAATTAATGTGAGAAAAGGAGAGTTTGAAGGGTTTGAGGACAACATAATGAACCTAAAAATATACCTATTGATTTCCTCATCAACTAGTATAAGTAATTTGGGTGTTTATTATAATTATTACTTTTTAAAATTAATTCCATAATGTAAATATTTTATATTTACAAAAAAAGTATGATTACCCAAATTTTATATCTTAATTTGGAATATATTTGCAAAAAAAATGTGATCACCCAATCCAGCTCAAACCACCATATAGGATATTTATTTTCATAAATTCTTTACTACCTAGACATTTACATATGTTGAAAATGTCACCAATGGATTCAAAATGAACAAGATACTATTGGGAAAAGTTATGGGAACATCTATGAAAGCATATTCCTAAACATGAAATTGATGGTAGTGAAGGGAATTAATTCCCCACATGTTATATTGGCTTCAATCTCTAAAAAAAATCCAAACTTTTGTCGTTGCAAACCACTAAAATACCACCCAATCCTTTCCTGAAGTGGATATACTTGATATTTAACAAATATTGTGTGATGACTTAGCCCTTACAAGACCCCCATGGAGAGGATATTCATAATATCTAACATGGGAAACATGATTTCCGAAACTTATTAACTCCATATGGGGTTGACAAGACTTAGATACATACATGACATAAAAAATTTAACACTTTCCTTTGATATCATATGCCACTAAAAAATTTAACACTTTCCCTTGATATTATATGCCACTATCTTCTTACCCAAATAGTTATTAGAAAAATGGATATACGCCTCAAATGTCTAAAACTATAGTATGTGGAATTTTCTTCTCTTATAACTAGGGTAACAAATATTATTTCATTGTCATCTTAAATATGAACCAACCAACATACTTAGAAAGAGCTTGATCATACCAACATAACCTACACGTAAAATGTTATTATACAATCTTGAATATGAAAATTCCTCAACTATAGTAAGCCCCAATGAATATATATGATGCAAAAATTCCCATGTCATACATTATTTCCAAGACATCACAATTCTCCTATGATGTAGCCAATTTATCCTCAAATTATCAATGAATGGTCTTTCTAGTTATTTTCCGATATCGCATCTGCAAGAACTCTTGAATGAATCTGTATTTCTCAACCAAAGAAACAATTTATGAGCATTGAATATTCAAAATAATATGAAAAAAATATGAAAAACCCTCAACCATGTGTATTTCTCATCATGCTACCTTTGTCTCTATTTAACATCCATGATACCTCGGTGCATGTGTTATCTATGCAATGGAAAATGTCATGGATATGTTACTACTCATTATGAAATATTGATTGGAATAGTTGGTTATACTTTAGTAAATAAGTATTAGAAGGAAGTGCATTTCACGGGACATCAGTCATGTAAATTTGGAGTAGTTTGAGTATTTACGAGTAAAAATTGTTCTCTTTTCCACCTAAATTTAAATTTCACTTTATCTCATGTGCACTCTTAATAAGATAATTGTTAATTCTTAAGTTGTTTATCTGAATTTATGTTATGAATAATTTATAATTTACCTTAAATATTATTAAATGAATGAAAGAATGATTTTCCAAAAACGTAATACATATGAAAAAAATAACAGACCAACCATATTTAATATTTAAAACTCTTGTCCCAACAAATAATGTATGATAAAGGAAATGGGTTTCTTTAGATATATCAACATAAATCTTGAAAGCACTATAACACTTTCACCCACAAAAGCACCATGTAAAAGGGAAAGAGAGTGTGTCCGTCAACCATGTTAATATAACAGACCTATTCATTAACACAACTAAGGGAATGCATCCACTAAAAGTAATACATAACCCTTGTAAAATAGTTATCTAGATATTCTTCGGTTCAAGACTATAACTCACTTTAATGCACATTAATAATACATAGCTTTCACAATCAATTGATTCCATCCCACAATTAATGAAGCACCCCTCATGTATGTTGGATCATGAAACAAGGGACATACATAATTATATCAAGAAACCCCCTAAGGGGAAAATACATTATAAAAGCATTATTGTCTTCTTTTGTATTGTACAGATGGTCCCATCATAGAATGATAGGTGACCATAATAATTATGTCCAAAACATATTTTTGGTTGAAACTATTTCCTCAGCTTCCTCCAAAAATATCTCCATGAACCTCTCCATAAATCGCTTAAGCAACATTCATCGCTAACATCACTCATTTCTCCCAATTTCTCATTCTTCCAGTATACTAATATAGTTGGTATACCTCTTTACATTTTCATCACATAATTTATACATGTATCATTATTCACAAGTAGGAGTTATTCCTTCATATTCCTCTTAATGAGTACTTGTGAATTCTATATCTTCAATTATCCTTTGAATTGATCTTGTCTTCATCTATATTCTTCCTCTTTGGTCTCCTGCTTCCATGTTCATTTATCTTCAATTTTTATCTTGTACCTACAAAACATAAATAATGTTCTTGTTGAAGTCCATTTAAAAAAGTAACTATCCACCAGAATATGTGGGTTGCAAGCTATTGTATCTAGCAGTTCTATAGGAAACCTTTTTTTTTACATGGTTCAACAACAGATCCTTAAAACTTTACATTCAAATCCCCCTAGATCACCAGTGTTCATCAAATTTGGTTTTTGTAGACTTACCCATGACCAAACTTTGGTTTTTTGGATTACCCTTAACCATAGAAACCTTAGGTGGTTTCATCTTACCACAAACATACATTACATCAAGTGGTTTCATATCATCCACAAACCTTCCTCTCTCACAACAGATGTAGTTATTGAGCACCATTGCCACTTCAATGGGGAAATGCTTGCCTTATCAAACTTACATAGCATCAACTCAAGCACATTAAATTTAAATTTCCATTTAGGCTAATATATCCCTTATACAACCATTTCCTTTCCATCATCCAAAAAATTTAGCGACCATTAAAATTTTTAGGGATATTATTTTTCATGGATTTATTACATTTGTGTCTCAATTCTGAACACATGATACTATTATTTACCTTACTTCATGTCCTTCTCTCCTCTTCATTTTGTCATTTTCCATGCCATTATCTTTTCTATTGCAACATTCTCTTTGTCATCATCTTCATCTTCCTTTTTATTTTTCTTTTGCTTATTCCATCTTCCTTTTTTACTGTATCTCTTTTATTTCTTCATTCTTTTGTTTTCTCTTGCTTTGGTTGCATCAAAATTTCTTCCTTGTCCTTTTCCTTTTAACACTTTTCTTTCACTGCTTCATTTTGCTTCATTCATGTTTACCTTTTCAAGTGTAGCAGTCCATCATCTTCTTTTTGCTTCTTGCTTGCTCTTTATTATCTTCTTCTATCATGGAATCTGCTTCTTTATCTCCTCATTTATCCTCTTCATTCATAGATCATATTCTTCTTTTTATATCTTATTTGTTCATATTTCTTATGCTTTCTCTATCAAATTTTCTTCATGGATTCTACATTTTTTTCTCTCTTCTACATCTTCTTTCTCATACTACATAATTCTTCCTCTAGATTTTTTACTATACCTACATAATTCTTTCTTCTAGGAAGGACATCTCCATTCAACAAGACACTTAAATTACATATTTACAAAAAACATGTTTATTGTTGGAGTTGATCAATACCCAACAAGACACCTATGACCTTGGATTGGCAAACTTAATTGACGCACCACAGACATGACTTGATTATAACTTTGACTTGAGTATCAAGTATCACAAATCATGCACCCGTTTTCGTCATGATATTCTTCTTGTATTCATAGAATTTACAATAATTTGAATGACGATGACACTTTAAAAATTTAGACATGTGTTTTTTACTCCATTGTACTATTTATTTGTCTTTACTTTTATTTAAACATTATTGTACACTTGACTCTGTTTCACTGCATAAACAAGATCCTTCATTTCAAACATGGACTTAACATGACTCTTTTACCACTAAAAAATTGGTTGTTTATTATTCTAAAAAAAATACAAGCACATATTAAACCTTATACAAATCTTTCATGCTATGACACTACAAATTGAGAGAATGGGTTCATAAAGTGAAAGAAAGACAAACAATTATTTTATGGAGTGTTCCAAAAATTGTCTCCATATTTCAACACATACTTCAACTCAATGGTATTTTAATTGTTTCTCAACTAAATGCAATATTTTCAACCTTGGCCTTTTATACCTTTCTTTCTCATTTTTATTGATATAGCCATCTCCTTTCCATAAAAGCATTTGTCTACCTATTAGATGTTTTGGATTTTTTCTGGTCAAGATTGAATTTTTGAAATTACAAATTTGAGTTGTGAATTCTCCACAACTAAAATACCCCAACAATTTTTCACGTTGTTGAATCTATACATGTAATCAAAAACACATTTTAAATAATAAAATAAAATATCACAAATCAAAATTACTTTTCAAAATTCAAATCAAAAACTCCAAATAGTTAAACAATACCTCCATAAAATATTAAATGTGGAGTACTTCTTCATTTGTAATAACAAATGAACATATGCACTCTCCTTTCCCTTTTTTACCATTAAAATCACTTATTATATAGCATTTTTTCACCTTTAACCAATATAATTCAATGGGATTGCATTTCTAAAACTGTTCAGTTTTCTTTCCAACGAACACTTATTGTCTTCACGTGGTGGCTTTATGCCATCTTATTCAACTAGCATTGAATTTCCTCTTATCGGCTGCAAACTATAGCATCAAGCTCTTTTGAAACCATCAACGCCTCTATCCTTGCGCACAAAATCTATCGCTCGTCCATTGGGATTTCAAACAAACACATTTCTCCATGGGTTCAGTATTGACAAAGGATTAATGTTAGGTGAACCTAAAGTCACCTTCCACTAGGTCCGCCATGGATATGGTGCAAACAAACCTAGGTCACCTAACAACAAAGCCCACCACCTCACACAAGTGGCATACAATACTGAAATTTCTTGGGCTCCTTTGTCATAATCGACACATCCTCAAATTTTTTCCAATGTAAATAATACCTTTTCCGATGTAAATAATTAGAACCGGACCTTCGGTAACTCAATATCACCGGTCCCTTCAGCTGTAATAAGCCCATGTCATTACATGCCACCCATTTCTTTTAGGAGAAATTTTCTTATTCATGCATGCACTAACTAACAAGCATGAGTTATTCCTTCAATGTAACTCTAGATCATAATGGAGTGCAAACTTTCCCTCATGTATTTGATCTTTAAATGATCAATGTTATCAAATAGATGCTTTCTTCATGTATTTTGAGCTTCCATTGTCATGTGCATGGGTCAAAACATATAGAGCAAATCATGCCACAAAAATATCTAGAAATAAATGTAACATCCCTCCAATTCTCCACATATGTTTTCTAGAGTATGCAATAAATGGCATTTTAATTATCAACTAAATATGACCATTGTAATCTTCAATTTATTGATTTTCACAATGTCGATAAAATCTCTAAGAAACCATATCCATGATACCATATTCATGATAATTTTGATAGCATTTTTATTTCTAAGTATCATATCGCAAATATAAATTACAACTCTATACACATGCATCATATCAATGTTTTCTCAAACATGAATGTATTCCAAATAGAATACCAATAAGAACTACAAATTTATGCACTCCAAACAGAGTACGAACAAGAACTTCAAAAGCCTTATTGAGTACTTCATAACTATGCCTATAATAATCATGTCCTTAGTGTATCTAAAAAGCAACAACATTCGAAGAAATGTTTTCTCTTGTAATGATGACTAGATCCAAGAGGATCTTTTAGTGAATTATGTGAGCTAACCAAGAGGACAAGATTAATAACCTAGAGTTCAAATGCTTCAAATCACATTAATCCCAAGGACATATTAGCAATAACTTGAGATTGAGTAGCTAAAAGAGTAGTACAAGAAAGTGTACGCTAAAGATAATACATCGATAATTGTTGATGAAGCAAAGGAAGAAGCACATAGCCTAGCTCTGAAGTAGGATGTTCTTGAGGATGAAAGGAAAAATGTGAGGAATTTGGAAAGAGATCATGCAAGGAATGAATAATTCCAATCTGTAATGGTTAAGAGAGTGAACCACAAATCATATGCCAAAATGGAAGAATTGATGCACAAAGTACTAGCTACATAAGACATTATAGTTATATTTGCAATAGAGCATATGCCTATAAAATCTAGGATGTTATAACCACTTGGATTCCTTTTTTTAAATATTTGATTAGTTTTTAGGGATACAAGTTGTAATAACCCTCGTGAAAATTCCATGTAATAAAAGTTAATAAAGGAAAAACAAAACCACGGGTAAGGGACACATATTCCAAGCTGACTATTGGGCAAAGATATCCTAGTGGGCATCGTTGGATTTGTGTTTTGGCTAAGGAAAGTTGGCAAAGGCAAAGGCAAAGGCATTGAAAGGCAAAAAGCATTTTTGGCACATTTATTTATGAAAATAAAGGAAATTAGGAGAAAAGTAAGGTGAAAGGTCACAGGTTGCATATGAGGAGGAAATTGAAAGAAAATAATGGAAAATGAAGAAATTAGAGGCCTCATTAATAAAAAGGCTTATGAGGATCAGTTGGTGAGATCTTAGTCAGTTGGAATCTCTTGGTTCAAGCTTGGTCAGTGTAAGCTCTTGGTGAGTTCTAGTTTGGAGATCTCTCATTATTCTCTCTCTCTCAAAGGAAAAACAAGAAAAGGGAAGGAAAGGAAAGCAAGGATCAAGGAAGGAAAAGTAGGATCAAGTAGCTTCAACAGGAATACTTGTATGTAACCTTTTGCATGTGTGCTTTCCTAGTTGGTTTAACATGCATGCCTTTACATGTTGGTTTATGGTTCTTTTGTTGTAGGTGGTATGGTTTTGTCGGGTTATGACAGTGGTTTTTAGCCTAGCCTTGCCTTTTTCTGGATGCCATGGTATGTTGGGATGTTTATCTTGGTTTTTAGCTTTTGTTTGCCAGATGGATTTCAGAATCTGGGGCAGAGGTGGTCTCAAGTTTCATTCCCAAAGGCCTAGGAATCCCTTGACTAGTTTTGGTGGGTACACGGTAAATCTTGAGGGAGGAGTCTCAGTTTAGGGCCTAGCGATCCGGGTTTGGATTGCAGTAAATCTTGAGAGACTGGTCTCAGTTTAGGGCCTCGTGATTTGGGGTTGGATTGTGGTAAATCCTGAGAGACAAGGAGACAAAAAATTCCTCAAGGATAGTGATGGATTTCGGAAGGCATTCCAAGTTTGATTCGGTTGTGATTAAAGCGCCAGTTTTTGTGTGATCATGATTTGATGAGGTTAGAGGTAGCTTAACCTCTGGATTCCCTTGATTTTTCTTGGATTGTTTGTTCTATGAGATACCACAGTCATGCTTGGAATATTGCACGGGGGTCACTGGCTGAAAGAGATATTTGGTTCATCCATGTCTATGGTCGGGTGGTACGTGGAAGTCCCAAACCTAGTTGGATTTTTCTACGATTAATGAAAGCTAAGTTCTCTTACTTTTGCACTTGTTTATATGTGGATTTGTTGGCTGTCATATCTCTGATATTTATATGGTTTTATGCTAGTTATAAGAATGGTTATATGATTGGTTCATGTCATAGTTATTTCATTTATTTACTTGTAATTGTTAAAATGATGGATTATAGACCTAATTGATGTTATAACAGTTCAATGGAGAAGGTGGTGTTATAGACATTTTTGTGCCTAACAGCATGAAGCATGAAATGTCGATAATCTAAGGGATCCAAAGTCCCTAAACATGTTGTTCCTACCCCTAGAGGAACAAGGTCAGCAAACCACAGCACTGAAAATCAGTTCTCCACCTGAAAACACTCAAAAACAAGCTATTTCTGGATCATGTCAGCTGCTCCACTGAGCATCTGCGCTGAATGTCAATTGCTCCACTCTGTACCTGCGCTGAATGTCAACTCTAATGAAGGCTACCTGCGCTGGGCGAGATTGGCCAAGTGGCACAGTCATTCTGCAAGGTGTCAAATGCCCAGGAAGCTTCCAAATGACACTTGGATCAAGGAATTCGCCTTATGATGAGTAAGAGGATCTAGATCTCCAAGTGGAAGCAAGAAACTCAAGTGGACTCAAGAACTGAAGTATAACTGAAGTGGGAGAGGACACTAGTCAGCTTCATGCCAAACTCAAGCTGACTCATGAGCTCTCTCATGAGGTCTGAATCTTGTGAATGTAAGGAAGTGCATAGAACTTTGCTCTTTCTGCTGGGAGGTGTTGCTCCTCTTATGGTTGTAACACTCTCAGCGTATTTGAGGTTCTTCTATATGCATGTGTCTCTGTGGCGTATTGATGCGTGTATATTTGATTTATTCTAATCCTTGAATGGATGTATGCTTCTTGTAGGTGCTTTTGCAGGATCTTTGTGTAGCTGCGTGAAAGAGCAAGGAGCTGGGAGCAAGCAACAAAGAGGGAAGATTGGATCAACCATTAGCGGAAGGATAACGGTTAGTGGATCACATCTCATAAAGAAGTAATCTTGAATAGCTTTGCATTCGCTGAGGTACTATCACCCTTAGAGTGGGATAGGGTCATTCCGTATTGGATACTTTTCCAAAAACAAATTGGCGAATCGTATCTTCTATTCATTTCATAATACCGAATCGAACTGTATTTGGATCCTTCAAATACAAAGTAGAGGGCAGCTACTCTAGCTCAGTTTCTGGGCAAGTTTATGATTTGAAGAGCTGATCCACAAAGACTCTAATAAGCTCTTAGTGATAGCTATCCTCCTTGTCATCTTAGTGTGTCCTTGACTGATAGCTTCTGATTTGAGCAAAAACTGTGAATTTTTGAGCAATCTGTGACCCGGAACCAAGAGAAACGAAAGTTTCGTTCTTCAGTGCAGGCTGTACAAAGGCTGTCTGCATTTCAGCGCAGTTCCCGAAGGGGCTACCTGCGCTGAAGGTCAAACAGACAGTGTTCCACCTGCGCTGGACCAGTCTTGCTTTGTGCTACTGGGGTTTCCTACTGTTTCTTGCCCTGTTTTCACTCTTGTTTTTGCTGCCTGTTACCAGTCAATGTGCCTATCTGAAACCAACTTTCCTTGCCACTATTCCGCCTCGGTTGTATAAAGAAACTGTGTTTGTTCTTTGTGTATTTCTTATATCATTGACAGTTTCCCATAACGAAAGTGAACTAGTCTTGCTGTGACCTCTTAGATCTAGACCTGTGATAAAGTGTCGTTTTGATCTTAAGAGTTAGTTTGTTTGCTGTTCATAGCTGATTGAGCTTTTGCTTTCGTCATTTGGTTTGAGTTTATATATTTCTAGTGTCGAAACAAGTAAATCTTAAGGTGTCTTTTGATTTTGGACAAGCTTGTTTGCTTTCACTTGAAATTGAATTCAAAATTATACAACAGCTTTCTTTTTGCATTACGCCAACATTAAGAAAGAGAAAAGAAATACTTGCATTGTGCATGTGCATTATGACAGCTTGCATGTTGATTTAGGAAAAAAGTGCATTAGTGTGTGCTCTATGATCTGTGTGAAAAGATGTTATCTTTCTTTTCCCTCAGTAGTTAAGATTTTCAAAGTTGAAAGATTGAAAAGCTTGCTTATCATCTTAGACTGCATTTAGGAGTGTTACCATACATCTCGTGGTGATCCATAAAGGCAAACTGCTAAACAAGATCAACCTTAAAATAAATTGAATTTACATAACAACGCATTGAAACATAACGCAAACACATAGAGGTCTAAGCTAGAGACGTGTTCCGGCGTCGTTAAACGTGATATCTTAGCGTTGAGTGGTTGGGTGATTCCTCCATGGTGAAGCGATAAGTATCAATACGGACTTGTGCTCCCACGTACCGTCGCGTATATATTGGGAGACCCCTATAGGAATAAAGCCTTTATCCAATAGGAAACCGTGTCGGCCGCCCTACTGATCGCAATGCAGTGAACACAGCATTCACGAAGATCGACCACTCGTACCGTAAAACGTATTATGTGGTTTTGCGAAAAGTTTGGCACACCCTCTGCCTAGAACTCCAGAGCAGTTTCTTTTGGCCTTTTTCAAACTCTATAACTGAAAAAGTCCATCCGAGCATTTGTCACTTCGGGCTCATTAAAACATCGAAGGAGACTAGAGTCATCTTTAGCTTTTTCTCGACTCTTAAAAAATGAAAAAGCAAGTTGTGTCTAAGCGTCGTTATAAAATTTATTTTAAACGGAACATAATCACCTCCTATTCCCGCGTTGATCTTAGGTTGAGAACATGGAACGCCCCAACCAAGGAATTCCACATGATGGAAATCCTAGTCCATTCTCCTCTTGGGGAGAAGTTGGTGCGCCCCACATGGCCACATTATCGCTTCCAGGACTAACAATTGGCCTGCCTATTTGGCTATTCTCAACTAATGTAGTTCAGACCACCATGGTTCCTGAACAGTCGAGTCAACAGTTAGATCAGTCTAGAGCTGCCCACCAGCCTTCTACTTCTTATAACTCTTCCTCCAATCCTTCATCTTCACAGGGTAGAGCCGGCAAAAGCCAAGCTCCCATGGAGAAGAAGGAGAAGAAGAAGAAAGAGAAGAAGGCCTAAGGCGACTGGGGGCAAGCAAAAGACATCTGACAAAAATCCACACACAGCACAGACCAGGCCTAAATCGCCATGTGTCATATGTAGAGGAGACCACTTCCATAGAGATTGTCCCTGTATTCCCCGAATACTAAGGGACTGGTCCCCTCGTTTGCACAATTCGGGGGCATAAACCTCTGATAGCCATGTTGATTGCTTACCGTCAACCAGCAAAAGTGAAGGTTCAAGACAAAGAGGGGGAGCAAGATCCCCCTGCAGACTGTGTGAAGGCGATCACGACATCCACCGTTGTCCCTTCTTAGACGAAGCGAAGAGAGTTTTGGAAGATCGCCCGGTTTCACCGTTGAGACTTCCTCCTAGATACAAAAAACGCGTGCCAAGTCCTTCGTTGGTTGAAAATACAGCTGGCCCGCTCAAGTGGTCAGCTGAAGCGTCAGTCATTGAAAATGAACCTACTGAACCTAGACTAGACGAAAGTCTAAAGGTCGATACGGCAGTTGACCTGGTTCTTCCTTCAGAGTTTTCATCCTCAAATGACACCGTCACTGAAGATTCATCTTCAAATGACACCCTCACTGAAGAGAATAAGGATGACACCATCCAGATTCTTTTCATCAACACCGACTCTGATGAGCATCAAGGCAATGCGCCCATTCCTTTATCGCAGGAAGGAACATCGTCAGGATCGTATCCGGCCGTGTATTCGGTCCCACCACCAGGCAACCTGGTTGTATCCTTTGATTGGAACCAACTAGGCAGACCTCGGTTACCAACCAGTATACCATTCAGAATCATAGTCCAAATCTACAGAATGGTAATGGCTGGAACTATCATTGATGAAGGGGCATCTGTGAGTATCCTTTCCTCTATTGCTTGGAAAGCACTGGGTTCCCCGGCGCTTTTGCCTGAGATGAGAAATCTCTCGGGTTTTGATAAAGGAACCAGTCGACCGTTAGGGATCCTCCCCAATGTGCCTGTTACATTGAAAGGGAAGACCGTTCAAATGAACGTGATGGTCGTTCAAGGACCCTTGGATTATAACCTACTCCTTGGACGAGACTATATATATTGCATGGGAGCTATAGTCTCCTCACTCTTTAGAGTAATGTGTTTTCCACACGAAGGAAGAATGGTCAAGCTCGTAGACCAACTTTCATTTCCGAGATCACGCATCGCAAATAGTCATATACCAACCCTCAATGGTCTATTCACTCAAGAAATGTCTCCACCCCCAGTCCTCCTTCCCGATGAGTGCGAGTGATTCGGAAAGATGGAACTGGAACCCAGGGGGCATGCATCCTGGTCTGCTTTGGGCAGAGAAAACCTTGGGTATAGAGTAGATTTCCACGGGAGAATATGACTAATCCGTACCCCGTCCGTCTAGGAAGAGGGGTTGTTCTGGAATAAGATTCTTTTGTCAAAGTTATGTGAGTGAAATAATCTGTTTTTCACCCACCTTTGTCTACTTCGGTAGACATCGCCGAAGAAGTGTTCAGTTTGAAAGATTAACAGAACAATCTTTGGGTAACCTGAAAGAGGTAAGCCTCACCCTTTAAAACAAATGTTTTATCGGATAAGTAAGGGCAGCCTTGAAATTGTATTTTATACCTGGGGGCATGCAACCTTTTGGAGTGCAAGCAAGGGACGACTATTTATTTTTTAAAATTTTTAGGTCCTCCCTTTAAACCTGTAGGTCTAACCCTTTAAACTCGTAGGATTAGCCGTTTCCAAACTTGCATAAAGAAAGGATATGAGGAGCATAGCTTCGTGAGATAAAGCTCCATAAAAAATAGCTATCTCACAGGAGACATTTCTTATCTTATGACTGGTATAATCGAGCAGTTTTACCGCGGAATTTATGCTCGTTAAAAAATAGAAAAGCGAGATCCGAGCAGTTTTAACGCGGAATTCATGCTCGTTAAAAAATAAACATAAGCATTGAGCAGTGTTTTGGCGCATTCAAGCTCATTAAAAAATGAACCCATCTCGGTAAATAACCACTGTGATCGTAAATTTATTAGCCATAAAAAGCCTTGGTCGTGTTTACACCCGCCACCTCCATTTCATTTGGCCAATCGTTCACCTCCATATGATTGTTTACCCATTTTGAGGAACAGCTGCGAAGAGTGATTTCACTTAGCCATCCTTGTGACACTGCCGTGATTGGAAAATTCCAACCTGTACCTGGAATCTGCTGCTATCCCTGTTTATCACTCGTTCCTCAAAAGACGAGTCTTCTTTGAGCTCTTTTCATCTGACTCGTAAAATATGAAAAGTTTTCCGAGTTTTGGCCTTCCAGCTCGTTAAAATGACCGGAAGAGCTATCCCTCCTCTAGATTTTAATCTTTTTGGACCTGAGGGATTATTGCACAAAAAGGTCGAGCGCTTGTTTTATTCGGCTCGTTAAAGTAATCGAAAACTCATCCCTTCTGTATTGTTTTATACTTTTTCGGACTTAAGGGATTAGATGACGAAAAAGGAATTTTGGAGTTAACTTTCTGTACCTTTTCAGACTCTCTAAAATTGAAAAGGACCGAGTTTTCCTTGTCGTTAGACTCGTTAAAATGATTAAATAGCGACAAACTTGTCTTTAGACGAGAACGAGTTTCCCTATCGCTAAGCTCGTTAAAACGTAGCGATGGGCTTTCCCGAAGGGCAGGTTATAGAACAAGCATATGTTATCCTCCTCAAGCTTGACAAAAATAAAGAGGTACTGGTCAGAAATGACTGGGGAAAAATTGGGGGAATCTTGTGAATGTAAGGAAGTGCTGTTGGTTTGAGTATAGAACTATTGGGTGATTGCTTTGAAGGAGGTGAAGAGGAGATTTCTTTCTGCTGGGAGGTGTTTCTGGATTGGGCCTCTTATGGTTGTAACACTCTCAGAACTTTACTTCTTCCATTAATAAAGTATTTGAGGTTCTTCTATATGCATGTGTCTCTGTGGCGTATTGATGCTTGTATATTTGATTTATTCTAATCCTTGAATCAATTATGGATGTATGCTTCTTGTAGTTTCCTTTTCTTGTGCTTTTGCAGGATCTTTGTGTAGCTGGGCCAGTGAAAGAGCAAGGAGCTGGGAGCAAGCAGCAAAGAGGGAAGATTGGATCAACCATTAGCGGAAGATAACGGTTAGTGGATCCCTTTCTCCTCTCTCTTACATCTCATAAAGAAGAAATCTTGAATAGCTTTGCATTCGGTTGTTGCTGAGGTACTATCACCCTTAGAGTGGGATAGGGTCATTCCGTATTGGATACTTTTCCCAACAACAGGTGGTGATCCTTTAGGTTGTGTCTCATAAGCGCTTTCAACCAATCTTGCTATGTCTTGTATCCTAAACCTATAGGTTGCATTGATGTCAAGTGTTTGATAGAATATTTTTCCCAGTTGGGGATGCTTAGGCCTAATCCTGAGGTTAATTTTGATTTATTAGCATTATCATCATGTCTTTGATGGATTCTAGAGGTTGTAACACGTTTTGGGCAAAGGTCAGGATTATGGGCTAGAAAAGTGGCTCAAATTATGGGGATGTTGGCATCAGTATGTTGAAAAGAGTCCAGGGGCACTAACACATACACAAATGAGAGCTACTTTGGGTTCTAGATGTTGTCATGCCTATATCATGAGAGTGACCAGTGGTTAAAAGGCTTAAAACATCAGTGGTACTCAGGGACAGGATGTCTGAGTGGCTGACATGTCTCATAAGGGTGTTGTTGTTGATGTGGATGGGTTTGTTTGATATGTTACATTGATTCCATTTCCTTAAGGTCACCAAGGAAGTTGAATCCCTTATAGTGACCTCTCTCATCACATGTTTACCTTGGCTGGTTAGTTGCTTGGGTAGACCTAGGAGGAGGGGGTGTTACAGATTGGTATCAGAGGGTGGTTGTGCTCTCCTTGGGTGAAGGTGCTTGGTCATGCATGCATGTAAATTGCATGTGTGTCTCTTACACTTGCATTCCATGTGCTTATTGCATTGCATCATGTTGATCATGGTTGTAGTAAGGTCATAATGAGGAGCTTCATGTTGATTTTGTGGAATGTATCGTCAAGAGTATATGACTAGTTACATGATTATATGCAGCTTGATTACATCCTTGTATGGTAGGTTGCATTCTTGTATTTTTTATTACATGTCTCAATCTTGTAGGTTGGTTACAATAATTAATCGCTTATGCTCGATTACATGCGTTAACATGCGTATGTGTAACTGATTAGGTATTTCTTATGCATGTTGATGGTTGCATGTGACAATGTGTACAATGGAGTAATGGTTGTTGTCATACATGCGGTCATGGTTTGTGAATTTGATATGGTCATGAATTGATGACTGAACTCTAGCTAGAATGATGTGAATATGATTTGGTACTCATGTGTTATATGTTTATATGAAGTTGTCATGCATGTATGGTCTTGGTTATAGTTATGCATGAATAGTAGGTCAAACATGCCTTGTGAAGTCATGGTATGAAATCTAGGTCATCAGGATGATATTGGTATGTTATGATGCTAATGTGTTGGCTGAGATAGAGTAGGATATGTATATCATCATAATGAGGTTGCATCATTGGACTTTGGGGTGAGAGAAGATCGTAATACAGGTATTATATGTTTGGCATGCGGGTATGTAAGTCAAGGATTGTTATATGCATTAGGTTTATCTACATGTCTTTTGATGTTATGGTTACATTCGTGATGGATGTTAGTTGATTAGTGTAGTTATATGCACGTGTCGAATAGTCAAGAATGATAGTAAGTTACTGGTGTCAAGTAAAGCTTATTCCTACAAAACCACAGATTCCTAGACCTATCATCAGTCCACGACGTTATGTAATCCCTGTACCTTCTACTGAAGCTTCTTCTTCAAGACACGTAGATCTCCCTCCAGTCGAAGAAGTCAATCTTTCTGAACCACAATTGTCGCCAACTAAACTGTATATACCTGAATCTAAACCTTTTTTAGTTGTAAATAAAATGCACCGTATTTCTCATACACAGTTTCCTCCTGTTGAAGAATGGCAATACGCAAATCATCGTTTTGTAAAAGGTGGGAAATGGCCTCCTAAGACAAAATTTTGCACCACCTCTTCTGTATCAAAACAACCTCCGACCCGAGCTGACTATGCTGCCTTAATAGACCATAATGCATTAAACATCACTGATTTAGATCAGACCTATCTGATTGGTAATTACCTGACCACATGGTGTGCACATGCAGAGGAAGTTCTGGATGATTTAGGATCCCAGTCTGAGATAATTCTAGCTAATCTTAAGCTTCTCCATGATGAACAGCAAGAAGAAAAAGCAAGAAGAGAAGCAAAAGAGAAAAAGAAAAAAGAAAAGAAAGGGAGAGATTCAAAGGTTCCCAAATTTTCTATCTCTATGGATACTCCTAACTATTGGGATACAGATGAAAAGAAAGAGGGCAATGAAGTTGAATCTAGTGCCCAAGCTGAACACAGACTAGAGCCAACAAAATCACTAAATCTTCACAAATCAAAAAGTGAGATAGCCACTTTAGAAAATGCTGCCTCTAAATTCCCCTCCTTCATTTTGCCATCTCTCCAAAAAGCCAATGTACTTCGTGAAGTCCATAAGTACCCAAGGGTTGAAGAAGACTTGTTTGCAGCCAATGCCACTAGATATGTTCTAGACTTAGACAAATCTACAAATCCAGCTGAATCCATCAGAGTTTGGATCAGTGCCCTATATCAAATGCAAATTGTCTCTAAATTAGATAATCTATCTATTTTTGCCTTAGCAGAAAAACGAATGGCCGGAATTGTATATGACTGGTGGATGGGGCCATGAGAAGAAAAACGGATGCATGTAGTTGCTGCAGGATTAGCTACATTAGAATTGCTACTCAAAACCCAATTTGTCCCCGAACCGGCAGATGGAAAGAAACAGATTATAATAGATCTAAAAAGAATGGAATTGAAGGATTTAAAGTTTTTAGATCAGTTTGGTAATGATTATATGGCCAAAATCTATAAAGCTAATCTTACGAATGATTGTACTCAAAAGATTTTATTCCTGTCAAAATTGCTTGGTAATCTAGGTGATATGATAATGAAAGATCTGGAGGTTCAAGGAAAAAAGATTGACCAAACTTATTAGATAGATCTCTTATTCCGGTGTCAAGAAAAAGTTAAATATCTTTGTTGGCAGAAGAAAGCTCAAGATTTTTCTCCTGGTCTTAATGTTTGTCATTCTGTATTACCATGGACACCATTCAAAAAGAGAAAATCCAAAAGATATGGAAAATTCAGGCCTAAGAGAGTAGCCAATCCCAGAAAGCCATTCCGCAAGTTTAAATATTTGAAAAAGCGCAGGAAACCCAAAAGAGACAATGCATGTTTTATATGCAAACAAGAAGGTCACTTCGCCAGAAAATGTCCAAAAAGCTCTTCCAAAAAGTTGAAAGCATGTATAGAGATTGATGATTTTGTATATAATTGGTCAATTGTTGATTCCCAAGATGAAGTATCAGATCTATATATTTTAACTGATGCTTCCTTGTCAGACACTGAGTCAGTTCCCGACACATGCCAGAAAATGAATATTTGCTATGATTGTTCTGCATCTGAAAATGAAACTGACTTTCATTTTAGTGATGAGTATAGCTCCGATGACTACACTGATGAGACATCTGAATCCATTTCAGATGATGCTATGTCTACTACTCCCTCTCTATCTACCGATCGAGATACTAAGAATTCACACTCCGTTTTAAATTCTTTGCCTCCACAATCCATGTTGAATTCTTTTTTTCCTTACCCAAAGGCAGTTTCTCAGTCATCTTCATATTTTCCCGTTCCCACATCTGTTAATCTCGATGAATGTTATTTTCTCAAAAAGATTGTTAAAACTAACAATCTTCTCTATATTCCTGTTGAAGTCCAAGTTAAAGGTGAATGGATCACTGTGGATGCGTTCATTGATACAGGTGGCTCCAATAACTTAGCACACCCATCTTTATTCAAAGGATTATGGAAGCCTTTACAAAATATTTTGATTTCTGAGACCATTGGTGGCTCTGTCAATCTCACCCACTATGTTGATAATGTATCTTTAAGAGTAGGGGGGAGTATTGTAAAAATTTTTGCAATTCAGCACTATGATGCCTCTGCAAGTTTGTTTCTTGGAATGTCGTTTATTAATTCTATGTTTCCAGTTACAATTAGTGATGACAAAGTTATTCTGAATATAAAAAAGAAGGAAATCTCAGTTCCAAGATTGACTTTGGCTAATTCAGAAGCCAGAAAAGAAAATAGCCAAAGGAAGGTTGGCATAAAAAAACCCCAGAAAGAATCTCATGATTGGAAAGAAGTATTGTAGATTTATGAAGAAAGGAGTCAGACAAAGCCCAAACAAAAAGCAAACAGAAATCCTGATTGGTCTCTTGAACAAACTGCTCTTTATGATGAATTGTTGAAATGTTGTTCCGAAAATCCGCAAGGATTCTGGACTAAAGAATGTCCTTAGCAAGAAATAATTACTCTACATGACAACGGGGTTACAGGAAAGCTTATACCTTGTTCTCCAATAGATGGAAAAGAAATCAAAAAGCAGATTGAAGAACTCTTAAATCTCAAGTTAATCAAACCGAGTTCTTCTCATTATTCTTGTTCTGATTTCCTGGTAAGAAATCACTCAAAGATAGTCAGAGGAAAAGATTGAATGGTCATTAATTATAAACCATTGAATGCAATCACGAAGGGCTTCAACTATCCTCTACCCTGCCAAGAAACAGTTATGCAAAAAATTCAGAATAGCAAGATCTTCAGTAAGTTCAACATGAAATCTGGTTATTACCAGAAACAAATCAAAGACGAAGATCGTCACAAACTACATTCACATGTCTCACAGGTTTTTTCCAATGGAGAGTAGTCCCATTTGGTCTGAAGAATGCTCCAGCTTTCTTTCAACAGTGAATGGACTATATTTTTGGTAAATATGATTTTATTGTTGTCTATATTAATGAAATTTTGATTCACAGTCAGGATCTTGAATCACATACGAAGCATTTACAGATATTTCTTGAAGAAGCAAAGCAACATGGTATTGTTTTGTCAGAAAAGAAAATGCTTCTATTCCAAGATAGTATTGATTTTTTGGGTATCCATATTATCAATGGTAAAATTCAGATGCAACCCCATGTTTTAACAAAATTATCTGAATTTCCCAATCAGTTACAGGATACTAAACTGATTCAGCATTTTCTAGGAATATTAAATTATGTTCATAAATACATTCCTAGACTGTCAGAAAAGACTGCTCCAATTAGACGCCGTTTGCATTCTGGATGGTCACCAGAAGCCATATTAGCAGTTCAATTGTTAAAAGCTAGATGCAAAAATCTCCCCGAGCTCAAACCGCCAAGTAATGGATTTCTCATCCTTCAGACTGATGCGTCTGATAATTTTTGGGCAGCCATCCTTTTTGAAAGAAAGGAAGAGACGGGAGAAGAAAGTTTATGTGCATATGCATATGGAGAATTCCTAATTCACCAGAAAAATCATTTTCCAACAGAAAAAGAAACTCTTGCCATTTTTAATGGCATACAAAAATTCGAATTATATTTGGCCCCTGCCAAGTTCTTGATAAGAACAGACTCAATGAATTTCAAGTATTTCTTATCAGCCAAGATATCAAAACAGCTCGCAAGAGGTAGACTTTTGGCATGGCAAATATGGTTTCAAATGTATGATTTTGATGTTGAATGGGTGCCAGGTATTTCCAATTATTTAGCCGACTCTCTTACCATAGAAATGAATAAGGCCCATATTCATAACCAAAGAACTAGTATTTTTGTTATTCCTAGTAAGACCCCTGCAGATGATAGCTTTGATACTTCTGTAAAAATATTTCAGATTCTTGAATTAATTCTTAGTGATGTGGTCGAAGAAATTAAAAATATTATTGGACTGAGAATGAGAAGAAATCAATGGATACACAGATGTCAAGCTTGGTGGTCCAAAAATGTTGGTGTCTTGTTGGGTCTAGATGAAGAATTGGTAAAGGTATATCCTCTGCCAAATATGAAGGTAAAACTTTATTTCAAGACTCTAGATGATTATTGGACTAAAGAGTATAATGAATCCATGATCAAGGTTTTGCAAACTTTGAATTATTATCAGATCATTGGAGGTATAGATTTCTCCTTTGCTGTTTATACTTCTGCTAAAATGCTAGATTTGGATGAAATAAATATGACCGAAAGGGTAGGAAGGTTTCTAAACTCATTAAGAATTCCTGATCTTTTTGAAGAACTTGATGTTGCATTTCTTTATAGAAATGATGAAAATTTTGTAGGAACATATTCGTTTCCCTAGTATGAACTCTTTGAACCATTTGCAGATTGGGAAATAAAAAATGGCCATTGTCAAAAGAAGCCCCAGACAAGAGCTTCTCAATGTGTTGAAAGGACATTGCAATATCTGCAAACATTCTCGACACCTTGGGATTATCAAAGTTTAGAGTTCAGAAATCCTATTATCCTAAATACTTTTGCACAATTATATGGCCCTGAATGAGTTGTTGCCTCTGTGATAGCCAACAATAATGAAGAAATTAAGAAAATCACTCTCTGGCTTAAAGAATTTCATAGCCTCAAGTTACCTGAAAATTTGTCTATGATCAGAAATTTGGAAACACTTCAAGGAAGATTTGGAGTAATCAAATTACTGATTAATTCAAAGTCATTAATTACTATTAGTGTTATGGTAGGAAATTGGAGTGATGATGTAGTTTGTTTGATAAATTTATTATTGTCAACCAAGGTTTGTTCATCTATGATTTTTGAATTGGGTTGGCAGCAACAAGAGAATATCAATCATAACTGCAAGCTATGGGTCCAATGTGCCATAGAACGCTCTGTCAGCATGTTTCAAATTTTCAAATGGGAATTATTAGATGGTGTCGAATTGTTAGTTCAAACGATGCCTGAATTCTGTAAAAGCAAAAAAGAATCCTTCCTTGACATTGAGATAGATCCAATGGCTTATATAAATCGATGGACGAAAGAGGACAATAAATATCTCTTTCCACAAAAAAATCTCCATGTAATGACTGACAGGATAAAGTTTGATACAGGACAATCATCCAAGGCACCACTAAAAGGAGAATCTTCTACAGTCTCGACAAAAGAAAAAGCAGCTACAACAAAAGGAAAAGAGAAGGTATCCGACGAAAAAGAAACTATTTTCATGGATTTGTACCAAGATGCTCAAGAACAACAGGGCCACACATGGGAGACAGAATATTTGGAGTGGTTAAATCGATCATGGTTAAAGCAAAAGCTTCCCTCATCTTCATCAGAAGCACATGATCCTGATTCTGATTATGATAGTGATCGAAGTCCGATGGAAACTTGGTAGTGTGTTTTATTTTAATTATTGTACTCGAGAATATTGAACAGACACCGTCAAGACTAAGCAATGTTTGACAGGACCTTCAATAATTCTCATATGTTTCTAAACTTATAAGTATGAGTCTTTTGTGTGTAGATAGACACGTCTGTTTTGTGAGTGTGTGAAAGAGTGTTTGTATTCTATGCTTTAAGAGACCAGAGACTAGAAAGCTCTACTCTGAGGCATAACTTGGTATGTAACATCTTTATTTGAATTAATTCTGAAGCCTGCTGGGCTGCCTATCTAAGGACAGTTTGTTCCAAGATCGTCTTAAGTTGGGATTGTAAAGCGAGTTGAAGAATGAAGGAGTCGTGTGTCCTCGTATTTCTCGAGCTGGTGTATGGTGTGAGGAATTTCATCATACTCTTCAGAGGTTCAAGTAAGTTACTGAGTCCATCGAGGACAGTTTGTTCCAAGATCGTCTTAAGTTGAGATTGTAAAGCAAGTTGAAGAACGAAGGAGTCGTGTGTCCTCGTATTTCTTGAGCTAGTGGATGGTGTGAGGAATTTCAGCATACTCTTCAGAGGTTCAAGTAAGTTACTGAGTCCATCAATTTAATTGGTATCAGAGCCCTGTTCTGGTCCTAAGTTATAAACTACAGACAGAGTCTAAAGCTAGCCAGGAAGCCTTCGAAAAGCTCTTGTTCTACAATTGTTGAGGAGATAAACACTACTTTAGTCAATCTCTGGTATGGTTTGTAATTATGGCAAATCCGTTACACTTTTTCTCTGCTATTGATTGTAAAGTCATAACTGAAGTCTCTTCTCGAACTGTTGAATCTGATCTTGTATCTACTGAAAATTCCGAAGCAGTCGCGAATCTTGAGAGTTGGAATCCTCTTGCTCTCCATGCTACTGATGTTTATAAATTGTTGATGTCATTTGTTTTTAAAAGAAAATGTTTTTTGAAAGAAGTGGAAGTTACTATAAAAATTGCTGGTCCTGCAGTCCAAATAGTTGCTTTAAATCTATTTTCTGATGATGAGATTAAGAAATTTCGACAATATGTAAAGGATCATAAGTATTCCTATATTCATTTTGGTGGTATTAGAATTGGTCTTGCTCCTTTGTTCCGACATGGATTAAATACTCCTTGCATTGCTGAAGTCTTTGATACCTGTCACCAGACTTATGACCATGCAAGGATAGGAACCATTTTGGGTAATCTATCCACAGGATGTCAATATGGTACAATATTTCCTAATTACTCAATCAGCTTAAATGATTTCCATCTTAAAGATTGTTGGAAACTCTTGGTAGGAGTTCAAGGTCTTCAAATGATAGAAGATAGTGAGTATCTTTCTACACTGGTTCAAGCTTCTTTTTAGCTAACCAACACCGCCCATCCTAAACTGAAACAACCTATTCTAAAAGACTGTGTTACTGTTGGTCTTTCAAATGCTCAAGTTGAAGGTGTCCTGTATGATTAAACTGAATTGCCAAGTAATTGGTATTTTCAATATAAGTCGATTGTAGATAGTCACAAGCCTGAGTCAAAACTCAAAAGAATCTCGATTAATAATGGTCAAGTAAAGCTTATTCCTACAAAATTACAGATTCCTACACCTATCGTCAGGCCACGACGTTATGTAATCCCTGTACCTTCTACTGAAGCTTCTTCTTCAAGACGCGTAGATCTCCCTCCAGTCGAAGAAGTCAGTCTTTCTGAACAACAGTTGTCGCCAACTGAACTGTATATACCTGAATCTAAACCTCTTTTAGCTGTAAATAAAATGCACCATATTTCTCATACCCAGTTTCCTCCTGTTGAAGAATGGCCGGAATTGTATATGACTGGTGGATGGGGCCATCAGAAGAAGAACGGATGCATGTAGTTGCTGTAGGATTAGCTACATTAGAATTGCTACTCAAAACCCAATTTGTCCCTGAACCGGCAGATGAAAAGAAATAGATTATAACAAATCTAACAAGAATGTAATTGAAGGATTTAAAGTTTTTAGATCAGTTTGGTAATGATTATATGGCCAAAATCTATAAAGCTAATCTTACCAATGATTCTACTCAAAAGATTTCATTCTTGTCAAAATTTCCTGGTAATCTAGGTGATATGATAATGAAAGATCTGGAGGTTCAAGGAAAAAATATTGACCAGACTTATTGGATAGATCTCTTATTCCGGTGTCAAGAAAAGTTAAATATCTTTGTTGGCAGAAGAAAGCTCCAGATTTTTCTCCTGGTCTTCATGTTTGTCGTTCTGTATTACCATGGACACCATTCAAAAAGATAAAATCCAAAAGATATCAAAAATTCAGGCCTAAGAGAGTAGCCAATCCTAGAAAGCCATTCCGCAAGTTTAAATATTTGAAAAAAGCACAGGCAACCCAAAGAGACAATGCATGTTTTATATGCAAACAAGAAGGTCACTTCACCAGAAAATGTCCAAAAAGCTCTTCCAAAAAGTTGAAAGCATGTATAGAGATTGATGATTTTGTAGATAATTGGTCAATTGTTGATTCCCAAGATGAAGTATCAGATCTATATATTTTAACTGATGCTTCCTTGTCAGACACTGAGTCAGTTCCCGACACATGCCAGAAAATGAATATTTGCTATGATTGTTCTGCATCTGAAAATGAAACTGACTTTCATTTTAGTGATGAGTATAGCTCCGATGACTACACTGATGAGACATCTGAATCCATTTCAGATGATGCTATGTCTACTACTCCCTCTCTATCTACCGATCGAGATACTAAGAATTCACACTCCGTTTTAAATTCTTTGCCTCCACAATCCATGTTGAATTCTTTTTGTCCTTACCCAAAGGCAGTTTCTCAGTCATCTTCATATTTTCCCGTTCCCACATCTGTTAATCTCGATGAATGTTATTTTCTCAAAAAGATTGTTAAAACTAACAATCTTCTCTATATTCCTGTTGAAGTCCAAGTTAAAGGTGAATGGATCACTGTGGATGTGTTCATTGATACAGGTGGCTCCAATAACTTAGCACACCCATCTTTATTCAAAGGATTATGGAAGCCTTTACAAAATATTTTGATTTCTGAGACCATTGGTGGCTCTGTCAATCTCACCCACTATGTTGATAACGTATCTTTAAGAGTAGGGGGGAGTATTGTGAAAATTTCTGCAATTCAACACTATGATGCCTCTGCAAGTTTGTTTCTTGGAATGCCGTATATTAATTTTGTGTTGCCAGTTACAATTAGTGATGACAAAGTTATTCTGAATATAAAAAAGAAGGCAATCTCAGTTCCAAGATTGACTTTGGCTAATTCAGAAGCCAGAAAAGAAAATAGCCAAAAGAAGGTTGGCATAAAAAAACCCCAGAAAGAATCTCATGATTGGCAAGAAGTATTGTAGATTTATGAAGAAAGGAGTCAGACAAAGCCAAAACAAAAAGAAAACAGAAATCTTGATTGGTCTATTTAACAAATTGCTCTTTATGATGAATTTTTGAAATGTTGTTATGAAAATCCGCAAGCATTCTGGACTAAAGAAAATCCTCAGCAAGAAATGATTACTCTGCATGACAATGGGGTTACAGGAAAGCTTATACCCTGTACTCCAATAGATGAAAAAGAAATCAAAAAGCAGATTGAAGAACTCTTAAATCTCAAGTTAATCGAACCGAGTTCTTCTCATTATTCCTGTTCTTCTTTCCTAGTAAGAAATCACTCAGAGATAGTTAGAGGAAAAGATTGAATGGTCATTAATTATAAACCATTGAATGCAATCACGAAGGGCTTCAACTATCCTCTACCCCGCCAGGAAACAATTATGCAAAAAATTCAGAATAGCAAGATCTTCAGTAAGTTCGACATGAAATCTGGTTATTACCAGATACAAATCAAAGACAAAGATCGTCACAAAACTGCATTCACATGTCCTGCAGGATTTTTCCAATGGAGAGTAGTCCCATTTGGTCTGAAGAATGCTCCATCTTTCTTTCAATGACGAATGGACTATATTTTTGGTAAATATGATTTTATTGTTGTCTATATTAATGATATTTTGATTCATAGTCAGGATCTTGAATCACATATGAAGCATTTACAGATATTTCTTGAAGAAGAAAAGCAGCATGGTATTGTTTTGTCAGAAAAGAAAATGCTTCTATTTGAAGATAGTATTGATTTTTTGGGTATCCATATTATCAATGGTAAAGTTCAGATGCAACCCCATGTTTTAACAAAATTATTTGAATTTCCCGATCAGTTACAGGATACTAAATTGATTCATCGTTTTCTAGGAATATTAAATTATGTGCATAAATACATTCCTAGACTGTCAGAAAAGACTGCTCCAATTAGACGCCATTTGCATTCTGGATGGTCACCAGAAGCCACAGTAGTAGTTCAATTGTTAAAAGCTAAATGCAAAAATCTCCCCGAGCTCAAACCGCCAGGTAATGGATTTCTCATCCTTCATACTGATGCGTCTGATAATTTTTGGGCAGCCATCCTTTTTGAAAGAAAGGAAGAGACAGGAGAAGAAAGTTTATGTGCATATGCATCTGGAGAATTCCTAATTCACCAGAAAAATTATTTTCCAGCAGAAAAAGAAACTCTTGCCATTTTTAATGGCATACAAAAATTCAAATTATATTTGGCCCCTGCCAAGTTTTTGATAAGAACAGACTCAATGAATTTCAAGTATTTCTTATCAGCCAAGATATCAAAACAGCGCGCAAGAGGTAGACTTTTGGCATTTTAGATATGGTTTCAAATGTATGATTTTGATGTTGAATGGGTGCTAGGTATTTCCAATTATTTAGCCGACTCTCTTACCAGAGAAATGAATAAGGCCCATATTCATAACCAAAGAACTCATATTTTTGTTATTCTTGGTAAGACCCCTACAGATGATAGCTTTGAAACTTTTGTAAAAAGATTTCAGGTTCTTGAATTAATTCTTAGTGATGTGGTCGAAGAAATTAAAAAGATTATTGGACTGAGAATGAGAAGAAATCAATGGATACACAGATGTCAAGCTTGGCAGTCCAAAAATGTTGGTGTCTTGTTGGGTCTAGATGAAGAATTGGTAAAGGTATATCCTCTGCCAAATATGAAGGTAAAAGTTTATTTCAAGACTCTAGATGATTACTGGACTAAAGGGTATACTGAATCCATGATCAAGGTTTTGCAAACTTTGAATTATTATCAGATCATTGGAGGTATAGATTTCTCCTTTGCTATTTGTACTTCTGCTAAAACGCTGGATTTGGGTGAAATAAATATGACCGAAAGGGTAGGAAGGTTTCTAAAGTCATTAAGAATTCCTGATCTTTTTGAAGAACTTGATGCTGCATTTCTTTAGAGAAATGATGAAAATGTTGCAGGAACAGATTCGTTTCCCTAGTATGAACTCTTTGAACCATTTGCAGATTGGGAAATAAAAAATGGCCATTTTCAAAAGAAGCCCCAGACAAGAGCTTCTCAATGTGTTGAAAGGACATTGCAATATTTGCGAACTTTCTTGACACCTTGGGATTATCAAAGTTTAGAGTTTAAAAATCCTATTATCCCAAATCCTTTTGCACAATTATATGGCCCTGAACAAGTTGTTGCCTCTGTGATAGCCAACAATAATGAAGAATTTAAGAAAATCACTCTCTGGCTTAAAGAATTTCACAGCCTCAAGTTACCTGAAAATTTGTCTATGATCAGAACTTTGGAAACACTTCAAGGAAGATTTGGAGTAATCAAATTATTGATTAATTCAAAGGCATTAATTACTATTAGTGTTATGGCAGGAAATTGGAGTGATGATGTAGTTTGTTTGATAAATTTATTATTGTCAACCAAGGTTTGTTCATCTTTGATTTTTGAATTGGGTTGGCAGCAGCAAGAGAATATCAATCATAACTGCAAGCTATGGGTCCAATGTGCCATAGAATGCTCTGTCAGCATGTTTCAAATTTTCAAATGGGAATTATTAGATGGTGTCGAATTGCCAGTTCAAACAATGCTTGAATTTCGTAAAAGAAAAAAATATTCCTTCCTTGACATTGAGATAGATCCAATGGCTTATATAATCGATGGACGAAAGAGGACAATAAATATCTCTTTCCACAGAAAAATATCCATGTTACGACTGACACGATAAAGTTTGATACAGGAAAATCATCCAAGGCATCACTAAAAGGAGAATCTTCTACAGTCTCGTCAAAAGAAAAAGCAGCTACGACAAAAGGAAAAGGGAAGGTATCCGACGAAAAAGAAACCATTTTTGTGGATTTGTACCAAGATGCTCAAGAAAAACAGGACCACACATGGGAGACAGAATATTTGGAGTGGTTAAATCAATCATGGTTAAAGCAAAAGATTCCCTCATCTTCATCAGAATCACATGATCCTGATTCCGATTATGATAGTGATCGAAGTCCGATGGGACCTTGGTAGTGCGTTTTCTTTTAATTATTGAACTCGAGAATATTGAACAGACACCATCAAGACTAAGCAATGTTTGACAGGACCTTCAATAATTCTCATATGTTTCTAAACTTATAAGTATGAGTCTTGTGTGTGTAGATAGACACATCTGTTTTGTGAGTGTGTGTGTGAGTGTGCGAAAGAGTGTTTGTATTCTATGTTTTAAGAGACCAGAGACTAGAAAGCTCTACTCTGAGGCATAACTTGGTATGTAACATCTTTATTTGAATTAATTCTGAAGCCTGCTGGGCCACCTGTCTGAGGACAGTTTGTTCCAAGATCGTCTTAAGTCAGGATTGTAAAGCCAGTTGAAGAACGAAGGAGTCGTGTGTCCTCGTATTTCTCGAGCTGGTGGATGGTGTGAGGAATTTCAGCATACTCTTCAGAGGTTCAAGTAAGTTACTGAGAGTTGTATGCATTGCTATCTTTTTTTTATATTAGATAACTTAATGATTATGTTATATGTTTTTGATGAAGTATATTATAGGTTAACTTATTGTTGTTAAATGATAGTTAGCTTGATGATTAGGGTTATTACATTAAGATCTTGATGTTATATGTATCATGCTAAATTGGATTGGCCTATGTAGATGGTTATGGTTACGACATTCATGTATGAGTCAATTTATCATGTTGCTTGTGTGGTACTAATCTAGACTGATCGTACATATATGATTTCTATGCATAAATGATAATTGTTTATGAGTTAGGATGTGAATATGTTAGTTAGTGATTGTTATGGACAACATGAGCTTACTTGTGTTTGAGTTGATATCATTCTAATCTGGATTGATTGTGTAGAGAAGATATCCCCCCCAAGATACAGTAAGGTATGAGCTTGCTTATGTCATATATTTGGTGCTTGATGGTTTGATTATGTTGTCTAGTTGATTTATTTAACATGGTATGTTTGCAAGTTGATTGAACTTTTGATGAATTGCACAATATGAGTATGTGTATAAATGATTTTGTTTTAAGATGATTGTACTAACATATATGTGCTGAGACAGTTGATATGTACTTGAATGTAGTTGACATTTGTAGAATTATGTCTAATGAGTATGAGTTGACTACGGGTTATGACATAATTGTTTGTAAAAGTTGATTTCAAATTGATAGATATGATTGTCTTGATATTTGGAACATGTGGTTGACATGTGTGAGAAGTTGCAAGAAACATGCTTGGTATTAGCGTGACAAGGTAATAGTTGATGTGTTTATATAACTAAAAGTTGGGTGATGTGATAGTACATAGCAAGCCTTGATTACAGCAAGGTAAAAGGTAAAGGAAAGGAATTGGGAAAGAATTCCTTTGGCTGTGTTTGTAAACCCTAATTCCAAACGAATGAGTACTTTGCACAGAGGAAGTCTTCTTAACCTTGATTTTTCTGAAATTACTTAGGTATGTGTTCTATTCATGGACATGTAATTCACAGGTATATTATGTAGTCTCTAGTTACAGGTGGATTTGTCAAGGGAATTGGAGTCCCTTGAGAGATGGCATGGACGTGTTCAGCTACAAGGCAATGTGCTTGGCACAATAAGATAAGGTATATGTTGTATTGTTATATTTATTTATGCATTGATAATTATTTGTTTATGGTGGTACAATGCAGGGGATTGCATGGCAAAGAAATTGCCATGAAATTTTGAAGAAGGCTTTGGTTGAGATTTCCTTTGGAACCATGGGTATTGCGTCATGGTGTCTGTGGTTAGTCTTGTTCTTTTGGTATTTTGTGATTTTCTTACACTTTATTTGTCGTTTTTCTATGTCTAGTGCGTGATCATGCCACTTTGGTTGTGGTGTCGTATTGTTGCTATTGGTTTTCATGGTTTTCTTCTTGTTGTTTCTTGGCTTTCCTTTTATGTTTTGAGTCTTGGGAATTTATTAGGAAAGAGAAAAGTTAGTGGAGCTCGGGGAGAGTTGTGTGGTACCCAATAGGTAATGTAAGACATGGATGAAGCTTGGTGCATGAGTAAGTGCAACGGAAGGTGAGACTATGACAGTTGATTGGACTAGCTAGGTCCACAGTGGTAAATGGATGGTGGTAGTATAGACCCATGGAAGTTAACTAGAAAAGGTAAAGTAAATGGATCTGAGGTGTTGTATGCCCTGGCTATGTTGGGAACGATTGTTCTCAATGATGTACATGCTATGCACAAATAAGGAAGCTCTATTAACCTAGACCTTATGATTCTGGTAGCTATGATGTGATCATGATTATGTTGATGTTTATATGTATACATGTATGTGTGTATGAATGTCATTGTCTGAAAGGATCATGATTGTTTATGCTAATGTTTGTTGGCATTATGATGCATGTGTTGTACTTGATGGCAACCCTCTCATAGAAGATCATCTCACTTATATACATTCAGATGAATCTACAGAAGAGATATCAGACGTGACATAATACATAGATGCAGGACAGCTCAAAGGAATCAAATGGCAAGTTCTTAGTAAGCTTTGCCATCAAGTCCAAAGGGGGAGATTGTTGGCATTATGGCTAAAGTGTTGTCCTTGATGGCAACCCATTCAGGTGATAGATCACTGTACTTCAAGTCAGCAGCAGAGGTTGATGATCAGCTATCAAATATTGAAGAAAATAAGGGGTACGCAGGTACACCTTACAGAAAGTGCGTACCCGCAGGTACACCATGCAAGGACAGCGTCCAGATACGCAGGCCAGCCGTTCAGGAGGTGCGTACCCCCAGTGCACACATTTCAAGGCAAAGAAATTCACATGTGGGGTTTTCTTATGTGTTACTCCTGGTATTTAGCCGACGGTATTGGGTTATTATGGTGTCGGCTCGTGGTATTGTTCCATCATTTTAGGAGGAGCTTGCCTATATAAAGCAAAGGAGATCATTTGGCTTGAGCATGTTTTTGGTTGAATATCTTATGTAGGCTAGATCTGGTCTAGATCTAAAGAAGGCGAATCTACTAATGGACTGAGATCTCTTTGGCGCATGATCAGATATGTAGATCTGACTGTCTGGGTTATTCTTGAAGTCTTGAAATCATTTATGGCCGAAGGTACGCAGGTACAGTGAAAGACAAGTGCACCGGTACGCAGGCTCAAAAGCGCTGCAGGTGCGCCGGGACGCAGGCGCAGAAGCACTGCAGTTGCAGAGGTACGCAGGAAGTCTATTTGGCACAGTGCGTGGGTACGCAGGTGCACAGTTCAGAACAATGCGTACTGTACGCAGGCATTACATGGGTGAAGCTGCGTACTTCTCTTGAAATCAATTTAGTTGTTCATGTTTATCATTGTTGTGTTCTGGGTTTTGAAGTGATGTCTAGTTTCTGGTATTATGTTCTGATAACAACAGTGATTGAGTGAATGATTATGATTAGCTTCAGAATTGATGGATCAGGTTCTTAATGATCTGATGGACTAGATCTGATTGATGACTCTCATTGTATATGTATTGATCTAGTGATTGGGTGTTTCAGAAGGTTGTTTGATTATGAGCTTCAATGTTGTTGTTGGGTCCAGTATGAAAATTGGATGAAATGTGGCCTTTCATATTATGGGTTGTGCTTCACTGTATCCAGTATGAAAATTGATGAAACGTGGTACTTGGAGGAGAGAAGATTGTAGGCCAGCGCCTACGTACTAGTATCTAAGCTAGTACAAGAGCTAAAGGAAATCTTTGGAGCATTGTAGCAGGTAGTAGCCTGCGTACTAGTAAATGGATCGGCTAGTACAAGAGCAAAGGGGGTTGTAGCTCCCGTACTGGTATAAGACTGCACCAGTACAAATATTGTAAAAGGATTTTCTTATTAAGAAGAAGATTGAGATGACTTGCAGCAGGTGGTTTTCTCCCGCATTGGGTTTCCACCTTATATCATTGTGTTCATGTGTGTGCCTTATGTGTGATGATCTACTTTATGTTACTGCATCTATTAACTGATAATATGGTTGATAATGTTCTAATGCACTCATTGAAGATTGATTAACTTAATCATAAGAAGTTGTGGAAGTAGCATATATGAATCTGATTATGGAAATGAAAAAGTTTTATTATTGTGATAATACTGATTCACCCCCCCCCTCTCAGTATTATTTCCAACAATTGGTATCAGAGCAGGTCCTTTGATAGAAGCTTGATCGCTTGAAGGAGATCCGTGGAACAATGGGAAAGAAGCTTAAGAAGAAAGCTCATAAGAAAAAGAAGTCATCTCAGAAGAACTATGACAGTGGAAGAATCGATTGGGGATTAGGCATAAGAAGCTCTTCAGATTCAGAATCAGATTCAGAATCATTATCAGGTATGAATGTGTTATCCTCTGATGTTCCAGCTATATTTCCTTGTGAAAGAGATGAAAGTGATAGTGAGACTATTGAACTTGCTCTTATGGGTGAGCAAGAAATATGTCAAATAGAGGCAAAATTTAACAGGCTGACAAACAAAATTATTGAACAAGAAAAACGTTTGGACGTAAAGAGTGGTGCCCTCAAGTTATGCAAGGAAAGGTATCAAAAGTTGCAGGATGAAGCAACATCTCTAAGAAATGAAGTCATTGAAAAGAACACAACAATCAAGGAGCTCAGAGATCGATCCAGTTATTATGAAAATCTTGAAGCTACAATCCTCTCACTAAAAGGAGATCTTGAAGAATCAAAGAAGCAGAATACAGATCTACTCCAAGCCATTGAAAAACAAGAAAACAAAGTCACCAGCTTAAAATCTCAACTAGAATGTGCCTTCCGAGTTCGTCAAATGCAGCAGGATCTGAATGAAGAACAAGAAAAGGAGATTCTCAAACTAAGGGAACAAATGGAAGAAGGAAGGAAAGCTGAAGAAGTTTTGAAAAAGAAATCTCTTGAAAAGGAAGAACAGCTTCAGGTTGAGGTAAATATCTTGAAAGGTAAACTAGAAGAAAAGGATAAGCTTTTACGATTTCAAGATAGCTCCAAAGTATTGGATGATATTCTTAGTAGTCAAAGGTCCCCTGCTATAAAGACTGGTCTTGGTTTCCATGAATCTGTTGAAGGTGAATCTAGTTCACAAGGTGAGGCAAGGAATTCTAAAGAGAAATCTAAAGTGATCAATGAAGAAATGAAAGATCAATCTCATCATCAACCAAGGAAAGAGATTCCTCAAAGAAAATCCTTTACTCCTCCTATGAATAATGTTGAATGTTATGTATGTCATAATCTTGGACATGTTGCAGCCAGATGTAGAAGAAGAAGAGTTCAAGACCATTATGCAGACAAGTCATCTCAATCAAGGTATTTTTATGGATATTGCTTTGCTTGCAATACGTTTGGTCACAAAGCTACTAATTGTTACAGGAGGAATATGAAACATGTAAGATGTTATGCATGTAACAAGCCTGGACATATAGCTAAGGAATGCAGGAACAAAGTATGGGCACCATATCAAAAGGAGAAAATGTCATCATCACGCTTAAAGATATGGAGAAAAAAAGGAAGTACAGTCAGAAAAGGATGGCACAGCACAACGTACAGACATACCAGAATTAGAGGGAGCTGAAAGTACAAAACTTCAAGTTCCTGAATCTCATATGCAAACTTCATAAAGGCAAGTCGCATATATACACGAGTTGGATACTGCACAATCGCGTATATGCTTGTTTGAAGGCAGTAGGCAAGTGAAGTTGGAAATGAATCTATCCGATCTGGGAATCTGACTGTCAGTAGCACAAAGGAGGACTGTTAATTCGGCCCTAATCAAAAGGCCGCAGGTGTTTAACAGAAGAGCTGCGTGGGGACGCAGTGCAGTAACAGGAGATCTGTGTGGGGACGCAGTACAGTAACAGGAGATCTGCGTGGGGACGCAGTGCAGTAACAGGAGACCTGCGTGGGTACGCAGAGCAGAAGAAGGAGAGCTGCGTAGGTACGCAGAGCGACTAAGGTTCAGGTGCGTCCGTGCAGTAAAAGTACGCGGCGCAATAGTACTTTTGGGTGCGTCCCTGCAGTAGCAGTACGCGGCACAACTGATGGAACAGGTGCGTGGGTACGCTCTGTAATAGAAGACTGTTTGCGTCTATATGCAGTACAGCAGAGGGATATCTGCGGGTGTACGCAGGGGAGCAGAAGATGAAGTGCGTACCTGTCTTAAGGCATTTATTGGCTGATTCTTCTTATTGATATACTTGATCAGATTTGACAGATGGCACTGGTTCAGGGGGAGCATATGTCCTGAATGCATTGTTGGCATTATGGTCCCTGGTGACGATGCTTATGATTCATCTTGCTATGGTTATGAGTTGGTCACATGATCAGATTTATGGTTGATTCTCTAATGATGCTTGCATGGAGTCTTTAATGTTCTTGGCATAAATGGATAAGGATTGTTGGCTGGATACAGGGATGATTATTCATACATATGTTGATTGATGTAGATGCTTTCATTTGATGGCTCTTGATTCATGTAGATCTGGATGGTTATGAGTTGATGCAGAAGTCCTTGATGTTGACAGATACTATGGAGCAGATTATACAGTGCTGTTGATGATGTTTGTCATGATCTTTAGATGTTTGATGTAAAGGTCATAGCAAGACTCATGTTGTAATAGTCTATCTATTGTAGTCATCTCTTCAGGTCATGTAACGGCCTATGTCCCCCCACTATGCATGGGATGAAGATGTAATGAATTTGGTTTTCATATTTCTGATGTATTCCCACTTGGTTGGATGGATGATCCTTATTGTGATGGGTGATGGATGTATGTATTGAGTCTTTTTGTGACAGGAAGGTCACTTATGATATATAGAGTCATGTTCTTCTTGTAGAACATCTTTTTGCAGACCTTGCTTACAGTCAGGAGAGAGCTTGAGCATGAACAACACTATATAGCAGAGCAGACATCTCAGCTTGTTCTCAGAAAGACCATTATCAGATTGGAGCACCATGACATATACAAAGGGGGAGCTCATTCAGAGACTTCAGCAGATCTGGTTTATAGTCAAGGGGAGCATGTTCTTAGGGGGAGCATACCCCTTTGCCCTTGATGTCAAAGGGGGAGAATGATTTGGTGTTGTTGCCATCAAGTCCAAAGGAGGAGATTGTTGGCATTATGATGCATGTGTTGTACTTGATGGCAACCCTCTCATAGAAGATCATCTCACTTATATACATTCAGATGAATCTACAGAAGAGATATCAGACGTGACATAATACATAGATGCAGGACAACTCAAAGGAATCAAATGGCAAGTTCTTAGTAAGCTTTGCCATCAAGTCCAAAGGGGGAGATTGTTGACATTATGGCTAAAGTGTTGTCCTTGATGGCAACCCATTCAGGTGATAGATCACTGTACTTCAAGTCAGCAGCAGAGGTTGATGATCAGCTATCAAATATTGAAGAAAATAAGGGGTACGCAGGTACACCTTACAGAAAGTGCGTACCCGTAGGTACACCATGCAGGGACCGCGTCCAGATATGCAGGCCAGCCGTTCAGGAGGTGCGTACCCCCAGTGCACACATTTCAAGGCAAAGAAATTCACATGTGGGGTTTTCTTATGTGTTACTCCTGGTATTTAGTCGACGGTATTAGGTTATTATGGTGTCGGCTCGTGGTATTGTTCCATCATTTTAGGAGGAGCTTGCCTATATAAAGCAAAGGAGATCATTTGGCTTGAGCATGTTTTTGGTTGAATATCTTATGTAGGCTAGATCTGGTCTAGATCTAAAGAAGGCGAATCTACTAATGGACTGAGATCTCTTTGGCGCATAATCAGATCTGTAGATCTGACTGTCTAGGTTATTCTTGAAGTCTTGAAATCATTTATGGCCGAAGGTACGCAGGTACAGTGAAAGACAAGCGCACCGGTACACAGGCTCAAAAGCACTGCAGGTGCGCCGGGACGCAGGCGCAGAAGCACTGCAGTT
Organism: Pinus tabuliformis; assembly: GCA_031772625.1. Taxonomy (NCBI): domain Eukaryota; kingdom Viridiplantae; phylum Streptophyta; class Pinopsida; order Pinales; family Pinaceae; genus Pinus; species Pinus tabuliformis. Next base: position 275,577,679 of record CM062811.1, read on the forward strand.
GCGGAGGTATGCAGGAAGTCTATTTGGCACAGTGCGTGGGTATGCAGGTGCACAGTTCAGAACAGTGCGTACTGTACGCAGGCATTACATGGGTGAAGCTGCGTACTTCTCTTGAAATCAATTTAGCTGTTCATGTTTATCATTGCTGTGTTCTGGGTTTTGAAGTGATGTCTGGTTTCTGGTATTATGTTCTGATAACAGCAGTGATTGAGTGAATGATTATGATTAGCTTCAGAATTGATGGATCAGGTTCTTAATGATCTGATGGACTAGATCTGATTGATGACTCTCATTGTATATGTATTGATCTAGTGATTGGGTGTTTCAGAAGGTTGTTTGATTATGAGCTTCAATGTTGTTGTTGGGTCCAGTATGAAAATTGGATGAAATGTGGCCTTTCAGATTATGGGTTGTGCTTCAGTGTATCCAGTATGAAAATTGATGAAACGTGGTACTTGGAGGAGAGAATATTGTAGGCCAGCGCCTACGTACTAGTATCTAAGCTAGTACAAGAGCTAAAGTAAATCTTTGGAGCATTGTAGCAGGTAGTAGCCTGCGTACTAGTAAATGGATCGGCTAGTACAAGAGCAAAGGGGGTTGTAGCTCCCATACTGGTATAAGACTGCACCAGTACAAATATTGTAAAAGGATTTTCTTATTAAGAAGAAGATTGAGATCACTTGCAGCAGGTGGTTTTCTCCCGCATTGGGTTTCCACCTTATATCATTGTGTTCATGTGTGTGCCTTATGTGTGATGATCTACTTTATGTTACTGCATCTGTTAAGTGATAATATGGTTGATAATGTTCTAATGCACTCAATCAAGATCGATTAACTTAATCATAAGAAGTTGTGGAAGTAGCATATATGAATCTGATTATGGAAATGAAAAAGTTTTATTATTGTGATAATACTGATTCACCCCCCCCCCCTCTCAGTATTATTTCCAACAATGTTTATGTATATGTATGTATGTTTCCATGTATCTATGACATTGTTTGACAGGGTGATTAGGAATCGTCCTTGTGGAGGAATGATTTCTTATGCAGGCAAATGACAGGAAGAGGTTCCTCGCTATGAGGAATCAAGTGGGAAGAGTAGTCATGACAAATATATGAGGTCAATATTGTGTGAATATAAAGTAATATTTTATGTTTGTATTATGCCTATGATTATGTTATGGATAGGTTATACTAAGGGATACAACAATGAAATGAAAGCAGTATGGTCTGGGACATGCTGGGACAAGCATGGATAAGACACTAGAAGCAAGGTTGCTTGGTAAAGAAAGTGTGGTTTTGGATGTGTGGTACTATTGTTGGGAAAATGTTGCATATGTGATGTTATGTGCATGTAAATGTTGGATATGTGGTGCTATGTACATATTGTATTATGTGCATGATGTATATGTGGCGTTGCATGCATATGGTGCTCTTTGCATGTTGGATATGCGGTGCTATGTATAGATGATGCTATCTACATGTTGGATATGTAGTGCTATCTACATGTGGTGTTGTGTGCATGTTGTACATGTGGCACTATGTACATATGGTGTTTTTTGCATGATTTTACAAGTGGTTTTGTGTACATGTTTTACAAATGTCATTGTGTGAAGGTGATGTTGTGTACATGTTGTGTATGGGCGTTGTGTACATATGGTGTCATGTACATGTTGTGTGTGGTATTGTGTACATGTGGTATTGTGCACACATTGTACAATGGTGCAGTGTACATGTAGCATTGTGTACACATTGTGTAGGTGATCTCGTCTACATGTGATGTTGTGCACACATTGTGCAAGTGGTTGCAATGTATAGGTGGTATTGTGTACATGTGGTACATATGGTACATATGGTACTGGTGTAGATGCATGTATTGCATAGTGTTCTATGACTTGTGTAGTTGTATGTGTGTGATTCACAGTATGTGTATGTGCACATGGTTGAGGAGAAGGAACTGGGTGTTTATCTGGTATTGCAACCGATTGGGTGTGCATACGGAATAAAGACAAAGTTTGAAGCTAAGGATTGCTGAAAGTATAAGTATCGAAATTTTATTTCAGTTTTATTATTTATGTGATTTATGATTCCAGTCTATGATTATTACATGTGATTTATGATTCCAATATATGATTATTACATGTGATTTATGATGGTTACATGTGATTTATGATGTTGATCTATGATGGTTGTGTTTTGAGATATGTTTATACATGATGATTTGGTAAAAGATGCTAGTTTGACTTGTTGTGACAAGAAGTAAACATGATAGAAAGTATACCTTATTGACGAGCTACCAATGAGGTATGATTTGAGGTTATTTCAATTTATTTGAATCTAATGGAAATTATGTGCTTGGAACAGGAATGCATGAACATGCTCGGTTGGGTAGTTGAAATTGACTGCAAGAATTGGCAGTAGTAACAAAAGAAATTGGAACATGCAGAAGTATGCTGGTAGAGTACTTTAGGAGCAGGGCCATTGTGGTACATTGGTACCCAATAGTGTCAATTGATTTCCATGAGCATGATATGACTGGTATGATGGTTTTGTGGGAGGTATATGCCTTGTTTTTGTATCTTCCGATGCGAGGAAGCTTTGCCAAGGGATGGATCGCCTGAGATAGGGGATTTCAGGGAACTTGGAGGGTGAGTGACTACATGGAAGGGGGTGACCGGATTTCCTGAGGGACTGTGTAGCAGAGAAGGGAAGGTCGTGGATATATTTTTTTTGGTCATGAGAATTTCTAGATGGAATCAGGTGCACATTGGGAGTGCACCCCAAAACAATGGGTCAGTGTTGTTGGGAAAAGTATCTAATTCGGAATGCCCCTATCCCACTCTAAGGTGTGATAGTGCCTTAGCAACAAACGAGGTAAACTAATGTAGTATTCTTCTTTATGAAATGTAAATGAGGAAGAAGGATCTAACTAACCTGTGTCTTCCGCTAGTTTGTCAATCTAAATCACTCCTCTCTTCAGTAGCTCCCAGCTTCCTGCTCCTTCATCGGCCCAGCTTCACCGAATTCCTGCAAGATCATAAGAGAGGGAAACTACACGAAGATATAGATATACATTCATAAAAAGCTCAAGATCAGATTAAGCTAAACATGTAAGCATAACAAAACATCATTGGTACACAGCATGTAGGAGAAACTCAAATAGTTTATTGATATGATAATAAAGTCCAAGAGGAGATACAACCAAGTGAGTTCCGATCCAGCATCTACCTCCCAGCAAAGGAATCCCTTCTTCTCCTCCAACAAAGCATAAATCACTCAATGTACTAATCTCAATCTCAAACCAACAGCAATTCTCTGCAAAGTACAAAATTCCAGCCTCCAGAACCTCTGGGTGAGAGATCCATATATAGATGTAAGCAGAGAGGATGAGTCAGCTTATGTTTTGACTTGTGGCTTTTCTCTGTCAGTTCTTGCTTCCACTTGGAGGTTGAGAACCTCTTACTCATCACTAGTCGAATTCATTGAGGCAAGTGTCATTGGAGAAGATTCTGGAAGCTTCCAAGGTCTTTCCACCTCGTTGAATGAGCTTGCCATTTGTCATTTCCCGCTCAGCGCACCTTGGTAGTGCTTCCACCTGCGTTGCAGTGCACCTAGCCAGTGTAGACTCTGCATTTCAACGCAGGCAGCTAGTGGAGCCTCTGAATTGATCCTGAATTGACTGTTTCTGAGTGGTTTTTGGTGGAGAACTTCTGGGAGAAGCTGTCATTAGTTGACCTTGTTCCTTTAGGATCTGTAACAACATCTTTAGGGACTTTGGATCCCTTGAATTATGGACATTTCATGCTTATATCTGTAAGGCACAAAAATGTCTATAACAGTCAGTAACTGTTCACTGAGAGGACAAGTGGCGTAGGATTATAACGATGGACATTGGATGCAACTTTGACTATGGCAGTGGATTCTAGACTTCCTAGGAAGGAGGTTAATCCTGGTACTACTTTGAGGGTGGAGGTGCGATCCTCTGGATTCCCTTGTTTATTAAGACGAGCATCGTATCCTTTATTTGTTGTTTTAGAAAATGTGCATATGTGTACATGTGGTTATTGTAAATACCATAATGAGTTGTGCTATAAAGCTCTAGTATGCGATATAATTATTATATTATCATGTTGTCATGAAGTTTTTCTTTTGAGCGGGTCTTTCATTGTAAATAATGCAATGAGATAAGTTATAAAGCTCCATGGGCAATATGTTTATTTTTTAGTGGTTTTGTTGAGGTCTTGGTGTGTTTTAACACCGAGGACAGTGTTTCCCAAGGGGGAGGGTTCTGTAACATCCTTGATGAAAATTCAATGTAATAAAAGTTAATAAAGGCAAAACAAGACCACAAGTAAGGGACATGTATTCCAAGTTGAATGTCGGGCAAAGATATCCTAGTGGGCATCACTGGATCTATGTTTTGGCTAAGGAAAATTGGCAAAGGCAAAGGCAAAGGCATTAAAAGGAAAAAGGATTTTTTGGCACATTTATTTATGAAAATAAAGGAAATTAGGAGAAAAGTAAGGTGAAAGGTAATAGGTTGCATATGAGGAGGAAATTGAAGGAAAATAAAGAAATTAGAGGACTCATTAATAAAAATTCTTTTGAGGATCAATTGGAAAGCTCTTAGTCAGTTGGAATCTCTTGGTTCAAGCTTGGTCAGAGTAAGATCTTGGTTATTTCTAGTTTGGAGCTCTCTTATTATTCTCTCTCTCTCACTCTTGGTCACTTAGTTTTCTTGGAGCACTCTAGCTTTTGATCAAGGAATGAAAAACAAGAAAAGGGAAAAGAAGGAAAGAAAGGATCAAGGAAGGAAAAGTAGGATCAAGCAGCTTCAACGGGAATACTTATAGGTAACCTTTTGAATGTGTGATTTCCTAGCTGGTTTGGACATGCATGGCTCTCCATGTTGGTGTATGGTTCTCTTGCTATTGGTAGCATGGTTTTGTCAGGTTATGACAATGGTTTTTAGCCTAGCCTTGTCTTTTTCTAGAGGCCATGGTATATTGGGACGTTTATTTGGTTTTAAGCTTTGGTTTTCCGGATGGATTTCAGAATTCGGGGCGGAGGTGGTCTCAAGTTTCATTCCCAAAGGCATAGGAATCCCTTGACCGGTTTTAGTGGGATACAAAGTAAATCTTGAAGGAGGAGTCACGGTTTAGGGCCTAGTGATCCAGGTTCGGATTGCGATGAAGCCTGAGAGACTAGTCTCGGTTTAGGTCCTAGTGATCCGGGATGGGATTGCAGTAAAGCCTTAGAGACAAGGAGATGGAAAATTCCTCAAGGATAGTGATGGATTTCGGATGGCATTCCAAGTTCAGTTTGGTTGTGATCAAAGCACCAGTTTTGCTGTGATCACAGTTTGATGAGGGTGGAGGTGGTTTAACCTCTGGATTCCCTCGATTGTTATTGGATTGGTTGTTCTATGAGATCCCACATTCATGCTTGGAATATGGCATGGGGGTGACTAGATGAAAGAGAGATTTGGTTCAGCTCTGTCTATGGTTGGGTGGTTTGTGGAAGTCCCGAACCTGGTCAGATTTGCCTATAATTAATGAAAGCTAAGTTCTCTTACTTTTTCACTTTTTTATATGTGGACTTGCTAGCTATTATATCTCTGATATTTATATGGTTTTATGTTGGTTATAAGCATGGTTATATGACTGGTTCATGTCATGGTTATTTAATGTATTTACTTGTAATTCCTAAAATGATGGATGCAAGACGTAATTGATGTTATAATAGTTCAATGGAGAAGGTAGTGATCCTTTTAGTTATGTCTCATAATATCTTTCAACCATTCACGCTCTGTCTTGTATCCTAGACCTGTAGGTTTCATTGATGCCAAGTGTTTGACAGAATTTCAGTCCCGGTTGGGGATGCTTAGGCCTAAACCTGAGGTTGATTTTAATTTATTAGGATTGTCATCATGTCTTTGATGGAATCTAGAGGTTGTAGCAAGTTATGGGTAGAGGCCAGGATTTTGGGCTAGAAAAGTGGCTCAAATTCTGAGGACGTTCACACAAGTCTGTTGAAAAGAGTCCAGGGACACTAGCACATAGGCCTGTGAGAGTGACTTTGGGCTATGGACGTTGTCATGCATGTAGAAAGAGAGCGACCAGGGGTTAAAAGAATTAAAACATCAGTGGGACTCAAGGACAGGATGTTTGCGTGGTTGACATGTCTCTTGAGAGTGTTGTTGTTGATGTGGATGGGTTTGTTTGATATGTTCCATCAATTCCATTTCCTTAAGATCACCAAGGAAGTTGAATCCCTTATAGTGACCTCTCTCGTCGCATGTTTACCCCGTCTGGTCAGTTTCTTGGGTGGACATGGTAGGAGGGGGTGTTACACAAGCATTAGATAAATTCTTAAGCTTGAGCCCTTTTTTGAAGAATAAGATGTGGAACCCAATTGGGGATGAGTTGGAAGGTGAAACTTGGGAAGTTCTGTGGCCTATTTTTGTTTAATACTAGGGTATAGTACTGTTCAATAGAATACAATATGTAGAATATATATAAGTTGTAGAAGCTTCAGTATCAATAACCACAAAAAATTGTGTACATCGAGTCTAGGAAGTGATTTCAAAAATGTTATGTTCCCAAACTCTCTAACCTTTTGCATAATTTGCTAAAGTAACATACATTTTTATAGGTGTGTTAATAATAGAATATTCTTTGGTATATTCAAGAATCCTCTATAACAACATATGCATAGAATATACGAGGACTCTTCATGGATTTCTGTTATGGAAAATTTGTTCATCTTATTTGATTAACCCACATGTTGTCACCTATTACACCTTTTTGCAATTGTGTCAAATGGTGTCCAATGGTGGCCAAAAGAGAGAGACGATGTGCAAAAAGCCAAAGATAATAGAAAATATCAAAATCCAGTATCACCAGGGAAAGCCGAAATCAGAGACCAAAATCAAATGGTAGGGCTGAAATTCGACAGCTGATCATATCGAAACCTGATATCAAAAGGATGGGAAGAAAAGCATATCGGAGCTTTGGCGTGTCAAATGTTTATTCAATAGTAGCCCCAAAATATCATATCAAAACCTCAACACATCAGGACCCGATGTCGGAAGGGGAGGACCTTGGAACAAAGGGGATTGGAGGATTAGATTCTTGGAAGTTCTTATCAAATGAATTTTTTATTAAATGCAGAGATTCTGAAGAAAATTGAAGTACAAAGGAAATCACATAAAAAACCAAGACCCCGGGGACCTTTTCTCTCTCCTCCAAAGAAGCCACTTGGCAGCTGGTGATTCGTCCCAAAAAGTAGACATGGATGATTATGTAAGCATGACGTGGCAGCATGGGGGACATGTGGGAGTCAGTTTTGGCATTTTTAAGGGCTAAAGGGAAAAATTTGGATGACATGTTTCATCACCCAGAAAATGCCATGTGGAGATGAGGACATCAACATGATGTCACTTCGGAGGTCTACATTTCAGAGGAAGAGGCCATCATAACTCTATTTCAATTTGCATTCAAAAAATCTTCCGATGAGATGAGATTCGATATTTGTTGGCACTTGGTCACAACGCCCTAAAAGGACCAATGGAACAAAGCTGAGTAGATCCCCTAAGTGCTAAGATGGATTTCGTAGGATGGTGGCATCATAACTCTTTTAATTCCTTTTTGAAAATATTTTGATGAACATGGGCTTCGATGTATACTAGCACTTGGTCATGAAGACTCAGTATAACCAAGGGCTCAGACCAAGGTGAAGCACCCAAACATTACAAAACATTTCGGAGGGAAAGGCCATCGAAAATTTTATTGGAAGAGCCTATGATGGAAGGATCTCTAAAATAATGTGGCATTTGATCACAAAGACCTAAAATAACCAAGGGCACAAAGTTGGGGCCAAGAACCAAGAGTTGTGAGCCCATCAGAAGTGGGAGTTTTCATAACCCTAATGTTAATTCCAATTTGAAAACTTATGATGGTGAAGAGCTCTAAAATCATGTGGCAGTTGGTCATGGCCATCCTAGGAACCAAAGGTAAATCATGAATTACAAAGGGGAAATAGGCCCCCGACAGGGGCCCAAAGGCTTTAAAACCCAAGCGTTGAGGCTAAGGTCATGGCATCCAGTCCCATGGGATAAATAGGACGAGGGCCAATGGAAAAGGAGCTTGAAGGCATCGGAACTTTATGATTTCGAAAGGTTATTTGAAATGAAGTTATGAGGATAGAAGTCTATGATATTGCAACCCCTATGCATTAAGCCTTTGGTCACAGGAAGTGGTCCCAAGGTTAAGAAGATATGAAGGAGCTTAAGCAAGAGGAGCTAAGAGTGATCGGAGGTCTATGTTTTTGTAATGATCTTTTATAAAAGTTACGAGATGTATCAGGTTCCGATAGTATAGCCTGGAGTGTATGTAGATAGATGAGTCGATAGCTATGTTACAGAGCACCACTAATGCCACCACAGTTGATGTCTTCCAGCTCCAAAAAGGGGAATTAAAGCAGTTAAGTGGAGAAAGTGACAGGCATATAGGCTCATAACTGCAGAGGAAAAACATGGCAAAGACGTGGCCAATTAGAGGCGATCATAGGAATTGGCATGGAGATATTTTATTGTGGCCATCATAGAGTTTTCCCATGTTTGTTATTTTTTAATTTGTTTCATTTAAGAGAATGAATCAATATGTTATGTAATCATTTGAATATGCGCACGCCAAGACAGCTAGTCGATCAGACAACTATAACATTAGAATGTATTCTATAACTATTGTTTCAACCTTCACCTCTCCTTAGAAATAGGGGGAAGAAATGCATTCTAAAGGTTCCCAAATTCTGTATTCCAAGGGTCTGAATTATGTCTCTACACAAGTTTCGAGTTCTATTTATAGAGAAGGAGGTTCCAATTTTGGTCCAAATTTCTTGTTCCATGAATCTTCTTTGTTCCTGAACATTTTTGCTTTTTTGGGCCTATCGTATGTAATTCATTATGGAAGATTAATGAATAGGCCCTGGTGATTCTAAGCATTTTGCGTATGAAGTATGTGTTCTCCTCTATATGTCATTTCTTATGTGTTTCTCTTCCTATGAAATTGTGTAAATAGAAGTTGTTGGATTCACTCACAAAGCATGGATTTACTTATGTTATATGCTAGAAAAAATTTAACCTGTGAGATTACAAATTTACTATGTTATTTTGTAGCATCTAGTACTTGTGAAATAATATATTTACTATGTTATGTTGTAATAGAATGTACCCATGAAATATCGAGCTAGAAACCTTAAAATATGCTCCACAATTGTTTCACTTTCATCTTCTTATTCTTTCATAATTTTGTTGGCATTTGTTTCTTAGGATTATGTGTTTATCCAACCCTCTGCACTGAATTCCCTCCTCAATTTCCCTCTTCCCATATTTACTTAAACGACAAAGTTTAAGCTGCATTCTTTTTGTGTCGGCCACCAATCCTAAAGCATTTATTCTTTGGAATGATACATATTTCATGTGTATATTCAATGTGTCTCTCTGAAAGGGAATTGAACCAACCACCCAAATCACTTATATTCATCTCTTGAGATACATCGAGTTATCTTTCAAGTGAGACTAAGATGTCCTAGGCATTGACCCTTTCCTCAACCCAGGGATCATATCTAGGAGCTACAACATCTTCTGGCACTGTTGTCAGGGAACGAATCAAAATATTTTTCCCTGGGTACGACAAATTTTACATTCCCTCTTTCGGGTGAGAAATGGAAGTGTGGTTTGAAGATATCTAACCCTGATGACTCCACTGTCTATATATTTATTTGGTCATATTGTCTTTCAAGATGCCTCATACTCGCTTTCAAGTTAAACATCAGAAAAATTCCCCTACATTTAACCTTGAGATCACTCACCTAAAGGGGTTTTCAAAATGGCCCTTCCTGCATTCTTGGCCAACAAATTTTCCCCATTGGATTTTTCTTTTGTTTTCAGTTATCCCCATAATGTTCCTTCATATCACAAATGGTCTACCTATTTTCCTATATTCATTGGAAGCATAGATAGAACCCTGAACCAACACATCAAGGACTTTCATGAAAGCATGGAAAAACAGGGTATTGTTCTTGAAGATGTGAAAATGAAATTTTTCACGTATTCTTTAGATAAATATGTTATATTTTAGTTCAAAAAAATACCTCATGGTAGCATATCTTCCTTAAAGCGATTTCACATAACATTTAATCATTTCTACAAAAGATTATATCCACTAGGTGGTCTATTTGAAGATTGTTGTGAACATTTTAATGTTGAAAATATTTATGAGTTTAATGATGCTACTGAAGATATATGTGGGGCTCAACTCCAATAAAATGTATAATTGCATGAAGAAGCACTACCCAACAATCAAGCTGAAAACAAACCCTTAGAGGTCTTATTCTGCTAAATTTGATGATTCTCCTTCTTATGATTTGTATGATTGTGATGGGAAGTTGAGAAATGCAGAACCACAACAGTCTTAGTCATGGGAAGCTACACAAAAAAAGGAGGCCCACCAGGAGGTTAACAAAGAGGCTCCATTTTACAATTCACATCCTTTATATGGAGAATGAGTTTAAGAAGATAGTATTAAAGTCAATAAAGATTCTCTGATTTATGATTCAGATGATTCAGAGGAGGATGGTATTGTTGTAGACTTTCAAAGGGATTTTATTACCAACAAGTGGGGAGATGATTACTAGTAAAAAATTCTTCAAGAGGAGTCCAAGGTTGTAGAGGCAAAGTGTCTATGGCTACCTATTGCAGAAAGATTCCTATCAGGAAACTGTTCAAGAATGGGAGAGAGCTATAACTTTTTCTCATCAGTGTTGTGATCCAGTAGTTGACTACATGGCCTATTTCTTTGGCCCATAATAGTATACATCAATTCCAATTCCAATCCCAATTAGAAATTTCATGGAGGATATTAAAGGATTTTAGCATCCAATATCAGTTTGTGGGCACATATCAAAATTTTTGTCCAAATATTTTATGTGGCACATGCCTTGTCACACGGAATTGGTCAAGGGTGCGGACACGGCTGACCTTCCTAGAAGTCTAAGACATTCTAATGACAAACAAGACAAAATGGAGTGATCTTTCTCTAAATACACCTTTTACAACATGAAAACTACAAGTGTTTAGGCTTACCTTATTCCAAAACGCTGTTGTTGAGGTCCGTTCTTGACGATCCGGATGAGCTCCTCCTTCAAGTCAATTCCTGCAACCACAAACAATCAAACAATTACCAAGCACTTGCATTTCATATAATAAAACATATATTCAACATGCAGACCAAGGAACACATGAAATAACTCATTAACACAAGCTATTGAGAAAAATAAACCAGTTTGTATTAATAACGAAACAAAGAAACTCTTACAACCTGGCCTTGGTGTTGTGCAAGTTCCTCCCAGGGTCCATCAAGGGTTTTCCTCTACTTTGACAAAGCTCACCCTCTTCCAAGTAGAATCAAGTGAAGACAATCTCTCCTCACAAAGGCTCTAATGGAAGACCTAAATCCTGCAGCATTTACCCAAAGAAAATGTATAGCTCCAACCTCTTCTCCCTCTGGCTCAATGTCTTTATTTATAGTGCTGTAAAGAGGTTATTCAGGTCCACTATCAATGGGATCATCCCCCTCTTTGGGTGGGATAGCTCCCTTATTGATGGGATAAGTTCCCCCTTAATAGAGATACATGAACCAACTGGAGGCGCATCCATTTCATCAAACCGACCTCTAGAATGTTCTAGAAGTAACCACAAGTAACTTTTTCAAGATAAAACTCGCGCATTTTGCCTTTTACAGAGGGACGCACCTGTCCCTTAACATACAGAGCATCCACGGACGCAGATTTTGTGAACATGGTCAGCGTCCCCGCAGGTAAGGCTAGAGAGAACCTGCGACCCCAGAGATAAACATAGTTTTTACAAGACTTTCTCTCTTCTTTGAGTTTGAGATGGATAACAGAGGCATGAGACTTGCCTAAGAGGGTAGCATGACTGTTGATTTGAGCCATACTAACTGTAAGTAGTCAAGGTGACATTTTTTAGTGTAACAGATTGCCCCCTAAAGTGCGAAGCCTGGAATAGAGTAGGGTTTTGTAATTCTAGGAAGGGTGAAGCGCTTTATCATTTCAAGGATTGTCTTGTGGATGGCCTGGTTGGAACCTGCAATTTTCAACACAAAATACATGGATAAGATTATATCATCACTGAGGTAGGCATTCCCATACTCAGATTCAAAACTTTAACTAATGGACTAACTATTCTGATACAGGAATGATCTTGCAGTACATCATTTTTATAGACTTTTGTAGACACAGTATGGACGCAGCCATCTGTTTATGATTAGTCTACATAGATAATGAATACAAAACTCCTCGCAGCCTGGATGGTAGAAACTAGATCCAGGGTCTTCACTTCTACTTCCCGAATTGGTACGATTCTAAGCATGTGATTAAATGATTTGATGTCGAACATGTTAGAAACCACTTGATTACCAGTCAATGATGTGAACTGTTAACAAGCGTGAGAGAAACCACCAGTAATGTTAATGGTTCTCAAAGTACCAAGCACAACCCGTGAAATGTGAATAGATGTTTTGATGTCGAACACTTCACGGAATCCTTTGATCGAAAGTCAATGATGTAAACTGACGTCAAAGGCGAGAAACCTGCCATTGATGCATGCAGACTTCAAGGTACTGTCGATTCCTAAGTCATCTTTCTAGATAATGTGTCGATGTCGATAGAAAGCGACCCGTTGCAGGCAAGCCCGCAACACGAAATCATTGTTCAAGTTGAAGAAATGTTGCTGTAAGGACTGACTCAGGGATGGTCAAATGGATGACAAGTATTTTGCAGATGAAAGTTTTGCTTGCAGACCTCTTGAACACATAACGACACGACAGATGGCTTGGTGACGAATAACTCAAAGTTAATCCCCGGAACCCGGTTAAAGACTTTCAAAGTGGTTTGGTCAACTGTGAGGTAAAAGATTTCCCAACCCAGGTGAATAAAAAGTGTCGTGTTCAAGAGCGGTAATAAAGTTTCTTTTGAGACAAAAGGTGACAAACAGGTTCATTCTTCTCTCTTTTCCCCCACCATTTCTGGCAAGTACCTCTTTATTTTTAACAAGCTTGAGGAGGATAACATATGCTTGATTATAAGCTCATCCTTCGGACGAGTCCAACCTAGTTTAAATTCGAACCCTAGGAAGGAGTGGTTCGTTCCTGTTTGTAATTGAACAGGTCCTCTACTGTAAAAGTTTAACGAGCCCAGTATAGGAGAAACTCGGCGTTTTTCAATTTTAGAGAGTCTGAAAAAACTAAAGGAGACTCCACGTTGAACTTTTTCGTATATTTGTGTCCCTCAAGCCCGAAAAAGTATAAAATAATACCTGGGGGAACCGCTTGATCTTGCGACCAAGGAGTACTTTCATAATAGTGTCGTTGACCTGAAAAGTAAAAAGCGATCAAGGACACGTCGTTTTATTTCCTTATCGAGTTCGAAACGACAAAAACCCGGCAATCTTTTCCTGATTTTGCGGTCAGAAAAGAGCTAAAAGGGGACCGTCTTTTAATTCCGTTTTAACGAGTGAAAAAGAAACACTCGGCGATCTTTTCATGTTTTAGGAGTCAGAAAAGGGCTTAAAAGATGACTCTGATATTTTTGTTTGTGAAAAAATTACAATTTCCCTCGAAATCCCTTTGTCCTGCACAAAAGCAACACATTACTCATACCTGTTTAAAATAGGCAAAAATACATTCAAAAACATCTTTTCATGGTAAAAAATGAACTAATTCATCCAAAAAACCTATAAAAAGACCTTTTACCATGTCATTTTTACCGTTTCACTGTTGAGGTTGAAAAAGGAGCTTTTGACAAGAAACTTCCCGTGGTCGCTGCGGAAAATCTGACCGTCGGAATCGAACGCCGTCTCATCCAGGTATTTTACACATCCTACTCTGCATTTCTATCCGTTTAGAATTAATTTTTAGGTCTTAGTTTCATTTTTTGGGAGGGTTTTGGTTTTGGAATGCGCCTCTCGGCGGACGCAGGTGCCCTTCGGGTGACCTGCGTCCCCCGACTTTTTCTCATACGGGAAAACGGTCGGAAGACGCAGCCCGCCTTCAGGCCAGCTGCGTCCGGGCGCCCTGTGCTACAAAGCCGGGGTGCGTCTTCCGAGAAACGCGCATTTCAAAACCCCAACTCTCTCAAAAAACCACCAAAAATTCCCAAATCAATTTCTAATTGCTATTTTTGATATGCAGGGCATTAATCATGTTAGACTGGAGAGAAAGAGAGCATGTAGAGGAAGATGAAGCTGCAATAAATCATCAACCTTCCCTGGATGCCCTAAGAGCATGCGGATTATACAAATATTGGACCATACCGGGCATGAGGGGCCAGGTAAGATTCTTGGAATGGCTGGTTGAGCGATGGAACGTTCAAGAACAATGCTTTTACATAGGAGGGCACCAGCTCGAGATAGAGCCCTCGGATGTATACTTTCTCACTGGCTTGCCAAACAGAGGTGAGCAACTCAGTCTTGCGGGGACTAGGCCGGGTGGCCAATCCCTTGATAGTCTCCGCGAGGATTGGTGCACACGTGGGGCTCACCATTCAAAAGGCATAGAGATAAAACACATCACTCTACCGGAACTCAAAGTCATAGCGTTCACGGTTACCAGAATTTGCGGCGCGGCCGCTTTACACATTGCTTCCGGATCCCAAATGCGGATGGCAATTGACTGTTACCAAGGCACCATTTTCAACTGGTGTGAAGCTGTGTCGGCTCATATGAAGAGCCAACTGACCAAGGCAAAGAACGGACGACTAAAGACTTTTGGATATAGGCCTATAGTCGTGAGCTTTGCCTTGGAGAGAATTCCAATGTTGATCCCTCAGCAACTCACTGTTGATATCTTGGGTCCTCGGCAGCCAAAGCTGATACGATGGGTTGCGGTGATGGCCCGGCATCCTGACGAGGGCGCGACAGTAGTTCGATTCTCAGATAGTTATTTTGACTGGTTAGAGGGCCAGCTTTTTGTGATACAGGACTTTCCGTATGCCGGAATGGATTTCAGAGGTGATCCGGACATGGTTCTTCCACAGGGAGAACAATGGGACGACAGAGGTACTTTTATTTTCACAAGTTTCCTAATTATGTATTTTTTGTATTTTTTATATATATCGTCTCAAAACTAATAGTAAAACTTTTTCAAAATGCAGATGTTGGACCACAGCGTCCAGCCAACCTCCGGCCTTATGATAGACTACATCCAGCTGCACCGGTACCGGTCCCACAGGACGCGACAGCAGAAGTACTAGCTGAGTTGGAGCATGATCTAGAGCGTCTCACGGCAGATATACCTGAGACTACTATGGACGACATTCCTATCAGGCTTCAGCGTTTCGTAGTCGCGGTCCCTGGACCGTTTAGGAGATTTTTGCGTAAGGTAGCCCGCGCAGTGGTGTCATACAGAGAGCACCACCAGTGATTGACTAGTCACTTTTGTAGTCACATGTGACATTTTGACTTTTTGTACTATCATTTTGCCGATCATAAGGTGTTTTCAACCTATGATCGAAGACGATGTATATATTTTTTTGACACACTTCTATCTATATATATCACTATTACCGGCTTATCTTGTTTAACATATGATGAAATGTTTTTAAATTTACTTGCATGATCATTATAAATGTCTGTCCAACACTCGAGAAGCAATTGCATCTGCTAATGTATTCAGGGACCTTGGAATATGTTGATATTCAATGTAATCAAATTCACGTTCCAAGAGACGCACTCTCAAAAACAACCTTAATAACACAGGATTTCTAATGGCATAAACTCTATTAAGCTGTAATACAACAAGTTCAGAATCTAACCTCACTATCAAACGTCGAATTCCAAATGAAATAGATTCGGATAATAATTCAACCACTGCACTGTATTCTGCAATGTTATTCGTTGTTTGACCGAGGCTTACCCCATGCATAGAAACTAACTCGTCAGAGGGCGAATAGATAACCCAAGCTGCGGAAGAGATATTCCGTGTATTACGACAAGCACCATCAGCAAATCCAATGTATGTTTGGAGAGGCGTCGACATCTACAATATCAAGAGTAAAACCAAGATAAGCCAGAATAATGACGAAAAACCACACTCGCTAAGCTAAGCACACTGACTAAACTAACACACTTGCTAGCTAAAAGGAAATCTAACCTATCTAAAAATTTCTCCATACCCATCATTTTAAGCATAATACCTCTTTAGGTAAAGTCCATTTCTGGGTTTACCCAAAGAGTCCCCATCAAAATCAACTAACTCATAAGCCCCTTTTGCTAGCTTTCGCTTTACAATGTAGGGCCCATGCCACATGGGAACGAATTTTCCGGCACCTAGCTTATCGTTAGCTTGATCATATAATAGTACTAGGTCTCCTTCCGAAAAACTTCGAGGGGTTACATTTTTATCGTACTGAGCTTTCATTCGTTTCGCGTGAGTCTCGATAGCTAAAGTAGCGTCACGTCGAGTCTCATCTAATTTAGCCAAGTATAATAACCGTTTCTCCTCTTCGGAAGTAGCTGGAAGTAATTCGACAGCCATTTGAAGTGATGGGATTTCGCATTCAATAGGTAACACAGCTTCTAAGCCATAAACTAGCTGGAAAGGGGTGAAACCTGTTGAATTTTTCACTGAAGTTCGATATGCCCATAGCGCCGAAAATAACATGTTATGCCAATTCGTTCGATGGATACCAATGATCCGTCGAATCATGATGACTAGAACTTTGTTGATTGACTCAACCAAACCGTTGGCTTGCGGATAATAAGGAGTAGAGCTATCGTGGCGCAAACCAAGCTGGCTTGTAAGCTCAGTCATCATGACGTTTCGAAAATGGCTCCCATGGTCAGTAATGATTGCTTGCGGGACACCAAACCTAGTTATGATATGATTGAATACGAAAACTGCAGCTGTCTTGCCGCTTGCGTCGAATGTAGGCATCGCCTCGGCCCATTTTGTAAAATAATCAACCGCGAGGATGATATACGCATGCCCCCCGGCCGAGTGAGGGTTACAAGTAATAAAGTCAATGCCCCATTTGGCGAATGGACCAGCGGCAATTATAGGGTGGAGAGGAGCAGGTGGAGCGCGCATCTTTCGATCAAACACTTGACAGTTGTGGCATGTTCTGACGGCAAGGATACAATCTTTAAACATAGACGGCCAGAAGTAGCCAGCGCGCAACACCTTCTGAGCTGTGGCGTACCCAGACATATGACCGCCACATGCTCCAGAGTGACAATCATTCAAAACTCTCTCAGCCTCGTCGTGAGTTAAACAACGTCGAAAAACTAAGTCTGCCCCCCGGCGATAAAGTGTATCTCCAATAATTCTGTATTGCTGGGATCGAAACCGAATTTTTCGACGGTCTTCCTTGGAAGCTTCAGGCCGAAAGGTTTGGGTTTGGAGATAGATGATTATATCCCCATACCACGGATCTAAAGTGCTAATAAGAAACAAAGATTCGTCCGCAATGGACTCCTCTGCCACAGTCTCTGTGTCAGCACTCGGGAAATCACACATCAATTCCGCAAAAACTAAAGATTTCTTAGACTTGGACTTCTCGAACTCCAAGTCGAACTCTTGCAGGATAACAATCCATTTAGAGTACTTGCCCCCTAGCAGTTGTTTTGTCAAAATATAAATCATAGGGTTGCAATCCGAAATAACCGTAGTTTTGCGAAGAAGAATGTAGTGACGAAAACGCTGGACAGCTTGAACGGCTGCCAGGGCCAATTTCTCCACATGCGAATATTTTAACTCAGTGGGATTTAAGGTTCTACTAAGATAATATATCACATGCTCTGCTTTGAATTCATCTTCTTGAACTAACACCATTCCAATGGTGGAATGCGAAGCTGCGAGGTATAAGAAGTAGTCTTGGTTGTAGTTGGGAGGATGCAATAACGGTGCATGGGTCAACACGTGTTTAAGTGCATCAAAAGATTGTTGGGCAATCTCGTCCCAAAAGAATTGTGCGTTCTGTTTCAACAACCGTGTAAAACCTTTAGTGACCTCGGCGTAGTTTGGGATGAATCGGCGTAAAAAGTTCGCTTTCCCTTGCAAACTTTGGAGTTGGCGTAAACTCGAAGGAGGAGGCAATTTGATGATAGCCTCGACTTTCGAGGGATCGACGCGAATGCCGGCTTTTGAAACAACAAATCCCAGCAATCGACCTGTTTCTATACAGAAAACACACTTGTGGGGATTCAACCGAATCCGATAATGCCTACACCTCATAAAGATTGCTCGTAGGTGGACAAGGTGATCAGCTCGATGTAAAGAATGAGCAGGCAAATCATCGAGATAGGGTTGCACAATGTGCTTGATATCATGAAATGCATAAGACATCGCCCGTTGAAAAGTGGCCCCGGCATTCTTAAGCCCAAAAGGTAACTTGCAATAAGCAAATGTCCCCCATGGACAAATGAATGCCGTTTTTGGTTGGTCGGCAGGTAGAATATTGATTTGATTATAGCCTGAGAAACCATCCATGAAGGAAAACATCTCACTTCCAGCACAATCATCAATTATTTGATCGATATAAGGCGTAGGATAGTTGTCTTTTGGACAAGCTCGATTTATATCCCTATAGTCGATACAGATTCTTATTGTTCCTTGTTTTTTATTGACGGGAACAATATTCGATACCCAATCCGTTAACGGGATCGGATAAATGAAACCTGCTTTCAACAGCTTTTCGACTTCTGCTTTAATCGCAGCCGCTTTTCGAGGGTGAATCTGACGCAACCGTTGCCGAATGGGTTTAGCATCCGGGTAGGTCTTTATTTCATGAATAACAATGGCAGGATCAATTCCCGGCATTTCCTCGTAAGACCAGGCAAACACGTCGCGGAATTCTTGGAATAGGGCCTTGTAAGTTTGGATTTCTTCTTCAGTACATGCGGCACCTATATGAATGTTCTCCTCGATTCCGGACTTCACTGAAATATCAATGGGAATAGTACGAGAAATATTCCCTAAATTCAGCTCTGAATCAGAATGTTTCGTTGGATCCTGAGCGTCTTTGACATATTCAGCGGTAAAGATAGATGAAAAATCATTTTCAAATGCATCGCCCTTAGGTAAAAACGAAGATCTGTGATGGAGATCTTCCCATGGTAGATCATCTACACTTAGGATTTCGCGAAGTTGTTCGTCAGATGACACTTCTTCGGGAAACGTTATCCGTTCTAAGGGTGAGGTGAAAAGTGACTCTTCACTGACCACATTCATTTGGTCGGTTTCGGTTGAATGAAAATCGGTAAAAGACATAAGAGCTTCATAAGCAATCTCATACGGACTCAACGGCATAACATCACCGAACGAATCTAGCTCAGAGTCAGATGGAACATACCAAGGATCATCATAAATAATGTTTTCTGACGTGATCATATGAATCGTTGCAAATGAAGGGTCTACATTGAGTGGAGGGAGAGGAAAAGTTCCCAGTAAACCGGAATCCTTAACTAAACCTACACCAATGTCCCTATAAGGGATTGTCGTTTTACCAACATGTTGAATACTCTCTGAAGAGGCTGGATCGGATGAAAAGTATGTCAGCTGATCAATAGTCACGATCTTACCGTTATGTGGAAACTTAATGACTCTGAAGACCGATGAAACGACCGCTGTCATAGCATATGACCAACTTCGACCCAAAAGAAGGTTGTAGTCTAGAGGGGCATCAACCACTTCCACATCCAGACTAACGGTTTTACCTTCGACCCCTATAGGCAATTCTTGTAGAATACCAAACGGACGGAACCCACGGCCATCAAAGGCCTTAAGGATGGTGGGGGATTGGTTCAATGAAGGAGAACCAAGCGATCTCCAACATTGAATCGACATAATACACGTAGAAGCTCCCTCATCAATCACAGTCCGATGAATAGGCCTGTTTTTGACTATCACTGGGATTTGGAAAGCCATTTGATGGGGGAGACGCGGTGTACTATTTTCTAGATCAAAGATCATTAGGTTCGGGTCCTGAACATCGATAGCTCCGATAGCCGACAAAAGCAATTTTCGTTGCGCTGGACATGATTGCAGCACTTCGAGTGCCGACATTGCTGAAGGTGAAACAGCTAAGTCTTCAACAATGTTGTAATTCTGGGCTGCTCTCGCATGTGGATTGAAAGCAGACCTTCGAAGTACACCCTTGGCGGGCGGCTTAATCACTAAGTCTGGGTTAGGTTTTTCGATCTGTAGTGGATCGGAACCAGGAGCTGAGGTTGATGGGTTAGAGTGAGAGGGTTCTGCTTCCTTACCATCAACAGGAGCCTTACTACCATAATCTTGCGATCGAGTCGCAATCCTGACATGAGACATCATCAAAATGGGTTCTTCACTGGCATTCGAAGAAGAACCTATCATCTTATTCTCCTGCTCTGGAAATGGATTTTTTAACACAGCAGGAGTGGGAGAACCTTTGACTATTTTCACTACCTCGGCCCGATGAGGGCAGTCTCTCGTAAAATGATCTTCTTCACAAATGAGACAAGGATATCGAGGTTTGCGTTTTTCGTCATTGGTTTCCGACTTTTCCGTTTTCTCCTTTGGAGCCTTGTCTGCTTTGGCCTTCTTCTTTCCTTTCTTCTTTCCACCGTTTTTTGGTTTGGCCGTAGATGACTCTACAGCGTGAATGTCGGCGGTGAGTTCAGGAGAAGACTCTCCTGTCGGAGAATCAGGCAAAGTGATAATTGGAGTAGTTGAAGCCTTGGAAGACTTCTTCTTGCTCTTTGTAGTCACGATACCAATCATACCATCAGCGGCATGAGATCCCGAAGGAGCAGCAGCGATTTGGTTTGACTTTGGAAGATCCGGAATTTTCTCGTGTAACGTACCCGACTGAGTGTAAACTAAGTCAAGGTATTGTGCCTGAGCAATGACTTGCTCCTCAGTAACTACTCCGGCCTTAGCTACATCTTCAGTAATTCTTGGTAATAATGATTTGACAAACCATTCAGCTAAGATTTGGTCCGGGATAAAAACTTTCACTAATCTTCTTCGACGTCTCCACTCATGGATGTGATCAGAAATGTACGTGGATGTCGATTGTTTTAGCGAAGTTAATAATTCTGTACCATTATCATATCTGACTGGTAACTGAAAATGAGTTAAGAACGAGGTAGCTAACTGGCTAAAGTTGTAAAAAGAGGCCCGTGGTAACTCAATGTACCACTTGGCTGCGAGACCAATGAGTGTACGCTGGAAAAGACGTAAGCGGATGGAATCATCTGAGATGGAATTTGAGGCACACCAAAGGTGGTAAGTCATCACGTGATTAGACGGATCCTCTCCAGACTTACCTTCGAACTTGGGTATATCGTTGGGCAACTTATTTGGCATTGGCGGCCAGAACTGAAGATATTGAATTGGATCGTTCGTTAGGCGCGTCAAGTCGGGTAAATCTAAAGTCGCAATAAACGGTAACTGCCGGTTAGGATCTCTAAAACTCTGAGTCACAATACCAGCCCCAGGAGGAGGATATCCAGGATAACTAGGAACAGGAGTCGCATTTGGGATATTATATCCTCCTGGAAAACCAGGATTAACCGGACCGTACTGGGGTTGCTGAGGTTGTTGATAAGTGTACCCAGGATACGGTTGATACTGGTAAACCGGTTGTTGGGCAGCTTGCCCAGGTTGATACTGTCCCTGGTACAAAGGTTGAACAAATTGAGGTTGAGTAGTAACAACCGTACTTGTACCAGGTTCTTCTATAGAAATTAATCCAACAGGAAGATTTTCGGTGATAATTCTTTCTATTCTTGGTGAATCAGGAACACTAGGAGTTGGAGTAACAGGTTCGGAAATTTCAGGTTCTTCGCCTGTTTCACTGGCAGATGAAAAACTACCAGCAAGCTCGGAAACTGTAACAGCTTCGGGATTGTAACTTGTTTCTAAACTTTGGTAATCTGGATGGACTACCAAGGAAGATTCTCCTTCTTCAGGTGAACCTACTCTACTGTCACTAGGAGGAGTTACAAGGACCTTTAACCCTTCTAGATTACCTGGGTCGTCTCGAGGAGGGGATCCCCTAAGTCTACGGGATCTTCTCAACAATTCGGCCACAGAAACAACTTCAGGAGACTGGCCCGCAATTCGACGGGACCTTCTCGGTAATTCCGCCACAATTAAAGATTTTTAACTACAACACACGAAAACAAAGTAAAAATTTCAAATCAAACCACCTAAAGTCTTCTAAAGAAGCAAACAAATTTGAAGCACACGCCTAAATAATCTAGAGCGTCAAAGCACACACAAACAGTAGTCTTCCGGACCAAAAGCGCTAGTTGGTGATTAGGCCCAACCTCGCAGGATTCAGTACAGAAATGGCGGGTGGAACAGTTACCCCGGCAACCTGCTTAATGAATAGACCGGCACAAGTTCCTCCACTTTAACCGTCTCGAAGTGAAGTGAACCCCCCGGAAAATCCAAGTGAGTATAACCGACGTCTGCTCCAGGTACAGTGGGACCTTCCCTCCACCGTCACCTCGGTAGAACCCTAAAGATTATGGTCACTAAAGTTACCAATCACAACAATTACACCTGGGGGAACAGTCTAAACTCCGACAGCACGCAAGGGCAGAGTAACAAGCTCCAATCCCCTTACCGGCTCCTTGACAACAATCCAAGGTTTACCGATAAGTGACCCCTGGCTCCTCGACAATGGTTAATCCGAGGTTTACCGTTTGTAATACGTACTGTCTGGCGTCGTTCCCAACAAGGGAGGAATGATCCCCTCACTGGTTCGGACACGAGCTCGTGCTTCTCCTTTAAGAGGAGCTTTCCCAGAGTATAACTGAAACAATTGGATTTAATCTACTCAAGATAAACTATCTGTTTGGTTTTGTAGTCTTGGAGAGTTAAGTACTCACCTACTCCAAGACCCTAGCCTAAGCTATGTTGGTGTTTCAGAGCCCTAGAAAAATAAAGATTACTAGATTGATTTTAATTTAAGCGTTACTTTTAAGGTTGTTTCTTAAGTCAAAAGGTGATGGAAGTGAAACCAGTGGTGTGTTGACTCGACTCGAAACCACTACAAAATGCACCTAGAATGATTTATCCACTACTTTACTTTTTCGATGAATTGCTTAACTAAAAAGTTGAGAGAATGCAATCTTTATAAAAGCAACTTCTTAATTGAAGACAATCAAAGAAACAATTCGTTTTTCTTTTCCAAGCATAAAAACATAACCTCTCTTTACATGCACGAAAAAACTCTTTTCTTCTTTCAAAAACAAAAAGCTACTTGAAACAAGACTTTTAAAGAAGATGTTTTTGTATTTTTCTTTTAATAAAGCAAATAAATCTAATATAACCAAAAATCAATCTTAACAACTATTAAAATCTATGAAAATCCACTCATAAGCAAACTAAAAGCAAATTTATTCTAAGCAAGTTTAACGAGGCCAAAACTAACAATGATTATTCTAAGGTGTTTTACTTGATCACAATCAAATCAAGGACTAGCTTATTGCAGAACCAAAAACTAGCCAAAACAAAACTCTAATCTTTTTGTTCTTTTTGTAAAATGGAAATCAATACTTTATAAACAAGCAATTCGAAATTTGACCCAAAACAACTTAAATGGCAAGCTGCTCACACAAGGAGACTTTACGACAGGCCCGACTTCTAAGAAGGTTGACTAACCAGAGAGATCTAAGGTTGGACAACTTTCTACTATCAAAGTCACTACAAAACCTATCCAAAAATCAAACCCTAGGTCTAAACTTCGTTGAAAACCACTAAAACACTCAAAGCTCACAAAACAAGTTCAGGTGAAAATTCTTGACAGGGTACTAAAGGATCTGGGCAGAAAATACTAAGGAAAATCAAAATCTAAAAGCAATTTAAAGCAAAAATGGAATTTTCTTAAAGTTTACAGGAAGACGCAGGCAACCCGTTACAACAGGTGCGGGCCCGCTCTGTGCAAATGGCAACAGCGCGTCCAAAGACGCACTGTGCAGTACTCAGAGGGTGCGTCCTTCTGGAAAAATGAAGAAAAACCAAATCTAACTAAATCTAAAGCTAAGCCACCCAAATACTAATTCTCACAGTCAAAAACCAGAAAATAAAAATGATTTTCTCAAAGCAAAGTTCATATAAAGGAAAAAACTCTCTCATTAATGGATTCCCCAGTGGAGTCGCCAATTTGTCACACGGAATTGGTCAAGGGTGCGGACACGGCTGACCTTCCTAGAAGTCTAAGACATTCTAATGACAAACAAGACAAAATGGAGTGATCTTTCTCTAAATACACCTTTTACAACATGAAAACTACAAGTGTTTAGGCTTACCTTATTCCAAAACGCTGTTGTTGAGGTCCGTTCTTGACGATCCGGATGAGCTCCTCCTTCAAGTCAATTCCTGCAACCACAAACAATCAAACAATTACCAAGCACTTGCATTTCATATAATAAAACATATATTCAACATGCAGACCAAGGAACACATGAAATAACTCATTAACACAAGCTATTGAGAAAAATAAACCAGTTTGTATTAATAACGAAACAAAGAAACTCTTACAACCTGGCCTTGGTGTTGTGCAAGTTCCTCCCAGGGTCCATCAAGGGTTTTCCTCTACTTTGACAAAGCTCACCCTCTTCCAAGTAGAATCAAGTGAAGACAATCTCTCCTCACAAAGGCTCTAATGGAAGACCTAAATCCTGCAGCATTTACCCAAAGAAAATGTATAGCTCCAACCTCTTCTCCCTCTGGCTCAATGTCTTTATTTATAGTGTTGTAAAGAGGTTATTCAGGTCCACTATCAATGGGATCATCCCCCTCTTTGGGTGGGATAGCTCCCTTATTGATGGGATAAGTTCCCCCTTAATAGAGATACATGAACCAACTGGAGGCGCATCCATTTCATCAAACCGACCTCTAGAATGTTCTAGAAGTAACCACAAGTAACTTTTTCAAGATAAAACTCGCGCATTTTGCCTTTTACAGAGGGACGCACCTGTCCCTTAACATACAGAGCGTCCACGGACGCAGATTTTGTGAACATGGTCAGCGTCCCCGCAGGTAAGGCTAGAGAGAACCTGCGACCCCAGAGATAAACATAGTTTTTACAAGACTTTCTCTCTTCTTTGAGTTTGAGATGGATAACAGAGGCATGAGACTTGCCTAAGAGGGTAGCATGACTGTTGATTTGAGCCATACTAACTGTAAGTAGTCAAGGTGACATTTTTTAGTGTAACATGCCTGTTTTAGTTTTTGAATTTCTAGAGATTGATGGCATAAGGTTTAATACTCATATGTTGAGATGGTATCATTGGAAGGTTGACTTCACTTGGGTGATCTTTGTACATAAGTAGGAGTTGTACATGAATAAGCTCACTGAGTGAGCATTTAATTTCGAGTTTCTAGAAGTGATAGTTCTGCATTTTAGTATTATGAGGAAAGGACTCCCAAGAAATAAAGCTCCATGGAGATTTTTTGGTTTTATAGGTTCAATATATTCATGAATCCATTCCCAATGGTGAAGGATACTAGTCTGTAGGTTCACAGCACCTTGCCAGCAAGGCATTGTCCCCAGTTGGAGCAATTGTTGTCACTTATTACACCTTTTACAATTGTGTCAAATTGTGTCCAATGGTGGCCAAAAGAGAGAGCCAATGTGCAAAAAGCCAAAGAGAAGAGAAAATATTGGAGTCCAATATCACTAGTAAAAGCTAAAATCAGAGGCCGAAACCAAATGGTAGGCTGAAAATTTGGGAACCGATCATAGAAGAACCCAATATTGGAAGGATGGGAAGAAAATCAGATAAGAGCATTAGCGCATCGAAGGTCTATTTAGTAGCAGCCCTGAAAATTCATATCAAAACCTCAGCGCATCGGGACCGATGTGATAAGGGGAGGACCTAGGAGCAGAGGGGATCAGAGGATCTAATCCTTTGAACATCTTATCAAATGAATTCTTTATTAAATGCTGAGGTTCCAAAGAAAATTAAAGTACAAAGGAAATCACATAAAAAACAAAGACCCTAGAGACCTCTTCTCTCTCCTATGAAGAATCCACCTAGCAGTTGGTGATTCATCCCGAAACGAAAACATGCTTGATGATGTCAGCATGACATGGCAACATGGGGGACACATGACAATCTGTTTTGGCATTTTTAAGGGCATAAAGGTGCCAATATAGGTGACACATGTCATCACCCAGGAGACAGCATGTGGAGATGAGGACATCAACATGACATCACTTCATAGGTCTACATTTCGGAGGAAGAGGCTAGCGTAAATCTATTTTAATTTTCATTCGAAAAAGATTCTGATGAGAGGGGCTTCGATATTTGTTGGAACTTGCTCACAAAGACCTAAAATGACCAAGGGTGCAGAGCTGGGTGGAGCCCCTTAGCGCTAAGATGGAATTTCAGAGGATGGTGGCATCAAAACTCTTTCAATTCCTTTTTGAAAATCTTTTGATGAAGAGGGGCTTCAATGTATGCTGGCACTTGGTCCCAAAAACTCAGTAGAACCAAAGGCACAAACCAAGGCCAAGCACCCAAACATTATAAAGCATTTCGGAGGGAAAGGCAATCAGAAATTTTATTGGAAGAACCTTTAATGGAAGGAGCTATAAAATCATGTGGAATTTGGTCACAAAGCTGGGGATGAGCATCGAGAGTTATGAACCCATTGGAAGTGGGAGTTTTTGTAACCTAAATGTTAATTCAAATTTGAAAACTTATGATGGTGAAGGGGCTCTGAAATCATGTGGAAGTTGGTTATGGCCATTTGAGGAACCAAACGTGAAGAAAAAATTACAAAGGGGAAATAGGCCCTCGACAAGAGCCCAAAGGATTGAGCACCCAAGTGCTAAGCCTGCGGTCACAACAACCGATCCCATGGGATAAACAAGAAGAGGGCTAATGGAAAAGGAGCTTGCAGGCATCAAAACTTTATGATTTCAGAAGGTTATTTGAAATGAAGTTACAAGGATAGAAGGCTCTGATATTGCAGCCCCTATGCATTAAGTCATTGGTCACAGGCAATGGTCTCATGGTTGAGAAGCGATGAAGGAGCTTAAGCAAGAGGAGCTAAGATTGATCGGAGTTCTATGTTTTCGTAATGATCTTTTATAAGAGTTACAAGATGTATCAGGTTCTGATAGTATAACCTAGAGTATATGTAGATGGATGGGTCTATGTTATAGAGCACCACTAATGCCACCATAGTTGTTCTCTTCCATTTCTAAAAAGGGGAATTGAAGAAGTTAAGGGGAGAAAGTGAAAGGCATATCGATTGGTAACTATAGAGGAACATTGTGTCAAATATGTGTCCTAATCAGAGGCGATCACAGGAATTGGCATGGAGCTATTTTTTTGTGGCCATCATGTAGTTCTCCTTGCATTTTAAAGAATGAATCAATCTATTATGTAATCATTTGAATATGCGCATGCAGAGACAGTTAGTCAATCAGAAAATTGTAACATTAGAAGTTATTTTGTGAATGTTGTTTCAAGCTTCCCCTCTCCTTATAGATAAGGGGAAGAAAATCATTCTAAAGGTTCCTAAATTTTGTATTCCAAGGGTCTGAATTCTTTCTCTACAAAAGTTCTGGGTTATGTTTATAAGGAAGGAGGTTCCAGGTCCAAAATTCTTATTCCATGAGTCTGCTTTGTTTCTACACATTTTTCTCCTATTTGGGCATGTGGTATGTAATTCATTACGGAAGATTAATAAACAAGCCCTAGTGATCCCAAGCATTTGGGGTATGTAGTATGTGTTCTCCTTTGTATGTCATTTCTTATGTGTTTCTATTCCTTTGAAATTATGTAAATATAAGTTGTTGGATTCACTCACAAATCATGGATTTACTTATGTTATATGGCATTGAACAGTGCCTGTGAATTCAGAGATTTACTATGTTATGTTGTAATGAAATGTGCCCATGAAATATTGAGCTAGAAACCTTAAAATGTGCTCCACAATTTATGCACTTTAATATTTTTATTATTTCATAATTCTATTGGGATTTGTTGCTTAGGATTTTGTGTTTATCCAGCCCTCTTCACTGAATTCCATCCTCACTTTCCCTCTTCCCATCTTTACTACAATGAAACAGTTTAAGTTGCATTCTCTGTGTGTGGGTCACCAGTCCTAAAGCATTTATTCTTTGGAATGATACATAGTTCATGTGTTTATTAAATTTGTCTCTGTGAAAGGGAATTGAACTAACCAGGCACTAACCCTTTCCTCAACCCGAGGATCGTCTCTAGGGGCTACAACACCACAAATGAAAACATTTTCTCTCTTTGGAGAATCAATTTCAACGGTTTCCTCAAATCCTCAAAAATAATGATTGAAGCATAATGCACTCTTATTCCAAGTGAGAAATCAATCTACCATGGGGAATGAGACTTTGACTCCACTACCTTATCATAAAAACTAATCAATACACCGTGACAAAATATAACGAAAAGAAATAATTCTAGATACCCTAAAAGAACTATGCACTCGCTTGGGAAAAATAATGGACCTATTTGCAAGAAAAAACATCCTCTAGAATCTTGTGACTTGTAAATTTGTAGGCTTGAAAATAATGAACTCTCATCTATAGCCCAAGAATAATAAATAAGCTTTCTTCCATTACAAATTGTGACAATGATTCTAAACTTGAATTCCATCATTTTAATATATTATTCATTTTTCAGTAGTACCATGCTCCAATTCATTACAAAAATATTGGTCAAATTATGCTCAAAATCTAGTTGAACACTAGCTTCTATA
This sequence comes from Pinus tabuliformis, assembly GCA_031772625.1. Classification (NCBI taxonomy): domain Eukaryota; kingdom Viridiplantae; phylum Streptophyta; class Pinopsida; order Pinales; family Pinaceae; genus Pinus; species Pinus tabuliformis. The sequence continues at coordinate 275,606,498 of CM062811.1, forward strand.
TATGCAAAGGTTGTAAAAAAATTGTTTGGAATATTTTATGGCTAAGATGAGTGAGCGTTTGTGTCAAACATATGCTATAAGCATCCATGACCAATTATGTAATGTTCACTAATCATCATTGTCAATATATTCCCAAATTTTCCCTTTCACTTACCATCCCCACTATTCTTCTAACCACAACACTTATGCTAGACAAATATCTCAAGAATTCATTTGCATAATTTCAATGCACAATCCTACCAACAACCATGTGATCTAATGTTGATAAAAATTGTGTGTACATCACTATTCGGTCGTTGCATGTACTTATTTCCACATCAAGAATTAGTGAGGAAAAACCTCATAACACCATTTGCATGGTGCTCAAAGGTACTCAAAGATATTAATCATGTTCATGATGGTCTCTCGTCACATACTAAATTATTGTAGGTACTTGTGCATATCTATGAACAACAATACAACACCATCTACTCTCGTGTTCTTCTTATGTCAATGTGTCTCTATTGAATGCTTTTGTAATAACCTCAATTTGATCCCTAGATTAGAAGTGTGAAATTGTGCATATGATGAATGCCCAAGAGTTAAACAATATAATATGTAAAAGTACAATGATTTAAACTACCTTACCAACTATAAATGAAGAAGGAAATATCATGGGCGTATATGATTCCATACGAGAGGAATTAAAGGGAGGTTTAGGGGGCTAAAAGGAGGCTAAAGAAAAATATTAGTATTTTATCCTAAGCCTATGTCATTTACCTTATTTAATCTTGACTTTGGAGCTTTGGAATTAGTTTCCAATTCAAGTATATGAGCTTCTTAGGAAGCCACATGAGGTATTATTGTAATGAAAATACAATGCATGGATTTTGGTTATGCAAAGGGGATTATTACCATTATTCCTAAGAAGGGAGATTGTTCACTAGTATGTTTGGATGAGGTATTACAACCTCTCCGTGGATAGAAAAATTGCATGTACGCAATAATAAAATTATGGGAAATGCTTACCATGAACCCATATTGAAGTAATTTATGGCCATGTGCTAGGGAAATGGAAGCCATTGAATCAAAGAAACTGCAACTAAGTATCCTTAAATTTCTTGTCAATAATATTTCTTATCCAATCTATCCCTATGACAGAGTAGAGTAGCTGAGGGGACTATGTTGTAGAGAATGGGGTTCCATTCCTTGGGTTGTGTAGGCTAAAATAGGAGAGAGAGCATGTGGAATAAACATAGTTATAAGATTTAACTAATCATATTTTTTTGGAAATGGGAAATCGATTATGTGAGAGGACTAGAGCTAGCTATAGGTGTTTCTTCCTTGTGGACTCATAACCTTTGCTTAAGAGTGGCATATTGTAGAAAGATAAAGTTCAATAGAGCCTATGGTTGGGTGAAATGTCCTTCATATGCAACTAGTTGGTGATTTATTCTTAGCAGATAAGTTTATATGGATTATGTTTGATTATGCTAAATAAATGTTGCACTACAAGGAGGACAACATGTAGTAGATTTTTTATTAAACCTTCCTAAAAACATTTATCACTCTTTATTTATAGCAAATGCAAGTGATTGGAGGTTTTTGTGGAGGCTTCTTTGATGGTGCAACTCACTTAAAAAAATTCCCTAGTGTGCTACACAATCTAATGCACCATTGTTACTATATTAAGAAGAATTGATAACCATATTACTATAAAATAACAAAATCACTTAAAAAGGAATTTCATGTTGATTCTCCACACTAAATTAAAAACATTGGTACACTTGTGAAGGATGCATTAGATCAGGTTAGTGTTATAGCTCAAAAAGACACCCCCTTAGGTTTACTAGAAGGGAACAACATATTGAAAGTCAAGATGCAGAAATTGGTTTGTGGAGAGCTCCAAAAACCCACAGTTGGTGCCCTCAACGTGTTGTAAAATGTAACTAGTTTCAACCTTCATAATTGTCATTGTACTCATATCATTATGTATATCTTATGTTACAAGAAAAAGGAGAAAGAAAATAATATTTTTAAGCATGGGTTTCATGCTCCTTTTTGTTGGTCTACTAGGTCAAGCGTTCATTTCATGCTCAAAGGCTTTGTCAAGTCAAAAAAAAAATATTGAAGAAAAAGAGTCTTTATCATTTGTATAAGACCCTATTGGGCAAGTTGTAATATATAAAATACATTATTTTTTAATTTAGAACGTCAAATTTGACCTGCAAGACCAAGTCAGTCCAGTTTCAGGGAATTTGACCTCATGAGAAGGCTATATAAAGGAAGCAATATCAATTCATTTGGACACACTTTTGTAGTTCGATCAAAAGCAAGAAAGAAGTGGAAAAAGCAGTGAAGGTCAAGAAGAAGGAAGCGTTTCAAGAAGAAACTGAAATTTGGAATTTTGTGATCATTTTATCTCACACGTGCGAAGGAATTAGGGTTTCTGCAATTTTTGGAAGGCCGAAAGTTACAGATCTGGAGTGAGGATCAAAACCTTCTATGGAGTAGATCTTGAAGGAGTTGACTTTCATTGACTTTGGTAGACTTTGTCTTGTCTTGAAGGAAAACGTTTTGAGGGATCACTTGGTTCTTGTAGGAGGTCTTGAATTTGGTCTTAGGGTCTTGGATTTATCATTTGAATTGATTCTATAAGAAGAGAAGAGATTATTTATAGGTTTTCCCCTTTGGAGGGGTTTTCCCCTAGCTTTAAACCTATATTTTGTGTCCACTATCTTTTATGATCTTCATGGTTTATGCCCTTGATAACTATTTTATGAAAGAAATATAATAATGAACAAAAGAAGATAACATAAGTTCACAAGATTTTATCAAGGATAAGGAGAATTGTTTAAATAGTTTCCATACTTGATTCTCCAACATGGTATCAAAGCCAAGGTGAGAAGAAGGCAACTTGAAAATCATTTTTGTTGGCATAAGTGGAATACACTCATTGAAGAACATTATTTTCAAGAAGGGACATAAGAGAAGGAAACAAGGAAAGTCTCAAATGATACTACATCAATCTCTCGTCAAAGTAAGGCTTAAGGAAAAAGAATCAAAATATCATTGAAGGAAGAAGATTACAAGCTCTTGTTGAAGGCTCTCTAATGCACTCCATCATCTTAAAGGAAATATTGCTACTTCTCCATTGAACAATTTTAATATCCCTCTTGGAAGGTCATCAATTTGAAGGCTCATTGGAATACATCTTGGAAGGAAGCATCAAATTTTTTTGGAAACATCATCCACTCTTTGAAGCATCTTGTAGAAACTGTTGTTGAAGGCATCCTAGAATTCATCGCTCTAGGACATCTTTGAAGTCTCCTGAAAGGCTTTGAAACTATCAAGATAATTGAAGGAATCATCAAGAAGGAAACTCGTTTGAAAAGTAAATACCATAGTATTTTCCATGCCTCAATCCAAAGATCAAATGGATACGTTTTGCAAGGAGGGAAATAAGCTATGTGGATCAACAAACTTTCTAGCATTTAAGAAGAGGATTGATTTGGTGCTAACAGAAAATGAGGTCATGGAATATGTTCTGGGTGAAGTGACTCAACCATACAAAGAGAAGACTCAAGAATTAGAAATATACAAGAAGGGAGTAGTGAGAGCACAAAGGATTCTTATTGAATCCATAAAGGATCATCTCATTCCCTTTGTTTCTGATTTGAAGTCATCTAAAGAAAATTATGATAAGTTGGTGAAATTGTACTCTATAAGTACATCATGTCAGAAAATATCCTTAAGGAATCAACTATATAAACTAAGTCAAAGGATTAATATATGGCTACATATCTTATGAAGATCTCACAATTAAGGGACCAATTGCAAGGGCTTGGGGAAGTCGTTTCTGATTCAGAAATGACTACTTGTGTTGAAAATGGCAACAAGAAAATCTTGATTTAATTTTCCCTTGAATTAAATTAGGAGAAAATTGTAATTCCACATCACAAGACAACATGAATGAATTAACTAATTTAATTTCAATCAGTTGGCTTAGTGAATTCGAATTGAAGGCATAACTTGATTCATGTAGAGTGGTTTCTAAATTTTAAGAGCCTAGGTTGATTTTAATTTTAGTTGTAATAGTTTAATTCAGTTAAACTGAGTTAATGTTAGTTAAAATAGTTCCAACTGTTGGAGGAAATAGTAGGAGTTCTAGAAGTGGGGTGCAACTTCATGTGTTCAACCATTTAACTGATAAATCATCCATAATTAACTCATACATGCATGAAATTTGAGTTACCCAATTGAGGTTGGAGTTCAAGGGCAGTGTACTATTAGTTGTATGATTTTCCGATTTGTATAGGTAGTGCATGTAGTCATAGAAGGGCCTATAGGGATTGCCCAATTCAAGATGGGGGTTTGCCTAATTAATAGGGGGCTAATTACTTGAGAAGCAATGCAAGGAAATAGGAGCTTGGCAGACAACAAAATTGGCTAAGTATTTGGCTAGAGTCAGTTTGTGAGGTAGTGAGATAGATTATACTTGTGCAGAGATTGTTCAGGTTTGAACAATAATTGTATTTCTTCTCTATTTTTCTAATCTAATGCAATATATAGAGAGGAAGGGGTTTTGAGCATAAATGTTTCCCCTTAGATAAACCTCTGAGCATATGTGATTGAATCTTGTCTCATGTTTATGTTGTGATTTCTCGATCGATTAATTGTATCCACTAATGCGTAGAGTATATTCAAGTCTTTTGTTTTAGCATATTACATAAGAAGTTTGAATCTACAAGGAATTTCTACATGGTATCAAATCAGGAATCAAAATAGAAAAGAAACATTTGATTTTTCCTTTGCAGGTAAATCAAATTTGCAGTGTCATTCTTCAGATCCAACAGGATGTCATTCAATGGATTGAGACTCGAGTATGCCTTTGAGGGTAGATCAAATTATATTTCTTAGAAGACTAGGATGGATGTAGTGTTGGAAGATAACAGGATGAAGGAATTCATAGACAATGATATTCCCAAGCCTCCAACAATTGATGCTCAAGATATGGTAGATTTTAAGAAATGTGTGGCAAAGGTGAGGAGTATCATACTAGAAGGAGTTCAAGATCATATTGTCTCGAATCTCGATGGGAAGGATACCCAATATGCAATGTGGCAAGCCTTGATAGAATTGTTTTAGAATAGTAGTGACCATAAGAAGCTGGCATTGAAGGACACACTTCGAAAGATCAAGATGGAGAAAGGAAATATAATACCACAGTACCTGAGCAAGTTCACCCAATGTCGAGATGAACTTGGGAGTGTTGGTATTATAGTTTTTGAAGATGATCTCGTAGGCCTATCACTTCTAGGCCTTCCTAAGAGCTAGCACAACTACCAGGAATCGGTAAATGGGAGTGAGAAGCTACCAAATTGGGAATGATTGTGGTCTGAGTTGGTGCAAGAAGAGATAAGGTAGAACACTAGAGATGGAACCTCATCCAAGCATGATGATGAGGAGAACTGTGCCTTGGGTAAAAAGGAAAAGAATGGGAAAGGGAAGAAATCCAAATCCAAAGGAGATTCTGGTCAGACGGGCAAGAAGAAATACTTATCGAAGACTAAATGTTTTCATTGTCATGACTTTGTACACTATGCCACGAAGTTTCCGCACAATAAATTCAACAATAAGCCCTCGGGAGGAGTGGCAGGTAAAGCTCTAGCTTCACAATTTGAGTTGCATTTCACACTCATTGCATGCATGGTGACATTGGTGATGGGTAGTGTGTGGTATCTAGATAGTGGAGCCTCATTCCATATGATGGGAAGGACCTCCAGATGCACACCGATATGGGAGATGATAGAATTTATAACATGACTGACATCAGTATAGTTACTTTTCAAAGGGAGTATGTTTTTCCTCTCACATTAAAAGATGTCATGTATGTTTCAGGTCTGAAGAAGAATGTCATTTAAGTTTCTATGTTCAGATCCTGTGGCTATGATGTGATATTTAGCAAAGAAAAGGATTTCCTTAGATACATCACCACGAGACAAGTGAAGCGGATCAGGGTTTAGGTGAAGAACCTCTACAAATTGGATGTAGAACGTTGTGCTACTTTAAGCACAAAATCATAGAAGGTGCATAGCCGAGACATTGGTGAATTATGGCATAAGAGACTTGGCCATTTTCACCATGGAGCCTTGAAGATCATGCAACATATTTCTACAGGACTTCCAAAGGGTGCACTAGAGCAGTGAGATACATGCTAAGGGTGTACACTGGGGAGGTACACCAAATCCACCTTTCATGATAAGTAAAGTAGAGAGCAAATAGTCATTGAAAGAGTTCACTCAGATGTGTGTGGACCTTTCTCAAAAACCTCCACAACCAAGAATGGGTATTATGTTATATTTGTAGATGATTTCTCATGTAAGTGATTTATTTTCTTGATGCAAAAGAAAGACCAGAAATTCTCCAAATTTTGTGAATTTAAATCACTTGTTGAAAAGAAACTGGTAGGAAAGTGAAGGCTCTTAGGAGTGATAACAGTGGTGAATATGTGTCGAATCAGTTCAAGAACTTTTGTGCATTAGAATACATTCAATGGAAGTTAATATCACCTCATAACCCACAACAAAATGGGGTGGATGAGAGGAAGAGCATAAATATTGTAGGAGTTGCATGGCTAATGTTTCATGATCAGGGCCTATTGTTGCACTCCTGGGATGAAGAATGAAGCACAACATTATATGTGCATAACAGGAGTCCTCATCAGATTCTTAGGATGAGTACATCAGAAGAATCTTTTTTAGGGAAGAAACTAGATGTGTCACACTTTAAGATCTTTGGTTCATCAGTTTACTATCATGTTACCAAGGATGCAAGGAAAAATATAGAGTCAATATCTGAGTTGTGCATATTTTGGGGGTACACTTATACACCTCACAACTATCAGGTGTACCTTCCATCTCACAGGATGACATTTGTTCATAGAGATGTGAAATTCAATGAAGAGAGGCCATGATATGTTACCTTGAGAAGGAGCTTCTATTCCATATAGATGAGGAGCTTTTGGATCCAAAGGAAGAACCTCAAGGTGTTGTGGAGTAGAGAATGGAAGCACCCACTGATGCAGATATATCTAGAGATGGAAGGAATCGCACTAGGGAAGCTAACAGATTATTGCATGATGTTATAGAGAATGTTGGAGCACCCACATCACAACACAGGTAGAGGATTTCACCAAATCGATACACTGGGTACAAGGATATGATGAGTGATCTAGTTAAGACAGGACCATACTCATTTGAGGAAGTAATGCAGAAGCCAATATGGGTTGATTCCAGGGTACAGGAATATGATTCCATAGTCAGAAAGAGTGTTTGGGAAGTTGTCCCAAGACCAAAGAACAAGTCAGTGGTAGGTTCCAGGTGGATCTACATGGTGAAGCAAGTAGCATATGGAAGCATTGAGAAACACAAGGCCATATTTGTGTCCAAGGAGTTCTCTTAGGTGGAGGGAATTGACTATGAGGAGACATTTGCTCTAGTTGCAAGGTAATCTTCAATCAGACCAATTCTAGCTCTTGCAGTGTACATGGGATGGAAGATACATCAGATGGATTTGAAGAGAACATTCCTCAATGGAGTTATTGAGGAGGAGGTGTACATTGAGAAACCAGAAGTATTTGAGACCTTCGACAAAGAGTCGCATGTGTGCATACTCAAGCAAGTGATGTATGGATTGAAACAAGTACCATGTGCATGGTACACCAAGATCGACAGCTATTTCACTAGGTTGGGCTTCACCAAAAGTGAAGCAATTGAAAACATTTACCATATTGTGGTTGAAGGTAAATTATTGATTATAGTATTATATATTGACAATTTTATTTTAACCAGTGATGAGAAATTGATCAAGTATTGAAAAGAGGATTTTGGAAGAGAATTCGAGATCAAGGATATGGGACTCATGCATTATTTCCTCAGTTTGGAAGTATGGCAAGGAGATGGGGAACTATTTTTCTCTCAGGGAAAGTATTCCAATGAGATACTAAAGAAGTTCTACATGGAGAGATTATACCCATGGACACTCCTCTGGTAGGCAGTTAGAGGAAAGAGGATACCACTTCAGGAGAGGAGGTGCAGGCCACTATTTACAGGCAACTTGTGGGTTCACTTATGTATTTGGTGAACACACAACCAAACATGTGTTATCCATTTAACTAGCTTAGTCAAGCAATGGTTAAACCAAAAAAACTATATTGGAAGGCAGCCAAACATGTGTTGAGATACCTCAAAGGCACTACTCAGTTTGGTCTTTGGTACAGGCAGACAGAGGGAGTGAAGCTACAAGGCTTCACATATGAAAATTGGGTGGGTATTCCATCAGATCAGTAGATAACTTCAGGAGGAGTCTTTAGTATTGGGTCTGCAACAATTTCTTGGTACAGTAGGAAGCAGAGATCAATTGCACTCAATTCAACACAAGAAGAATACATGGTTTCTAGTCAAGAAGATTTTGAAGCTACCTGAATGAGGAAGATTCTTGTTGGGTTATTTGGTCAGCTGATGGATCCCACTATTATTTACTATGACAATTAGATTTGTATCAAACTCTCTGAAAAAATAGTTTTTCATGATCGATCCAAGTATACAGACATCTAGTATCACCATATATGAGATTGTGTGCAGAGGAGAATCATGTTGTTGGAGTACATTCCTACAGAGGAACATGTTGCAGATATTTGATAAAGGAAATTTCAAGATGAAAATTTGAGTTCCATAGAGTCAGGATTAGGATAGCAGATAATCCCTTCCTTTTTAAGAGGGAGTGTTGAAAATGGCAACAAGAAAATTCCAATTTAATTTTCCCTTGAATTAAATTGGGAGAAAATTGTAATTCCACATCACAAGACAACAAGAATGTGTTAACTAAGTTAATTTCACATAGTTGGCTCAGTTAATTCGAGTTTAGGGCCTAACTTGAGTCATGTAGAGTGGTTCTTAAATTTTAGGAGCCTAGGTTGAGTTTAATTTGTGTTGTAATAGTTTAATTCAGTTAAATTGAGTTAATGTCAGTTAAACTAGTTCCAACTATTGGAGGAACTAGTAGGAGGTCTAACAACGGGGTGCAAGTTCATGTGTTCAACCAGATAACTGATAAATTGGCCATAATTAACTCATGCATACTTGAAATTCGAGTTACCAAGTTGAGATTGGAGTTCAAGGGCAGTGTACTATCAATTGTATAATAATATGAGTTGTACAAGTGGTGAATGCAGTCAGAGAAGGGCCTATAGGCACTGTAATATTCAGGATGGGGATTTCCCTAATTAATAGGGGGCTAATTCCTTGAGAAACAATGCAAGGAAATAGGAGCTTGGCCAACAGAATTGGCTAAGTATTTGGCCAGATTTGGCTTTTGAGGAAGTGAGATAGATTATACTTGTGTAGAGATTGTTTAGGCTTGAACAAGCATTGTATTTCTTCTCTATTTTTCTAATCTAATGAAATTTTCAGATAGTAAGGGGTTTCGAGCAGCAAGCATTCCCCTTAGATAAATCTCTGAGCATATGTGATTGAATATTGTCTCATGTTTATGTTTTGATTTCTCAATCAATTAAGTTTTTCCATTGATGAGAGTCAAGTCTTTTGTTTTATAATATTACATAAGTAGTTTGAATCTACAAGGAACTTCTACAACTTGTGTATTAAATGCTTTGCCACCAAATTGGAGAAATTGTGCAACTAGTGTCTAATCAGGAAAATATATTACTCCCTTTGACGAACTATAGGTTTATGTATCTTGGCAGAAACAAAGATAAAGGAAAAGGAAGACACTGAATCAAATGAAAAGTCTCAAGCTTTTATTATAAAATCCAAGAATAAAAAGAAAGGAAATTTTGTAAAGTCCAAAGGAAAACAAGATATGTCCAAGATTCAATTTTATGGATGCAATGCATATGCACATTTTAAGAGGGATTGTCCTAACATTTCACAAAATGAGAAAAGGAAAGAAGTGGAGCTCACACAGCTAAATAAAAGGAAGAACCTCAGAAGAAGTTGAAAGGTGAGGATCCCTATGATCTATACTATTGAAGGGAGATCCATCTCTATCAAGCTTATGTACAATGTGTATTTCTTTTATTAGAAAATAGAAATTAGAGTATAATTCATCATTGCAGTCTCTAGAAGAGTTTTTATTTTTTTAGAATCGTGAAAGGAAGCATGGCATTATAGAATAAAGCATATGATAGTAGAGAAATTAGAGTCTACATGATCAAGTTTCTTTGGAAGAGATCATCTAGCTAACAAGAATGAGATATTTTGGACCATCTTGCACATAATAGTTAATCCAAGTATTTTATAACATAATGTTAGAGGTATTCATGTTGTAGAAAGGATCATCAAGATCCTACTATAAGAATCATCATATAGGGAAGGTTATTTAACTTAGAAGCAGCGTGACATAACTGGTATATATTTCATCAAATACAGAAACAATATTCTTGAAGGATGAAGGGATGATAATGGTCAAGTTGCAATTTAAGAGGAAGAATTAAAGTATTTCTCCTCTTAAGGGAAAATTCTCTTTGATAAGGAAAGAAGAAAGCTCATTCAAAGAAAGTATCGCTAGATGGTCAAACGTATGCATGCCTTCAATTACTATTTTCAAAAAAGGTAGAATTCATGTCTACAAGAATCTTGCAGAAAGAATTGGTCATAAGAATGTGCTCAATAACATAAGAAAGAGAAGGATTCCATGTAATTACTCGACACATGGAATAAGGACTTTGGCATGCTTTGAAATGGTTAAGGATCAAGACTATTCCACAAGATGACATCATTTAGACATGATAATATTGATCAACATCGAATATGGTTTCCTGAAGAAAGAAAGAATAATTTGCATCTTGTTGGTCAGTTTGTTCCATGATTACAAGTGATTAGTATGTGTAAGGATATTTGAAGATAGACCATGTGAAATTAAGTTGAAATTAGAGGTAAGAAAAATCCAAAGAGGACATTATATTGAGGTAATTTTGATATTGATGTCTTGGTTTTGGTTATCTGGTCGATATATTTTTTTTCTACCTGGAATGATATTGCATAAAATCATAATGAAATTTGATGCAATCATATCTATAATTGTTGGTTTTTAACTGTATGACATGATTTAGACATGATAACATTGATCAACATAAAATATGGTTTCCTAAAGAAAGAAAGAAGAAATTGCATCTTGTTGGTCAGTTTGTTCCATGATTACAAGTGATTAGTATGTATAAGGATCTTTGAATATAGACCATGTGAAATGATGTTGATCTTAGAAGTAAGAAAAATCCAAAGAGACCATCATATTGAGGTAATTTTGATATTGATGTCTTGGTTCTAGTTATTTGGTCAATATATATTTTTTCTACCTGGAAGGATACTACAGAAATGCATAATGAGAGTTGATGAAAGTATATCTACTATTGTTGGTTTTGAACTCAATTAAATGAATACATGAATTGAGTGGATGATTTTGGTAATCCTTGAAGGATTGTGTGGTCAAGGTGTTTACATCATCTTGGGATTAATAGGTAGTAGTATAAAGATATAACTTGATGATCATGTTTTGATGATGATGAAAATCATTTTCATGTTTAAAAAGACCTATCACTAAGCTCTACTATTATTAGCTAAATATAATGTATTTGTTGATGATGACTAGAGGAAAATGATATGATAGGTTGATGGCATGAATCCTGTCATAGTTTGGATCCATTTACATTCAGGAAGATGAAATCTCAATTTGATGAAGATGTGGAGAAGACGAGGATCCCTGTGGCTAATTGAATATCTCCATAAAGGAATAGTAGTTTATGTATTGATGAAGGTACACTAGAAATCTTCCCAATTGAAATAAGTAAAAGAATCTCCTCTTTAATTTAGAGGGAGTAAGAAGTCTCCTTAACTGTTTGAGAAGGAGAAAGGATCCACTCCCCAATCAAGAGGGAATGAGGATATTCTCTCTAGGTTGAGAGGGAGTGATGTTAAAGACATTATATTATCCATGTGTCATGCACTAGACCAGGAATAATAACTGTAAGTCTTAGTGAAGGCACTAGGAGGGAGAAAGGAGGATTGGATAAGAATATAAGATAGATATTCCTTGAGGATAAATAATCCAATATGGGAAGTTGATCAACACTCTTTGAAGATTGGACGGGTATCCAAGATAAGAGAGGTCAAAAAGGACTAAAATTATTTGAGAATAATTAATCCAAGATGAGAATAGTCCTAAAAGGACATACCTAGTGAACATCTATATAGGGTATGTGCCTTAAGAGGTAGTGTGGTGTCTCACATAAATCCTCCTAGCATTATGCTCTAATATAAATAGACATCGTTAGTTAAAGGCCTTATTATGTTGACAATGTTGGTTATAATGTTGATGCTTGAGAATGGCGTATCAATCTGACTCTTCTTATTAGAACTCTTCAGTTTCCTAATATCCTTGTACTGGTTGTATAATTATGAATACCTCCCTAGTTAAGAGGGAGTGTTGGAAAATGTAACTAGTTAATGTCTTCATAATTTTCATTATACTCATATCGTTATGTTTATCTTATGTTACAAGAAAAATAAGAAAGAAAAATATTATTTTTAAGCATGGGTTTCATTCTCCTTTTTGTTGGTCTACTGGGTCAAGCATGAATTTCATGCTCCTAGGGTTTTTCAAGTCAAAAGAATATTTTTCTTGAGTCAAAATATTTTTTATAATTGGTATAAGACTCTATTGGGAAAGTTGTAACATGTAAAAGATATTATTTTTTAGTTTAGAAAGTCAAATTTGACCTCCGAGACTAAGTCAACCTTGCCAGAGGAAATCGGCCTAGTTTGAGGGAATTTGACCTCATGAGAAGGCTATATAAAGGAAGCAAGTTCGATTCATTTGGATACACTTTTTTAGTTCAATAAAAGCAAGAAAGGAGTAGAAAAAGGAGTGAAGTTCAAGGAGAAGGAATCATTTCAATAAGAAACTGAAATTTTGAATTTTGTGATTATTTTCTCTCACACGTGTGAAGGAATTAGGGTTTTCTTGATCAGAAAAAATATCCTCCGTCAAGATTAGGGGAGACCATCCGGTCGGGAACTTAAAGCAGATCCCTTTCCATTGAATATGGTGGTTCAGACTAGTTGTAGGTCCAGTTACCCTATCATCTAAGACTAACCTAAAACTAATCTAATACTAATCTAACCTAAACTAAGAGTTAATCTTCCACATCATAATATGTTACGTTTCCTTTATATCAATCACTAAAGGTGTAAGTCAAATAAGTAAATCGACACAAAGTTTTGATCGATTTAAAAAGGCTAATCAAACTGTAATCAAATGATTTATTTTCCTCTTTAAGAGAGGACTTGATGCAAACTAAGATGTAAATGCAAAACTAATCTAAAAAAAAAAAAAACTATCTTGAACTAGAATGGGATAACCCTCTCCTAATCTGAGAAAAAGATAACTAAAACAGGGGGAAATATTCGTTTATGCATGAATTCAGAGTTAATATTCGATTATGAATTCCAAAATAGTTTGTAAACTCATAAAAGGTTAAAACAACTATGTAAATGAATCTACTTTAATAAATAGTTATTAAGGTAAGTCCATCTACAAGCCTGAATTCATTTTAAACATAATTCATTATAAAATTTGTATTAATCAAAAGAAATAGTTCATTTCAATTAATACACATAAAAGAAAAATACACATGTAAATGAATAATAAATAGTTATCATTCACCACAAGTATAATTCAATGAATTAAGTATGATTTCGATCTCATTCTGCCTCTTGGAGATAGCTCCTGCAAGACTTCAGCAACATATCACAATATGACTCAACAATAGTGTTAGAGATCAAAGAAACATACTACTTAGAATGTAAATCAAAACCAATTATAAAACTTTGACAAAAATATGAAAATTCATCATTCTCGTAATAGTACACAAAAATGGAAATTTATTAAACATTGCCAAAATTACATTACAAATGCACAGTCTTAGAGCAACTCAGGCCCATAGTAAAATTGCCTGCAATAGTCAAAAGAAAGTATAACAAAGCCATAAACCCTTTTTCAATCTCTGTAATAACTCTCTCTGTGATAAAAAATAGTGTATAAGCACAAATTAAATCATAGCAAAGACCCCCCCCGTGGTGGATCGTGACCTCCCCCTCTTTGAATCAAATTCAAGGGTATTTATACTGTTAGCTCTACTACAAGACGAAGATTTTTTGAAGTCAGAACAGGCTTGGCCATGTGTTATGATCAGAAGCGAGCCCGCAGCAGCCCGTTTCCTCCTCTTCCTTCATTTTTTCTATACTCCTGTAACCTCTATTATCCCTGTTTTACTCTAAAATTCAACATAAACCCGTGTTTCCTTAGCTCCCCGGGTGGTAAGTTTGAATCATCATAGAACCAAAATCACTCGACTGTGTGCTTTTCCCTGCCATAACAACCTGTTCCCTCGCGTTAACCCGTTATCGCTTTCCACCATCCGATCATTCCTGCTGCATGATCCGACAGCGTTCGCACCCCCCTGATCTCATAAACTGCTCACGATTTAACCAGCGGGGAAATCAGTTTCCCCACCGTCACATCTGACACGCGTCACGAATTCAATGGTATTGTGACCCCTCTGTACGAATACCACCATCCCCCGATAGCGGTGTGGGGAATACCGCTTACCGCCATCGTACCGTTCCTCGCTCGTTAATGTCGGCGCATCTCTTCCGCTCGATAGCCGTTGGATCTGCCTGCCCACAATCCGACGGCTCACAATTGTCTCCGCCCGTTTCCTCCCAATAGCTCCCATCGATAGATCTCCACTGTTAATCCACGCGATCCAACGGTTGGTCTATCTCCATCATGCCTCCGCCATACTGCCCGTGTCCATAGCCTGTCCAGTGTACCTGAAGGAGGAAGAAGGCCAGAATCCAGCACTCTACGTAATAAATCCTCAATAACTATATTTAAGGAAGAGGATGGTCGAGAAGAAAAAGGACGACCTCGAGCAGATCAAAGAATTAATCAGTTATGATGCTTCTTTCAGTCAACACTCCACCTGCTCAGAGAAGGACTGTTGAACAACAAAAAAGGTCATTTTTTTCATTAAATCTAGTAGATTGTATCAGAGACCCATATCAGATAGTTAATGTGGTTGGTGGTCCATTATGACCCCTCCACGCATAGGATAGTAGAGCATTTTGTAATGAAACTCTATATATACCCAGAAAAAAGATGTAATGAGGGTTGATGGTTGTTGTTTTGATGTAAGGTTCACTTCTGGAGACTATAACTACTGTGATACCTGCAACGTCTAGTCTTCACTTTAGCTAATACAAGCTTCTTTTGCTGTTAATTGCTCACTTTCCATTTCTACTCTATTCTAGGTTGTGCCTGTTATGTATTTTTCATGTGCTCTTGATGTTTAGCATTAGAGGGGCTGTCATCCCACCTCTGTGTTGAAGTCTTGTATGTATTATTGAATTTGTATGCAGGTTTCTATTATTTTAGTGCCAAAGAGCTGTCATCCTGTCTGTGCATTAGGAAATAGATTTGCAGACCTCATTACTGGTTGCAGCTGGCCATCACATGGTCTTGTGCATCTGCTGGTGTGGTCAGTATTCTCCATGTCCACTTAATCCTCAAACTGTGAGTAATTGGTGGTCTAAAGCCTTGTAGTTTGGGGGTGTTCACCCATGTCTGGGGTTAAGCATAGTAGAAGTGGTTATCTGGCTTGAATATGCATCATTGATTCCATTCATCCACCCTTTCCAGCATTTGTGTTGAGTTTGTAATGTTCCCAAGCATCTCTGAGATACAACCTAGGAGAGTTTCTTGGGGTGATAACATTAATTGGCGCCATTGACGGGGAGAGGAGATTGAATCTCAGCTTCCCTGGGAGACGACATAGTTCCAGATTTTGATGATAGACAAGGTCTGGACACATTTCTAGTTGTAATCATCTATCTGGCGACTCCACTGGAGGAAGACCAACCTTTGGCGACTCCACATTGAAGTTCTGGCTCAGTTTGTGGGGCATACTCGAAGAAATCCTCAGAAATCACCAGCTGAACTAGTGCCTGGCCCTGAGAAGATCATTAAGTAGAAGAAAAAATCGTAGAAAGGAGCATCAGGGTCAGGTAAGCCATAAAAATCTTATGTATCTCTGCTAGTGAAAGATCACCTTCATAGATTCATAAAGCTCCTTGTTTATTCATTTCCCTTTCGGATCTCAGTCCAAAGAAAGCATTCCATGTTGTCCGTCATATTCCTCTATCTTTGTCATCCTTTTCATTGATCCATACCACTCAGTCTACCAGTATCCTTTCATATACCCCAGTCATGGCAGGTCAGCAAGCTCTTATAAAGATAGAAAAAATCGTTGCTAGTAGGATGGACCCTTGGTCTTTCCTGTCCCTTTGAACGCCATGTCTGCAGGAGATTATCAGGAATATATGCCTAAGTTTACTGGTACAAAAGGAGTATCAACTGAAGTGCACCTTGAATCTTTTTATTGTTATGCTGATAACCTGGATATCTATGAAGAGGATGTGTGGATGAGGGATTTTGTCCAAAGCCTAGAGGGAGAAGCTAAAAATGGTTCAAAGAATTAGCCCCTAGGTCTATTTCAGACATTGAGGCTTTAGATGATGTGTTTCTAAAGCATTGGGGGGATAAGAGAGATCTGCTCTTTTATTATACTGAGTTTGGGAACTTGCAGATGGAGAATGGTGAGTTACTGTTTGATTTCAACAAGAGATTCAATCATTTGTACAGCAGAATACTATATGAATTGAAACCCACCCCTACTTCTGCCATGATCACTTATGCCAATGCCTTCGATTCTCAGTTTTGCCTATTGTTAAGAGAAAGAAGATGTGCTTCTTTGGTTGATATGAAAAATGCAGTGTTTGAAGTAGAATCAAACATCATGGCTACAGAAAGACTCGAAGGTGATGCTGAAAGAAGAAGACAGGGGGTGAGTCCTCATCATCCTCAAATACTGAGATCGATAAATTAGCCAGGATGATAGAGTTATTAACCTCTGAAGTTTCCAGATTAAGGGTGGAGCAGAATTCCAAGGAAGCAGGAGCTCACTGTTCCTTTTCTCTTCCGACTCCAAATCCATATAGAGGAGCGAATGAGAATTTGCAGATTTTGCAAAGAAATAAAGATGCAAACAAAGATAAAAGGGTGAATACCCTTTTTAAGAATATAGTCATGGAGGAAGAGAAATATGAAGAAGAGGATGAGGTTCATGGTTTGGAAGACAAGGGCAATGCCCCTTTCTTAACCAGAGCTGCCTATGAAGAGTCACTATCTATAGGCACTACTCACCAGTTTGTTGTACCTGCAGAACAACAAGCTGATTAGTAGAAGCAGCTAGCAGCAAATCCCACCATCCTTGAAGAATCTGAGCCCAAAGCTAGCTCAGCTTCTAATGACTATGCAAATCTGCAAGTTCACCAGCCTGCTATTATCCCCAGCCCAGTGATCAGTAAGGGAGAAGAAAGCTCCCAATCATCTTATGTTTCTATGTTTTCTCAAAAGAGAATCCCTCATAGTTGCCCCCTAGGCACTGAGGCAGGTCATAGCTCCATTCTCAAGGCTGATACTGATCACCTCAGTCTTGACATTTTGAAACTTGCTCAGTTGGCCTCCACACAGCTTGAAAGGGCAGCTTGTTAGATGACAGAGGAAGAGGATGCACAGTTTTGGGACTCCTCCTTGGATGTGGACTATTCCAAAAAATATCCAGAAGCAGGGGATGTCTGTGTGTCCTCCACACAAGAATACATTGGTTCACCATTTATACTAATTGTGCAGGCCACATATGACATAGAGAAGTACACAACATTCATTGTTATTCAGCAGGTGTACAGAAGCTCCCAT
This sequence comes from Pinus tabuliformis, assembly GCA_031772625.1. NCBI lineage: Eukaryota > Viridiplantae > Streptophyta > Pinopsida > Pinales > Pinaceae > Pinus > Pinus tabuliformis. Next base: position 275,624,375 of record CM062811.1, read on the forward strand.
GAAGAGCCTCCAAGGAAGAAAGCACATAGAAAGGGGATGAAATTTGATCCATATCTACCAGATGAGCCCAAATTCCCTAAAAATTTTGAGGTATAGGATCAAATAAATCTAGTTTTGCAGCTCTTTGATGAACCAGTTGAGAGGCGGAGAAACAGTTTTGATGGCCCATCAGTTGGCCAGTTTTTGAATATTTATGTTGCTTAAGGTCCTCAAACCTTAATAATTGTAAGCATTTTCTTTTACAGGTTTTAGTGTAGACTTAATTTGACTCCATGCCCAATGGATACTAGGCACTGTTTTTAAGCTGGTTTTGTATGAAGGCATTGGTCTGCAGTTCTTGAGACTTCACAGGGAGGATCTCATCCCCAAAAGGAGCTAGTGTTAGCTCTGCTACAAGACGAAGATTTTCTAAAGTCAGAACACGCTTGGCCATGTGTTATGATCAGAAGTGAGCCCGCAGCAGTCTGTTTCCTCCTCCTCCTTCATTTTTTCTATACTCCTGTAACCTCTGTTATCCGTGTTTTACTCTAAAATTCAGCGTAAACCCGTGTTTATTTAGCTCCCCGGGCGCTAAGTTTGAATAATCATAGAACCACAATCACCCAACCGTGTGCTTTTCCCCGCCATCACAGCCTTTTCCCGTGTGTTAACCCATTATCGCTTTCCATCGTCTGATTGTTCCTGCAGCACGATCTGACAGCGTTCACACCCCCCTGATCCCGTAAACTGCTCGCGATTTAACCCATGGGGAATAATGCTTACCGCCATCGTACTGTTCCCCGCTCGTTAACGTCAACGCATCTCTTCTGCCCGCTAGCTATCGGATTTGCCCACCCGTGATCCAATGGCTCACAATTGTCTCCGCTTGTTTCCTCCCGATAGCTCCCATTGATAGATCTCCATCGTCGATCCACACGATCCAATGGTTGGTCTATATACATCGTGCCTCCACCATACTGCCCGTGTCCATAGCCTGTCCAGTGTACCCGAAGGAGGAAGAAGGCCAGAATCCAACACTCTACGTAATAAATCCTCAATAACTGTATTTAAGGAAGAGGATGGCTGAGAAGAAAAAGGACAGCCTCAGGCAGATCAAAGCATTAATCAGTTATGAAGCTTCTTTTAGTCAACACTCCACCTGCTCAAAGAAGGACTACTAAATAGCAGAAAAGTTCATTTTGTTCATTAAAGCCAGCAGATTGTATTAGAGACCCATATCAGATAGTTAATGTGGTTGGTGGTCCATTATGACCCCTCCACGCATAGGATAGCAGAGCATTTTGTAATGAAACTCTATATATACCCAGAAAAAAGATGTAATGAGGGTTGATGGTTGTTGTTTTGATGTAAGGTTCAACTTCTGGAGACTGTAACTACTGTGATACCTGCAGCGTCTAGTCTTCATTTTCAGCTAATACAAGCTTCTTTTGCTGTTAATTGCTCACTTTCCATTTCTACTTTGTTCTAGGCTATGCCTGTTATGTATTTTTCATGTGCTCTTGATTTTTAGCATTAGAGGGGCTGTCATCCCACCTCTGTGTTGAAGTCTTGTATGTATTATTGAATTTGTATGCAGGTTTCTATTATTTTAGTGCCAGAGAGCTATCATCATATTTGTGCATTAGGAAATAGATTTGCAGACCTCGTTACTGGTTGCAGCCGGCCATCACATGGTCTTGTGCATCTGCTGGTGTGGTCAGTATTCTCCATGTCCACTTAATCCTCGAACTGTGAGTAATTGGTGGTCTAAAGCCTTGTATTCTAGGGGTGTTCACCCATGTCTGGGGTTAAGCATAGTAGAAGTGGTTATCTAGCTTGAATATGCATCATTTCTTCCATTCATCCACCCATTTCCAACATTTGTGTTGAGTTTGTAATGTTCCCGACCATCTCTGAGATACAACCTAGGAGAGTTTCTTGGGGTGATAACATATACAAGATTTACATAGCTAACAACCCCCCTTATATCTCTCAACAACCAAATATTGAGGATTTCTTCAGCAGGCTGAAAACAAATTATTTAAGTTGAATATAGGCCAAATTTGGGAAATTGTTACATTAGTTGAACCAATTGACTTTGTTGCTAGCTGAAGGATCCATTAGTTGTTATTGGTCATGGCCTTTTATGGAGTTCGTTACAAAAGTCGAATTGATTTTGAACAGTATTTTCCACATGGAAGGGGGCCTTTAGAAGCATGGAACGAGCACGACATTATGTCCTATTACACAAATCACAGAGGAGATAAGAGATTTATTATTAAAATAGTGAAAACACATATTAAACTATAAAAATGTGTTAAACTATATGTATGCCAAGAGACCCTTTTAAATTAATTAAGTGGATTTTACTTATACGTGGAAAGAGCTGAGTCGTATCAGAGGCAATCTCATTGAAACTTTTAAAATGAGACAAAATGAAATAGTTACGATATTGGGCGGCTCTGATATGGAGCAGATGAAATATATTTATAAACCAAAATTAATACCGTATCAGGTCTAACATATCAGAGCCTGGAAGATATCGAGGTCTTGTATCATAGATTTGATATTGGGATTTGAAAAGAGTGACAGTCGATAGGAAGTTTCGATATGGAAGTTCTGATATGGATAAGAGTGGTTTATCTGAGAATCGGAGGATTAGAATATTGGAATATCAGCGAATGTGATATATCGGAGGATGGGTGAAAAGAGATATCGGGGGAATATGATTATCAGAGGTCAAAGCAACATGGATATCAAATTATTGCAAATAACCATATCGTAGTTTTGGATATGTGTGTAGAAAGTAAATCTCCAATATGCATTACCTCCGATATGCGAGAGCAGAAACAATGACATGGAATGTGGGTCCTTTACTCTGACAATTTATTATCATATGTTTTATGGCCTAGCCATTTTATAATATGTGTTTATTGAAAAGAGCCACTTTAATATGATGGATCATACTTTGGGTATCGAATATTTATGTTAAACACACACATGGTAGAAAGAGTATGAAAGATAAAACATGAGAGTGAAATTTTTATTAACAAGAGATATACATTTATAGTACATTATGTGACCGTTGGGTTCCACATCCCAAGGTCTCTTAGACTCCTTTTGTCTATTCGGCTTCCACACTAACCCATTGAGGATTAGGTGTCCAACATTCCCCCCCTTAATCCGAAGGGTTATGTATGAGTCCAAGAAGAGATCTGTAATACAAAATGTGCAAAAATGCATGCCAACACTAGGCTGAATGTGCTCTATGAAATGTTGGTATAAAGGGCGGTGGTTTAAGGATGACCACCAACACTGGAACGCTTAGTGCAGTTCCCAGAAATCTTCCAAAACTGGCAAGAAGCTGAAGTCTTCTGCTAGAGGAAGTGCTCCTATTGTTTTGAAGAGGGAAACCTTCAATGATGAAAGGAAGGTCTCACCTCGCATAAAAGGGATAAATTCAACCTGAAAAGGGAATTCTCAACCTGTGATGGTTTAAGGATGACCAACAACTCTGGAATGCTTAATTCAATTCCTGGAACTCTTCCAAAACTAGCAAGAAGCTGAAATCTTGTGCTAGAGGAAGTGTTCTCAATTTTTTTCCCGGAATTCTTCTGAAACTGGCAAGAAGCTGAAGTCTTCTTCTAGAGGAAGTGTCCCAGATTACCAACTGAATGCATGTTCAGGGGCATATTTGTTTCTGGCTACAACTTTGAAACTGGTGTGGCAGGTTGTGGCTCAGGCTTGCTTGATGTGACTTTGAAGCTTGTAGATGACCAACATTTCCCCCCCTGTCAGATACAAGGTGAGATGATGGAGAAAACTCAACTGCAAGACTATTCAATACTCTAGAACAAGTTCTGACATGTGTTTGGAATATCTTCTTGGCTGTTGATTCCCATTGCCAAGAAGTGATCCATCCAAGATGAATCTTTGTTCTTGCAGGTCGTTTGTTTCTGAAGCATCTGTGTGAAGAATGGGTGGTTTTATGATAGTGATTACATGGATGAAGATCAAAACAGTGATCTTTCAAATGGCCAACTCGGTCACAGTTTTGGCATTTCACAATCTGTTGTTGTTGCTGTGGAAGAGGGGCAGAATCTAGAACAGCTGGCAGTGAACTGTCATGAGGAGTAGGTGAGCTGTCATGAATGAATCCAACACTCTGAAACTGAATGGGCTTTGAGTAGTCTGGAATATGAAAGGACAAGTCCTTCTCATATCCGATACCAGTTCTATGCTTGTTGTGGACAAGTTGTTCCCAAGGTTTGATGATAGGCTTGGGAAGTGCAGACTGAGTTTCTGCATCTGCATGTACAACTGCTACTTTATTGGGTACTAAATATGAACCAACTATAACATTATTGACTTGCTTCTGATGGGTTGCAGTCTCAATGTTCTGAACAGAAACATGTTCAGAATGATGATTCCTCTGTTTTAATTCTTCTTGCTGAAGCTAAGATTCAAGCTGTAAAAAGTCAATCTTTTCATGCACATCTTGTAAACAAGTATGAATATCGATGAGAAAATCCTTGCTAATTTCGACTATATGATCCATAGTAGAAAGTATTAGATTGTCCAGTAACTCTAATATTGCACCAATTGGAGCCATTTTTAACCTCAAAAAAACAGTAAAACAATGAGGAAAAGATGGACACCAGTTTCTCTTATGGCAACAACTTCAAATCAATCTTGGCAGCTTGCAATAGATTCAACACACAAAGAATGGTGATATTCGGAAAATAGACTCCTCATTCAAAAATGAATTTTCTCCAATTCACCTGAGAATTTAACTTCCAACAAGGAAACAAGCAATTCAGGCCTCAAAAAGATATGTTCCTGTACCAGCCTTGAATCCAAGAGAACTTTTCCTGGCAACAACTTCAATCTAGTTCAATAACATCCCTGATATGAACAACCTTTAAGAAAATACACCAATTTGATCTACAAAGAATAGTCTTGGCTTGAAACAATTTCCACTGAACTCCTAAATAATGCCAAATCGCTGCAACTTTAAAGAATATAAACAGTCCCCAATTCTTATGAACATTGAACTCTGTCATTCCCAAAAATCCCCCAGCATATTCACTTTCAAAGAAGAAATTATGTTTATCAAAAGGCAATACCCTTGTGGATTATCTTCCTTCTGAATTATAGAAATGCAAGTATCAAAATTAACAAAATAATTATTTGAAGTACGTGGGAATAATTATCTAAAGAATGGAATTTTGAATGCCAAATTGATAGTATGACTGGGTGCTCAGAGTAATACGATAACAAGTATTCCGATCGACATAGACTAATTTTCTGTGGATTGCTCTTAAGCCTTAATTCGACAACAAGATTGCAATGATGAATAAAGAAGACGATCAGAGGAAACAACTTCTTCAATCTGATTACAGAGGCAAAGCTGGAGCAGCTACTGGAGAAATGCAGCCGAATAGATTCCCTCTTCACCACAGTCCTTGTATCATCATCAAACCACACTCATTCAACCTATGAGATAGCATGCAGTCCCTCAATGCAGCTACAACAATAACAGAAGGTGGAATGATGATTTTAGGTCCCTCAGAAAGAACTCCAGAATTCTTGGTTATGCCCATAAATGGAGTACGACCTCTTGATAGTTGGTTTCACAACCCAAACACATGACACAGTCAAACACATTTAATGCAAATGTAGTCAAAATATTCTGGATGGAGGGATGAATTCAGTGAAATGTTGAGAAGCACATGTGACGCAAAGACTTGATGAGGATTATAGTTCAGTTGCAGTGAAGAAATTCTCTTACAACATCAGCATTGGCATCGACATCCAAGCAGCAAGATGTGCCCTAGAGAATTCGAAATGTTCTGCTTCCCCTAATGTGATTCCCCAAGCTTCACTCTCAGTAAGAGGAGAACGGAGTTATATGACCGACGTTCAATATTCGGGTCCCACATCATTCAACGCAGGTGGAAGAGTCGTAATAGTCACCATGGCTAAGATATATTATGGCATTCAACGTAACATAATGATAACAATGTATGAATGGAGTCGGGTGATACCACGGTGTGAGGAGGGTCAATGTATGACTGAGATTATGAACCAGTGGAGTGGTGGTGCGATGTGATAGCGCAACAGTCATGGAGCCTCAGAGCCACGAACACACAAATCCACAACAGCACGTGAGTAGGTGAACGAGTTGGTTCGTTGAGTAAGCATTGAGTTTCCTTGACGATTCCAAACTCGTTCTTTATTTTCCTCCTCTAGTGGAATGAATAGAAGAACGAACCGACTGTATTGCTTGGAAACCATAGCTAATACTCATACAGCTTGTCCAGAACAACGTAGGGCTTCTTAGAGCTTCAATACATGTGCACGATCTTCATATGCTCAGTTCAGCACATATACATGGTTCGAATCGTGAGCACTGCGATCAATCAAAGAACAAAAACACCAGCGCAATACTCGTTGCTTCAACGCTCAAAATATTGTACCATAGTTTAATTCTCACCCTGCAAACTTGTAACAGAGGCTTTGTATACGTTATAAAATAGAGGAGGTGGTTTGGACCGGTGGTATGCGGAGGAGTATGTGTGGCAGAAGTTGCTCCTGCTCCTGCTGTCAATGCTAAGGCAAAGGCACCCAAGGACAAGAAGCCCCGAGCTGCCAAGGGCTCGAAACAGGCTCCTTCTCACCCTATGTATTTACTGATTATCATAAAGCAATTTCAACTTTGAAGGAGAGGACGGGTTCCAGCCAGTTCAAGATTTCTAAATTTATTGGTGTAAAATATAAAGTTGTTCTCCCTGCCAATTATGAGAAATTACTGTTGGTTCAGCTCTGCAAGTTATCTAAAAGCGACAAGATTACCAAGGTTAAGGGTTCATACAAGCTCTCAGATGAGTTGAAGGCATCCTCTAAAGCTGCAGCCAAGCCTAAGAAAACAAATTTGTCGGTCAACAAACAAATCCGCAACTGCCCAATGAAGCAGAAAAATGTTATGTCTATAACTGATAGGTTCAACAGAAAAATTAATGGTAGGCAAGTTCAACAGAGAAATTAATGGCAGGCCATTAATTGAATGAAACAAATATATCCTTTGAATTTGACCTCTGACAAAGCATTCACAGATCCAGAAATGTCAGCGCCTCATTCATGGAGGAGAACGTTCCTGTCATCAAAAGATCATAAAGAGGAGGCGTACAACGTAACTGTTATGACAACAAACAGTGGACAGCGTAACTGTTATGACAACAAACAGTGGACAACGTAACTGTTATGTTGTGCCTAATGCAACAACATATTTTCATGCAGTATTATGGAAGGCGTTATATATATTAGAATATTTCTATAAATAGGGAGATGGAAGACAAATTCTGGAAAATCTGAAAATGCCCAGGCCTAAACTTGGCTCACAGTAATTATGCAGGGCAGGAATACGCCTATTGCTCTGATAGCATGCTAAACACACACATGGCAGAAAGAGTATGAAAGATAAAACATGAGAGTGCAATTCTTATTAACAAGAGATATACATTTATAGTACATTATGTGACTGTTGGGTTCCACATCCCAAGGTCTCTTAGACTCCTTTTATCTATTCAGCTTCCACACTAACCCATTGAGGATTAGGTGTCCAAAAATTTCCAAAAGGATTCTTCTCATATCAAAGTCTCAAGCCCCAAAATATTTGATATATATTTAATCGATATGCCACATTGTTTAATAATTAAGGCTTAAAGCCTATGCACACATCTTGGTCTCAAGGGCTATTTTATCCATTAATCTAATTAATTAAGATGTTTAAAACAAAAACTTTTTTACAAAGTTTATTAACAAACAAACTTAATCAAACTTAGGCAAACTATAAAAATAAAATAAGTGTAAATAAAAAGAAAATTAGACTTCAAATGAAGCAATCACACTCAAAGCCTACATGCAATGCAAAAAAGGGTCCCATGTCTATTATGATAGAATAAAATGGGGGTGTTGTGTTTTCACTACAATAGGCTTCTATAGTTGTTACAAGCTGAAAGTTACAGGCTGAAGTTGTAGATCTTATGTGAGGGTTGAAACCTTGTTTAGAGTAGATCTTGAAGGAGTTGACTTTCGTTGAATTTGGTAGACCTTGTCTCGTCTTGAAGGAAATCATTTGGAGGGTTGACTAGGTGCTTGGAGGAGGTCTTGACTTTGGTCTTATGGTCTTGGTTTTCTCATTTGAATTGATTGTATAAGAAGAGAGGATATTATTTCTGGGTTTTCCCCTTTGGAGGGGGTTTTCTTTAGCTTGAAGCCTATATTTTGTGTCTACTATCTTTTATGATCTTCATGGTTTAGGCTCTTGATCAATGTTTCATGAAAAGAATCTAATAAAGAACAAAATAAGATAACATAATTTCACAAGATTTTATCACAGATAAGGATAATTGTTTAAATAGTTTCCCTATGTGATTCTCCAATACATCGTTCCCCTACCATTATATTCTAGCAATGTTATTATAGCACCATTTACCACTCTTGGTAGATCTGATGCTCTAATTATGGCCTAGGGAAACCCTTCCTTCCAAACTTGGTCCAAAATTAAAAAAAAAAAATAGTTTTTTATTCCCTATACACTACTTTGCCCTGTGATAATAGTGTGTACACGTGGGTCAGCATATAACCAACCCGCGTACATATGTTAAAACACTTTAAAAACTTAAATTTCCTTAATTTTGGGCAGTGTTCATGGGTTTTACCAGTTACTCACCTCCTATTGTCCGTGGGCCAACTATTTCCCAACTCAAAAAACTAATTTGGAGAAGTATAAGTAAACCTCCTTGGGAAGGCCTTAAGGGAGAAGATAGGAGATATTGATACTATAGTGAGATTATCCCTGATCAAGTCTGACGAAATCCCTATGCCTCTTGCACTCCCCAAAGCTTCAGGAAACCCTTGTTTCCTTGTTGGAGATATCCTTCATCTTTCTTGAGATATCCTTGTATTGATGATGGAGGAAGATTGTTGAGGCCAGGAAAGGACTGATTCGGAGGACGGTTCCGCTTGGAGCAGGAGAAGGACTCAGGTTGTATTTCTCCACTTTACTTGTAGCTAACTTCAATAAAGGAACGTTTTTCTATTTCCGATATTAAATTTGTTTATGCATCTATTTATATTGTAATTTGTTTATGAATCTTACATTGATGCGTAATTGCTCATCCATTTATATGATTTAAAGTTAATATCATGAACATTATTTATGTTTCTACTGTTGTATATGTTTCATTTGAATAATTTTTAGGTTTTGAAGGCATCAAGAGAAGCTGAGGGTTTGCACCTTGTGGGATCTACTCAAACGTAGGACTTCCAGGTAAGGACACTCTTACATAGTTTAGTAGAATAAGTATTTAGGTTGATTGCCTAATCATTTCTTGTTGGGGTTTGCCCTCTGCTTTGTTGCAGTTGTCAACCCAAGACCCTAGGGTGTTCTCACCCATAACAGAATTGGTGACTCCACTGGGGATAACATTCTTGTTATTCCTGGTTTGGGTTGTTTGTTCTCAATCAGGGTTCATTTTCTTGATTTCTTTCTTTTGCAATGTTGTTTGATTCATTATCATCCTAGGCATCAAGTCTGACCTTCTTGATCAGACCTTGATTTTTGTTTTTTCCTAATTGAGCTTTGTATATGTTGTTTTCTTGGGTTACAGTCACGTATACATGCAGGTTTCTTCAAGCAGACTCGCGTATACGCGAGTTTCTTGTATTAGAAATGTGTGTGCATGCTTCTGTGTCTTTACACAGTCGCGTATACAATTTTTTGAATTGTTTTTTCAAATCTCTTTGCCCAGTTAGGTCTCCTGCTTGGTGATTTATGCTATTGTATGGTCATCTACTATCTGGAGAACTCAGTTTTACTGCAAGCTTTCTTTTTCAAAATCTCATTCTCACTGAAAAGCCTAGTTGGCCTAGGATTGCTTCTTAAGAAAGTTTGTGGTTTGTGTCTTGGGTTCAAGGCTTCTGTTTGAAGTTCTTGGATGTTCTGTTTTTCTAGAACAAGAAATTGATTTCGATTTTGTTTGCAAACTGGATTTGAAATTTCCTTGCTTTGCTTTTCCTTGTTTCATTGACCTAGTTGTTTTTTGTGCTTTTTTGAGAGTCCTTTTTGGCAATTTTGAAAGTTTTTTTTCTATACATTTTGTTGGTTTGCCGAAATTGTTTGTTCTTGTTCGGGATCAATTTTTGCAAGTTTGTAGTCTCTCTTGTTTTAAGTTTCATTTATTAATGAGGTTTATAACTTCCAAGATTTAAAGACTCCTTGTGCTTATTTCTTGATCTTTCGAATGTTAGTAGTGCTTTTGAGACCTCAAAAAGTTTATTTTGTTTTCTTAAAAGAAAAAACACAAAAACATTTCTTTTGTTTTTATTTTTCCAAGCTTTTGGTTTCTTGGTTTCTTTTGGTTTTGGTTTTTGAGCAATTGTGATTTTTTGAATTTGTTTTGCTTGGTTTTGAGGGAAATTTGTTATTAATTTTTTTCCCTCTTTATTGTGAACTGGCCTTATTGATTTTATAAAGGAACACTTTTGCTTCTTGTATGAGCATCCGTGCACTATCATTATATTTTGCATTAAGATAGTTTGCATTGCAGACATTTTAGACTTTTCGTTAGCTCTTGTGTGTATGAAGTGTGTTTTCTAGAAAAAGAAAATTTGCTTGTATAAGTTTATTCATAGAACTCTATAGAAATCCCTTTTCATTGAAGAAAATAACTGCATTTTCATGTAGCTAAGTTTCTAGTGGTTTCTATTGCGTCAAAACATCATTAGTTTCACTATCATTTTTACCCATGACTTAAAGAACAACCCTATAAAATCAAACACTTTAAAAAAATGAACTAGAACTTTTATTTTTGTCATTAACAAACACCAACAAGTTTAGGTTCATTAAGGCCTTAGAATAAGTGAGTGGAGAGTTAACTCTCCAAGGCCGCTCAAATTATCAAACATAGAATTTGAATAACGAGCGAAATCCAATATCGTTAGAAAGACCGGGGAAGCTCCATGGCTGGGAGTTAAGCACGAGGGAGAGTGAAGACAAGGAAGAGAGATACCCCCTCTCCTACTTGTTGGATCCCACCTCACGACTATTCTGCCCTGCCTTTGATATGAGTCGGTGCCCATATTTGCCTTTCCTAGGGATCTAATAGGTAGCTACAGAGGGAAATCCCATGGCACCTAAGGTAGACGTTGCATCACATTCATTAGTACTTCTGGAGGGTACCCTTGTGAAGCTTGGCCACTTGCACCAGCAAAAGGATTTTTTCTAGAGGTCAGCGTAACTTTTTCTGTTACCTTCGCTGGTAGGCTTGGGTCGTTATTATCCCAAACTATCTTCAGAAGGTCCCTTACTTCATTTTCTTGTATTTTGGTGTCCAATCCTCATCACCTGGAGCCGAAATACTTGGAAGTTGCTTGATTGGTTGCATATTTAGGGACTTTATAGTCCAGTTCTCTTTTCTCTTTGTATTTAGTTGGCTTTAGGTATTTTTTGTCTTGTCACTTTTGATCTTATATTCTGAGTGACTGACCTACCACTTCGCCAAGCTTGAAAGGTTGTTGATCTTTCTTTTTGAAAGTTATGGAGTTGCCTCCTTAAGGGAAAAGGTTTTGATTATGCATCTCTCTTCCTTGGAAAGTCATTTGAACATTCTCGTGAGGGAAGGATCTACGAATAAGTTAGATATGGCCAAAATTCCCGTGGAGACCAACCAAGGTACCCTTCCAAAAGGGGATCCTTTTGCTTTTCCTATCTTTGGAAACGTTTGTACCCACTTGATGGCCACTTTGAATATTCCTTGATTAAATGTTGGACTACCAGTTTGGTTGTGGTCCACTCTGAATATTCCAGATGTTCTTGAACCTTCTCAAATGAATGCTTTATTTCAAGAGCATCAAGTGGGTGTTAATTTTTCATCTTCTTTAAAAGAGAAATCTGGGATTCCTTTCTCTCCTTCCTCTTGTAATAAGAGATCTAAAAAGAGGAGAAAGAGGAAGACAAAGAAGTAGAATAGTTATATCCATTCATCATCAACTTCTGCTAGTCATGTTGAAGATGAGCCTTTAGCCGCTGTAAGTCATGTTGGGCGCACAAGTCTAGTCATTGCAAGTCATACTAGCAATGCATCATCAACCTCTACTATTCATGTTGGAGATGAGCTTTCAACCACTGCAATTCATGTTGAGGGAACAAGTCTAGTCACTGCAAGTCAACTAGCTAAGAGTCACTAACCTCTGCGAGTCATGTTAGGGACTTTCCACCAACTATTGCTAGTCATGTTGGTAGAATGGATGTTGATTAGAAACCTAAGCGTAGAAGTTTTAAACCTAAGTTCCTTTGTAATATATGCAAGGGAGACCATATTACTCATTTGTGCCCTGGTATTCCAAAGGTACAAAGGATATGGTCCGCATCGGAAAGTTCTTCTACTCCTAAATCTTATATGGTTTCTCAATAGTCTCATCAACCATTGGTTGATAATGTGGTTGAGCCAATGCAATCTCTGGCTGATTACACTCCTATTTTGGGGGATGAAGTGCCTAACAACAGAGTATGTTTGATTTCTAGTACAAAGTCTTTTGGTAGAAGGGGCATTCTAATTTGTTCGAATGTTCCCCCTTCAAGTTATAGGAGTGTCTCCTTTGATTGGGATACTCTTTTCGAGCCTCGTCTTCCTTCGGCTGCACCTTTCCAAATAAAGGTTAGAGTTAATTCCACAAATGTCTATCAATGTATGGTGGATGAAGGATCCTCTACAAGTATTATATCCTCCTTGACTTGGAAAGCTTTGGGTTCTCCAAAGGTGTTGATAGCTGATAGTCAGTTGTTAGCCTATGATAGAAGACTTGGTGAATCTATGGGTGTTATTTCTCAATTGCTTATTACTTTAGGTGGGAAGACTATTGTTATCAATATGATGGTGGTTGATTTCCCTTTAGACTTTAATATGCTACTTTGGCATGATTATGTCTATGCTATGAATGATGTCGTGTCTTCACTCTTTTGAGTGATGTGTTTTCCTCATAACATGAATATTTTCACTCTTGATCAGCTTTCATATGATAATCACCACCCTAATTCGAATCTACTATAGAATACCCCTTGGTTTGTTCCAATTGTTCAAGTAGACTTTACCCCACCATGGGTGAACTACGTGGCGTTGAATCCTCAATGTTCAAATTCTTATGAGAAGGATCCTTGAACTATTATTTTCCTTCTTGGGACTTTGTTCCGACAATTGAACGACTGATTCTTCCTATGGGGACATGGGACCCCTTAATTCCCTCTTTTGATCCTTGTAGTTCTCATGATTTCTTGGAATTTTATTTCCCTTCACAGGAGGAACTCTTAGAAGCCATGAGTTTTAACTACCAATGGAGTCCTTGGCTTAAACCCTGCAAGGGGTTTGTCCCAAAGAACTATTTTAGATAACCCGCAAGGCTACATGGTTCCTTGTACCATATTATATATATAAGGTACGCATTTTCAATTTTTGTATTCTATAACACAAGATTTTATATGAAGTTTATATATGGGATGTATTAAATTCTTGTCTAGTGTTCCTATTTATGTCTACAGAACTTGGAAGATTTCTCCTTTGGACATTTTTATGGTTGATTTTCTCTAAATGGTATAGGTTCTTGAAACTGGCATATAGGTTACGTTTTTCACCCTCATTGTGCATTTATCAGTTTCCTTTCCCATTTTGGCCTTAAGATCGACCCCACCAAGTTATGGCACAAAACCTTCTCATTTCTTAGAAGTGTCATGACTTGTGTGGCAGAGCCTACCTTATCATGGGTGCCCTAGATAGTACCTTGTTGTCACTTGGCACCCATGTTGAACTTTTGTTCTTAGGCTCAGGAGTCCTCTTTAATCCCACCATGAATTGTGTGTTGAAGGCTTATTCTCTTTCTTATGTGCTATTTTCTAGCCTTATACCCTAGAGGCACCTTTGTGTTGAGTTGTACTGCTGCATTGCATATTGACTATTTGCACCTTTTGTCCTTGAGCCAACTTCACTTGGAATCGTGTTTATGCCACCTTTTGACTATGTCTTCTGCAAAATCAACCTTGCAATCACTTATCATCTGCGACTTGACACACCCCCATGGAAAGAACATTCCTTTGTTTCATTGACCAGTTTCGCCACCTTGCATTGAGTAGAAAGTTCCCCTCCTAGGAACTAGAGCATCTATTTTTTCGACACTCGTTCTTTCCATATAATATAGAATTCTTTTATTCTTTTTCAAGCTTCATATAAAAGAAAAAGACAAAAAAAATTATATATTCCAAAAAGAGTGGGAATGGGACATTATTTCCATATTTGATCGCTGCTGGAGTCAGTTGTGTCGCCCTTGAACAAAGCACTCAAAAGTAAGTCTTTCCTCCATTGGGTTGGGCTTTAGTTTGACTTAGGAGAGCCTTAGCCTTGTTATTCAGTCAGTACTCCTCTGATTGGTTACCTCTTCCAATCATATGGAGAGTTTGCTTATGCCTCCTGCATGACAGACTTATACAAAGTTATCATATGCTGCCATGTAGTCAAAATTGAGTCGTGCTTTTGTTCAATGGAAGTAAACCTGAGTCGGCCTCCCTGCAGTGTCTCTTGACCTATTTTTCAGTCGGCCATCCCTAGTTGTCAAAGTCATCTTCATTATCACATTAGCTATATTTGTCCTTTGCTCGTGCCAGTTTGAGAAGGTCTCCATTGACTTCTTGCTGGCAGATATTTCTCTTATCGACTATGAAAAATTGCTCTGAGGGCAGATCTAGGGCTGCACCCTGGCCCTATTTATCATTATTGATAGGTCAACTTGTGCTTAGCATCTATCAGTATCATGGGTCTTTGACTGAGTGGTTTCCCTTGTGTTCGACATCATCTTTCATTATCACACATTGGGATTTATGCAGTACCTTGGTTTCCATTTGACCCCATTGGTGGATTCCTCGCCTATGTGTCAGCTTTCATTATTGGTTGGTTCAGAGGGTTTCTATCATGTGCTAGCCACATCTTATGTACACCGGAAATGTGCTTCGGTTGGGTTACTAAATATTTGTTCATCTGATTCCTTCCACATTATTGGCCTACGGGTTACTCTCACACTAGATTGATGAAGGATGCCTTAATGCCTTCCTTCTAGCGGATCTTTTCCCATCGACTTCAACTCATGGCTATGGGAAGGATATCTAGAGTCCATTTAGCAGTACCTTAGGGTTTGCAGTCATTAGTGGTAGATTCCATCGCTATCGACAATGGGAAAACATCATTGTCTCTTTGATAGATTCTTCCAAGTGTTCGACTACAACTCATTTATTCGCTTCTGTTAGATTGTATTGGGTACCTTGAATCTCATCATAATTATCGGTGAGTAGCCTCATGTTTGTTAATGGTATACATCAATGACCGGTAATCAAACAATTTCTCACATAGTCGACTTTAGATAATTTATTCCAATTGTGTAGAAATGTACCATGGCGGTCGGTGAAGACCTCGGGTTTGCGTCAACATGTCTTGGTTCACTTGTCAGTTGCTCCTGTTTTTACTAGTTGACACCATCCACCTTATATATTGCAGTTCATTACAATGATATCTTATATGTTGGCACACGAGTTGCAGTGTAGTATCATTTATTCCATCATGTTCACTTGGTACTGTTTGGATCATTTTCTTGACTTCAGTGATCAGCTTCATACTTCAGCATCATTGATTAGCTCTTTACGTGTGATATTCAGACATGTAATTTCTTGATTATGATCAGATGATCCATTATGTATTTCTAGTTCCTTTATACTTGTATGCATATTGGATCCGATTTTGTACTTGACATGCAAATATGCTTTACTACTGATCTCTTTCGCTGGCTTGGTAGGCTAAATTCTCGTGAACTCCTCCTCAGTCTCGGCATGATTCCTTCTGTACACTTAATACATTTTGGCCATCATGTACCCCTTCT
This sequence comes from Pinus tabuliformis, assembly GCA_031772625.1. Taxonomy (NCBI): domain Eukaryota; kingdom Viridiplantae; phylum Streptophyta; class Pinopsida; order Pinales; family Pinaceae; genus Pinus; species Pinus tabuliformis. The sequence continues at coordinate 275,640,332 of CM062811.1, forward strand.
GACCTCATATATTAGGAAGCATCTATTATAGCATCATTTACCACTCTTAGTAGATCTGATGCTCTAATTATGGCCTAGGGCAACCCTTCCTTCCAAAATTGGTGCAAAATTTTAAAAAACAATGTTTTATTCCCCATATGCTACTTTTCCCTGTGATAAAATCGTGTACACATGGGTGAGCATATACCCAACCCACGTACATATGTTAAAACACTTAAAAATTAAATTTCCTTAATTTTAGGCGGAGTTCATGGGTTTTACCTGTTACCCACCTCCTATTTCCCGTGGCCCAACTGTTTCCCAACTCAAAAAACTAATTTGGAGAAGTATAAATAAACCTCCATGGGAAGGCCTTAAGGGAGAAGATAGGAGATATTGATACTATAGTGAGATTATCCCTGATTAAGTCTGACGAAATTCCTTTGCCTCCTGCACACCCCAAAGCTTCAAGAAACCCGTGTTTCCTTGTTGGATATATCCTTCATCTTTCTTGAGATATCCTTGTATTGGTGATGGAGGAAGATTGCTCAGGTCTGGAAAGGACGGATCCAGAGAACGATTCCTCTTGGAGCTGGAGAAGGACTCAGGCCATATTTTTCCACTTTACTTGTAGCTAACTTCAATAAAGGAATGGTGATTTGTTTCTAACATTAAATGTGTTTATGCATCTATTTATATTGTAATTTGTTTATGAATCTTAAATTGATGCGTAATTGTCCATTCATTTATATGATTTAAAGTTAATATCATGAACATGCTTTATGTTTCTACTACTGTATATGTTTCATTTGAAAAAATTTCAGGTTTTTAAGACGTCAAGAGAAGCTGAGGGTTTTCACCCTACAGGATCTACTCAAACGTAGGACTTTCGAGTAAGGACACTCTTACACAATTCAGTAGAATAAGCATTTAGGTTGATTGCATGAGCATTTCTTGTTGGGGTTTGCCTTCCGCTCTGTTAGGGTTCTCAACCCAAGGCCCTAGGGTGTTCTCACCCACAACAAATGCTAGGCCAAACAACACTCTGTATAGTATGGCATCAAGCAAAAAAGAGCTAACAACACACTATTTACACTCTGATGGAGCAATAGAGTGATAATTTGCATGGATAAAGTTAAACTAGGTCAAAGTTTCTCACTCGAAGAGGATAAGGATCAAAGGACCATAAATGGTCAAAAAGATGTCTAGGTTAAATGTGATAACTACTTAGAGATATCTATTAAAGCAAGTTATTCATAGATCAATAGCAGAGGAAAAATAACATATGTTAAGTGTTGTAGACTGCGAACATATAGGTTTCCTTGTGATAAGCAGTCATCATTTTTCGAGTGAATAGTGAGTTGTTGGTGAGAGGACCATAGGAAGAGAGCTTGACAATGAACCACATTGTCAATACAAACATAACATGTTTTTCCCCCACTACTTCATTCTCTCATATTTCTTTATTTTGCTTATATGTTGATTATCGATATGGATATGTGTTGCTGCTAATAGTTTTTCCAGGGCATAGGATTTGGTAACTTGTTTACTATGTCTAGATATTCAAGAGTGGGTAGAGGAGCAAATATATTTAGAGGTTTCCCCAAGATGGTTGCACCAATTAATGAACTTCTCTCGATATAAGGTATGTTTCCTTATCCCTATCTATGATCTTTTGGTATATGAATGTATGTTTTGAGATTGGCTTGTTTGACAAATTGACTACAACTCTTACCTTTTGGGCAAGTCTTGGGCAGAATTGTTGGGTTAAGGTAGCTTGTTATGGCAAGTGAAATTTCACCTTAAACAAAATTGGTGACTCCACTAGGGAAATTCCAATCAATGCTTTTTTGTAGTCTTCATCTGAGTTTGTAGCAGCATTTTTTTATTTCTTTAGCATTATATAGTGTCTAAGAGTTATAAAATGAGTTTGGATCTAAAACCCTAGTGTTATAAAACCAAAGATATAGGTTTTTCCCTCCTAGTTCCCCATTGTAGTTAATACCATAGTGTTGTTATGCCTTTTTTCGCTCAGTTTAATTTTCACCAGCGCATTAATAGCCTTATGTTGCTTAGTTTACTTTTCACTAGAGAGTTAAAGCCTCCAACCTAGAATTTTGCAAGATTTCTCCTACAATTTCTTTAGTTTTCGTACACATATTTTTGTTGAGATGGTGTTTTTCTTCATATATGTTTTCTTGTGATTTTTTTAATTTGTAAAAGACTCAAATCCACTTCCCATGAGTGGATTTTCTTTTCTATTTTTTAGGGTTTTGAATCCTCTTGGGTTTCATTCCCAACATAGAAATTAGTGGAGAGATACCTCTCAATCATCATTTCCTATCCAAGCCTTTTCTTTTTGTTGGATTGTGAGTGTGTCTAATTGCTTGGATTTTTCTTATGCCAACCCTTTTCTTTTTGCTTGATTGTGAGTGTGTCTAATTTCTTGTATTTTTCTTATTAGTGCATGTTTTCTTGTCACTAAGGTTTTGGTTTTGAGTACTTTTTTTCTCTATTTCATTTGGTTCCTTTTGTTGTTTGTCTGCAATTGTGTTTCTAATATAGATTATGTCTCTGAGTGATTAATGAGAGGGTGTGAGGATTGTATTCATCTTTGCATATAAAAATTATTGTACCTTTATTTATTTAGGTTTCATCGAAGAAAATAGCTTGCATTCATATCTTATGCACTTGTTTTTCCTTGAAGACAAGTCACAAACACCATACATGTTTCGCACCATATACCTTTGACTTAATAAATAACCACTTAAAATTAATGCCTAATAAAATTAATTCAATATTTTTTTCCTTTCTCTGGTATCACACCCATAGTAGCTTAGGTGGGCGAGTTGGAATACGTTGGTGAGGTAAACTCTACAAGGCCATGAAACAAAACAAAGAATCTTGAGCTAGGGAGGGAAAATCCATTTGCAGTTCCGCATTGCTTAGGAAGCCCTTCTAAAATAAGGGTTAATAATGAGGTCACATTGAGTTCAGTGAAGTGATCTATCCTACTTTGTTTCATGTTGGTCGCATTGGTCTACACATACTTGGGGGGTCTCCCTAGGGAGGCTTTAGGATTGATACCCTGCCTTTGTGTGTAAATCTAACTAATGACTATTCCCCTAGGTAAGGTTGTTGTACGTACTATCCTTAGTCGCCATAATATTAGGTACATGATAAGTGTGATGTTGAGGGGTATTTCATTGTGATACCCTAATCATACATTAGTTAGTACTCACCCGGTTCTCCTAGAGTGTGTCTGCGCATAATTAAGGGTACTTGCACTAGGCATAAAAGTCGTTAAGAAAGAGCCTAGTGTAATTTTCCTAAAAAATCTTCATAGTTGACCTAAGAAGTAATTCAATAGGCTCTAAATATAGGATATCCCATTTGATCATTGGTTTTCTTTATTTCTACCTTAGATTGGATATGTGCATGTTATTTGTTCATGCCTAGTGGCCTTAGGACATTTTTTTCATGCATTTGTGTACATCTTTTTCTACCACTATGGCAAAGTTTTGTTTGTTTTTTTTTCATTTCCTTAAGGGCCTTTCTCCTTATGAGGAGATTCCTTTTAACCATTTACATAGACATAAACCTTCCACTACCATAGGCACGCCTGTGTCATGGGTCACTTTGGGTGATACTCAAGGGATTGAATCTTTTGTTCACCAAGTGGTTGACCATAGTCTTCCACCTCATATTCATACCTCGAGATCCATCTATCAATGTGGGGGTGTAGACTTATATAGATATTTACACAATCCTTTACCTGAGTTCTTTGGGACTAGCACCACATCTATGGAAAACCCTAGTGTTTCCACACCTATTGTAACTAATGGTCTCCTAGAGGCTACTTCCATACCTACCTTTATGACTATAGGTCTTGTTCACACTACATCCACAAAGAAACCCATTATTGTTCTTGTAGAAACTTTTGGGATCATTTTTCCCTCCATTTAGCACATCCACTATGGGTATCTCAACATCGTCGACCATACCCCCTCTATTCATATTTGGAGGAGGTGCAAGCTTAGCTACAAGTAGCATAACCATGTCATAGGTTGAAGGTTAAAAATCAACATATACAAAAATATCCTTCAGTAGGGAGTACATTCATACTTAATGGTGTGTTGAAATATGGTTCGAATACTTTTACCTAGTCCATATCATTCCTTAGCTCAGTTTGGGGCACTTTCATTTCTAGTGGGTTCACAACTCCTTGGGGAACTCAATCGTCATGGGGATATATGTTCCATGGAACCATGCCTTTTCCTTGGAATGTCCAAGGGGTGGGGCACACTTTCTCTAACAATATGTTTAATCCTTGGGGTACCAATCCTTTTATTCAACCTTTTGGCACAACCTTTGGCCCGAGTAGTCAACAACCTTTTAGGAATCATTTTGTCATTAGGGTCATCCACCTTAGGGGAACTAACCTCCATGATGTTTACATTGGTGTTGGATTCAACACCTCTAGCCAAAGCACCTCTTCAAGTCAAACCAACATTGGAAACCAAGCCATGAGTGGAGAGATCCTCCACTTGGGTCACAAGGGCCGCCTACACCCCTTATTTGGTCCCTATACTACTAGTGTAACCCCTTATTGTTATTAGTGCAACCCCTTAATTATATTGGTGTTCCCATGTAGTCCCCGTATTGTTATTATTGTGTCCAATAGAAGCCCACTATTGTTATTATTGTGCAGTTACATTATTATTGTTATGTCAGCTCTAATTGTATTATGACCCCTTAGACTCCTATATATAGAAACGAGGTATTTTCATTTGTATCATACAAGGATTGTTCATTTGTGTAATGTAGAGGAAGTTGCCCCCTCAAAGAGGTTGATTTATAAGGTGTTCATCTATCTTTTCTATCTTTTTGTGAGCTGGTTTCATAACATTTGGTATCAGAGCTTTGGATTCTAGGGTTTCGCTGCTCTGATACCAAATGTTATAATAAGGGGGTTGCACTAATAACAATAAGGGGTTACACTAGTAATATAAGGACCTAACATGGCCCTCTCCCCTCTAGCATTTTTGCAACCATACGTTCAATTTCACTATTTTGGGCATATGGATATCTGTAAGGCCTGTTGTTTGGAGGAACACTTCCTTGAATCAAATGAATAGCATGATCATGATCACGAATAGGTGGGAGGCCTTTGGGAGTCTCAAATACCTTGGAATGATTTTCCAAGACTTTTTGGATATCTAGAGAAATAGATGATTTCGATGTGGGAACCCCTAGAGAACATAATTATGCAGTTACAACTTGTTTTTCTTTCTTTGGAAGCTTTTTCATTCCGTTAGAGCTGATTATGTTTCCTGGTTTCCCTATGATACCCCTTAATTCAGATTCCTTTTCTTCTGAAGAAAATTTCATGAAAAGTTATTGAAAATTAAAAGCTATTGTACTTAAGGATTGTAGCCATTGGACTCCTAGTACAAAATCAACACCACCCATTGGAATGGAAAGAATTGGGCTATTCAATACATATCCACCCATGGATAGCTTGATATTATGGCACTTTCCAGATCAATTTATGGTTCCTCCACTTGCAACCATCACTTGAAACTCTTGAGCTAGATATAGGAAGCAATTCAATTCCTTGGCTATTTTACAATGAATAAAATTATGGGTATTGCCTGAGTCAATCAACACTATTACCTTTTTATTATTGATATGTCCCTCTATCTTGGTAGTTTGAGGAGTTGTGATTCCAGTCAATGCATTACAAGATATGGTCGGATTCTTTTCTTCTTTCTCCAAGGTCTGTTCCTGGTGTATATCTTCTTCTTTTGACGTTTCTTGTTCCTTTTCTTGCTCCTCTTCCCCATTTATGTAAATTAATTTCTACTTAGCAAACTTATGACCTATCCAATGAACCAAGTTCCCAAAGGTGAACCTCATGTTGGATGTTATCTTTTAAATTCTGTATGAAGATTTCAATCCTATGCTTCTCTAGAATATCATTTACCCTTATATTCAATTTTTGGAAGTGCTCAATGTGCTCTACAATTGGACCCTTTTGTTTGAGATTTATCAATTAGCTAAAGAAGGTGTTTCTCTTTGTATCCTCATAATGTGCTATCATTTCCTCCGTGAAAATTGACTACATGACAAGTGTTTTACGAGAACAAAGCCCTTCATACCATAAAAATTGATTTGGATATCTGTGAGGCCTGTTGTTTGGAGGAACACTTCCTTGAATCAAATGAATATCATGATCATGATCACGAATAGGTGGGAGGCCTTTGGGAGTCTCAAATACCTTGGAATGATTTTCCAAGACTTTTTGGAGATCTGGAGAAATAGATGATTTCGATGTGGGAACCCCTAGAGAACATAATTATGCAGTTACACCTTGTTTTTCTTTCTTTGGAAGCTTTTTCATTCCGTTAGAGCTGATTATGTTTCCTAGTTTCCCTATGATACCCCTTAATTCAGATTCCTTTCCTTCCGAAGAAAATTTCATGAAAAGTTCTTGAAAATTAAAAGCTATTGTACCTAAGGATTGTAGCCATTGGACTCCTAGTACAACATCAACACCACCCATTGGAATGGAAAGAATTGGGCTATTCAATACATATCCACCCATGGATAGCTTGATATTATGGCACTTTCCAGATCAATTTATGGTTCCTCCACTTGCAACCATCACTTGACACTCTTGAGCTAGATATAGGAAGCAATTCAATTCCTTGGCTATTTTACAATGAATAAAATTATGGGTATTGCCCGAGTCAATCAACGCTATTACCTTTTTCTTATTGATATGTCCCTCTATCTTGGTAGTTTCAGGAGTTGTGATTCCAGCCAATGCATTACAATATATGGTCTGATTCTTTTCTTCTTTCTCCAAGGTCTGTTCCTGGTGTATATCTTCTTCTTTTGACGTTTCTTGTTCCTTTTCTTGCTCCTCTTCCCCATTTATGTAAATTAATTTCTACTTAGCACACTTATGACCTATCCAATGAACCAAGTTCCCAAAGGTGAACCTCATGTTGGATGTTATCTTTTAAATTCTGTATGAAGATTTCAATCCTATGCTTCTCTAGAATATCATTTACCCTTATATTCAATTTTTGGAAGTGCTCAATGTGCTCTACAATTGGACCCTTTTGTTTGAGATTTATCAATTGGCTAAAGAAGGTGTTTCTCTTTGTATCCTCATAATGTGCTATCATTTCCTCCGTGAAAATTGACCACATGACAAGTGTTTTACGAGAGCAAAGCCCTTCATACCATAAAAATTGATTTGGTTCTAAATATAAAGATGCAATATGTACCTTGTGTAACAATTGCACCTCATGTAGATCAAAATATTTCTCCATATGTAGTATCCATGTTACGGGATCCTTTCCATCAAACTTCCTGATATCTATCTTTGGAATATGTTGGTTCTTCAATCCAATGTTAGATTCTATGAAATCATAATTAACATTACTCTTGTTCTCATCATGAGTTTCCTCTACTACCTTTTCACCATTAGGAGGCCTTTCTTGTAGTAGCTTTGTCCCACCTTCCTTCAAACCTTCCATGTCTTTCTTCAAATATTCCATGCCTTTCTTCCAATATGCTTTCATACCATCGATATCAGCTTCCATGGCATAGAAAAAATTATTTATCTTAGTTTCAATTGCATTCTTCAAATCATCCATCCATTTTTGCTTACTAGGTGTTTCTATTTTCTTGATTGGAGTCATTCTTTTTCTTGCTTTTAGCAGCTCGATATTGAATATGTTGTATCTTTGAAATTTTGGATCTCCAAGGTCTAAAATTGCGACCTGCAGTAGCCCTCCACATCGTCTTTCTAATGCCGCCAATCTGACCGAAATTTCATTCTCCAAGAAAGATTTATGCCCAATCTCCCAAGATGACCTACTTATATACTTTTCAATAGCGCGAACTTGTATGAAGTGCCACGTGTTACTGTTTCTACCTTAGGACCTAAAATTGATAGGTGTTACACTAGTGAGACAAGATCTGAAATTTAGACCTAAGGTTTAGCGTGATGTCATCTCAAATGGGATTTTTTGTTAGCTTATGAAACGTCGCATAAAAAACATTATAGCGAAAATGCCACGATGACCTGTTTGGAGTAGCGAAACCCTGGAATCCAAAGCTCTGATACCAAATGTTATGAAACCATCTCACAAAAAGATAGAAAAGATAGATCAACACCTTATAAATTAGCCTCTTCGAGGGGGAAATGTCCTTTACATTACACAAATGAACAAATCTTAGATGATACAAATGAAAAGACATCCTTTCTATATATAGGAGTCTAAGGGGTCATAATACAATTAGAGCCGACATAACAATAATAATGTAATTGCACAATAATAACAATAGTGGGCTTCTATGGGGCACAATAATAACAATATGGGGACTACATGGGAACAACAATATAATAAGGGGATTGCACTAATAACAATAAGGGGTTACACTAGTAGTATAGGGACATAACATAACCTTTGTGTTGCATGATCTTTTAGAGTTGATGAACAATTCCATAAAGAACAATTATGCACGGCCCACGGTCCCACATAAACTTCTAGCAAAGATACCTAAGTTCGATGGTAAACCTATAGAAGACCCTACAACCCACATTACCACTTACCACTTATGGTGCTCATCAAATGCTTTCATGGATGATAGCATTATGCTATTTCTTTTCTAGCAGACTCTTACCAATGGTGCTACCAAATGGTACATTGATTTAGAAAGTGATGCTTGTGGTATATTCATGTCTTTAGCCCAGGCCTTTGTTAATGATTATCAACTTCCTATTAGGTATGAAAATGGAACTAAGATTCTCACTAATATCCATCAGGAAACTTCCACCCACATTTCTTATCATATTCATGAGTGGAGAAGAAGATGAAGTATCTTTAGAACCAATTCCCCTGATGAGTTGTTACGTGAGTGGTTTACCAAGTCACTCTTGGCTAGGATTATTGAAGATGTGGTTAAGGTAGGAGCCCAAAATGAGGAATAAGTCATCATTTGTTCCCATCAACTATACTTTATTTATTCTCAAGTTAGTACTCTGTATTAGAGAATTCCTAATGCTCGTAGGTCATTGGATAATCAAATAAATCACAAGCCTAGAACCCATGTCGATGTTGTAGCGGGGTTTTTATCCTCAGGGAACATAGGCCAGATAACCACAAAGATGGCCTAAATGAGAATCTCTTCTAGTGAATTTTTTTTAAGCCTATCCCTCAAAATCTATGTACTCTTATTTCAACCTCCAAGGTAAAATTTATCCAATCCACATATGCGATGAACCCTCAACAAACAAGAGGTAAGAAGAAAAAGAACAAGTCTAGAAAACCTTTGAACAATTAAAAAGAAGCACCTCAAGCATGAGAGACCACTAGGGGTGGCACAAAAGAGAAGAAAAAGAATAATTATTTTCCTTAAAATATTTGTGGGGAAGACCACCTTACTTATGAGGCCCCTCAAATGGATGAGATCCATTGCTACTTCTTGAAAAAACTTATTTCTTATAAAAGTATTGTATTTACAAATCCATTTACATACCAGCAAAAACACATGGTTGTGAACCCTCCACCTCCTCAATAAGGGGGTAGTGGGGGTAATTGTTCTAATAATTCCTCATAATCCATGCAAGATATCTTCATGGTGGAACAACCTATCAATGTCACAACTAGAATGCACAACAATGAGAATCTTGAGAGTGGTACTTCTACATCAGAACTCGTGAAACCTCCTCCACTTAATGGTATTATTCCCTTTGATATGACATAAATCAACACTATTATGCACCCCCCTAAGGGCGCATTTCGTACAACTATAGATAATCCCATTTTGAGGGTCATTCGCAACTATAGTATTGTTTTGCACTCAAATTTTTGAAAATTTTCCCAATGTAGGCACTCTTAGATATTATTGGTGGAGTGTATCCCTCAAATTTGAATCGTATAAAATTCGATCCATATTCATGGGAACCTCATCTTCCACATCATCAGGCCTTCCAAATAATGGTCCATGTCTTCGGAAAGTATGTTAATCAGATAGTTATATAATGTCATCAAAGTGTTGGAAAGCTCTAGCTTCATCGATTTTGTCTCTACCTAGGTCCACCATAAAGGATTTTGATGGGAATACCTTGCAACCTCAAGGGGTTCTTTCTACTTTACCTATCGAGCTTGGAGGTAAAACGATCTCAGTTGAGGTCAAGATCATTCATGCATCGTTATATTATAACCTCCTACTTGGGAAAATTTGTTTCCATGTCATGACTGTTATTGTTTCATCATTCTTCTGCATCGTTATGTCCCCCCATTAGGTTAAAATAGCCTCTATTGACTAGCTGACCTTTTTTAAACCTAACTTTCATTTCCATGATAGTCAGCTACTTCCATTTGTAGTAGATTCTCATTCTACTATTGAAATCATTGGAGCAGGGATGTTCAAAGACTCTTCACTAATGGGCACCTTTCCCCTCACTCAACCTAACCCATTTCCATTTTCTTCCACCATTAACATGATCTATTTTGTCACCAGTGAACCCCTTGGACCTCCTGATCTTTGGGAAGTGTATAGGGATGCAGAATCTCATGGGGACACAATCCTACAGTTTGTGGAAGTAATCACCTCTTCAATGGTCCCACCACGATCTGATGACAATGGTTAAAAACTCCATCCCAATATGGAATATGATCACGCTACTCTTCCCATATGGACAAACACTCCATCCATTTCAAATGACTCCTTTAATATCAAGTTCCCTTAAGACAAGGCCATCTTTGAGGTCATGGCTTCATAGATAAGCTAAGGGAGACTATGTCTCATGATGCCTATACTGTTCTGAATTTGGAATGAATGGAGATTAGAAAATAAAACCTTGAATTGGGCCAAGGGGAATTTCATAAGTCATCCAATAATGTACTATCCTTTTACCGATTATAGCATAGGATTTCTAAGACTGAACATGATACTAGATTATCCACTCTTAACTCTCAAATCGGAAAATGTCTCATACCCTCTTCATGTCTTGATTTCCATCATCAAGGAGTTACCTTATCTCATGAGAGAATTCACCCCTTATTTCCTTGTGTAGTCTTTGATAATGTTATGGTTCTCAACTTTTTATAGAGTCCTCAACCTTTAGGAATGTGGAAATTCAACTAGATGTTCCATGACCCCATCATGGTATGCCATATGTTGCCCAAAATTGCACATGAGTTCATACACATCAATCGGAACCATTGGCATATTGCATAACCCAACAAATTGCATCATGCTTTCTACATATATATTTAATACATCAAAATTGTTGTCTTGAGGTATACTATCGAAACCACCATATAGGGTTAGGATTTATCAATCTTGTCATTGCATTATTAACCTTTCCCACACCATTTCACTATGCCTTAGGGCCCATGTTAGGTACCTATAATACTATTTAACCCCCATATTGTTATTTTTGTGCCCAATGTAGCCCCCATATTATTATTGTTGTGTCCCATGTAGCCCCCATATTATTATTGTTGTGTCCCATAGAAGCCCATTATTGTTATGTAGTCCCTAATTATATTGTGAGCTTTTAGACTCCTATATATACCAAGGAGGTCTTGCCATTTGTATCATTGAAGAATCATTCATTTATGTTATGTAAAAGGAGGTTTCCCCTCTTGAATAGGCTTACTTTCAAGTCATTGATCTATCTTTTCTTTTGTTTTATGATCTAGTTACATAACATTTGGTATTAGAGCTTTGGATCCTAGGGTTTCAATTCTTCAAATAGGTCATCTTGGAATTTTCGCTATAAAATCTTCTTCTTTTCCTGAGAGGCTATGGAAGCTGAAATTTCAACCACATAGAGAAGAACTCTTTCTTAACATTGTGTAAAAAATTCAGAGCTTGGTTCACTATATTGTTGGAGATATGGTACATGGAAGTTAGGGTTTTTCCATGCTCTAGAATTCATTTCAAATAGGTGTTCCAAGGAAAATCGTCATAACTTTCTCTTTGGGCATCAGATATGAATTTAGCAAAAATTGATTGAAATCAAACGGATTGCAGTTTCTTGTATATCATTTTCAAGATCGAAGGTTAAAACAGTGACACATGGCATCCTGTACAAATTCGCTCTACTGACCTAGTCCATAATCAGGTCATCTTGGGATAACTTTATCTTGAAGAATCCAATATCGTTCTAACTAGTGGGGTTGGAAAGAATACACAAAGGGATACCATAGAAAGAAATTTTATAATTTGGAGAGCCGAAATAACATAGGTACAACATTTGCAAGATCAGAATTATCATCAAGCTCAAAATCCAGCACTTAAGGTGTGTAATTTTAAACTAGCATAAATTTTGTTTGAAAAATCAGTTTGAAGTTGTTCAAAGGGCATATTGAACCATATATATCATTAATTTATTCCGAAATACCTCGCAAAAAAAAATATACACCCATTAAGCCCTTATAAATCTCTACTATGATGCATGAAGAAGAAGAAATGCAACATGATATATCAAAATTGAAGGTACAAGTGCAACAACTTTCACTCCCATAAAGAGAAACCAAAAGTAAATTGGAAGAAACTATGAATGTTAAGATACCCCCGATTGGGGTGCGATAGGGAAGGCGAGGTCGGCTAGAGGGGATGGGAGGTAGAGGTGCCAGATTCCAACCACCTGGGCCCAAGGATAGAGGGGACATCGGGATGTGGGAGGACGAGACAGCAGGAAGGGCAGCAAGCAGGACAGGGCAGGGAAGAGGATAGCATAGAGAAAAGACAAGTGTGGAAGAGGATGGAAGGGAACGACGCAGGCTTGCGGGTAAGCGAGAGGGCGGGTAGAACATCATTGGAAAGTGGCACAATAGCATAAAGAAACCCACAACAGGAGCAGTCGGAGGCACAAGGGAAGTAATGACAAAAAGTGATGGAAGAGCCAGAGGAACCTCATTCTGAGGAAAAGGAAGGAAGGAATGGGTAGTGAGAGGAGGAAGAGGGCAAGTGGGAGGCTGGACAGAAGAAAGGTGGGGCAGTTAGACAAAACAACAAGAGGCAATGGTAGACAAGAGAGGATATAGTTGCATGCAAAGGGAGAAGGAGAAGGAACGAGAAGCAAAAGGTGGTGGATGCAGGCTAGAGAAAGTTGGGAGAATAACTGGCATTGCTACAAATCAATGCTATGTTATTTCGGTTGCCTTACCTGATAGATTTAAACAAATGACTATTTATGAGTATTTTGGGGAGGGGGATGGTGTAAGCCATGACTTGGAAGGAGTTGAGACCTAGGGATCCTGGGAATTTAACCTGGCTTGGTATGTTAATGGCGCGAGGGGATATAAGGAAGTTATAGGGTATCTCTAGGTAGAAGAAAATAGAGGGAATGAGGTAAGTTGGGATGACAATTGGGAATCCCTTAATGGAGAGTGTAAGAAGATTGCAGTCCTAGCCAACTGACCCCTGAGCCATGAAAAGGAAAAAACATTTATCAGAGACAACGAGGCCAATATCACAACAGCCAAATAAGTAAGGCTATGGTTAGCCTGGCTCAATACGAGCCCAAACTAGAATTTTAGAACCGAGACTTAGGGGATAATTAGGGGCAAAAATTAGGTGCAAATACCTGAGAGGAGAGAGTCCTAGATAAGAAAATTAAGTAAGACCTTGAATATGGATAAGAGAACCCAAATTAGGGACTCCTATAGAATCACACAGGACGACCCGCATGCTTTGGGTTGCTGGGGAGGGAGTAACCAGAGAGGAGAGGATCAGAGAGGCTGAATCTTGTTAACTCAAGAGTAGACAAGGGGGAAACTAAGGGAGAAGGAGGGAAATCCCAAGTCGTTAGGACTAGAGCACATGGCCCAGTTCGGAACAAAGAAAATTACAACCATTTTGTGTAAATGCATCCAGATTGATAATGAAATTTCTTGTGTTACCGTTTTAGGTACTAAAATAAATAGGGTGTTGCACTGCCTGGAAGTCCAGACCATATATTGCGGTTCAGTGAGAAAACTGACTGTGGAGATCACTTCGGGCAAAGAACAACAAAGCTAAGACAAAGACAGCATGGCTAAAGAAGGAAAAGAGGTGGCTAAAAGAGGCACTAGAGGAACTGGAAAGGCAGGGAAAAGGACCACTGGTGGGGAAGCAACCTTCAACAGAGGTCAAAGCAAAAAAGGCAGGAAGTCAGGAAAGGAGCACCTGCAGACCCTCATTAGCTCTTACATGGTTGGAAATCCATCAGAGGTAAGAGCTCAAATAACAGGATGGGAGAGGGAACTTAATGATAGCATAACCAACTAGGACATAGAGATAGAAGAAAGTAGGAAGCGATGGTGAAAGACCTGGGGAATACCCGCAGCTGGCATTCTCTTTTCTGGCAATTAATATAGCAATGCTAGGTTATGAAGAACATAATAGCCTAAGCTATGGCTTTAAACAAGGAATAAGAGGTACAGGACGATGCCAAAAAAAAGGAGCCCAGCATGAAGGATCTCCACAGGGAGATTTATGCCATGCAGATACAAGTATACAAAAACAATTTAACACTGAGTAGGATAGAGCAAAGTCTACAAGATATGAAGAGAAGTGAGATGCCGGGGTCTAGTGCAAAAGCTCCAGCCCCGGTGGATTCCTCGGACGAGTGAAACAGGTTTCTGGGTAGAATTTTGTTATATATGTTGATTAGACTTTATTTTCCTAAGTTGTTTTTTATAATAGATAGAACAACAAATGTTGCATGGATGGTGGAGAAAGACTTATTTAAATTTTGGACATCATTTAACGCAGATAGGTGGCCAACCTGGTTTCCTACAGGCACGTTGAGGCCACATGTAACTATTGTTAAAAACATGTTAATGGTCAGAATATATTAATAGAGAAAGTACTACCAAGTTTACAAAAAAAAATTATGAATGTTAAGATGGATGGTTTAGAAGAAAAAATAAAAACATGCATGGAAGGTTTGAAGGAAGGTTTGATAAAGTTGCTACAAGGAAATTCTTCCTAATGGTGATAAGGTAGTCCATGAAAATCATGATGAGAACAAAAGGAATGTGAATCATGATTCTAGAGACTCTAACTTTGGGTTGAATACCTACCAAATTCCAAAGATAGATATGAGGAAGTTTGATGGCAAGGGTATGGTAACATGGATACTACATATGGAGCAATTCTTTGATCTACATGATGTGACACACACACAAAAGGTATGCATTGCATCTATAAATTTGGAACCAAATCAATTGTGTGGTATCAATGGATTTGTTCTTGTAAATTAATTGTCACTTGGACAATTTTTATGGAGAAATTGCTAGCACATTATGAGCATACAAAGAGAAATACCTTCTTTATCTAATTGATAAATCTCAAACAAAGTGTTTCATTGGAAGAGAACATTGAGGACTTCCAAAGATTGAATATGAAGGTAATTGATACTCCAAAGGAGCATATGATTGATGTACTCATAGAGACTTTAAAGGATAACATAAAACATGAGGTTTTCCTTTGGGAACCTAATTCATTGGAAAAATCATTCATTGTGGCAAGAAAAGTTGAAAGCAAAATTATGGCAACAAGAAGTTCTACCACTCACAACTATAAAGATGTAATTGTTGTTGCTCCTAGCCTCCCATAACCTATAAGGTTGACACCACATCAACTGGAGGAAAAACGAGAAAAAGGGTTTTTTTATAGTTATGATATCAAATACACTAAAGGCCATAAGTGTGTTGAGAATAAATTATTTTACATATATTGTGAAGAGGAAGAAAAGAAACAAGAAACATCAAAAGAACAAGATATACACTAAGAACCAACCCTAGAGAAAGAGGAAATGAAGCTGACAATATCTTGTAATGCATTGAAGGGAATTATCATTCCTCAAACTCTAAATATAGAAAGATATATCAAGAATAAAAATGTAATAGTGTTGATTGATTCAGGTAGTACCTATTATTTTTTTCATTGTAAGATAGACAATGAATGGGATTTCTTTTTATATCTAGCACCATACTGTCAAGTAATGGTTACAAATGGAGCAACAGTAAATTGTTCATGGAAGCTCCATAATATCACACTAACCGTAGGGGAATATATATTGAATGGTTTAACTTTTTCCATTCCAATGGGTGGTGTTAATGTTGTATTAGAAGTCCAATGGTTACAATATTTGGGGATAATACCTTTTAATTTTCAAGAACTTTTCTTGAATTTTTTCTAAGAGGAAAAGGAAATATAATTAAGCATTATTACAAAGAAATAAAGGAAGATAATCATCTCTAATGGCATGAAAAAAAAAATTGAAGAAAGGGAAATGAAGAATAATTTCATAATTATGCTCACTAGATGTTCAAACATTGAAACTGTCCATTTCTCCATATCTCCAAAGAGTCATGGACAATAATTCCAACATATTTTAGACTTCCAAAGGTCTCCCACCTATCCATGATCATTATCATGATATTCGCTTGATTCCAAGAAGTGCTCCTCCAAACATCAGACCTTATAGATATTCCTATGCCCAAAAGAGTTAAATTGAATATATGGAAGTAGAAATGCTAGAGGCAGGTATAATTCAACCTAGCCAAAGTTCTTTCTCTTCTCCAGTATTATTGGTACACAAGAAGTATAGATCATGGTGTATGTTCCTAGATTACAAACAGCTCAATAAGATAACTATTAAAGATAAATTTCCCATTCCTATCATTGATGAATTAGATGAATTATATGGAGAAATTTGCTTCACCAAGTTGGATCTTTGTTCTGGATATCATTAATTAGAATGAAGACAAAAGACATTCCAAAAACAACATTTAGAACTCATGAAGGTCATTATGAATTTTGGTCATGCCCTTTGGCCTTACTAATGCACCTTACACATTTCAAGGTTTGATGAATTCCACTTTCAAACCCTTTCTTAGAAACTTTTTGTTATTATTTTTTGATGATAAACTAATCTATAACAAGTCTTGGAAATATCATCTTCACCATGTCGATAGGGTTCTTAAATTATTGGGGGAGAAACAATTGTATGAAAAACCCTCCAAATGTTTCTTTGGGGTACATCAGGTGGAATATTTGGGTCATATTATATCTCATGAGGGTGTTAAGGTAGACCCTAACAAAATTAAATCCATCAAGGAATGGAAAATCCCTACAACCCTAAAGCATCTTCGAGGATTTCTCAGCTTGACAGGGTATTATCACAAGTTTGTTAAGAATTGCGGGAAAATAACACACCTCTACAAATATTACTAATGAAAGATGCATTTTTTTGGACTCTAGAAGCAGCTAAGGTCTTTGAACATCTTAAAGAGGTAATGTACCAAGCTCTTGTCTTAGGTACACCAGACTTATAGAAAACCTTTATTATGGAATGTGATGCCTCAAGAAATGGAATTGGTGTTGTTTTAATGCAAGAAGGAAGACCCACTATTTTTTAAAGTTGTTCAATCAAGGGAAAGTATTTACATAAACCTATTTATGAGAAGGAAATGTCGGTAATACTTCATTCCTTGAAGCAATGGTGCCCTACCTAATTGGAAGGCACTTTGAGGTAAAAACATATCATGATAGTCTTAAATACGTTTTGGAACAAATATTATCTTCAGAATAGCAACAAAAATGGGTCACAAAGATGTTGGGCTATAAATTTGAAATCATCTACAAAAAAGGGAAGCAATTTTTTTTGCGAATGTACTTTCAAGAAGTCATGAGGATGTGGAAGAAATTCTTTGCGTCATTTCTATTATCCAACCTAACTAGATAATTTAAGAAAGGGGTGAATGGAAGAATGATGAAGAGGTTTGGAAACTCATTCAAAAATTGCAGCAAGAACCCAATATGTCTGATACATTTATATGGAAAATTGATTCATTATGGTACAAATATTTCTTATATCTATGTAAGAAATCCCAAATCCAATAAAATATTCTTTTTGAATTGCACACCTCTCCTTTAGGAGTGCACTCGAGATTTTAAAAAACTTACCATAGGATCAAGAAGGAAGTTTTTTGGGATGGCCTTAAATCTGATATTCAAAGTTTGTGGCAGAATGTTTGGTTTTCCAACAAAATAAAGTTGAGACAATTAAGACCCCAAGTTTGTTACAACCTTTATTCATTCCATGTTAGCATTGGGAGGAGGTCTCAATGGATTTTCTCACATGTTTCCCAAGTCCGAAGGAAAGAATGTCATCATGGTGGTAGTTGATAGACTTACCAAGTGTGTACACTATTATGCACTATCTCATTGTTTCAAATCCAATAAAGTCACTACTCCATTTATGGAAACAGTTCAAGAGCTACATGGAAGCAAAAATATTATTGTAAGTGATAGAGATCCCATTTTCACTAGAAAATTTTGGACAGAATTATTTTTTTGTCTTGGTACTCAATTAGCTCATAGATCATATTATCATCCTCAATATGATGAGAAAATTGACATAATGAACAAATGTATGGATGGATATATTCATTTCTTTGTATATAATAAATAAAAACAGTGGTTCAAGTAATTACCTCTAACAAAATGGTGGTATAACACTTCCTTCCATATCGTAGAAAAAATGACTCCATTTATGGCACTTTATGGATATCATCCACCATCCATCATACCATCTTTAAGAGAAAATTTTAAGGTTCAAACAATGGAATATCACATCGAGAAACAACAAAAATTTCTCCAACTCTCAAAGGATAACTTGACTCTTGCACAGAATCGAATGAAACAACTGATATATCAGCATCGTAGTGAAAGAATTTTTGACATAGGCGATTGGGTGTTTTTATAGTTACAACCATACGAATGAATGTCACTCATTCTGTTAATTTGGTAGCTCAAGGACAAAATACCTCCTTTTTATGGCCTTCCTCATCAAGAAATACCCCTCCTAGCCCTTGGAATAACTTAAACGGTTAAGGAAAATTGTATTTTTTAAGAGGAAACCCACATGTGCAAAAAAGTACAAGTTAGCTTTAAAGAGAAATTGGGAACCTTTGAAGCATATAAATACAAGTCAATTTAACCTCATTTGGATATCATCAAATATCATCTTATTCTTCTCTCTTCTTTTGATTGTTTCATATAGGTATGAGAATGGTTCGTGAAATTGGTTCATACAAGTCTGAAATTACAAAGTCCAAGCTCACATGTCTGAAAATAAGTTTTGGTCTAGAGTCGCATGCTTCGTTCAAGAAAATCTCGGATGTAGCCACTTGCTTGATAAGGTGCTCCCTACAGCTAGAAAGCTTCAACGGCACTCACAGTCACTAGGTCTGTGCAACTGTGATCTTGACCTAAATGATGTTGACCATTGACCACAAACTTTAAATATTTTGACTTTGATCTAATTTATCTACTGGGCTCATCTCTTGAAAATTGTTGGAATTATTTTGTTGGATTGTCATTTGATTGGTGAATTGTAACATCATAATCTCTCTTTGTTGAAAATTTTATGACATTTTAAAGGGTTTTCTCTATTGTGGGTTTTTCCTTGGTCTTTGACCAAATCCTTATGTATCTTATTTCTCCTAATTTTCTTCTATTGTCGATTGAATTTATTGTTCTATCTACAATTTCTATTGATCATTGAAAGATTAAATTGTTTTGAAAAAATTATAATTGAAGAAAATTATTGGGCTAAATTGATTGTAACAGCATAGAATAGGGTAAAATTAACATGGTATCAGAGGTAAGGTGAAGGCAAGCCCAAGTAGACAAGAGATAAGAGCAATCATTCTTGAAAGAAGTTGAGTAAGATTATTTAACTTGGACAATATGTCTACCTCTTACTTCAAGGATAATGAGAAGTTGGGTGATTCATCAAACTTCACTGCATGGAGGATTAGGTTGGAAGTTAAATTAGATAACAATGATGTTTTGGAATATGTGCAAGGAAATGCACCTGAGTCTTTATCAAATGATTTTTCTACTATCAAATCCAATTACAAGAAATATGAGCTCAAATCCAAGAGAATTACATACTCTCTTTGAAAAATCAACTCAAAGAGATGAAGATGAACAAGGGAGAATTCATGCAATCCTATATCATGAGAGTATCCCACCTAAGGGATTAACTGCAATTTGCTAGTGAACAAATATTTGACTAAGAGTTGGTGGTGGAACCTTTGTTACTAATTTAAGAAACAATAATTTTCTTCCATCATTTGATGGGCTCGTTGGTAAATGAACTCAAGAAGAGGTCGGTATGATTTCCAGAGGAAGGATTCAAAAGCATGAGTAAGAAGAGCCCTCTGCATTTGTTACTTAAGACAAGATGAAGAAAGGTAAAGGGAGACCATCTAATCCAAGAAAGTCTTATCTTGAGTCCAAGGACTCCAAGAGAAGGTTTAGAAAATACAGGCCTCAAGTCAAATGCTTCAACTACCACAAGTATGGTCACTGTGCCCGATCTTTTCTGAGAAAGAGAGATGCTACAAGATAAAACCGAGGCTATAACAATAGGTTCAATTATAGGAGAAGAAACGATGATAGAAGAAGAGGAGATGATACAAGAAGAAGGGATGATACAAGAATAAGAGATACTACGAATAATTATGAAGAAGGCCTCAAAAGAGAACAAGAAATTCCAGGTATGAAAACAATGGAGCCGCAATACAATCTAAATATATTCTTATTTCTTCTCTTTATAGTTCTTCCCCTATGAATTCATATGATAGTTGGTTAGTAGATAGTGGGGCTTCTAGACATTTCTCTAGATACAAGGAAGCCCTCCCTAACTTGGTTTAGAGGGAGACAAGTTTAACAATCATTCTTGGAGATAACTCTACTCATCATGTGAAGGGTTTTGGTTCTTTCAAATTTCATTTGGACTCTGGTGAATCATTTCTTCTTCATGATGTGATGTATGTTATGGGATTAAAAAATAACTTGGTATCTATTTCTGCTTTGGAATACAATGTATGAAAATAGCTTTCATCAAAGGAAAAGTCCTCGCATGGCCTATGGAATATCACATGAGAGATTCTTTCACCTTGGGATCTAGAGTTGAAGGACTCTATATATTCAATGGAAGACCTCTACTAACGATGGTCCACAATACTAATCATCAAAGTGAATTATGGCACCAAATATTGTGACATCTACATTATGAAGCCCTATCGAAATTGAAGAAGTTAGTCGCTGGGATGTCTGATGTTCCAGCTAGTCATAATGGAGTATATTTGGGTTGTGCAAGTGGAAACAAGACAAGGGGACCATTCCCCTTCAGAAAAAGCAAGATCGATGATATTCTTAAACTCATTCATTCTAACCTATGTGGACCTATGCATGTGCAATCTATTGGTGGACATCTTTACTGCATAATCTTCCTTGATGACTTCTCTAGAAAGACATGGATTTATTATTTGAAGCATAAATATGAGGCTTTCAATATGTTCAAAAACTTCAAGATGTTGATAGAAAATCAAAGTATTCTTATTTGACAATGGTGGAGAGTAAATTTCAAATGAGTTCATTGACTTTTGCAAGAAGGAAGGTATCAAGAAGGAAACCATTGTACCTTACAATATTGAGGAAAATGGAGTGGTCAAAAGAAAGAATAGGTCTATCATAGAAGTTTCCCAAGCTATGTTGCATGATCAAAAGTTGCCAAAATTCCTCTGGGGAGAAGCTAAAAATATATCAGTATATGTTCACAATCGGGTTCCTCATCAAGCATTGGACAACAAGGCTCCTAAAGTATTCATAGGTCTGAAGCCCGACACTGGAAATCTCAGGATATTCGGTTTCCCCGTATATTTCCACGTGTTTAAGGACATAAGGAACAAACTAGAAGCCAATGGAAAGAAAGGTATTTTTTTGGTTATTGTGAAAAATCTAAAGCACTTCAAATTTATATATCTAGCTAAAGGAATATCGAGTTTAGCAAGGATGTAATGTTCGATGAATATTTTTCCCTTGAAAAAGAAAGGGAACTTCCTCTGCCTAAGAAGAAAGATGACGACATGGATGTACTAGACGGTCCCTATGTGCTGAAATCTAAGAATGACGTAGTTGATGATCCTATGGAGCCTATGGATCCTCCTCCAAGTGATCCCCCTACTAAGAAGAGACCATTATAGCTTTGTGATACTTACAAGATGTTGAGAGATATATCCCTACCAAAAGGATGTTGAGAGAATGTAAGAAGTCATGCTAATATCAGGGATACGTTGTAGCTATGAGCACTATGATCCAGAATAAGCCTTCTACTTGCGAAGAAGATGTGAAAGAACAGGTTCAGAAGGATGCTATGGCCGATGAATATGAACCACTTATGAAGAATGATTTATGGGATGTTGTGTCAATACCTAAGGGAAAGTCTCTTGTAACTTCAAATTGGATATATAAGATCAACATACAGTTGATGGAAGTATTGAGAAGTACAAAGAAAGGTTCACGACCTGATGTTTCTCCCAGAAAGAGGGAGAAGAATATGGTGATATATTTTCTCCCATTGCTCGCTACACTACTATTAGATCAATTGTTTCCCTTGTTGCTAGTCAAGGATGGACACTTCACCAAATGGATGTAAATATGACATTTCTTCACGACATACTACAGGAATAATTATATGTTGAGAAAGCTAAAGTTTTAGAAGTGAAGGATAGGAAGACCCACGTTTGTTGAAGAAAGCATTATATCATTTCAAGAAAGCTCCCTGAGCCTGGTATGCCAATATTGACAGTTATCTTATGAAGCTTGGATTCACAAGAAGAAATGTTGATCCAAACCTCTACTTCAAAGTGGTCCAAGATATGCCTTTTATTTTGGATTTATATTTTGTTGATATATTCTTAACATTTCATAAGCCCCTGATGCTCAAGTGTAAGAGGGAGTTGGAAACCGAATTCAAAATGATGGATCTTGGTATGATGAATTACTTTCTGGGACTAGAGGTGTGGTAGAGACATGGAGAGATTTTCCTTTCTCAAGGAAAATATGTTGTGAAGTTATTGGAAATATTTGGAATGACTGGATGCAAATCCCTTACCACACCAATGGAGATGAATTTCAAGAAGTTATGTGGAGATGTTGGTGCACCTGATTTCGTGAATCCTTCTAAGTATCGTCAATTGATTAGGAATTGATGTTCCTTATGAACATTTGTCCATATATATTCTTTGCAATGAACACTTTGAGTCAATACATGATTGAGCCCCTTCATGCACACTGGGTTTCTACCAAACATGTGTTGAGATATCTTCATGGGACGATTAAGCTTGGTTTGAAGTACTCTACCGAAGCTATCAGAATTCATGGATATATTTGTTGGAAATAATACTGAGAGGGGGGGTGAATCAGTATTCTTAAATTCTTTTCAATATATCTTCCAGATTTATAATTTAATTTATTCTTCAGATATTGACCATTTATTTGTATGTCATTACCATATAATAATGAGCAAGAACAAGAAAAAATAGATAGTCACACCAAAGAACACCAGATATAAGGTGGAAACCCAATGTGGGTGAAAACCACCTGTTGCATTATGTCTCTATCTTATTTCAATTAGAAACTTCTTTTACAATGATTTTGTACTGGTGCAATCCTTTACCAATACGCAGGCTGCAACTTGCTGAGAGCTACAACCCTCTCTCGTTTTCCAGTCTCTCCTGGAAGGGAGCTACAACCCCCTTAGCTCTTGTACTAGCTGATCTACTAGTACGTAGGTGCTAACCTAATTATTTTCTTCCAAGGACCTCGTTTCATTAATTTTCAGACTGGATCCATGAACATCAAATGATCATCAAGTACATGTGAATCAACCAATCTCCTTTTACAATCACACAATGAGTCAACCAATAACTTCTCAGAATGCAGTAACCAGAAAAGCAATACCAGTAATCTAAACCCAGAACTCTGCAGCAATAGATAAAAGGCAGCCAACAAATATTTCAACAAAAGTCCGCAACTTCACCAATAGAAACCTGTGAATATCCGCAGCTCTTCTGTGTCTAAACTGTGCAGATCCGCACCTAATCCTTCTTTTGCTCTGCGTACCTCCACACCTACTCCTTCTGCTGCACTGCGTACCTCTGCACAGATCCGCACTTACACTGTCTAACTAACAGCGTGCCTCCGCACCTGGTCCTTCTGTTCCTCTACGTACCTCCGCAGTGTGCCTTCTGCTACGCTGCGTACCTCCACACCAGCACCTTCTGCTGCGTTGCGTACCTCCGCACCTTCACCTTCTGCTGAGCTGCGTACCTCCGCACCTGCACTGTGGATCGCCTGCAGACCTCCGAATAGAGCCAATTTATCAGTCCTCCAATGTGCCACAGACTGTCAGATCCACAGATCTGATCATGCGCCAATGAGATCACGATAGATCCGCCTTACAATTTATAGTATTCACCTTGATTTAGATCTAGCGTTATCAAACCGATCACCCAAAATTTTAGATCTTAAGATATTCAATATTCAAAAGTGTCTAGCCAAATGATCTCCTTTCCTTTTTATAGGCAAGCCCATACTCAAACCAAGGATCAAAACCATAGAGAACCGATACAAGGGACCCAAAAACCGAGGTTCAATAATTTAGATGCTATACCACAGACCAAAACCATAGGATCATATACATCGGACTAAATACCATGGACCATTCATAAGAATTCCCACGTGCGCATGCTTCTCTGCATTGAAAAGAGTGAAATTGAGGTCCGCACCTTTTGAACAGAGTACCTGTGGGTATGTCTGCACTTCTTGGTCGGGGTACCAGCAGGTCCCCAGCTTTTCTTAGGCTCACCTGTGGGTATCTCATTTTCTATGATTTTGAGAGCCTGAACAGAGATCTGCCTCTTGAGTGATTTTCCATCAAGTTCAACACCTGTTCCATAGCGCCAAACCTGAATCATAATGCCAACAATATTGATGTTGAATGGGTAGGAAATGTTATCGATAAGCAGAGAACTTTGTGATGCTATTTTAGTTTGGGATCTTCCATGATATCTTGGATGAGATAAAAACACAAGTTTTTAGCTTTAAGCATGTTGAGGCAAAGTACATTGTTGCTAGCATGGCTAGCTATGAGGAAGTTTGGTTGAGGAATCTCTTTGGAGAGTTCCTTGAGCAAGTTCCGGATAGGACAACCATGTACTGTGATAACAAGAGTGGGATCCAATTGGTATAGAATCATGTATTTCATGACACTTCCAAGCACATAGAGATCAAGTAGCACAACATTCGAGGCATGGTACAGAGTGGAGCCATGAGACTCCATCACATTTAGACTGATGAGCATATAGCAGACATTCTTATCAAGGATTTGTGGAAAGGGAAGTTCTTGGTATTTAGAGAGAGGATTGGACTAATGGATGTGACTCACCCAGGTAAGGGTCTTAGCTAATCAATAACATTGATCAATTCTCTTCCTCCTAATCTGAGCTCCCAGGGTGAGGAATTGAGCCGGATATATCATGGGATTGAGGGAACTCGTGGATGATAGGTGTGTTTTATACTTACCTAATGGTAAGTGTGTATCTATCCTACTTTCATCTCAGAGTTGTGTCTAATCCTTACCTCGTAGTAAGTGTTTATATCGCCCTACTAAGTATAAACTAGTATGCATCCTACCCACAAGATGGGCTTGTTGGGATTGTTCCTCCCTATTTGGCCAATGGGTTGAGAAATGACTTGGGCGTGTTTGATCCTTACCTTGTAGGGTAAGTGTATATCTCGCCCAAGTGCCTTGGGTTGTGCCTTATCCTTACCATTCATGGTTAGTGTGTATCTCCTCCCAAGGTAGTGGATATAAGTGTTCTACCACTTGACTCTTTACAGTCTCGATGGGAATATCAGCAAACAATAGGATAGTTGTGATCCTTACCTTCCTTGGGTAGTCATATCCTATCTATTTCCCTTTGATAGCGGGTGGTAGTAGAGGCTCCCTGATTATGGTGATTTCGGGTTGTAGCAAAGGCTCCCTGATGCATATAGAGGGGTTTCTTTGGATTGGTTCATACGGGTCTAATATTGGTTCATGAAATCACTTTGTACAGATCCAAAATTGTAGGGTTTGAGCTCACACATGTGAAAAGAAATTTTGTCTAGAGTAATAAGCCTGGTTCATGAAAATATTAGATGTAGCTACTCTCTTGATAGGGTACTCCCTGCAGCTGGAGAGATTCAATTGCACTCACTATCACTAGGTCAGTGTGGTTGTGATCTTGACCTAAATTGACCATTGATCATAGACTTCAAATATTTGACTTTGATATGATTTGTCTACTAAGCTCATCTCTTGGATATTGTTAGATTGGTTTTGCTGGATAGTATTTTGTTTGGTGAATTGGAACATTGAACTTGCTCTTTGTTGAACATTATATCAAAATCTAGTAAGAAGAAGAATTCGAAAGGGTTTTCCTCATTGCGGTTTTTACTTGGTCTTTGGCTAAATCCTTGTGTCTCTTATTGCTCTTGATTGCCTTCTATTGTCTATTGCATTTACTGTTTTATCTACAATTTCCATTGCTCACTGAAATATTAAGTTATTTTGAAAGTTTTCTAATTAAATAAAAGTATTGGGTTGAAGTGATTGTAACGACATAGAAAATTGGAAAATTAATATAAGAAAGCTAAGAAGGATAATAAATTATCTCCCAACTAATATGGTCCTTACAAAGTGTTGCAAACTATTGGTACCATGGCATACAAATTGGAGCTACCTGCATCTTCATGAGTACACCCAGTTTTCCATGTTTCATGCTTAAAGAAGGTTATAGGTGATAAGCTCTCAGCTCAAACAATATTTCCAGAACAACAGGATATTAGAGGACATGTTGAGGATGTATGTGATGCATCAACAATGCAAATGGGAAGAGTATCTCCCTTTGGTTGATTTTGCATACAACAAAGGTTATCAAGAGTCATTAAGGATAAGTCATTTTTAGCCATTGTATGGGCGGAGTTGTAACACTCCCATCAGTCAGAGTGATATGGTTAGAAAGATATTGATTGGACCAGATATGTTGGCAGACATGGAACAGGAGATGCTGGTGATCAAGAAGAATCTCAAGGCAGCACAGGATAGGTAGAAGAGTTATGCTGATAGGAATAGGTTGTTCAAGGAGTTCTAGGTTGGGGAATAGGTGTACTGGCACATCAAACCAAAGAACAACTCCTTGCGGATTGCATCATGTGCCAAGTTGGCACCATGGTTTTGTGGACCCTTCACTATCATTGAGAGGATTGTGCCAGTAGCCTGTCGAATTGCACTTCCTCCAACAGTGGAATTCCATGATGTTTTCCATGTCTCATTGCATAAGAAGTATGTTAAATATGTTGATCATGTGATTGACTGGTCTGTATTACAGGTGGAACCAGATGGAAAATTCCAGTTGGAGCCTCAGTGTATATTGCAGAAAAAGGTGTTCATGCTCCAGAACCAAGCAATAGAGAAAGTTAAAGTGCAATGGAAGCACTTTGGGCCCAATGAAGCTACATGGGAGATGGCAGATCAGATGTGGGCCATCTATCCTTCCTTGTTTGTCAGTTGAGTCAATGCGGCTTTGATATGGTGGTTTAGTGATTTCTTATGGTGGTTGGTAGCTTCTTTATGGTGGTTTAGTATTTACTTATGATGGCTTGGTATATGCTTCATGGTGATTTAGTATTTTCTTTATGTTGGTTTAGTATATGCTTTAAAATGATAGATATATGCTTTATGATGGCTGATATATGCTATATGATGTTTTTGATATATGCCTATATATGATGTTGGTATACGTTTGATATATGTTTGGGTATATGATTTATCATATGTTTTGGTATATATTTTGATGATTTTGTTATATGTACACCCATGTATGGATGTAAATAATGTAACGAGTTGTGTTATAGAGATCCACTATGTGGTATGGGTGTTATGTTAATATGTAATCATGTGGTTATGTTATCATGATGTTATGATGTCATATGAGTTGGCACTCAGCGAGATGATCATTGTAAATACTGCATCGAGTTGTATTATAAAGCTCCATAAGCAGTATGTCTTCTTTCAGCAAGTTGTTGAGGTATATGCGTGATTGAACACCGAGGACGGTGTCCCCCAAGGGAGAGGGTTCTGTAACAACCCTAGTGAAAATTCAATGTAATAAAAGTTAAAAACGATATTACGGATGAATGGTACACTTATTCCAAGTTGAATGTTGGGAAAGACATCCTAGGGGGTGTTCATTTGGTTGTTTATGGCTAAGGAAATTAGCAAAGGCAATGGCTAAGGATGTAAAAGGCATTTTGGCACAATTATTTATGAAAATAAAGAAATTAGGAGAAAAAGGAGGTGAAAGGTCATGTTAGCTCTTGAAATTTCACCTCAGGCTGAGAAAGGTAAACCTCAAGGCTACATCAAACCATTTAGCCTCGTAGCTAGCCCTACGGGGCAGGAGAAGGCTCTCTCCGGTCAATCTCGGCAGATCTTCAATGGGATGAGATGACCAACAAGGTAACGCTGATATTAGGCTAGTAAACTGATTAAAAAGGTTGATTTGGGGTTTTTTTGGGTTTTTGGTGGCAAATTGAGGAATTGCAATTTTGGGTGTGGGGATTTGACACAGTTTCTGCAGGGGGTTCCTTGGGGCGAGGTAGGAAACAGTATTGATGCCTTAACTTGAGATGGATGATCAGGAATGAAAGATGAGGAGCTAAAGAGAGCAAACAATGACTTTTAATTCCCTTTAGACAGTAGAAAACATGGAAATTAAACAAATTTAAAAGCAGAGCATGGCTAGCATGAATTCCTACTTTAACACTTCATTTGTTTAATGTGCAGCAGTAAAGAAAGGAAATGAATCACATAAAAAAGCTTACAAGAACATTGAGAAACACACCATCAACACATGAGTCCAAAAGAATCCCAAAGGTGACTGCAAAACCCTGGTCTTCCTTAGCCAAAAATTGCAGAGATACAGTGAAAATATACAATGATAGCTTCTCCCTCAAGAGTCCAACCATCCAACCCCTGAAAATGATTAAGAAAATACATAATATAGGCAAGCCAACCTCTTCCCTTGCCTCTAGGGGTCGAGCTCATCCTTCTAGGAGCTGTTTCAACTAATTCTAAACTGAGCACTAAAATCTAGGCAGTCAAAACAACTTGCCTCTATAAGCTAGAAAACCAATCCATTCATTAAATATTTACCCTTGACATGAATGAATCTTCTAGAAGTGTTAAACAAGAGTGAAAGTGTCTTAGAGTTACAATAATTACATCAAAGATAATCATCTTCAACCCCAAAAAGTCAAACTGAGTCAAATATGCGTTTTCTGGGCTGTACAATGCAATCTGGCAAAATCTGCTCAACGGGTCGCGCCCCCCTGCTCAACGGGTCGCGCCCCTTTGGAGCAATGTTTGAGGCACTTCCCGGTGTCAGAATCAGGTGTAGGATAGCTCGTTGGAAAGGTCTTTGAGTCTAATTTCCAACCCAACTAGAATTTTTCAATTTGGAGTTCATTTGCTCTATCAAAAATCAATTCTCCCAAGACAGCTTTCTGCAGTTCAAAAAAGTGGCAGAAAGTCAAATTTTTCATGTATTTTGACCTTTTGGAGGCCCAAAACTCCATAAAAACTCAAGTCCATCCATGGGCATATGTAACTTTGCATGAAAAATCTAGAAGTGTTGAGTTTTTGCAAAAAGGAGCTGCCATGACAAAGGGTCTCACCGGGGGTGAGACCCGTTGAGGAGCCAAAACCTGTAAATTTCCAAAAATTGCCAAAATTACCCAAAATTTTCAAAAAAATTTGGGATTTGAGCTGTGGCTAGGCTATTGAGTGCCATGATCTTTTAGTGAAGCCTCAGCCAAGATACGGAGGGGATTTGGCCTCTTTCTCCTTTTTTGTGCCTTGGCCAAACTCCTTGGATCCGACGATTGTAATTTTGGCATTTCTCTAAAACCATGACACCTGTGCAAAAGTGAATGAGGTTTTTCTTCTTTGGTATGTTATGGACAAAAACCTCTCTCAGTTTTTGAAAATTCATCTTTTATTGCTCTGAAACATCATTTGAGTGCAACTTGTCCCGATGTGTGAAACGAGGAATTTTGTCGAAATGGAGCGAAATGAAGGGGATAGGGGGCTTCTAAATTCTTGGGGAAATTTTTGGGAATAGGGAGGGATGTTAGGAAGTAGGGGAAAGTGGAATCTCAGAGATTGAGTGAGCGGAAGGGGTCCAAAAGGGCAAAACACAGGCCCAACCTAGAAAATTGCCAGGTTGTAGCTAGGAACTAGGGTTTATGCAAAAATGAGGAATTTGGGGGATCTCAGTGATGGGAAGCATTTGATAAGGTACTTTAAGGATAGGGGAAGGTGTATGAACATTTGGATACAAGTTTTGCCGATGATTTGACCGTCCAAGAGAAATTGCCTTCAAAACCCTAGGAGAGGGAAATGACCTTGCCTAGGCGCAACTCAAGCATGAACAAGGTGTAAAATGACTCATTAGACACTGACATGATAATGAAAACCCTCTGAAAGATGATAGGCTCAGCTGAATAGTGACATAGACTGACATTTGGGCAACTTTGAAAAGAGTGAAAGCAAACCCTAGACCTAATGCCTAGTGACCAAATTTTTCTTGAAGACTCACTGAAATGACAAAATTTGACCTTGACACCTCAAAATCACTTTGTAAGAGCACATTTGATCACTGGAGGAAGGCTGGAAAGACTGACACTAACATTGGCTCCAATGGGGATGGTAGCTCCTTGGAGGTGCCAAGAACCTCAAACCTCTGGGAAAGCAAACCAGTGTCTTATCTATTGGGCAATGGAGTCAAAAACTCAAGCTGAAATGCATGACTGAAAACTGATGACTTGACAACACAAATTGACTCTCACTCAACTAAAAACTAACTCAACACTTAAACATAACCGACAAACTGAAAATGATGCTCAAAGTGGAGCTTATTCATCAAAACCTACTCTAACAGTTTCATTCATCACCTGATCAAGTGAAATGAAACAACCAATGCAACCAAGTAAGTATTATGTCTGCTGGTTGAATTCTCCACAAGTTCTTGCTTATGAACAACAAAAGAGAACTACTGAAAGGCAACTCCCATGACAACTTAGAAACAGACCCATTGAATGATATGGCTTCTCTATCCACCTCCAAAAACACTGCATAAGGATCTTGAAATTCAAGCACACTGGAACTTAGCTCATTCAATCGATTACTTCTCGTTTCCTCACACCATGAATGCAAATTGTGATCTGAGCCTTGTGACGAGACCTCTGCTGAAAATGACAAAGAAACTGACTGCCAGATCAAATTCATATCAGCACATGTTTCAAGCTCACATGTAGTCAATGGAGAAAGACTTTGATTGCAAACCTCATCCAAAACATAAGCTATTGGATCATGAAAAGCTTGAAAAGACTGCTGCAACCCATTTTCTATTGGTTCCAATGTGATTACATGATTGCCTACATGTTTCTCATCTTGTTCTTGAGAGATTTTACGAGAATTCTACCTTATAAACTGAAATGCTTCGAAACAAAAGGGTATAGAATCTTCCTGCATCATCAAATCAGGTATTTCGGCTGCCACACCTTCATCTATAATCTGCCCTTCAATTTCATTTGGTGACTGCAAATCTGATGCTACAGGCTGCTCAAGAATTTTGTTATCTGTCTCATCCTCAACATTAAATGATTTACTATGCAATCTACCCTTCAAAAACTGAATTGATTCAAAACAAAATGGTATAGAGTCACCTTGAATCATTAAATCATGTGTGTGCACTTCCAAGTCTTCAGTTGCATCTTGACAATCAATGGCTTTCGAAGGTTGCAAATCTGAATATGAGAAGTCTTGAACAAAATTTTCATTGCCCTGAAGATGGTCTAGTTCAAGACTTGTTGACATTTGATTTCTGATTGCATGGTAGTTATCTCTGATGAACTGAAATGAATCAAAACAAAAAGGCAAAGATCCTTCACTTACTTCAAACTTTGCTGCACTTTCCTTGTCAATGTCATAGCTGATATGTGATGGCTGAACATTGTATTCGAACTGCTGAAAATGAACCTTTTCCTCCCACAAACTAGCTGCTCGTTTGATTGCAAAATTAGCCTCTGTTTGGAGAACATAATCATCATCATACTAATCAAACCGAGGCAAATCATCGGTATAAAACACATCATCAATCATACATGTCATATCAACAATTCTTTCTTCTCCAAGGTGATCTACAAAACAATCATTATCAGATCTATGACAATTAGGATAAGAAACAAAATGTTTTGGATCAGAACTTGTTCTTTTTCAATCAGCGAGTCATGAGCTTGAACATCATAAGCATTTCTTGTGTTGATCTTCTCCATCATCTTTTCCACTGCACTTACCAAACAGTCAAGCTTTACCTCTAGAGATGTTGATTTTTCTGGATCTATGTTTTTCATCTCTTCTTCCTTCATCCTTGCCCTTCGGATCAGCAGATGAGCCTCTACATTTACTGCACTGTTTTGCATCTCGTGAAGTGTTGCAATATCCCTTTCTCTCAGCTAAAACTCCATCTCCGGATCAAAGGCGCCCGGGTAGTGCAAGAGAGCAAATTTAGGAGTAGGCCTTATCTCAACTAGCATTGAATAATAAACTTGGTTAAATCTGGCTGAAAATTGTTGTACTGTCTCCCCTGGCAATCTTTTCAGCTGGTTATACTCTTCTACAATCAAGAAAAGGTTCTGTCCGATCATCCACCTATCGAGAAAAACTTTGACAAACTACTGGAAATCTGAAATGCTCGCATCAGGCAGGGCTTTGAACCAACTCTTCACTTTGGCTTGCAAAGAAAGAGCAAAAAGCCTTATACTGACATCTTCTTCATCAACTTCAAAAAGATCTAGAAAATTCTCAAAATTCTGCACATGTTGCTCAGCGTTGATATTCTTATTTTCACTATCGAACATCGGCAAGTATAGATCATAGCCTTTGGGGAAAGCATGGAGAACAGAAGGTAAAACAAGAGGTTTATACCGATCTGGAATTTTACAAGGTATAGGGGTATGTACAGCAGGTATAGAATCAGTCTTGATCTTTTGAGGTTCATCAATTTGAAGATGGCCATCACAAAATTCGGAAAAAGGATCTTGATCAAGCTCAAAGGCATGCAAATCTTTAGTATTCACAATCTTCAAAGGGAAAGAATCAACTGCAGGCCGAGGATCTTTTCTCAAGCATAGTATACTTTGCAAAGCCTTCTTGACATTCTTGGGAAAAGAGAAGAAATAATTTATGACAAAGAAAAAAATGTCTTGGATGAAATTCCAACTTGAATACCTGATCTGTTCATGTTGTCCTTTCATGTTTTTGCTGGTCGGTATCATCCTCCAGTGGAGTCTTTGGATCTGATCTCGAAACTGATTTAGAGTCGCCAAGTGAATGATTTCAGCCTTTCAAGTGTCTGATCGTTTTCCACTATCAACAATCAGATCTGAACTTGATACATGTACTGGGGTAAACTTCAAATGGAGTGTTGTATTCACAAGCTCACAGAGATTGACTGAAGCAGCGTTTATCTAGTTCCGCTTATGCAAAGCAAAAGCGTTTCGAAGGCTACCTGGCATAACTTCAGGCTCCATCTAAGACTTATGAAACAAACACATCAATCCACAAACAAGTTTGTTTTTCCCAGTATGGTTGCCAGTATGTTAGCTCTTGAAATTTCACCTCAAGCTGAGAAAGGTAAACCTCAAGGCTACATCAAACCATTTAGCCTCGTAGCTAGCCCTACGGGGCAGGAGAAGGCTCTCTCTAGTCAATCTCGGCAGATCTTCAATGGGATGAGATGACCAACAAGGTAACACTGATATTAGGCTAGTAAACTGATTAAAAAGGTTGATTTGGGGTTTTTTTGGGTTTTTGGTGGCAAATTGAGGAATTGCAATTTTGGGTGTGGGGATTTGACACAGTTTCTGCAGGGGGTTCCTTGGGGCGAGGTAGGAAACAGTATTGATGCCTTAACTTGAGATGGATGATCAGGAATGAAAGATGAGGAGCTAAAGAGAGCAAACAATGACTTTGAATTCCCTTTAGACAGTAGAAAACATGGAAATTAAACAAATTTAAAAGCAGAGCATGGCTAGCATGAATTCCTACTTTAACACTTCATTTGTTTAATGTGCAGCAGTAAAGAAAGGAAATGAATCACATAACAAAGCTTACAAGAACATTGAGAAACACACCATCAACACATGAGTCCACAAGAATCCCAAAGGTGACTGCAAAACCCTGGTCTTCCTTAGCCAAAAATTGCAGAGATACAGTGAAAATATACAATGATAGCTTCTCCCTCAAGAGTCCAACCATCCAACCCCTGAAAATGATTAAGAAAATACATAATATAGGCAAGCCAACCTCTTCCCTTGCCTCTAGGGGTCGAGCTCATCCTTCTAGGAGCTGTTTCAACTAATTCTAAACTGAGCACTAAAATCTAGGCAGTCAAAACAACTTGCCTCTATAAGCTAGGAAACCAATCCATTCATTAAATATTTACCCTTGACATGAATGAATCTTCTAGAAGTGTTAAACAAGAGTAAAAGTGTCTTAGAGTTACAATAATTATATCAAAGATAATCATCTTCAACCCCAAAAAGTCAAACTGAGTCAAATATGCGTTTTCTGGGCTGTACAATGCAATCTGGCAAAATCTGCTCAACGGGTCGCGCCCCCCTGCTCAACGGGTCGCGCCCCTTTGGAGTGATGTTTGAGGCACTTCCCGGTGTCAGAATCAGGTGCAGGATAGCTCGTTGGAAATTTCTTTGAGTCTACTTTCTAACCCAGCTGGAATTTTTTAATTTGGAGTTCATTTTCCCTGTCAAAAATCAATTCTCCCAAGACAGCTTTCTGCAGTTAAAAAAAGTGGCAGAAAGTCAAATATTTCATGTATTTTGACCTTCTGGAGGCCCAAAACTCCATAAAAACTCAAGTCCATCCATGGGCATATGTAACTTTGCATGAAAAATCTAGAAGTGTTGAGTTTTTGCAAAAAGGAGCTGCCATGACAAAGGGTCTCACCGGGGGTGAGACCCGTTGAGGAGCCAAAACCTGTAAATTTCCAAAAATTGCCAAAATTACCCAAAATTTTCAAAATTTTTTGGGATTTGAGCTGTGGCTAGGCTATTGAGTGCCATGATCTTTGAGTGAAGCCTCAGCCAAGATACGGAGGGGATTTGGCCTCTTTCTCCTTTTTTGTGCCTTGGCCAAACTCCTTGGATCCGACGATTGTAATTTTGGCATTTCTCTAAAACCATGACACCTGTGCAAAAGTGAATGAGGTTTTTCTTCTTTGGTATGTTATGGACAAAAACCTCTCTCAGTTTTTGAAAATTAATCTTTTATTGCTCTGAAACATCATTTGAGTGCAACTTGTCCCGATGTGTGAAACAAGGAATTTTGTCGAAATGGAGCTAAATGAAGGGGATAGGGGGCTTCTAAATTCTTGGGGAAATTTTTGGGAATAGGGAGGGATGTTAGGAAGTAGGGGAAAGTGGAATCTCAGAGATTGAGTGTGCGGAAGGGGTCCAAAAGGGCAAAACACAAGCCAAACCTAGAAAATTGCCAGGTTGTAGCTAGGAACTAGGGTTTATGCAAAAATGAGGAATTTGGGGGATCTCAGTGATGGGAAGCATTTGCTAAGGTAATTTAAGGATAGGGGAAGGTGTATGAACATCTGGATACAAGTTTTGCCGATGATTTGACCGTCCAAGAGAAATTGCCTTCAAAACCCTAGGAGAGGGAAATGACCTTGCCTAGGCGCAACTCAAGCATGAACAAGGTGTAAAATGACTCATTAGACACTGACATGATAATGACAACCCTCTGAAAGATGATAGGCTCAGCTGAATAGTGACATAGACTGACATTTGGGCAACTTTGAAAAGAGTGAAAGCAAACCCTAGACCTAATGCCTAGTGACCAAATTTTTCTTGAAGACTCACTGAAATGACAAAATTTGACCTTGACACCTCAAAATCACTTTGTAAGAGCACATTTGATCACTGGAGGAAGGCTGGAAAGACTAACACTAACAGGTCACATGTTGCATGTGAGTAGGAAAATGAAGGTAAATAATGGAAAATGAAGAAAATAGAGACCTCATTCATAGAAAGGCTTCTGAGGATCAGTTGGTAACCTTTTGTCAATTCAATGTTGGATCTCTCTCATTTTCTCTCTCTCTCTCTCTCATACTCTTAGATACTTAGAGTTTCCTTGGAGCACTCTTGTAGGGTGTGGCATACTTGGATTCTTGGAGTAAGAAGGCAAAGGAAGAATAGAAAATCACAAGAAGGAATTGGCATTAGTAGCTACATCAAATTTTCTTGCAACTACCAAGTTGCATGTATGATTTCTTCACTAATTTGGACATGCGTGGCATATGCATGTGGATTGTTGGTCATGATCTATCATTAGCATGGAGGATTTCCTGGGTTAACAGTGGATTGCCTAGCCTTTACATTTCCTAGATAGCCATGGTGATTATGGGTTTACTTTCATTGTTTTGTTTTGGTTGGTTCTCATGTTTCCTTAGCTTGGGTTGAGTTATTAGTTCTTGGAGAGTTGGTTGGTCAAATGCTTTTGAGCCCTGTAATAGGTTGGGTTGAGTTGCTAGTCCTAGAGCCTTAGTTGGACAAATTTTCTAGAGCCCTTAGTGGGTTGAGTTACTAGTCCTGGATCCTTGGTTGGACAAATGCTCTAGAGCTCGACAACAGCTATGGGTTGAGTTACTAGTCTAAGTTGGAGCTTTGGTTGGAACAAATTCTCTAGAGCCCTAGATGGCTAGGATGGAGATTGATATGGTGATGGTTTTGGTGATGTCTGATCGTGAGGTGGAATCATTGTTTCATGGGTTGAGGTGGATGGCCTCCGGAAACCCTAGATGAGTTTTGATTTATGTGTTTTATGATACCCCACATTCATGCTTGGAATATGTCATGCGGGTGAATGGCTAAAGAGAGATTTGGCTCAGCCATTCTACAGTCAGGTGGAACGTGTTAATCCCATCTCCGGTTGGTTGATTCAATTAATTAATGAGAAATACATTCCCTTGATTTTCATGTGTAAAGGTACTGATGTATTTATGGATTTGATGGCTGATATGTTTATTGTATTTCTATTCCTATTATGTTGGTTATATACACATTTTATGACAAAAATTATGTATGGATTTCAGTGGTTTTTTACTTGTATGTGAATGAATAATGTGTCTATGACCTAATAGATGATAATGCGGCAAATGGCATGAGGGAACAATGGTTCATAGTGATTATCATATAAGTATGAGGTCCCTACACTTAATTTTGTTGTTTACACCTATAGGTTACATGTTGATGATATGTTTGACGAAATGCCTGTCATGGCTAGTAGGGATCCAGTCAAGGTCTTGAACAAGTATTTTCTTTAGTACTTTCATTTCCATGTTACTTTACTAATTCGAAGAGATGGATCAGTTCTGGACAGTTTCCTAAGCTTTGGGCCTGAAAAGTGGCTCAAATCTTAGAGTCGTTGGCACAACACTAACAATTTTGGTCCATAGTCGTGGGTAGGCAGGCCTATGAGAGAAAATTTAGGTTGTTGGTCACTCCCTTTCCCATAGCATGAGAGCGACTATGGCCTAAGAGACCTAAAACAGTAGCGGGACCCAGGTATAGGCTATCTAAGTGGTTGACTTGTCTTCTAAGGGTTATCTTGATGATGTTGGATGTTTGTATGGTGTGTTTTTGTTGATTCCATGTCCTTAAGGTGACTTAGGAGGTCAAATCATATCATAGTGGCCTCTCGTCGAATGTTTACCCCAGTTGGCTAGTTGCTTGGGTAGATATGGGAGGAGGATGTTATAGATTTGTATTAGAGCATGGTTCACCCCTCAAACTAGATGGGCTATGTGTTGGTCATGCATGCATGTCAATTGCATGTGTGTCTCTTACACTTTTATACTTATTACAGTTGCTTGATGTCGGATTAGGGTTGTAGTATGGTTATCATGGAGAATTTGTTATTGATTTCATGAAATGTATTTGAAATGAGTATGTGACTGACTGTGTATGGATTATATGTCACTTACATGTTGATTTCATGGTATTTACTTACATCCTCATATGTTAGGTTACATTCTGAATATTTTGATTACATGCATCAGTCTTGTAGGTTGATGACAAGAACTAATAGAGTATGTTCAACTACATGCGGTTATGCGTATTTGTAGTTGGTTTGGCATTGCTTATGCATATTGTTGATTGCACGTGGCAATGGGTACAATGGAGTAATGGTTGTTGTCATGCATGAGGTCATAACATGCATTGTTTATATGGCCTTGTGTTGATGACTAGACCCTAGCTAGAATGATGTTTATGAGTTGATACATTTACTTGTGTATGTCGATATGTTGCTATGATTATGTTATACATGTATCACGTTGATTTGGTGATCTTGCAGACAAGGTATCCTCCCCAAGCTATACTAAGGTACATTGGGTTTTTGTGATTTGGTTTATCTGACATATTAT
This sequence comes from Pinus tabuliformis, assembly GCA_031772625.1. Lineage (NCBI taxonomy): Eukaryota > Viridiplantae > Streptophyta > Pinopsida > Pinales > Pinaceae > Pinus > Pinus tabuliformis. The sequence goes on from CM062811.1 coordinate 275,678,818, forward strand.
GCCTTGCAGGAAGAAATATCAAATGGTTAGCAAGATGGTTGACTACAGAGACTCTCCCTACGAATCCGAAGAGATGTATGGTGTTGGGAACTCTTTTGACTTGGTAGTGACAGTTAGAAGTTTAAAGGAAAATATCAGTAGTTGTAAGGCAGATAATGACAGAATCATGCAGTCATATGAAAAGTTAGCAGAGGTAAATGCAATCATACTTCATAGCTTGTCAGATTTGTAGCAACAAGGACCACTCTGGATCAACCATGAGTGGGAGGAAAAAACTAATGGGGCATATGGCAGTAGGTCTTGTAGTAGACACAGGTCGGATCGGTCTGACACCATCCGAGATGAAATATTGTTGGACACTCTGGAGAGGAGAAGGGATAGACGGAGGTATGATTCTAGTTCAAATTCAGATAGGCACTATGATCGTCATCAGTATCGTCCTTATAGGAGGAGTGGTAGGGGTATTTTTCAGATGAATTTAAGAAAACATAGACACCTAGGTTTGATGGGGAAATGAAGAAACCACGGGATGCAGAGGCATGGTTGCTTGGAATGAGGAAGTTATTTAGGTTGCATGAATACTTAGAGAACATGAAAGCTAGAGTAGCTACCTCCAGTCCCAAAGGTAAAGTGGACATTTGGTGGGAAGATGTGAAGAAAGTCAGGTGTATTCATGAGGAAGATTTGTCTTGGAGTGAGTTTGAGCAACCATTTAAGAAGAAGTACTTGTCATAAAGGTATTTTGATGATAGGAAAAAAGAATTTTATGAACTAAAGATGGGTTCCATGATAGATGATGAGTACACTAGCAGATTCTTGGAGTTGTTGAGGTATGTTCCTTATCTTACTGAGGAAAAGGCTAAGGTTTAGAGGTTCATTAGTGGATTACCAGTTGCATTCAAAGACAAGATCAAGTTCAATTAACCTATATCATTGGATAAGGCCATTCCAAAGCTAAGACATTGCTATGAACAATCAAAGCATGAAACTAAGACTAAGTAAGACTGGAGAGGTGATGTAAATAAAAAAGGAAAATGGGATAAAAAGCGAGCAATGCCACAGAGTACAGATAACAAGGAGAATGTTTCACCGCCTAAGAAGTTCAATGCATCAGATAGAGGATAGGGACATTGGCCTCAAGAGAAGAGTAAGGACCACGTGCACTGTTGGACTTGTGGAAAATACCACCTTAGGGGAGATTGGTTGCAACATCATAGTGGTAGACCTCAAATATACAGTGCACAGGAGGTGTAGACTGCTGGAGATGTAGGCCAGAGTATTTCCCGTATCTATAAAGCTGTGGACAATAGGAAGTTCGAGCATTAGGAATCTATCATTGAGATGGATGGTAATATTTGTGATCAAGTTATTTCTGTTTTGATTAAACCTGGATCTAATTATATCTTTGTTAGTCCTGACTTGGTGGATAAGTGTGGTTTGAATAAGGAGTTGAATGCAAAGTCTTGGTTAGTGCAGTTGGCTACAGGTACGAAGAATCGAGTTCATCATTGGGTAAGATCTTGCATGTTTTACTTAAATGGTATGCCTACAACAACACATTTTAATGTATAACCATTGGGTTCATACAATATGTTATTGGGCATGGATTGGTTGTATTTACATAGAACGAAGGTTGACTGATACGAAAAAACTATTGAGCGTGTTGATGACAATGGAGAACCAAGACTCTTGCAAGGTAAGAATAAAGCCACGTCAGTTAGGATGGTGACAACTATGTAAGAAAAGTGTAGCCACAGGAAAGGGTGCAAGTTATTTGCAGTATATATTTCTAGTAATAAGGGTAAGGAGGTTGAGGATGCAGATGTGTTGAATAAGTACCCAGTTTTACAGTAGTTCAGGGATGTATTTCCTGAGGACATTACAAAGTTTCCACCTCATAGGGAGTTAGACGTTTCTATTGATTTCGTACCAGGGGCAGCTCTAACATCGAAAGCACCTTACAGGATGAGCACACATGAGTTGGTTGAGTTAAAATTGCAGCTGAAGGAGATGTTGGACAAGGATACATTATGCCAAGTGTATCACCTTGGGGCACACTAGTATTGTTTTTGAGGAAAAATATGGTACCCTCATATTATGTATTCATTACAGGCAGTTGAACTAGGTGACTATCAAGAATAGGTACCCTTTTTCAAGGATTGATGACTTGTTTGATCAGTTGAAGGGAACAGTGGTGTTCTCGAAGATTGACTTGAGATCTGGATACCATCAGGTATGCATCAAAGAGGACAACATATACAAGACTGCGTTCAGGACTAGGTATGTGCATTATGATTTTATTATGGTTGCATTTGGCTTAACTAATGCGAAGAGCATGACGAGAACTTAGCAGCAGTATTGAGTTTGTTGAGAGAACATCAGTTGTATGCTAAGCTCAGTAAATGTAGTTTCTTTCAGACCAAGGTACACTACATGGCACATGTTGTCTCCAAGGAGGGAATTTCAGTAGATCCAAAGAAGATAAGGGCCATCATGGAGTGGGTAGCTCCTAAGAATGTGGATGAAGTAAGATCTTTCATGGGTTTGGTAGGCTATTATAGGAGGTTCATTAGGAACTTCTCGTATATTTCTTATCCCATTACATCATTGCAGAGGAAAGGTAAGAAGTTCGAATGGACTGAGGAGTGTGAGGCTAGCTTTGACCAACTTAAAAAGTTGTTGACACATGCACTAGTACTACAGATTACATATCCATACAAAGATTTTTTTGTATATACAGATGCTTGCAAGAGAGGGCTTGGCGGAGTCCTTATGCAGGATGGACAGGTGGTATGTTATGAGTCCCGAAAACTAAATGAGCATGAACATAACTATCCCATGCATGATCTCGAGTTAGAAGCAATTACACACGCACTAAAGATGTGGAGGCAATATTTTCTTGGCACGAGGTTTGTGCTTATGAGTGATCACATTGGGTTGTGGTATTTGTTTGACCATCTGAATTTGAATTCCAGACAAGCTAGATGGTTGGCCATGATTAGTGAGTTTGATTTCGACATCAGGTACATCAAAGGCAAGGAGAATAGAGTGGCAGATGCTCTTAGCAGGCAGGTATAAGTGAATCACTTAGTAGCTATGAGCTCTTATGGGACATGTTTACAGGACAAGATCTTGTGGGTAGGATAGTAGGATGCCAGATATATGGAGATTGTACACAGGCTATAGTAGAGTATAGGTACAGGTGATAGTACAGGTACAAGTACAGGTGATGGCATAGGTACAGGTATAGGTAGTGGTATAGGTACAGGTGAAGTTGCATAGGTATTCATCAAAGATGTGGCTAGACTACATTGTGTCCCAAAGAAGATTGTGTTAGACAGGGATGCGAAGTTCACTTCCAAGTTTTGGAAGGTGTTATTTGCAGGTTTGGGCATAGAGTTGGCCTTCAGCAAAACTTATCATCCGCAGACAAATGGATAGACAAAGAGGGTCAACAGGATATTAGAGGACATTTTGAGGATGTATGTGATGCATCAACAATGCAAATGGGAAGAGTATCTCTCTTTGGTTGAGTTTTCATACAACAACGGTTATCAGGAGTCATTGAGGATGAGTCCTTTTAAGGCATTGAATGGGCAGAGTTGTAACACTCCCATTAGTTGGAGTGATCCCATTAGCAGGATATTGATTGGACCATATATGTTGGCAGACATGGAACAAGAGATGTAGGTGATCAAGAAGAATCTCAAGGTAGAACAGGTTAGGCAAAAGAGCTATTCTAATAGGAATAGGTTGTTCAAGTAATTCTAGGTTGGGGAACTAGTGTAATTGCACATCAAACCAAAGAAGTATTGGACCATGTGCCAAGCTGGCCCCACGGTTTTGTGGACCCTTTAGTATCAATGAGAGGATTGGGCCAATAGACTATCGAATTGCATTGCCTCTGACAGTGAAATTCCATGATGTTTTCCATGTCTCATTACTTAATAAGTATGTTAAAGATGATGATCATGTGATTGACTAGTTTGTATTGTAGGTGGAACTAGATGGAGAATTCCACCGGAGACTCAGTGTATATTGCATAAAAAGGTTCTCATGCTCTGAAACCGAGCAATAGAGCAAGTTAAAGTGCAATGGAAACACTTTGGGCCTGATGAAGCTACATAGGAGATGGTGGATCAGATGTGGGCCATGTATCCTTCCTTGTTTGCCGGTTAAGGCAAAGCAACTTTGATATGGTGGTTTGGTGATTGCTTATGGTGATTGGTAGTTGCTTTATGGTGGTTTAGTATTTGCTTATGATGGCTTGGTATATGCTTCATGGTGATTTAGTATTTGCTTTATGTTGGTTCAGTATATCCTTTATGGTGATCGATATATCCTTTATGATGGTTGATATATGCTATATGATGTTTTTGATATATGCCTATATACGATGTTGGTATATGTTTGAAATATGTTTTGGTATATTATTTGGCATATATTTTGGTATATATATTTTGATGATTTTGTTATATGTACACCCATGTATGGATGTCAATACCGTAACGAGTTGTGTTATAAAGCTCCACTATGTGGTGTGGGTATTATGTTAACATGTAATCCTCTGGTTATGTTATCATGATGTTATGATGTCATATGAGTTGGCACTCAACAAGATGGTCATTGTAAATACTGTAATGAGTTGTGTTATAAAGCTCCACTATGTGGTATGTTGTCCTGTTGTCGTGACGTTATGTCTTGAGAAAATGTTTCATTGTAAATACTGCATTGAGATTTTTTATAAAGCTCCATAAGCAGTATGTCTTCTTTCAGCAAGTTACTGAGGTATATGTGTGATTGAACAACGAGGATCGTGTCCCCAAAGGCAGAGGGTTTTGTAACAGCCCAAGTGAAAATTCCATGTAATAAAAGTTAAAAAAAATAACCATGGATGAACGGGACACTTATTCCAAGCTCAATGTTGGGCAAGACATCCTAGGGGGTGTTCATTTGGTTCTTTATGGATAAGGAAATTGGAAAAGGCAATGGATAAGGAAATTAAAGGAATTTTGGCACAATTATTTATGAAAATAATGGAAATTAGGAGAAAAAGGAGGTGAAAGGTCACAGGTTGCATGTGAGGAGGAAAATGAAGGGAAATAATGGAAAATGAAGAAAATAGAGGCCTCATTCATAAAAAGGCTTCTGAGGATCAGTTGGTAACCTTTTTTCAGTTCATTGTTGGAGCTCTATCATTTCTCTCTATCTCTCCCTCATACTCTTGGATACTTAGAGTTTCCTTGGAGCACTCTTGGAGGGTGTGGCAGACTTAGATTCTTGGAGAAAGAAGGTAAAGGAAGATCAAGAAATTCCAAGAAGGCATCGACATCAGCAGCTACATCAGATTTTCTTGCAGGTACTGAGTTGCATGTATGATTTATTCACTAGTTTGGACATGCATGGAATATGCATGTGGATTCTTGGTCATGATCTATCTTTGGCATGGAGTATTGCCTAGATTGATAGTGGATTGCCTAGCCTTGCCATTTCTTGGACAACCATGGTGATTGTGGGTTTACTTTCATTGTTTTGTTTTTGTTGGTTCTCATGTTTCCTTAGCTTGGGTTGAGTTATTAGTTCCTAGAGACTTGGTTGGAAAAACACTCTGGAGCCATGTAATAGCTTGGGTTGAGTTACTAGTCCTGTAGCCTTGGTTGGACAAATGCTCTGGAGCCCTTGGTGGGTTGAGTTACTAGTCCTAGAGCCATGGTTGGACAAACGCTCTGGAGCTCGATAACAGATGTGGGTTGAGTTCAAGGAAAATTTTAGGGGTTAATATTCGCCGAGTGGGCTAATTTTCCATGATTTTTCCACAGAAAAGATTCGCCAATTTCCATTTTTTAATAAAAGATGATTCACCCAAATTTTAGAATATAAAATTATTTTACCTTAAAAATCGCCAACATTATATAGAGACTATATATAAAATGATTATAAATTTGAATAATTTTACAAATATATCAATAAACATTTTATAGTTTGCATATTAGGGATTAGTGAGATTCGCCAATGTTTTTAAACTTCAAAAATTTTTGCCATCCTTAAAATTTTCCTTGGTTGAGTTACAAGTCCTGGAGCCTTGGTTGGAACAAATGCTTTGGAGCTGAAGATGGCAAGGATGGAGACCAATTTGGTGATGGTTTTGGTGATGTCTGGCCTTGATGTGGAATCATTATTTGATGGATTGAGGTGGATGGCGTCTGGAAGCCCTAGACGAGTTTTGATTGATCTGTTTTATGAGATCCCTCATTCATGCTTGGAATATGGCATTCGGATGAATGGTTGAAGAAAGATTTATCTCATCCATTCTATAGGTCGGGTGGAACATGGTAGTCCCAGCTCTAGTTATTTCATTGCATTCATTAATAAGAAATCCATTCCCTTAATTTTCATGTGTAAAGGTAGTGATGTATTTATGGATTTGATGGTTGATATGTTTATTGTATTTTTGTTCCTATTATGTTGGTTATATGCACATTTTGTGACAGTAGCTATGTATGGCTTTCGGCATGTTTTTACTTGTATGTGAATGGATAATGTGTCTATGACCTAATAGATGATAGTGCAAAAATGGCATGAGGGAATAATGGTTCATAACGATTCTCAAATAAGTATGAGATCCCTACACTTAATTCTGTTGTTTACACCTGTAGATTACATTTTGATGATATGTTTGATGAAATGCTTATCATGGCTAGTAGGGATCCAATCAAGGTCTTGAACAAGTATTTTCTTTATTTCCATGTTACTTTACTGATTTGAAGAGATGGATTAGTTCTAAGTAGTGCCTTGGGCTCTAGGCCTGAAAAAGTGGCTCAAATCCCGCAGTTGATGGCACAACACTAACAATTTTGGTCCTCAGTCACTGGCAAGTATGCCTGTAAGAGTGACTTTAGGATATTGGTCGCTCCCTTGTCCATAGCATTAGAGCAACTATGGCCCAAGAGAGACTAAAATAGCAGTGGGATCCAAGGACAGGCTGTCTGAGTGGTTGACTTTTCTTCTGAGGGTTTTATTGATGATGTTGGATTTCTATATGGTGTGTTTACCTCGCTTCAACTTCCTTAAGGTGACTTAGGAGGTCGAATCATATCATAGTTGCCTCCCATTGCATGTTTACCCCGGCTGGTCAATTGCTTGGGTAGATGTTGGATGAGGGTATTACATAGTGGTATCAGAGCATGGTTCACCCCTTGGCCTAGATGGGCTATGTGTTTTTCATGCATACATATCAATTTCATTTGTGTCTCTTACATTTATATACTTATTTCAGTTGCTTGATGTTGGATTAGGGTTATAGTATGGTTACCATGGAGAATTTGTTATTGATTTTCATGAAATGTATTTGAAATGAGTATTTGACATACTGTGTATGCATTATATGTTTCTTACATGTGGATTTCATGATACCTACTTACATCCTTGTATATAGGTTACATTTTGAATATTTTGATTACATGCATCAGTCTTGTAGGTTGATGACAAGAACTAATGGAGTATGTTTGACTACATGTGGTTATGCGTATTTGTAGTTGGTCTGGCATTGCTTATGCATATTGTTGTTTGCATGTGGAAATGGGTACAATGGAGTAATGGTTATTGTCATGCATGAGGTCATAGCATGCATTGTTAATATGGCCTTGAATTGATGACTAGACCTTAGCTAGAATGATGTTTATGAGTTGATACATTTACTTGTATATGTCGATATGATATTATGATTATGTTATACATGTATCACGCTGATTTGGTGATCTTGCAGACAAGGTTTCCTCCCCAAGCTATATGAAGGTAAGTTGGTTTGTTGTGATTTGGTTTATCTAACATATTATGCCTTGCAGGAAGAAATATCAAATGGATAGCAAGATGGTTGACTACAAAGACTCTCCCTACGAATCCGAAGAGCAGTATGGTGTTGGGAACTCTTCCGACTTGGAAGTGACACTGACAAGTTTAAAGGAAGATATCAATAGTTGTAAGGTGGATAATGACAGAATCATGAAGTCATAGGAAAAGTTAGCTAGGTAAATGCAGTCATACTTCAGAGCTTGTCAAATTTGCAGCGACAAGGACCGCTCTAGATCAGTCATGAGCAGAAGGATAAAACTAATGGTGCATATGGAAGCAGGTCTCATAGTAGACATAGGTCAGATTGGTCTGACACCATCTAAGATGGATGATTGTTGGACACTTCGAAGAGGAGAAGGCATAGACACAGGTATGATTCTAGTTCTCATGTAGATAGGCATTATGATCGTCATTGGTATCATCCTTATAGGAGGAGTGATAAGGGGTACTTACCAAATGAATTTAAGAAAGCATAGCTACTTACTTTTGATGGGGTAATGAAGAAACCACAACATGCAAAGGCGTGGTTGCTTTGCATGAGGAAGTTTTTCAAGTTGTATAAATACTCAAGTAACATGAAATCTAGAGTAGCTACCTTCAATCTCAAAGGTAAAGCGAAAATTTGGTGGGAAGATGCAAAGAATGTCAGGTGTATTCATGAGGAATATTTGTAATGGAGTGAGTTTGGGCGACCATTTAAGAAGAAGTACTTGTCAGAAAGGTACTTTGATGACAGGGCAAAAGAATTTTATGAACTAAAGATTGGTTCCATGACAGATAATGAGTACACTACAATATTCTTGGAGTTATTGAGGTATGTGCCTTATCTTACTGAGGAAAAGGCCAATATTTAGAGGTTCATTAGTGGATTACTGGTTGCATTCAAAGACAAGATCGAGTTCCATGAGCCTAAATCAATGGAGGAGGCCATTCAAAAGCTAAGACATTGCTATGAACAATCGAAGCATAGAACTGAGACTAAGTTAGACTAGAGACATGATGTAAAGAATAAAGGAAAATGGGATAAAAAGCGAGCAAGGCCACATAGTAAAAATAATAAGGAGAATGTTGCACTGCCTAAGAATTTCAATGCATCAGATAGAAGATATGGACATTAGCCTCAGGAGCAGTGTCAGGAGCTTGTGCGTTGTTGGACTTGTGGCAAAGACCACCTTAGGAGATATTTTCCATAGCATAAGAGTGGTATAACTCATATATACAGTGCACAGGAGGCGCGAAATGTTGTAGATGTAGGCTAGAGTATTCCCTATATCTATGCAGCCATAAACAACAGGCAGGATGCACTTATCATTGAGATGGATAATAAGCTTTGTGATCAAGTTATTTCTATTTTGATTGACCCTAGATCTAATTATAGCTATGTTAGTCCTGACTTGGTAGATAAGTGTGGTTTGAATAAAGAGTTGCATGCAAAGTCTTGGTTAGTGTATTTGGCTATAAGTATGAATAAGTGAGTTCATCATTGGGTAAGAGGTTGCACATTTGATTTAAATGGTATGCCTACAACAACACATTTTAATGTATTAAAGTTGGGTTCATATAGTATGTTATTGGGCATGGATTTGTTGTATTTGCATATAACCAAGGTTGACTGCTATGACAAAGCTATTGAGTGTGTTGATGGCAATGGAGAACCAAGAGCCTTGCAAGATAAGAAGAAAGCCACATCAGTTAGGATTGTGACATCTATGCAATCAAAGCATAAGCGCAGGAAAGGGTGTAAGCTATTTGCAGTAAATGTTTATAGTAATAAGGGTAAGTAGGTTGAGGGTGCAGATGTGTTGAAGAAGTACCCAGTTTTACAGCAGTTCAGGGATGTATTTCCTGAGGATATTACAGAGTTTCCACCTCATAGGGAGGTATACTTTTTTATTGAGTTAGTGCCAGGGGTAGCTCAAGCATCGAAATCATCTTACAAGATGAGCTCACCTAAGTTGGTTGAGTTAAAATTTTAGTTGAAGGAGATGTTCGACAAGCGATACATTAGGCCAAGTGTATCACTCTGGGGCACACCAGTATTGTTTGCGATGAAGAAAGATGGTACCCTCATATTATCCATTGATTACAGTTAGTTGAACTAAGTGACTATCAAGAATAGGTACCCTTTGCTGAGGATTGATGACCTATTCAATCAGTTGAGGGGAGCAGCAGTGTTCTTGAAGATTGACTTGAGAACCAAATACCATTAGGTATGTATCAAAGAGGATGCCATATACAAGATTGAGTTCAGGCTCAAGTATGGGCATTATGAGTTTGTTATGGTTCCATTTGGCTTAACTAATTCTTTAGCTACATTCATGTGTTTGATGAATAGTGTTTTGTGTCCATATTTGGATAAGTTTATTATTGTGTTCATTGATGATATACTGGTATATTCTAAAAATGAGGAAGAGCATGCAGAATTCTTAGCAGCAGTGTTGAGGTTGTTGAGAGAGCATCAGTTGTATGCGAAGGTCAGAAAATGTAGTTTCTCTCAGACTGAGGTACACTACTTGGGACATGTTGTATCCAAGGAGGGCATTGTAGTAGATCCAGAGAAGATAAGGGCCATCATGGAGTGGGTAGCTCCTAAGAATGTGGATGAAGTAATATCCTTCATGGGTTTGACATGCTATTATAGGAGGTTCATCAGGAAATTCTTACAAATTGCTTAACCCATTACATCATTGAAGAGGAAAGGTAAGAAGTTCGAATGGACTAAGGAGTGTGAGGCTCGATTTGAGTAACTTAAGCATTTATTGACACATGCACTAGTACTAAAGATTGCAGATTTGGACAAAGAGTTTGTAGTATGTACAAATGCTTGCAAGAGAGGTCTTGGTGGAGTCCTTATGCAGTGGATCGTGACCTCCCCCGTGGTGGATCATGACCCCCCCTGTGGTGGATCGTGACCTCCCCCTCTTTGAATCGAATTCAGGGGTATTTATACAAGATTTACATAGCTAACAACCCCCCTTATATCTCTCAACAACTGAATATGGAGGATTTCTTTAGCAAGCCGAAAACAAATTGTTTTAGTTGAATATAGGCCAAATTTGGGAAATTCTTACATTAGTTGAACCAATTGACTTTGTTGCTAGCTGAAGGATCCATTAGTTGTTATTGGTCATGGCCTTTTATGGAGTTCGTTACAAAAGTCGAATTGATTTCGAACAGTATTTTCCACATGAAAGGGGGCCTTTAGAAGCATGGATGGAGCATGACATTATGTCCTATTATGCAAATCATAGAGGAGATAAGAGCTTTATTATTAAAATAGTGAAAACACATATTAAACTATAAAAATGTGTTAAACTATATGTATGCCAAGAGACCCTTTTAAATTAATTAAGTGGATTTTACTTATACGTGGAAAGAGCTGAGTCGTATCAAAGGCAAGCTCATCAAAACTTTTAAAATGAGACAAAACAAAATAGTTACGATATTAGGCAGCTCTGATATGGAGCGAATGCAATATATTTATAGACCAGAATTATTACCGTATCAGGTCCGACATATCAGAGCCTGGAAGATATCGAGGTCTTGTATCATAGATTTGATATTGGGATTTGAAAAGAGTGACAGTCGATAGGAAGTTCTGATATGGATAAGAGTGGTTTATTGGAGAACCGGAGGATTAGAATATTGGAATATCAGCGGATGTGATATATTGGAGGATGGGTGAAAAGATATATCGGGGGAATATGATTATCATAGGTCGAAGCAACATGAATATCAAAATATTGCAGATAACCATATCGTAGTTTTGGATATGTGTCTAGAAAGTAAATCTCCAATATGCATTACCTCCGATATGCGGGAGCAGAAACAATGACATGGAATGTGGGTCCTTTACTCTGATAGTTTATTATCATATGTTTTATGGCCTAGCCATTTTATAATATGCGTTTATTGAAAAGAGCCACTTTAATATGATGGATCAGACTTTGGGTATCGAATATTTCCAAAAGGATTCTTCTCATATCAAAGTCTCAAGCCCCAAAAGATCTGAGATATATTTAATCGATATGCCACATTGTTTAATGATTAAGGCTTAAAGCCTATGCACACATCTTGGTCTCGGGGGCTATTTTATTCATTAATCTAATTAATTAATATGTTTAAAACAAAAACTTATTTACAAAGTTTATTAACAAACAAACTTAATCAAACTTAGGCAAACTATAAAAATAAAATAAGTGTAAATAAAAAGAAAATTAGACTTCAAATGAAGCAATCACACTCAAAGCCTACATGCAATGCAAAAAAGTGTCCCCATGTCTATTATGATAGAATAAAATGGGGGTGTTGTGTTTTCACTACAATAGGCTTCTATAGTTGTTACAGGCTGAAAGTTGCAGGCTGAAGTTGCAGATCTTAAGTGAGGGTTGAAACCTTGTTTAGAGTAGATCTTGAAGGAGTTGACTTTCGTTGACTTTGGTAGAATTTGTCTTGTCTCGAAGGAAATCATTTGGAGGGTTGACTAGGTGCTTGGAGGAGGTCTTGACTTTGGTCTTGGATTTCTCATTTGAATTGATTCTATAAGAAGAGAGGATATTATTTCTGGGATTTCCCCTTTGGAGGGGGTTTTCTTTGGCTTGAAGCCTATATTTTGTGTCTACTATCTTTTATGATCCTCATGGTTTATGCTCTTTATAAATGTTTCATGAAAAGAATCTAATAAAGAAAAAAATAAGATAACATAATTTCACAAGATTTTATCACAGATAAGGATAATTGTTTAAATAGTTTCCCTATGTGATTCTCCAATACATCGTTCCCCTACCATTATATTCTAGCAATGTTATTATAGCACCATTTACCACTCTTGGCAGATCTAATGCTCTGATTATGGCCTAGGGAAACCCTTCCTTCTAAACTTGGTCCAAAAAAAAAAAAAAAACAGTGTTTTATTCCCTATACGCTACTTTTCCCTGTTATAAAAGTGTGTACACGTGGGTCAGCGTATACCCAACCCATGTACTTATGTTAAAACACTTAAATAACTTAAATTTCCTTAATTTTGGGTACTGTTCACGGGTTTTACCTGTTACTCACCTCCTATTGTCTGTGGACCAACTGTTTCCCAACTCAAAAAACTAATTTGGAGAAGTATAAGTAAACCTCCATGGGAAGGCCTTAAGGGAGAAGATAGGAGATATTGATACTATAGTGATATTATCCCTGATCGAGTCTGATGAAATCCCTATGCCTCTTGCACTCCCCAAAGCTTCAGGAAACCATTGTTTCCTTGTTGGAGATATCCTTCATCTTTCTTGAGATATCCTTGTATTGGTCATGGACGAAGACTGTTGAGGCCGGGAAAGGACTGATCCAAAGGACAGTTCCACTTGGAGCCGGAGAAGGACTCAGGTTGTATTTATCCACTTTACTTGTAGCTAAATTCAATAAAAGATTGTTGTTCTGTTTCCGATATTAAATGTGTTTATGCATCTATTTATATTGTAATTCGTTTATTAATCTTACATTGATGCGTAATTGTTCATCCATTTATATGATTTAAAGTTAATATCATGAACATTCTTTATGTTTCTACTGTTGTATATGTTTCATTTGAATAATTTTCAGGTTTTGAAGGCATCAAGAGAAGCTGAGGGTTTGCACCCTGTGGGATCTACTCAAACATAGACTTCTGGGTAAAGACACTCTTACATTGTTTAGGAGAATAAACATTTAGGTTGATTGCCTGAGCATTTCTTGTTGGGGTTTGCCCTCTGCTCTGTTGGAGTTGTCAACCTAAGACCCTAGGGTGTTCTCACCGGCAATAGAATTGGCGACTCCACTGGGGATAACATTCTTGTTATTCCTGGTTTGGGTTGTTTGTTCTCAATCAGGGTTCATTTTCTTGATTTCTTGATTTTACAGTGTTGTTTGATTCATTAGCATCCTAGGCATCAAGTCTGATCTTCTTTATCAGACCTTGATTTTTTTTTTCCCTAATTGAGCTTTGTATACGTTGTTTTCTTGGGTTACAGTCGCGTATACATGCAGGTTTCTTCAAGAAGACTCGCGTATACGCGAGTTTCTTGCATTAGAAATGTGTGTGCACGCTTCTATGTCTTTACATAGTCGCATATGCAATTTTTTGAATTATTTTTTCAAATCTCTTTGCGCAGTTATGTCTCCTGCTTCGTGACTTATGCTATTGTATGGTCATCTATTGTCTGGAGAACTCAGTTTTACTACAATCTTTCTTTTCAAAATCTCATTCTCACTTAAAAGCCTAGTTGGCCTAGGATTGCTTCTTAAGCAAGTTTGTGGTTTGTGTCTTGGGTTTAAGACTTCTGTTTGAAGTTCTTGGATGTTCTGGTTTTACAGAACAAGAAATTGATTTCGATTTTGTTTGCAACCCATAATTAAAATTTCCTTTCTTTGCTTTTCCTTGTTTGATTGGCCTAGTTGCTTTTTGTGCTTTTTTGAGAGTCCTTTTTGGAAATTTTGAAAGTTTTCTTTCTATACATTTTGTTGGTTTGCCGAAATTGTTTGTTGTTGTTTGGGATCAATTTTTGCAAGTTTGTAGTCTCTCTTGTTTTAAGTTTCGTTTATTAATGAGGTTTATAACTTGCAAGATTTAAAGACTCCTTGTGCTTATTTCTTGATCTTTCGAATTTTAGTAGTTCTTTTGAGACCTCAAAAAGTTGCTTTTGTTTTCTTAAAAGAAAAAACACAAAAACATTTCTTTTATTTTTCTTTTTCCAAGCTTTTGGTTTTTTGGTTTCTTTTGGTTTTGGTTTTTGAGCAATTGTGATCTTTTTGAATTTGTTTTGCTTGGTTTTGAGGGAAATTTGTTATTAAATTTTTTCCCTCTTTATTGTGAATTGGCCTTATTGATTTTATAAAGGAACACTTTTGCTTCTTGTATGAGCATCCATGCACTATCATTATATTTTGCATTAAGGTAGTATGCATTGCAGACATTTTTGTCTTTTCGTTAGCTTTTGTGTGTATGAAGTGTGTTTTCTGGAAAAAGAAAAATTTGCTTGTACAAGTTTATTCATAGAACTCTATAGAAATCCCTTTCCATTGAAGAAAATAATTGCATTTTCATGTAGCTAAGTTTCTATTGGTTTCTGTTGTGTCAAAACATCATTAGTTTCACTCTCATTTTAACCCATGACTTAAAGAACAGCCCTATAAAATCAAACGCTTTAAAAAAACGAACTAGAACATTTATTTTTGTCATTAAAAAACACCGAAAAGTTTAGGTTCATTAAGGCCTTAGAATAGGTGAGTGGAGAGTTAACTCCCCAAGGCCGCTCAAATTATCAAAAATATAATTTGAATAACAAGCGAAATCCAATATCGTTAGAAAGACTGGGGAAGCTATGTGACTGGGAGTTAAGCACGAGGGAGAGTGAAGACAAGGAAGAGAGATACCCCCCTCTCCTACTTGTTGGATACCACCTCACGACTATTCTACCCTACCTTTGATACGATTTGGTTCCCATATTTGCCTTTCCTAGGGATCTCATAGGTAGCTATGGAGGGAAATCTCGTGGCACCTGAGGCAGACATTGCATCACATTCATTAGTACTTCTGGAGGGTACCCTTATGAAGCTTGGCCACTTACACCAACAAAAGGCATTTTTCGAGAGGTCGGCGTAACTGTTTCTGTTACCTTCGCTGGTAGGCTTGGGTCGTTATTATCCCAAACTATCTTCAAAAGGTCCCTTACTTCACTTTCTTGTATTTTGGTGTCTGGTCCTCATCACCTGGAGCCGAAATACTTGGAAGTTTCTTGATTGGTTGCATATTTAGGGACTTTATAGTCCAGTTATCTTTGCTCGTTGTATTTAGTTGGAATTAGGTATTTTTTGTCTTGTCACTTTTGATCTTATATTATGAGTGACTGACCTACCACTCCGCCAATCTTGAAAGGTTGTTGATCTTTCTTTTTGAAAGTTATGGAGATGCCTCCTTAAGGGCAAAGGTTTTGATTGTGCATCTCTCTTCCTTGGAAAGTCATTTGAACATTCTTGCAAGGGAAGGATCTGTGAATAAGTTAGATATGGCCAAAATTCCTATGGAGACCAGCCATGGTACCCTTCCAAAAGGGGATCCTTGTGCTTTTCCTGTCTTTGGAAATGTTTGTACCCACTTGATGGCCACTTTGAATATTCATTAATTAAATGTTGGACTACCAGTTTGGTTGTGGTCCACTCTGAATATTCCAGATGTTCTTGAAGCTTCTCAAATGAATGCTTTATTTCAAGGGCATCAAGTGGGTGCTAATTTTTCATCTTCTTTAAAAGAGAAATATGGGATTCCTTTCTCTCCTTCCTCTTGTAATAAGAGATATAAAAAGAGGAGAAAGAGGAAGACGAAGAAGCATAATAGTTCTATCCATTCATCATCAACCTCTGCTATTCATGTTGAAGATGAGCCTTCAGCCGCTACAAGTCATGCTGGGGGCACAAGTCTAGTCATTGCAAGTCATACTAGCAATGCATCATCAACCTCTACTAGTCATGTTGGAGATGAGCTTTCAGCCACTGCAAGTCATGCTGAGGGAACAAGTCTAGTCATTGCAAGTCAACTAGCAAAGAGTCACTAACCTCTGCGAGTCATGTTAGGGACTTTCCACCAACTACTTCTAGTCATGTTCGTAGAATGGATGTTGATTAGAAACCTAAGCGTAGAAGTTTTAAACCTAAGTTCCCTTGTAAGATATGCAAGGGAGACCATATTACTCATTTGTGCCTTGGTATTCCAGAGGTACAAAGGATATGGTACGCATCTGAAAGTTCTTCTACTCCTGAATCTGATATGGTTTCTCAATAGTCTCATCAACCATTGGTTGATAATGTGGTTGAGCCAATGCAATCTCTGGTTGATTACACTCCTCTTTTGGGGGATGAAGTGCCTAACAACAGAGTATGTTTGATTTCTAGTACAGAGTCTTTTGGTATAAGGGGCATTCTGATTTGTTCGAATGTTCCCCCCTTCAAGTTCTAGGAGTGTCTCCTTTGATTGGGATAGGCTTTTCGAGCCTCGTCTTCCTTCAGTTGCACCTTTCAAAATAAAGGTTAGAGTTAATTCCACAAACGTCTATCAATGTATGGTGGATGAAGGATCCTCTACAAGTATTATATCCTCCTTGACTTGGAAAGCTTTGGGTTCTCCAAATTTGTTGATAGTTGATAGTCAGTTGTTAGCCTATGATTGAAGACCTGGTGAATCTATGGGTGTTCTTTCTCAATTGCTTATTACTTTAGGTGGGAAGATTGTTGCTATCGATATGATGGTGGTTGATTTCCCTTTAGACTTTAATATGCTACTTGGGCATATTATGTCTATGCTATGAATGATGTTGCGTCTTCACTCTTTCGATTGATGTTTTTTCCTCATAACAGGAATATTGTCACTCTTGATCAGCTTTCATCTAATAATCACCACCCTAATTTGAATCTACTATAGAATACCCCTTGGTTTGTTCCAAGTGTTCAAGTAGACTTTACCCCGCCATGGGTGAACTATGTGGCATTGAATCCTCAATGTTCAAATTCTTATGAGAAGGATCCTTTGAACTATTATTTTCCTTCTTGGGACTTCGATCCAACAATTGAATGAGTGATTCTTCCTATGGGGACATGGGACCCCTTAATTCCATCTTTTGTTCCTTGTAGTTCTCATGATTTCTTGGAATTTGATTTGCCTTCATAGGAGGAACTCTTAGAAGCCATGAGTTTTAACTACCAATGGAGTCCTTGGCTTAAGCCCTACAAGGGGTTTGTCCCAAAGAACTATTCTACGTAACCTGCAAGGCTACATGGTTCCTTGTACCATATTGTATATATAAGGTACGCATTTTCAATTTTTGTATTCTATAACACAAGATTTTATATGAAGTTTATATATGGGATGTATTAACTTCTTGTCTAGTGTTCCTATTTATGTCTACAGAACTTGGAAGATTTCTCCTTTGGACATTTTTATGGTTGATCCGCTCTGACAGGTATTGGTTCTCGAAACTAGCATATAGGTTAGGTTTTTCACCTGCATTGTGCATTTATCAGTTTCCTTTCCCATTTTGGCCTTAGGATCAACCCCACCAAGTTATGGCACAGAACCTTCTCATTTCTTAGAAGTGTCATGACTTGTGTGGTAGAGCCTACCTTATCATGGGCACCCTAGATAGTACCTTGTTGTCACTTGGCACCCATGTTGAACTTTTGTTCTTAGGCTCGGGAGTCCTCTTTAATCCCACCATGACTTGTGCATTGAAGGCTCATTCTCATTCTTATGCGCTATTTTGTGGCCTTATACCCTAGAGGCACCTTTGTGTTGAGTTGTACTGCTGCATTGCATATTGACTATTTGCACCTTTTGTCCTTGAGCTGGCTTCACTTGGAATCGTGTTTAAGCCACCTTTTGACTATGTCTTCTGCAAAATCAACCTTGCAATCACTTAGCATCTGTGACTTGATGCACCCCCATGGAAAGAACATTCCTTTGTGTCATTGACCAGTTTCGCCACCTTGCATTGAGCAGAAAGTTCCCCTCCTAGGAACTAGAGCATCTATTTTTTCGACACTCATTCTTTCCACTGTACTATAGCATTATTTTATTCTTTTTCAAGCTTCATATAAAAGAAAAAGACAAAAAAATTATATATTCCAAAAAGAGCGGGAATGGGACATTATTTCCATATTTGATGGTAGCTAGAGTCAGTTGTGTCGCCCTTGAACAAAGCACTCAAAAGTAAGTCTTTCCTCCATTGGGTTGGGCTTTAGTTTGACTTAGGAGAGCCTTAACCTTGTTATTGAGTTAGTACTCCTCTGATTGGTTACCTCTTCCAATCATATGGAGAGTTTGCTTATGCCTCCTGCATGACAGACTTATACAAAGTTATCATATGCTGCCATGTAGTCAAAATTGAGTCGTGCTTTTGTTCAATGGAAGTAAACTTGAGTCAGCCTCCCTGCGGTGTCTTTTGACCTATTTTTTAGTTGGCCATCCCTAGTTGTCAGATTCATGCTCGTTATCACATTAGCTATATTGGTCCTTTGCTCATGCCAGTTTGAGAAGGTCTCCATTGACTTCTTGCTGGCAAATCTTTCTCTTATCGACTATGAAAAATTGCTCTGAGGGCAGATCTAGAGCGGCACCCTGGCCCTATTTTCATTATTGATAGGTCACCTTGTGCTCAGCATCGATCAGTATCATGGGTCTTGACTGCGTGGTTTCCCTTGTGTTCGACATCATCTTTCATTATCACACATTGGGATTTGTGAAGTGCCTTGGTTTCCATTTGACCCTATTGGTGGATTCCTCACCTATGTGTGAGCTTTCATTATTGGTTGGTTCAGAGGGTTTCTATCATGTGCTAGCCACATCTTATTTACGTCGGAAACATGCTTCGGTTGGGTTACTACATGTTTGCTCATCATATTCCTTCCACATTATTGGCCTATGGGTTACTCTCGCGCTAGATTGATAAAGGATGCCTTAATGCCTTCCTTCTAGCGGATCTTTTCCCATCGACTTCAACTCATGGCTATGGGAAGGAGATCTAGAGTCCATTTAGCAGTACCTTAGGGTTTGCAGTCATTAGTGGCAGATTCCTTCGCTATCGACAGTGGGAAAACATCATTATCTCTTGATTGATAGATTCTTCCAAGTGTTCGACTACAACTCATTTATTCGCACTCACGGTTGTTAATGGTATACATCAATGACCGGTAATCAAACAATTTCTCACATGGTAGACTACAGATCATTTATTCCAATTGTGTAGAAATGTACCACAGTGGTTGGTGAAGACCTAGGGTTTGCGTCAGCATGTCTTGGTTCACTTGTCAGTTGCTCATGTTTCTACTAGTTGACACCATCCACCTTATATATTGCAGTTCATTACAGTGATATATTATATGTTGGCACCCGAGTTGCAGTGTAGTATCATTTATTCCATCATGTTCACTTGTTACTATTTGGATCATTTTCTTGACTTCAGTGATCAGCTTCATACTTCAGCATCATTGATCAGCTCTTTATGTGAGATATTTAGACATGTACTTTCTTGATTATGATCATATGATCCATTATGTATTTCCAGTTCCTTTATACTTGTATGCATATTGGATCTGATTTTGTACTTGACATGCAGATATGCTTTACTATTTTTGAGCATGGCTATGCCCGCCTAAGACAATAGTCTTTCACTGGCTTGGCAGGCTGAATTCTGGTGAACTCCTCCTTGGTCTCGGCATGATTCCTTCTATATACTTAATACATTTTGGCCATCATGTACCCGTTCTGACCTCATATATTAGGAGGCATATGTTATAGCACCATTTACCACTCTTGGTAGATCTGATGCTCTGATTATGGCCTAGGGCAACCCTTCCTTCCAAACTTGGTGCAAAATTTTAAAAAACAGTGTTTTATTCCCCATATGCTACTTTTCCCTGTGATAAAACCGTGTACACACAGGTGAGCATATACCCAACCGACGTACATATGTTAAAACACTTAAAAATTAAATTTCCTTAATTTTAGGCAGAGTTCATGGGTTTTACCTATAACTCACCTCCTATTTCCCATGGCCCAATTGTTTCCCAACTCAAAAAACTAATTTGGAGAAGTATAAATAAACCTCCATGGGAAGGCCTTAAGGGAGAAGTTAGGAGATATTGATACTATAGTGAGATTATCCCTGATTGAGTCTGACAAAATTCCTATGCCTCCTGCACACACCAAAGCTTCAGGAAACCCGTGTTTCCTTGTTGGATATATCCTTCATCTTTCTTGAGATATCCTTGTATTGGTGATGGAGGAAGATTGCTGAGGCCGGGAAAGGACGGATCCAGAGGACGGTTCCTCTTGGTGCTAGAGAAGGACTGAAGTCATATTTTTCCACTTTTCTTGTAGCTAACTTCAATAAAGGAATGGTGTTCTATTTCCGATATTAAATGTGTTTATGCATCTATTTATATTGTAATTCATTTATGAATCTTACATTGATGCATAATTGTCCATTCATTTATATGATTTAAAGTTAATATCATGAACATGCTTTATGTTTCTGCTGCTGTATATGTTTCATTTGAAAAAATTTCAGGTTTTGAAGACATCAAGAGAAGATGAGGGTTTTCACCCTACAGGATCTACTCAAACATAGGACTTTCGAGTAAGGACACTCTTACGTAGTTTAGTAGAATTAGCATTTAGGTTGATTGCATGAGCATTTCTTGTTGGGATTTGCCCTCCACTCTATTGGGGTTCTCAACCCAAGACCCTAGGGTGTTCTCACCCACAACAAATGTTAGGCAAAACAACACTCTGTATAGTATGGTATCAAGCAACAAAGAGCTAACAACACACTATTTACACTCTGATGGAGCAATAGAGTGATAATTTTCATGGATAAAGTTAAACTAGGTCAAAGTTTCTCACTCAAAGAGGACAAGGATCAAAGGACCATAAATGGTCAAAAAGATGT
Source organism: Pinus tabuliformis (assembly GCA_031772625.1). Classification (NCBI taxonomy): domain Eukaryota; kingdom Viridiplantae; phylum Streptophyta; class Pinopsida; order Pinales; family Pinaceae; genus Pinus; species Pinus tabuliformis. The sequence continues at coordinate 275,700,132 of CM062811.1, forward strand.
CTAGATTAAATGTGATAACTACTTAGAGATATCTATAAAAGCAAGTTATTCACAAATCAATAGCAGAGGAAAAATAACATATGTTAAGTGTTGTAGACTGCGAACATACAAGTTTCCTTGTGATAAGCAGTCATCATTGTTCGAGTGAATAGTGAGTTGTTGGTGAGAGAAGGACCACAGGAAGAGAGCACGACAATGAACCAAATTGATTTAATATTTTACAAACAAAACATGTTTTTCCCCCACTACTTCATTCTCTCATATTTATTTATTTTTCTTATATGTTGATTATCGATATGGATATGGGTTACTGCTAATAGTTTTTTCAGGGCATAGGATTTGGTAACTTGTTTACTGTGTTTAGGTATTCAGGAATGGGTAGAGGAGCAAATATATTTAGTGGTTTCCCCAAGATGGTTGCACCAATTAATGAACTTCTCTCGATATAAGGTATGTTTCCTTATCCCTATCTATGATCTTTTGGTATATGCATGTATGTTTTGAGATTGGCTTGTTTGACACATTGACTATAACTCTTACCTTTTGGGCAAGTCTTGGGCAGACTTATTGGGTTAAGGTAGCTTGTTATGGCAAGTGAAATTTCACCTTAAACAAAATTGGTGACTCCACTAGGGAAATTCCAATCAATGCTTTTTTGTAGTCTTCATCTGAGTTTGTAGCAGCATTTTTTTATTTCTTTAGCATTATACAATGTCTAAGAGTTATAAAGTGAGTTTGGATCTAAAACCCTAGTGTTATAAAACCAAAGATATAGGTTTTTCCCTCCTAGTTCCCCTTTGTAGTTAATACCATAGTGTTGTTATGCCTTTTTTCGCTCAGTTTAATTTGCACCAGAGCATTAATAGCCTTATGTTGCTTAGTTTACTTTTCACTAGAGAGTTAAAGCCTCCAACCTAGAATTTTGCAAGATTTCTCCTACAATTTCTTTAGTTTTCGTACACATATTTCTGTTGCGCTAGTGTTTTTCTTCATATATGTTTTCTTGTGAATTTTTAATTTGTAAAACACTCAAATCCACTTCCCATGAGTGGATTTTCTTTTCTATTTTTAGGGTTTTGAATCCTCTTGGGTTTCATTCCCAATAGAGACATTAGTGGAGAGATACCTCTCAATCATTATTTCCTATCCAACCCTTTTATTTTTGCTGGATTGTGAGTGTGTCTAATTGCTTGGATTTTTCTTATGCCAACCCTTTTATTTTTGCTTGATTGTGAGTGTGTCTAATTTCTTGTATTTTTCTTATTAGTGCATGTTTGGTTGTCACTAAGGTTTTGGTTTTGAGTAATTTTTTTCTCTATTTCATTTGGTTCCTTTTGTTGTTTGTCTGCAGTTGTGTTTCTAATATAGATTATGTCTCTGAGTGATTAATGAGAGAGTGTGAGGATTGTATTCATCTTTGCATATAAAAATTATTGTACCTTTATTTATTTAGGTTTCATCGAAGAAAATAGCTTGCATTCATATCTTATGCACTTGTTTTTCCTTGAAGACAAGTCACAAACACCATACATGTTTCACACCATATACCTTTGACTTAATAAATAACCACTTAAAATTAATTCAATATTTTTTTCCTTTCTCTAGTATCACACCCATAGTAGCTTAGGTGGGCAATTTGGAATAGGTTGGTGAGGTAAACTCTCCAAGGACATGAAACAAAACAAAGAATCTTGAGCTAGGGAGGGAAAATCCATTTGCAGTTGCGCGTTGCCTAGGGAGCCCTTCTAAAATAAGGGTTAATAATGAGGTCACATTGAGTTCAGTGAAGTGATCTATCCTACTTTATTTCATGTTGGTGCATTGGTCTACACGTACTTGGGGGGTCTCCCTAGGGAGGCTTTAGGATTGATACCCTGCCTTTTTGTGTAAATCTAACTAATGACTATTCCCCTAGGTAAGGTTGTTATACGTACTATCCTTAGTGGCCATAATATTAGGTACATTATAAGTGTGACGAAGAGGGGTATTTCATTGTTATACACTAATCATACATTAGTTAGTACTCACCTGGTTCTCCTAGAGCATTTCTGCGCATAATTAAGGGTACTAGCACTAGGCGTAAAAGTCGTTAAGAAAGAGCCTGGTGTAATTTTCCTAAAAAAAATTTCATATTTTACCTAAGAATTAATTCAATAGGCTCTGAATATAGGTGGTGGGCTCCAGTATTGTAGCAATAATGCTACAACTCCTGGAGCTTCCTATCTCTAATTTTATCAACCCGGTAGTTTGTAACAAACTTGGAAGCGACGGTGCTGTATGCACAAGTACTAGCTCTTGTCGCAGCTGTCACTTGGTCAGCTGGCACAAGTCCGCTAGGGCTCAAGCCAACTTCTATATGTTCTCAGAAGAAGCTTTCTAAATGATGGACGAAGGCTATCTCAAAGGAAATTAACCTACTTTGCAAGAATGAACTGAAAGCCAACCAAACATGGAAACCCTAGTAAACCCTAATCTGACTAGTTTAATCTCTATGATGCAATGGTGGGAGTGCAAACTTCTAGAAATGATGCCATTACTTCTAGTGATATGAGATGCATGAATTTAAACTACTTTCATTGAAGAGAACACATTTTTGTATTTTTGCTCAAGTGGGTGGAGTTAGTGTGATTGTGCTTCTTACTAGGTCTTGACTGTGCAGGGGTAGTTCAAAGGGAGGAAGGCTTGGGAAAGGTCAGGAGGGCTCTGAGAGGATCCAGGGGATCCATCACATCATTCCACAGAAGTCCAAAACGTTCAGGTGCTTGGCAACCGTGTTTGCAGGCTTCTACAGGATGTCTGCAAGGGATCCTACAGGAAACTCGGGATTTCTACAGGAAGTCTGCTAACTTCTACAGGATGTCCTACAGTCGGAGTTTTGGGTAATGGAGGAGTGAAGGAACTGTATGGATGGATGGGTATGATGAAAGAGGAGCTCGAGATGGCCTATGGACAGAGAGATGAGGTGGAGAGAGAGTGGATAGAGCTGGTTGGTCGATAGAAGGGTAGAGGCAATGGAAGGCCAAAAAGATTGAGCAATGTGGATAATAGAAGGGTTGGAAGGCAAATGAGCTAAACAGAGGATGAGTAGGTGGCTTAGGCATGGTTCATAAAGATAAGAACACGATGAAGTGGTGCTGTGCAGTGTAAATGAAACAAATCACCCTTATCTTGCATGTAAACTAAAGTTCACCAACCTATTCTAACTATTTTATTAGGAATCAAAGAACAGCAATGTAAGTTGAGAGGAATTCGTGCATGATACTGAACCAAAGAGTCATTACTCAAGATAAAATCGCATGGACAACTCTTCAATCGAAAACATTACAACAATACTTGCATGCATATGTTAAAACAGTGTTTTTTTTGGCAGTTGGCACGGTCTACACTTCCGGTCCCCAAACAGAGGTGAAAGTGAGCATGCATTCAACCTTTTTGAACTCAACTTAACTTCAATCTCCCTACGCTAATTATGAACTAATGAAACAACTGCATTCATGAAACTAACCTACATAACCAAACCGAAACAGTCAACTCAGCAAACTGTATTTTTCAAGTGCAAGTAAAGGAAAGAAATGCAATGAAAAAAAACAAGTAACAATACAAAGGAAAGGAGGTCTATTGCTCTCAGGTTGGGCCCTAACCTGAGAGCTATAGCTCCCCTAAGAACTCAGAATCGAATCCAAATCTGACTGCCTTTTATTAAATAATCATGAGTCTAACAACATGCCAAAATTGGCTTACAAAGAGCAAAAACAGAGCTACAGCTCGTAATCCAAAATCTATAACAAAAGTTCAAGAGTCTCCACGAAGGCTACAGCCTTAATATTTATACATGATGAGGGCCAAGCTGGCCTCCTCAATTAGTGGAGCTTGGCTGTCCAACTGAAAGTGAACTGTTGTTCCTGTAGAATCCGTTCGCTACCTTCTAGCTCGGTGGTGATAGCTGTTGGAGCTCGGAGTTGGGGTGGAGATCATGAGGGAGGTCATTCAAGCCTGTGGACAACCTCCCTATAAACCCGCAATGCCACCTTGGCTGTCTCCTTGTCTCCATTTGCGTGGTCTTTGCTCCATTTAATGCCAAAAAACCTGAAATCATCATGTATTAGCCACATAGGCATAATGACTGCCCTTCTTCCTACAAATAACACGAATATACTAAGAAATGATGCATAAGTGATAAAAAAATGAAGGGTTGAGCAAGGTAAGTAGGCCAAATGAGCCCAAATTGTTACCAAAATTTGGGGCTCATCAATAGGATATCCCATTTGATCATTGGTTTTCTTTATTTCTCCCTTAGATTGGATATGTGCATGTTATTTGTTCATGCCTAGTGGCCTTAGGACATTTTTTTCATGCATTTGTGTACATCTTTTTCTGCCACTGTGGCGAAGTTTTGTTTGTTTTGTTCTCCTTTCCTTAAGGGCCTTTCTCCTTATGAGGAGGGTCCTTTTAACCATTAACATAGACTTAAACCTTCCACTACCATAGGCATGCCTGTGTCATGGGTCACTTTGGGTGATACGCATGGGATTGAATCTTTCGTTCACCAAGTGGTTGACCATAGTCTTCCACCTCATCTTCATACCTCAACACCCATCTCTCAATGTGGGGGTATAGACTTATATAGATATTTACACAATCCTTTACCTGAGTTCTTTGGGACTAGCACCACATCTAGGGAAAACCCTAGTGTTTCCACACCTATTGTAACTAATGGTCTCCTAGAGGCTACTTCCATACCTACCTTTATGACTACAGGTCTTGTCCACACTACATCCACAAAGAAACCCATTATCATTCTTGTAAAACTTTTGGGATCATTTTTCCCTCCATTTAGCACATCCACTATGGGTACCTCAACATCGTCGACATGCCCCCTCTGTTCATATTTGGAGGAGGTGCAAGCTTAGCTACAAGTAGCATAATCATGTCATAGGTTGAAGGTTAAAACTCCACATTTACCAAAATATCCTTCAGTAGGGAGTACATTCATACCTAATGGTGTGTTGAAAAATGGTTCGAATAATTTTACCTAGTCCATATCATTCCCTAGCTCAGTTGGGGACACTTTCATTTCTAGTGGGTTCACAACTCCTTGGGTAACTCAATCATCATGGGGATATATGTTCCACGGAACCATGCCTTTTCCTTGGAATTTCCAAGGGGTGGGGCACACTTTCTCGAACAATATGTTTAATCCTTGGGGTACCAATCCTTTTATTCAACCTTTTGGCACACCCTTTGGCCCGAGTGGTCAAAAACCTTTTAGGAATCATTTTGTCATTAGGGTCATCCACCTTAGGGGAACTAACCTCCATGATGTTTACATTGGTGTTGGATTCAACACCTCTAGCCAAAGCACCTCTTCAAGTCAAACCAACATTGGAAACCAAGCTATGATTGGAGAGATCCTCCACTCGGGTCACAAGGGCTGCCTACACCCCTTATTAGGTCCCTATACTACTAGTGTAACCCCTTATTGTTATTAGTGCAACCCCTTTATTATATTGGTGTTCCCATGTAGTCCCCATATTGTTATTATTGTACCCAATAGAAGCCCACTATTGTTATTATTGTGCAGTTACATTATTATTGTTATGTCGGCTCTGATTATATTATGACCCCTTAGACTCCTATATATAGAAACGAGGTATTTTCATTTGTATCATACAAGAATTGTTCATTTGTGTAATGTAAAGGACATTGCCCCCTCGAAGAGATTGATTTATAAGGTGTTGATCTATCTTTTCTATCTTTTTGTGAGCTGGTTTCATAACATTTGGTATCAGAGCTTTGGATTCTGTTATGAAACTGATGAAAAGAGATCTTGAGTATTTGCCAAAATCCCCTTTCATTGTAAATTCTTCGATCCTGGACCTGTGGGTTATGGCCCACAAAGCCTGAACGGAAGCGTTTTCAGATTTAATCCTTTTAATTTATTGACGTGGATCTTCATTTGAATAGAGCATCACTTTAAAAGACCCCGTGACAGTGTAACAATTCCGATCCATACAATCGGCGATCCACAGCTCCATCCAACTACTCAGATTAGGTTCTAATCGATTCAGCTACGATCCGATGCCAACCTTCAATGCTCCGATCCGATCAGTCGGTAGTCGGAGGTCGCAACAATTATAATTTCCGCTGCCCGATTGCAATTACCATTGAAAATCGCTAATCCCTGAGTTATGTGTAACTTGGTTATCGCTGATTCAACTCCCGGACCCGATCTCAATTTAAACCAGTTTACAGTCCTTTAGCATCCGATCTATTGTAATATGGATTACCTTTTGGGTTCCGAAGCAATGTTCGACTGTGGCAATTCAACATTAAACCGAACACATTATACACACACAATTATATTCGGTCAACATATACTTACAACAGTTACACAACAAATCAGATCACCATTGATCCTGTATGTGGTCAATGTCGACCAACAAACTCGCACACAGAATTAATTCATAAATTTAAACTACAAGATCCATAGCTCGATATGCAGGAAATCAACAAAATATATATTTTGTATTATATACAAAACAGTTAGACCCTAAAGCATTCCAGCCTTAGAGCATGATCGCTGCCGATTACATTCTGTTCACACACACCGCCTATCTATCACTCTAGATCTATATATATCTCTACCGCTGTTACATTGCATTTATATAAGAAATGTTAGATCGGAAGGATCAATCCGATCATTTCCTGATTTTCCTCTAACGAAGTTCTCCAAAATACATGCACGTAGATAACAATCCATCAAATCCTCTTTAAATCTATTTTAGAGCAAATTTTCATCCTGTTTTCCAGCTTGACTGTCCACGTCTTCATCGCTCCTCTTGGATTCCTCTTTAAATTAGAAAAGGGTGAGATGCTCCTGCATCAAAATCCTGAAGTAAAAAAAAATTATGACCTCCTGGTCATATACTTCTCCTTAGCAATTCTACCCACTGCATTTCTTCAGTAGAACTGCTTTTATGATCTTCTGTGAGCTGCAACCAACCTCTGCAGTAACAGTCTCCTCTGTTACATGATACCTCACCAAGCCCTCCACACTCGGTCTTTTGGCATCCTTCTGGTTCTCTTCTTTGGAACCAATTGAGCACACCTTGCTCTAGGTTGCTGCAAATCTTCTCACCTTCCGCTGCCGCCATCTGTACGACAGTAAGACCATAAACTCTCCAGCTTTACCACAACTGTACCTCTTTCCCCTTCTGCGTGCATTCTTTCTCCTTCTCGCAGGAAATCCTTTCCCTGCTCTGATACCACTTGATGAAAAGAGATCTTGAGTATTTGCCAAAATCCCCTTTCATTGTAAATTCTTTGATCCTGGACCTGTGGGTTATGGCCCACAAAGCCTAAATGGAAGCGTTTTCAGATTTAATCCTTTTAATTTATTGACGTGGATCTTCATTTGAATAGAGCATCACTTTAATCTCTTAAAAACAGCGTTGGGCACCTTTTAAATAACCACTGCACAATTACAAAATAGGAGTTAAGACCCCGTGACAGTGTAACAATTCCGATCCATATAATCAGCGATCCACAGCTCCGTCCAACTACTCAGATTAGGTTCTAATCGATTCAGATATGATCCGATGCCAGCCTTCAATGCTCCGATCCGATCAGTCGGTAGTCGGAGGTCGCAACAATTATAATTTCCGCTGCCCGATTGCGATTACCATTGAAAATCGCTAATCCCTGAGTTATGTGTAAATTCATTATCGCCGATTCAACTCCCGGACCCGATCTCAATTTAAACCAGTTTACAGTCCTTTAGCATCCGATCTATTGTAATATGGATTACCTTTTGGGTTCCGAAGCAATGTTCGACTGTGGCAATTCAACATTAAACCGAACACATTATACACACACAATTATATTCGGTCAACATATACTTACAACAGTTACACAACAAATCAGATCGCCATTGATCCTGTATGTGGTCAATGTCGACCAACGAACTCGCACACAGAATTAATTCATAAATTTAAACTACAAGATCCATAGCTCGATACGCAGGAAATCAACAAAATATATATTTTTTATTATATACAAAACAGTTAGACCCTAAAGCATTCCAGCCTTAGAGCATGATCGCTGCCGATTACATTCTATTCACACACCGCCTATCTATCACTCTAGATCTATATATATCTCTACCGCTGTTACATTGCATTTATATAAGAAATGTTAGATCGGAAGGATCGATCCGATCGTTTCCTGATTTTCCTCTAACGAAGTTCTCCAAAATACATGCACGTAGATAACAATCCATCAAATCCTCTTTAAATCTGTTTTAGAGAAAATTTTCCTCCTGTTTTCCAGCTTGACTGTCCACGTCTTCATCGCTCCTCTTGAATTCCTCTTTAAATTAGAAAAGGGTGAGATGCTCCTGCATCAGAAACCAGCTCACAAAAATATAGAAAAGATAGATCAACGCCTTAGAATTCAGCCTCTTCGAGGGGGCAACCTCCTTTACATTACACAAATGAATGATTCCTTGATGATTCAAATGCCAAAACCTCCTTTCTATATATAGGAGTCTAAGGAGTCACAATATAACCCAGCTGACCTAACAATAATAATATAAAGGCACAAAAATAACAATAGAGGGATTCTATGGGGCACAATAATAACAATATGGGGACAATAGGGGCACAACAATATTAATAAGGGATACAACTACAATAGTAATGGGGTAATCACTAGTATTATAGGGACCTAACATGCCCCTCTCCTTCAAAAAAGTGTTGTCCTCAACACTTGAGTAGTTTGAGATGCTTCTGTATAAAATTCTCATCCTCCCATGTGGAATCTTCAGCGGATAAGTTCTTCCACTTGACAAGATACTCCGAAATTGATCAATTTCGTAGCTCGAGTTCTTATTTCTGTGACTGCTTCTGGTTCCAATATAATTTTTCCTTCCTCGTCAAGTTCTAGCAATATTGTTTGAACTGGGAACTTGTCGCCTATAACCTTCTTTAAACATTAAACATGGAAAATTGGGTGCACTCGAGAAGCTGCAGGAAGCTGCAATTTGTATGCCATAGTACCAATCTTTGCAACACCTTGTATGGACCATAATACTTTGGTGATAATTTATTATCCTTCTTAGCTTGCTTGAGGGACATTTGTTTATATGGTTGTAGCCGTAGGAATACCCAATCACCTACATCAAAAGTTCTTTCACTGCGATGTTGATCTGCCTATTGTTTCATTCTATTATGTGCCAACACGAGGTTATCCTTTAAGAGTTGGAGGACTTGTTGTTGATGCTCGATGTGATCTTCCACTGCTTGAACCTTAGAATTTTATTTTAAATATGATGTGATGGATGCTTGCTGATATCCATAAAGTGCCATAAATGGGGTCATGTTTGTTGTTGTATGGAAGGAAGTGTTATACCACCATTCAGCCAGAGGCAACCATTTGACCCATTGTGTCTGTTTATCAGATACAAAACAACGAAGATATCCTTCCAAACATTTTTTTACTATCTCGGTTTGCCCATCAGATTGAGGATGATAAGATGAGCTATGAGCTAACTGAGTACTGAGACAAGAAAATAATTCTGTCAAAAAATTTCCAGTGAAAATGGGATCTCTGTCACTTACAATAATCTTTGGGTTTCCATGTAGCTTTTGAATTGTTTCCATAAATGCAATAGAAACTATATTGGCTTTAAATGGATGTGATAATGCACAAAAGTGTGCATACCTAGTAAGTCTGTCAACTACCACCATGATGACACTCTTTCCCTCAGACTTGGGTAAACCTGTGATAAAATCCATTGAAACCTCCTCCCAACGTTGGCTTGGAATGGATAAAGGTTGTAATAGACCCGAGGTCTTAATTGTTTCAACTTTATTTTGTTGGAAAACCAAATATTCTGCCACAAACTTTTGAATATCCGATTTAAGGCCATCCCAAAAAAATTCCTTCTTAACCCAGTGGTAAGTTTTTAAAAATCCTGAGTGCCTTCCTAAGGGAGAAGTGTGCAATTCCAGAAGAATATTTTGCTTGAGTTGGGAATTCTTACAGAGGTATAAGCGATCTTTGTACCATAACAAATCATTTTTCCAGCTAAATGTATCAGATGTACTGGAATCTTGTTGTAACTTTCGAATAAGTGCCCACACTTCTTCATCATTCTTCCATTCCTCCCTTGCTTCGTTTATCCAATCTGGTTGGATAATAGAAATGGCGCACAACAATGCTTCCATATCCTCATCCTTTCTTGAGAGTGCATCTGCCACCACATTTTGCTTCCCTTTTTTGTAGATGATTTCAAAGTCATAACCCAACATCTTTGTGACCCACTTTTGTTGCTCTTCAGAGGATAATCTTTGTTCTAAAAGTATTTAAGGCTATCATGATCTGTTTTTACCTTGAAGTTGTGGAGCACCTGGAAGGTATGCTTTTGACTAGCAATCTAGTGGTTTTTCAATAATAATTGTAACCTTTGCTGCATTATGAGTTCAAAGAAGATAAAGGGTTTTGATAAAATGTGCAACAATCGATAAAGGAAGCTCAAGTGCTAATGATTGACGTTTTCTATGCAGGAAGACGTGGGAACAAAGGATCGGCGATTAAAAACAAGAAGCAAAGGGAAAATAACTGTTGTCCCTCCAACAGGGAACCGGATGCGGACAAGATCAAGTAAAATTAGAGCCGAATAACCCAGAGAAAGAATGCAGGATACTGAGATGGAGAACGCAAGAAGGGAAAGAGAAGAATCGAATGATTAGCGAATCCCTCAGGATATTTGATCCTGAGGGATCGCTGCTTTAACTTATCTTTTGATTATCTAGATACCTCCGTCATTGCTGTTATATAAAGGCACCACGCCATTGAGCAGGGGACGACTGTTTTTGTAATTTTAAGTTTCAGAACCAATTGAAATCATTGAGTCTCTCTGAGACCTGACTTTGTTATACTTTTGTTGATGCGATTAATATAAAATACTTGGTGTTCATTTTGTCTCTGCATCTGGAGTAACTTAAGGCAGTGTTCCATTGGTAGCCAAGGGCCCAGCTCCGAAGGACACTTGCTTTTGTATTATTATACTGTGTGGTTTGTTTGTTTCCATTATTTGAGTAATCTGATACATCTTTTATGTGATATACTATGCTTCATTATAACTGATATCTGAATGAGTTCTTTACTTCATGTCTCTGCATTGTATAAGTGGATCTATTCGAATTGCATCTCCCATCTATTTCTGTAGCGGAATGTTATGAATGTTGTTGTTATCAGATCCATGTGAAATAGTATTTGTAAGACTTGAAAGCAATATTACTTCATTCAGAAACATAGTCATATCATCCATTACTCTCAGATTACTATAGTGATATAGAACGTGTACATACGGTTGAGGATTGCTGTTCCATTTATTACTGTTGTTCCATTATTGCTGTTCCATTATTGCTGTTCCATTTCTTTATTGCTGTTCCATTTCTTTACTGCTGTTCCATTTCCAGATTGTTGTTTCATTTTACTTTCCGCTGCTTGATTTACCTGCCTTTGTTGTTCTTAGTGTGAGAGCAGGCCTAAGGCTATAGTGAGCCTCAGCAAGACGCTGCTTAGCCCTAGACCTATAAGTCCATGCTCTGATTTCCTTCCTTTATCAGTTTCTAAAGGGATGGGTTATTGCTTCCGCACCCTTGACTAATCAACTGCCTTGTGTGATTTTATCTTTTGGGTTAGTTTGGTTACAGCTTAGCATCTGTTTCCTTTCGAATCATTAGGACACTGTACTACCGAGCATTACTCGGACAAATAGCCTCGGATTGAGCTACTCCTTGCAATAACAAAACGTTCTCGAATTGACTTATTAATGTGGGATAATTAGTGGTGTGGGAGACCCTAGTTACAGCTCTACATTTTGGCGCCGTTGCCGGGGAAGGAGTAATAGCCATTTGCCCTTTACAGAGTAGTGCGCAAGTCTGCTAGGGGGAAGTTGGATTTTAAAAACGGAAGGTAAGAACCTGCGTACGGAGCACGCAAAAGCCCTGCTCCACCGTCCACTCTCTTAGTAGAATTGCTGGTTGATAGGATTTAGTAGTTTTTAGAGTGCATGACTAAGCAGAAAAAGTTAGAAAAGAATATCAAACCCCCAGCCAAACCTGAGAAAGCCAAAGGACCGGTGACCCTTGGCCGAACGACCTTCATAGACGAAATCTATAAGAAAACTGAATCTCAGCCGTCAGTAGGCCTCAGAAAGATTCATTCTAAGCAACCTACTAGTTCCCTTCAGGTTACAGCATCACCATCTGGAGCCTACGCTGAGGTGCAGAGTCAGACTGTTGAACAGGACTTCCAAGAAATTGAAAATCCTGTGTCAGAACGGCTGCAAGAAGGGAACTTAAGCAACCTTTGTGAAGGAGAAGGGGAAACAGGGGAAATAGAGGAACCGAAATCTCCTTCTAGGATAATCCAGCTGTTAAACAGCCCAGATAAGGGAAGCGCAGCCATAATTAATATTGAAGGCACCCCATTCCTTCAGATAGAAATCCCAGATAAGGGAAGTGTCATCAAGACAACCCCTGCCAAGGCCGCCCCTTCTCAACCTAGGAACACCCTCCTAGAAATTCCGGAAGGTTATTGGCACATATTCGATCCCATGGCGCAGAATCAGCCAGATACCCAAACTTCTACATTGCAATATCCTATAGTAGATTCTGCTGCAAATGCCCCCATGAAGGCAATTCCTCTTCAACACATCCCAACGTTTCACGGACTCACATCAGAGGACCCTGATGCATTCTTATTTGAATTCGATGTGTTATGTAGAGGGTATGATTACACCACTGACCCCCAGAAATTAAAGTTGTTTCCCTCTACTTTGAAGGGAGCAGCTCTGAGGTGGTTTATGGGTCTAGGTGGTGGAGTCATAAACAATTGGGAGCAAATGAAAGAATCCTTTCTCAAGAAATATCAGGATTACTGTAGGTCAAGAGAACTGAAAGATGAAATCTTCCAAATGACGGCCAGACCAAATGAAACTCTAGAGGAATATGTAGAACGCTTCCAGTATAATTTACAGAGATCCCCCTATGCATCATTACCTCTGCCTGATAATGTGTTGAAAACTGCATTAATTAGAGGTATGAAAGAACAGTGGATTGAAAGATTGAATATCATGGGAAAAGGGGATATTTACCAAGAGAATTTTGCTGATATCATTGATTTATGCATTAGGAGTTCAAGAGGTAGCACAAGGATAAAACCAACAGAATATGATAGGTTTGTTAGAGATAACAAAATATCAACAGAAGGGGTAACACGTGTAGAACTTGGGAATTTATTAGAAAATTTTAAAACTGATATCCTAGGGACATTAACTACTCAGCTTGATATTGTGCAGGCTAAACAAAAGCAAATGGAGGCAGAGCAAAATCTGGCAATTTTCTGCCCCCGATGCAGAAGAAAACACAGCCACAAAGAATGTCCGCTAGATACAGTTCAAGCATGTGCTATCTGTACAAAAGACCACCTTACTGAAAGCTGCCCCTCACTTCCTGGATTGAAGGCTGTATACAAGGAAGCAGAAGAGGAATCAGAACCAGCATACTTTGTTAACCAACGTCGCCAATGGCAACCTAGGCAATCAGGTATGTTTTCGGACCCAGCTTCTTCTTTTCAACCTCCACAATACAATGCTCAGCAATATGGTATGTGGCAAAACCAATCTACACCCCCAGTCCCGAATTGGTCATCACAGCCATTTCCTTCTCCGAATCCATGGATGAATCAGACAAACCAATTCGGATGGCCAAATTTTCCCTGCACCCCACCATATTGGCAGAACAACTCATATCCTCCGCAATGGATTCCCCCCACTTCACAAGGTTCACCCTGGCAGACCAACTGGCCAAGATCGACATATCAGTCAACAGGAACTATTCCACTCCCTCAACCAACTCTGCCAGCCTTACAACAAAACCCCCAGTCTAATTTAAGGCCGCAACTCCCAGCCCAACCCAATCCCAATCCTAATAATAGACCAGTCCAATCCATCCAAATCATAGACACATCAGAAACTGGACTTGATCTAAGGGAGTGCAATGACCTTCAGTTACGATCTGGACGTATCATAGAAACAGAGGGAGACAAAACAGTTCACATTGAAGATCAGTTACCAATAGAACAACCGCTACAACAAAAGGATGTAAATAAAGAACAGACCCATCAACAAACAAATACATCCTCTCCTCCTTTCCTGGAACGATTAGTCATACCACGACCAGTGCAACATCCAGACTTTGACATTCTGGGAGAGTTACAAAACTTGTATATAAAAATTCCATTCCTCCAGGCCATTCAAGATATTCCCATATACGCAAAAACTATAAAAGAACTGTGCATAAAAAAATCAAGGAGGAATATAACTACTAACCCTAGAGTCCAAGTAGTTGGAACTTTATCCGACCTGTTATCAGGAAAAGAGACACCTATCAAATACGAAGATCCCGGGAACCCAATTGTAACTGTCCAAATCTATGGTCAAACCCTTACTAACGCTTTAGTCGACTTGGGAGCTGCAATCAATATTTTGACAACTTCCACCTGCCAAAAGCTTGGCATCACATCAGTAGAACCCACTTCTACTTTGTTAGAATTGGCAGATCGATCTGTAGTTCGACCCGAAGGTACTCTATATGATGTCATGGTTTCCGTAGATTCTTGGGAATATCCAACTGACTTCCTGGTAATTAATCCAAAAACCCGACTAGACGGACATCCGCTAATATTAGGAAGACCTTGGCTTGCTACTGCCGATGCCTACATTGGTTGCCGGCAGGGAAACATGACCATAACTAAAGGACCAGATGTTAAAAATCTAGTTTTATATCCTCCAGCACAACCAAGCCTGCCAATTATCAAAACCAATCAGTATCCTGTGTCATACCTTACTAACAATATCAGAGCCCCATTGACTGTACAGAAGGCTTTAGATTTTAAAGATCAAATAGAAGATGATGCCATCAATAACTTCATTAGTCAAACCGAATCTGGATCTCACACACAGTGTTTCATGATAGAGGCAGCATTTAATAGCGAGCTAGAAGAAGACCCTTTAAAAGATCCACATGACCAAACAATACCAGTAACTATTGTTGCCAATAGTAAAGTCGTGGAAATTGAACCTGGTAAGACTCTAAATATTAACGCCAACCTTACACCAGACCAAGAAGCAAAACTTGTAAATCTGTTACGAAAATATCAGGGAGCATTTGCGTGGGATTACCCTGACATGAAGGGGATTGATCCTCAATTATGCACCCACCACATTTATATAGAGAAGGATGCGAGACCTGTTCGTCAGCCACAAAGAAGACTCAACCCCCATCTAAAAGAAATAGTAAAAGCCGAACTTCAGAAACTTTTAGATGTTAATTTTATTTACCCCATCTCTGACAGTAAGTGGGTCTCTCCCCTGGTGGTGGTACCCAAGAAAAATGGGAAATGGAGGATTTGCGTGGATTACAAGGAGTTAAATAAGGCCACACAGAAGGATCACTTTCCCCTCCCATTTATAGATCAAGTATTGGACACTTTGGCAGGGAAGAAATTTTTTTCTTTCCTGGACGGCTTCAGCGGATATAACCAAATCCAAATTGCCGCTGAAGACCAGGATAAAACTACCTTTACTTGCCCTTGGGGAACGTTTGCCTATCGAGTACTACCCTTCGGCCTATGCAATGCCCCTGCTACATTCCAAAGGGCTGTTCTCAGCATATTTACAGCCCTAATAAACGACGGACTTGAGGTGTACATGGATGATTTCACACCATATGGAGATGATTTCGACCCAGCTCTGGATACCCTGGAAAAAGTCCTACAACGTTGTATCACTACCAGACTTTGCCTGAGCCACGAAAAATGTTACATGATGATGACAGAAGGGCTCACTCTAGGGCATTACATCTCAGCAGCTGGCATCCAGGTAGACCCTGCTAAAATTCAGATTCTTTTGCTTATTCCTACTCCCACTACTCAAACAGAGGTACGCAGTTTCCTTGGATTTTTTGGGTATTACAGACGATTTATAGAACATTACTCACGTATTGCTGCACCTCTATATGCTTTAACTGGCAATGTTGATTTCTTGTGGACAGAAAAATGCGACCAGGCTTTTAAGGAATTGAAGAACCTGTTATCGACAGCTCCAGTCCTTCGAGGACCCAACTGGAATTTGCCATTTCAAATCTCATCTGATGCCTCGGACACAGCAATTGGTGCAGTCTTGGGGCAAGAAGAGGATAAGAAGCCATATGCTATTTACTATATCAGCAAAAATTTATCCTTTGCCGAACTCAATTATACTGTTACTGAAAAGGAATTCCTGGCTGTAATACATGCTGTTAACAAATTTAGACATTATATTACAGGCTATCCTGTTGTGTTATATACAGATCATTCTGCAATCAAATATTTGGCAAATAAACCTGTTACGAATGCTAGAGTAACCAGGTGGTTGATCTTATTGCAGGAGTTCGACATCACAATCAAGGATCGACCTGGCAAGGAGAACCCTGTAGCTGATTTCCTCTCACGAATACCGAAAGCAATTGAAACAGCAGCAGTGGAAGATCAATTTCCTGACGAGCACCTGTTTGCTGTTGCGGTTCGAACACCCTGGTATGCTGATGTCGCCAATTACCTCGCAGTCGGTAAGCTACCAAAACACTTAACCCCTCAGGAACGCAAGCAGATTGTTCAGAAGAGCACTCGGTTTTCATGGATTGGAGGCCATTTGTTCCATACAGGGGCAGACATGCAAATCAGAAGGTGTATTCGAGAAGACGAAATCTTCGACATTCTGAAAGCTTGCCATGACGGGCCATGCGGGGGACATTTCGCTGAAAAAAGAACAACACATAAAGTATTGCAGACCGGATACTATTGGCCTACAATTTTCAAGGATGCGAAAAAATTTGCACAAGCCTGTGACAGCTGCCAGCGAGCAGGAAAACCTGGCCAAGCCGATGAAATGCCTCTGAGACCACAATTGGTCATTGAGCCATTTGAACGATGGGCTCTGGACTTCGTTGGGCCCATCAATCCATCATCAAATCAGAGGGCATACATTCTGGTGGCGACAGACTACGTTACTAAATGGGTCGAGGCCGAATCATTACCTAGGGCTACAGAAGACTCTGTGATACAATTCTTGTTCCATTTGTTTGTACGTTACGGACTTCCGAGAGAATTAATCACCGACGGCGGACCACAATTTGTTGGAAATAAATTAGCTGCAACACTTAACAATTACCATGTCCAACACAAGATCACTACCCCATACCATCCGCAGGCAAATGGGCAAGTAGAAAGTAGTAATAAGGTAATAGAATCAATCTTAACAAAGACCATTGCATCGCATCAGCGAGATTGGGCCGCTCGGCTACCTGAGGCACTGTGGGCCTACAGAACCACATGGAGAAGTACTACAGGCTATTCACCCTATCAATTAGTGTTTGGAAAGCAGCCAATTTTTCCCATAGAATTTGAAATCCGAACGCTACGAACTGCACAGGAAGTCGGCCTAGATCTGAGTGAGGCACAAATCAATCAATTACAGCAGATTGATGAATTGGACGAAATCAGGCTCTTCGCATTACAAAATACAGCATTGATTCAACAGCAGCGAGCTAAATGGCACGATGCACTTATCAAGAATAAAGTCTTTCATGAAGGAGACTGGGCTCTGTTATACGACTCTCGGTTTCAGGATTTCCCGGGGAAACTCCAGACTCGATGGTTAGGACCATACGAAATCCAGAAGGTACACGATAATGGAACCCTTACCCTGGTCACAATTGACGGTTCTGGATATGCATTCAAAGTAAATGGCCACCGAGTTCGCCTTTATCGGAAGCCACTCACTCGGGAATCCTTCTGTCAACAGCTGCGACAAGATACTGATATGGAAATTTTAGGAGAGGAAGCGAAATCTTCCTCACCTATAGCTTAAGAAATTCATTTCATAACTTGTACATAACATCTTGTATATATGTTTCCTTGATTTTTTTACTTGTATTCCAAGTGTTTTTGTTGTTCCTTTGCGAAAAGGAACAACACTTGTGGGATTTTGCTGTTCCTTTTCAAAAGGAACAGCTTTTGAGTGTTTTTGTTGTTCCTTTGTGAAAAGGAACAGCACTTTTGCTTTTTGCTGTTCCTTTGCGAAAAGGAACAACACTTGTGTGCTTTTTGTTGTTCCTTTACGAAAAGGAACAGCACTTGTGTGTCTTGCTGTTCCTTTGTGAAAAGGAACAGCACTTTTGCTTTTTGTTGTTCCTTTGCGAAAAGGAACAGCACTTGTGTGCTTTTTGCTGTTCCTTTGCGAAAAGGAACAACACTTGTGTGTCTTGCTGTTCCTTTGTGAAAAGGAACAGCACTTTTGCTTTTTGCTGTTCCTTTGCGAAAAGGAACATCACTTTTGTGTTTTGCTGTTCCTTTGTGAAAAGGAACAGCACTTGTGTGTTTTGTTGTTCCTTTGCGAAAAGGAACAGTACCTGTGTGTTTTTGTTGTTGCTTTGCGAAAAGGAACAACACTTGTGTGTTTTGTTTTTCCTTTGCGAAAAGGAACAGCACTTGTGTGTTTTGCTGTTCCTTTGCGAAAAGGAACAACACCTGTGTGTTTTTGCTGTTCCTTTGCGAAAAGGAACAACACTTGTGTGTTTTGCTGTTCCTTTGCGAAAAGGAACAGCACTTGTGTGTTTTGTTGTTCCTTTGCGAAAAGGAACAGCACTTGTGTGTTCCTGTTGTTCCTTTGCGAAAAGGAACAGCACTTGAGTGCGTCTGCTGTTCCTTGTCAAAAGGAACAGCATTTGAGTGTCTTTGCTGTTCCTTTCTCAAAAGGAACAGCATTTGTGATTTTCAGTTGTTCCTCTCAAAGAAATGGTATCCTACGAATGAATTCTTCTCTCAGGAATGCCATTGACATGTTTTCGCCCTTATGGAGGATGCTTTGCGACCATGGTCTCCTCAATCTTTTAGATACAGCAATGAACTTATGTGGTGAACATAAACCATGAGATACCGAAATCAGCATATCATAAATCGCTATCACTATGAAGCCAGTATGTATAAAAGGACAAGAGGACGGACGTGAACTTTTCATCTTCGCTGTCATTGTCATTTACCGGTACCATTGTTATTGGTGATCTTTATCATGACGATTTCCCTAAAAATCTTTTTTTTTTATCACTACTTGGGAATAAGAACGAACGATTTATATCTATCTGTTGGGATCGTAAGACTTCTTCCACCATTCCCCGCTCTTAAGGAGTGCGGAACCACCCTGATGTGAAAATAAACAAGAGAGGTGCTCTGCAAAAGAAAACAAAAACAAAATATGAAAGTTGTCAAATGCAGGATAGGGGGTCTCATTCAGAGCCGGCCTACCATGATCATAAGGGTGGAAGCGAAGTGGCATTCCCATAATGGCCACCACACCAGGGATATGGTCCAAAGGTAAATTAACAAGCAAACCTTGGAACAGGAGGTCTCATCGCGAGCTGGCCTGACCACGTTTCGCGCCTACCTTGTGAATGGCATTATGGCTATCTGGTCACCAAGCCAGCATAATGGCCTGCATTTTGACAAAGCACTCTTCAGAATATACACAAAGGATCATGGTTCCGGAGGGTGAGATAAACAACTCTGCCAAGGTTATGAACACCTGTTGGCAGCAGAGCTCTGTTAATGGCATCGAAGTCGTAATATTTACACCAACAGGTATGATATTAAATCTTTCTGTCTCTTATATCCTTTGCATGTATCATATGTCACACCCCGATATATCTATCGCATGAATATTACCACTAATCATGGCAACGGAACTGACAATGACTACTGGAGACTTCGTACAGTTGACAGACGTCCAATCCCCCGGTTCCTCATTATATCACGCGGGCTTATATAAAACGCGATCCACCTTTTTGCCTCGGTTTCGGCATTTTGTTGTTTTTTTACAACATGGCATAATTTCATATGATGTACTTGATGATTGCACTCCCGACTGGCTGCTGCTCCTCTCTTTGACGGCTGTGGGCAGCCTATCAGATCGCGGGGGGGGAAGTAACCTCATTACTCCATGGATTACGTGGCTGCATACCATTCGGGCAAAATAATGTACAAAGGAATGGCATGATTTAACGGTATGATGCTTCCATCCCACGAAGACTGCCGTCCACGATCTTTTCTTTTTGTTGCATGCCCTGTGTGATCCTTTCCAAAATTGGCATCGATCATCCTCTCTGCGTCGCAAATACCGCAAACAGTTGTTGTTCCATTTCTGAGTTCCATTTCTGAGTTGAATTATGGGCGGAAAGACGGTCCGAAGCGAACCTCACAAGCTGACAGTTTCCGCTGCCGCTCGTAAAATCCTGGAAAATGCAGGATGGTTGAATTACTTCAACCGCCTGCAAGAATCAAATGAAGCAGTAGCGTTGGAATTCCTGCAGAATTTGCAGGAAAACTACTCCATAGTAGGAGGAAAGCGGATAGAGGTTACAGAGGATATCATCGCAGAAGTCTCAGGATTACCAGCTGCTGGACCCATATGGACGCCGAAGAAGGAAAGATTACAAAAAGCTATGGAAATTTTCCAAGACGAAGGCCAAAGCTTGACAGTCAAAGGGAAAGGAGTTCTGCCGGCAACACTAGGGGAACCCTGGACTGAGCTAGCGAAGACAGTACAAAGCTATATCACCTGCGAAGGGAGAAAAGACGTGGTAAGACCTCGTCACCTGAAACTCTTAGCTGTTTTAAAAGGAAAATGTTCTGTAAATCTCCCTGCACTCTTAAATTCGTTACTACATGGCGCGGCCCAAAGCCTGAAAAAGGCCCAGCACATAGATATAGTCGTTAGCCACCATGGGCTGATTCAGTTGATAGTGAGCCACGGCATCACTCAACAGCAAAGCACTTGGGAGGAACTGGTCGCAATAGTCGAAGGAGGATCGGCTGCACCACCCCCAAAACCTGAACAGTCCTCTAGCACGCCGGAACGATTAGAGAAATGCAAGAAGTCAGCAGCAGAAAGGCATGCCGCTTCAAAACGAAAACAACCTCCCGATACGCCAGAACAACCAGAGAAACCCACAGAACCTGCTGATACACCCGACCAACCTGAGAGGCCAAGGAAGTCAGCTCGGCTGGCCCGGATACGAGGAAGGTTGGAAAGAATTCAGGGGACAACAGCCCAGCCAATTGAAATTGCGGATGAACCTCCAGAATCAGAAGGAGGACCCTCCGAAGGAAATGCTGAGCAATCGGAGGCCGAGACTGACCAGCCGGAAGGAGAAATTGAAAAAGGACATGAACCCTCTGAGGGAGAAGAGGCCACTAAACAGGGCAATCAGGAAGAAGAAATTGCACAGCCAGGGGGTAGCCCGTTGCAAGACCCTCCAGGTGAGGAGGAATTGGCAGCAGTTCTGGCCAATATGGGAGAATATGGCCAGGCTTCCAGCACAGGAGGTGTCCCTGACGGCCCCCCAGAAGAAGAATTACCCGAAGAAATGCATGCAGAAGAGGCAGGGGAAGAAAACCTGCCTGGTTATGATAATGAAATGGAAGATAACAATCCGGGACAATCTGACCCCAGGATGCCGGAAGATATCCCAGATAAGGAAGAAGCAAGCGTGAGAACCAAACCCTCTGCCGAGACAAGGGAAATTGCGAAATTAAGAAAGAAGCAGCAGAGGTTGCTGGGCACTATAGCCAGACTCCGGCAGCAAATTCGAATGCTGAAAGCCAGTCTGAGAATACAAAAGACTGCAGGGAAAAAGAGGAGGACCACGGTAGCAAGAACCCCGAGGACAAGAATTCGCTTTGATGGTCGAAACCCCATCAGGAGACCTACTGCCGAGGAACAGTCTGCTGTTCCAAATAATAATGGGGAACAGGGTGTTGTTCCAAATGACATGGAGGAACAAACTGTTGTTCCAAATAGCGCAGAGGGACAGACTGCTATTCCATCTGGCCTTGAAGAACGAATGGATATTCCAATGGAACAGCAAGAGGCTCCGATGGCAGGAAGACCGTAGCAACCCTTCGTTCGCATTAAGAAGGAAACAGAAAGCAAAGAAGTCCAAACAGAAGCACCACCCTCGGGCGTAATTCGGGTCCTAAACTCCAAGCAACGTAATAGGAAGGTCCAGGTTAAACTTCCAGCCTCTACGGCTATGTGGAAGAAGGACCCAAAAACCAGAACCTTGCATAAAATGATGAAGGAAGCCCAGCAGGAAGCTGAGCAGTTGCTAGAACAGACAGTCCCCAAGGAAAGATACGAAGAGCTCCAACAACAACTTCGAGACATCAGTCAGTCTGAGAGCCAGGCCTTTGAAGGATGGCAGAAGGAGTAGGAAAAGGTTGCTAAGGTAACTCGTCGATTAGATAGTGTTGTTAAGCAGATGGACACAGTGTGTTCCTTATATAATCACGTTTTGACTTGTAGGGCCCCTGCTAAAAATTATGCTTTATTTTTGCTTGAACGATATCTGAGATTAAAAATAAAAGCCGTTAGGGCAGGAGCACCTATCCATATCAACACTGTTAATGATTTTATAGACTGTTGCAAGCACTATGGAGTTAAAGTTCAAAGGTTGTTATGCGAGTTTTACCTGCACAATCTTGTGCTAGACCAGGAAACTGATTTAAATCCTGGCCCTTTTGTTGGCGATATACAATTCCAAGCCTTCATCTCATTTGGGGTTAATCAGGTGAAATGGCTCAGAGCTTATAACGCCTTTCAGAGACAAGAAAATAGCCTAGACTTGTGGATACGAGCTGAACCTAGAGACCCAGTGACGCTATGGAGAGAGCATAGGAGTCTTATAAGGATCCCAGGTGTCATTGAGATAATAGGACCCATGCACGAAGACTTGATCCGAAATGGTCTGGAATATTTCTTGACTATTAAAGATCTTGCCCTTGATGCTGCAAAATTTCGATACCGGACCTCTAGTCCAAGCATCCAGCTTAGGGAACCATTCAAATATGAAAATTTTGAGCTGGCTGCCAGCCGATTGAACCTTTATGGGGAACGGATTCTGCAAGCAGGGCCATCCTGGTTATGGTATCGATTTCGCAGTCCAATTATTTGGCACCCTGCACCCGGATATCAGGCCTTATATGAGATGCCTGCAGATCAAATAGATCAGTTCTTTGACTATCTAGTTGCTCATCACGGTTGCCGGCCTCCTCACGAGATCCCTTCTCCGGCCTATTCTCTCACTGCCTTGCATCTTAACTACAATGTTTTCATGAGGCCATGAAACAGGGTAAGCAGGGGGGTGTGTGGAGCACCTGGAAGGTATGCTTTTGACTAGCAATCTAGTGGTTTTTCAATAATAATTGTAACCTTTTCTGCATTATGAGTTCAAAGAAGATAAAGGGTTTTGATAAAATGTGCAACAATTGATAAAGGAAGCTCAAGTGCTAATGATTGACGTTTTCTATGCAGGAAGACGTGGGAACAAAGGATCGGTGATTAAAAACAAGAAGCAAAGGGAAAATAACTGTTGTCCCTCCAACAGGGAACCGGATGCGGACAAGATCAAGTAAAATTAGAGCCGAATAACCCAAAGAAAGAATGCAGGATACTGAGACGGAGAACGCAAGAAGGGAAAGAGAAGAATTGAACGATTAGCGAATCCCTCAGGATCTTTGATCCTGAGGGATCGCTGCTTTAACTTATCTTTTGATTATCTAGATACCTTCGTCATTGCTGTTATATAAAGGCACCACGCCATTGAGCGGGGGACGACTGTTTTTGTAATTTTAAGTTTCAGAACCAATTGAAATCATTGAGTCTCTCTGAGACCTGACTTTGTTATACTTATGTTGATGTGATTAATATAAAAGACTTGGTGTTCATTTCATCTCTGCATCTGGAGTAACTTAAGGCAGTGTTCCATTGGCAGCCAAGGGCCCAGCTCCGAAGGACACTTTCTTTTGTATTATTATACTATGTGGTTTGTTTGTTTCCATTATTTGAGTAATCTTATACATCTTTTATGTGATATACTATGCTTCATTATAACTGATATCTGAATGAGTTCTTTACTTCATGTCTCTGCATTGTATAAGTGGATCTATTCGAATTGCATCTCCCAGCTATTTCTGTAGCGGAATGTTATGAATGTTGTTGTTATCAGATCCATGTGAAATAGTATTTGTAAGACTTGAAAGCAATATTACTTCGTTCAGAAACATAGTCATATCATCCATTACTCTCATATTACTATAGTGATATAGAACGTGTACATACGGTTGAGGATTGCTGTTCCATTTATTACTGTTGTTCCATTATTGTTGTTCCATTTCTTTATTGCTGTTCCATTTCTTTACTGTTGTTCCATTTCCAAATTGCTGTTTCATTTTACTTTCCGCTGCTTGATTTACCTGCCTTTGTTGTTCTTAGTGTGAGAGCAGGTCTAAGGCTGTAGTGAGCCTCAGCAAGACGCTGCTTAGCCCCAGACCTATAAGTCCATGCTCTGATTTCCTTCCTTTATCAGTTTCTAAAGGGATGGGTTATTGCTTCCGCACCCTTGACTGATCAACTGCCTTGTGTGATTTTATGTTTTGGGTTAGTTTGGTTACAGCTTAGCATCTGTTTCCTTTCGAATCATTAGGACACTGTACTACCGAGCATTACTCGGACAAATAGCCTCGGATTGAGCTACTCCTTGCAATAACAAAACGTTCCTGGATTGACTTATTAATGTGGGATAATTAGTGGTGTGGGAGACCCTAGTTACAACTCTACAGAAGTGTCTTCCCATTAGGTAGGGTCACCATTTCTTAAGTGCATGTAGTATTGCCAACATTTCCTTCTCATAAATAGCTTTGTGTAAAAACTTTCCCTTGCTTAGACGACTTTCAAAAGCAATGGGTCTTTCATCTTGCATTAAAAAAGCACCAATTCCATTTCCTGAAGCATCACATTCCACAATAAAGGTTTTTGTGAAGTCCGGTGTAGCTAAGACCGGTGCTTGGCACATTGCCTCTTTAAGATGTTCGAAGGCCTTTGTTGCTTCTAGAGTCCATGAAAATGCATCTTTCTTCAATAATGTTGTTAGAGTTTCTACTATTCTCCCATAATTCTTAACAAGCTTGCAATAATACCCTGTCAACCCAAGAAATCCTCACAGATGCTTTATGGATATGGGGATTTTCCATTCCTTAATGGCTTTAATTTTGTTAGGGTCTACCTTAACTACTTCATGAGATACAATATGACCTAGATGTTCCACCTCTTGTACTCCAAAGAAACATTTGGATCTTTTTGCATATAATCATTTCTCCTCCAATAGTTGTAGCACCCTTTCAACATGTTCAACATGATCCTTCCAAGACTTGCTATAGATTAGTATATCATCAAAAAATACTAACACAAATTTTCTAAGGAAGGGTTTGAAAATGGAATTCATCAAACCTTGAAATGTAGAAGGTGCATTGGTAAGGCCAAAAGGCATGACCAAAAATTCATAATGACCCTCATGAGTTCTAAATGTTGTTTTCAGAATGTCTTCAGTCTTCATTCTGATTTGATGATATCCTGAATGAAGATCCAACTTGGTGAAGTAAATTGATCCATGCAATTCATCTATTAACTCATCAATGATAGGAATGGGAAACTTATCTTTAATAGTGAGCTTGTTGAGCTCCCTATAATCCGGACACATGCGCCATGATCCATCCTTCTTGTGCACCAATACTACTGAAGCAGAGAAAGAACTTTGACTAGGTTGAATTATACCAGCCTCTAGCATTTCTGCAACCATACATTCAATTTCACTATTTTGGGCATAGGGATATATGTACGGCCTGATGTTTGGAATCAAATGAATAGCATGATCATGATCATGAATAGGTGGGAGACCTTTGGGAGTCTCAAATACCTTGGAATGATTGTCCAAGATTTTTTGGAGATCTGGAGAAATAGATGATTTCGATGTGGAAACATCTAGCGAACATAATTGTGCAATTACACCTCTTTGTTCCTTTTTTAGAAGCTTTGTCATACCGTTATAGCTTATTATCTTTCTCGGTTTCCCTGCAATACCCCTTAATTCAAATTCCTTTCCTTCTGTAGAAAATTTCATGAAAAGTTCTTGAAAATTAAAAGCTATTGTACCCAAGGATTGCAGCCATTGGACTCCTAGTACAACATCAGCACCTTCCATTGGAATGGAAAGAATTAGGCTAGTCAATACATATTCTGCCATGGATAGCTTGATATTATGGCACTTTCCAGAGAAATTTATTGTTCCTCCATTTGCAACCATCACTTGACACTCTGGTGCTGGATATAGGAAGCAATTCAATTCTTTTGCTACCTTACAATGAATAAAATTGTGGGTACTTATTGAATCAATCAACATTATTACCTTTTTCTTCTTGATTTGTCCTTCTATCTTGATGGTTTGAGGAGTGTAATTCTAGCCAATGCATTACAAGATATGGTCAAATTCATTTCTTCTTTATCTAGACTTTGTTCCTGGAGTATATCCTCTTCTTTTGACCTTTCTTGCTCCGTTTCTTCTTCCTCTTCACAATCTATGTAGAATAATTTCTTCTCAGCACACTTATGACCTTTAGTGTATTTGCTATCACAACTGTAACAAAGCCCTTTTGCTCCTTTTTCTTCCAATTGTTGTGGTGTCAACATTATAGGTTGTGGAAGACTAGGGGCAACAACACTTCCATCTTTATAGTTGTGAGTGGTACACTTTGTGGTTGCCATAATTTTGCTTTCCATTTTTCTTGCTAACCTGAATGCCTTCTCTAATGAATCAGGTTTCCAAAGGCAAACATCATGTTGGATATTATCCTTTAAAGTCCCTATGAACACATCAATCCTATGCTCCTCTGGAATATATTTTACCCTTATGTTCAATTTTTGGAACTCCTCAATGTGCTCCATTATTGAACCCTTTTGTTTGAGACTTATCAATTGGCTAAAAAAAGTGTTTCTTTTTGTATCCTCATAATGTGCTGTCAATCCTTTCGTAAAAATTACCCAAGTGATAATTTGTTTACGAGAGCAAAGCCATTGATACCATACAAACTGATTTGGTTCCAAATATAAAGTTGCAGTACGTACCTTTTGTGTGTTTTTCACATTATTGAGATCGAAAAATTGCTCCATCTGTAATATCCATGTTGCGGGATCCTTGCCATCAAACTTCCTCATATCAATTTTTTGAATATGTTGGGTCTTCAATCTAACATTAGAGTCTATGAAATCATTATTAACATTTCTTTTGTTCACATCATGAGTTTCCTTTACTACCCTTTCACCATTAGTAAGTATTTCTTGTAGAAAATTTGTCAAATTTGTCTTCAAATCTACCATGCCTGTCTTCAAATTTTTGTTCAAATCTATCTTCAAATTATCCATCTTATCTTCCATGCCATTCATCTTAGCTTCCACGCCATTTATCTTAGCTTCTGTTATCTTTTGTGAGAGTGACATTTGTTGCACTTGGTCTTGTAATTTTGATATATCATGTAGCATTTCTTCGTCTTCTTCATGAGTCATGCTAGAGCTTTCAGGTTGCTTACTAGGTGTTTGCATTTTCTTTCCTCTGAGCATCAGTTACCGATAATAATTCTCTACTATTCCCTTTGAATTCCTTCAAAATAATTTTTCAAACTGAGCTTAAGCAAAAATTTAAAAAAAAATCTACACACCTTCTTTTCACTTTGTACGAGCTCGTTATTGCCTCTGATGTATCTCTGTAATTTTGGATCATCCAGTTTTGAAATTGTGACTTGCAGTATCCCTCTGTGTCCTCTTTCCAATGCCACCAGTCTGATCCAAATTGGATTCTCCAAGGAAGAGTTATGCCAAATCTCCCACAGTGACCTGATTATAGACTAGTTCAGTAGAGCGAACTTTTACGACATGCCATGTGTCCCTGTTTCAACCTTTGGCTCTGAAAAATATATACAAGAAACTATAGTCCGTCCTCTTTCTATACCTTCTTACGAAATTTCAATTCGATGCTCAGAGATAAGGTTATGATGATTTTCCCCAAGTCACCTGTTTGGAATGTAATTCAGGAGTCTGCAAAAAGACCAACTTCCTCAGATCATATCTCCACAAATATAGTGCGAAAAGCTCTGAAATTTGGACCCGAGGTTTAGTGCAATTTCGTCTCAAATGGGTTTTTTTTTCACTTCTGAAATGTTGCAGAAAAAAAGTTATAGAGAAAATGCCATGATGACCTATTTGGAGCAGCGAAACCCTAGAATCCAAAAGCTATGATACCAAATGTTATGAAACCAGCTCACAAAAAGATAGAAAAGATAGATCAACGCCTTAGAATTCAGCCTCTTCAAGGGGGCAACCTCCTTTACATTACACAAATGAATGATTCCTTGATGATTCAAATGACAAAACCTCATTTCTATATAGAGGAGTCTAAGGAGTCACAATATAACCCAACCGACCTAACAATAATAATATAAAGGCACAAAAATAACAATAGAGTTATTCTATGGGGCATAGTAATAACAATATGGGGACAATAAGGGCACAAAAATATTAATAATGGATACAACTACAATAGTAATGGGGTAATCACTAGTATTATAGGGACCTAACAGATTCTAGGGTTTCGCTGCTCTGATACGAAATGTTATAATAAGGGGGTTGCACTAATAACAATAAGGGGTTACACTAGTAATATAAGGACCTAACATGCCCCTCTCCTTCAAAAAGTGTTGCCCTAAATGCTTGAGTAGTTCTGGATGCTTCTATATAAAATTCTTGTCCTTCCATGTGGAATCTTCAACAAGTAAGTTCTTCCACTTGATGAGATACTCTGAAATTGATCAATTTCGTAGTTTTCAGGTTCTTGTTTCTGTGAATTCTCCAGGTTCCAATATGACTCTTCCTTCCTCATCAAATTCTGGCAATATTGTTTGAATTGGGATCTTCTGCAACTTTTGAATGAGTTCCCGCCCTACTTCGACATTCTTCCATTCATCACTTGCTTCGTTTATCAAATTTGGTTGGATAATTATACCAACCTCTAGCCTTTTTGCAACCATACGTTCAATTTCACTATTTTGGGCATATGGATATCTGTAAGGCCTGATGTTTGGAGGAATACTTCCTTGGATCAAATTAATAGCATTATCATGATCATGAATAGGTGGGAGGCCTTTGGGAGTCTCAAATACCTTGGAATTATTTTCCAAGACTTTTTGGAGATCTGGAGAAATAGATGATTTCGATGTGGGAACCCCTAGAGAACATAATTATGCAATTACACCTTGTTTTTCTTTCTTTAGAAGCTTTGTCATTCCGTTAGAGGTGATTATGTTTCCTGGTTTCCCTGTGATACCCCTTAATTCAGCTTCCTCTCCTTTCGAAGAAAATTTCATGAAAAGTTCTTGAGAATTAAAAGCTATTGTACCTAAGGATTGTAGCCATTGGACTCCTAGTACAACATCAACACCACCCATTGGAATGGAAAGCATTGGGCCATTCAATACATATCCACCCATGGATAGCTTGATATTATGGCACTTTCCAGATCAATTTATGGTTCCTTCACTTGCAACCATCACTTGACACTCTGGAGCTCGATCTAGGAAGAAATTCAATTCCTTGGCTATTTTACAATGAATAAAATTATGGGTATTGCTCGAGTCAATCAACACTATTACCTTTTTATTCTTGATATGTCCCTCTATCTTGGTAGTTTGAGGAGTTGTGATTCCGGCCAATGCATTACAAGATATGGTCGCATTCTTTTCTTCTTTCTCCAGGGTTTGTTCCTGGTGTATATCTTCTTCTTTTGATGTTTCTTGTTCCTTTTCTCGCTCCTCTTCCCCATCTATGTAAATTAATTTCTACTTAGCACACGTATGACCTTTAGTGTATTTTCTATCACAATTGTAACAAATCCCTTTTGTTCTTTTTTCTTCCAATTGTTGTAGGTGGTGAAAGGCTAGGAGCAAACACAGTTCCATCTTTATAGTTATGAGTGGTAGGCTTCCTTGTTTCCATAATTTTGCTTTCAATTTTTCTTTCCAACCTGTATGTCGTATCCAATGAACCAAGTTCCCAAAGGTGAACCTCATGTTGGATGTTATCTTTTAAATTCTGTATGAAGACTTCAATCCTATGCTTCTCTAGAATATCATTTACCCTTATATTCAATTTTTGGAAGTGCTCAATGTGCTCTGCCATTGGACCCTTTTGTTTGAGATTTATCAATTGGCTAAAGAAGGTGTTTCTCTTTGTATCCTCATAATGTGCTATCATTTCCTCCATGAAAATTGACCACATGACAAGTGTTTTACGAGAAAAAAGCCCTTCATACCATAAAAATTGATTCAGTTCTAAATATAAAGATGCAATACGTACCTTTTGTAACAGTTGCACCTCATGTAGATCAAAATATTTCTCCATATGTAGTATCCATGTTACGGGATCCTTTCCATCAAACTTCCTCATATCTATCTTTGGAATATGTTAGTTCTTCAATTGAACATTAGATTCTATGAAATCATGATTAACATTACTTTTGTTCTCATCATGAGTTTCCTCTACTACCTTTTCACCATCAGGAGGCCTTTCTTGTAGTAGCTTTGTCCCACCTTCCTTCAAACCTTCCATGTCTTTCTTCAAATATTCCATGCCTTTCTTCCAATATGCTTTCATACCATCGATATCAGCTTCCATGGCATAGATAAAATTATTTATCTTAGTTTCAATTGCATTCTTCAAATCATCCATCCATTTTTGCTTACTAGGTGTTTCTATTTTCTTGATTGGAGTCATTCTTTTTCTTTCTTTTAGCAGCTCGATATTGAATATGTTGTATCTATGAAATTTTGGATCTCCAAGGTCTGAAATTGCGACTTGCAATAGCCCTCCGCATCCTCTTTCCAATGCCACCAGTCTGACCAAAATTGCATTCTCCAAGAAAGATTTATGCCCAATCTCCCAAGATGACCTACTTATATACTTTTCAGTAGCGCGAACTTGTATGAAGTGCCACGTGTTACTGTTTCTACCTTAGGACCTAAAATTGACAGGTGTTACACTAGTGAGACAAGATCTGAAATTCAGACCCGAGGTTTAGCAAGATGTCGTCTCAAATGGGCTTTTTTGTTAGCTTCTGAAACGTCGCAGAAAAAACGTTATAGCAAAAATGCCACGATGACCTGTTTGGAGCAACAAAACCCTAGAATCCAAAGCTCTGATACCAAATGTTATGAAACCAGCTCACAAAAAGATAGAAAATATAGATCAATGCCTTATAAATCAGCCTCTTCGAGGGGGAAAAGTCCTTTACATTACGCAAATGAACAATTCTTGGATGATACAAATGAAAAGACATTATTTCTATATATAGGAGTCTAAGGGGTCATAATACAATCAGAGCCGACATAACAATAATAATGTAACTGCACAATAATTACAATAGTGGGCTTCTATGGGGCACAATAATAACTATATGGGGACTACATGGGAACAACAATATAATAAGGGGTTATTCTAGTAGTATAGGGACCTAACATAACCTTTATGTTGCATGATCCTTTAGAGTTGATGAACAATTCCATAAAGAACAATTATGCATGGCCCATTGTCCCACATAAACTTCTAGCAAAGATACCTAAGTTCGATGGTAAACCTATAGAAGACCCCACAACCCACATTACCACTTACCACTTATGGTGCTCATCAAACGCTTTCATGGATGATAGCATTAGGCTATTTCTTTTCTAGCAGACTCTTACCAATGGTGGTACCAAATGGTACATTGATTTAGAAAGTATGCTTGTGGTATATTCATGTCTTTAGCCCAGGCCTTTGTTAATAATTATCAACTTCCTATTAGGTATGAAAATGGAACTAAGATTCTCACTAACATCCATCAAGAAACTTCCACCCACATTTCTTATCATATTCATGAGTGGAGAAGAAGATGAAGTAACTTTAGAACCAATTCCCCTGATGAGTTGTTACATGAGTGGTTTACCAAGTAACTCTTGGCTAGGATTATTGAAGATGTGGTTAAGGTAGGAGCCCAAAATGAGGAATAAGTCATCAAGTGTTCCCATCAACTATACTTTATTTATTCTCAAGTCAGTACTTTGTATTAGAGAATTCCTAATGCTCGTAGGTCATTGGATAATAAAATAAATCACAAGCCTAGAACCCATGTCGATGTTGTAGCGGGGTCTATATCCTCAGGGAACATAGGCCAGATAACCACAAAGATGGCCCAAATGAGAATCTATTCTAGTGAATTGTTTGTTAAGCCTATCCCTCAAACTCTATGTACTCTTATTTCAACCTCCAAGGTAAAATTTATCCAATCCACATATGCGATGAACCATCAACAAACAAGTGGTAAGAAGAAAAAGAACAAGTCTAGCAGACCTTTGAACAATTAAAAAGAAGCACCTCAAGCATGAGAGACCACTAGGGGTGGCAAAAAAGAGAAGAAAAAGAATAATTATTTTCCTTAAAACATTTGTGGGGAAGACCACCTTACTTATGAGGCCCCTCAAATGGATGAGATCCATTGCTACTTCTTGAAAAAACTTATTTCTTATAAAAGAATTGTATTTACAAATCCATTTACATACCAGCAAAAACGCATGGTTGTGAACTCTCCACCTCCTCAATAAGGGGGTAGTGGGGGTAATTGTTCTAATAATTCCTCATAATACATGAAAGATATCTTCATGGTGGAACAACCTATCAATGTCACAACTAGAATGCACAACAATGAGAATATTGAGAGTGGTACTTCTACATCAGTACCTGTGAAACCTCCTCCACTTAATGGTATTCTGCCCTTTGATATGACATAAATCAACACTATTATGCACCCCCCTAAGGGCGCATTTCGTACAACTACAGATAATCCCATTTTGAGGGTCGTTCGCAACTACAGTATTGTTTTGCACTCAAAGTTTTGAAAAGTTTCCCAATGTAGGCACTCTTAGCTATTATTGGTGGAGTGTATCCCTCAAATTTGAATCGTATAAACTTTGATCCATATTCATGGGAACCTCATCTTCCACATCATCAAGCCTTCCAAATAATGGTCCATTTCTTCAAAAAATATGTTAATCAGATAGTTATATAATGTCATCAAAGTGTTAGAAAGCTCTAGCTTCATCGACTTTGTCTCTACCTAGGTCCACAATAAAGGATTTTGATGGGCATACCTTGCAACCTCAAGCGGTTCTTTCTACTTTACCTTTCGAGCGTGGAGGTAAAACGATCTCAGTTGAGGTCAAGACCATTCATGCATCATTATATTATAACCTTCTACTTGGGAAAATTTGGTTCCATGTCATGACTGTTATTGTGTCATCATTCTTCTGCATCGTTATGTCCCCCCATTAGGTTAAAATAGCCTCTATTGACGAGTTGACCTTTTTCAAACCTAACTTTCATTTCCATGAGAATCAGCTACTTCCATTTGTAGTAGATTCTCATTCTACTATTGAAATCATTGGAGCAAGGATGTTCAAAGACTCTTCACTAATGGGCACCTTTCCCCTCACTCAACCTAACCCATTTCCATTTTCTTCCACCATTAACATGATATATTTTGTCACCAGTGAACCCCTTGGACCTCCTGATCTTTGGGAAGTGTCTAGGGATGAAGAATTGCATGGGGACACAATGCTACAGTTTGTGGAAGTAATCACCTCTTCAATGGTCCCACCACGACCTGATGACACTAGTTAGAGACTCCATCCCAATATGGAATATGATCACGCTACTCTTCCCATATGGACAAACACTCCATCCATTTCAAATGACTCCTTTAATATCAATTTCCCTTCATACAAGGCCATCTTGGAGGTCATGGCTTCATAGATAAGCTGAGGGAGACTATGTCTCATGATGCCTATACTCTCTTGAATTTGGAATGAATGGAGATTGGAAAATAAAACCTTGAATTGAGCCAAGGAGAATTTCATAAGTCATCCAATAATGTACTATCCTTTTACCGAGTATAACATAGGATTTCTAAGACTGAACTTGATACTAGATTATCCACTCTCAACTCTCAAATCGGAAAATGTCTCATACCCTCTTCATGTCTTGATTTCCATCATCGAGTTACATTATCTCATGAGAGAATTCACCCCTTATTTCCTTGGGTAGTCTTTGATAATGTTATGGTTCTCAACTTTTTATAGAGTCCTCAACCTTTAGGAATGTGGAAATTCAACTAGATGTTCCATGACCCCATCATGGTATGCCATATGTTGCCCAAAATTGCACATGAGTTCATACACATCAATCGGAACCATTGGCATATTGCATAACCCAACAAATAGCATCATGCTTTCTACATATATATTTAATACATCAAAATTGTTGTCTTGAGGTATACTATCAAAACCACCAATAGGGTTAGGATTTATTAATCTTGTCATTGCATTATTGACCTTTCCCACACCATTTCACTATGCCTTAGGGCCCATGTTAGGTACCTATAATACTATTTAGCCCCCATATTGTTATTTTTGTGCCCCATGTAGCCCCCATATTATTATTTTGTGTCCCATAGAATCCCATTATTGTTATGTAGTCCCTGATTATATTGTGACGTTTTAGACTCCTATATATACCAAGGAGGTCTTGTCATTTGTATCATTGAAGAATTGTTCATTTATGTTATGTAAAAGGAGGTTCCCCCTCTTGAATAGGCTTACTTTCAAGTCATTGATCTATCTTTTCTTTTGTTTTATGATCCAGTTACATAACATTTGGTATCAAAGCTTTGGATCCTAGGGGTTCATTTCTTCAAATAGATCATCTTGGAATTTCCGCTATAACATCTTCTTCTTTTCCTGAGACGCTACGGAAGCTGAAATTTCAACCACATAGAGAAGAACTCTTTCTTAACATTGTGTAAAAAATTCAGAGCTTGGTTCACTATATTGTTGGAGATATGGTACATAGAAGTTAGGGTTTTTACATTCTCTAGAAGTCATCTCAAATAGGTGTTTCGAGGAAAATTGTCGTAGCTTTCTCTTTGGGCATCAGATATGAATTCAGTAAAAATTGATTGAAATCAAATGGATTGTAGTTTCTTGTATATCATTTTCAAGATCGAAGGTTAAAACAGTGACACGTGGCATCCTGTACAAATTCACTCTACTGACCTAGTCCATAATCAGGTCATCTTGGGATAACTTTATCTTGAAGAATCCAATATCATTCTAACTATTGGGGTTGGAAAGAATACACAAAGGGATACCACAGAAAGAAATTTTATAATTTGGAGAGCTGAAATAACATAGGTACAACATTTGCAAGATCAGAATTATCATCAAGCTCAAAATCCAGCACTTAAGGTGTGTAATTTTAAACTAGCATAAATTTTGTTTGAAAAATCAGTTTGAAGTTGTTCAAAGGGCATATTGAAGCATATATATCATTAATTTATTCCGAAATACCTCCCAAAAAAAAATCTACACCCATTAAGCCCTTATAAATCTCTACTATGACGCATGAAGAAGAAGAAATGCAACATGATATATCAAAATTGAAGGTACAAGTGCAACAACTTTCACTCTCACAAAGGGAAACAAAAAAAAAAATTGGAAGAAATTATGAATGTTAAGATACCCCCTTTTGGGATGTGACAGGGAAGGCGAGGTGGGCTAGAGGGGATGGGAGGTAGAGGTGCCAGATGCCAACCACCTGGGCCCAAGGATAGAGGGGACATTGGGATGTGGGAGGACGAGATAGCAGTAAGGGTAGTAAGTAGGACAGGGCAGGGAAGACAATAGCATAGAGAAAAGACAGGTGTGGAAGAGGATGGAAGGGAGCGATGCAGGCTTGCGGGCAAGCGAGAGGGTGGGTAGAACAACATTGGCAAGTGGCATGATAACATAAAGAAACCCACGACAGGAGCAGTCGAAGGCATGATGGAAGTAATGACAGACAGTGATGGAAGAGCTAGAGGAACCTCATTCTGAGGAAAAGGAAGGAAGGAATGGGCAGTGAGAGGAGGAAGAGGGCAAGTGGGAGGCTGGAAAAAAGAAAGGTGGGGTAGTCAGACAAAAAAACAAGAGGCAATGGTAGACAAGAGAGGAGATAGTTGCATGCAAAGGGAGAAGGAGAAGGAATGAGAAGCGAAAGATGGTGGATGCAGGCTAGAGAAAGTCGGGAGAACAACTGGCATCGCTGAAAATCAATGGTATGTTATTTCGATTGCCTTACCTGATAGAATTGAAGAAATGACTATTTCTGAGTATTTTGGGGAGGGAACTGGCGTAAGCCACGACTTGGAAGGAGTTGAGACCTAGGGATCCTAGGAATTTAACCTAGCTTGGTATGTTAATGGCGCGAGAGGATACGAGGAAGTTATAGGGTATTTCTAGGTAGAAGAAAAGAGAGGGAATGAGGTAAGTTTGGATGACAATTTGGAATCCCTTAATGGAGAGTGTAAGAAGATTGTAGTCCTAGCCAACTGACCCCTGAGCCACGGAAAGGAAAAAACATTTATCAAAGAGAGAGAGGCTAATATCACAACAGCCAAATAAGTAAGGCTATGGTTAGCCTGGCTCGATACGAGCCCAAACTAGAATGTCAGAACCGGGACTCAGGGGATAATCAGGGGCAAAACTTAGGTGCAAATACTTGAGAGGAGAGAATCCTAGATAAGAAAATTAAGTGAGACCCTGAATATGGATAAGGGAACCCAAATTAGGGACTCCTGTAGAATCGCACAGGATGACCTACATGCTTTGGGTTTGCTGGGGAGGGAGTAACCAGAGCGGAGAGGATCAGAGAGGCCAAATCTTGTTAACTCAAGAGTAGACAAAGGGAAAACTGAGGGAGAAGGAAGGAAATCCCAGGTCGTTTGGACTAGAGCACATGGCCCAGTTCAGAACAAAGAAAATTACAATCATTTTGTGTAAATGCATCCAGATTGATAATGAAATTTCTTGTGTTATTGTTTTAGGTACTAAAATAAATAGGGTTTTGCACTGCCTGGAAGTCCATACCATATATCGTGCTTCAGCGAGAAAACTGACTGTGGAGAGCGGTTCGGGCAAAGAACAACAAATCTAGGACAAAGACAGCATGGCTAAAGAAGGAAAAGAGGTGGCTAAAAGAGGCACCAGAGGAACTGGAAAGGCAGGGAAAAGGACCACAGGGGGGGAGCAACCTCCAATAGAGGTCAACGCAGAAAAGGTAGGAAGTCGGGAAAGGAGCACATGCAGACCCTCATTAGCTCTTACATGGTTGGCAATCCATCAGAGGTAAGAGCTCAAATAGCAGGATGGGAGAGGGAACTTAATGACAGTATAACCAACTAGGACATAGAGACAGAAGAGTTGGAAGCGATGGTGAAATACCTGGGGAATACCCACGGCTACCATACTCTTTTCCGGCAAATAATATAGTAATACTAGGTTATGAAGAACATAATAGCTAGAGCTATGGCTTTAAACAAGGAACAGGAGGTACAGGAGGATGCCAAAACAAAGGAGCCTAGCATGAAGGATCTCCACAGAGAGATTTTTGCCGTGTAGATACAAGTATACAGAAACAATTTAACACTGAGAAGGATAGAGAAAAGTCTACAAGATATGAAGAGAAGTGATATGTCGGGGTCTAGTGCAAAAGCTCCATCCCCGTTGGATTCCCCGAACAAGTGAAACAGGATTTTTGGCAGAATTTTGTTATATATGTTGATTAGCCTTTATTTTCCTAAGTTGTTTTTTATAATAGATAGAACAACAAATGTTGCATGGATGGTGGAGAAATACTTATTTAAATTTTGGACATCATTTAACGTAGATAGGTGGCCAACTTGTTTTCCTACGGGTAGGTTGAGGCCACCTGTAACTATTGTTAAAAACATGTTAGTGGTCGGAATATATTAATAGAGAAAGTACTACCATGTTTACAAAAACAAAATTATGAATGTTAAGATGGATGGTTTAGAAGAAAAAATAAAAGCATGCATGGAAGGTTTGAAGGAAGGTTTGACAAAGTTTCTACAATAAATTGTTCCTAATGGTGATAAGGTAGTCCATGAAAATCATGATGAGAACAAAAGGAATGTGAATCATGATTCTAGAGACTCTAACTTTGGGTTGAATACCCACCACATTCCAAAGATAGATATGAGGAATTTTGATGGCAAGGATATGGTAACATGGATACTACATATGGAGCAATTCTTTGATCTACGTGATGTGCCACACACACAAAAGGTATGCATTGCATCTCTATATTTGGAACCAAATCAATTGTGTGGTATCAATGGATTTGTTCTTGTAAATTAATTGTCACTTGGACAATTTTTACGGAGGAATTGCTAGCACATTATGAGCATACAAAGAGAAATACCTTCTTTATCTAATTGATAAATCTCAAACAAAATGTTTCATTGGAAGAGAACATTGAGGACTTCCAAATATTGAATATGAAGGTAATTGATACTCCAGAGGAGCATATGATTGATGTACTCATAGAGACTTTAAAGGATAACATAAAACATGAGGTTTTCCTTTGGGAACCTAATTCATTGGAAAAATCATTCATTGTGGCAAGAAAAGTTGAAAGAAAAATTATGGCAACAAGAAGTTCTACCACTCACAACTATAAAGATGTAATTTTTGTTGCTCCTAGCCTCCCATAACCTACAAGGTTGACACCACATCAACTGGAGGAAAAAGGAGAAAAAGGGTTTTTTTATAGTTGTGATATCAAATACACTAAAGGCCATAAGTGTGTTGAGAATAAATTATTTTACATAGATTGTGAAGAGGAAGAAAAGGAACAAGAAACATCAAAAGAACAAGATATACACCAATAACCAACCCTAGAGAAAGAGGAAATGAATATGAAAATATCTTGTAATGAATTGAAGGGAATTATCATTCCTCAAACTCTCAATATAGAAAGATATATCAAGAATAAAAATGTAATAGTGTTGATTGATTCAGGTAGTACCTATAATTTTTTTCATTGTAAGATAGACAATGAATGGGATTTGTTTTTATATCTAGCACCAGACTGTCAAGTTATGGTTGCAAATGGAGGAACTATAAATTTTTCATGGAAGCTCCATAATATCAAGATAACCATAGGGGAATATATATTGAATGGTTTAACTTTTTCCATTCCAATGGGTGGTGTTAATGTTGTATTAGAAGTCCAATGGTTACAATATTTGGGGGTAATAGCTTTTAATTTTCAAGAACTTTTCTTGAATTTTTTGTAGGAGGAAAAGGAAATATAATTAAGGGTTATCACAGAGAAATAAAGGAAGATAATCATCTCTAATGGCATGAAAAAAAAATTGAAGGGAAATGAAGAATAATTGCACAATTATGCTCAGTAGATGTTCAAACATTGAAACTGTCCATTTCTCCATATCTCCAAAGAGTCGTGGACAATAATTCCAACATATTTGAGACTTCCAAAGGTCTCCTACCTATCCATGATCATGATCATGATATTCACTTGATTCCAAGAAGTGCTCCTCCAAACATCAGACCTTATAGATATCCCTATGCCCAAAAGAGTTAAATTGAATATATGGTTGTAGAAATGCTAGAGGCAGGTATAATTCAACCTAGCCAAAGTTCTTTCTCTTCTCCAGTATTATTGGTACACAAGAAGTATAGATCATGGCGTATGTGTCTAGATTACAGAGAGCTCAATAAGATAACTATTAAAGATAAATTTCCCATTCCTGTCATTGATGAATTAGATGAATTACATGGAGAAATTTGCTTCACCAAGTTGGATCTTTGTTCTGCATATCATTAATTAGAATGAAGACAGAAGACATTCCAAAAACAACATTTAGAACTGATGAAGGTCATTATGAATTTTTGGTCATGCCCTTTGGCCTTACTAATGCACCTTACACATTTCAAGGTTTGATGAATTCTACTTTCAAACCCTTTCTTAGAAACTTTTTGTTATTATTTTTTGATGATATACTAATCTATAACAAGTCTTGGAAATATCATCTTCACCATGTTGATAGGGTTCTTAAATTATTGGAGGAGAAACAATTGTATGAAAAACCCTCCAATTGTTTCTTTGGGGTACATCAAGTGGAATATTTGGGTCATATTATATCTCATGAGGGTGTTAAGGTAGACCCTAACAAAATTAAATCCATCAAGGAATGGAAAATCCCTACAACCCTATAGCATCTTCGACGATTTCTCAGGTTGACATGGTATTATCACAAGTTTGTTAAGAATTGTGGGAAAATAACACACCTCTACAAATATTACTAAAGAAAGATGCATTTTTTTGGACTCTAGAAGCAACTAAGGCCTTTGAACATCTTAAAGAGGAAATGTACCAAGCTCTCGTCTTAGGTACACTAGACTTATAAAAAACCTTTATTATGGAATGTAATGCCTCAAGAAATGGAATTGGTGTTGTTTTAATGCAAGAAGGAAGACCCGCTATTTTTTAAAGTTGTTCAATCAAGGGAAAGTATTTACATAAACCTATTTATGAGGAGGAAATGTTGGCAATACTACATTCCTTGAAGCAATGGTGCCCTACATAATTGGAAGACACTTTGAGGTAAAAACATATCATGATAGTCTTAAATACGTTTTGGAACAAAGATTATCTTCAGAAGAGCAACAAAAATGGGTCACAAAGATGTTGGGCTATAAATTTGAAATCATCTACAAAAAAGGGAAGCAATTTTTTTTGCGAATGTACTTTCAAGAAGTCATGAGGATGTGGAAGAAATTTTTTGCATCATTTCTATTATCCAACCTAATTGGATAATTTAAGGAAGGGGTGAATGGAAGAATGACGAAGAGGATTGGAAACTCATTCAAAAATTGCAGCAAGAACCCAATATGTCTGATACATTTATATGGAAAATTGATTCATTATGGTACAAATATTTCTTATATCTATGTAAGAAATCCCAACTCCAATAAAATATTCTTTTTGAATTGCACACCTCTACTTTAGGAGTGCACTCGAGATTTTTAGAAACTTACCATAAGGTCAAGAAGGAAGTTTTTTGGGATGGCCTTAAATCTGATATTCAAAGTTTGTGGCAGAATGTTTTGTTTTCCAACAAAATAAAGTTGAGACAATTAAGACCCCAAGTTTGTTACAACCTTTATTCATTCCATGTCAGCATTGGGAGGAGGTCTCAATGGATTTTCTCACATGTTTACCCAAGTCCGAAGGAAAGAGTGTCATCATGGTGGTAGTTTATAGACTTACCAAGTGTGTACGCTTTTATGCACTATCTCATCCTTTCAAATCCAATAAAGTCACTACTCCATTTATGGAAACAGTTCAAGAGCTACATGGAAGCAAAAATATTATTGTAAGTGACAGAGATCCCATTTTCACTGGAAAATTTTGGACAGAATTATTTTTTTGTCTTGGTACTCAATTAGCTCATAGATCATCTTATCATCCTCAATATGATGAGAAAATTGAGATAATGAACAAATGTTTGGAAGGATATATTCATTTCTTTGTATATAATAAATAAACATAGTGGTTCAAGTGGTTACCTCTAACAAAATGGTGGTATAACACTTTCTTCCATATCGTAGAAAAAATGACTCCATTTATGGCACTTTATGGATATCATCCACCGTCCATCATACCATCTTTAAGAGAAAATTTTAAGGTTCAAACAATGGAATATCACATTGAGAAACAACAACAATTTCTCCAACTCTCAAAGGATAACTTGACTCTTGTGCAGAATCGAATGAAACAACTGACATATTAGCATCGTAGTGAAAGAATTTTGACATAGGCGATTGGGTGTTTTTATAGTTACAACCATATGAATGAATGTCACTCATTCTGCTAATTTGGTAGCTCAAGGACAAATTCCCTCCTTTTTATGGCCTTCCTCATCAAGAAATACCCCTCCTA
Source organism: Pinus tabuliformis (assembly GCA_031772625.1). Lineage (NCBI taxonomy): Eukaryota > Viridiplantae > Streptophyta > Pinopsida > Pinales > Pinaceae > Pinus > Pinus tabuliformis. The sequence goes on from CM062811.1 coordinate 275,742,067, forward strand.
GCCCTTGGAATAACTTAAACGGTTAAGGAAAATTGTATTTTTTAAGAGGAAACCCACATGTGCAGAAAAATACAAGTTAGCCTTAAAGAGAAATTGGGAACCTTAGAAGCTTATAAATACAAGTAAATTTAACCTCATTTGGATATCATCAAATATCATCTTATTCTTCTCTCTTCTTTTGATTGTTTCATATAGGTATGAGGATGGTTCGTGAAATTGGTTCGTACAAGTCTAAAATTACAAAGTCCAAGCTCACATGTCTAAAAATAAGTTTTTGTCTAGAGTCGCATGCTTCGTTCAAGAAAATCTCGGATGTAGCCACTCGCTTGATAAGGCGCTCACTACAGCTAGAAAGCTTCAACGACACTCACTGTCACTAGGTCCATGCAACTGTGATCTTGACCTAAATTATGTTGACCATTGACCACAGACTTTAAATATTTTGACTTTGATCTAATTTATCTACTGGGCTCATCTCTTGGAAATTGTTGGAATTATTTTGCTAGATTGTCATTTGATTGGTGAATTGTAACATCATAATCTCTCTTTGTTGAAAATTTTATGACAACCTAATAAGAAGAATAATTTGAAAGGGTTTTCTCTATTGTGGGTTTTCCCCGGTCTTTGACCAAATCCTTATGTATCTTATTTCTCTTAATTTTCTTCTATTGTCGATTGAATTTATTGTTCTATCTACAATTTCTATTGATCATTGAAAGATTAAATTTTTTTGAAAAAATTATCATTGAAGAAAATTATTGGGCTAAATTGATTGTAACAGCATAGAATAGGGTAAAATTAACGTGGTATTAGAGGTAAGGTGAAGATCGGTTCTTGCTATCAGACTCTTTATCCACCAATGCTCCTTTGATCAGACAGTGGGTTGAGGAAATAGGGAATTCGGATCATTTCCCGATTTTCTTAGATATATCTATTCCTCCTCACAAACCCCCAGCCCCTTACAAATTTAATCCTGCTTGGCTCCATGATCCAACTTTCAGCAACCTGTTTAAAGAAACTTGGATTCACCCTGATCACAATGCAGGCGAGGAGAAAAGCTTTTTGTTCATGGAAAATTTAAAAAGATTGAAATCAGCTACAATTTCCTGGGCAAAGGACAGAAAACTGAAACAAAATGAGGAGTTGATCAGTATAAGGGAGGAGCTGAAACAGATGGAGGACTTGGATTCAGATGGATACTCATCACAAGACTCTAAGGATAGAATTCTTCTCTTGGAGAAGCAGCAAAACAAAATTCTTTTGGAAAGGGAAGAAGAATGGAGAATTAAGAGCAGGGCAATTTGGCTAAAATCTGGGGATGAGAACACTAGATTCTTCCATAATTTTGCAAAAGGAAGGAAATCAATAAATACTATATGGCACCTTAAAGATGAAGAAGGGAGAGATGTCAGGTCCTTTCCAGAGCTTTCTGGTTTAGGGAAAAGACATTTTCAAAACATTTTTGCAGATCAGGGAGAGGCTACTATTGCAGAAGTCTTTAAAACAGTGCAATGTTTTCCTAGATTCATTGAGGAAGACGAAGGTGAAGATCTTACAATTCCGGTCACTAAGGAGGAGATTGAAGCAGCTATGAAGCTTATGGGCAAAGACAAAAGTCCAGGCCCTGATGGTTGGACAATAGAATTGTTTCTCCATTTTTTTGAACAAATTGGAGCCGAGATAACTGAAGTAGTTGAAGAGTCTAGGCTGAAAGGAGAAGTCTATAGACCATTTAACTCAACATTTATTGCTCTCATTCCAAAGAAGGATGAGCCAGAAAGTTTTGAAGACTTCAGACCAATTTCATTGTGTAACTACATTTACAAGATTATCTCAAAGGTTATTGCTCTCAGATTAGCACCAATCTTGTCAAGAAACATCTCAATGGAACAATTTGGGTTCTTGGATGGCAGACAAATCCATGAAGCCATAGGTGTCGCACAGGAGGTAATCCATAGTGTCAAGCTGAAGAAAAAGAAGGGAGCTGTTATCAAAATTGACCTCTCCAAAGCATATGATAGGATCAGCTGGCTCTATCTACGAATGCTTCTAACTCATGTGGGCTTCAGCTATCCTTTTGTTAGCTGGATCATGGGGTGCATTTCAAATGTCAGCTTTGCAGTTTTGGTCAATGGAGCTGCCTCTTCTTTCTTTAATAGCCAGAGAGGCCTCAGACAAGGGTGTCCTTTGTCCCCTCTCTTGTTCCTCCTTGTGGCTGAAGGGCTTAGTAGACTGATACATAAAGCCAGAAGGGAGGATAAGGTAAAAGGTATTGAGTTAGCAATCAATCTCTACATCACCCACCTTCTTTTCGTTGATGATATATTGATTTTCACTAATGGTAATTACAACGAATTAAAGGAGATGAAATGTATTTTTGATCTTTTTCTAAAAGCTACTGGAATGCAGATAAATTCTGGGAAATCACAAGTTTGTTTGGCAGATATTGACAGAAGGGAAAGAAATCAAATGTCTGATCTTTTTCCTTTCCCTAGCCAACCTCTGGATGTTCCATTCAAATATCTGGGTTTTTGGTTAAAGCCAGATGCTTACAGAAAAGAAGACTGGAACTGGCTCATAGCAAAAATTGAAGCCAAAATATCTCATTGGAGTTATAGATGGTTGTCCAGAGCTGGTAGGTTGACACTTATTAAATCAGTCTTGTTAGCCATCCCAATTTACTAGGCTGCCCTAACTTGGATTCCTAAAGGTGTAATGGAGAAAATCAGAAGAATCTGTTGCAGATTTTTATGGGCTGGCTCAAAGGAATCCTCGGGTTTACCATGGGTGGCATGGGACAAAGTGGCCAGACCAAAAGAGTGGGGAGGTTGGGGGATTAAAAGACTCCCTGAGTTCAGCACCTCGTTAGCAGCAAAGTCAGGTTGGCGACTTATAACTATAGGGAACCTGTGGACGAGGGTGGTAAAAAGGAAGTATATAGATCCAATGCCTTTAGAAGATTGGATTCGGAGTCAGAATAAGAAGGCAAAAAACTCTTCAGTTATTTGGAAGGCCACGGTGGATGCTTTCTCAGTGATCGAGCAAGGGTTAGCATGGAAAGTGGGAGATGGCAGACAGATCAGGATTGGAAGAGACCCTTGGGTTGGGTGTAATGAAGCTTTTGCTTTATCACCAGGGCTTCTTCGACATCTTGATTCTAAAGGTATTAAATCAATAAATCAGGTGGAAAGAGTTGGACAGTCCACTATCTGGGGACAGGCTTGGAAGGACGATGAAGAGTTAGGGTTAAATGCTAGATGAAAGAATGAATGGGCAGGCTTCATCAAAGAACTAAAACGATCCAATGTCAGGATAAATCAGGAACCTGACCGTTTAATGTGGGCTCACAGCAAAACTGGGGGGTATTCACCAAAAGAGGGATACTCTTTTCTATTAGGAAAGATAGGATGGGGAGCCCTGGATTGGTGGGTCAAAGATATATGGAAACTCAAAAGCCCTGCCAAATCCAAGCTCTTTCTATGGTGTATTCTAAGAAGGAAGGCTCCAACTTGGGAAACACTACAATCTAGGTTTTTAGCTGGTCCAGGGCGATGTCCCTTGTGCAAATCTGATGAGGAAACCACAGATCACCTTTTCACCACCTGCTCTTACTCAAGGAAGATATGGGAGGAGGTCACTGGTTTTCTCAAGGTAAATGCACAGTGGGGACATGATCTGCTGGGAGATGCTTGGAGGAAATGGTGGCAAACTTATTCGGAAGGGAATATGAGGAACCTGCCTATTATCTTCTGTTGGGGCGTGTGGCTTGCTAGAAATAAGAGTTTGTTCCAAGATCAAAACACACCGACTTCTGTTATTGCTACTAATATCACAGCCATTTATTCTGCTCTGCCTCCTCCTGAGGAAAAAAAAAAATCCAGAACCAAACAAAATAATATCATTATACAGGAGGATATCCCTTGTGGTTTCTTTGATGGGGCCTCACAAAACAATAGGGCTGGTGCAGGCTTGTGCATACATTTCAATTCCGAACATTCTCTAAGAGCTTCGGTTGGGTTGGGTGCTGGAACAAATAATTATGCAGAACTTTCTTCCTTACGATTCCTATTATGCTGGCTACATCACAAAAACATCAACTCTATTCAGATATTTGGGGATTCTCTTAATGTTATAAATTGGATCAATGGTTTAGCTGCTTGTCAAAATCAAATTTTGATGACAATTGTTGAAGAAATTTTATTCCTGAAGACATTCTTTTACAGGTTCTCACTTTGCCATATCTACAGGGAAAGGAATGAAGAAGCAGATCAGCTATCTAAGGCTGGTCTACAACAGGATCCGGGCAGCTGGGAGATAGAAGAGATTCGTCAGGGGCAGTCTTACAGATCAGATCAGCCCCCATATGATCAGCCATAGTGATCTCAGTATATAGCTTCATTTTTGTCGGCACCATTCACAGCTTATCTTTCCACTGTTACATTTTTTGTATATATTTTTCCTTAGTAGTATACTCTTTCGGCAAGTAGATCACAGTTTACAGTCTTCTTATTATAATTTTTGTTACATTACAAAACATTGGAGGTCATACCTTTTTTGACTGTAAGGGGTTGTTTTTCCTTCTCTGAAGGAGACCCCGGGTTTCACATGATACTTTGCTTTTTGGATATTAATCATCCTCCCGGGAGGAAGACTACTACAGGTTTACAATACAGCAGAAAAGCTCCCTTATGGTTGAGCAGTGAATGAACACATGAGCCCAGCATGGCTTTAGAACAAATGTATGAAAACTTTTTATAAGATCATAATAAAAAGTTTTGCTTTTTTCCCCAGAAAAAAGCCCAAGTAGACAACAGATAAGATCAATCATCCTTGAAAGAAGTTGAGGAAGATTATTTAACTTGGACAATATGTCTACCTCTTACTTCAAGGATAATGAGAAGTTGGGTGATTCATCAAACTTCACTACATGGAAGATCAGGTTGGAAGTTATATTAGATAACAATGATGTTTTGGAATATGTGCAAGGAAATGCACCTGAGACTTCGTCAAATGATTTTTCTACTGTCAAATCCAATTACAAGAAAGATGAGCTCAGATCCAAGAGAATTACATACTCTCTTTGAAAAATCAACTCAAAGAGATGAAGATGAACAAGGGAGAATTCATGCAATCCTATATCATGAGAGTATCCCACCTAAGGGATTAATTGCAATCTGCTAGTGAACAAATATTTGAATAAGATTTGGTGGTGGAACCTTCGTTACTAATTTAAGAAACAATAATTTTCTTCCATCATTTGATGGGCTTGTTGGTAAATGCACTCAAGAAGAGGTCAGGATGATTGCTAGAGGAAGGATTCAAAAGCATGAGTAAGAAGAGCCCTCTACATTTGTTACTTAAGACAAGATGAAGAAAGGTAAAGGGAGACCATCTAATCCAAGAAAGTCTTATCTTGAGTCCAAGGACTCCAAGAGAAGGTTTAGAAAATATAGGCCTCAAGTCAAATGCTTCAACTACCACAAGTATGGTCACTATGCCCGATCTTTTCTGAGAAAGAGAGATGCTACAAGATAAAACCGAGGCTATAACAATAGGTTCAATTATAGGAGAAGAAACGATGATAGAAGAAGAGGAGATGATAGAATAAGAGATACTCCGAATAATTATGAAGAAGGCCTCAAAAGAGAACAAGAAATTCTAGGTATGAAAACAATGGAGCCGCAATACAATCTAAATATATTCTTATTTCTTCTCTTTCTAATTCTTCCCCTCTGAACTCATATGATAGTTGGTTAGTAGATAGTGGGGCTTCTAGACATTTCTCTGGATACAAGGAAGCCCTCCCTAACCTGGTTTAGAGGGAGACAAGTTTGACAATCATTCTTGGAGATAACTCTACTCATCATGTGAAGAGTTTTGGTTCTTTCAAATTTCACTGGGACTCTAGTGAATCATTTCTTCTTCATGATGTGATGTATGTTATGGGATTAAAAAATAACTTGGCATCTATTTCTGCTTTGGAATACAATGTATGAAAATAGTTTTCATCAAAGGAAAAGTCCTCGCATGGCCTATGGAATATCACATGAGAGATTCTTTCACCTTGGGATCTAGAGTTGAAGGACTCTATATATTCAATGGAAGACCTATACTAATGATGGTCCACAATACTAATCATCAAAGTGAATTATGGCACCAAATATTGTCACATCTACATTATGAAGCCCTATCGAAATTGAAGAAGTTAATCGCTGGGATGTGTGATGTTCTAGCTAGTCATGATGGAGTATATTTGGGTTGTGCAAGTGGAAACAAGACAAGGGGACCATTCCCCTTCAGAAAAAACAAGATCGATGATATTCTTAAACTCATTCATTCTTACCTATGTGGACCTATGCATGTGCAATCTATTGGTGGACATATATACTACATAATCTTCATTGATGACTTCTCTAGAAATACATGGACGTATTATTTGAAGCATAAATATGAGGCTTTAAATATGTTCAAAAACTTCAGGACGTTGACAGAAAATCAAAGTATTCTTATCTAACAATGGTGGAGAGTAAATTTCAAATGAGTTCATTGATTTTTGCAAGAAGGATGGTATCAAGAAGGAAACCATTGTACCTTACAATCTTGAGGAAAATGGAGTGGTCAAAAGAAAGAATAGGTCTGTCATAGAAGTTTCCCAAGCTATGTTGCATGATCAAAAGTTGCCAAAATTCGTCTGGGGAAAAGCTTGAAATATATCAGTATATGTTCACAATCGGGTTCCTCATCAAGCATTGGAAAACAAGGCTCCTAAAGTATTCATAGGTCTGAAGCCCGACATTGGAAATCTCAGGATATTTGGTTTCCCAATATATTTCCATGTGTTTAAGGACATAACGAACAAACTAGAAACCAATGGAAAGAAAGGTATTTTTTTGGTTATTGTGAAAAATCTAAAGCACTTAAAATTTATATATCCAGCTAAAGGAATATCAAGTTTAGCAAGGATGTAACATTCAATGAATATTTTTCCCTTGAAAAAGCAAGGGAACTTCCTCTGCCTAAGAAGAAAGATGACGACATGGATGTACTAGATGGTCCCTATGTGCTGAAATCTGAGAAGGACGTAGTTGATGATCCTATGGAGCCTATGGATCCTCCTCCAAGTGATCCCCCTACTAGGAAGAGACCATTATGGCTTTGTGATACTTTACAAGATGTTGAGAGATATATCCCTACCAAAAGGACATTGAGAGAACGTAAGAAGTCATGCTCATATCAGGGATACGTTGTAGCTATGAGCACTATGATCCAGACTAAGCCTTCTAATTTTGAAGAAGATGTGAAAGAATGGGTTCAGAAGGATGCAATGGCCAATGAATATGAACCACTTATGAAGAATGATTTATGGGATGTTGTGTCGAGACCTAAGGGAAAGTCTGTTGTAACTTCAAATTGGATATATAAGATCAACATAGAGTTGATGGAAGTATTGAGAAGTACAAAGAAAGGTTCACGACCTGATGTTTCTCCCAGAAAGAGGGAGAAGAATATGGTGATATATTTTCTCCCATTGCTCGCTACACTACTATTAGATCAATTGTTTCCCTTGTTGCTAGTCAAGGATGGACACTTCACCAAATGGATGTAAATATGACATTTCTTCACGACATACTACAGGAATAATTATATGTTGAGCAACCTCGAGGCTTAGAAGTGAAGGATAGGAAGACCCACGTTTGTTGAAGAAAGAATTATATTATTTCAAGAAAGCTCCCCGAGCCTGGTATGCCAATATTGACAGTTGTCTTATGAAGCTTGGATTCACAAGAAGCAATGTTGATCCAAACCTATACTTCAAAGTGGTCCAAGATATGCCTTTTATTTTGGATTTATATTTTGATGATCTATTCTTAACATGTCATGAGCCCCTGATGCTCAAGTGTAAGAGGGAGTTGGAATCCGAATTCAAAATGATGGATCTTGGTATGATGAATTACTTTTTGGGACTATAGGTGTGGCAGAGACATGGAGAGATTTTCCTTTCTCAAGGAAAATATGTTGTGAAGTTATTGGAAATATTTGGAATGACTAGATGCAAATCCCTTACCACACCAATGGAGATGAATTTCAAGAAGTTATGTGGAGATTTTGGTGCACCTGATTTCGTGAATCCTTCTAAGTATCGTCAATTGATTAGGAATTGATGTTCCTTATGAACATCTGTCCATATATATTCTTTGAAATGAACACTTTGAGTCAATACATGATTGAGCCCCTTCATGCACACTTGGTTTCTACCAAACATGTGTTGAGATATCTTCATGGGACAATTAATCTTGGTTTGAAGTACTCTACCGAAGCTATGAGAATTCATGGATATATTGATGTTGAATGGGTAGGAAATGTTATCGACAAGCAGAGAACTTTGTGATGTTATTTTAGTTTGGGATCTTCCATGATATCTTGGATGAGATAAAAACACAAGTTTTTAGCTTTAAGCATGGTTGAGGCAAAGTACATTGTTGCTAGCATGGCTAGCTGTGAGGAAGTTTGGTTGAGGAATCTCTTTGGAGAGTTCCTTGAGCAAGTCCTAGATACGACAACCATATACGGCGATAACAAGAGTGGGATCCAATTGGTATAGAATCGTGTATTTCATGACACTTCCAAGAGCATAGAGATCAAGTAGCACAACATTTGAGGCATGGTACAGAGTGGAGCCATGAGACTCCATCACATTTAGACTGACGAGCATATAGCAGACGTTCTTATGAAGGCTTTGTGGAAAGGGAAGTTCTTGGTATTTAGAGAGCGGATTGGACTAATGGATGTGACTCACCCAGGTAAGGGTTTTAGCTAATCAAGAACATCGATCAATGCTCTTCCTCCTAATCTGAGCTCCCAGGGTGAGGAATTGAGCCGGATATATCATGGGATTGAGGGAACTCGTGGATGATAGGTGTGTTTGATACTTACCTAACGGTAAGTGTGTATCTATCCTATTTTCATCTCAGATTTGTGTTTCATCCTTACCTCATAGTAAGTGTGTATATCCCCCTACTGAGTATAACCTAGTATGCATCCTACCCACAAGATGGGCTTGTTGGGATTGTTCCTCCCCCTTTGGCCAATGGGTTGAGAAATGATTTGGGTGTGTCTGATCCCTACCTTGTAGGGTAAGTGTGTATCTCCCCCAAGTGCCTTGGGTTGTGCCTTATCCTTACCATTCATGGTTAGCGTGTATCTCCTCCCAAGGTAGTGGATATAGGTGTTCTACCACTTGACTCTTTAGAGTCCCGATGGGAATATCAACAAACAGCAGGATAGTTGTGATCTTTACCTTCCTTGGGTAGTCATATCCTATCTATTTCCCTTTGATAATGGGTGGTAGCAGAGGCTCCCTGATTATGGTGATTTTGGGTTGTAGCAAAGGCTCCCTGATGCATATAGAGGGGTATCTTGAGCTCCCATATGATGTCATATTCTTCTTTTAGATTTGACAGCGTTTAGCAAATATGAGCATAGATGAGTAGTAATGACATTTGATTTGATGATGACGAGATATTTGAGATGGGACATAGTTTGCAGTCAATAATTTCTCCCTAGATAAGAGGGAGTCTTAATTTCTCCCTAGCCCTTGGAAGAATTTAATTTGGTTAAGGAAAAACGTATTTTTGGATGTAGCTCCTCTCTTGATAGGGTACTCCCTGCGGCTGGAGAGATTCAATTGCACTCACTATCACTAGGTCAGTGTGGTTGTGATCTTGACCTAAATTTTGTTGACCATTGATCATAGACTTCGAATATTTGACTTTGATATGATTTGTCTACTAAGCTCATCTCTTGGATATTTTTAGATTGGTTTTTCTGGATAGTATTTTGTTTGGTGAATTGGAACATTGAACTTGCTCTTTGTTGAACATTTTATGAAAATCTAGTAAGAAGAAGAATTCGAAAGGGTTTTCCTCATTGCGGTTTTTACTTGATCTTTCGCTAAATCCTTGTGTCTCTTATTGCTCTTGATTGCCTTCTATTGTCTATTGCATTTACTGTTTTATCTACAATTTCCATTGATCATTGAAATATTAAGTTATTTTGAAAGTTTTCTAAGTAAATAAAAGTATTGGGTTGAAGTGATTGTAATGACATAGAAAAGTGGAAAATTAATATAAGAAAGCTAAGAAGGATAATAAATTATCTCCCAACTAATATGATCCTTACAAAGTGTTGCAAAATATTGGTACCATGGCATACAAATTGGAGCTCCCTGTATCTTCATTAGTACACCCAGTTTTCCATGTTTCATGCTTAAAGAAGGTTATAGGTGACAAGCTCACAGCTCAAACAATATTTCCAGAACAACAGGATATTAGAGGACATGTTGAGGATGTATGTGATGCATCAACAATGCAAATGGGAAGAGTATCTCCATTTGGTTGATTTTGCATACAACAAAGGTTATCAAGAGTCATTAAGGATGAGTCCTTTTTAGCCATTGTATGGGCAGAGTTGTAACACTCCCATCAGTCAGAGTGATATGGTTAGCAAGATGTTGATTGGACCAGATATGTTGGAAGACATGGAACAGGAGATGTTGGTGATCAAGAAGAATCTCAAGGCAGCATAGGATAGGCAGAAGACTTATGCTGATAGGAATAGGTTGTTCCAGGAGTTCTAGGTTGGGGAATAGGTGTATTGGCACATCAAACCAAAGAACAACTCCTTGGAGATTGCATCATGTGCCAAGTTGGCACCATGGTTTTGTGGACCCTTCACTATCATTGAGAGGATTGCGCCAGTAGCCTATCGAAATACACTTCCTCCAGCAATGAAATTCCATGATGTTTTCCATGTCTCATTGCATAAGAAGTATGTTAAATATGTTGATCATGTGATTAAATGGTCTGTATTACAAGTGGAACCAGATGGAAAATTCCAGTTGGAGCCTCAGTGTATATTGTAGAAAAAGGTGTTCATACTCCAGAACCAAGCAATAGAGAAAGTTAAAGTGCAATGGAAGCACTTTGGGCCCAATGAAGCTACATGGGAGATGGCGGATCAGATGTGGGCCATCTATCCTTCCTTGTTTGTTGATTAAGTCAATGCAGCTTTGATATGGTGGTTTGGTGATTTCTTATGGTGGTTGGTATCTTCTTTATGGTGGTTTAGTATTTACTTATGATGGCTTGGTATAATATGCTTCATGGTGATTTAGTATTTTCTTTATATTGGTTTAGTATATGCTTTAAAATGATCGATATATGCTTTATGATGGTTGATATATGCTATATGATGTTTTTTATATATGCCTATATATGATGTTGGTATACGTTTGATATATGTTTTGGTATATGATTTATCATATGTTTTGGTATATATATTTTGATGATTTTGTTATATGTACACCTGTGTATGGATGTAAATATCGTAACGAGTTTTGTTATAGAGATCCACTATGTGGTATGGGTGTTATGTTAATATGTAATCATGTGGTTATGTTATCATGATGTTATGATGTCATATGAGTTGGCACTCAGCGGGATGATCATTGTAAATACCATAATGAGTTGTGTTATAAAACTCCACTATGAGGTATGTTGTCATGTTGTCATGATGTTATGTCTTGAGTAGATCTTTCATTGTAAATACTGCATCAAGTTGTATTATAAAGCTCCATAAGCAGTATGTCTTCTTTTAGCAAGTTGTTGAGGTATATGTGTGATTGAACACCGAGGACGGTGTCCCCCAAGGGGGAGGGTTCTATAACAACCCTAACGAAAATTCCATGTAATAAAAGTTAAAAAAAATATTACGGATGGATGGTACACTTATTCCAAGTTGAATGTTAGGAAAGACATCTTAGGGGGTGTTCATTTGGTTGTTTATGGCTAAGGAAATTGGCAAAGGCAATGGCTAAGGATGTAAAAGGCTTTTTGGCACAGTTATTTATGAAAGTAAAGGAAATTAGGAGAAAAAGGAGGTGAAAGGTCACAGGTTGCATGTGAGTAGGAAAATGAAGGTAAATAATGGAAAATGAAGAAAATAGAGGCCTCGTTCATAGAAAGGCTTTTGAGGATCAGTTGGTAACCTTTTGTCAATTCAGTGTTGGATCTCTCTCATTTTCTCTCTCTCTCTCTCTCATACTCTTAGATACTTAGAGTTTCCTCGGAGCAATCTTTGAGGGTGTGGCATACTTGGATTCTTGGAGTAAGAAGGCAAAGGAAGAATAGAAAATCGCAAGAAGGAATTGGCATCAGCAGCTACATCAAATTTTCTTGCAAGTACCAAGTTTCATGTATGATTTCTTCACTAATTTGGACATGCATGGCATATGCATGTGGATTCTTGGTCATGATCTGTCATTGGCATGGAGGATTGCCTAGATTAATAGTGGATTGTCTAGCCTTTCCATTTCCTGGATAGCCATGGTGATTATGGGTTTACTTTCATTGTTTTGTTTTGGTTGGTTCTCATGTTTCCTTAGCTTGGGTTGAGTTATTAGTTCTTGGAGAGTTGGTTGGACAAACACTCTTGAGCCCTGTAATAGGTTGGGTTGAGTTACTAGTCCTGGAGCCTCAGTTGGAAAAATTCTCTAGAGCCCTTGGTGGGTTGAGTTACTAGTCTTGGAGCCTTGGTTGGACAAACGCTCTAGAGCCCAATGACAATTATGGGTTGAGTTACTAGTCTTGGAGCTTTGGTTGGAACAAATGCTATAGAGCCCTAGATGGCTAGGATGGAGATTGATATGGTGATGTTTTTGGTGATGTCTGATCGTGAGGTGGAATCATTGTTTGATGGGTTGAGGTGGATGGCCTCTGGAAACCCTAGATGAGTTTTGATTTATGTGTTTTATGATACCACACGTTCATGATTGGAATATGGCATGTGGGTGAATGGCTGAATAGAGATTTGCCTCAGCCATTCTACGATCAGGTGGAACGTGGTAATCCCATCTCCAGTTGGTTCATTCAATTCATTAATGAGAAATACATTCCCTTGATTTTCATGTGTAAAGGTATTGATGTATTTATGGATTTGATGGTTGATATGTTTATTGTATTTCTATTCCTAATATGTTGGTTATACACATTTTATGACAACAGTTTTGTATGTATTTCAGTGTGTTTTTACTTGTATGTGAATGGATAATGTGTCTATGACCTAATAGATGATAATGCAACAAATGGCATGAGGGAAAAATGGTTCATAGTGATTATCAGATAAGTATGAGGTCCCTACACTTAATTCTGTTGTTTACACCTGTAGGTTAGATGTTGATGATATGTTTGACGAAATGCCTGTCATGGCTAGTAGGGATCCAGTCAAGGTCTTGAACAAGTATTTTCTTTAGTACTTTCATTTCCATGTTACTTTACTGATTCGAAGAGATGGATCAGTTCTGGGCAGTTTCCTCTGCTCTGGGCCTGAAAAGTGGCTCAAATCTCAGAGTTGTTGGCACAACACTAACAATTTTGGTCCATAGTCACGAGCAGGCAAGCCTATGAGAGAAACTTTAGGTTGTTGGTCGCTCCCTTTTCCATAGCATGAGAGCGACTATGGCCTAAGAGACCTAAAACAATAGTGGTACCCAGGTACAGGCTATCTAAGTGGTTGAATTGTCTTGATGATGTTGGATGTTTGTATGGTGTGTTTTTGTTGATTCCATGTTCTTAAGGTGACCTAGGAGGTCAAATCATATCATAGTGGCCTCTCATCGAATGTTTACCCCGGTTGGCTAGTTGCTTGGGTAGATGTGGGAGGAGGATGTTATGGATTTGTATCAGAGCATTGTTCACCCCTTGGACTAGATGGGCTATGTGTTGGTCATTCATGCATGTCAATTGCATGTGTGTCTCTTACACTTTTATACTTATTGCAGTTGCTTGATGTCAGATTAGGGTTGTAGTATGGTTATCATGGAGAATTTGTTATTGATTTCATGAAATGTATTTGAAATGAGTATGTGACTGACTATGTATGGATTATATGTCACTTACATGTTGATTTCATGGTACTTACTTACATCCTCATATGTTAGGTTACATTTTGAATATTTTGATTACATGCATCAGTATTGTAGGTTGATGACAAGAACTAATTGAGTATGTTCGACTACATGCAGTGAGTCGTGTTTGTAGTTGGATTGGTTGTATTTACATAGAACGAAGGTTGACTGATACAAAAAACTATTGAACGTGTTGATGACAATGGAGAACCAAGAGTATTGCAAGGTAAGAATAAAGCCACGTGAGTTAGGATGGTGACAACTATGTAAGAAAAGTGTAGTCACAGGAAAGGGTGCAAGTTATTTGCAGTATATATTTCTAGTAATAAAGGTAAGGAGGTTGAGGATGCAGATGTGTTGAATAAGTACCCAGTTTTATAGCAGTTCAGGGATGTATTTCCTGAGGAAATTACAAAGTTTCCACCTCATAGGGAGTTAGACGTTTCTATTGATTTAGTACCAAGGGCAGCTCCAGCATCGAAAGCACCTTATAGGATGAGCACACCTGAGTTGGTTGAGTTAAAATTACAACTAAAGGAGATGTTGGACAAGGGATACATTATGCCAAGTGTATCACCTTGGGGCACACTGGTCTTGTTTGTGAGGAAAAAGATGGTACCCTCATAGTATTCATTCATTACAGGCAATTGAACTAGGTGACTATCAAGAATAGGTACCCTTTTTCGAGGATTGATGACTTGTTTGATCAGTTGAAGGGAACAGTGATGTTCTCGAAGATTGACTTGAGATCTGGATACCATCAGGTATGCATCAAAGAGGACAACATATACAAGACTGCATTTAGGACCAGGTATGTGCATTATGATTTTATTATGGTTGCATTTGGCATAACTAATGCAAAGAGCATGACAAGAACTTAGCAGTAGTATTAAGTTTATTGAGAGAGCATCAGTTATATGCTAAGATCAATACATGTAGTTTCTTTCAGACTGAGGTACACTACTTGGCACATGTTGTCTCCAAGGAGAGAATTTTAGTAGATCCAAAGAATATAAGGGCCATCATGGAGTGGGTAGCTCCTAAGAATGTGGATGAAGCAATATCTTTCATGGGTTTGGCAAGCTATTATAGGAGGTTCATTAGGAACTTCTTGTATATTTTTTATCCCATTACATCATTGTAGAGGAAAGGTAAGAAGTTCGAATGGACTGAGGAGTGCGAAGCTAGCTTTGACCAACTTAAAAAGTTGCTGACACATGCACTAGTACTACAGATTACATATCCATACAAAGAGTTTTTAGTATATACAAATGCTTGCAAGAGAGGGCTTGGTGGAGTCCTTATGCAGGATGGATAGGTGGTATGTTATGAGTCCCGAAAACTAAACGAGCATGAGCATAACTATCCCACGCATGATCTCGAGTTAGAAGCAATTACACATGCACTGAAGATGTGGAGGCATTATTTTCTTGGCAGGAGGTTTGTGCTTATGAGTGATCACATTGGGTTACAACATTTGTTTAACCAGCTGAATCTGAATTCCAAACAAGCTAGATGGTTGGCCATGATTAGTGAGTTTGATTTCGACATCAGGTACATTAAAGGCAAGGAGAATAGAGTGGCAGATGCTCTTATCAGGCAGGTATAAGTGAATCACTTAGCAGCTATGAGCTCTTATGGGACATATTTACAGGACAAGATCTTTTGGGTAGGATAGTAGGATGTTAGATATATGGAGATTGTACACAGGCTATAGTAGAGTACAAGTACAGGTGATAGTACAGGTATGGGTACAGGTGATGGCATAGGTATAGGTATAGGTAGTGGTATAGGTACAAGTGAAGTTTCATAGGTATTCATCAAAGATGTGGCTAGACTACATGGTGTCCCGAAGAAGATTGTGTCAGACAGGGATGCGAAGTTCACTTCCAAGTTCTGGAAGGAGTTATTTGCAAGTTTGGGCACAAAGTTGGCCTTCAACACAACTTATCATCCGCAGACAAATGGATAAACAAATAGGGTCAACAGGATATTAGAGGACATTTTGAGGATGTATGTGATGCATCAACAATGCAAATGGGAAGAGTATCTCCCTTTGGTTGAGTTTTCATTCAACAACAGTTATCAGGAGTCATTGAGGATGAGTCCTTTTAAGGCATTGTATGGGCAGAGTTGTAAAACTCCCATTAGTCAGAGTGATCCGATTAGCAGGATATTGATTGGACCATATATGTTGGCAGACATGGAACAAGAGATGTAGGTGATCAAGAAGAATCTCAAGGTAGCACAGGATAGGCAGAAGAGCTATTCTGATAGGAATAGGTTGTTCAAGTAATTCTAGGTTGGGGAACTAGTGTAATTGCACATCAAACCAAAGAAGAGCTCTTTGTGTATTGGACCATGTGCCAAGCTGGCCCCACAGTTTTGTGGACCCTTCAGTATCAGTGAGAGGATTGGGTTAGTAGACTATCGAATTGCATTGCCTCCGACAGTGAAATTCCATGATGTTTTCCATGTCTCATTACTTAATAAGTATGTTAAAGATGATGATCATGTGATTGACTAGTCTATATTATAGGTGGAACTAAATGGAGAATTCCACCCAGAGACTCAGTGTATATTGCATAAAAAGGTTCTCATGCTCCAGAACCAAGCAATAGAGCAAGTTAAGGTGCAATAGAAACACTTTGGGCCTGATGAAGCTACATGGGAGATGGTGGATCAGATGTGGGCCATGTATCCTTCCTTGTTTGCCGGTTAAGGCAAAGCAAATTTGATATGGTGCTTTGGTGATTGCTTATGGTGGTTGGTAGTTGCTTTATGGTGGTTTAGTATTTGCTTTTGATGGCTTGGTATATGCTTCATGGTGATTTAGTATTTGCTTTATGTTGGTTTAGTATATCCTTTATGGTGATCGATATATCCTTTATGATGGTTGATATATGCTATATGATGTTTTTGATATATGCCTATATATGATGTTGGTATATGTTTGAAATATGTTTTGGTATATTATTTGGTATATATTTTGGTTTATATATTTTGATGATGTTGTTATATGTACACCCATGTATGGATATAAATACTGTAACGAGTTGTGTTATAAAGCTCCACTATGTGGTATGGGTATTATGTTAACATGTAATCATATGGTTATGTTATCATGATGTTATGATGTCATATGAGTTGGCACTCAACAAGATGGTCATTGTAAATACTATAATGAGTTGTGCTATAAAGCTCCACTATGTGGTATGTTGTCATGTTGTCATGATGTTATGTCTTGAGCAAATGTTTCTTTGTAAATATTGCATTGAGATTTTTTATAAAGCTCCATAAGAAGTATGTCTTCTTTCAGCAAGTTACTGAGGTATATGTGTGATTGAACACCGAGGATGGTGTCCCCCAAGGTGGAGGGTTTTGTAACATCCCTAGTGAAAATTCCATGTAATAAAAGTTCAAAAAAATAACCATGGATGAATGGGAAACTTATTCCAAGCTCAATGTTGAGCAAGACATCCTCGAGGGTGTTCATTTGGTTCTTTATGGATAAGGAAATTGGAAAAGGCAATGTTTAAGGAAACTAAAGGAATTTTGGCACAATTATTTATGAAAATAATGGAAATTAGGAGAAAAAGGAGGTGAAAGGTCACAGGTTGCATGTGAGGAGGAAAATGAAGGGAAATAATGGAAAATGAAGAAAATAGAGGTCTCATTCATAAAAAGGCTTCTGAGGATCAGTTGGTAACCTTTTGTCAGTTCATTGTTGGAGCTCTATCATTTCTCTCTATCTCTCCCTCATACTATTGGATACTTAGAGTTACCTTGGAACACTCTTGGAGGGTGTGGCAGACTTAGATTCTTGGAGAAAGAAGGCAAAGGAAGATCAAGAAAGTCCAAGAAGGCATCAACATCAGCAGCTACATCAGATTTTCTTGCAGGTACTGAGTTGCATGTATGATTTATTCACTAGTTTGGACATGCATGGAATATGCATGTGGATTCTTGGTCATGATCTATCTTCGACATGGAGTATTGCCTAGATTGACAGTGGCTTGCCTAGCCTTGCCATTTCTTGGACAACCATGGTGATTGTGGGTTTACTTTCATTGTTTTGCTTTTGTTGGTTCTCATGTTTCCTTAGCTTGGGTTGAGTTATTAGTTCCTAGGGCCTTGGTTGGACAAACACTCTGGAGCCATGTAACAGCTTGGGTTGAGTTACTAGTCCTAGAGCCTTGGTTGGACAAACGCTCTGGAGCCCTTGGTGGGTTGAGTTACTAGTCCTGGAGCCATGATTGGACAAATGCTCTGGAGCCCGATAGAAGCTGTGGGTTGAGTTACTAACCCTGGAGCCTTGGTTGGAACAAATGCTTTGGAGCTGAAGATGGCGAGGATGGAGACCAATCTGGTGATGGTTTTGATGATGTCTAACCTTGATGTGGAATCATTATTTGATGGATTGAGTTGGATGGCATCTAGATTCCCTGGATGAGTTTTGATTGATGTGTTTTATGAGATCCCACATTCATGCTTGGAATATGGCATGGGGGTGAATGGTTGAAGAGAGATTTATCTCATCCATTCTATAGGTCAGGCAGAACATGGTAGTCCCATCTCTAGTTATTTCATTGCATTCCTTAATGAGAAATCCATTCCCTTAATTTTCATGTGTAAAGGTACTGATGTATTTATGGATTTTATGGTTGATATATTTATTGTATTTTTGTTCCTATTATGCTGGTTATATGCACATTTTGTGACAGTAGCTATGTATGGCTTTCGGCATGTTTTTACTTGTATGTGAATGGATAATGTGTCTATGACCTAATAGATGATAATGCAACAAATGGCATGAGGGAATAATGGTTCATAGTGATTCTCAGATAAGTATGAGATCCCTACACTTAATTCTGTTGTTTACACCTGTACATTACATTTCGATGATATGTTTGATGAAATGCTTGTCATGGCTAGTAGGGATCCAATCAAGGTCTTGAACAAGTATTTTCTTTAAAACTTTCATGTCCATGTTACTTTACTGATTTGAAGAGATGGATCAGTTCTAAGTAGTTCCTTGAGCTCTAGGCCTGAAGAAGTGGCTCAAATCCTGCAGTTGATGGCACAACACTGACAATTTTGGTCCTCAGTCACTGGAAAGTATGCCTATGAGAACGACTTTAGGATATTGGTCGCTCCATTGCCCATAGAATCAAAGCAACTATGGCCCAAGAGAGACTAAAACAACAGCGGGATCCAGGGACAGGCTGTCTGAGTGGTTGAATTTTCTCCTGAGGATTTTATTGATGATGTTGGATGTCTATATGGTGTGTTTACCTCGCTTCCACTTCCTTAAGGCGACTTAGGAGGTCGAATCATATCATAGTTGCCTCTCGTTGCATGTTTACCCTCGCTGGTCAATTGCTTGGGTAGATGTTGGATGAGGGTATTACAAAGTGGTATCAGAGCATGGTTCACCCCTTGGACTAGATGGGCTATGTGTTGTTCATGCATTCATATCAATTTCATTTGTGTCTCTTACATTTATATACTTATTGTAGTTGCTTGATGTTGGATTAGGGTTATAGTATGGTTACCATGGAGAATTTGTTATTGATTTTCATGAAATGTATTTGAAATGAGTATTTGACATACTGTGTATGGATTATATGTTGCTTACATGTGGATTTCATGATACCTACTTACATCCTTGTATGTTAGGTTACATTTTGAATATTTTGATTACATGCTGTTAGAAAATTATATATTACAGAGCAATGGAAAACATAAAATATTGCAGAAATATAAACACAGAAAACACATAAAACAAGAGAGACACAGATATACGTGGTTCACGTAGTTTGGACTACATCCATGGAGAAACAACCAGTCCTTCTTTATTATATTATCCAGCAAACTGAAGAGATACAACCTATAGCAGATCCATTGTAACACCCTCTTCGCTCTCAGTCTCCTCTCTCTTCCTCACTCAAAATACAGATATGCATAGATGCAATACAATTCCCTCATATATAGTGAGTGATTGCCTTCTAGGGCGAAAAACACTAAATTAAACATAATTTCTACCGTCAGATCATCTGCCTAATGAACAACTCAGATTAACTAGAAATTACTAGACTTTTACAAGACAATTTTACATCTATTTTTAGCTTCGAGCTGGGGGGGATTTACCCCCAGACCCCCGTGGGGGGACAAGTCCCCCCTGCACCCCCCCCCCACGTGGAGGGGTGTACAGTTTTCCTGGGGTATACATCCGGCTGAAACCTTTGAATACAGAAGATAATCAAGCTCCACACCCAACAATCTCCCACTTGGAGTTTGATTATAGCAACTCCACCGCTGCTTCATTTGCTAGGCAATGACTCACCTTTGGACTTGGTTGTTTCTCATCTTCTTCATCATACTTGAAGACCAATTGAAACTGAGTAGATTCTCAATTTCTCCCTGGTTACAACTTTTGTTAATATATCTGCAAGATTCTGGCTAATGTGTATCTTTTCCAGCTTCAACTGTCCATCTTCCAATGCTAACCGTATGAAATGGTGCTTGAGCTGTATATGTTTAGTCTTGGAATGAAATGCAGAGTTCTTTGCAAGATGTATGGCACTCTGGCTGTCACTGTATAACCTGCCCAACTCCTGCTTCTTACCCAATTCATCCAGAAACCTTTGTAACCAAATCATTTCTTTACTAGCATCTGTAGCAACAACATACTCTGCTTATGGCGTTGAAAGTGCAACAACACTTTGGATTTTTGAAACCCAACTGACAACTGTTCTACCTACAGTAAATACATATCCTGTAGTGCTCCTCCTGTTATCTCTGTCACCTACCATATCTACATCAACATATCCCTGTAGAGCAATGCTTGAACCACCAAAACATAATGCTTGATTTGTGGTACCTCTCAAATACCTGAGAATCAACTTCATTGCCATCCAATGTTCTTTTCCTGGATTGTTCATGTACCTGCTTACAACTCCCACTGCATGTGCAATATCAGGCCTTGTGCAAACCATTGCATACATTAAGCTTCCAACTGCTGAAGCATATGGAACTTTAGACATATAAGCCATTTCTTCCTGAGTCTTGGGACATGCCTCCTTACTTAATTTGAAATGGCTAGCCAAAGGTATACTAATTTGTTTTGCATTATGCATATTAAACCTTTTCAACACCTTTTCTATGTACTCACTTTGAGACAATGTTAATTTGCGATTCTTCCTGTCTCTAGTTATTCTCATACCAAGGATTTGTTTTGCAGCACCCAAATCCTTCATTGCAAATGTGTTTGCCAATTTCCTTTTGAGCACATTTATTTCCTGCATGTTAGAACCTACAACAAGCATGTCATCTACATACAATAACAATATAATATAGCTGCCATCATTTTTCCTTTTGAGATAAACACAATGATCAGAGTGACATCTAGTATAACCTTGTTCAGACATAAACCTGTCAAATTTTAGATACCACTACCTTGGAGCCTGTTTTAAGCCATACAAGCTCTTCTTCAACCTGCACACTAGTTTCTCCTTCCCTTTTACCTCATATCCTTGTGGCTGCTGCATATATATCTCTTCCTCCAAATCCCCATGGAGAAAGGTTGTCTTTACATCTAACTGCTCAAGATGAAAATCTTCAACTGCTACTAGACTTAAAATAGTTCTGATTGAAGTCATTTTAACAGCAGGAGAAAATATTTCATCAAAATCAATACCTTTCTTTTGTGCAAACCCCTTCACCACAATTCTAGCTTTATACCTCTGTTTTCCTCCATCTTCTTCCTTCAGCCTGTAAACCCATTTATTCTGCAATGTTGTTTTACCTGCAAGCAACCTGAGTAAGTCCCAAGTCTGGTTATGTGCTAAGGAGTCCATCTTTTCTTTCATGGCTTGCTCCCACTTCTTCCTGGTTTCTACCTACACTACTTCTTCATAACATTCTGGTTCACCAGAATCAGTCAACAATACATAATATAATGAAGGAAAGTATCATTCAGGGGGTCTACTTATCTTGGTAGATCTTCTAACACCACTTTTAGGTATTTGAAGTTCTTGTTTCTGTTTTGGTTGTTGTTCTGGCTGTTTATCATTATGATTTTCAAGCACCATCACTTTTGCTGTGATATCGTCAAGCACTGTGTATTCTCTGTTTTCTTTTTCTTGTTTCTTTTCCTACAACTGATTCTTATACAAGACCTTTTGATTGAATATTACATCTCTGCTCCTAATGATTTTGTGATTTTCATAATCATATAAGTGATAACCAAAATCATTAACACCATATCCAATAAAGGTACATTTCTTTCATTTTGCCTCAAGCTTTGTTCTAACTTTTTTGTTAATGTGGACAAAGGCTTCACAACCAAAAGTCTTTAAAAATGAGTAGTTTACCTTTTTACCTGTCCATGCCTCCTCTGGAATACCACCATCCAAGGAACTTGAAGGCCCTCTGTTTATTAGATAAACAGTAGTATCTACAACATCTACCCAAAATTGTAAAGGCAATCCTGCATGCAATCTCATGAACCTTGCACGCTCCATGATTGTCCTGTTCATCCTTTCTGACACACCATTTTCTTGTGGTGTTCCTAGAACTGTCTTCTCTTTGTGAATTCCATTGTCTGAACAATACCTATCAAACTCTTTGCTGCAATATTCACCTCCATTATCTGATCTGAGACCCTTCAACCTTTTCCCTATCTCATTTTCAACCAAAGCTTTCCATTTCTTGAAAGTATCAAATACATCAGATTTATTTCGAATACAATAAATACAGGTTTTTCTGGTTGCATCATCAATAAAAGTAACATAATAACGAGAGCCACCAAGAGATGATACCTGAGCCGATCCCCATACATCTGTATGCACAAGCTCTAATTTTCTGCTCTTCTTTTCTTTCCCAACTCTAAGGAATCTAACTCTCTTCTGTTTTCCATAAACACAATTCTCACAGAATTTTAAATCAACATGCTTCAAACCTGGTAACAAATTTCTTGAGTGAAGAATCTGCATCCCCTTCTCACTCATGTGCCCGAGCCTATGATGCCACAATGTTGTATCTTCTCCTGTAGAGGTTAAAGCATTAACAAAATTAGAAATACCATTGCATAAATACAATGTACCAACCTTTTCTCCTTTCGCTATTACCAGGGATCCTTTAGTGACCTTCTAGGTTTTATCTATGAAAGTAGTTATGCAACCTTCACCTCCCAACTACCCTGTTGAAATCATATTTTTCTTCAGATCTGGAACATGCCTTACCTCCTTCAATAGCAACTGATTTCCATTTTGTTGTTTTATGAAAACTGTACCCATTCCAACGATTTTACAGGGTTTATCATCACCCAATCGAACCTGTCCAAAATATCCTTGAACATAATCATGAAAATGTTTCTTATCAGGTGTGGCATGGAATGAGGCCCCTGAATCTACCACCTAGGCATCAATAATATTTTCTAAAGAAAGAATCAAAGCATCTTGTAACACATCACTTGTTACATTCACTTCATGATTAGTTTCTTGTTGCGCGTCTCCTTCTTTTCCCTTCCGAGACTTGCAGTCTTTCTTCAGGTGTCCTTTCTTCTTGCATTGCCACCACACTATCCCTGATCTAGACTTGGATCTGGCTTTCCTTGACTTATTGCAATATCCTGGGCTCTTTCCTCTTTCCATTTTTCTTCCCCTAGTCTCTGTAGTCAAAGCATTACCTGATGTCTCACCGGAGCTTTTCCATCGCATTTCCTCGCTAAGGATTTCACCAACAACATCATCAAACTTTAAAGTATTAGATCTAGAGATAGAGTTACTAATGGCCATAACTAAACCATTCCAACTTTCTGGCAATGAGCAAAGAAATAACAGAGCCCTAACTTCATCATCAAAATTTACCCCTAGAGAACTTAACTAACTTGTAACTGTATTAAAATCATTTAAATGAACAGCAACAGATCCACCCTCTGACATCTTCATATTAAATAAACGCTTCATAAGAAATACCTTATTTGACGCTGAGGGTTTTTCATATAGTTTGGCTAATGTCAACATTAAACCCTGTGTTGTTGTTTCCTTTGAAATATTGAACGCTACCAACGCCGCTAGGCACAACCGTATTGTTCCAAGTGCCTTTCTATTGAGAATATCCCATTATGTGTCTGTCATACTCATCAACTTCTTTGTCTTTCTGCTCAATGGTAGGTACAGATCTCTCTGATACAGATAATCTTCCATCTGCATCTTCCACAGCTGGTAGTTTTGACCGTTGAATTTTTCGACCCTAAACCTACCATCTTCCGCCATTTCTCCCACTCGAACCAAGAACCCTTCTCTCCTGTGAGTTTATCAGCTAAATAGACCTTCGGCTCTAATACCAGTTGTTAGAAAATTATATATTACAGAGCAATGGAACACATAAAATATTGCAGAAATATAAACACAGAAAACACATAAAACAAGAGAGACACAGATATACATGGTTCACCCAGTTTGGGCTACATCCACGGAGAAACAACCAGTCCTTATTTATTATATTATCCAGCAAATTGAAGAGATACAACCTACAGCAAATCCTCTGTAACACCCTCTTCGCTCTCAATCTCCTCTCTCTTCCTCACTCAAAATATAGATATGCATAGACGCAATACAATTCCGTCATATATAGTGAGGGATTGCCTTCTAGGGAAAAACCCTAAATTAAACATAACTTCTACCGTCAGATCATCCATGTAATGACCGGCCCAGATTAACTAGAAATTACTAGACTTTTACAAGGCAATTTTACATCTATTTTTAGCTGCGGGGGTGCTACCCCCGAACCCCCGCTAGCCCCCGGACCCCCATGGGGGACAAGTCCCCCCCACGTGGAGGAGTGTACAGTTTTCCTGGGGTATACATCCGGCTAAAACCTTTGAATACAGAAGATAATCAGGCTCCACACCCAACACATGCATCAGTCTTGTAGGTTGATGACAAGAACTAATGGAGTATGTTTGACTACATGTGGTTATGTGTATTTGTAGTTGGTTTGGCATTGCTTATGCATATTTTTGGTTGCATGTGGAAATGGAATGGACTAATGGTTATTGTCATGCATGAGGTCATAGCATGCATTGTTAATATGGCCTTGAATTGATGATTAGACCTTAGCTAGAATGATGTTTATGAGTTGATACATTTACTTGCGTATGTCGATATGATATTATGATTATGTTATACATGTATCACGCTGATTTGGTGATCTTGCAGATAAGGTTTCCTCCCCAAGCTATATGAAGGTATGTTGGTTTGTTGTGATTTGGTTTATCTAACATATTATGCCTTGCAGGAAGAAATATCAAATGGATAGCAAGATGGTTGACTATAAAGACTCTCCCTACGAATCCAAAGAGCAGTATGGTGTTGGGAACTCTTCCGACTTGGAAGTGACACTGACAAGTTTAAAGGAAGAGATCAATACTTGTAAGGTGGATAATGACAGAATCATGAAGTCATAGGAAAAGTTAGCATAGGTAAATGCAGTCATACTTCAGAGCTTGTCAAATTTGCAATGACAAGGACCGCTACGGATCATTCATGAGCAGGAGGATAAAACTAATGGGGCATATGGCAGCAGGTCTCATAGTAGACACAGGTCGGATTGGTCTGACACCATCTGAAATGGAAGATTGTTGGACACTCCGAAGAGGAGAAGGGATAGACACAGGTATGATTCTAGTTCTGATGTAGATAGGCATTATGATTGTCATCAGTATCATCCTTACAGGAGGAATGATAGGGGGTACTTACCAAATGAATTTAAGAAAGCATAGCTAGTTACTTTTGATGGGGTAATGAAGAAACCACAGCATGAAAAGGCATGGTTGCTTCGCATTAGGAAGTTCTTCAAGTTGTATAAATACTCAAATAAAATGAAATCTAGAGTAGCTACCTTCAATCTCAAAGGTAAAGCAGACATTTGATGGGAAGATGTAAAGAATGTCAGGTGTATTCATGAGGAAGCTTTGAAATGGAGTGAGTTTGAGTGACCATTTAAGAAGAAGTACTTGTCAGAAAGGTACTTTGATGACAGGGAAAAAGAATTTTATGAACTAAAGATTGGTTCCATGACGGATAATGAGTACACTACAATATTCTTGGAGTTACTAAGGTATGTGCCTTATCTTACTGAGGAAAAGGCCAATATTCAGAGGTTCATTAGTGGATTACCAGTTGCATTCAAAGACAAGATCGAGTTCGATGAGCCTAGATCATTGGAGGAGGCCATTCAAAAGCTAAGACATTGCTATGAACAGTCAAAGCACAGAACTAAGACTAAGTTAGATTGGAGAGGTGATGTAAAGAATAAAGGAAAATGGGATAAAAAGCGAGCAAGGCCACAGAGTAAAAATAATAAGGAGAATGTTGCACTGCCTAAGAATTTCAATGCATCAGATAGAAGATAGGGACATTAACCTCAGGAGCAGTGTAAGGAGCTTGTGCGTTGTTGGACTTGTGGAAAAGACCACCTTAGGAGATATTTTCCACAGCATAAGAGTGGTAGAACTCATATATATAGTGCACAGGAGGCGCAAAATGTTGGAGATGTAGGCTAGAGTATTCCCTATATCTATGCAGTCGTGGACAAAAGGCAGGATGCATTTATCATTGAGATGGATGGTAAGCTTTTTGATCAAGTTATTTCCATTTTGATTGACCCTA
The DNA here is from genome assembly GCA_031772625.1 of Pinus tabuliformis. Lineage (NCBI taxonomy): Eukaryota > Viridiplantae > Streptophyta > Pinopsida > Pinales > Pinaceae > Pinus > Pinus tabuliformis. Next base: position 275,768,707 of record CM062811.1, read on the forward strand.
GATCTAATTATAGCTATGTTAGTCCTGACTTGGCGGATAAGTGTGGTTTGAATAAGGAGTTGCATGCAAAGTCTTGGTTAGTGTAGTTAGCTATAGGTATGAATAAGTGAGTTCATAATTGGGTAAGAGGTTGCACATTTGATTTAAATGGTATGCCTACAACAACACATTTGAATGTATTACCGTTGGGTTCATACAGTATGTTATTGGGCATGGATTTGTTGTATTTTCATATAACCAAGGTTGATTGCTATGACAAAGCTATTAAGTGTATTGATGACAATGGAGAACCAAGAGCCTTGCAAGGTAAGAATAAAGCCACATTAGTTAGGATGCTGACATCTATGCAATCAAAGCGTAACCGCAGGAAAGGGTGCAAGCTATTTGCATTACATGTTTATAGTAATAAGGGTAAGTAGGTTGAGGGTGCAGATGTGTTGAATAAATACCTAGTTTTACAGTAGTTCAAGGATGTATTTCCTGAGGATATTATAGAGTTTCCACCTCATAGGGAGGTATACTTTTTTATTGAGTTAGTGCTAGGGGCAACTCAAGCATCAAAATCATCTTACAAGATGAGCTCACCTAAGTTGGTTGAGTTAAAATTTTAGTTGAAGGAGATGTTGGACAAGCGATACATTAGGCCAAGTGTATCACCTTTGGGCACACCTATCTTGTTTGTGACGAAGAAAGATGGTACCCTCATATTATCCATTGATTACAGTTAGTTGAACTAAGTGACTATCAAGAATAGGTACCCTTTGCCGAGGATTGATGACCTATTCAATCAGTTGAAGGTAGCAACGCTATTCTTCAAGATTGACTTGAGAGCCAGATACCATTAGGTATGTATCGAAGAGGATTCCATATACAAGACTGAGTTCAGGCTCGGGTATGGGCATTATGAGTTTGTTATGGTTCCATTTGGCTTAACTAATGCTCCATCTACATTCATGTGTTTGATGGATAGTGTTTTGCGTCCATATTTGGATAAGTTTATTATTGTGTTCATTGATGATATACTAGTATATTCTAAAAATGAGGAAGAGTATGCCGAATGCTTAGCAGCAGAGTTGAGGTTGGTTAGAGAGCATCAGTTGTATGCTAAGGTCAGCAAATGTAGTTTCTCTCAGATTGAGTACACTACTTGGGACATGTTGTCTCCAAGGAGGGCATTGCAGTAGATCCAGAGAAGATAAGGGCCACCATGGAGTGGGTAGCTCCTAAGAATGTGGATGAAGTAATATCTTTCATGGGTTTGGCATGCTATTATAGGAGGTTCATCAGGAAATTCTTGCAGATTTCTTAACCCATTACATCATTGAAGAGGAAAGGTAAGAAGTTTGAATGGACTGAGGAGTGTGAGGCTAGATTTGAGTAACTTAAGCAGTTGCTGACACATGCACCAGTACTACAGATTGCAGATCTGGACAAAGAGTTTGTAGTATGTACAAATGCTTGCAAGAGAGGGCTTGGTGGAGTCCTTATGCGGAATGGACAGGTGGTATGTTATGAGTCCTGAAAACTAAACGAGCACAAGCAGACTATCTGACGCATGATCTTGAGTTAGAAGTGATTACACATGCACTGAAGATCTGGAGGCATTATCTTCTTAGCAGACAGTTTGTGCTTATGAGTGATCACATTGGGTTGAGGTATTTGTTTGACCAGGTGAATCTAAATGTCAGACATGCTAGATAGTTGGCCATGATCAACAAGTTTGATTTCGAGATTAGGTACATCAAAGGTAAGGAGAATGGAGTGGCAGATGCTCTTAGCAGGTGGGTACAAGTGAATCACTTAGCAGTTATGAGCTCTTATGGGACAGATTTATAGGACAGGATCTTGCAGGAAGGATAGTAGGATGTCAGATATATGGAGATTGTGCACAGGTTGCCATAGAGTACAGGTATAGGTACAGGTACAGGTGATATTATAGGTGCATCTATAGGTGATGGCATAGGTAGTTGTATAGGTAGAGGGGAAATGGCATAGGTATTTATCGGAGATGTGGTTAGACTACATGGTGTCCCAAAGAAGATTGTGTCAAACAGGGATGCAAAGTTTAGCTCCAAATTTTGGAAGGAGTTATTTGTAGGCTTGGGAAAAAAGTTGACCTTCAGCATAGCTTATCATCCACAGATAGATGGAAAAATAGAGAGGGTCAACAGGATATTAGAGTACATGTTGAGGGTGTATGTGATACATCAAAAGCACAAATGTGAAGAGTATCTCCCTTTGGTTGAGTTTGCATACAGCAACGGTTATAAGGATTCATTGAGGATGAGTCATTTTGAGGCATTATATGGGTGGAGTTGTAACACTCCCATCAGTCAGAGTGATCCGGTTAGCAAGATATTGATTGGATCAAATATGTTGGTAGACATGGAATAGGAGATGCAGGTGATCAAGGAGAATCTCAAGGCAGCACAGGATAGGAAAAAGAGCTATGTTGATAGGAATAGGTTGTTCAAGGAGTTCTAGATTGGGGAACAAGTGTACTTGCACATCAAACCAAAGAAGAGCTCCTTGCAGATTGGATCATGTGCCAAGCTGGCACCATGGTTTTGTGGACCCATCAGTATCATTAGGAGAATTGTTGTAGTAGCCTATCGAATTTCACTACCTCCAACAGTGAAAGTCCATGATGTTTTCCATCTCTCATTACTTAAGAAGTATGTTAAAGATGTTGATTGTGTGATTGATTGGTCTATATTCTAGGTGGAACCAGATGGAGAATTCCAGTCGGAGCCAGCGTATATTACTAAAATAGGTACTCATGCTCCAGAACTGAGCAATAGAGCAAGTTAAAGTGCAATGGAAGCACTTTGGGCCCGATGAAGCTACATGGGTGATGACGGATCATATGTGAGCCATGTATCCTTCCTTGTTTGTTTGTTGAGGTAAAGCAGCTTTGATATGGTGGTTTGGTGATTGCTTAAGGTAGCTAGTAGTTGCTTTATGGTGGTTTAGTATTCACTTATGATGGCTTGGCATATGCTTCATGGTGATTTAGTATTTTCTTTATGTTGGTTTAGTATATTCGTTATGGTGATCGATATATGCTTTACGATGGTTAATATATATGCTATATGATGTTTTTTACATATATGATGTGTGAATATGTTTGATTTATGTTTTGGTATATATATTTTGATGATTTTGTTATATGTACACCCGTGTATGGATGTAAATACCATAACGAGATGTGCTATAAATCTCCACTATGTGGTATGGGTGTTATGTTAATATGTAATCATGTAGTTATGTTATCATGATGTTATGATGTCATATGAGTTGGCACTCAGCAAGATGATCATTGTAAATACCACAATGAGTTGTGTTATAAGGCTCCACTATGCAATATGTTGTCATGTTGTCATGATGTTATATCTTAATCATATCTTTCATTGTAAATACTGCATCGATCTGTGTTATAAAGATCCATAAGCAGTATGTCTTCTTTCAACAAGTTGCTTAGGTATATGTGTGATTGAACACCGAGGATGGTGTCCCCCAAGGGGGAGGGTTCAGTAACAACCTTACTGAAAATTCCATGTAATAAAAGCTAAAAACAATAACCATGGATGAGTGGGACACTTATTCCAAGATGAATGTTAGGCAAAAAATCCTAGGGGGTGTTCATTTGGTTGTTTAAGGCTAAGTAAATTGGCAAAGGCAATGGCTAAGGCATTAAAAGGCATTTTGGCACAATTATTTATGAAAATAATGAAAATTAGGAGAAAAAGGATGTGAAAGGTATTTGGTTGCATGTGAGGAGGAAAATGAAGGAAAATAATGGAAAATGAATAAATGAAAGACCTCATTCATAAAAAGGCTTCTAAGGATCAGTTGGTAACCTTTTGTCAATTCAGTGTTGGAGCTCTCTCATTTTCTCTCTCTCTCTCTCATACTCTTGGATACTCAGAGTTTCCTTGGAGCACTCTTGGAGGATGTGGCATACTTAGATTCTTGGAGGAAGAAGGAAAAGGAAGAGAAGGAAAGCTCGTGAAGGCATTGGCATCAGTAGCTACATCATATTTTCTTACAGGTACCGAGTTGCATTTATGATTTCTTCAATAGTTTGGACATGAATGGAATATGCATGTGGATTCTTGGTCATGCTTTGTTATTAACATGGAGGATTTCCTGGATTGATAGTGGATTGCCTAGCCTTTCCATTTACTAGATAGCCATGGTGATTATGGGTTTACTTTCATTTTCTTGTTCTCGTTGGTTCTCATGTTTCCTTAGCTTGGGTTGAGTTATTAATTCCTGGAGCCCATGTTGGACAAACGCTCTAGATCCCTGTAACAGTTTGGGTTGAGTTACTAGTCCTGGAGCCTTGGTTGGACAAATGCTCTGGAGACCTTGGTGGGTTGAGTTACTAGTCCTGGAACCTTGGTTGGACAAATGCTCTAGAGCCCGACAATAGTTGTGGGCTGAGTTACTAGTCCTGGAGCCTTGGTTGGAACAAACACTCTAGAGCCCTGGAAGGTTAGGATGGAGACTGATCTGGTGATGGTTTTGGTGATTTCTAACTGTGAGGTGGAATCACTATTTGATGGGTTGAGGTGGATGGCCTCTGGAAGCCCTGGATGAGTTTTGATTGATGTGTTTTATGAGATCCCACATTCATGCTTGGAATATGGCAGGGGGTGAATGGTTGAAGAGATATGATAAGAATGTGAGGGTGATATGGTAAGGGTGTTTATTTGCTTTAGAAAACGAATTGAATGGATATTTTAGCTTGGGAAACTGCAAATGCCTTATTATGTTGTTGGGGTCCTTTATGATGATTAATTTGCGAATATATAAGATTCCAACAAATTCAATCCCTTTGAACAAAGCATAAAGCTCTGCTTGATTGTTGACAAGTTTCCCAAGCTAAAATATCCATTCAATTCGTTTTCTAAAGCAAATAAACACCCTTACCATATCACCCTCACATTCTTGTCATATCTCTTCAACCATTCTATGGTCGGGTGGAACATGGTAGTCCCATCTCTGGTTGGTTCATTGCATTCATTAATGATAAATCCATTCCCTTGATTTACATGTGTAAAGGTACTGATGTATTTATGGATCTGATGGCTGATATGTTTATTGTATTTTTTTTCCTATTATGCTATCTATATGCACATTTTATGACAGCAGCTATGTATGGCTTTCAGCATGTTTTAATTGGTATGTGAATGGATAATGTGTCTATGACCTAATAGATGATAATGAAGCAAATGAAATGAGGTAAAAATGGTTCATAGTGAACCTCAAATAATTATGAGATACCTACACTTAATTCTATTGTTTATACCTGTAGTTTACATGTCGATGATATGTTTAACGAAATGTCTTTCATGGCTAGTAGGGATCCAGTCAAGGTCTTAAACAAGTATTGCTTTAGTACTTTCATTTCCATGTTAGTTTATTGATTTGAAGTGATGGATCAATTCTAGGCTGTGTCCTGGGCTCTAGGCCTAAAAAATTTGCTCAAATCCTGGAGTCACTGGCACAACACTGACACTTTTGGTCCACAGTCATTGGGAGGCAAGCTTGTGAGAGAGACTTTAGGTTGTTGGTCTCTCCCTTGCCCATAGAATGAGAGAGACTATCTCCCAAGAGACCTAAAACAATAGTGGGACCTAGGGACAGGCTATCTGAGTGGCTAACTTGTCTTTTGAGGGTTCTGTTAATGATGTTGGATGTTTGTATGGTGTGTTTCCATCAATTCCACTCCCTTAAGGTGACTTAGGAGGTCGAATCATGTCATAGTGGCCTCTCATCACATGTTTACCCCAGTTGTCTGGTTGCTTGGGTAGATGTTGGAGGAGGGTATTACACAACCAATCTCCTTGCATGTTCAACATCAACTTATTCATTTGCATGTAGTAGAGTCATACCATCAAGATGATTCGAAGACCTTGGAGCATGGGGCTACCTCACTCATGCACATTTCCTCCCTTAATTTGTGTTTTAGAATGTATTATGTACTTCTAGGGCTATCATTGGGGGCACTCACATTACTGTTCAACCTGACTGATAGTTACTATGCCAAATATCTACATTGTATCGTGACTATACCTTGATGACATCAGTCCACAATATGTTTTGTGGGTAGCCATACTATATTATTTCAATATCAATTATGGGTATGCGTACCTTGGGGATGTACTATATATGTATCTAAATTTGATTTTCATAGCCTCCAAAGGTATTTTTCCCATGGTCTCTCCCTCTACCTCAATCATTAGTTTTATTGTAATTTTTTTCAACCATCAGGTTCTCTTCTAACCTCATACATTAGGGGGCATTTGTTATAGCTCAAAAAATCACCCCCTTAGGTATACTAGAAGGGACAACATCTTGAAAGTTAGGATGCAGAAATTGGTTTGTGGAAAGCTCCAAACACACATTAGTGCCTTCAATGTTTCCCTACCATTATAGTATAGCAACATTAGGCCAAAAAATTCTCTATGTAGTCTATCATCAAGCAAAAAAGACCTAAAAACACACCAATTACACTGTGATAGAGAAACAAAGCGATAATTTGCATGGATAATGTTAAACTAGGTCAATGTTGATCACTCAAAGAGGATAATGATCAAAGGACCAGACATGGTCAAAAGATGTATAGATTCAATGTTATCACTACCTAGAGATATGTACAAAAGAACTCTCTCCATATATCAATAGGAGAGGAAAAATAACATATGTCGAAGTGTTGTTGAATTGAAAACATATAGGTTTCCTTACGATAATCCATCATCATTGTCCAAGTGAACACTCAGATGTCGGTGAGAGGAGGATCATAGGTAGAGACCGTAGAGAGAAAGATGATGTACCACATTTCTTTTGTATAATATAAAGATAACATGTTTTTCCCCCACTACTTCATTCTCTCATATTGATTTCTTATGCTTATATGTTGATTATGGATATGGATATGGATATTTGCTAATGCTAACAATTTTTGCAAGGCATAGGGTTTCATAACGTTTTTCTTGTGTGCAAGTATTCCGGAACAAGGACAAGAGCAAAGATATCTAGTGGTTTCCCCAAGATGGTTGCACCAACTAACCAACTTCTCTCAATAGAAGGTATGTTTCCTTCTCCCTCTTTGTGATTTTTTGTATATGCATGTATTTTTTGGGATTAGCTTGTTTGACACCTTGACTACAACTCTTACCATATGGGCAAGTATTGGACAGACTTATTGGGTTAAAGTAGCTTGTTACTGCAAGTGAAATTTCAACTTAGATAATTATAACAATTAATTATTCAACAAAAAAATTTAATTTATAAAAACTAAAACACTTTACCAATGTGCTTGAAAATACATAAGGAATTGGTGTGTATATATAACACAATAGATGCATAGGTCTTACAAAATACAAATTATCATAGTTAAAAAAATAGCATAGAACATTGGTGTGTTCATATGCCTTCAAACATATCAATGTTTTTATACCACGAGTGCACCGTGAAAGGGTAAAATAAAAACAAAATTACCAAACTTAATTTCATTATCACATTCCCTTTTGTACTTTTATAGATTCACAAATTAATTCAATTCATTTTTTTAATTTTCAAAAATAGTGCACATTTTTTTCATCTACAAAGAAAACCAAACCTCCTCGATTGGAAAGATTCCAAGAAAAAAGAATTACCTCCTTACTTTTAATTTCACGAGATTAAAATTTACAATTGGTCTTAAATTTGGATATTTTTGCATTTATTTTAGATTTTGAATACTACATTTCATGGTTCGACTCACACTTAATGGTGCTTCCTATGAATTTACAAGAAGCACCGCAAGTGGTGCATCTAGGAGGACACCCCATTAATAGTTAATTATAAAAGCAATTCATTGAAGTGATTCAAAAACATTAACGATGCATTGCATATTAGAAGGTGCACAATTATGTATTGGTGTGCTTCTTGAATACATCAGCATCAATGCATCTAGGGGAACCCTCTTATTAGTGTGTTATAAAACACAATGCATTAAAATTCCTATCTCACATTGATGATGTGTCTCATCTTATAACAGAAATTGATGTGCATCTTGGTGCATTTCATGACAACAAGTGCACTAATGGATTATAAATTGCAACACACTAAATGGATGGTGCATATATTTTTATCATAGGCACGAGAGTGCATATTGGTGCATATATACCTTTTTTTATGTCTATTGATCTGAGCTCATTTTTTGTCTTTGCATATTTTTCAATATACAAATTGTAACATCCCCAACTACCCCAAAGGGGCTTTTCACTATCTTTGGGACTTGACCTATGATTATTTTCCCTTGATTCTATAGCCGCTCCTATAATACCATGAATAATTCATGTCCACCAAGGCATTCATAAAATCCCAAATCATTTATTTGTTTTATTCCCATCATTCTATGTTGTTGTATATGTTCAATGCACATTAGTTACAATGCATCCTATATTTATACATTACAACACATGTAATTATGTATAAACACATACAATTTACAAACCTCACGAAAACAATAAGTTAATAATCATAAAACAATTAAATGGAACACAACTCTTATCTTTGAGAAAATATATTAGTCGACTACATACCTCAGACATTCCACCTATCCATAGACCACACTACTCATAACCGTTCAATAATGGATCACCCCCAATTTACAAACCTCACGAAAACAATAAGTTAATAATCATAAAACAATTAAATGGAACACAACACTTATCTTTGAGAAAATATATTAGTCGACTACATACATCAGACATTCCACCTATCCATAGACCACACTACTCATAACTGTTCAATAATGGATCACCCCCAAGCTAGGGCTTTGACTCCATAAGGGCTTCAAATTATCTAAATCTAGGTATGTATATAGTACCAAAAATTCTCAGGAAAAGTTATTAAACATAGAAACTTATCACCAACATCCTCACATCCCTCATCATCCCACACAACCAAGGTAGTGCACCACTTTCTCTGCTCCCACAGTCCATCAACTTGTGTCACTACATTTCCAAGGTTTCTAATTCAACTAGTTAGGGATGTTCCAAAGCATTGTTCTTATCTAAGAGTTTCCAACTAACCTTACCGTCTTCCAAGTACCCATCTGGCCTCACAACGAGAAACCTATCCCCTTAGCCTCGAATTCTCCTCGAATTATACTAGGGTTCCCCCTATCATAGGTAGTCCTATTATTTTTCCTTCCAATAAATTCCATCCTCCCTCCCCCCTAGACACTAATCCTCCTCATTTTTATATTTATGTCCCTTCTTGGACACTTGGCATTCCCTAAAGTCACTTTGTGTGACTTAGGGTAAACACACATGCACTTCTGACTTAGGCTTATTTATAAAATCTTAGACACCTAGGCTTAAGGCCTTCAATACTTATCCCTTAGCCCCCTCTCAAAATCATGGATTCTAATCCCCCCATACTCTTTTGTTTCACTTGTTCTACAACATCGGTGTATTTTATCAACATGCACATGATTTCATATTTACAACACTAGACTCCCTAGCCTCAAAACATATAAGCATAGGCATTGGTGTACCTCTATAGACAATTCTAGGTTAAGAAATTGTTCCAGAGCATCTAAAATGTTTTGTTTTAAATTTTGATTTTTGGATGACCAATGCTTTAAACTGTTAAACGGGTGAAAATTCTTAATTATTTATGATATACTAAAAGGGTTGATTCTTCACCTTTAACATAATTTAGCTTTGAAATGATATGTAAGGTTGAACTTAAGAAAATATATGATTCATTAAATCTTCAAACTGAGTATTCAACTAATCATATACAGATGATGCATGTAAAATCCTTTTACAGCCAAACAAAATATATTTAAAACTTAAATGGAAGTGACAATTAAAAGATGTAGAGGAATTAATTAAAACAGAAAGTTTCAATTAACCATTCTTTGTAATTGATCATAATTTCATCGGGGTTTCAGATAGATTGATATTCAATCTTATCTTAGCTAGATTTTCCCATTAATTTCAAACATATGCAGAGATAAACAAAATTGAGACATAAGTAAAAATAGAAGTACTCACAGGAACACAAGCTGCTTTAAGATGAATCCATTATCCTTCCATTAATCTAAGAAAAACTCATAGAATTACAATTTTTCCTGCAAGTTTATCACAAGGGTTCAACCCTTCATACTTCGATCTACAAAGTATTTATAGAGTTTTCTTCAAAATATCTTGATTAAAAAAATCAAGATTTATTTACAAAATATCTTTTGAAACTAATTACAAAAATAGAACTAGAAAATAGAAAATTTGAACTGCTTGGACATCTTGCACAGAATTTGAGGCTTATGTTGATGACTAAGGCTGTAAAGTTGTTATTCTATTGTTTTTCTTAGTTATATGTCCCTTTTCTCCTACAAATTTGCATCTTGTTGCTGAAAGTTTGTTACCTGCCACTGAAAACCTGTTGATTTGTCAATCAATGAGATGACATATTTTTTCCCATCTATCTTCATCGGGAATGGAAAAATTTATCAATTTCCTGTAAGTCTCATCCACTTCAATGTATTTCTGAAAGGTGGGTTTGACTATGAACAAGTGTTTGATCTCATGATGGATTAGTAAATCAATACTCAATCCTTAAATAAAAGTTGTTCCTGTAATGGTTCCCCTGATCTTAGTAAATTTTGATCTATATATAGTTATAGAATGTAATCTACTCTGGTATTCTTCAAGAGGAACCAGCTTGTCTCCTATCCCTCGCAAACCTGGAAGTCCTAGCACATTGATTTTTTTATGAAACTTATTGATGTGAACTTCTAGGTTTTAACACTTTTTTTCTAATTGCAGCATTAAATTCCTCTTTGTAAGTATCCTCCTAACTTCTAGAATGGTTTCAACCTTGTCTTCAATCTCATAATCTTCAAGCTCTTCCTTTGTTTTTGAATTTAAAATCCTGATTATTGTTGTTGCATCTCTTGGTTTGTGACGCAGGTCCTTCTTCACTTCTACTATTGCTTCTTTTGATTTCTCCAATAATTCTTCTTTTTCAAAAATGATTTCTATTGAAGGCCATAAATGAGTCATGGATTCATTGACATCCATCCAAATATTTTATTTAGCATGTGAAATAGTATGAGCAATAGCTGAGTCATTTTCAAGGGCCTTCATTCTCTGAGACAACCTATGACTCTTCTATAGTTCTGCCAAGTAAGAATTTTTAGTTTTGATTTTCTGCTCCTGAATATTTCTAATTTGAGTTTTTAACATTTTAATCTCTTGGTCCTTTAATGATAGATCTCCCATAGCTTTAGCTAAATCAGTTATTGAATTAGTGGATTGTGTTTCTGATGCAATGGTTATTGCAATAGAAGTTCTTGTTGTTGAAGTACCTACAATGGAAGTTGTTGTTATGGGAATAGTTGTTGATACATTAGCTTGATGTTCTTTTTCTTTTAATAAAGTCTCCAATTCAGTCTCCATCTTCTGTATTTTCAGATTTTGTTCAACTATAATCTTGGCCATGTTTTCTTTCTCCTTTTCCAATTCACCAACCTCTTTATTTTGTGGATCCTCTGTAGTAGGAAGTTTACGCTGCTTCCTTAATGTTAAGATATCAACATTTTTTCTCTTAATCATTTCTTCAGCTGCTTTCACATCACTAGGATCATATCCTAACTTCATCACTAGATATTATAAATATTTAATCTTAGTATCCTTAGCCAGAGATGATATTTTTTCCAATTTTAACTAAGCTACCTTTGACTTTCCTTTAGAAGATGACATGCTAAAAGAGGAAATTTGATGTAAAAATGTTGTTTACTGGACAGTTGACTAAATGGTGTAGTGGAAAATGTTGTATGATGATATTTCTTGTAACGGACCTGTGTAGCTACAAGATGAAATGAATAAAAGGAATGAGAAAAAATGCATTGCATTTAATTTATTCTATGAAATTTAACCGCTTGGGAAATAGATGTTATTGGGAGTAGGTATTTTAATCATACTGGTCAAATGGCATACAAGTTAAATGATTTGGAGCGAATGATAAGTTGACAGATGGTGAGAGCAGAGTGGTACTCGGTCGAGCGAAGTGAATGAGCGGCAATTTTCGGGGGGTAGGCATTTTACAGTTTTGGACAGCGAGGGTTTGAAATCATCATGAGGGTGACACATCGGTAGAGGTGGGATTCGAGAATCATATTTTCGGATGCCCGCCCCCCTTGTTAAACATCGAAACCATGGGGGGGGTCTGAAATGTTTCCCCAACTATTGATCTGGGAGGAGGAAATCCCAATGACTGATAACATTGCGATAATTATCATAGCTAACAAAACAATCAAATCACACTTTATGAAAAGGTTAATTAATTTCTACTCAATTTATAAATGAAAAATTAACAATTAATTACATCATTGGCGGCATTTAGACTAGCGCACCATTCCAATGGGAATTTATTTCTCTCTTTTTTTCTATTTTTATATCCCTTTATTTTTTCTATATTTCTTTAAAATAATGTACATGATATAAATAGGTTACCACATCAGCTCCATCTGGGGACTACTTCCCCATGCGGGATGCAAAGAACATGCAGATCCATGTGCCTTCTCTTCAGGCTATGGAGTCTCTACTGTGAAAATCACACTTGACAGCAGAATTTAAAGAAAGCTAGTGATGTACAATGAATTATGATTGTGAACAATTTTAATATTGAATGTAATGTTTAATATATTGTCCATTGACATGCAATGAAGAATATCTTCCTTCTAGATTCTGCAAAATAAAAGTGTTATTACCCTTGACTTCTGTAATGTTGAATGGTCCTAACCAAATATTATCAAATTTACCATGTTTTCCTCTTTCCTTTCTTCTGGCATCCCGTTTTAAAACTAAATCTCCTTACCTGAAATCTCTTTCCCTGGCCTTTTTGTTGGGCAGTGGATCCCCCGCATAATGAGTTTGGGGCTTAAAGCCTACAATTTTGGGTAATGGTATTGTAAAGGCTCCATGAAGTGCACAGAGCATGAGTTGTAATGAGTCAAGTCAAAGGGTTGAATGCCCAAAAATAATGTAAGGTAATAGAAAGTGAGTCGGCCTACCCATGGTCCACGAACCATGGGAATGTATAAATAGAGCAAGGCTCTAAGTATAGAAGTCAATTTTTAGTAAGCTTTTGTTCAGATCTTAAGCATATGGGTTTCTGAAAGTAATATTTTCTCTAAGTCTGTAAGTCTGAATCGCGGGTCATCGTAGTAGAAGAGGCTCTGTAGCTGTGTGCGCAGAGGCCTAGTAGAGTCTGCAGCTGTGTGCGTGGACCCCTGCAGCTATGTGTGCAAGGTAGGAAGTGGATTGTAACTGGAAAAAGCATTAATAAAGATAATTTTGTTTTGGAATATCGCATATTTGTTGCTCTGTTTCTGTTTATGCATCTGTTTACAGTTTATAATTATGCGTATGTTTATTTATGTTCAATGATAAAAGAAAGCATTGGGCCCTCTTAATTCAATTCAAGATCCATAATACTAATAAGCATTGTAAAGGGTAAAGAACAGTCGCGCTCATCATGCAAGCTACGCAAAGGTAGCTGCATTGAACAGGCAACTACGCTGAAGTAGCACATCGCGTAGGGCTAGTTCACGAACCTTACAGACTTCATCTAGACATCCCTAGGGTGCGGAAACCTGGTTCTAGCACCCTCCCATACTACCTCGAGTGAGACCTCAGTCCGCGATTCATAGACTATTGCCAAAAGGGCTGGTAGTTTGGGGAATTGTTTGGCTAAAACACTTCTGAACCTAGGTCAGGCCCCAATAAGCCAACAAATGGTTCCGTTGCTGGGACCAAGATCTGCCTAAGGGATGTCTAATGTCAGAACACTGGAATGCTACAAAGAAGGAAATTGAAGATTGGTTGGACCAGAAGTTTCATGAGTTCGTGATACAGGAAAACAAAACCCCGCAAATATCTAAGAAGAGGTGGTTGGATCGCTATGTTTATACAAAAATCCATGAGATCTTCTCTGCATCCTTCTCTTCAGAGTTGTATGATTGGATCGCAAGGTTAGCCGATAGCCAGGGAAGGTATAAGCTCGAAAAACCAATAGTGTGGACTCCAGAGTTGGTGCACATGCTAGAGGCCTCATAAGATAAGATCATATGGGCCATAGACCATTGGATCGATTGGATAATAGGAGGGTTTATCACTGAATTTGCGATAGACATGACTGTAAGCTACAGCGAAGCAGAAAGACATTTTCTCAAGGGACCATGAGGTAAGTACATCAAATCTTTGAATACTTGGATTAAGATGTTGTTATGTGAAAAATGGGTGATGCGAATACATTAATGAGTGGAACGACACGAAGTGAAAAGGTCTACAAAGGTATCGAAGGGTTAGGAAACAGTCCTTTAATTTCACCTCTGCAAGCGAGCGAGGAAGAGCACGCTTGGGTTTCTCCGAGGAGTGCGGTCAGTTTGATAAGGCAACGCATTCCGCAGTTACCATCCCCACTTACGCCACCACTCACGTCACCTCCTTCACCTCCATCTTCACCCACACCACCTCCACCAAACCAGCAGTTCAGCATGGTGAGCGCGATCAAGCTGCTTGTATTCAGAGGAGTAGGGAACGAAGATCCAAATCAGTTTTGGTTTGTAGTAAGAGCAGTATGGGAAGCACACAGGGTTATGGATGACAACATTAAGAAGGCCACATTGTTATGCGGTCTACAAGATCGTGCGCTGACTTGGTATATCAAGCACTCGAATGATCACCCAAATGCAGGAATAGCATAGATACAGATCGCGTTGAACAGAGAATTTAGCCAGCCAAAATCAGAGATGCAGTTGATCATCGGATTTAAGGAGATCGTGATGCTTCCAGGCAAAACCCCCTGGGATCTGGATCAGAGGCTGAAAAGTATGATCCATGAGGCTAATATGACGCTAACATATGCGCAACACCGTGCGTGGTTTGTGGTGTCTTTGACACCAGACCTGAGGACGGCGCTGTCACAACAGAAGCTCTCAACCCAGGCAAAAGCATTGGAAATGGCGATGAGGTTGCATGAAACACCGATACAAAATCTGGGGTTGGGAGTCCAACAAATCCACGCGTAGCTACAAAACCTATGCTTGGAGATGCAGAGTTTCAAGCAGGATAGGGCAACCCCACCAGAAGCGCACGAAGAAGTGTGGTGCGTAAAATGTAAAGGCCAAGCCACGATAAGGATCACTATCTGGTATTCGCGAACTAATTAGCAAGAGGGGGACCAATGCCATTGAGACCAGAGGCTCAGGTAGGGCCAAGTGCGGCACCCGCACTCTAGTGCGTGATCTGTCAAGTGGGGGGAAAGCACACTACGGACAATTGTCACCTGTTGCAGAAGTATACGTAGATTCCGCAGCAACTATTTTGTAATTTCTGTAGATCAGTGGGCCACGATGAGCGAAAATGTCAGAGTTTTGAGTTGTTGATGGATCGAACACCTACCTACAAGATGCAGATCAAGGCGTGGGGTCAGGATCCAGCCACAACAATAGCGTGTGGTGGATTCCAATGATGCGGACGAGGACGAGGGGGAATAAGACCTGGACGAGGGCGCGGACAGTTAATCTACTATAATTACAGAGGACCTGGGCACTACGCGCATGACTGTATGAACTCGACCAGAACATGTTGTCCATACTGTTACTAGTTTGATCATGAAGCGGTAGATTATCCAACGTTGATCACACAGATGCGCGAGAAAGGGGTACTATAGCCTACTCCAACTCAAAATATCCAAATGATGAGGTTTGAACCGCGCGAAGAAGACCCCAACGTGAAAATGGTGCTCAGAAGTGGTGCAACCACAAGGGAAGATAAGGGAAAGAAACACGAGGACGATACATGGGTTCACAAGGCTCCTACGAAGGAACCTGAGTTTGACTTGCAGCGTGCAAGGGAAATGTTTATGGAAGCTAAGAAGAGCTTCACGAAGGCCTCTACTTCAGGTAGTAAGGATCAACTAGAGCCAGGGATAGGTCCTTCTATGCTTACTACCTTTTTAGAGACGCGCATGAAGCTGCTATGCGGAAATAAGGTGGTTAAAGGATTATAGGAGTTGATAACTAGGTGCGCAGGGTCAAGGGAACCACATGTAGTCTGGAAGCTGGAAAGCATGTGTTGCGCACCGGGAGGGAAATGCGGTTGACAGCGCAAATTGGTAAATATGAGATGGATCAGGTCATCTTAGACCTGGGCTAGGACAAAAATGTGTTACCAAAATAGACATGGGAGCGCATGGGCAGGCCCGCGTTACAGTGGTCTCCTATCCAATTACAGATGGCGAACCAACAAAATATCGTGCCCATGGGAAGATTGCAAGGGGTAACAGTGGATATCGAAGGTGCAAGCATGCAGACTGACTTTGAGGTAATAGAGATTGTGGAATATAGTAACCCTTACCCCGCGTTGTTAGGGATATACTGGGCCATGGATATGAATGTTGTCATCAACCTCAAGAAAGGGAAAATGATTTTCGAGAAAAATTCCCTACGTGTAGTAGTCCCGCTCGGTCCAGCCGAAGGGGTGTGCTACACTAAACCTGTGCACAAGGATGACAGCGACGATGAGTTGGATTGCATCTATCATATAACGGCGCAAGACCGGGATTGGGTGAACCCAACTGAAGATGAAAGAATCTCATGGGAGCATGAAAATTATTGTACTTTGGATTCAGACGAAGAAATAGAATGCTGGCAGAACCAGTTGCACGAAGTAACAATGCTAAATTGCAACATGATGATTAGATCACTACGGTGCGTGAAGACCAAAGCCAGGGAACTGCCAACACAGGATGAAGAGATAGGCATGGATGAACTCCTAGACGAAGTTGAAAGGTTAGTACCAAAACAACAGTAGTAGGTGCGATGGAATAGGTGTTGTGCACGACACCCGCACAATGGTGGCAGACACACCAGAAGAATATTGGGAGTTGGCATGAATACCAAAGATGGATGCACTTACGGTTTAGAATTCCCCAGCATCGAATGTGATCCAGGCAGCCAGGGCGAAGCAGTTTGTGTGCCCACCTGTATCGATGGGTGTAGATGTGTGCTGGGCAAGCACATCACAGGCTAAGGATCAAAAATCAGAACATGGCATGGCAACAAGAAAAGTGACGCACACCACAAATACCCCGTGACGGAGCATTCACAAAGCTACATGGAATCATGAATAGAGTTTACCAGGTGGGATGAATAGATTGGGACCTGAACGTACCAGCAGTTCGATGGGCCTATAGGACCATAAGCAAAAACGGAGCACGGAAATGACCTCAACCGTGTCAAGAAGAGAGGAAACCAAGAGGACAGAGAAGAATCCTCGGACCATGGTAGAGACTGGATGCAAGGACCTGGGTAAAGGAATTAGGCAGTTGCAAGAATACCTTCGGTGAAGGAGCATGAAACTTCGTGAACTCGATGACAAGTGGGCAGGGCTGAGGAAGAGAAGTGCGACATTGGACGAAGAAATCAGCGAACTAGAAACCAAAGTCGCGCAAGCGGACCACAAGAAATTAAGCATGTTGGGATAAATTCTAGCCTACCCTACTACTGCATTAGAAAGAGTTGCGACCCTGCTATCATGACTGCAACCGCACCTAACTGAACAAGGGAGTGTACCACACAAAGAAGAACACGACACACTACTAGATGCAAGGGTATTTGAAGGGTGCCTACAACCTGAGCTAGCAGGAAAATCGAAGCCTCGCACCAGGGGTGCGACCATCTGACTATCCGTAGGAAGCACAGTCTCAGCGCTCCAAGTAGTTGAAAGAAGGCGCGGGACGATAAACAAGTCTGCAGAAGAGCTGCACGGAAAGGAGGTTATGTACAAGGCCAGTCTTTCATAGGGATCACGGTCGCGCAAAAGGGGCTGCGCTACTACGCAGGTAGGCTGGGAGGTGACCATTGATGTCACTGTTCATGACAAGAGGTCTAATTTAAGGCAGAAAGGAGTGGGCAGTGGGCAATTAAGGCAAGAATTAAGAGCTAGATTCAGGATGATCTGCCGCCAAAAGGGTACTGCTGACTCAGATATGGAGGGAATGGTCGGGTTCAAAATCAAACGTTACTATAAAATTCCATGGAGTAGCTATGAAGCAACACTTGGTTGTTTGAGATTTGAGCTAGTACAGAGCAGTGAGTGCCAAGCTACCTTGCCTCCCGAATCCAATATAGACACAATGTCAGAACCAGAGTGCAATTCACGGAAGTTACCTAAGAGCCCCGAGTGACCTACGAGGAGCCTGGAGAGGCAGCAGGCACACCAGAGGTACTGAAGTCCCCATGCACACCACAACCACATAAAAACAAATAGCCAATGGGGCCAGTCTAGGTATCACCACAAAACCTAAGAGTTAGTAAATTTCCAATGACAGAGAAGGGCAAAGCTATCACCGTTGAAACAAAGGAGCAGGAGGAAGAGTTGCAAACCCTGATAGCCCAAATTGAGGCACAAGATGATGAGGCAAAGAATGTCTCCCAAGTACCTTCAGCGATAGAGTTACCCCCTTCATTTCCCCGTGGAAAGGGACAACCAATACACCAAAGGACCTACAGACCACGAAGAGTGCGCTCCAAACCCTGCTTCTTCCGGATGAGATAAGGTTTGACGGTCTGCCGCTGGGATGGGTACCGAATATAAAATTTGAAGACTGGGACCTCGCAGATAGTGAGAAGTTCCCACAGTTGGCCGTGGAAAAATTACTACAGCAGAAATGGTTGCGTGGTGTGGAGAAGGCTGTGTTACTCCATCTACAGTGGATACCCCACTACCACCACGCGCCCATCACAATTTTTGTCGTCCATCAGCTACTGTGTCTAGTACATGATGGGTATCTTTGGCTGGAGGAGCTGATTCCCATCACAGTTGACTTAATTCACCAAACTTCGCGGCTGCCCATTAAAGGAAGCAATCCTGCAGACATCGCAGGAAAGAGCAATGACTTGGGCCTCGTAGAAGCTATGAAGGCCAAATATAAGCTAGAGAAGAGGAAGCAAGGATATGTAATAGCAAGCATCAAGGACCAAGGGGTGCATGTCGCCACCCAGCTGCTGGCTGGCAAGCTCATGAGGAAATTCCATGCAGATGAAGTGCCAGCATCTGTAATTGCGTTGGCGAAGTAGTGTGCAGAAGGGGTCCAGTTCAACTGGGCGCAGTTTCTCTGCAACGAATTTTTGACGAATTGTAAGGAAGTCCAGGACCAGGGTAATACCTTCCACTACACATGGTTGCTCTTATCCATCCTATTGGTTGCCGGGGAGCTGTCGGTAGACAACCAGTTTCCCTCCATTGAGAGGAACCTACCCGAGGAGGTGAAGTACACCTCGCTCTGAGCAACCAAAGACATGACGAGGATTTTGGAGATAAAAGTGTTTTGGGTATTCGTAGAGGCTACCTTACAAAAATGGATCAACTGCAGGCCACGCTTGTCCCTGACAGTATATAACAGTTTACAAAGCGTTGTAGAATTCAAGGTGGATATGCATAACCTATATATTTTGGCGCGCAAGGATCTAGCCCAAGAATGGGTAAAGGTGTTGTTCATTGCCACAGATGATGCAATCTTCGAAGTGATGGCATCATGGTCTCCGGAGTGGTGCACGCTAGACTTGGCGGAACTGGAAAAGATCGCAGCACAGCAAAGAAAGAGGGAGACCAAGCTACGCATCACGAAGCTGGCGAAGAGAAAGCATCAGGAACAAGATGCGGCCACGTAGTGGAAGGTGGCTGAGGTAGCAATAATAGAGCAGATGATACAAACCATAGCTGTGTCCACTAAGGAGACCGAGGAAGGTTAGGAAATGTCCATGGAGCAGGACATATAGGGGGAGGTGGAGACACAGGAATGCACGGACCTTACAACAAAATTGACCCAACTCAAGAGGCCATGCGTCCAAGAGCAGCCACCCGCACACAAAAAGACAAAGACAACGAAGATTATAGAGGGAGACCTTGTTGACAGTAGCCAACCCGTTCGCAATGTCACTAAAGATGCTCTGGAAGAGTTGATGATGAAGCAGACAACTGTGTTGGGGGCACTCAAAGAGAAATTGCAGGCATTACAAGTGCGACCCCCAGGAGTGACGACACTAAACCTTGCAGAAGATATATATAAAGCTAAGCAGATGGTGCGCGCATGCACAATGAACACCTTGATGTTACCAGAAGGAGCCATCCTCGCAAAAGTTGAAGGTGCCATGAGGGGCTGGGGATTGAATTTGGCTGCCCTTCCCAAAGAAACCCTCCACCAGCTGTAGGATGGGGTGACTGGTGAGCTTCACGCCAGGGAGGACCGCGCTCTCCAAGTCTTGAGTGAGTAGAAGACAAACTTAGAATAGCTCAACCTACAGTGCGATAGCCTGGTCGCCCAAACCCAGGGATTAGAACAAGTAGTGGAGGAGGCTTGTAGCAGCATTCTGGAGTTGGTCATACCATCGGCACTCCCCACCATGAAAAAGATCCATAAACTGGTAGCTGGAGTTCGCAGGACCCAGAAGGAGGCCGCGAAGGTTCATTTGGAGCTGAACTTGCAGATTGCGGAGCTGCGACTGAAGGCGCAGTCCTCTACACCCCTGGAAGTCAGAGAGTAGTGCCACCACGCCATTCAATCGAGGTTGGAAGAGATAGAGCACGCTGTATAGGACTGCACAGGATTGTTGGACCAGTCACTCGTCACCCTCACTTCATTACAAGAGGACCCAATGCTACAACAGTTAGATACAGAAGCACAAGAATTACAGCAGGCCTATGACGATGTTCGGGGGACCGCGTAGACGGTCGACCTTACCTAGCGATTGCCCAAGATGAGGGAGGCCCAGACTCTGAAAGAACAAGTGGACGCCGCATGCTAGAAAGAAGCAGGGCTTAAAGCACGCATCAAACGTTGGCTTGAAGAAGCATTCATGGTCACCACCACGATCAAGGGTAAGTTGGCCTAGATGCAGGACACATATGCGAAAAGGAAAGAGGGTTCCTCTGACAACGATGCATCTGAGATTTTCACACAATTGATATAGTAGACATCGAAGGAATGTGTGGTAGATGTCTGCGAGGCACAGAGATTGTTGGATGAACTTCGTGCGAAGATCACCAGACCAGCCAAGTGACTCGAGATGAGTCATGATGTTTGTGTTGGGGGCCTATTGGGCAGTGGATCCCCTACGTAACGGGTTTGGGGCTTAAAACCCACAATTTTGGGTAATGGTAGTGTAAAGGCTCCACGAAGTGCGTAGAGAATGCATTGTAATGAGTCAAGTCGAAGGGTTGAATGCCCAAAAATAATGTAAGATAATAGAAAGTGAGTCGGCCTGTCCATGGTCCACGGACCATGGGAATGTATAAATAGAGCAAGGCTCTAAGTATAGAAGTCAGTTTTTAGTAAGCTTTTTTTCAGATCTTAAGTGTATGGGTTTCTAAAAGCAATATTTGATCTGAGTTTGTAAGTCTGAGTCACGGGTCGTCGTAGTAGAAGAGGCTTTGCAGCTGTGTGTGTAGAGGCCTAATAGAGTCCACAGCTGTGTGCGCGGACCCCTGCAGCTGTGTGTGCAGGGTAGGAAGTGGATTGTAACTGGAAAAAGCATTAATAAAGATAAGTTGGTTTTGGAATATCGCATATTTGTTGCTCTATTTCTATTTATGCATCTATTTACAGTTTATAATTGTGCACATGTCTATTTATGTTGAATGATAAAGGAAAGCATTGGGCCTTCTTAATTTAATTCAAGATCCATAATACTAATAAGAACTGTAAAGGGTAATGAACAGTCGTGCTCGTCATCCAAGCCGCGCGAAGGTAGCTGCACTGAACAGGCAGCTACGTGGAAGTAGCACAGCACATAAGACTAGTTCATGAACCCTCCAGACTTCATCTAGACATCCCTAGGGTGCGGAAACCTGGTTCCAGCACCCTCCCATACTACCTCGGGTGAGACCTCAGTCCGCGATTTGCGAACTATTGCCAAAAGGGTTGGTAATTTTGGGATTTTTTTGGCTAAAACACTTCTGAACTTGGGTTAGGCCCCAATAAGCCAACACTTTCTGTCAAATAATATTTTCATCTTGTTCTGATATTGACGAAGCTTGTACTGAACTTCATCTTTGACTTGGTTTAACTTAATGATCTAATTGATTCTTCTTGATAAATCATCAGGTTCCTCATATGATTCCTATAAAAGTTTCATAACAGGAAAAGCTAGTTGTGTGGGAAAGATTGCCTTAGTTCCATAAACATGTTGGAAATGGGATTTACCAGTAGATCTCTTAGGTGATACTCTGTTAGCCCAAACTACATATTTGAGATGACTATCCCAACTCCTTTTATGATATGTTAGTACCTTCTTGATAACTTTGACCAAACTCTTGTTTGATGATTCTGCCAATCCATTTCCTTGAGGGTAATATGGGGTAGAATGATGCAATAAAATATGATACTTTTGGAAAAATTCTATCATTTTTATGTTACTAAACATGTGTGCATTATCAATGACTATTAGTTGTGGACAGCCAAATCTAGATAAGATGTTTTCTTCAATGAATTTTATTATGACAATGTCTATTGCATTCTTGACAGGGATGGCTTCTATCGATTTTGTGAAGTAGTCTGTAGTAGTTCGGATCCATCTGTTTTGATTACTGGATGTTGGAATTATTTCTCCTACGAAATCTAATCCTTATTGTAAGAAGGGTGCTTCAATCAATACTGGAACAAGTTGAAGTGTTTCTAACCTTTGATTCCTAGCAAATATCTGACATGGAATACAACTTCTAACCTTTGCTCCCACTTGTGAAAACAATTTCGGCCAATAAAATCATGCTCTCAAAATTTTATATGTTGTTTCTCTCCAAGCATAGTGTCCTCCACATATACCTTCATGAAATTTTTCTATGACACCTTCTGTCTCATTTTCAGTTAGACATAAAAGAAGGATATTCAAAGGATTTTTCCAATACAAATTGGCATTGATGAAGGAATATTTCATAGCCCTTAGTCTCATAGTTCTACATTGATTCTTTGTGAATCCAAGAGGATACTCAAAATCATGAAGAAAATGTATTATATTAGGATACCATTCAGACAGTAGGAACTTTTCATCAATATGAAGTGGGAGAGGAATTGAATCTATAGTAGAATGAGGTTCTTGTGTGTTCTTCTCTTCTGAACTCTTAGAAGTTTCTTGTGTATTCTTCTTTGTTGAGACTTGTCTGATAGTGTTGATACCAAGAAATTTACAATTTTATTCAACCAACAGTTTGGCTAAACCTTGACCTTTAACAAATTTGGTAAATTTGATATCTAAGTCAAATTCTAATATTTTTGCAATCCATCTTCCTCTCCTACCATCTGTATCAGGTTGTGTTAAGACAGTCTTTACAACATTATTTGGAACATAGGCAATAATGGGAGAATGAAGGACATAGGTTCTGAAGGCTTTTAAGGCTTGCTTCTCAATGATATCATATTTCAACTCAGTATCTCTCATTACTTTGCTAAAAAATGAAATAGGTTGGTAATCTCCATTATCATTCTTTTGTAATAAGACATCAACTAAGGTAGTATCAAAGGCAAAAGAGAAAATGCCAAAAGGTTTTGAATAGTCAGGAATGACTAGTACTGGGGCTTCAGAAATAGCATTCTTGATCTGTCGAAAAGCATACCTTGCCTGAACTATCCATTTGACTTCATGATCTTTCTTCAGCATATTAGTAATATCCTTGACTATCTCGGCATAATTTGGTATGAATCTTCTTAAAAAAATAAATTTTCCTAGAAAAGTTTGAATTTCCTTTTTATTTATAGGTAAGCTAATTACCTCAATGGTCAAGACTCTTTTTGGGTCAATCACTACTCCTTCTTTAGAAATTATGTGTCTGAGTAGTTTTCCTTCTTTTATAGCAAACAGAGACTTCTTGGGATTAAGGGAAATTCCATATTTCCTACATCTGTCAAAAACCTTTCTCAAGTGTTTTAAATGTTTCTCATCAAAATTTGAAAATACAGTCAAATCATCAAGATAAATAACAACAATTTGTTAACCTTGCCAACAAATTTTAGGTCCTTTTCTCTTTGAAAGGTAGCTCATGCATTAGTTAGGACAAATGGCATTCTAGCATACATAAATGTACCCTAAGGAGTTGTGAATATTATTTTTCCCTATCTTCGGGACTTACCAGGATCGAATTATATTCAGAAAAGTCATCCAACATTGAAATCTTGTTTGAGCCTGAAACTTTTTGGAGCAATTGATCCATCTTGGGCAATGGATAATTATCCTTTAAAGATAGTTTGTTTAGGTTTCTGAAGTCTACACATAATCTTATTTCACCATTTTTCTTCCTGACTGGAACTAGATTTTCTATCCAATCAGAGTATCTTAGGGGAACAATAATTTTTTCATCCAATAATTTCTTAAGCTATTTTTCAATAGTTGGAAGCAAAACTAGATTTATTCTCTTCAATTTTTGTTTGAAAGGTTTAGCTTCTAGCTTGAGAGGAATTTTATGTTCAATAAGAGTTGTGTCATAGGTTTTAGGTTCTTAATATGACCATTTATCTGAAAATGGAATGTACTTGTTTAATGGTGCAAGGTATCCATTTCCAATAATTTGAATGTACTTGTTTAATGGTGCAAGGTATCCATTTCCAATAATTTCAACTGTGAGCTAGACACTCCAAATGACCTCTAAAAATGTATAAACTTCTTATTTCTTATATAGAGATAGACTGTAGGGGCATTCACCAGACATGTCACCTCTAAAAAGAGGATGGGTTCCAGAGGCTACCTGGCCCTCTACAGGCTCTGCCTAAAGAAATAACAAAGTAAACACTTAGAAGTCTTTGACATACACATACTTGAAGTTTAAGGTCTTGTGGAATAAGACAAGTAACTTTCTGCAGCTGAACAGATGATTATGTGTGTATGCAAGTTATATTTATTTGATGTTTAAAACTTTATATTAGTTTTGTTTAGCATCTCATCTTCAGCAAATAAAGACATCAAAATGATAAAGCAGTTCACCCCTTCTGGGCTACATCTGTTGGACCAAGCCTCTCCAACTAGGCTTGTCCTCTTGTATTAAAATTGCTACAAAGGCTAATACAAGAATATGGGTGTCTCAAAGGATAGATCTGACTGTAAATATAGAATCAGAAGATAGGAATTAGCTAAACATGTTCTTTCCTAAACACTAAACAGTGAAATTGTACCTTCATACAATACTTTCCCCAATTGGCCCTAGTGGCCCTTTAAAATTGAATGGAGAATTTCGAGGTGATGATGACCTCAATTGGTTCTGAAACATCTGCCATTAGACTTAGAAGGTCGAAAATAGTAGACATAGGCTTTTGAATCACCAAAAACGGATGAACATAGCCCCCAAACAGCTCAAGCACTGAAATGGCCCTGGTGGCCCTGAAAGCTTCCCTGAAGCTAAACAGTGAGAAGAATGCCTCAACAGGAAAAGCAAGCTCTAGAAATGGATTCAGAATTCTAAAAACCTTCATGAATGACCTTCGTTCCACATTCACTGGCTGCACAATTCCCAATACAGCTCCCAAACGGATTTAACCCTGGTCGCTCCTGGAACTTCCACGAAGCTAAAACACCTGCAAATAACCTTAGATGGTTGTGAAACCTATGCCAATGGCTTTAGAAGGTCAAAGAGACCCAAAATCAAAAACAAATTCGTCCAAAACAGACTTTCCTAGCCAAAGTTATGGCCAATTAAACTTTCTCCAGTCTGCCCCTAGAAAATCTCCAGCTAACTGTAGTTGGGGCCAGTTAGACCCACCAAATATGGCGGGTCTGCCCAAATTTGGTGCTCCACCAAAATTTCTGCCAGTCTAACTGTTGTGATTAATGCGCATGTGACCAAAACATTCGAGCTGGCTGTTTGCATAGGATTCCGCGCCGGGCGGTTAAGGGTTTAGCCCACGGTTCAACGCATAAGGTCGTATGGAATGGGGGCTGGCCCTTAAGGGCTAGCCCCCTTCGGGTCCCATCCAAATTATTTTAAACTTTATAACAGATTTCCACCAGCCACATGACAAGTGTAACCCCGGTGGCATGTTGGTAAGGCGTGGGATTGTTATCAACGAGGTCATAGGTTCAAACCTCTCCGCCTCCACACAAATTTTAATATGCGCCCAACATTGTTGCTGACGTCATATGGGCCACGTGGTAGCCTCCGGGCTTGCCACGTGGCATCCTGTGATTGGCTGCTCAAAAAGAAATATTCCCTGGAATATTCCAAGGAATATTTTTTTTTTTTAATTTTTTTTTTAAATTCAAAAATTAAGAGTCATTGGGCGATTTTGTTTTTGGCATAACTTTCTCATACGGCGACCGTTTTTCGAACCATTCACGGCACCGGAATCAGGAGGACAAGCACTTTCTAGTCATTCAACTTTGAACCAGTTCTGAGCACTTTTATTTTTGACCATTTTACGACACTTGGTCCTGAGCTCCTGATCACACCTCCCAAATGAGAAGGCTTTTGGTCCCCAAAAGCTTACTGAATCTTTGAACTGGACTGTACAGCGCTTGAGGAATAGAAATATCCTCTTCCATTCAGCCAAAGATCATACTGATGCCAAAATGTCCTGCCTTATCAACTATCATCATGGCAAATGTTGTTGCATAAACCAAGTACTCGTCGAATCCCGACCAAGCTTGTTCACCAGACAAACTGAAAGCTTTCAGAAACCAGCAATGATACTTGTTGATATATGAGTTGAAATCTTCCTCTGAACATGTGGGCTTGCCAACTGTCATGATGCCCATCCATGGCACCTCCGCTCCAGAAGAAGAGCTGCCTCCCAAATGAGAAGGCTTTTACAAAGATGAAACACTTCATCATTTCTCCTCTGTATAATGGAGATCAAATTAACTTTTTCCAAGTCAATATTACATTACATGCATGGTTAAAAACAAAGTAATCAACCCTTCAAGTTAATCACACATACATGTTTAAAATACAAGGAAATCATCATGATCCCTGTGCTCATGCATATCATTCTCATGCATGCAGTTTATCCTTCAACTTTCTCTTAAGTACAATCATAAGTACAATATCCTCGATCACATGTACGTGTACTTTCAAAGCTGAAATGAATATAACTTTTGTTGCAATAAAATGAGCCTCATACTCAGCTTTCCATCCTGCAACTTGCATTCCCTTAACAAAGAAATGCATTCAATCAAAATACATGCAACTTTAATTGGATAAGAATTCTAACCATTTCTTACCAATCCATTTCAAAGGCGCTTCCTTTAACTGCACATCGATATCAGAAGGTCGAAGAGACCCAAAATCAAAAAAAATTCGTCCAAAACGGACTTTCCTAGCCAAAGTTATGGCCAATTAAAGTTTCTCCAGTCTACCCCTAGAATAACTCCAGCCAACTGTAGTTGGGGCCAGTTAGGCCCGCCAAATATGGCGGGTCCACCCAAATTTAGCGCTCCGCCAAAATTTCTGCCAGTCTAACTGCTGTGATTAATGCGCATGTGACCAAAACATTCGGGCTGGCTGTTTGCATAGGATTCCGCGCCGCGCAGTTAAGGGTTTAGCCCACGGTTTAAGGCATAAGGTCGTATGGAATGGGGGCTGGCCCTTAAGGACTGGCCCCCTTCGGGTCCCGTCCAAATTATTTTAAACTTTATAACAGATTTCCGCCAGCCATATGACAAGTGTAACCCCGGTGGCGTGTTGGTAAGGCGTGGGATTGTTATGAACGAGGTCATAGGTTCAAACCTCTCCACCTCCACACAAATTTTAATATGCGCCCAACATTGTTGTTGATGTCATCTGGGCCACGTGGCAGCGTCCAGGCCTGCCACGTGGCATCCTATGATTGGCTGCTCAAAAAGAAATATTCCCTAGAATATTCCAAGGAATATTCTGTGGAATATTATTTTTAAATTTTTTTTTTTAAATTCAAAAATTAAGAGTCATTGGGCGATTTTTTGTTTGGCATAACTTTCTCATACGGCGACCGTTTTTCGAACCGTTCACGACACCAGAATCAAGAGGACGAGAACTTTCCAGTCATTCAACTTTGAACCAGTTCTAATCACTTTCATTTTTGACCATTTTACGACACTTGGTCCTAAGCTCCTGATCACACCTCCCAAATGAGAAGGCTTTTGGTCCCCAAAAGCTTACTGAATCTTTGAACTGAACTGTACAGCACTTGAGGAATAGAAATATCCTCTTCCATTCAGCTAAAGAGCATACTGATGCCAAAATGTCCTGCCTTATCAATTGTCGTCATGGCAAATGTTGCTGCATAAACCAAGTACTCGTCGAATCCCGACCAAGCTTGTTCGCCAGACAAACTGAAAGCTTTCAGAAACCAGCAATGATACTTGTTGATATATGAGCTGAAATCTTCCTCTGAACATGTGGGCTTGCCAACTGTCACAATTCCCATCCATGGCACCTCCGCTCCAGAAGAAGAGCTGCCTCCCAAATGAGAAAGCTTTTACAAAGATGAAACACTTCATCATTTCTCCTTTGTACAATCTTGGAGATCAAATTAACTTTTTCCAAGTCAATATTACATTACATGCATGGTTAAAAACAAAGTAATCAACCCTTCAAGTTAATCACACATACATGTTTAAAATACAAGGAAATCATCATGATCCCTGTGCTCATGCATATCATTCTCATGCATACATTTTATCCTTCAACTTTCTCTTAAGTAAAATCATAAGTACAATATCCTCGATCACATGTACATGTACTTTCAAAGCTGAAATGAATATAACTTTCGTTGCAATAAAATGAGCCTCATACTCAGCTTTCCATCCTACAACTTGCATTCCCTTAACAAAGAAATGCATTCAATCAAAAGACATGCAACTTTAATTGGATAAGAATTCTAACCATTTCTTACCAATCCATTTCAAAGGCGCTTCCTTTAACTGCACATCGATATCAACATGTGTACCATCCTGACACATATCAATGATGGAAACTTCCTTCCCATTCTTGCCATACTCTTTCTCCAATTTCTTCAATTTTTGGGGAAGCATTGTTGGATTCAGAGTCCAACACGTTTCAGCAGTATGTCCATGCTTATGGAAATAAGTGCAACACATTTTCATCTTCTTGATAGCATGATTTGCATTGTTCGATGGAACTTTGGCTTCTTGCCTCCTTTCCTTCAAAAGTTTCTTGTATGTTGCCATTCTTTTCCAACATCTAGAAACACTATGGTTAACCAAACCACAAAAAGAACATGCAATTCTTTTCCAATGCTTGTGTGGAAATTTTCCATGCTTTACATGATCAAAGGAAGTATGATGGAAATCAGATTTATACCTTTTTCTTTCACCTTCATTACCTTCATGAGGAGGTGAATCAAATGAAGAAGAAGCTCTGTTTGGAACACCATCAATCCCTTCAATGGTTTTAGAGCTTTCCCCACTTTCTTGTTCAAGTGCATGCTTATGCACACCTTCTTCCTGCAAAGCATGTTTCAAACTATTGCATTCCTCAAGGATACAACCTTTACAACCCTGAGATAGAGAACCTAAAATGAAACTCCTTCTAGGAACTGTTTCAATTGCCTTCATGGATGCTTTGGAACTTTCTCCATAAGATTGTCCATAGCCAAGACCCAAATTCTTAGGCCTTACCTCCACCATTATTGGCTCAACTATACCCTGTGCATGTTTGCCCAATCCTTTTCCTTCATATCCCATTTTGGACATCAACTTGGACCCTATGCCTCTGGTATGTTTCTCAAAAGAACCAACATAAACATTCTTATAAGAATTTGAAGACAAACTAGAATTGTTTACCTCTTCTTCAAGCTGATACTTGGCTAAGGCTTCTTTGGCAACAAGGAGTTGTGTCTCCAACTCATGCATCCTTTCCAA